>CM057789.1:29775626-31093849 GCA_030145905.1 Populus davidiana
GGGGTTGGGCGTGGAGACACCATAACTCAACGTGGAGTTGGGCACCAACGTGTCCCTGACCCAAGATGGAGTTAGGGGTGGAAGCGTCACGACCTAAATTAGAGTTGGGCTCAGACGTGCCCTTACCCAATTTAGAGTCAGGCGCGGACATGCCATGACCCAACCTAGGATTAGACGCGGATGTTCGCTTGCCCCACCTAGAGTCGGGCGCGGGCACGCCATGGCCCTATGTGAAGTTAAACGCCAAAAAAGACATAACCTTATTTTAGATTATGATTTTCGTGTGATGATTTTTAAATGAGAAAGGTTTTTAGAAAACCATGACCCATTAACACCATATCTAATACCGGTGTAATTTTTTCTAGATGTTACTATGTGTTCAACAATTTAAAAATTAATTCAAATTATTCCTGTAATTTATTCAAACAAGACTGTTAATCTTGAGTTAAAGTCTATAATGATGTCAAGCAATCATATATCAATAAACTTTAGCAAATATTATCCAATATCATCGATTAAGATGAAAACATTGATACGAAAGAAAAAGAAAAAGGAACAAAAAGGAAAGGAAAGCTGGCCCTAAGCCAAATTGTCTTAACTGAAAACAAAATAAATTACGAAGAGCATTAATTAGCAACAAGTCATTACTCATACCAAGGACCACAGGCACTATCTGAAAAGGAAAGAAACTGCTATTCAAATTTATTGATAGCCAGCCGACATGCTATTCAATCCGGTATCGAAGATAATTGGTTGGATCAAGGCATGGTTATTTCGTGCTCTATCCAATACATTCATGTATTGTCAAGATGAATGATGAAACAATAAACGTATAATTTATTTAATCAAAATAAAAAAAAAACCGCCCATAAATATATTCACAAAGATTTGCACGAGTTTCGTGACAAAGGACAAAAATAGGGTATAATTACAGAATTGCCAGAAACAAAGATCAGAGAAAGGGGGGCAAACCTAGATGCTGATACACACTAACTCTGCGAGAAGAAGAAGATTATTCCAAGAAACAACATAGAGGAAGGAGAGGGAGACGAGGTGGAAAAAAAAAGATGGTATTTTGAGAGAGAGATAAGGTAGCGTGAGGCGGTAAGAGAGCAATGAGCTAGGGGTTTTTTGGTTTAATTAAGAAGAAAATTGAATTAATTAGGGGGTATTAATTTATAATTTTATTAAACTCATAAAATTGATAATAAACTTATGATTTTACATCAAGTTTATTGATTTCATACATGTTTTTGACACTCTTATTTATCATATGTCATTATTAAATTTACAAAATAGTCATTGATGATTGTTTGTTTGGAATTAATTTTAACTATATTCAAGTGTATTGAATTGACTTGATTTGTTAATTCATTTTTTTTATTTGAAATAGGTCAAGATCATGGAATTCACTTCAATTGATTTAATGAAAATATATTATTTATTCAACTTACCGTCATTTCTAAAAAGATTACGCCAGGCATATAAGAGAAGAATGGTGATAATGAGATTAATTTTTAACTAGTCAATTCTAAAGTAAATAACATTGATTTATAAATCTGCAATAATATATAATCTTAATTAATTATAAAATTTATTTATAATTCTTCCAACACTATAACCGAATGAATAATATTAGGGCCCATTTGTTTCCTGGAAAGTAGTTTTTTTTTGGAAAGTGAATTTCGGAAAAGTGAATTATTTTTTGATGTGTTGGTAGTGTAATGGAAAATAAGTTGGAAAACACTTTTCAGTGTTTGGTTATGTCATGGAAAATGAACTGAAAAATAACTTATTGATGTTTTATTTTTCTCAAATTTATTAAAATAATGAGGAATAAATCTTACAAATTAAAAAGTTGAATGAGAATGAAATTGAAAAAAAATATAATTTCATAAATTATCTTAAATAAAATAAATAATAATCAAAATAATAGAGATCAAATCTAAAAAATTTAAAAAAAAATGAAAGATGAATAAATTAAAATAATAATAATTATCATTTCATAAATTATTTCAAATAAATAAGTAACAATCAAAAAAATGAGAATCAAATTTGATAGATAAAAAATTTCAATAAAAAAATGATAAGAGAAAAGCAAATAACAATTATAAAAATGAGGACCAAAGTTAATATAAAAATTAAATTTTAAGAGATGAAATTGAGAAATAAATATTCAAAACAAAATATATATAACAATAAAAAATTTAAGGATCAAATTTGATATAATCACCAAATAACACGATATTTTTAAATTTTTCACAACTTTCAAAAACTGTTTTCCGCCTAAATTTTTCAAGAAAAGACTTTATTGGAAACTAAGCTAAAATTTTATTTGATTGAAAAATATTTTTTATTAATCAACTTTTTAATAACAAATAAATATAAAAAAAATTAAAAAAAAATTATTAAAAAATTACTTCTCAAAAAACAAAAATAGCCTGAGATGTTTCATTCCTACTCGAATTCTTAAGTTTTCAAACAGATTGTAAAAAAGCACCATGAGCAAGCACGAACAAATTAATTTTATATTCAAAAGGTTGTCGCAGTGGCTAATTTGTGACAGTCTAGTGTGACAACCATGCCTCGTCGCAGTCTAGCTAACAAAGTTTATAAGACAGTATCTGGACTCGCATTATCTACAGGAGGCCGGAAAGGATCAAAGAATGATATAATATATACCTTTTCGGCAGAAGATGGAGAGGTGCCGGTCAGATTCTATCAAGGCGTTTGTTCTTGAGATCAGATGTTTATTTAAGAATATAGTTCAAGTTATTTTTTAAAATATTTTTTATTTAAAAAATATATTAATAATATATTTTTTATTTTTTTAAAATTATTTTTAAGATCAATATATTAAAATAATTTAAAAATATTAAAAATATATTAATTTAAAATATATTTTTTTTAATTTTTTTTAAAATATTTTTAAAATACAGTACCATTCACCCAGTTCGAGAGAGAAGATGGGATGGCTGAATGAGTGAAGAGAGCGTCATGATGAATGAAGAAGGGAGAGATGGGGTCTCCATGAAGGGTCCGTCTAGGTAAGCACGTTGCCAATTCGAACGTGCTCTCCTCCGTTGGATTGTTTTTTATGCAGATCTAGCATTAACGTCTAGCTAATTTCCGTTTGGTTTGTGATGATGTGCCCACCAAAAGCAATGACTCTTGTTTTAACAGTTTCCTCTCTGTGTTTTTTCACTCCACAGTCTCCTTTCCTTGGACCCTTTCTGCAAGTTAATATCAATAATGGTGATAAACTTATTTTTAACAAACTTGAAAAACCTCTTATGTCTTCTTCATTTTTTTATTTTTTTTCCTGCTATCTTGAAGGAAATGAGCATATTTTAAGTGGAGGCTTCAAAGTACAGCTACTCGGGGGTTTATTTTTATGTCAAGTTACGAGCATGTTGATGTTCATGAAATTTAGATATTTTTTAGACTTAGTCGTGTACTAAACCTAACACTTAGACTTGACAATTAGTCAAGTTCAATGTAATGTGAGTTTATTAAATATACTAAGTTTAAGGTATTTAAACTTCATAATTAACCAAGTCCAATATAATGAGCATCTTTCATTAGCACACAAAAAAAAAATAACATTCCTCCGTTGAATATAACATCGGGGAAGAACTCAACTTTTATAAGCTTAGTTAATTTTGACGTCTTAAACTCTAATCTTTTTATACTTTTTAAGTGTATAAAAATCATCTAAGGATTTACTATATTTCAATCAAACATGAATATAGATGTAAGAGATATTTATCCCTCATTAAATGCTATGAAGTCGGTAATTATGTTGCAAGTTCTTCTTTTTATAAAATAATAAGATTTATGAGTTATAAATACACTATGAAACATTTAAAATAAATGTTTATAATTTTTATTTTTTACTACATATATATTATATTTTCTCACTCTAAAAAAATATTTATTTAAGTATTAGAAAATCCTCATCTTCATTAAATTTTTTTTTTATAAATATTAACCACGAGTAGTTTTGGCTTACTATGAATCAAATATAAGTTATCTTACTTGATTAAAAAGAATAAAAAAATTAATAGAATAAATTGATTAATCGACTGTTGAATTCAGAAGCCGCTAGTTAGATTTTCAGAACATCATTAAATCGATTCCTCTCCGGTCAAAGAAATTTGTAATTTAGAAGTTGAAGTTTTGCTCTTCCTTCGTGCTTAGCAATGTGCCGAGTACAAATCTCTTTTTATTGCACCTCCAAAATTTTTTCTCGGTACAAAATGAGTATTGCTAATCAAGCGCCCCCCCCCCCCCCCTCGTCGGAAAATCGAAGGAAACTTTGAGCTGTGAATCATCTCATCTCCTTCACTTGATCTGCCTGAAATGCCAATAGAGGATGGAGACAAGAAGAGAAACTATGAAGCCTTCTATTTCTAAATTTTGCTCGGAATTACATAACAGTTGATTTGGTGATGCAAGACCTAGAACTAAAGATGAATATTGATGAAGTTTGAGTTATAAGACGACAGACGTAAATTCTAACAAACACAGATCTCTGTTTTCAAGATTCTATCGAGATTGTTGGTATCAGTGTTTTGAAATCGACCCGGGACACGGTCAATTCAGGGCTGAAACCGGGCCGAATTGAAAAAAAAAAAAAAAAAAAGCTCAATGTGACCTGGCGATCCGTCCGCAAACCCGTTGACTTTTATTTTTTATTTTTTCTTATAAAAACATGTAGTTTTGATTATTTTTTTTAAAAAAATTGATTCAGCTGACCCGGTAATCCAGTTAATATCCGGAACCCAGGCCTTGAACCGGGACGACCACCAAATCGTGTTTTAAAACTATAGTTGGTATGCGTTTCTTTGGAATAATGGATTTTGTTAAATGTCAATGAGAAATCAGTATTACAGACCATTAGCAAAAACAGCCACCATTTGTCTCTAACCTCTGTCCGTTTCTTCTCTCTCTCGTCAAAATTATCCTGGCAAGTGATAGAAAGAAATATAAAAAATCATAACCAATAAAGGAAGAGTAATAACAATCTGTTGAGTAAACGTTAGCCAACGTTTGGCACAAATCTTAAGAAAATATCCAACGGCCAAGGAGCTGGTTTGCGTATGCGAGCGAGGTCATACTAGGATTACCCCTCCCAAGAGACCGCCGTTGGGGAAAAGCGGTCCAGGTGCAAAGTATCTACTCCGGCGAGCTTGTTATATTCGAACTCAGGATTTTGGGTTACTAAATTATGGGATTTCCCCACACCTATAATATTATCTAGCCTCTAATTAATACAGAATTTTTAGGGATTGCCCCTCCACTTTGTGACTTTCTTATTTACATATAAATCAACTTGAAAGACGGGCCAGGTCAACTAGGGAATTATCATCGTCATATCCTCACGGTGATTCAATCTTTATGTGAAAAATTAATTCATTATACTTATAAATGCTATAAAGAATATTAGTCTTTAATCATACTCCATTCAAAATTATTTGTACGAACAAGGACTTTGTACCTTTCCACTTTGACTCTCGATTAAATTCGATCGATATTGATGAAATTGAATTTTCGACAAAAAGTGAAATAGTTATCATGATTCTCGTGGTAACTATCTCATACCAACGCCATTTTCATGAAGTTAGAATATAAAAAATAAATAATATGTAAGAAAATGAAAATAAAAGTTACAATAATTAACCAAAAAAAAAAAACTTTGATTCGTGGAATTGTTGGGACCTTTTGTCTTAAAATAGCAAATTACTTTTGTATTGTTTAGTTACAATTTTTTTTTTCAGAGCAATGATCATAATATTAATTGATTTTAATAATAATTTTACTATGAGTTGTTTAGTTTTTTACCAAATGACTAACAATTACTTTTTAATAGAATTATTGATGATTATAAAAAAAATTAAAAAATTAAATAAAAACAAGAAAGAAATCAGGTAATCATCGTCAGCTTGATGAAAGTAAAATATATTCAAAACATTTGAGCTTAGTATCTCACATTCGCACGCCACCAATCACTGTTCACAACCGGGCCATGATTGTCTCCACTTCCATGGCCACTAATAACCAACAGTATTCATCGCTGGATCGACTGCCTAACCCATTATTCTCATGATCATCTTCATCTCTATATATCAAAATCAAACAACCACCATGAATTCCGACCACCATGACAACCATCATCAATAGTGATAACGTTCATGAGACGAATGAGAGTCAATGAATTCCTTACGAGTAGACACTTGCAACAAATGGCTAAAAATTATATGAATTTAAAATCCAAGTCATTTTATCTTTTATCATTAAACTAGTTTATTCCAGATGATCTCTTTCTTTGTGCCTTGAATTAAAAAAAATTCAACCTCAAAAATTAATATTTAATTTTTTAAAAAAATTTCGGCATTGTTATTCAACTTATCAATGTAAATATACAATAGTTTAAATTTAAAATATTCTAACCTAATTATTTTTTAGATCAGGTTTAATTCTAAATAGATTAAGTTTAATTCTAAATTATGAAGATGTTGCTCGATGTAATATTATTCAATAAATAAATCTAAAAAAAATATAAAAAAAATCATATTCACTCTAATCAACCTACAAAACTCTCAAAATAAATTATAAACTCTATTAAATTAAATTAAAATTTTATTTTATTATATAATAAAAAATATAAAAATCAATTTTTATTCACCGCATTACTAAATCCAGCTTTCAAGTACTGAAATGGATGGTTGAAGCAGGAAAGCATGTGGGTTTATGGACATGCATGCTCCTGATCCAAATCTAATTACCCTTCTCTGAATAGAACAGAAGGCTTCATTGCATATTATAAATGCAACCACGCGCCAAATCCATGCATCATAGCCTCCTGCCATAAAAGAGAGAGTAAAGTTTCAAGAAGCTCACGAATGGCGCCTTTCTAGATAAGGGCAGTGATGGCGATGGTAAAAGTCTCGCAGTTAAAATAAGACTGAGTAATGATCAATCAGTAATTATTCAAGTTCTGAGATGATTGAGATAATTAAGCCATAATTGAGATAATTGAGTAAAGTTTCAAGAAGCTCACTTTGACGAGGACGGCGTTTGAAAAGTATGAACTCACAAGTGATGTTGGGATAGTGAGGGCAACTCATGGAGCTTTGCCCCCACCCAACGTATAATCAATTTATGGACCCTTTCAGATGCCTAATTTGTCAATTAGAAAAGAAAAGAATCACAAACAAATTTAGCATCCATGCCAGCTAGTAATGAATGCTTCCTTGGTTCACCCGTAAATCATTCCCGATCGACGACTGTGTGCGCTGTGGAAGGCACGAATCTGCCGTGTTTTTAACCGACAGAAGCCCGTCTTTGAGCAGGTAATTAAAAAGGCTAGAAAGATTCTGAAAACCAATATGATTTTTGTTTGTTTTGTTAATTCCATCTCTTTTAACTATAAGTATGTCAGAAAACTGATCACAGATGCAGCAGCACCGTTTGTCTTTGCAGTTGTTTCATGTTTTTTTTAAAATCTTGAGTTTCTTAAATTATTATTTTTTTAGTTTTTGTGGATCATCTTAATATTGTTATAATATTAAAAATATAAAATATATTATTTTAATGTATTTTTTTTTAAAAAAATACTTTTAAAAACATAATAATAAATGCTACCAATATGTATAAGTAATCATTCAAATATACCTTGGAATTGTCTTCCTCGATATCACAATTGAATTGTAGAAATTTGAAACTTCAAAGTTAGGTACTTTTCTTTTGGTATAAAAAGGGGCTAATCTTTAGATGGGTAGGATTTGGAAAAACGTTTCTTTGAAATTAAACAACAATTAATTGACAGATTTAATTTAATAAAACGAGAGCTTGGGAAAATTTCTGAAAGAGCCAACTCCTCAATAAACTTGTCAAAGAGGAAACAAGATCAACGTGTAGATATATTATTTATTAAACATTGTATAAGAAGAAGAATCGATTGAAAAAAGAAGAAGATATATTTTGGAACGGAGAAATTTCAATAAACACAAGCAAATCATGCGGTTTTGACACCATTTATGCTAGAATATCATGAATTGATAACTAGCTATCTAGTCTCCAATTCATATAAATCTAGACACTTAACCTGATTAATGATAAATGAATATGCGCTAGCTCCAAGTCATCATTCTCTCTCCACATACACACACAAATATATTCTCATAAATTATAATTGAAATTCGACATCATGTTTAATATTCATAATTGTTCAGGCAGTACTTGAAACCAGCTATTATCATGGTTTTGATAGGAGTGAGCAGCTGGTGGTTCAAACTATTCAATACCTCATTAATGATAAACATGGCATTGTTGTATGGGAAATGCTTGGAAGTTGTAATAACTAGCTTGCTTGCCTGCCAATTACTAGCTAGTTCAAAGGTCAAGAAACGGAAGAGTGTTTATTAGACAATATTGAGGTCCTCTCCTTCTAACATTACTCAAGACAAAATTTGAAAGAATTCATGGCTGCCATCCGGCAAAGCAGCGAAAAAATAATATATATATTTTTTTGAATTTAGAGATTTCTACTCCATATGTACCGTATCCGAAGAGAGTGATAGAATGAAATACGTAGTCGGCAGAGGTATAGAGTAAGAAGACAATAGTTCATGAACTTAATTGTACCTCAAAATATAAAATGTAAGGAAATATTAATACAAATAAAATGAGAAAAACCGTCCCTCTCCACACATGGTCTAATGCCCTTCCAGTACTCCCCTCCTTTTATAAATAGGCTCCTACCCTCCACTTCATTCCCCACCATTAGAGTCCTGATGAATATATTGAAGAGCTTAATTAGCTTCTATAGCTATGGCTCTTTCAAATATTGCTTGCTCTAGGTTTTCTTGATGCAGGCTTCAATGGATGGTGTACACACAAGTATGGGAGAATCTGTTAAGCTCAGGAGGGATAGCGCCATGAGCATGACAAAGTCTATGTTTGAGTTAATCTCAACAAAATCAATCCAGTCATCAGTGGCGCTATCTATCCTGAGTTCTATGGGCTCTCCTTACTATTCTGGTGCAGTTTCAGCTTCAAAGATGGTTGTTGGCTTCTGGGTGTGTACTTTTCTTCTATCAATGAATTCTTAATTAGGTTACTACTGTCCTAGATTTTCTTGTAAGAGACAAAAAGCCTGGATTCTCGATTATGTTTGGGGTTAAATATATCCTCCATCATGATTTTCTTGTTCTTGTTTTGATTTCCAGCAGCATAATCATACCAAGATCGATCAATGGTGTGGTTTCTTTCTTTCTTTTGTTGACTGGGTTTACTTTCTCCCTTGTTTTTGGGTATTTTTTGGTTTATTTGCTTAATTCGTTAGGTTTTGGTAATAGCAAGATTGATTATCTGTGGCCCTTTTTTCACAATCCCTCTGTGTCGTGGCCAAATTGTCAATGGTATGTTATCATAGCAAGAGTAAATGATCTGTGGCCCTCCATGTTTGTCAAGTAATTTGTTAACTTATTTTATTGTTCTCTTTTTGTATCGTGGTTGATTATCCCGCTTAGATTGATATACATGCTTCTATGGACTTGGACCTTTTCAGCTTGCGATACAAATCTCCATGGCTAATGGTATGTGGGGGCACATACCAGCTAGTTCCCTTCAAGGTTCTAATCTCTATGGATTTTTTTTAATTAGGTTAAAACCCTTGGAGTTTGTATTCGAATTCTTTGTTCGGTTTGCCTGATGATATCAGATTAATTAACCAGGAATGTTTTATACTGCCTAGTAATATCATGGTCAATTGGGTACGTTAGGGCTTGCCTTTCGGGGATGCCAATAATCAGTCCTGTTGCTCCACTGTTTAGAAAGATTCTTACATTGTTTTTTTCTTTTTATAACAAATATTCAGGGTTTTGACATTTTTCCTCAAGAATACAAGCTGGTGAGTGCCTTTTGAGAGATTTCCCTGTTTTCAAGGTTTTGGTTATTTTAAGTCTTAACTCTTAATGGCTATAGCTAGTCTGAAACTCTGAAGCCCTAAAGTAGTCTCTGGAAGATTCCTGCTATAAATTTATGCTAGGGTTGCATGTTCTGACTTAAATTTTTGCAGGTTTTTCAAATAATGGGGTTAGTTACTGTGGATGTTTGACTCCTTCGAAACTTTGTTCAGATCACGGTCTCATCGCTTTCTTTTTCTATAATTTTTTCTGCCGCCGCCGCCACCACCACCACCTCCCTGTTGGAAGCAATTTTTTATGCTAATTATTTAATAATTGTCAATGTCTTTATTCTATCATGCAATAATATAAATATTGCCAAATTTAGGCTTTCGTATACATAATGATGGTGAAGTTGACAGATTGATTCCAGTTCTTTTCTATAATGTAGCAATCCATTCTCTGTTCGATTGAACTGTGGATCATTTGGTTGGCCATTATAGCCAAAATGTAAGGTTGGGATGTATTTTTTTAAGTTTAATCGCATCTATTGAGAAGTTTGATATAACTTTAGGGTACATTGTGTGTCTTATTGTTCGGGGACAAAGGAGACATCTTTCCTCCAGCAGATCCCCTCTTATTGCATATATAAAATGATCATCATCATCATGGGATAGTGGACAACGTGCTTGAACAGGAACCCCCACCTTTCCTCAGTACGGACAGCTTTAGGGTTATGCCTACAGACCAGAGAGACCCTAAGATCTTGACTGTATCTTTGACCCAAAATAGCTCCTGATATGTATTTTTTTATAAAATAGACACTTAAAACTTTGTACGAGATTTATTAATTGTTTCAGAGTTTTGGAAAATGAGACGATTAGATGAATTTCTTCTCCAATTTGTATGCCTCCGGCCGGGTAGTGTCCCGGTGTTGATGCAATCTGTTTAGCGTTTGTTCCCAAAAACTTCGTAAAAATGATGTCACTTATGTTCTTCCCAAGATTTTGCGGGATCCATCAATTTGTTTTGTAACTTGGGAGTTAAAGAGAATGTCGGATCGAACGGGTTATGGATAATTATTGAATTAATTACATATGGGAGATGTTCAAAGTCTCTTAATAAAACTTTATTAAATTGAAATGATTATTTAATAGACTGAGGCTGATTCGAAGAGAGCTTATATAGCTAGTGTTTTCTTCGAATAGATTAGGCACCAAACTCAGAGTAGAAATGGTTCATTGGGATTTTATTAAGAATTTTGCGTAAAGGACTGGTGGGTTCCTCCAGAATAATCTGGGATTGCAGCCTTTCGATGAGAGAATGGTTTTGTAATTGTTTGGGTGCTTTTTTATTGGAAATGTGAAGGATCAAATGTGAGCTAAAGAGATTCAATTTACCGGAGCTAATCATGGATCGAAGTAAAACATATATGCATGAAATTGTCAAGTACACGTAGTTCCCTAATTAAAGGCTGAAAATTTAGACTTTAGGATTTAGCATACCGTGTTTAAGTCTCAATCCCAAATATCAAGTAAATTTTGATTATAGTTGAGAGGTTAAACATTAAGTAACGAATGGATTTATCTTTTTATTATTATCATTTAAGGTTTTAAAATTGAAGTAAAATCATAGTTATTAGATCTAATTTGATCCACCAGTTTAGATGGGTAAAAATAAAAATAAAAAATTAGGTCTGCAATTAGCCTTGTAAATTTTATTTGATATGCCAGGTCAACCTGCGACATGTGCTTATAATTGTTCTTAGACTATTTTTGCAACAAATTGAAAAATCTAACCTTCGATTCATCTAACGTTTCTTTTCTAATTTTTATATGGCATATTTATTCCATTGCTAGTGCTAGAAGAAGAAATGGAGTTGGAGTGGTCGGTAGACAATGGTAATGAAGTGGTTAGAGATAGATGAATCATAACTATTATTTTCATTTAACATTCGCTGGATAATGATGTGTTTGGCTTGGAGATGTGATAATGTTTTATTAAAAATATAATACTCTTTAAATATAAATTACATTTTCAAAAACTAAATAATTAAACATATTTTTTATTAAAAAAATACAAATTACGTCTCATCCAAACACACAATAAAAAAGACTTTAAACCTCAACGTCTGTCTTTTTTTACTTTTTCTTGAGGTCTAGTGTTTTATTAACCAGATCGACATATACACTTCGTAACAAATCTGGGATTAGGTGAAGCAGAAGCGTCTCTCTCACACACAAGGAAAGCAGAAGTAAGTTTCGGGAAGATAAGTGGGTGGGAATGAACTGTTGGGATCATGCTTGGGGAAGTGGACGGATGGATTTCCATGGCAAAGGAGATGTTGCGCATGTGAGAACTTCTAAAACGCCGGCATTTTGAAGAAGAAGCGACAACAAATTTACAGCTGGTACAATCAAGCCTAGATTTGCTTTTGATTTTTAAATTGCATTCATTTACAATATTTATAAAAAAATTTCAGGATTGATTGAGTAAATTTATATTACCCAGACCCGATTTTTTAACCAAATCAACTTCTAGACCGAGTTTAATAATCATAAGTAAAACCATGCGCAAAGAAATAATGACATGTGAATCTCCATTACTATCTACATTTCAATTTCACTTTTGATCTTACAACTGCTGCTTTTATGTACTTTTATTTTCATTTCCACTCTTTCAGAATGTGTAATTAGTTAACGTTTTGATTTTAGCCTATGAATTAATTTTTAAAATAATTTTTATCTGAAATAATATATTTTTATTTTTTAAAATTTATTTTAAACATAAGTAAATTAAAATAATAATAAAAAATAATTTTTTTAAAAAACACGGTTATACCGTGAATTTTTACACCTACCCTATCCCGTCAAATCAAACCATCTGCATTTTAGGCCCAACATCAATCGAATTTCTTTTATGTAATTGTAAGAGTTGAGTTCACCAAATAATATTTTCTGCTATTTTATATTAAATATTCTTCTTCTTCTTCTTCTTCTTTTATTAATAATGGCAGTAATGTTGAAAAAAACTGGAGATAATTGATACTATATTTTGCATTATCCCACTCAAAGTGTTATGGATGTTTTTTTATTTAATTAATTTAATATGAATATAATTTTTAATATATAAATTCATATTATCATGAGATATATAAAATTATGGACATTTAACTTCTGTTGAAGAACAAAAATGCACTATAATTAAAATTGGAAAAAAGAAATGAAAAAAGAAAAACAGAAAATGGGCCAAGGGTCCAGAGCGCCAGATTTAAGCTAGGCCCAGTGTGCTGCCATCGCCTAGGCCCACACTTTGATTTCAATTGGAGGCTACTATATGTTGGGGGGTGTTTAAATGCATGTTTAATATTGCTTTTTGAAGTATAGAAAATTTATTATAATAATAATTTTTATTTTAAAAAAATTATTTTTAATATTAATACATTAAAAAATTATTTTTTTTAAATACAATTTTTATGAACGTGGTCGTCTGCTGTCTAAAAAACTCCCAAGGTGGTAATAAGAACATAAGAACACACAATGCGCACCAAGACATTTGCGATGTGGCTTTGACAAATAAAAGGCTTGATAACCCTGCAGGAACAGAGATTGTGAGGCATGATTATGGAATGCAATCTGTAAACTCGAGAGTCCATGCAATATTACCATCGGCACTTTATTCACAAATATGGTGTTCTATTTTTTGGAGGAGCAGATTCTGGAGAGGCGCTTGCTTACGCAGACAGGATGGCTGCTAATCGTGAAGTTTCTCTTACAGTGATAAGGTTCCTCTCATATAATAATATCGATCGGAGATGATGAGAGAGAGAAGAAGCTTGGTGATGGAGCGGTGACATGGTTTTGGGTGAAGAATATGAAGGGAATCACAGAGTGGTTTATAAAGAGGTGGTGGTGTGTGATGGAGGAGGAACGCTAGCAGCAATTTTATGCATTTGCCAACGATGCTAATGAACTTTTAATGCCCAAAGCCAACCTGACCATGTAGAAGCACCTGAAAAAATAATTCATTTTATTTTTTAAACATTTTAATATATATATAAAAAAATTGTATATGTATATATAAAAATAAAATTAAAATTAAAATTTGAAAATAAAATAAAATAAGAGGGTTGATAATTTCGAATTAAAAGGTTAAATTGAAAAGACAAATAAATTTTACAAAAAAGAATTAACCACCCAAAAAATTTGGACCAAATTTAAAAATAATAACAAACTAAATATCTTGATTAAAGGATGGAATTGAAAACAATTAAAGGCTCATAAAAGAGAAAATAAAAGAAAAGAAAAGAAAAGAACCAAGAATAAATCTAAAAAAAACCACCCAAAAAGAGAGGATCAAATTTAAAAACAACAAGAAGTTATAAATCTTGATTAAAGGATGAAATCAGAAGCAATTAAAAGTTCATAAAAAAGATAAGAGAAAAATGAAGGAAAAAAAGAACTAGGATTAAATCTAAAAAAATAAAAAAACAAAAAATCTAGACTAAAGGATAAATTTGAAAAACAAAACAAAAACTTATAAAAGGTCATTTACAATATAGCTCACCCTGAATTAATTAAGTCATTCTAAAGATTCATTTACATATCATGTAACTTGACAAGAGGACTCATCTAGTTTTTTTTTTTTTTTTTTAATTTACTCAAGTGAGGTGTTAAATTTTCACTTCAATATAACATTTGTTGATGCAGTTTAAGTTAATTTGATGACTTATATGATCAACTTTCTTCTCACGCCTTGCAAAGGTTGTCTATGAGGTCATTATGAGTTTCTTCCTTCATTTTTCCACATGTTATTTTCATGTTTCCTTATATATTGTTTGTATAATTCAACCAACATTTTTAATTGTAGTGATGTGGATTTTTCTACCACTAAACTTAAGTTTTTGTCATATCCCATATCGGCGAGAGAGGGATTGGTAGCTAGCCTTATTAAGAGTGTTGGTTGCTAACTTATTATACGTGTTTTGGGGCATCAGGCTCAAATGTGGGCTCGCGTCACCAGGAATAAAACCGTAAGGGCGGTAAAGCCCAAAACGGACAATATATGGTAAGTTGGGCCGGGCTGTTACATTTGGTATCAAAGTCGACCTCACTGGCTGTGCAAATGCCGACGGGGTCGTCGAGCTCCTTAAGGGGGGTGGATTGTCATATCCCACATCGATGGCTGAGGGATTGATGGTTGTCCTTACTAAGAGCGCTGGTTGCTAACTTGTCATACGCGTTTTGGAGCGTCAGGCTAAGATGTGGGCTCGCATCACCAGAAACAAAACCGTGAGGGCGATAAGGCCCAAAACGGACAATATATGGCAAGTTGGGTCAGGTTGTTATAATTTTTTTTAATTTCACTTTGAAAAAATATAACTTTTTTCTTGTGAGCATAAAGTATAGATGCTAAAGGACTTCATATCCCACATTGAGAAAATAAAATATTCTTCTAGTATTTATATAGTTAACTTTGAAATGGGCTAGTAACCAACTGCAAAATAAGTCTTTGACTATGAGAAAATACACATTAAAAAAAGGGTCTTCATCGGGTTTTGCCGGGTCATCGGGCAGGTTAACCGGTTTTCTCTAGGCCAATTATAGGCTCGATTTTTAAATAAAACAGACTTGAATAAGGCCCAGATTCTGGGTTGACTTGTCGAGCCAAGTCTGATAACTATAAAGATGATGAACCTAAATTCCCTTTTCATATGTTTGGATATAAAGTGATCCTAGACTTACAGATGCTAAGTCTAGTGTTCTTCTAGGCCCAGAAGCACCTGGGTTAAGCACGCAGCTGAGTCTAAAGGAGGTGAGTCTGACATCTTTCCAAACCTATATGCATTTGGGCCTAACATTTAGTTGAGTCCATGGGAGTTGTGTTTGGCATCTTGCCAGGCCCATATACGTTTGGTCCTGACATATAATCGAGCCTAAAAGAATCAAGTTTGGCATCTCGCCAGCCTTACATGAACTTGGGCTCGGCACATAGTCGTGTCCAAGGAAGTTGGGTCTGACATCTTGCTAGACCATATGTGATTGGGTCTGACACATAGCTGAGCTCAAGAAAATCAGTTTAATATCTTTTCAGACCCACATGAGTTTTAACTTCTATTGAGCTTTTATGATGGGTCATTCTTCTCTTGGCTCCTTTATATATAGGCTTTTTTTAGTAAATTGATTTTAATTTAAAATAAGTTGATCCATCACAACTCAAAATAACAAAGATGAAGGTTGTGGGGCCGATAACTTCCATTCCTCTTTTAGAATTGGTATGGCATTTGGGCATTCCTTAGAGGAGATGAAAATCATATTGGATTAATGAATAATTTATACTTTATTTACTATGATACAATTTCAAATGATCAGAGTGCCACGTGTAAGGACAACTTTTTCCCTTCATATCTTGGAGATGGTAGGTATTGGCCTTTACTATCCTTGTGATTTTGAATGGACCATTCCATTTCGGGGTCAGTTTGCCTATACTTTCTCTATTATAGGTAGCCTTTAGCTTTCTCAGCACCAAGTCTCAGAGCTTAAATATTACGTTCTGAACCCTAAGATAATGATAACAGGTAGTTCTACATTGGTAGGCCTAATTTCTGATTGTTGTTGTTAGACAGGTTTCTTCTAGAAGATCCAAGTTGTTCTTGAGGCTTAAGTGATCATCTTTCGACGTGTAATGGACTACTTGATAAACTCGGGTATCCGATTTCAGCTGGGATCATGGCCTAAGTTCCATAGGTGAGGAGAAAAGTTGTTTCTTTAATAGATGTTTTTAGTTGGTTCTGTTGGCCCATAAAATTCCATTTAACAGCTCTGTCCATTTTGCTTGGCCTCTGTTTTCTTCTTCTTGAGTCCATTGAGCATAACCTGATTGGTAAGTTCAGCCAAGTCATTTGTCTAATGGTGAGACACTAAGGAGAATCGATGGTTGATATGAAGACTTTGACATTGTTCCTTCATCGTATGGTTGTCGAACTGTGTTCTATTATCGGTGATCAAAACCTTTGGAATTCTAAATCTGAAAATGACGTTCTTCCATAAAAAAAAAAAGACATTGTTTGTGGTGATATCTGCTAGAGCTTTCATTTCGACCTATTTGGTGAAATAATCAACAACCATCAAGATGGATTGTTGTTTGCTTCTAATGGCTTTTGGAAAAAAGGGCCTAATATGTTCATCCCCACTAGGCGAATATCAACGAAGAAGATATGGTGGTCAGCTCAATAAAGTGTTGTGTAGAGACAAATACGAATTTCTAACATTGATCACACCGTTTCACCAATGTGGTAGCATTGTTTAGGATTGTTGGCCAATAAAATCCTGCTATGGTGACTTAGGCAGCAAGAGCCATAAAAATGGCATGTAAATCGTAGATTTCCCCCTGAATTTCCTTTAAAACATAAGTATTTTTTGTTGGGGACAAACATTTCAACAAATGAGCTTGGGTAGACTGCCTGTACAAGATCCCATCAATTATACAATACTCGGTTGCTCACCTAGTTAGATGGATGACTTCATTTCTATTCGGGGGCAATTCTCTTGTGTGGGAATAATCTTTGATTTTAGTCCCTTAATCATCCTCTATGTCGACGAAGGCAATTATTGGCCTTTTTTCTATGCTCGATTTCTCTAGGACTTCAATCCAGACTTTTAGAGGGAGGTTAACCAAGTTGGAGCTTGCCAACTTGGACAAGAGATCCACCCTAGTATTCTTTTCTTTGGGAACCTTGTTAATCAAAATTTCCTTTCCCTTCTATTTTCCTGAGAGGTGTGTTCAGATTTTGTGGAGATACTTCATCAAGATAAGGTATCTGGTTTCAAATGCCTCTTGGTATTACCCTACTATCTTTCCAAACCTATATGCACTTGAGTCTAAAGCATGACTTTGTTGAAGGGAGTTGGGTCTAGCATCTTGCTAGACCATCTTTCTCTTGTCTCTGTATCAATGAATAGATATTAGTATAAAATACATTGGTACATCACAATTTGATCCATCACAATGTTATCACCCTTTGACGAGCAACGAGATGGATTCTAGAAAAGAAAACCCCGAAGGGCAGCCTGTCAAGCGAGTTTATGTGGTGGAACATTTTGTTAGGGGTAATTTTGGTGATGGGTTTTCTTTCAGACATGCTTGGATTGGGCATTGCTACTGGATCCATGTGGATAGGGCTACTATTCTTTTTGAGTTTTATAAGATAGAGACAACTACTCTTTCAGAAACGAACATCACTTGATATAACCAAGGAAAAAGAAAAGGAAGACAGATATCAAGGCGTATTTTTTCCACTTAAGCAAACCGCATACGTGTTAGAATTAAAATAAATCAAGAGTGGTCAAAGATAACAAAACGTAAGCCAAATTCCACTCTTTTTGTTTTTCGGTAAATGAAATGGATGGCTTTCTCCACAACTAATGCATGCCCACAATCCTTAGCATCTCTCTTGTCTCTCTCTTCAATGCTCACAGTTTATGGTAAGAATATTTTCAGGTGGTATTCGTGAGAAAAATGGTTAGGATAGCTGATGACCCACTTCACAATTCCATTTCCACAGAAGCATTGTATGTTCCTAATTCTGATAGATTTCTATTCACTAACAGCGTTTTTTCCAATGAATTATACCATTCTAAAGATTCATTTTCATGTCGCGCAACTCGTCAAAGGAACTTGTCAGATTATTTTTACTCGAATGACGGGTTAAATTTCCACTTCGGTATAATATTGTTCGATGCAGTTTTAGTCATTTTGATGACTCGCATTATCGCCTTTCTTCTCAGGCCTTGCAAACAGCCCAAGGTTGTCTCTGAGGTCATTGTAAGTTTCGTCCTTCATTTTTGAGTATATTTATTTCCATGTTTCGCTAAACATTGCATGCATATTTTAACCAACATTTTAAACTGAAATAATATGGATTTTTCTGCCACTGAACATATATATGTTGCTCTGTTGTTTTTGATAATTTTCAAGGGTGGTATAATCCTCGGTCCGTCTGTCTTAAACATCGACAAGAAGTTTAATGGGGCTTTTTTCTCAGAAAATATCAAGTATATCATTGGAAATATTGGAACTATGGGCTTCATGTACTTCCTTTTCATCATCGGGGTTAAGATGGATCTCTCTGTGATCAAATTTTCGAGAAGGAAATATAAAATGATAACATTGGCTGGAGTGATCATTCCTGTTGTAACAGGTACAATAGTTGGAAACATCATTAGACCGTCAATGGATAAAGAACTTTCTAAACCTTCTTCGATTGGAAGAGTTGTTTTAGGAATGGCTGTAACATGATATGCTGTCATTTATCCTATCCTTCAGGAACTAAACCTGCTCAGCTCTGAGATTGGGCAAATGGCCCTCGCTATCGCGATAATAACGGACGGAATAGCGATAATCTTGTTGATCATATCTGGGGCGCTAAAACAAATAGATATTGGTGTCGATGCAGCTTTATGGTACATGATCACTGTAATAGCCTTCATGGTTTTCAGTGTTATCACCCTTCAACAAGCAATGATATGGATTCTTGGAAAAAACCCGGAAGGGAAGCTTATCGAGCAAGTTTATGTGGTTATCATTTTGTTAGGGGCTTTGGTGATGAGTTTTCTTTCAGACATGCTCGGATTGGGCATTGTTACGGGATGCATGTTGACGGGGCTTGTGATACCCGATGGTCCACCACTCGGATCATCAATTGTTGCGAGGAGCGAGACATTCATAATGAACTTCTTCATGCCGTTTTCATATGTGTACATCGGAATGTCCGTCGATCTTTTTGCAATGACAAGTGTTTCTTGGTCTGGATTGGCACCGCTTTTTACATTGGCTATGTCGGGAATGGTGTTTAAACTGCTTGCAACTCTTGTGACTTCTCTCTTAGTGAAAATACCATTTAGAGATGCTCTTACTCTCACGCTCATTCTGAATTTGAGAGGTCAGCAGGAGTTCATGTTAATAATGCATTGGAAGGAAAAATCGGTAAGCCAGTTTTTCTCCATCGCATGTATGGACATCATCATATAGTATATGTTCAGAACTAGAAATTCCCCTTAACTGATAGGTGTATAAAATAGTTATTCATTGATTATGTGCATTTTTATGTTTTATAGGTTATAGAGATCCCATCTTTCACAATGCTGGTGCTATTGGTAACAGCTGTGATAGCATTTTTCACGCCTCTCATCAGATTCCTCTACGATCCAACTAGGCCATATATAGTGAACACGAGGAGAACCATCCAAAACACCCCTCCACACGAAGAACTTAAGGTAGTAGCTTGTGTCCACAACCGAGATAGTGTGGCCACCCTCATCAATCTTTTTGAATTCTCTTGTCCATCTCGAAGAAATTTATCAGTCTATGCTCTCTGCCTCATTGAGCTGAATGGTCGTGCAACCCCTTTGTTGATAGATCACGAGAAGCAGAACATGACTTTCAATTACTCCGGTTACGATTCCACATATAATGCCTTAAAAATCTACATGGAAACCAAAAGGGACGTGATGGAGATCCATTCCTTCACGGCAGTGGTTCCAAAGCAAACAATGTATCAAGACATCTGCAAGTTGGCTATGATAAAAGAAGCCGATCTTGTCATTTTACCTTTCCATATGGAATGGAGAGATAGCGTGAGAATGATTGAACTCCATCATCAACGAAGAACGCCATCTGTGCTCTCAAATGTGTTGGACCACGCTCCATGCTCCGTTGGAATTCTTGTTCACAAGGTTCACTTATTGGGCCCTCTTTTCGATCATTCCTCCAACAGCTCTCCTCGCCATGTTCTTGTGCTATTTTTAGGGGGAGCAGACGCTCGAGAGGCACTTTTTTATGCAGATAGAATTCTAATGAATCCGAATGTGTTCCTTACGGTGATTAGGTTCCTTTCTCATCATCATCACAGAGAATATGAGCAAGAGAAGAAGCTTGATGATGGGGTGATCATATCATTTCGGGAAAGGAATGGAAGAAATAAACGTGTGGTTTGTAGAGAGGTTGTAATGAAGAATGGAGAAGAAACATTGGCTACAATCCAGGCATTTGGTAATGATCTGCATTTTGACCTATGGATCCTAGGAAGGCAAAAAGGGATCAATCCAGTTCTCCTTGAAGGATTATCATTAGATTGGTGTGAACATCTTGAATTAGGAGTGATAGGTGATTATATCTCGTCCATGGATTTCGATGGCACCACTTCTATTTTGGTGGTGCAACAACAAACTATGAGAGGGTAATGAATTCTATTGTGCAGATATATAGGAGTTTTTATAATTGATCGGTGCTATGTTTCACCGTGTGCATGATAAGGGACCGAATCCAGCAGTTTCATGGGACAACAAGCCCAAGCAAATTGACAGATTTGTGGTACTTGCTCTCTTAATTAGGATCTCTGGGCTAGCACAAGTGGTCGCAACTTGGAGAATTAAGAAGGTCTGGAGAGTAAAAAACAATGAACTAGATAGCAAAACTGGTCAAGGCAGACTTCAATGTTTTTGTTTTTATAATTTAGACTATTTGTCAACAACTTTTTGATTTTCTACTAGAACCTTTTAGATTTCAAATTTCGACATTCATATTTCATAGTTTAGTTAAACTCGTAACAATATGTTGTTGAATGGTTTAATATATATATATATATATATATATATGAATTTAGGATCTACGTGGATAATAAACAAAAATTTACATTTTAGTAGTGCTCACACACATTTAATTTTACATACGAAACTATAGAAGTTGCTTAGAATATATATATTTTAACTAAATGGATGTAGGAGTTAAGTTAGATCGAAGTAATATAACTAATTGGATCATTACTAAATTTCCTGCGAGTTGGGGTATAATATTACTCTTTAGGTATTGGATTTAGAAAGTAATAATTAATATAATAAAAATTATCAACTCAAAAAAATTAAAAAGTGATATGTCATCCTATGCAAAGTGGTTCCAAATCCACTCTCCACCGTTTAGAATGAAGAGGATAGATGGGCGAACCTTCCTGTACAATTTGGACCGGATCCAATGGTGAATGGAAAAGATCCAAGCCGGTGACTGTAACTGCCCTGAACATAAGTTTCCCGGAATAGTAGCCTTTCCATTCCAATGGCATCTTTAGAATTGTTGTTTGCTATTATCATTGATCATGACGTGTTGCTTATGAAAACCTAATGTTTTGATGATAATGGACCTAATTTTTTAATTCATATCTTACATCTAACAAAAGTGCAGTCAAAGGTATAGCTAAGAATTTCTTCCGCCCTGGCAAAGGCTACTAAGCAAATATATAGAGATTGTTTTACAAGATTAATCATTAACTCGTATATATAAATTTATCGAGTTAATAATAAAGTTTTAATTAAAAGACATAACATAAAATATAAAAATTAAATAAAATTCAAAGTACATAAATATGAAAAAAAGAGTAAAAATAAACTACACTATTAAAGTTGTATCCTTTAATATTTTGTGGAATATAATTCATTTATGATCGAATTTGAATTAATATCTTTAGCAAGCTCTCGTTTAATGTAAATAATCATAAAATTTATTAAGAACTCTTCTTTCATTTTATTACGAAGCACAATTTTAACATGCTTCATAGCTGAAAATACTTCCTCTATGGTGGTAGTGGAAACAAGTAAAGGAAAAAAAATGAATTAAACTGTCAATCAAGTGATAGTGTTGCGACTTATTTATTTCAACTAATCCTTTATATAATTTGCAAATGATAGACATATTCTAAAAGCTCTTGTGATGAATCACATCAATATGATAATATTATAGCTGAGATCTTAAATAATGCATCTCTTGTTCATTGAAATCTTCATGATGAAATTTCCCAAAAAGCTTACAAATAATATCAACTTTAAATGAATAAAGTTGTCCTTAGATTTTAAAACAGAGTTAAGTATAAGGATTTCCATTGTCCCATCACTGAATCTAGAACTTAACTCTTCCAACTGAAAATCTATTGTTAGGTTAAATATATCATAATGATAGTGTTGGTAAATTGTCGTTGATCCTTATTGTTGACATCAACATCTTATAGCCTTTTTATACAAAGCATTTATATGTGATATATCAACATCATATTATGTGCAAATATATTACACATATGTAAGGAGAAGATAAAACCTAGCATCTTTCAAAGTTCAAAGCAATGCTTTAATAGTTAGCACAAGATCTAATGTATTTAAGATATCACAATCAAACAACCACCAGTTTCTCCATGTATAGAGTTAGAAGATCCTTTTTAAACCAAACTTTTAAGCATGATAATAGTTACATTGTGCATAACATGCATAAGGGCAATCTCTAAGAAATAGAGCTTGTAGTCCATTACATATGCCACACATATTGCTAGAATCATCATACCCTTAACCTCGTATATTGAGGATATGCAAGTTATATCAAGCGAGCATATCATACAAAAAAAAAAAGATTTTAGTGATAAAGAAGTAATATTTGAAATATGCAAAAAAAACTCTTATAAAAAAACACTAAATGTTAATAAATCTCAAAACAATAGTCATATGTTCTTTATTTGATGCGTCTTTAGCTTCATTAACCAAAATACAAAACTTTGCATCTCCAACTTTTTCACAAATTCTTTTCCTCACTTTATTTGTGAGAAAATGTAAAATTTCTTTTTAAATAGTTAGTAAGGTTTTCCTTATATTTTTTGAAGCTTTTTCTAAGACAACATCATTAATGTTAACATTTATTTTCCTCATAAGTCTTATCATTTCCATAAAATTACCTCGATTACTAGAAAATGAAGATTCATCATGACCTCTAAATACACTTGCTTGTAAGTTAAGTCGTTGAACACTTTCAATTGTTTTCATAAGTCATAATTGATTTTTCTAAACTTTTTCAGCAATTTAAGCATTCAACACTTATCAATATGTCTATTTACTTTCATTAAATATTTAAAAGATTTCACCACATTATTATGTGGTGAAGTGGAACTTCCTATATGCATAAAAAACACATCTAACACCATTACTAACACTTTTATAACTTCAAAAAACTTTAGTAGTGAACATGGAATGTCGATCTTTTTATTTTCAAAGAGAAAGCATGGAAAACAAAATATCGAATCCCTTGATAGAAAGTGCTCTAACAAAGGATATTGATCAAACCAAGTGTATTGAAATCGACGATATTGTCTCCCTAATTCAGTCCTTAAATACTCTGGTAACTTGGGTTGATATAGACTCATTTTAAAATAAACTCTTCTAATTTCATCTTATTGATTAATAGAATGTTGCCACAATGGGATCTATCTCCAAAAATCTTGTTTAAGAGTATTAACATCAATTTTAACTCTTTGAGATTTGGAAGGGGGTTTGTTATTATGATTTGATACATCAACATTGGATGGAGAATTTCCTTTACTGGTTAATGTTTGTTCACTTGGTTTAAAGAATAAAAATACAGTTTTTTCCTCTCTTGCTTCCTTGATTTTCCATTATAATTTATAACTTATTAAAGGTACATGGAGTGAGAACAAATACTAAAAACAAACTGATGATATGAATATAAATGATAAGATCTAAAGAGATAAAAAGACATATGATTTGTTGTATCGATTATTATTGGTTTATTGGGCAAAGCCACAAGTTTAGTAGACAAAGTAGCGGAGCTTTAAAAGCTAGTGTTTTCCTCTTTTTTCTTGCCCTCTTTATTTAATTAATCTCTAATTCTTGCTTTCATGTTTAGTTTCTTTTTAACACCTTTTTCTTTATTTCTTATTTTTTTTTATGTTAAACTTAAAAATATATATAAGACCTGACTATGCTAGTTTTTGTTTTATTAGTATAAGTTCTTTAATTTTGATTATGTAATATCCAACTAACCAAAGAACAATTTATTTATTTTTATTTTTATTCACAATATCCTTGTACCTTCATCGTGTCAAGAACAATGATGAATATTTAGAGATGTTTAGAACCAAAATCCAAGTAGGCAATCAAGCTTATGACATTTCAACACCATAATTAAAATTCAAAAGGCTTATAAAAGTATTCATCTATAAGCAAATAAAAAACTAATATTATGAAGTTCAAGTTTCTCATTAATTAAGCATTACTGGATTTAATAAAAGTAAGCTAAGCTAAGCATCTTAAGCCTCTACCACTTGGATATTAAAGTATAAATTTATTAAATTACCTTTAAATTTTGACTTAAAAGACAATAAAAAAACATGCAGAACATTATTGTGTTAAACTGACTTTTCGACCAAAAACTTGCAAAGCTAACACATTATTCCATTTCATTAATGTAAATTTTCTACCTTTTGTGGCTATGATTATGTTCCCATTTTGTACCTTTTTGTTGAAAACAACAGTGAGTGGTACTAACACATGAATTTTAAAGGCCAATCAATTAACACACCAACGCATATAAATAATGAAAACAATAAATGCATTGAGCACTTATCTTTAAGAATCTAAAGGGTAAAAAGAGTTACAAAATGGGTAAAGCATTTAGATTGAAATAATGATAATTTTTTACCTAGGAAAATTTTCTGGCAAGGTATAAAAATGGCTTCTCAAAATTATAATTGCTCTTAGGCCATAGCTGAAATCTCTTGCAGCAGGTTCTCTTAGCTGCAATGGTTTAGAAAAGGATTTATAACCTGTATTTTATTATCCTTTAAACGTGTTTTTTTTTTTGTAGAAAGTAGAAGGTAAAGTTTATATGGTGGATTGTTGGGCTTGTTTAGAATCTATAATTTTTTTACTTGGGTTATAGCCTACCCTAGCCTTATATTTCCCTTCGTCTTTAAATTCAATGTACTTGGGAATTTTCAAAGAGACCTTTGTTGAGCATGCTAAAACTTGAGTTGTTATATAAAAGCGTAAGTGTTAAAGGTTAAAGTGTTTTGTTATACTTGAGTTGATGAATTTCCTAGTAAATGATTTCTTGAAATATATTTGCATTTGGTTTTAGCTGTGCTGAATTTCATCCTAGGGAAAGTCAATCATGTTACTAATTCATCAAGTACTCTGTTTATCAGTGGGGTTGTATTTTACATACAATTTACACCATGTCCGGAGAGGATGGGAGAGAGGAAAATAAAGAATAAATATCCATTGCAATGTTGTTTAAATACTTTTCTTTACTTTTACTTTGATTGGCAGATTGGTTATTCAACCCATAAGATCTATATACAAGGTGTTCCAATAGTTTATTATAAATCATGAAAAGTAGAGTTACTTGTTAGTTTTTGGGCAACATTTATTTACAACATTTATTCATTGTAATTTAACTAGAAATCCAACTAGAATCAACTTTATATCTTATATTTTTCAGATCAATTCACAAGTTCATGTAGAACCAAAGTTGTAAATATATTCGACTAGTGTGCAAATATATTTAGTTTATAATAACAAGATTGTAGTTCAAAAATAATTAGCATGGATTGGTAGTTTATCATCACAAAGGCATGCTAAATGAAAGATATCTTAGGAAAGACTAGAGTTTATTTATGTTTGAATCTATAAATTCCAGAAGAAGAAGAAGAAATTTTTTTTGTTGTTGTCAATGATGAATCATTTGTCCTTAAGGCTTTATTACCTTCATTTGTACAACTAGGATGTATGCAATATGTCTATCAAGATTCCAACACCATCATCTTGATTTAAATGCACTTTTAAACTAAGATATTTGAATCAAAGAATATGAAACTCAAATATCTCTTAACAATATGAACATAAACTCTAGATTTAGAAGGAAAACCAAATGATAAAATGAGAATAAGATACTTATATTTGAGGAAGAGTATAAATATCTAAAAAATTATTGGTTTAAACTTGTTTTTCACCCCTTTTTTATAATGGGTTTTGAAAGCTACAAAATTAAAGAGTTAATTCTTACCATTATCAAGCATTGATTAGCTAACATAAACCAATAATTAAATATAGTAAAATTAAGAGTTTTGTAGTAGAAAAACTAAGAATTTTTTGAAATTAAATTTTTATTTATCTATAATTTATTTATTTAAAACAAAATTCCAAATATTCCTCCATCATTAATGTTCCATGCATGGTTGGCTGTTTTCCTTGCTTTTAGAAAAGAAATCATTACTGTTCCATGCATGTCCAATAGCTGCGTCCATAAATTTTTAGACACGACGGACTGTATTAATTTATACATCGCAAGGGCCTCTATGCTGGTAAAATTATACATGTTCATCCATTAATCATGGAAACGTGCATGCATATTCAAGAAGAGAAACTCCCACGTGAACAGAAAACATGCAATTTCCCTTCATGATATTGGGCTCCATTTCTACAAAAGGCACAAAGCTTAGTATAGGGTCCCAATGTTAAGGCCCAAAGTTCTAAGCCCACTGGGGCAAAAGGTGCCAAACTATCCCAGCCACCTGAGATAGTTTTTCTTTTCTTTTCTTTTTCAGAACCTGAAGAGTTTAATTAAGGGTTTCTGTTTGGTCAAGCTGGTAGATTTTCTTCTTATAGATTTAGATAATTATGATTTAAAAAATTAATTAATTATTTCTAATGGTCTCAAAAAATATATTTTATCCTATCTTCTTAAATTTATAGATCTATAATTTAGTTTTTTTTTAATTTCATGTTCCTTTTCAATTTATTTTTAGTTTCTTGATAAATATAAGAAAGAAGAAATAAATAGATGATGGAAAAATTTAATGACGATAGAAGACATTTTTAGGAAAAAAACAAATAAAGAGTGGTCTAAGTTGATTAGGAGGATATTTAACTATTTTTCATAAACCTAGACTAATTAATTAGCAACCTATATACACTAAGTCGTAATTTATTCTTCATTGCATATTCTTTTTCTTTCTTTTTATCTTTCTTTCTTTCTTTTTTATCTTAGCAAAGATAGTACAAAATATCTAGCTATACTTTCGAAACCCGGCCCGACTAGGCGGGTCGACCTGGAACCTGACTAAACCGGGCAGGATTGAAGAAAAAACAAGGAAAAAAAACCCCGGTGTGACCTGGTTGACTCGGCAAGACATGGTCGAAAACCTGATTGTAACCCGCTGATTTTTTTTTTTTTATATATATATAGTAAAACAATATTATTTTGATTTTTTTAAAAAAAATTGACTTAAATGACCTAGTAATCCTGTTAAAACTTAAAATCTAAGCCTTGAACCGGATCATCCACCGAATCGAATCTAAAAACTATATATCTAGCCACTTTCATTTTAGAAACGGTGCTTCAAGACTTTAGGAAGTTGCTCTTCCAAGATATTTCATAAACGTAATGGTAAGTTTCAAGAATTCAAAACATTTTGAAGACGAGAGACCCGAAGAAATAGCTTTGAAAATCTCAAATGGTATTTGTTATAAAAACATATATGAGTAATACCACTTTTATTATTATAGTCATACAAAACTAGTTTTTTTATTTTAATAATAAGAATTTTATCATATCGAATTTGGCATATCAAAATTATTTTTTTATTTAATTAAATCTTAATATTCAAGAAAATATTTTGTGCCTCTTAGGATCTCAATTAATTAAATATTAATAAGAATCTTCACACCGTTGAGCCTTGTAAACCTTGTGTTTTTTTTTTTCTTCCTTCTCAAGAAAAGGAGGAAAATAGCTTTTAAAAAAGCATCCCGATGGAATATTCTATTATCATCTTAAGAACTCATAATACTGACACCTTGGAAAATACTTCGAAAATGACCATTAACACAATATAAATCACACCCTCAACCTAGCCTACGCCAACAATATATTGCCACGCTCTCAACCTCACTAACCCTAATCCTATTAAATAAACCAGTGTTGTCCGCTTATAAATCACAAGTCCAAATTTTATGGTCAGTTTCACGAATTCATAGGCACGTCAAAACCCTTTCTCTCTCGAAGCCTCTCTCACCCCCTCTGTCCATCTATCTTGTCGCCGCCTCTATCACTCACCATGCCTCGCCGAAGCTCTGGAGGTCAGATTTTTACGTAGATCTGTTAATTATTTTCCGGGTTCTGTTCATTTTTATGTGTTTTTGTGTTTATTTTTATTCGTTGTTTTAGACTTGAGAAAACGTAGCCAGATAATACAAATTTAAATTCTCCGTTATTTTTTTTTTTGGTGACTAGAGAGGCTGTGTTGTGTTGATTATATTTGTTTAGTCATGGTTTTTATTTTTCTTTTTTACAGCATTTCTTTTTTGTTTGTTTTCTAATTTGTGAAAGTTAATGTTGAGATTAAAGTTCGTTCCTTTTTATCTGTTTAAATCTTGCAAGATGCTTAATTGGTTTGGCTTCCATATTTTTGTTGATACGAGTTAGTGGTTGGTTTGGTTTTCATGTTTGTAAAGAATGTTGCGTAGAGGTAGGATTGCTTTTTAAATAATTTTGCTCAATTCTCATTGCTTAGTTAATATTAAGCATAAAAACATAGGCATTTAGATGTTGGTGCTTGTTAGCTTTTAAATTTTTTGGGTTGACGTGATTGATTCATTTGTTGAATACCCATATATATTCCGTTTCCGATTGTTGTTTTGGATAATCATTTGCGGGTTTCCAATCGTTTAGTTTATGTATTATGTGATGTATTTTTTTTTTTTTTTTATCAATTGTGCAACTTGTCATCCAGCTTCTTATTTACATGTAATCCTATGCTTTTTGCAGGAAGATCTGCCCGCCCAGCTCCTCGACCTGCCCGAGCTCGCAGCCCACCTCCCCAAACAGGTAATGCTACTCTGCAGAGTATTGCACAATAATTTGAAGATTGCAAGACATTCTAGGTGCACACAGGAACAGATCCATGTATCACATTCACATTTAGTTTGGATTGAGGGTTTTCCATGCAATTTACCTTCTCATCTTAAATTTGGTGTTGCCTTTTTTAAAGCGTAACTTTGCCTTAACTTCTTTTTGTGTGCGCTCGCGCGCTTGTGTTCTGATGTAGTTAACCATGCTCCTCCACCAGCTCATGCTCAGAGCAGCGGTGGTGGATCAATTCTTGGAGGCATTGGTTCAACCATAGCTCAGGGTATGTGAAAGATAGATCATTGCTTTCCTGGGATTGAAACCCTCTCTTTTCATGTTATTTCTTGGTCATGTTATGTTTATTTGAATTACATAAGCCTGATTCTTCTTATAACAGGCATGGCTTTTGGCACTGGAAGTGCTGTGGCACACAGAGCTGTAGATGCTGTGATGGGTCCTCGCACTATTCAACATGAAACTGTGGTCTCTGAGGCTGCAGCCGCCGCAGCACCCACTCCAAGCAGTATGGGTGGTGCTGATGCATGCAATATCCACACCAAGGCATTCCAAGATGTATGTACACTTTTCTTGTTTGGTTACTTATTTGCAAAGATTAGCAATGTAAATCAAGTGATTAATTATCTTTGTTAATTTCTGGTATTGCCTGGAGGATGGTAGACAATGACTCCAAAATTAAAAAAATGCAGTTCTGAACTGCTACATCCCTTAACCTCACTCCTGATTTGTGTTGTGATTTTTAAAAATAAGGTAGTTATGATGTCTAGATGCCATAGAGAATCCAATGATTACTGTGATAAGATCCTCGACATATAGTGACATGAATCCACAAGAATAGATCTTTTTGAGCTGGTTCATTGTTAGAACTATTTATTGAAAATAGAGTTCAGACTCTTCCAAGAAGGGATACTTCTCTTTACAAAATGCTTATGATTTTTATTTTTGTTCCATTTCCTGGATTTTTTCTGTGCTATACACAAACTCAGGTTGTAAACTGCTCCTGCATTTGACATTAGTTTCACCTGCCTTCTTTGCAGTGTGTGAACAACTTTGGAAATGACATCAGCAAGTGCCAGTTCTACATGGACATGTTGACCGAGTGCAGGAAGAACTCAGGCTCCATGTTGGGTGCCTAAGTGTTGCCGCTTTGCTTTGCCATGAAATGGAGCATGTACTTTTAACTAAATTTCTAGCATGATCTATCCATGTGATGATGAAGAAGCTGCTGTCCATTTATGATACATTTAATAATTTTTGTGGTTATCTACTGGACTTGGAGGACTAAGTACTGGACCTTTCCCAGTTATTATTTGAACCAGGTTCTCAGATTGCCATTCCAATATCAACTGCATATTCATTTGACTGAATGGCAATGGCTGGTCTTGAATAACAAAGATGGACACTGATTCAGTAATGGCATCTGTTTGCCTTTTTTTTTTATTTTTCAGGTATTTTTGAAATATTATCACTGAAATACTAAGGAAATTTGACATAAACACTTGTAAAGTTAATTTTTACCAACAAATTACGACAGGTAATTTAAGACGGGGGACCGTATGAACTTGAACATTCAGTTAATTTGCAGCTTGCTTGTGTTGGCTCCTGATATATCTGTTTTGATGTGTTGTATTGTGCACTACTTATTAGTGAAATCACTTAAATTAAAATCATTATTAAATTCATAAATTGAATTAGATAATTTCTAAAAGATTTTAAATATTTTCTTTAAAAAGCTAAATGGATTGTTTAATAAATAAATTATTTCTTTGAAATATACATAAATATAAGAAAAAAGCATAACATCACATATTTTTAGCTAATAGAATTACTAAGTAGCTCAATTGCCACAAAAGAATATTCATAGTTCAAATTCTATCACTTATATTTTTTAATTTACATTTATACTTGCAAGTGTACAATTATTGTAGATTTTAAATTTATTAGCTCTCTTTTATTATCTAACTCTTAACTCTTAAGAGTGACCACTTATATGTAGGTCATATTTAAAAATTTATCCATTAAAAATAAAACTACTAATTAAATTGCTGGATTTATAAAATGATATGGCTTACTGCTAAATATCCAGTGTTCAGTGCCGTGGTAAGGTGGCATTGAATTTGCACGGTCAAGCTAACAAAAACGAGTTAAATGTTTATTTGAGAGTATGATTGTGATTATTTTTTAAAATGTTTTTTATTTATAAATATATTAAAATAATATTATTTTAGTTTTTAAAATTATTTTTGAAATTTGTACAGTAAAGCTAAAGGAAACGAGTTAAATCAAAGATGGCATCGAGCCCAGTACTCTCAGATTTGAATCGAGAATATTAAAGAATACTCATGGGAGGTCAAATTGAAGCTCCCCTGCGTGACCCTCAAGGGATCTAGCATCCTCTTTTTGGACGGTGAGGTGCCGAACAAACACTGCCATACATTTTGTTCACATTCGGGATTTCTTGTCGAATCTTTCCGCTTGAATAACAACTTGTGGAGTAGTAGGAAAAAAGATGAGAAACCATGTCCCAAGAATCTATGCTTCGTTGCAAAATACCCATTCCAGTCAAAACTAATTGCTTGAAATTTTGACAACTTGCGGTTTGTTTTGATATATTTCTTTTTTAAAAAAACTCTAATCAAAATCAACCCTTGAGAAAGTTGATGCACAGTTTCTTCCATGCCTCCCTATCTGGTTCCGGTTCCCTCCACATTTTCCTTTCTCTCGTCAGCATGCGAGTCCTGCATAGAAAATAAAAAGGGTCAAGAATTCAATCCTGGTGATTATAGATCATGCTTGGTTAAAAAAAATTAACGATGGGGATCCATATTAACGCAAGTGGACATGCTACGTACGAGGCACATACATTCCACTATAAAATCACGTTGGAGAGGACGGTCAATCAAGTGGAAGAGAATGTCTTCGGTGTACTCAGGAACATTTACATACAGGGGCGGAGCTAAGATTATTTGGTAGGGAGGGTCAAAACTAATATAATAAGATATAATTTTTTATATGTAAATCACACGGGCATATAAAAACAAAATTAACATATTAAAAAAAAATTGATATAAAAGCAATTTTAACATAAAAAAATGGAATTATTGGTTCCTAAAGAAGAAAACTTAAATTGAATTAAAACTGGGTATGTGCTCTTCAAAAAACTTAATTTAACTAGAAAGATCGTGTCTAATTGTATATTAGACATGGTGATAATAAGATATATGTAAGAAAAAATTGATAATTTTAACAGCTTTGTTAAAAATAAAATATTAACATAATCAAAACAAACCCATAAAATTAATCAAATTCATTAGAAAAGACAACATTCACTGTAACAAGAAATAAAAAAAATGATAAAACTAGTAGATCTAGAAAAAAAAAATAGCAGAATTTTATATATATTCAATGTTCCACACCATTAATCTATTTGATGTTCCCCTTTTCAATTAATCTATCTATTTTGTTCAACTTCACGTCTTCACCTAATAATATGCAGGGGTGTTTTGCAGGGGTCCGGGCCCCTGCTTGCCACCCCTTAGTTCCACCTCTGTTTACATACACCGTAAAACTCCTTTACCTAGTATATTACAATAGTTTGTAACACGTACCAGTAAAAATATAAAAATAATTAATCATGGAAGGTTACTTGGTGTGAGCAAGTTCATTTATCTATGGCATTGGATTACCAAGAGCATCTCGGGCAATTTCACTGCGGGGAAAAAATGATGGATGTTATCCCTATATCCCATGCGCACCCTGAGATATGGCACGTCCAGTCCGTCCCCCCAATGCACGACCATTAAACAATCTCTAGAGCGACAAGCAAGACGAATTATTGTTTAAAAATAATTGTAGCTAGCTAGGTGTTTGCTTCAAGTAACTATAGAGAGTGTAAGGAATTGCAGTAAGAAAGCACTATAGCTCTCGTAAGCATACACGGTTAGTTCAACACAAACACTTACAAAAACAAAAACAAAAACAAAACCCAAAGACATGCAAGAGTCCTCAATTGTATGATCTATCAGTAGTATTCTATGGATTGCAATGGGTTCCTATTACGAAGACTATATATGCTAGTTAGTGATGAAGGGATCCACAAAAGTACAACATGTGTCCGTTCTGTGTGGACTCTTCTGATCATAATATTAATTACATGTCACAACAAGACTATATATACTAAAAGTACAGCATGTTTCTTTTTAATGTGAGAAATATAAAACATACATATAGAATAACAGATTAAAAAAAATCAACTTACATACCGTACTTGTTATAGAAAATAAATTTGAAGATGTAGATTAATGTAAGAATTAATCCTCTAATATTTAAACAATTTATTATCTCTCATATGGTGCTAATATATAGTATGATTGTAATAAAATTTCTCAAGGACAAACAATAATAATCAAAAAACCAAATTTTATATGTTATCATTTATCTATATATTTTTCAAAACCTTGTGATCTACTATTTCAATTTAGTTAAATAGATTTTTAAATAGACATAACTTTCTAGTAAAAGATAAAGGAAGCAAGAAAATCTCAAGAACCACTGACAATGAAAAAACAAAAGGAGTAATAAATCAATATTAATTTACCTCGTGTCTAAAGCGAATACCTAGAATTTTTTTCTTGATAAAATCTAATTTTTGTAACGGATTCAAAAGCTTGCAAATCTAAACATCATTACCATGAGCATCATTCCAGGTTATAGTGATAAAAAATTATTAAAGAACTAGTTAAATCCACTAACACAACGATTAAACTCAACCCATCCACTACCATTGAAGGCAATAAGGATCATGCTAAGACTAATTAAAGTGTATCTCAACCTCCCTAATTTATCTCCTACTCTTATATGTAACCTTCCTAGTCTATCTCCTACTCTGGTGTATGCAGTTATTCTCATATTATAAATACAAGACCTTAACCTGTGTTATGGTAAGACGGTCAACAAATTTATATTCTATTATATGGTATCAAAGCCCACCTGACTTGCATCAAATTCCTTTTCCTTTTCTCACCATGTCTACTGTAACAACCTCCTTTTCCACTTAAACATAACCTTTGGTCATTTTCACCAACTTCAATCCTGTTAAACTCACTCGAGACAACGATTCTCTATGGCTCCCTCAAATCGTTCCTCATCTTAGAGGTGGAAACCTTTTCGGGTACGACGATGGCACTACCCTCCCCCACTGTCTACTATCTTTTCCACCATTGATGGTGTTACCACCACTTCTCCAAATCTTGCCTTCTTACATTGGATTTTGCAAGATCAAATCATTCTTGGTGCAATCAATTCAACTATCACCGAAAAGATGCTTACCCATGTTACATGGTGCACCACCTCTAGATCTACCTGGACAATATTGGAGACGTTATTCACATCCCAATCTTGGACACGCACCATGTAAGTCCACTATCAATTGGCCACCTTAAAAAAAGGAAGCTCCTCCGTCGCCGACTACTTTCAGCTGTTCCAATCTATCACCGACTCTCTGGCTACCGTGGGTCTACCCCTTAATAATTTTGAAATGTTGGCTTTCCTACTTGCTGGACTAGGCCCTGACTATGATCCTATTGTGACTTCGGTTATAACTCGAGTTGAACCCCTCTTTGTGGAAGAGATCTACAACCATCTCCTCTCCCATGAACTTAGACTTGAGCACCATTAGTCCGCTATTGACCTCTCTGTCACTAGGGCTCACTATATAGCCCATGGAGGAAATTTTTTCCATGGCTCTCGTAGCGGTTAAAATTCTATCCTCGGAGCCTCACCTTCTGGACGGGGGCCTTCACGTGAAAATTGCAATTGGTAGTCATGTGGTAGGGGGCACAACACTCATTCCTAACCTAGTTGTGGCTCTTCATATTGCCATGTTTGCCAAGTTTGCAACCGTGTGGGCCACATCACACTTGATTGCTACAACCACTACAATGAGTCATTCTCCAAAGACTCCACTTAGCTCCCGCGGGCTTATCTCCCCTTCCCATGACCCTAACCTTAATTGGTATCCAGACTCCGATGCGACTCATCACGTCACCTCTGACATGACCAATCTCAACCTTAAAGCTGAGGAATTCCATGGCTTCGATCAGATACGAATCGACAACAGTAAAGGGTTGTCCATTCATCATATTGGACACACCCGTCTCTTTTCTCTAACTCTTCAATTTTACCTTTTTAATGTTTTCAATGTTCTAAAAATTTCCAAAAATTTACTATTTGTAAATAAATTCACGACTCATACTAATACTTTCTTTGAATTTCACCCTGATTATTTTCTTTTGAAAGATAGACGTTCGAAGAAGTTGCTACTCCACGACCCGAATAGTCATGATCTTTATCAATTTCCATTCCGTAATAATAAGCCATCCCCTTATGCTTTTATTGGTGAATGCGTCTCTCTTTCTCTGTGGCACTTACGGCTTAGCCATTTTTCATTTAAGTTGGTCCGAAAAATCCTTTCCTTATTCAGGCTTCTAGTTACCACTTCTAAAGTCACTGATCCATGCTCTGCATACCTCAGCTCCAAATCCAAACAATTACCATTCTTCACGTCTCTCTCCTGCTCCACTTGTCCTTTAGAGCTCATTTATACGGATGTTTGGGGTCTTACTCCCATTTCTCTAAATCTGGCTGTAAATACTATGTTTTTTTTATTTTATATGATTTTAGTCGATACACTTGGTTGTATCCCATTTCCTGTAAGGGTGATATCACTCGTATTTTTCAAAATTTTAAAATTTATGTTGAATGCGTCTTCAAAAACAATTCTTGGTCCAATTTGATTGGGGTGGTGAATACCATCCCTTTCACACACCTTCAATCGTTTGATATCTTCCATCATGTCTCTTGCCCGCACACACATCAACATAACGACAAAATTAAGCGTAAACATCGCCACATTATCAAAACTAGACTAACCTTACTCTCTCACGCAAAAGTCCCTCTCCTATTTTAGGACGACGCATTCTTTACGACATGCTACCTTATTAATCGCATGCCTACCCTTGTGCTAAAAACAAAACTCACCCTTTTATACTTTTTTTCATCATGAACCCGATTATTGTTTTTTATGCACTTTTGGTTGCACATGTTGGCTAAACTTACGTCTATACAATAAAAATAAACTCCAACCACAGTCTCTATCGTGTCTCTTTTTAGGGTATAGTGTTGTTCACAAAGGGTACAAATGTCTTCACTTACCATTTAATAGAGTTTATATTTCAAGGGATGTGGTTTTTAACGAGAATTATTTTCCATGTATGTCTGCTTCTCCTCAATCCTTTTTGCCCCCTAACATGTCTTTGCAGGTGTTCAACAATCCATGTCCACTATTAATTCCTCATGACTATGGGCCCACGACAACATCTTTTTTGAACACTCCATTATCAATAAAAAATATCATCAGACACCCTCTTGACACAACACCATCCCACAGTCCATCATTGTCTACTTTAGATCCCATATCTTCCCCTCCCTTACCTGATCCTTCCCATCTACCTCTCCTTGTTCCAAATACACTAACGTCCAACCCCTCATCAATTCACCCCATGACCACACGTGCCAAGAACCTCATCACCAAGCCTAAAATTCATACTGATGGCACCATCTGTTACCCCTTGCCCTGAGCCCTCCTTGCTGAGTCTACTCAGTCAGCCATGAAACCCACTTGCTACTCCCTTGCCATGAAAAACCTAAATTGAAGGAACACAATAAATGTTGAATTTGATTCCCTTTTGCAAAATCAGACGTGGTCCTTAGTTCCCCTTTCAGAAGCTCAAAATGTTGTCGGTTGTAAATGGGTATTCTAGTTGAAGAGAAAGGTAGATGGCTCCATTGATCGCTACAAAGCACGACTTGTTGCCAAATGGTTTCACCAACAACATGGGCTAGACTAGGTAAAACTTACAGCCTTGTGGTAAAACCCATTACAATACGTCTAATCCTCTCTCTTGCTCTTTCTAGTGGCTGGCCTATACATCAGATTGATATACAAAATGCTTTCCTACATGGAACATTAACTGAGGTTGTCTACATGACACAACCACCTGGTTTTATTCATCCCCAACATTAATCTCATATTTGCAAGTTGCATAAAGCCTTGTATGGATTAAAACAAGCCCCACAAGCTTGGTTTTCATGGTTGAGCTCCAAGTTAATTCAACTCGGTTTCATCTTTTCCCGCTCGGACACCTTTTTATTTATTTATCACTCTTCTGATTATCTCATATTGGTTTTAATTTATGTGGATGACATCATAATCACATTCTCTAGTCAAGCATCTATTCGGTCACTACTCTGAGAACTCCACAATAACTTCGCGATCAAGGATTTAGGGAAACTAACTAATTTTTTGGGTATCGAGGTTTTGCCCTATGACCAGGGAATTACACTCTCATAGCAGTGATATATTCTGGACATCCTAAAACACACAAAAATGACAGATGCAAAGCCGATAAGTTCTCCAATGGCTTCCTCTACCCATCTCTTTATTTTTAAAGGTGATCTACTCTTGGATTTGATTCTGTATAGAAGTGTTGTTGAAGCCTTTCAATATGTTTGCATCACACATCTAGATTTCTCTTTTTGTGTGAATAAACTCTCGCAGTTTATACACAAGACCATGGAGCTTCATTGGCAGTTTATCAAACATTTACTTTGATATCTTAAGCAAACCATCCAACATGGGCTTCAGTTTCACCAGTCTACATCCACTAATCTACAGGCATTTTCCAATGCCGACTGGGTAGGGAGTCGTGACGATTGTCAATCCACTAGGGGTTATTACATTTTTCTTGGCTGAAACTTAGTCTTATGGAGTTGTCGCAAACAACAAATGGTTGCCCGGTCATGCAATGAAGCTGAATACAAATCACTAGCCAATGCTGCTGTAGAATCATCTTGGCTCATGTCCTTAAGCTCTGAAATTGGCATTCACATGTCTCACCCCCTAATTCTATGGTATGACAACATCGACGCCACCTACCTCTCTGCAAACCCGGTGTTTCATGCGCGAACTAAGCATGTGGAAATTGACTTCCACTTCGTTTATGATATGGTAGCCAAGAAACTTCTTTCCATCAAGTTCATCTCCAACAAAGATCAACTCGCTGACATCTTCACCAAGCTACTCTCTTCCTTACGGTTTGGTATTCTTCTTTCCAAGCTCAACGTTCTTCCCATACCGTTGCGCTTGAAAGGGCGTATTAGAGAACTAGTCAAACCCACCAACACAACGGTTAAACTCAACTCATCCACTACCACTAAAGGCAATAAGGATCAGGCTAGGACTAATTTAAGTGTATCTTAATCTTCCTAGTTTATCTCCTACTCTTATGTATAACCTTCATAGTCTATTTAGTCTATCTTCTACTCTGATGTATATGGTTATTCTCATATTATAAATACAAGACCTTAACCTATGTTGAGTTATACCCGTGTTGAGTTATGGTAAGGCAGTCAACATATTTATATTCTATTATACAAATCTATAAAAGGTCTCAATCTCATCATCTTTAGGGAACTCTCCAGCAGCCACTCTGAAAAAATCCCAAGTCTCTCCTTCTTCAGCAAAATCCTCACAAACAGGGGCGGAGCAAGGAAACAAAATTAAGGGGGGCCAAATTATAATTTAGGGGGGGTCAAGAAAAAATTTCAGTTATTTTTATTAAATTTATAAATATTTACAAAGGGAGGGGCATTTCCTTGCAAGGACCGGGCCCCTGCTAGCCCCCTCTCCCTCCACCACTGCTCACAAACACCCCCAAAATACCTTTTTCACGTGTTCTGATTCCTCTGCACACAACAAGATATACCGCAAACTTCTTGCCACCCATGTTTTCTTTTGCAGCAAAAGACCCGGTCTATTTTTACACTTGAAATGACAAAAAAAAGTGACTTCTTCTCTCTAAAAATGAAGGTTCTTAGAGATAGAAAGATAGAGAAGGAGGGTCTCTCTATGTTGGTACTTAGAGAGAGAGTCTCTCTAGCAAACTTTTGTGACTGGTTTCTATTTCCAGGGTTCAGTTTTCTGAATCTGAATTAAAACCATGGCTTGATTTATAAAAATTAAGATACTGTACGATTAAAATCAGTTTTTTGGTATTGTTAGAGTGGTTTGCTATTTAAAATATTTTTTATTTAAAAATATATTAAAATAATTTTTATTTTAAAAATTATTTTTTATATCAATATTTAAAAACAATTTAAAAACATTTAAAAATATAATTCAAAATAAAAATAAATATTTTATTTTTTTAAAAAAATATTTTTGCACCAAAAAATAAATGGTGCGCAATTACCTTCCTTAAATCCTATTCAAGTTTGCATTATCCCCTTACCTTTATTAAAAAAAAAAAGAAGCTTACAGTATACATTATTATTCTTGAACACTTTGGATATAGAAAATTCCCAACATATACATTCTGTATTAGGAACGGTGTTGAGCTTGAACATTAATCGCGAAATATTATCTAGGATTAATTTCTTTAACATTAAAGGATATTCTTAGATTAGTTTGTACATTAATTGAAATATAATTTTAAAAGTGTATCTTTATATCTGGTGAATTAAACAAAAACAACTAAATATTATTTTAAATACTAATTCTAATATTTTTCTTTAATTAGGTAAATTTCTTAAAATTATTTAACATTCATAAAAACATGTATATTCTAGTATTACATCGCTTATTATGGTTACAATAGAATCTCTAATATGTACAGGGTAAGCCCATAGTCAGAAGAATTTTTCAATCACTTCTAACAAAGAACTGTACACGTTAAGAAAAAATTTGAAAATTGCATTCAATTCAATGTTATTGTTATACGTGGAAAAAAAGGAAAAGAAGATTATACGAAAACCTACAAGTTAATTTATTTTATATAATTTTTTTATTCAATGTTAAAAGGTGTTTTTAAACTAGTTTGTACATCAATATATATTTGAATCTAAGTTTTAATAAGATTTCCTATATCAATTTATTACATTCAAAGAAATTTCACACACACACACACACCAATCTTAGAATTTGTTTTTAAAAAATTTATATTTTTTTGTTTAGTATTAATTATTTTTTATATTTTTGGATTGTTTTCATGTTTTAATTTTAAAAATATTTTTTAAAAAAATAAAAAAAATATTATATTTATATATTTACAAGTAAAAAGCACTTTAAAAAATAACTAACATATTATATTTTCAAAAACCCTCTATGCCCTTAAATATTGGACTGCATACTTAGAAATCCCCATATATATATATATATATATATAATTTTTAATTAAAAAACAAAAAACAATATCTTGATTATTTTTTTATGTAACTATAAAAAACTAAAAAAACTAAAAATTTAAGATAGTTTGTTAGAAAATTATGGTATATTGTTATACTTTTAAAGAATAATATCTCTATAAAATGCTCTAATATTATTTGAAAATGATGGCATATCCTGATACTTTTAAACAATCATCTAAATCATTTTATTCAAAGATAGTTTTATTATAAATTTAGGGAAAAACTAAATAATAAAAAGAAAAGCAAGAGGTGAAGGGCCATATAAAATTATTTTAATTTATTTGTTTTGAATGGCCTGGATGTTGATTGATCATTTGGCATTGGCCATGTAAAACACAATACATAAACATTCTGTTACAATATAAAACCTTCCATTCTAACAAGGTTTTTCTTAGAAGTATTTAAAAACAAAGTTTTTTTTTTTTTAGAATATTATTTAAACACAAATTGCACTAACAGCAAAATTCAATCGAATCGAGTCTCATTTCTTTCTTTTCCAAACAGAGCGCTATGGACCCCTGAATCTAGGTAGAATTCAGACATGTCTTCCGTACGTAAGAATGTACACGTACACATTTGTACTTGAGTAACATGTCATGCCCATATTTTGGGTCGTGCTGCGAGTAATCATCTAGCGACACTCGCCAAGTCTACGAGAAAATTTGATCAGAGGACACGTTTCAGTTTTTCTTTTTTTCAAAAAGTAGCAAGTATAAAGCTCCTGCCCACTCAAAGCGAGTAAGGAATCTGAAGATAACACACAAATTAAGGACATAATTGTCATTTCGTGAATCAAATAGCTCTAGTGCTAGAAAAAGCGACTTCTTCCCACTTTCCACTTCATTTCTTTATTACTTGCTTCCACATTGGTTCTTTATTAGTAAAATTCTGAACAAACAAAACTTTAGTAGAGATTAATTAAGCTGAGAAAATATTCTCAAAGAGTTCTGAGTTCATGATGGGTTTTGTGGGCATTGTAAAATTTGTGGTGAAATGCCTTGATATTGTTGCCTGGTATGAAAATAAGTGTATCTCTACTCATCATCGCCTTGTTGTACGTACAATAGTACTGAAAATCTCCTCCTGTAATGTGGTTTTGAAGTTTGATTCTAAGTTCTTAGATCTCTTTGTTTCTTTTAACTAATAGAAGTCTCAGTTTCATATTTTCTGATTAATCATGAGCAATGCTTGATTTTAAGCATTTTATTTTGTCCCAATGATTAATTAAGAAAGTCTTGTTTTGTTTTGCTTTGCTTTGTGCTTGTGTTTTCAAGATTTTGATGATCAGTTGTTTCTTTTCTATGGTCGCAGGCCTGTATTTGGCTTGGGTTATCCTTTGTAAGCCTCGCTCTCTTTGTTTGACTTTGTTTCCTGTTAATGACTCGCGATTTCTAATGATGATTCAGTTATGTTATTCAGAATGTAAAATCGGTATTTATTTACCCAAGAAGTTATGAGTCATCACTAATCATCCGTTCTTGTTTCTGAATGTCAACAGATGTGCTTCCATTCAAGCGATCGAGACTAATTCAAAGTCAGACACCCAGAAACTGATCGCTTATTGGGTCTCCGTTTCTGTGGTTTTGCTCTTTGAACGTGCTTTTCAGCTTGAATGGTAATTTACTATACTTTCTGCATTTTACATCATTTAGCTCTGTTTTCGTACTCAATTGAAACGAATGAAAACACAATCTCTTTGGAGTCAAAACAATTTCTGTAGCTTCTGATCTACGGGAATTTTTCCTTATGTTTTGTAATTACTCTGAGCACGCACAATTGTTGGAAGTTTATATGTTCAAGATGATTTTGAACTTTGGTGCAAATTGTTGAAATGGGGAATTTTGTTGTGTGGTATTGAATTAGGACAACAGGTAGTACCTTACTGTTGATTTCTCTTACCTCTCTCTCTATTTTCCACTCTCTCTGTATATATATATATATATATATGTCAGGCTAACCTTCTGGCCATACATTAAGCTGATGATTGTCTGCTGCTTGGTTCTGCCTGACTTTGATGGTTCCCTTTGTGTCTATCAACACCTTGTTCATCCATGTCTATCCATGGACCTAAGAATCATCATCTGCCAGTTCAAAAAGCTTGAGGCGTTGTTTTTCAAGAAAGATGATTTTCTTGTTGAGGTGGAGAGATATGTGAAGGACAATGGAATTGATGCTTTGGAGAATCTCATAGCTTCCACGGTACATATACTTCTTCATGGAAACAATACCTATGAAAATCTTTTGATATATACATGAAATTAATTGGATTGATTTAATTTTGATATTCTTATTATGTGCATAAAATCTAATGCATGCTATGGTTGGGTTGAATCAGGGTTATAATGAAATTAGGTTTATAGATGCTATCTATATAGTTTTGGTATAAAAAGTATGTCTTCTCATCTTCACTGCCCTCCCAAACACCTGCCTCTTTCTTCCAGAAAAGGAGTGCAAAGCCTGATGTTGCTGTGAATGAGATCAAGGCAGTTGCAGCAGAGGATAGGGTAAGGCCACTAATTTCACTTGCATATTGTTTATGGATCCTTATATTACTTGTTCAAGTCAAATGAATGTAAAAACACACCTAACCAATGGTAGTAGGAAAAGTCTTGATAATGGGAGCTCGATCATTGCAGCAACCGCATGCATCACTCATATTTCCTTCTATTCATTTTATTGATTTATGTATTTGTGAAAAGAAGTCCAACTTATGAACTAATTCTATATTCTTGTAGAAGAGTGGTTGTTAAGAAGTGTCATGTTGTCGAAGTACATGTTTTTATTTTTTGGCAATCAAATTAACTGATTTCAACCATATGAAATGAAAAGAGAAAAAAAAAAAAACTTTATCAAGCTTTTGATTCATGCAGCTGAAGTTCGAGCCACCAAATCTTCAAGTTCCACTCAAAGACAGTAGTGCTGCCAAAATAACAGAGAAAATAGAAGTTGCATCAACCAAGCAGGTAATTTTATTAAACAGTTGGAATTATTGGCACTTTTAAAGAAAAAAGTATACCCGCGATTTTGAACTGCAAAAATTGTACTGCCAAATGATAAATTTGATTATCTTTGATTAATGCAGCTAAAGTTGGAACAACCTAAACTTCCAGTTCGATTAAACGATAGCAATGCAGTGGGAATAACAGAGGAAAAAGAAGTTGCATCAACAACGCAGGTTATTTAAATAACAGTTGAAATTTTCAGGGTTTAAAGAAAAAGTCTACCTGTGATCCTGGAAATAGTATTATGAACTGTGAAATGTTACTGCCTAATGCGAAATTGGAATATCTTTTGATCCATGCAGTTAAAGTTTGAACAACCTAAACTTCCAGTTCTACCCAGAGACAGGAATGCTGTGGAAATAACGGAGAAAAAAGAAGTCTCATCAACCAACCAGGTAACCAATATTTTCAAAAGTTGGAAATAGTAGTATGAACTGTGAAATGTTGGTGCCTAATTACAAATTTGAACATCCAAAAATATGTGGGAAAGAACGAAGAGCTTGTCTGGACCCAGAATTATAAAATACTGTTCTTCCACCCAAACAATCTAAAACTTCTAGAACTTGTGTTATTTTATAAAATTTTCAAAATTTCTGTTCTGTGGATCACAAATTTCCTTCCGTTCCCTTCCCCTCTATGATTGTGAAATTTTGCCTTTCTTTATTGGTTTCTTATCATTCAATGCCCTCGTTACCATGTGCATTTATCCATGCTTTAAGCATTTATATTTACTGCCTTTGCAGGTTAGACAAATAGAACCTAACATTGGTCAGACAGAAAACAGAACATTTCAGCCCCTGGAGAACATAAATACAGCAGCAGCAGCAATAGGAGGCAGAGATCTTTACGAGATACTACCTCCTGAGAAAGTCCAAAAGGTATGGACTTGTGCTTTATGTCAAGTAACAGCCCAAAGTGAGACAGTTCTTAATTCACATCTGCAAGGGAAACGACACAAGGCAGCTCGTGAACAGTTAAAAGTCAAGAAACAGACACCAAAAGGTGAGGTTTCCTCTGCTTCAGTGGGAAAGAAATCAAATGTTACCACGGCAACCGCAACGATTGGTGTTAGAGATCATACTGGCATATTATCTCCTCAGAATTGCCAAAACGTTCGGACTTGTCTTATATGCCAGGTAACGCTTAAAAGTCAGACAGACATTAACTCACATCTTCAAGGAAAACAACACAAGCAAGCTCGTGCGCTGCTGAACTCCAAGAACCAGGCATCACATAGCAATGCTTCTTCTGCTTCAGTGGGAAAGAAAACTAATTTTCCTGAAAACAAGCCAGAGAAGTGTACAATCAGCAATAATACTTCACCTGAAAATAGAATACATGAAGCGAAGAAGCAAGGCAAGCAAGAGAACCCGATGAAGAGCCCATTTGTTGAGATAAGAAATTCCAAGTGGCGGTGTACAATCTGCAATGTAAGTTGCACCAGTGAGGGAGACATGGCCTGTCATCTTAAAGGGAATAAGCACTTGGATGTTAGCATTTCCAAGTGGCAGTGCACCATTTGTAATGTAAATTGCACCAGCGAGGTAGACTTGGCCTGTCATCTTAAAGGAAATAAGCACTTGGATGTCAGCATTTCCAGGTGGCAGTGCACCATTTGTAATGTAAATTGCACCAGTGAGGGAGACATCCACTGTCACCTTAATGGGAATAAGCACTTGGCTAGGATGCGAGAATTGGATGGTCTTGGAGGCAGTCGGCATGCCTGAGTCACTGAATATGTTCATATCATCATTGTAGAACATCTATATGTGGAGGTTAAGGTGGCTTCGAGAATCTAAGATACCTGTAGATTAATCAATTACTTGGATTTTGTCTCCCATCTGTATCCTTGAATTCTAGCTATACAGGCTAACTTCTCAAGGTAAGCACGTGATGGTACAAGGTTAAATGATATTTTTCCTCCGTCAATGGTACTCGATGCTGCTTTATTGAATGGCGTGTCTCGTGGCCCAACAAGATCAAATTGAAGGCAAAAACTTGATGGGCATATGTAGACAAGCATTTGAATTTGCTAATTTCAACGTTAAGGGTAAGGTTGTCAATTTTATTTTGGTAAGTGTTTTGTTTTTTCAATTGGAATAGAATGTTTTAGTTTCAGAGTGTTTCGACATGCTGTTTCGGGATTGTACTGTTAATATATATATATATATATATATATATTCAACAAACATAATTTAAATTCAAGATAAATTAATTATAAATTATGTAATACAAACACAATGTCAAACAAATATAATTTCAAAATTTAAAATATTTTTAAATAGTTAAGATTAAATAGATCTTTAACTTAAAGTAATTCAACTTAAATAAAATATCAAAATATTATGAAAGTAAAATGTTTTAATAAAAATATTTTAAATATAAAATTAGGTCAATGTTATCAAGTGGCTAATGGAATCTAAAGTATTCCTTGTTTTACTCAAATTCCTACAAAGTATATACATGAAAAAAAAAAAACATGAATATAAACTATATATATTAGTGATAAATCTAATTTTAAAAAATTAATATCATTGTTAATGAAAATAGTAATAATAATTTTCAATATTATTAGTAATATCATTGCTATTGAAAATAGGAATGAAAAAAAGCTTTTTATGATCGGGTGATTTAATTAATGAATTTGAGTAGAGTTCAATTTGATTCAATGACTTTTCAAGAGCGGAACAGAACATGTGGAATGAAACCGGAACGTTTCGGGCGGAATTTAGCTGAAAAATCCGGAACGGACCGAGATTTATAATGAGATGAAATTTGTTCTGTTTTGTTTCGTTTTTTGAATTGGTATGGAATATTTTGGTCATTCCGGACGGAACGGAACGGAATTGATAACCTTGGTTAAGGGTGTTTAACATTGAGATTAAATCTGTTTTTTTTTTAATTAATTTTTTTTTTTTTTTGAATTTTGTTTAAATGTTTTTTAATTGAGTTAATATCAAAAATAAATTTTTAAAATAAAAAAATATTATTTTAATATATTTTTAAATAAAAAAATATTTTTTAAAAAAATATTTAGTATCCTTCCAGCAACAATCCTTTTATTTGCATATTGTAGGTGAATAACGGTCAACCTTTTTTGAGTTTTTCTCATTGCCTATGTGGTATTGCTTTACTAAACTAAGCTGCTTTCTATCACATGCCATATCAGCAACATGCCATTTAGCTAGCAGCCAAAACCTGCAACGGCAACAACCCGTAGTAGACATCACAACATGCCATTCAGCCAGCAGCAACAATCTGCAACTGAATGATTTGTAAATACAATAGTGTGAATCATTTGTTATTAATAAATTATTTTTTTTTTCAAATTTATCTAATATATGAAAAATATTTAACATAAATATTTAATCACTTACAATAAAAAAATAAAATCTAAAAAGTGTAATGATGAATTTTTTTTATTATATCATATATTCATATATAACTTATTTTATAAAATATAATTATATATGTCAGATATAACCTTGTGAATTTTTTCACAAATAAAACCTATCAATAAATTTTTTTTCAATTTTAAATGCTTAAAATATGTTTTTTTTTTTTTCATATGAAGAAAGCCAAGTTAGTTTATGGTATTAAGTAAGAGTTAGATATTTGGGTTTTTTTTTGTATGAAGATTTTTTTAAAAGATAAATAAATACAAAAATATTTTGATAGGTTTTGTGGATAAACAAGTTTTTTGTATGGGCATAGGCAATTATCCCTTTAATATATATCAAATAAGCATTAAGAAATAAACATAAATATCTTACATTAAACATAGTCATGCATAAATATTAAGTTTTGATGTAATACTCATACGTATTAGTTCAAATTAACAAACATAAACATGCTAGACCAAATTAAACAAGTAAATATATTTGTCAAATAACAAACAAAAACTTTCTTATCATAGTGAAATCATCTTAGCTATCAGGCCTGTAGTAGTATTGGTTCAAAAAATTCTAAACCTAAATTTTTCTCAAATTAACATTTTTTGCCATAAATGCTTTTGCCAACATTTCATGTTGGACCAAGTGATCAAATGCATCTCCAAAAGTGATCTCATCAAAGCCTTCAATTTTCATCACTTCTATATATAGTTCATTAACATCAAGTTGATTTTTGCTAAAGCTTTGGATTGCAAATGCTACATCTCTAATCTTTTTAGACAACTTTTCAACATTATCATCTTCATACATGCGATTTATCTTTCTATGTTGTCTCTTTTGTGCACTAGAGGAAGATGTCTCTTTTCCTTTTGAAGTTCATATTCCCCTTCATTTTCAATTGAAATTGATTGCTCTTCAGTGTTCTCTTTCAAGTTGACATCAACATATGATTTGACGTAATTTCTGGTTGCTATGTCTTTTCCAACAACAATTTCATTGCCTCGTACATATCAAGTTTATAATATGCAATTTTTTAGTTCCTTGTATAACATTTTGGAAACAAAAGTAAATATAAAAATTACAAAGAGTATAATATTTATTATACCTTCACTTCTTCATCATATACATCTTTCGAAACTGTAATCATCTTCAAACAATAATCCTAACCAAAGCCATTTTTATTTTTAAGTTTGGTTATTATTCCCCATTTTTTTTTCACAGTTTTGAGATGATTGTCCATATGGTTAGGCTTGCATTGCACGTTCAACTTTTAACTAATTTCTGCAGCCACCTTAACAAAAGATTCTGCTCTAAAGGTGGAAGAAGGTTTGTTTCCTTTTAGTGCCTCCTCAGCTAATATTTCAAGTAGCATGTGAGACATAGGCTTATACCATGTGAAGTGCTTGCCCCTTGCATTTTTCATTCTGTATGGTACTCATTTCTACAAAAAACAATTACAAATTTATACAAAATATAATCATACAATATTCAGATTTAATAAATTTAATATAAAAACTACAATCAATATTGTAATAAAGTTAACAAACAATCCAAATACATAACAAAGATAATACAAACTCAAGCAAGACATAATAAAAACAAACACATATAATTAACACTCAATTACTAGTTTCTTTGAGTGTTATAATCATCCCACATGGTTGATGCAATCGTTTCTCTTTTTGTTACCTACTCCCTATTCTCTTCCCTCTCCTCCCGTTGACTTAAGTTGATTGTTCTTCTAATTAGTTCACTTTCCGAACATATTTCTTCCATAAGAAAGTCATAAGGATCAACTCCCATAATATGATTATGAATAATACAACATGCAAGCACAACATCTACTTGTGTTTCATAAGACCAAAAAGATTTTCCATTAATTGATCTAAAACGACTCTTCAAAATACCAAACCCTCGCTCAATAACAGTTCTTAACGAAGAGTGTCGAAGATTAAATAACTCCTTTTTATTTTCTGATGAATGTTCTGTAAACTCATTCAAGTGATATTGAACTCCACGAAAAGGAGAAATGATTTCTTTTTTAATACCGTAACCAACATCACCAAGATAATATTTCCCTACAAATTAGAAAAAAAACATATTGCTATCTTTTTCTAATTAAACATTTATATGTTTATTGCATTTAATAAATACTTTATTATATACCTTCTAGAATTTTTAGACCACTAGGTCTTGATAATGCATCACTTAAAACCCGTGAATCATGTGTACTTCCTTCCAGCAAGCTAAAACATATAAAAACTTCAAATCAAAAGTTATAGCTGCTAAAACATTTTGTGTTGTTCCTTCTTTTCGACCTTGAAACTTTCCTTGAATCTCAATAGGAACATTTACAGGAACATGGGTACCATCAATTGCTCCCACACAATCCTATATAAACATGAAAAAATAATTTATAACCTTTTCTTTTAGATGTAATTAATTAATATATGAAAATATTGGTGTTGTTCTCATACCTTAAAATAAGGATAGAATCTTCAATTATTCATTATCTCTGTGGGAACTGTATCCCCTGGGTCTTTAATTAGGTGTTTGTATAACTTAAGAACTGCCTTCTTACTTCCCAAACAGATCCTCCTACATCTATATATAAACGCTGGTTTATCAAGAATACGTAAGAAAAGCACTTCGAATTGTTGATTCGTCACTAGAGATTGCTTAGAACCAAGAGTTCATTATCTAATGGATTTTTCCGTTCTAATACTCCATTCAAGAGTTATCAGTATTTATCAAATCTGTTCCTATCTAACAGAAGGCTATTGGATCAAATGAAAAAGGCATTGTTGAGAAAAAGATGGCTTTTCCCGGATGAAATGAAAATTGGATTCATATAATAGGAGAAAGGTTTCCCATTCCTTAGCCTGAAAGATATGTGGCCATGAAATAGGGATTAAGTGGAACATAATTGATTGGGTGGTAGAGTCGTGGAAACACCTCCTTCTTTCATATTTTGAACACAGAACAATATGTTACTTCTAAAACATGGAAGAATTGAAATCTTAGATCAAAACACTATGTATGGATGGCATGAACAACCTAAACAAGAATTCTTGAACAGCAAGCAACCAGAGTGATTCCTCACTACATCAAAAAATTTCCATTAATGAAAGATGTAAATCCATTGGAAAAATAAAAAATACATATGTCAGATGAAATGGTGGTTGTTGTTATCTGCTCTAATAACGAATCGTTGGTTTAATTGAATAACTAAATAAAATAAATATAACCTTCTCTTCATCTCAGGTCAATGGATCTTCTCAATTGGAAGATCCCTTATATGGATAATATACACATTCCAGTTGACCGGGTCTAATTCTAATTCTTTTGTTCCGAAGCAAAGATATCCACGGGGCGGTTCGTCCTATTCAGATATTCACGACCAAGAAGTACTGGATTCTCTTTTGGATAGGCTCTGAAAGAAGAAAAAGAAAGAAGCCTTGAATGCCAACATGCACCTATTATTGAATTCACCCGACCCGATAGTGCCCATTTTATTTTGGGAACATAACATCCAGAGCTAAAGTTACTGAATGGGTAAGTCGCCAATCCCTAAAACGGACTAAGTACTGTACTTTATATGATGGGTTACAGGCGGCATTTTCTAGAGGTTTCTATTGTATCAATCTACCCTTGTGTAATTCCTGTTGAAGACATAGACTCGGGGGTGGTTCCATGGCGGACGATTTCAGAGCAGACTCCCCAATCATTATTCATTAGATAGAGAAGGTCACCAAGATTTCGTGATCCACGACCGAACTTATTCCGATTCAATAAGAGATCTAGAATCAAATCAATATTGATATACCAATTCGATTCAAGATCTCTTATTGAATTGCTCATTCAATGAGCATTCTTAATATTATGCCTTGAATAGGACTCGAACCTCCATGCTCTTTAGCACGAGATTTTGAGTCTCGTGTGTCTACCATTTCACCACCAAGGCATCTTGAAAGTGAATCGTATTCCATGAATATGATATATATCTAGTGTGATGTATGAAATATATGAAAAAGGTGGAGTGTTGGAGTATTTCTATTGATCGGTCATGTCATATAGGCCCGAGTTAGACATCCAATTGCTTCAATATTAATTACCGGAAGATGCCTTATCTATATTATATATATAAAAAAGGATAATCAAACCTATTTCTCGATTCAATAGAAGCCAAAAGGGATAAATAGAATAGGGAATAAGGTCCCAAATAAGGAGATATATATATATATATAATAGGTTTGATTACGCCTATTCCTAATCCTAAATGGAATGTAGCGATGGGGGGATCCATATGTAAGCATAGTCTTTATTTAGATACACTCGAATGATCTTTTCTCATAATGAGAATATATATATATAAGCCTATTCCGGTCTAGTTCGGTATGAAATGAACTTATAATCACAGAATCGACTCAGTTATAGATTATAAGTTCATAACCCTAGCTCATTCCCATTTTGGGCAGAACAAATCTACTAATTCTTTGATTCCAGTTAGTAAGAGGGATCTTAAACAAAGAATAGATTCTAGAAGCTAAAAAAGGATATCTTGAGCAATTTCAATAATCAAGCTCATTGATATTCCTGGTATAGTAGATGTTATCACACATACAATCATACATAATTCGATTGAATTGTTAATCTTAAAAGGGATCCTCTATAATTTCGCACATGAGGGGTTATTTCTTGGTTTTATCCAGACTTGATTATTTTTAGATAATAGTAGATAGAAAGAACACTCATAAGGAATCCTATTGAAACCAAGAAATATAGACCTACCTGCCATCCATACCAGAATAAATGCTAGTGAAGGAAGACCTCCTAAGGATAAGAGACATAAGGCTAAAGAGAGAGCCAAAAAAGGATCTTTCGAGTATAATCAATCCTGCATAATCTCGAATGTTATCAATTCTGGTGCGTAGACCAAATAACAATGCAAGCAAATGTTCCGAGATTCATGGAGATATAGAAGAGCATATAAGTTATCATGCTTGCATATCCACCATTTGAGTCTCCAACAATTTTTCCAATATTTACATGTTCAATTTGACCTACGGACGAATATGCAAGCATACGTTTCATGCTTGTTTGAGTAATAGCAATGAGATTCCCCATTATCATGCTCAAAATATCAAGGATTTCTAGAAGAAGATGCCATTTGTTTGATGAGAAATAAAAAGGAATATCAAAAATTCGAGTGGCTGAAGCTAAAGCATCTACTTTCAAAGTAACAGAAAGAAAAGCAATGACTGGAGTGGGAGAGTTAGAGTTGAAAAGAGGATACCTCACTTCTTTCTCTCATTCAAAACCATGTATGAGACTTTTATCTTACACGCTTCTAAGTGATAAAAGAAAGAAGAACTCATCTTCTTTCTTTTTTGATTACCTTCCTCGCGTATGTATAAGACGGAATCCATTCGATTTCTAAAAAGAATTACTAATCCTTAACTTTTTGAGAAATTCTTCATCAGTGGTTGTGAATGACCGATTTTTCTCAATCTTTTCGACCTCTTGGTTCTGTAGGAGCAAGTCAAAAGATTGAGAAATAGAACCATCTGATTTGATTCGTTCTCAATAGCCATGAGACGATCACCTTAGGGTGATCTTTTTGTCGACGCATGCTCCTAAATCTTACAAAATATACACTTATCCAATATAGGAATAGTTAATCTCTATTCTACATGTTGTGGGGTGGGGGGTATTAGATACCACACCAACCACATGCACCAAACAACAAGATTTGTACACCAGTCGCTTGCCACTCTGCCAGCACCATGCAACAAGATTTGTAAATGCAACTGAATAAATCATTTGTATTCCTTCTCCCAATCTGTTATAAGAATATAGGACAAAATAGTTTGTTATAGTTTTGTTATATTGAGCTGTGTATAAATACAGCAATGTTCACTGCAAATAATAACATAGAGTGTGAAATAATAAGTAATACAGTGGTATGTCAAGTCAGTTTCGTCAAAATAAAAGCTAGCTAAAATCCATCTGTATGGCATAGACATTAATTTCATTAACTGTGGGCGTGGGAGCATCTCAAATGGGTTGATGATTTTGAGGCTGGAATCATAAGCCATGACAGTAGACCAGGAAAGCTTGTTGGATGCAAGAGCTCTATCCATCTTTGGAAGGGTTTCTCATCACAGTATATCTAATAAAGAACTTTACTCAAAAAGTTCACATACAGATCTCTTAAAGATTTTATGCTTCGTTTCTTCACTTCGAGGTCAAAATTCTCTTGACTCAGAGAGTTGGGAAAGGTCAGAGAAACAAGTAGAGAGAGTCGACAGCAACAGATAAAGGAGGTCAGAGAGTCCCATGCATGATATGCGCAAGGAAAAATCCACTCATGCATGCACTTGGCCACCGTTCTTTCTCTTGGCAAGATGGTGAGAATCGAATATGTGACACGTAATTAACCACCCGCATATTGTTGATCTTGTTTGTTGTTAGGTCTAATTAAGATTGTGTTTAGGAAATGCACTGATCCGTAATCCCAATGGAGCCTAACACATATACGGACAATTACTTATGATTAGTAATCAAGCCACCATGAAAAACGCCCTTCTTGTCATTTTTTATTCATTATTTAACTCGTTAATTAGGATTGGGGAAATTAATGCCTGCTAATATTCAGAACTTGAATATTTCAAAAGCATAATTACCGGTAATTAACTGCGATTTAATTATTAGCAGCATAATTAGTGGGAAGCCATGAAATTAGCAACTACTGGAACTAAACCTCTCTCGAACCAAAGTTTCCATCCTCGTTTAGATGAAATCACTTGAAAAAATGGCAGCTATATCTGAAGGTTGTTCATCATTTCCATGCAAGATCGATTTAAAGCATTAATTATAAGCATTAGGGTCATGATTCTGTAGTTGAAAAAACTGAGCAAAAAGTTCATGAAGCAAATGCACTTTGCATTTGGATGTCTTTGCAGCCATAATGAGAATATATTCCATTATGAGAAATGAAAGGTCATGTAGGCAAATAGATTGTGGAGGAGCCATTAATGTAGCAAATCTGGATCGGATTTTTATTCTCTTGTTGGTTATAAATAGGGGATGTCAAAATGCATTAATCACCATCACATTTTGAGGATGAACACAAGAGGAAGAGAGACCTAACATGAAAATAAGAGTCTTGTTAGTTAGCCAAGGACGATTTGCCTGTTCCTTGCAATTTGGGATATGCCCTGGACAAAGAGGCAGGACCCACATTCGGGGTTTCAGGCAGTCTCCTTGGCTAGGTTGACAGGCTCTTCTTTATCATGCCAGGCCTTCTCTTCTTCCGGACAAACACGCCATGCACTCTATCTTGGTATCATTTCGTAAATGAAGGGAGTGAAGCCTTACATGAAGACAAGAGTCGTGTTTGGTAGCCAAGGATGAGTTGCCCACCCTATGGAAAGAGTTCTCAAGCACACGGCAGAGGGGACCCTTACTTCGGCTCTGGGCAAGTCACCTTGGCTATGCTGACAGACCAATCTCTCTCATGCTAGACTGTCTCTTCTTTCCTGACAAATGATCCTCTGCTTCAGCTTGGAGCTCCAGATGAGTTTATGCAGCTATCCCATGGGGTGGAGTAATTGATTATGCTAATACTGTGGTTTAATCATGCTTTGACGATTAGCAGTTAGAAATCAATTGCCAAGGATATACGTGTTTGAGGTAATTTTAACGACACGATTAACTCTTGAGTTCCACAGCTAAAGTGGTAAGAGATTTGATCACACGTTTTGTTTTGAGAAATGTTATTCAGAATCATACTTAAAACTCCAAACAAACAAGTGTGACGAGTAAATAATTGTTGGTCTGTGGGCAATGATGGAGTCTCACTCTAGTTAGTTAGTAAGCTCATTCAAACCATATTAACAAAACATTATTTATTAAAATATTTTTTTTATTTAATCATTCAACAATTCAATTTTTTTCTATTTAATTTTTTTCTATTTTTTCTTTAAAGTGCAGGATAACCCCAAGGGATTGCAGGTTTTTTTCTACCAATTAGGACCCTCCCCTCACCACCCCCACCGGAATGCTTTATATACATAACTACTCGTCTTTCTTTGATTGAAATGAAACAAGTGTAACGAGTCTAGTTAATTGATGGTTTGTGGGCAACAATGGATTCACAGTCTAGTTAGTTAGTATGCTCAACCACTCAATCCGTTTCTATTTAGTTTTATTTTTTATTTTTATTGTTTGTTATTCCAAGAAATCTATTTCATGAATTTTTTTTATTTTTTTATTGAGTTATATACCGATCTTATATATTTAGTTTTTTTTCTTAATTTTATTATTTAATATTGAATTTATTAGAAATAGAGCTTAATAACTTTTTTTTAAAAAAAAAACACTAAAGGGTTTAACTAAATCATTCTAGACACACCCACAAAATATTATTTATTGAAATAGTATTTTTTTTTCTTTTCAATTTAACCCTTCAACAACACAATCTTTTTTTTATTTTGTTTTTTTTTCTAGCTTCATCGATCTTTCAATATTATATTGTTTTGGAAATTTTGCTTTAATTTTTTTTCTATTGGGTTATATATTAATTTCATATATTTATTTATTTATCAACCCTAGATAATAAATATGTTGGAAGTAGAGAGTTTCATAATTGTTTTTTATTTTATTTCAATGAATTTATTCTAATCTCATGATCTAGATCGTGGGTTTAACAGGTTAACCTGAGTTAATTATGATTGTTTTTTTAGGCTATTTTTTCTGAATGATTTTTTTTTAATTTTATTTTTAAATATTAGATTGGTCGAAAATTAACTTTGCATGGGATTATCCCGATATATTAAAGGTAACGGGTTTGGCAAGTTGATTCGAATTGACTCTATTTTTTTGTCATTTTTTAACTTGAATGTTTTTTTTTTTAATTCAGTATCGTATTTTTTTATTTGATTTGCTTGAAATTATTTCGATCTTATAACCCGGTTGCGGGTTTGAAAGGGTGATTGGGTTAATTCAGTTTATTTTTTATTTTTTAATTGATTTTTTTTCAATTTCACCCTCCACCAACTCAATCTACTTCTTTTTTAAAATTTTATTTTTCAAATTCATCTTTCAATATTAGATTATTTAGGAATTAAGTTTCATAATTTTTTCAAGTTATTTATTTTCTATGAATTTATCCCGATCTTATGGATTTATTTATTTTTTGTTGATTTCAACTTTCAACATTAGATATGTTGGAAATGGAGTCGTGTAACTTTTTTTTTATTTGCTTTTTATAAAGTTATTCGAGCCTCATAACCTAAATTATTAGTTTAACATGTTAGTTTTAGTTGACTTGGTTTTTTTTAATCGATTTATTTTTTCAATTTCATCCTATAATATTGGGTTGGTTGGAAATTAGACTTCGTAATGTTTTTTAATTTTTTCTATGGGGTTATCCCGATCTTATGATTCAGGTTACAAGATTGGCAGGTTAACCCGAGTTGACTCGAATAGTTTTTTTTTTAATTTTTTTAATTTTATTTTTTTTCATTTTCATCTTTCAAATTTGAATTAATTAGAAATAAGTCTTCATAATTTAATTTTATTTACTTTCTATAAAACTATCATAGTTTTATTACTCAAGTCATAGATTTGACAAGTCAACACAAATCGATTTAATATATTGTTATTATAATATTGAAAAATAAATATCATATATGTCATTATATTAATAATTTGAAAAAAAATGTTATCTCATATACATTATAAGTTTATGATTAATTTTTTTTTATTAAAAAACAACTTAATAACCCTTGTGCATTTGTATTTTCGCTCAAAATTACAGCTCTTTACCTAGTAAAGAATCTCTTTCCTTTTAAATTACTTTGCTTCTTTAATCTTGCGCAAACACAGTGTTGATCTTCTTAATTTTCTTCTCGAAGATATTTTCTTTATTTATCTTAGCTTTTCAAGTTTTTCCAGAATTCTTTTAAAATTATTCTCTTTATATATTCTTTAAGGATATCTTCAATATCATTGTATATAATCATCATTTTTATTATTCCTTCTCAAATAGACTTAGATGTCTCTCTACTTTACTCAAACTCAATTCTTTTTTTATTTTTGATTCTGAAGAGGCAAGGCATTTTGCTGGATTAGCGGCATAAAAACCTGTCTCCGCCTTTATCATCTCTCTCCCAAGACGACTAATCGGCACCATACAATTTCAAATCGAATGTTCTTGATTCTTCCCATGTATAAAGTCAAACCAAACTAATATTTATGTTAGTGGCAAATTCTTTGACACGAGGCTAACACATCCTGGGAATCGAAAATTAATTTTTATTTATAGATATATTAAAATTATTTTTGATATCAACACATCAAAATATCTTAAAATAATAATAAAAATATTAATTTAAAATAAAAAAATAAAAAAACTAATTTTTTAAAAAACACAACACAAAAATAAACAGGTATATAAATCGTGAACATGCGGAAGGATATCTCTTGTTAAATAATATTTATGAAGTATTATTTATTAAGGATAGAATAATATTTTCAGTTTAATTTATATATATTGTATTTATATTTAGGTGATTTCTATAAACTTATAATATATAGAATTCTAATATTTTTTTGTGTTTAATCTTAATTATTTCAACACCTCTTACTAGAGCTTTTTTCAACAAAGTTTATTAGTAACACTTATCTTTGTAAGATTTTGTTCTTTCGCAAGTGCAGCATCAACGTATCATGCTATGACTTACTGAGAAAGTACTAAGAACAACTGAGACAAAAGGAACTTATGAACACTTGAGAGCAGACGTGCTGCAAGTGGAGATACGCTATTTCCTGTGGTGAAAGCAGGGCCGCGATTCCTGTGGGAATGATCCCTTGGAGCGTGTTTGGTAGTGTGTTAGCGGTTACTTTTCAAATAGTTTTTTGTGCCGAAATACATGTTAATGATGTTTTTTTATTTTTTAAAAATCATTTTTGACATCAGCACATCAAAACGATCCAAAAAGTACAAACCGAACTCAATTTTAGCAAAAAAAATAAAAAAAATTGAAATTTGACGAAACGCAGTTTCGACCGCATTACCAAACGGTCTAGTCTTTTCCCTGCTCTACGTGGAGAAAGCTAATCCACTTGGTAAATAAATTTGTTACGATTAAAATTAAAAATAAACCTATTGCACATCCAATAGTCTCCATAATAGTACTAAGTCAATAAGTGGAATTCCATGCAATATATTTGGAGGCACAAACCAGCTGGAAGAGGCAAATTATTAGTGTAGGGATGCCAACAAAGATACATTTAATTAGAAAATACATCGATCGCTTATAATTTTAAGTATGAAACAAATATTATCAACAAAATGTTTAAACTGATTACAGGTAGTTTTAAAAAATTATAATATTTCATGTTCAATATATATATATATTTCCAGTAAGAATGGCAGAATCAAAAAAAATATAAACAGTTAATACATATAAACATAATTATTAAACCCAATATAGATCACAATTTGAGTGACAAGTACAAGTTCAACAGATTAACTCAACATTAACTCTTTTTTTTATTCTAAATAATATCGTTTTGAAAAAAAAAAAGCATTTTTTATGTTAAGACAGGCGGGTCAAGTCTTGAATGAAGTTTAAAGAAGTCAATCTACGTTTATTTTTGTTAATAATACGCCTCGTTTTGTTTCGTTATTTCAACTGATAGGATTTCCGCGTGTCATAGTCTGACTTTATCTTCTAGAATGCTATGGCTTATATATATATATATATATATATATATATGTTAGGCATGAACATAATGAATGAATGTTGAGCTGAATTCCTGAAATTCTGCTTCTAGATCCCTTTTCTTCTTCTATTTTCTCACTTACCTGTAAACACCACGACTGGAACTTGGCTTCCAGCCATTTTCATCAGAATTTGCTCAGGACATGTTTTTAATTCACTAAAATCTCAGACTAGAAATAGTTCACCCCCATGGAATGCTATACACGCCTTTCCTTTCGGGTTACTGTTGATACTTTACATCCGTAACAGCAAGAATCATGCATCTTGCTTCACGTCTATAGTTTTATGAACATTAAACTAAAATTAAAATCTGGACGCCAATAGCATGTATTTTCCCTTTTCTATGATTTCTGTCGCTAGAACGGCGCATTTGGGAAGGCAGGAAGCGAGCGAAAGGATCCCCGCTTTTCTGCCACCAAAATTCTTCCATGCCCGACAACTGAGCCCAGGCTTTGTATTTGACACGGTGGGGGATTTTTGGTGACCCTCTTGAGAGAGATAACTATATACGCTTCAAAAGGCCAATTAGGGGAAGGAAAACAGAGGGGGAAGCAGAAGACAGACCTCCAAATAATTTATTTGTGGAATCAAAATGGCATTGCGCATGAAAATTGGCAGGGACATGACATCATTATAGTTTCTGTGACGTCGGCATTGCCAGAGAAACTCCACTACCACCTGGTAAATCCTTCCATTGCTGAGTTATTGTTTTGATCTGAGTGTAGAAATTAACTCCAGCCTTACCTGCAATTATTTAAAAACAAAAAATAATAACCATGTCAGGGATGTTTATAAGGCCAGCATGTCGGTGAAGAAACAGTAACGGTTGCACAGGCACAAGAGCAAGGCTTTAGAGGATGTATGCATTACCATAGAAATTGAGGTCGCCAGCAAAAGATGCCTTGGAGCCAGTAAATGAGAAAAACGGCAAGGGAACTGGTATAGGAACATTGATTCCAACCTGGATGAAAGCAACATATGTTAATATGCATGAATTTCACAGAGTGCCTATTTCATGCAGCAATAAACTCCCCCTTCCCCTCCCAAAAGGAGCATAAATTGGTTATAATCGAATTTGACAAAACCAATGCTTCCGATTTTCAACAAAATATCAAAGTTAATTTTTCTGGAATTAATTTGCCAAGTTCCTCTCATTTTGTATGAGCTTTCAAATCTTGCCATGGTAAGAGTACAGCGAGGAACTAAAATTGTAGCTACATAACAAATAAATTATGCAGTTGAAGCTCTTAAATATTCTCTGATGGTAGTCTCATGTTACTTTGTGATCTTTACCTGCCCAGCCTCTATCTCAGTTTGGAATTTCCTTGCAGCAGCACCAGATGCAGTGAATATGGCAGCTCCATTGCCATATCTGTAACAAAAACATTTACGGACATGTAAACCAGATACAATTCATGGAAGGAAAATTGATAAAACAAGCAAATGAAAAGTCATAACGAGATAGTACTTATTTCTGTTCAGGATGTTGATGGCTTCTTCAAAGCTGCCAGCCTGAAAGTTGAGAGAAGAAATAAAGATGTTACTCTATAGCCATGCCAATCGATCAGAGGCCTAGTTAGCACATAAAACAAAAAGGGTATTCAACCCACCTCCATGCAAAGAAGAACCGGGCCAAAAATTTCCTCCTGCAAAGGAAATGTATGGAGAGTGGATCAGTCAATTTTTCACCAATATTTGAGGTCTACATCTCCATCCACTTGGGAAATTAATGAACTAAGATTTTTTGGAGTCTGGTCTCCAAAATCACAACAACAAAAAAACAAGTTAAATAATACCTTGTAGCACTCCATGTCAGCTGTGACACCAGATAAGATGGTAGGACCAATAAAATTTCCATGCTCGAATCCTGGAACCTGTTTATCACCATAAACAAATCAGTAAGTAGAAAGTCTCGTTCTGTTAAAGTTAATTGAAAATGAATCATAAAAAGGAGTAAAAGCACCCTTGCAAGAAAGAAACAAAAACACAAAGCTAATGTGAACATGTATGTTTAAGATTAACATATTTTGGACTTGAACTCAATACCTTACCCATCTTGCTTCACAAAAGAATCAAAGAGCTCCAAGAATATTGGTCCTAATGTATTTTCAGTTCCTTACAACGAAGAGAATGCTGTTTGCTCTACCAGCCATATTTAAATTGCTCTATGATTTCCTTATATTTAGTGTTTCTGGTCTGACTTGCATATTCAGGTAGTTTTACCCACCATTATATACAATAAATAAGTAGCGGGTCCCAACAACAAAACAAAAATGCAATAACATACCACTATATTTCTTCCATCAAGAAGAAGCCTGGCACCACTTTCAACACCACTTTGAATTAATCTGCACACTCGCTCCTTAGCCTGTAAGAACAGAGAAGATTTCCAAGTAAAGATTTGATCATGGTGGTGCAGAGCAGGTTAGGAATAATTCTGAAACATACCTGTTTACTAATCACTGGACCAAGGTCTGCATCAGGCTCCATTCCTGAATTTACTTTTAGAGATTTTGCACGTTCAACCAGTTTATTCTCCCTAGAAAAGTTTGAAAAACTTCTCTGTTATACAGTTACATCTTGGTCAATCACCAAGGGGCTCTTATTTTCCATTAATCGTACAAAACAACATAGTAAACATCTGCAAGGGGATGCAATCTATGTATAACATGCATGTTAAAGCCCCATTTGTCCATGCAATGGGGATGCTCCCCCTCTATGTAAACAGTGATAAAGGCTACAATTTATGTGCAGCCTCAAATCCCATCTACACATAAAAATGCCTCCCTAGGTAACGTGATGGCATGCATGTGTCAACTCTCAACGAAGGAGCTGTATCCTATTGTGGCTCTACTAAAACTGATCCAGCTTCCATAACACAGCTGAAAAATCATTCTCTTGACATCCTATTCCTTTGCAGTAGCTAAGTGGCAGCAGATTACTTGAAAAGTTCAGCTAGAAGTTATCAATTTAACAAGCAGTGGATTTCAATTGGAAACAAACTTACCATGACTGTGGGTCTCCAACAAAAACTACAGTGCTCAGTGCCATACATCTTTGTCCCGCTGCCCCAAAACCAGCAGCAACTAAAGCATTCAAAGTGGCATCAACATTGGCATCTGGTAAAACGATTGCATGATTTTTAGCTCCCATGTTAGACTGCACAAAAGAATACAGATAGCCAATTGACTCCAACTTCAACCATTGTGAAAAAATCCATATTGCTCCTAACAGACTGAATAGTTATTACTAAAAAAATGATGTGAACTTACCTGTACACGTTTCCCTTTAGCTGATGCTCTTGAGTATATGTGCATACCAGCCTGTGAATATGATAGCAAAAAATCAAGAAATAATGTGATTATCATGTAAGTAATAACATGTCAATGTGGCAGAAAAGAGCAATGATCTCCAGAATGTTTTCCCCACTCAAAAATAACAGGAGAATAAGTTTAAAGGTTATCCACCAAAAACTGATCTTGTTCAGGATCTTCATTTTCCTCAGAATGCTTGGGATAGAAATATAAGACCATAAAAAGATTGAGAGTGTTTGGCAATGCAGCCAAAACGCTGTTTGCCAAAATTGTTTTTTAAAAAAATTTGCTTAAATTTTTTTTTGGATCGTTTTGATGTACTGATATCAAAAATGAATTAAAAAAAACATTATTTTAATATATTTCTAAGCAAAAACACTTTGAAAAGTAACTTCTACCAGAATGTCAAACACACTCTAAGTAGGAATCAAAATCTGGATATTGCAGTGAGTAACTTACAGTATTGGATCCCACAAATGATATGGCTCTAATGTCGTCATCGTCACAAATTGCATTAACAACATCCTGCCACAAATGGAAACACATTAGAAAAACAGTGCTGTTAAAGACACATAAACAAATGAAAATCACAAGATCATATCTCAGGCATTTTCCACTATATCACAGCCCTCTGACATGCAAATGAAACTGCAAAATCTTAATAAGTTTGAATCAATTAAATAAAATCCAATTTTTCAAGTTTATTTTCTTAGGAAGATATAGCTACCAAAACACGATAAAGATTAAGAAGCAAAAAGGAGCTCATTGTTGAGCAAAACCATACATTGGTGCCATGAACAATGTTTAAGACACCATCTGGCAGACCAGCCTCCATTGCTAACTCGGCAAGTATTATGGAAGCACCTGTTACAACACGAAAAACGAACTTACTGTTACAAATAAAAGTAAGATGATTGATTATTTTGTGCAGAATATGAACGGAGTTGGAACTGTGATTAGTGAACGTTTATGCAGGGACTGCTTTAGTCCCAAACTGTTATACTGAATTTTCCAGAACTTTCAAAACTATGTTTCTTTGCATTACTAAAAAATTTAAGAGAAGAAAACCTATAATAAGGCAGGACAATTTTGAAATAATTGAACAATTTCCATTAACTGTTCAATGTGGACAGTTAGCTTCAACAGGAAAAAGAGGAAGGCAAACACCACTTATGACAAGAGCACATAATCTGACATACTAAATTCAAGCTTCCAAACACTTATATTATTGGCTTAAAGGGGTCACCTGATGAGAAGTCCTACAATTCTGAGCTAAAGGTTCTTCCAATACTCATAGGAGGCTATTTTATTTTCAGGGTAACCAACTTCTAAACAAAGTTTTATCACATATATATGACTAGAGAAGATAGAAAGTATCTTTCTAACCTATGAATTTAACACAAGCTGGTACCTTGAAGAGATACAATGCTCCAAATATTATGCACAAAATATAGACAAGGTAATCCTTACCAGGATCTTTCTCTGATGGCTTCAATATAAAGGTGTTACCACATGTTACAGCAACAGGGAACATCTGCAGCCAAAAAGTAGGCACACATTTTTAAATTTTTTTTTCTCTGGAAACTCAAGATTTGCTCACAAATCAGAAAAGCTTTAAATGTTTGTACACTTGTGAAACATGATCAACTTCAAGATGAAGCTAGAAGTTGGCCCCGTTAACTGCATCCTTTCATCTTAAGAAAAAGATTGAAGTTCCATCTTTGTAATAATGATATAGCAGGCATCCCAATATGCATGGACAGAAAAAATTGCGAAGAAGAATACTGAAGGCTTACCCATAAGGGAATCATTGCTGGAAAGTTGAAAGGGCAAATCCCAGCACATACACCAAGTGGCTCTCTGATGCTAAAGGTATCAATTCCATTTGACACATTAGGGACATACTCACCCATCTGCAAAGTCGCCATTCCACAAGCATGTTCCACCACCTCTATATGAGAAAAAATTCAAATTGAGAGAGCATATATGCAATCAACTACAATTTTGAACCAAAAGAGACTTTAGGAACAGTAAATAATAAAAAAAGAAGAAGACTAACCTAGCCCACGGAACACATCTCCATGAGCATCCTTCAAGGTCTTCCCCTGTTCAGTAGTAATATTCATCGCAAGCTTGTCCTAGAACAAGATCACAGTAATTCTAACCATCAAACGAAACCTATTTAAAAATAATACAGATAAAAAGCAACAATGACGAAAAATTCTAGCATGCTTACAATGTCTCTACGAATAAGCTCTTGGAGCTTGAGCATGACACGCTGACGAGTCGTAATTGGCGTGTTACGCCACGCCGGAAAAGCCTGCTTTGCTGCAGAGACTGCAGCTCTGAACTCTTCGTTCGTAGTCAAAGGAACCCGTGACACGGCTTCTTGTGTTGCCTAACCCCATATACCAATCCATTAAACCCAAAACAACTTTCAATCATCACTAAAAACAAAGAAAAGTATAGTAGCAATAATAATATATACTCACAGGATTTATCACATCAATGGTTGAAGATGATTGCGAATCAACGAATTTTCCTCCAATAAGATTGGGGACTCTCTGATACAGCACACAAACTTGTAAGAAATTATAAAACTGAAGAAAAGTTTCTCGAGTTTATGAAGAACTTCCTGAGAAACCAAACAGGCCATAAAGCACCGAACATATGCGTGTGTACGTATAGATTTATAATGGGTATATTACCGGAGGGCAAGGTAGGCTTGAAGAAGGCTCAGCTGCACCAGTAGAGAAACAATAAGAGCTTCTTAAAGCAAAGATCGAAGGCTTCAAGGCCTTTAGATTTCTCGCTGAAACACCAAAAGAAAAGGAATCAAAATAAATCAATTTTGTAACAAGTGAAATAAAACAGATGATTGATGATTAGTTCCGCGCAAGTTGCTTACCTCGTTGAATCGAGGATCGAAGAAGCAACATCGTTTTTCTTTTTGTTTCTACTTGCTTTGATTCAGTGACTCTGTGACGACACTGTTTTTAGTTTAGGCGAAATGCTTGTCCCTTCAAGAGGATGTTACATAGTATATTCTTTTCTTTTCTTTTTATTAACGTCGATATCCAGATCAGGCTTACGTGAAATCTCGATTTAATTTTACGGATCTTGAAGTTAACGATCAAATCTCTCGTAACCAATATAAGCAATCTAGAGTTCAAAACCTGTGATCATAAAAAAACAAATTTTTTAATCCCAAATTTTTACTAGTAAATAGCACTTAGATGGTTAAATGCATGCCCACTAATGCAGAGTGATTAGTGTTATGACTTGATTTTTCTCCCACAAGTAAAACCATGCTAATCTTGAAAAACAGTGACATCATGAGAAACAAAATTTTTAATCTGAAAAAATAAAAATAAAATATTAAAATAATAAAAATTAAATCTATTATAAAAACTAATAAAATAATAATAAAAAAATTAAATTGAAAAATAAAAAACAATTAAAAAAAACTAAAATTGAATAAAATATAAATAAAATAAAATATTAAGGAATAAAATTAAAAAAAAATTAAAAAAATAACAACCAAATTGGATAAAAAAAATAAAATAAAATACTAAGGGACAAATTTTTAAAAAAAAATTAAGAAAATAAAAATAAATAAAAATAACATGTAGTTGTTGACACGTGTGTTGTATTTATTATTTTTATTTTTTTTATTAAAAAAATAATTTATCCTTAATTCAAATAGATTATAATAAAAAAAAAATCATGATAAAACTACTGAACAACTCCTCAACGTCTTCTTTAATTTTTTGACATGAAAAGCCATAATTTTACTATTTTAAGAAAGGAAATGACGCAAAAGCTCCAATTACCCTTCCACCATTTGTTTTTATTTTTATTTTTAAAAGCATTTATATCATTTAAACTTGGCAAAAACAAAAAATTGATAAACAATTATAATCCTGGTTAATTTTATAATGACAAATAAATTCGTTAGAAAAGATAATTTTAACCTCGAAAGAACGATCATTTAATTTTGCACACAACATTTGATTAGCCATTGTCTGGAATATTGTCAGGGGAAATCAATTTTTCCCTCATTATTTCCTTGATGCTTCACCGTTTTTTTAAGCTTGTATGGCTCTCTACCTCTCTGATTTCTTCCATGTTGCTTTCGAGTGGCTTTCAACAAGGCAACCCACTCTTCCTTCCCCTCATTCAACAAGCCATCTGACTCTGTTTCTTTCTTTATAGTCTTTTTGTTTGATGATTTGTCTCTCTTCTCTGTCTCGAATCCATTCCAATGGTTATTTGCGTTCATTCTACTTGCTTATGTCATGAGTGTATTCCAAAAATATCTACCTTTTCAGAATATATATGAAGTTATATATATTTTGAAATAGAATTATAATTAATGAAGAATTATTCTGTTAATGCTGTTGGCTTTTGCTTAGCTATGTAATTGTGACTGTAATTATTGCTTTTGACATCTGTTTAATAAAAAAATTATGGTAAAAAATGTTGTCCATTAAATGTAACCGTTGACTACAAGCACAAAATTCATAGAATAAGCTAACGACAAAGAAACCTTGCTCGTGCACTTAGCCATCCCTGCCAGAATCCATGAAAAAAACCTACAAGGAGAGGTTGAAGCAAGCCAGGATGCATGAATTTACTTCTCAAAACTTCACCGTTTTAGAAGGCCGCATGAACAAATCACTGCAAAATGAGGAAGAATAGTGGCTATGACTTTAATTTCAGTTGCCAATTGCAAGTCTAATGTGGCTGTGACTCTTACCTCGCAGACACAGGTAAAGCAGCTTGTAGTTGTTTTCAGCAGCACACAAACGTGTCCGTAAATTTTAGTAAGTTTTATTAACAGTAAATAATGTTTTATCATTTATCAAACAACTGATACTTGTGGTGGAACCTAAACATACTACCTAAACGCTCGAAAATAATTGAAAATTACCCCATCGTCTGGATAGGGTTTGTTTTTAGTATAGTGTATAAGATAATTTGTTTTTGTTTTTATTTGGTATTAGAATAAAATATGAAAATTATTTGATATATAGTATAATTGTATATATTTTCTATTTGTCTTTTACATACTTTGTTTTACAATGCAGTTTTTATACACACACGAATTTCACTACATTATACATATTTTATATTCTTTTACTCATCCTAATGCTTTTTTAATTAACATAAATTATCAAAAAAAAATATTTTATTTAATCAACTAATGTTCGTCAACAATGATTTAATAATATGATAGAATATAAATACAATACGAAGAGTTGCATAAAAAAATCTCATGTATTAGCTCTTAATAGAGATAAAATGCTAAAATTTCACAAAAATTTATAGTATGTTTTATTATATAAATAAAAAACAAGAATTAAATAAAGCAAATTATCATAAAAACTCCAATATAATAGCATAAAAAGCGATATGGGCCTAAAATTGAGCCCATACAGAATTCAGCTTTATTCAATTTGACATGGGTTAAGGTCCAAGGCTACTCGGCTTAAATCCTATTACATTAATCATGCCTCTAAATCCCTGCAATTATGTTTGGGTTTCGACACGTAGCCGGTATCAAGCTTCAGAATCTTCTTTCTTCTTTCTTTTTCTACCAAAAAATAGAATTTATAATTTATAATTCTTAAAATTCAAATAAGCTTATCTCCATATTCTAGAGATAAAATGGTTGAACTTTGATGTCGATTAAGAGCCTTACGTTTAAAAACCAATGTTAAGACAAGATTTCGTTCCTATTCCTTGTGTCCAGGTCAAGCCCGCGTGCATTGATTTTTGTTTTTAATTGCATTCCTTATTTGTGTTTTTTTTAATTACCTCAACAAATTTTTATTTTGTTTCTTTGATATTTCATTTTTAAAATATATTTTTTTATGAATAAATAATTTTTAATTTATTTCATTTAAATATATATGTAAAAATTTTAATAATTGAAAATATTTAAAAACTAAATACAATACACACACACTAAAAAAATCCAACCCACCACGAGTCATATAGCAAGTTTTTGCAGTTATGTATCGGTAAATCTCTTTTCTAACCCACGAGTTTAAAAAGTTTTGTTATATTTTGAAGATGTTGTATATGTATGAGATAAATAAACACTTTAAAAACAGTTTTTTTTCATATCTCGAAATCAGCTCTATGTTTGTTTTAATACTCATACAGTTTACTAACATTAACCAAAAAAAAAAAAACCTAAACGACGAGGAGGTCTTACTTTACCTCTCTTCACATTACTCTATTCATCACAATAATGTTTTTTTTTCTCTCTAATTTGTGTTTTTTTTTTCAATTTAAATTTTATTCTTCAACATTATATTTATCGGAGATTGTGCTTTATAATTTTTTTCAATTCACTTTGTATAAGGTTATCCCAGATCCATGATCCGAACTGCAAGTTTGACAGGTTAACTTTATTGACTTGACTTTTTTTCTTTTTCTTTTTTCTAATTAACTTTTTTTTTGTCAATTTCATCATTTAACATTATGTTTATTAAGAATTAAATTTTGTAATTTGTTTTGATTTGTTTTCGATAAGGTTAACTCCATTTTATGACTCGAGTCATAGACTTGTTGAGTTAATCCTTGTTTGTTCAATTTGACCTTGACCAAGGTTCAGGGCTGCTTGACTTAAAGCTGGTTACATGAATGTAGCCGGTACCAAGCTTCAAAATCTTGTTTCTTCTTTCTTTTTCCACAAAAAAATGGAATTTAAAATTTATACTTCTTAAAATTCAAATAAGCTTATCTCCATATTCTAGAGATAAAATGGTTGAACTTTGATGGTTTGTTTCTGTGGTTGCTTTTACTTTTGAAGTAAACCACATAAACATAACATTTGGTAAAATATAAAACGTTAATTACTGTGTGTGGGACTTATTGTCATTTATGTTGCGACCGCAGGTTACCCGAAAGCAGATGCAATCTGCTTCTCCTTGTGTTATGTCTGTGCAAAGTGAATTAATTCACTCTGCAAAACAGTGGAGAACATCTCCACTGTTCATGACCGAATTGGGTCCGACCCAAACTTAAATATATTGGACCGTGTCCAACCCAGTAAAAAAAATCCAATTTTTTTTAATTGTGATTTTACTTGAAAAAATAGTGTTTTAATATTATTCAATGACATTACATAAATTAGAAGGAGATTGTAATTGTTTCTGATGATATTTTACCTGATTTTGTTGTACGCTCAAAAAACCATGGAAACTGTAGTCCTTATCAGATAAATTTCGTACATGATCGAATTGTAGATAGGTTAATGGAACAATAAAAAATATGATATAATAGTAGTAGTTAAATATACAATATTTAAATTAAAAAAAATTAATATTAATATATATATATATTTTTTTAATTATTTTAAAACCTCAATTTGAGAATCATTTTTAACCGAATACATTAAACTACTTTTTATTCAACCTTAATTTCAATCATAGTTTTAACCAAACATATATAAATACCAAACCAACCTTAATCAAAAGTATTTTTTATAAAATAATTTTTTTCAAACCACAACCATAACAATTATCACAATACCAAACACACTTTTCCTTACGTTTAAAAACCAATGTTAAGACAAGATTTCGTTCCTATCCCTTGTGTCCAGGTCATGCCCACATGCATTGACTCTTTTTTTTTTTTTTCAAATTATATTCTTTATTTATTTATTTTTTAATTATCTCAACAAATTGTTATTTTTTTCTTTAATATTTCATTTTTTAAAATATTTTTTTATGCATAAATAATTTATAATTTATTTAATTAAATATACATGTAAAAAATTTAATTTAAAAAATACTGAAAAAGCTTATATATATATATATATATTAAAATCCAACCCACCGATGGGTCATATAGCAAGTTTTTGCTGTTACTTGTCGGTAAATCCCGTTTCTAACCCGTCAAATGTGTTACTGCACAAATATGTGATGGTCAAACGGGGGTGCACGTGGATAACAAGCAAGGAAAAAAAGAGTATGGGACCGCTCTGTGTCAGGACTCGAAGACGAGATTGATTATAAACGAAAGGAACAAATTCATGACAATGTGGTGGACATGATAATGAGAACTGTACAATATATTTTAGTAAGTAGAAGGGCTAAGATTTAGCAATTGAGCGGGGTGGCTAATTTATAAATCTTTAAACAGAGTGAACTTAAACTGTTCAACTGGACATGAATTTGTACTCTGTTTCAAAGAAAATCAAGTTCAGAAAAGACGTAAAAATTGACCAGTACAATAAAAGGGGCAAACTTAAATGTTTTAACTGGATAAGAATCTCAAATTAATTCACTGATCATCAATTTAGCCTTCGTGTAGAAGCAGGGCAGATGCAGAAGAAGCTGAAGAAGATGTAGTGAACTGGGAAGAATTAGTGTTGTAACTATAACTTGAAGATTTGTTCATCCCTCCTTCAGAATCTGTAAGGCCATAGGACATTATTGAAAGTGAAGATGCAGACATTGGCGGGGCGAAATATGATGGCACAGGCATCTTTGATGGGAGAATAGGCAATGGAGCATCAAAATTAAGAACGTGAAGTGCTTGCCGAATTGAGGGTCTACGATGTTCATCCGGATGAGCACACGAAAGGCCGACAATCATCAAGCGTTCCATCTGCGTCTTGTTAAAATCTCCGCATAGTCTTGGGTCAACTGCTTCAAGTAGCTTTCCTTCACCATAGAGCTCCCAAACCCACTGCACCATGGACACATGATCTTCATTACTGGCCTTTGGGTTGATAGGTTTTCTTCCACAAGCTATCTCCAATGCAACAATTCCAAAACTGTAAACATCTGACTCTCTGCTAGCCTTGCCTGTCATTGCACACTCTGGAGCCATGTAGCCCATTGTCCCTGCCAACACTGTTGTTTGAGAACCTTTTCCATGGTCCACAAGCCTAGCCAGACCAAAATCCCCGAGCTTAGCATTGAATTCTGAGTCCAACATAATGTTGCTAGACTTTATATCTCTGTGCACCACACATTGTTCCCATTCTTCATGCAAGTACAACAGCCCCGATGCCAAGCCTTGCACGATTTTGTACCTCACCTCCCATGTCAACAAGCTAGTTTCTTTGAAAAGATGGGAGTCTAAGCTGCCATGAGGCATGAATTCGTAAACAAGTAAAAGCTCCTTTCTTTCATGACACCAACCAATGAGTTGGACTAAGTTTCTGTGCCTCAATCGGCTAATGATCTTTACCTCTGCTGCATATTCTTTAATCCCTTGTTTAGAACCTCTTGATACTCTCTTCACGGCAACGAATGAATCAATCTCCTTCAAAAAACCTTTATAGACACCACCGAACCCACCCTCACCTAGCTTCTCTTCATCCTTGAAGTTACTTGTAGCTCGAGCCAATTCTTGGTAAGAGAACTTCTTTGGTCCTGTTCCCCTTTCAAATTCATCATCCATGTACTCTTCAAGGACATGACCACCTTCTTCATCTTCTTCGTGCACACACATAAACTTAATAACAAACCCAACCAAAGCGGCCCCAACAACTATAGCACCACCCCCAACACCCAATCCAACTGCCAGTCCTGTCCTGTTTTTTTTCCGATTCCTACGTGAACCACCATTTGGCGGAGAAGCTGCAGCTGGATCTATTGGATTGGTAGCTGGAGCTAGTGGATTGGTAGCTGGAGCTAGTGGATTGGTAGCATTATCATCAATTTCTAAGCTTGAACTAAAATCCCACGAGTAAAGGGTATGTATGGCAGATTCAATTCCTGTTGAAGCCGAAAAGCCAAAACTGACTCTTTCTGGCAGGTAATCCCTCAAACTAACTATTTGACTAAGGAATTGCATTTCTACAGTGTTATTTCTATAACCAGTGAAGGCGACACTCAGATTATATGTACTTGAATTATAACTAATCCAAGCTTCAGTTTTTCTCCCTTCTCTAATATCACACAGCCAAGTAATATTATTTACAGATTGCATAGAGTTGATGTCAATACCTACATGCTCGCCTGGTGGATCAAAATCATTTTGGAAGATATCGAACTCCACTGCAACAAATTGATTAGCCGTTGTGTTTAGTGGCTGATCACTCCTTGCAAGACCTAGACCTGCACCCTGACTGAGATTAAACGGAAGCTTTGATCCTTCTGGCACAAGAAAGAAAGCCAATCCATCTGCGTATTGAGTTTTATTTTGCGAATTGATGGAAAAAGAGAAATGGGTAGTGAAGTCTGTAAGATTCCCCGAGGCCTTGTCCCAAAGCTGCATCGGTTGGTAATACGTGGCTCGACCGGAACTTGAAGTCATATTAGCACCTATTAGACTTTTGGTGAGCCGAACAGCTCCATCTGCGGGATATGCGTCCTGCTCGTATGAGATGTTTCGATCGGCGCCAACAATGAAGCTGGTGAAGTTGAAAGATAATCCACTCGCGGAAGGGATTATTAGTGTGAAGAAAGTTGAGAAAACAAAAGGAAGAAATGGAACAGGAAGCTTTCCCATGAAGGAAGTTGAAATTGTAGTGCTGCAGACAATGTTTGGGGGGTTCGGAAAATTGCAGAATTTCTTTCGTTAATAAGGGCGGGTATAAGCGTGTCTGTGACGTTTATTTGCATGCTAATGAAATGTCAATTCTGAAGACTAGTCAATTCTGTAGCCTCAAGTGAAGCCTTTTTAAGTGTGATTGGTACCGTGGTTATGGTTATTTTTTATAGTATTTTTATTTTAAAAAATATTAAATTTGTTTTAAAAAAAAATTATTTTTGATATTAATACATTAAAATGATTAAAAAATTACAAAAAATATTAATTTAAAATAAAATAAAATTAATTTTTTTTAAAATAATTTTAAAATATAAAAACGAACAGTGACATTATTAGCATTTACTAATGGTTGATATTAATGGTCGTAGGACGTTCAAGATACGCTGCCATCTCAACATCATATAAAGAAACTTCTTGACAATTGACTTGTTCAATTCCTAGACTCAGCCTTCTCTGCACCGTGAACCAAGTCGTTAATTAATAATTTGTTTTAGTAGATTGTAAACGAATAAAAAACTATTATCTATCCCATGTTAGAAATAATTTTTTTTATGTTTTTATAAATGTATGTTTTTTTAATTTAATAAATTAAATAAAAATTATGATGGAAAAGCTTTACTATTAGGTTTTATAATATTAAAAATATTTATAATATTAAAATATAGCATTTGACACTTTTGATATTATAATTATGTCTGTTACATTATTATTTTAACTTATTTTATTTTATTTATTTATTAGAATTAATTTTGATATTTATAACTGTTGGAATAAAATTAAATAAACAATTATTCATTTTAATTTAAAATATAATTATTTCTTTAACAGACATATAATTTTATTAACAGTTATAATGTTTTAAGTCTATATAAACCTATTACTATAAAGAAAAAAATATATACAAAACAAACATATTTTTTTTATTTGTCTTTTCTTTTTATTTTTCAAATGTTTAGATAAATTAGTTATATCCTGTAGGTACTGCATTTAAGTGAAACAAATATACACTTTAAAAGTAGTGTTTTTCATACTTCTAAACCACCTTAAAAATAATATTTTTCATGCCTCTAAACCAACTCTACATTTATTTTTCATATTTAAACAATTTACTAACATTAACACAATTAACATTATTAAAAAAAAAAACTAAAGGATGAGAGGGTTATATTTTACCTCTCCTCACATTACACTATTAATTCCAATAATGTTTTTTTTTTCTAATTTGTTTTTTTTTTTTAATTTTAATTCTATTCTTCAACATTATATTTAATGGAGATTATGCTTCATAATTTTTATAATTTATGTTTTAAAAGATTATCTTAGACCCATGACCTGAACTGCAAATTTAGAAGGTTAACTCAATTGACTTGATTTTTTTATTTTTCTAATTGACTTATTTTTTTGTCGATTTTATCATTTTATATTGGATTGATTGAGAATTAGACTTTGTGATTTGTTTTAGTTATCATTCTATGAGATTATCTTAATCTCATAACTCGAGTCATGAGTTTGTTGAGTTAATCCTGGTTGGGTTGTTTTTTATGTTCGTTTTTAATTAATTTTTTTCAATTTTATCTTTTAACGCCGAGTCGATTGAGAATTGAACTTCATAATTTATCTTAATTTTATTTTTATGTGTTATCCCATTTTTATAAATCGAGTCACATGTTTAACAGGTTAACTTGAGTTTACTCAAGTTATTTTTTAGACTTTTTTTATTTCATCTCTAAACATCGAACTTCATAATTTGTTTTGATTTTTTTATAAGGTTATTATGATTTTATAACTTGATATTTAAATTGACAAGTTAACTCGTATTGACTTGAATCGATCCAATATATTGATGTCTCAATATTTATTAAAAACTCTAATTTTAAATATTGATTTTAAATCAAATTATATTTTTATTTATCATATAAATTACTTTTAAACTCACCACGGTAATTGACTCATGTTATATTAATTCTCATATAATTTAATTTTTTTTTACATTAAAAATATTCAACATCATCCAAGTTCTCACTTCCTACATAGAGCAATGATGGGTTATATTTCATCCCAACCTATCACGGATGTTGAGGTTCTCAAGAGGTGTAGCGTGGTGGCAAAGGGCTTGAGATCTGCATAGTAGATCTCGAGTTCAAGTCAGGATGTGTATCTCTTATAAGAGCCTGGGATAGTCGGGGTTTTACTTGCTCACCTGAACCCATAAAATACGCTTTCCGAGGGGGTAGGGTTTCTCGAATTAAAAAAAAAACAAAAACATTGAGATTTTCGTTTCGAATTGGTGGTAGAATTCAACAGCATCTAAAGTTCATCATCCACGGCATTCTTACCGAGATATCCTTTCAATTTCCCCTCTATTTCTCCTTCTCGCTTACGTTCAATTTTGAGTTTTTCCATGATATATCCTTGTTTAAAAACAACTAAAACAAAACCAGGAATCACTCAAGCTCCTTTTATATTTTTATTTATTTATTAATATAGTGTAATTATTATTTAACAGAAAAATTCGTGTCCTTCGACCAGGATTTCTGTATTTTTATAATGTATATTAGTTATTTTTAATTTATTTGGAGGTGTTTTTATCTATTCAATGAATAATAAAATAATCGAAATGCTCCTCATAAATTAGAAAAAATAAATGGTCTTTGGTAAGGGTATTTAAGTATTTTTATTTTTCCATACATAATAAAATTATACATATATCTTTGAATGCAAAACATTAAATTTATTATACTAATAGGTATTGAGGTCTTTTAATCTTGATTTGTTTTTAATTATAATTTTAGTTGAGGATAGTAACTTAAAAATATCATACCCGTACAGTTTATGTGTCAAATGATCTAGTGACGTACTGAATTAACACGTAAAGTTATTGCTCAGGGGAAAAACTAAACAGATACACTTGCTAAAATGAAAGGAGACCCGCGGCATAAGTAGCAGCAACTACAAGCTAGGAACAGACATTTTCAGAGAGAACAACAAAACAGAGAAAGCACTTGAAGACATAAAATAACACAGTGTATGCATAGCAAAAGATTAGTAAAGTGCTGTCCTGCTCGCTACAAACAGGAAATCAGAAATATTGATTAAAACAGAATAGCTAATAATCATGGTAGGAGGAGGTTGCCAGTTCTCTTAGGCTCCGTTTGTTTGCAGGAAAGTGGTTTCCTTTTGGAAAGTGAATTCCGGGGAAAATGAATTCCTGGAAAGTGAATTCCGGAAAAGTATTTTCCGATGTTTGGTAGTGTTATGGAAAATGAACTGGAAAACACTTTCCAGTGTTTGGTTGTGTTATGGAAAATGAACTGGAAAATAATTTATTAATGAATTAAATTTTTTTTCAAGTTTATTTAATTTATATAAAATATTTAATCACTTACAATTGTCATAACCCAATTTTGATCTTTTTATTTTTATTATTTAAAAAAAAAAGATGATGAAAAATAAAAATAAAATAAATGAAGGATGAATTAAAATTTGGGTTAAGGGCAACATGATTGGAAGTTTAAAGATTTAATTAAACTCTTGACTAGTTTAATTAATTAAATCAAGGGTTTAATTGGAGAATTGATTTAATTAAATTTTAGATTATTTTAATTAATGAAATCAAGAATTTAATTGAGTTTGAAGACTTAATTAAACTTTGATTTAATCAAAAACCCATTATTTAAATAAAATAAAACTCTTTGCATTTTAATTCACTGCTACGGGGAAAGGGAAAGTTTAAGTTGACTGGAATTGGAAGAAATTGGTTTTCCTTTGACTTATTTTCCTGATAGTCACCAAACATGGGAAAGTGAGGAAAATGAATTCCGGAAATTCATTTTCCTTGAAACAAACAAAGCATAAAACTACTCCTAGGCAATTGTTGTGGATGCCCCACGATGTCGTGGGCAATAACGTGTGTTTTTGTCGTGTGTTTTTTGTGTTATACGTGATGATGTGATGTTGAATATATTTTTTTTTAAATTTAATCATAAAATTATAATTAATATTCAGAGTTATTACCTAGTATTATAAGCATTAGAAACCTATAATTTATAAGAATCTGGGTAAGAAATTGATTATGTAAGGGAAAAACATATCACCCTTAGTATACTATATTTACGATAAGCTGTATTATTGTATAATTCTTTTTATATATATTTTATATTTTTTTACTCATTCTAATGCTTTTTTAATTAACATAAATTATCAAAAAAAAAATATATAATAAATTATATTTTATTTAATTAACTAATTTTCATCAACAATGATTTAATAATATGATAGAATAGAAATACAATACAAAGAGTTGCATAAAAGAATCTCATGTATTAGTTCTTAGTAAAGATAAAATGCTAAAAATTCACAAAAATCTATAATATGTTTTATTATATAAATAAAAAAAATGAGAAATTAGAGAAAGCAGATTATCATAAAAAATCAAAAATAATATCATAAAAATGGTACATGCGCTCATATAAAATTCAGCTTTGTCCAGTTTAACCTGGGCTAAGATCCAGAATTACTTGATTTAAAATCGATTACATGAATCATGCTTTAAAATCCATGTAATCATGTTCGGGTTTCCACACATAGCCGGTATCAAGCTTCAAAATCTTCCTTCTTCTTTCTTTTTCCACCAGAAAAATAGAATTTAAAATTTATAGTTCTTAAAATTCAAATAAGCTTACCTCCATATCCCTTGTTTTACGTTGAACTTTGACGTGGACGAGTCTTACGTTTAAAAACCAATGTTAGGACAAGATTTCGTTCATATCCCTTGTGTCCAGGTCATGCCCGGTGCAATGACTTTTTTTCACTTTTTTTATATATTTTATTTTTCAATTACATTTTTTATTTGCGTTTTTTTAATTATCTCAACAAATTTTTTTAATATTTTTATGTATAAATAAATCTTAATTTATTTAATAAATATATGTGTAAATATTTTAATTTATGATTGAAAATATTTTAAAAACAATACTGAAAAAGCTTGTGTATTTTTTTTAAAAAAAAATCCAACCCACCGGGGGTCATATAGCAAGTTTTTGCTGTTACGTGTCGGTAAATCCCGTTTCTAACCCGTCAAATGTGTTACTGCACAAATATGTGATGGTCAAACGAAGAGTATGAGACCCCACTCCGTGTCAGGACTCGAAGACGAGAAGGAACAAATTCGCCTTTGTCCAGTAGCATCTTCGGAGATGCTACATGCATAGCTCAAAATAAAAACTTAATATTTTAGTTTTTTATTTATTTATTTTGCACAAAACTATATAAAATGTTTTTTTTTTCCATAAATGCTATTTTTACATATCTTTTTAAAAAGCTAAAACCAACAAAGTAAAGCCACTAAAAAAATAAACCAATTAAATATAGTCATGTACAAAAAAAAATAACATCAAACTTATTAATAAATAATAAAACACTTGTTTCTTGTACTCCAATATAAATGGCTCTTCAAATGGCTTTTTTCTATTAAAATAAATATTATAAAAAAAACTATATTTATATTATTTAAAATTTTATTTTATCAATTTAGCTTTTCAAAATAATATTTTGCATTGAAAATGTTCAAAGAAAAAAATAGCAGCAGCAACTACAGCAACAATACTATAGCAATTTCTGTCTCTTCTCCCAGCTAAATCTGGAGCAGTTTCTAGAATGATAGCTAGGAGCCTAGGAGCTTGGCAATAGCCGAGATGATGAATCTCCACTGACTAAATCTCTCCATTGTTGAGCCACTGTCTTAACTTGGGTGTAAAACTGAATTCCTGCTTTTCCTGCAGCAGTTTATGAAACAGTAGCTTAAAACTTAAGAAAATAACCCAGACCCCTCAATGTGAGCTTTTTGAACTGCAGAATTCACATAGAAATCTTCCAAAGAACACATATTTACCATCAAAATTGACATCTCCAGCAAAAGATGGTTTCACACTGATTAAAGACAAAATCAGGCATAAACCATAAAGGATTCAAAACATTCTGATTCTGTGTGTGGTGGGAGAAGGTAATAGTAGAGAATATTTATTTCCATCGACTATGTTTATGGCTTCTTCGATGCTATCAACCTGAGACAAGCAAAGCTTGAGTTAAAGTCCTGGGCAAAATAGCTGGTGGGCCAACTAGGAGGATGGATGAGTAGCAAACCTGCATTCAAAGAACAACCGGGCCAAAAATTTCCTCCTGCACTAGCAACTTAGTTTACGATACAGTCAAGCTTGCTGGAAACCATCGAAGGTTGCTACTGTAAATACCACATAACCTACCTTGTAACATTCCATGTCAACGTGACATCAGATAAGATGGCAAGACCCGTGAAGTTCCCATTTTCATATCCTGCAACCTATCATGATAAATGAACTGAATTATAAAAAAGACCACCTTGATCCTCATAAAAACTCCAAAACAGAAACACAGTTATTGGCATGCTTCTCAGCATTGCTTAAAAAACATCACAGCTTTCTTTTAAAATTCATAACCTTTATGCTGGGTCCATTATGCTAACTAATTTGACTATATGAACTGTGTGAAGGTCTTATGCAGATTCAAACTAAACCAAATTATCCATGTTATTGCTGTACCCCGTTCACTCTTCAAACGAGTCATATGATGAATAACTTCCTGAGCTATAAGAGCATTATTTGTTGCCCCATGACCAGGAACAAAACTGCTCTGAAGAGGACCAACCAAGTCTGCAATCTATTGACCAGAACTTTAGGCATTAGCTTATAAACAACATTACATTAGCTATTTGGGTGAAATTGCCACAGATTCGTTGGACCCTCCTCCTTAGGAATGACCACCACCAAGGTCTCTGCTAAAACCCTTGTATTTCTTGTTATTATATTTCTTGTTATTATATTTCTTGTTACTTGATTGATATAATTTCTTTTTAATGAATAGGAAATATGAATTTTGTTCACCTCTTTTTGAAATATTTGGGGTTGACATACATTTTTAGTTTGTAATACTAACAAAATGAATATTAGCCCCTTTTCGGTTTGTCATTCCAATTCACTTTATCACTGGATCAAGAGTAAAACCTTGTTTAAACTACTTGGATAAAATTGAGAACTTTTAAGCTATGAAGATGGGGTTAAACCGTAGCTACAAGACCTAACTTAGAGTTTGATATGCTAAATATCAAGGTTGCTGGTCGCTTGTCATCTCATGCTTTGAATTTTTTTAAAACCTTTAAACTATGTTGTTTTTATTAAAAAATATATAAATAAAAAATAAAAAGATGACACGATCAAATTATTGATATTTCTCCTAAATACAAGGTATCGAAGTAATAAATAATCTCACAAGATCGAGGTTGATCCACAGGAAAATTAATTATACAAAATCACAAATAATAAAAGAAATAGATTTGAAAAGAACTTTGAGATGTGATGTTAATGTAAATATTAAGTAAAGATAAAAAAATTGTTAGGGTTAGAGGATCCACTAATGGTATTTTAAATAAGTATAGTTCAAATTATTTTTATTACTCAACTAGAAAAAAAGAGTAAACAAATAAACAATTACCAAGGTTAAATGATCCACTAATGATATTTCAAATAAATATAGTCTAAACTCTTTTTATTACTCAACTGGAAAAAAAATTAAACAAAGATAAAACAATTGCTAAGGTTAGAGGATTTACCAAAGATATTTTAAATAAGTATAGTCCAAACTCCTTTTATTACTCAAACTGAAATCACGCATAAAGAAGGTTCCATTCAGATGATTTATAATTGATGACTCATTTTAAGTTATTAACATGGTCATATTAAGTATCTTATTTGAGTAATGCTAATACTTATAAATGTTGTCAAGTATTCATGGTACTAACTTATGTCAGTAACAAATTGAGATCCTTTCATAGCTCAGGTGTCAATTATTTATATACTAGGCTATAAAAGAATCAAGTATTTGTTGTGTCAATGGTTATATACCATGAATCTAGACTCACCACTTAACAAGTAGGGTATTAGGATTTATTAAGATAACAATTATAACACATGTTAATAGTGAAACTTATTTAATTTAAACATTAAAGTCTATGTTGAATTTGTACTATACTTATTTTTATACCATTAATGTAACATTTTCACCTTGGAAAAAATATACTTAACATAATTAAGAAGAAAAACATAAATAAACAAAATAAGAACATAGCTGTGATATAAATCAACTAACTATAATAAATGAAATGATAAGTATAAACAAGAAATTAATGAGAATATAACATGAAATAAAACTTGAACATTAAAAAAATACAAAGAAAGAAAGCAAGAGCATGTTCTTGATCTGAAAACTAAGATGTATAAATATATGGCAAATGCCTACTTTTACATGCTAAAATTTAGAACTATTGATTTGATGGTTAATTATTGTTTTGGGGGTTGGCTAAAACATCATTGATAACATCAAAATTTAAACAAATAGTCTTCATGAAAGTTGTAGGTATTTATCTCAGTTTCTAAGAAAAAAAATAATTAGCTTATTTTGACTTCTAGAATTCGAAATATGAATTGAACACCAAACAATTTTGGGCTACAAGACAGATTCAAACTTCTTTTTTGTTGCTAAGATTTGAACGATAATATTAAATCTTAGACTCTTCATAAATGTTTTAGATCTATGTCTTAACTTTACATAAAGATAAAACCCTCATTTTCTTTTGTGAATTTTAATAGTTAAACACATCGATCAATCTTTTGAATTGTGAGATATGCTTATTTTGTAAACTTATATTTAAAATGAGCATTTACTATAAATTAAAGATATTTTAATATTATTAGACTTGTTATTATAAAACATACTTAAATTAGATAATTTAATCATACTTCAAGTGCAATATAAAAATAAAAAATCTTAATAAAAAAAGCATTTTTAAGGTTTTTTTCACTTACTGTAATCGTATAAAATCTCAAATTAGTGTATCACTAGATTGACAAATTATATTTTTGACGGGATCTTATACAAGTATCGAACCCATTGATTCTGAGAATTATACAAATAGATTTGACCAAGCAGAATTATCGATCCCAACTGCTCAAAGTCATCACATCGAAGCCATTTACTAATGGAATTGGGTTCAAGGAAGTTCTATGTTTTGAGTTCACGAGGAAGTCTTACAAGCATTGAACCCATTGATTCTGATCTTAGAATCAAAGCTTCGGGTGAGAAAAGAACCGTTCCTTATGCTCATCATTGCATTTTAGGGAATGATCGCTGGAATCAGACGGAGAGATTTTGCTAAGTTTTCTTATTTCTAGAAAATGCAGGTCTAAAATCTTTGATGGCGTAGAGGTTTACCGAATGAACAATCTTGGTGACAGAACAATGTTTATGGGCACTAATTGCAGCACAGTTGATTTTGGTTGGAGGATATATCATGTGGAACGACTAACGAGGTGTAATCTATCCTTCCCAATAGTCTCAGGCGTGTGCTGATCCGATATGACCAAAAAAATAAAATCTAGCACTGTATTCTATATATCGATAATTGAAAAAGGAACGTGAAGCTGTTTTTTTTTTATAATAATTATTATTATTTATTTTATATATCGATACTGACATGTAGTGCATGGTTTTTCGTGTCTTTAATTTCTTTATAATATCAAATTTATGAAACATCACCTTGCAATTCAATACTCCAATTGCTAGTAATTGGACTTTTGAAATCTTGTTAAAATAATAGGTGACGTCATTATTTTTAAAAAAGATATGAAAAAATTATCACGTAAGTAATTGACTTGATTGGATTCAATAAACTCCTTGATTTAATAATATAATTAAAAAAAAATCATCAATAAATAAAATAAACAAAAAAATATTAATGATAATTAACTATAAAAAATGAATTATCAATATCAAATTCAAGAGGAGCAGAAAAAGAAACCTTATTGAAGACTCATCATTGCTATGTCATCGACATCACCACACCACGAGAAAGAGTTTATTGAGACAGTTCGAAAACCACAGCAAAATGTTGCACGACAATGTCGAAAAAGGTTGCACATATCGTCAAAGGAAAGAACATCTCATGTTTATATTGAATCAATTAATTTAATTTAATTAAAAAACAACATTTCTTTTTTAAAAAACTAAATTTAATATAATTTAACGAGATAACCCTAATCATTTTAAAAATCAGTGAAAAATCCTATAGAAAGCAAATAAATAATAATAATGGAGCTCATCTCCAATTAAATAAATGTTAAAAGATGAAATCGAAAAACCACAAGCTTAAAAAAAAGAGGAAAAAAAAAACCAAATAGACCCTAATGAATCTCCTATACCTAGGTTAATTGACACAACCAAAAGATTGATGTCTTCTCCCAAGTGCAGGAATGTCAAAGTAATAAATAACCCGACAAGACCAGAGTTGAACCACAGAGAGGTTAACTATATAATTATAAATAATAATAATAATAATAATAATAAGTTAAAAAGGACTTTAAGATGTAAGATTAATGTGAGGATTCAACAATGATAAAAACAAATGTCAAGGTTAGAGGATCCACTAATAATATTATAAATAAGTATAGTACAAACTCTTTTTATTAATCAATTGGAAACCACACACAAAAGAGGTTCCAATCAGATGATTTATCATTAATTGTTCATTATAAATGTTTAACATGATCATGTTAATTATCTTATTTAAGTAATACCAAACTTTTAAATATTGTCATGAATTCATGGTGCTAGCTTATGTTAATAACAAATCAAGTTCCTTTCTTAGCACATGTGTAGGTTATACCATACGGTTGGCTATGAAAGTGCCAAGCATTTGTTATATCAAGTGTTATACAACACAAATCTAGATTAATCATTTAACAAGCAAGGTATTAAGAATTAGTAGGATAAAAAGATAAGACATGTTAGTAACAAACTTTCTTGAATATAAACATTGAAACCCATGTTGAGTTTATATTATACCTATTCTAATACCATTAGTGAAACCTTTTCACCTTGACATAATAAACTTAGCTAAACATAATGAAGAAGAGAAACATAAATAAACAACATAAGAACATAAGTATAGTATAGGAAATGAAAAGCATAAACAAAAGATTAAGGAAAATATAACATGAAATAAAACGTAAACATTACAAAAAGATAAAGAAAGAAATTAAGAGTATGATCTTGATATGAACAACCAAGATGCCTAAATGTATGGCAAATGCCTCCTTTTATATGCCAAAATTTGGAACTATTGATTTGATGAATAATTATTGAGTGGGTGACCACATCTTGACTTGGTGAAAATCCTTATCTTTTTGTCTGAACAAAACATTATTAATAACGTCAAAATTTGAACAGACTTAATCATGAAAGTATTAGGAAATTGTCTCAGCTTTCTAGAAAAAAAAAGTTGAGGTCATTTGGAGTTCTAGAACTCGAGATATGGGTTGAACACTGAACAGTGTCTGCGCTACAGGACATATTCAAACTTCTCCGTTGTTGCTACAATTTGGACTTGAAAACGGTCTTTTTAAATCGTGGACTCCCATGAAAGTTTTAGGCCTATTTTTTTTAGCTTTCCATCCATATAGAGAAGACCTAAATCCAAGATCTACAGCTCTAGATATGATCCAATGACCGAACAGTGTTCTAGTTTGGATTGAACCAGAATCTCTTTTCTAAGTTTGGCCTTCTCTTTATCTTTTAAATTTCAGTAGTTAAACTTATCAATCAATCCTTTTGATTTATGTGATAGGCCTGCATTTAAGATGAACATTTACCATAAATTAAAGGTATCTTATAGTATTAGACTTGTTATTATAAAACATGCTTTCGTTAAGGAGTTATTGATACTTCAAGTGCAAAATGGTAATATAAAATCTTGATAAAAATACACTTTTAAGTACTAATCATTAATCTCCAAACTTGAAACCCTAGACCGCGCTTAATCAAGAAGCTCAATTTTCAACCAATTTAATATTGAAGGATGAAATCAGAGAAAAAAAAATATCAATTTAAAAAATTTATCAAAGTAAAAAAATAGCAATAAAAAAATAAGAGTCAAAACCTGGTAGGAAAAAATTGAAAGTGGATGAAATCATAAAAAAAAAATTTAATATTTTTCTCAAATAAAACAAATAGCAATCAAACAAATAAATATCAATTTTGACAGACAAAAAATTAAACGATAAAATTGAAAAATATCCAATTTTATAAATTATTTCAAATAAAACAAATAGTAATAAAAAGAACAATGATCAAATGTAAAGAGAAAAAAATTTGAATGGCTACTCTGAAAATTTGAAAGGTCAGGCATAAAATGGAGGAGAAGAAAGAAAAAAGAAAAAGAAAAAAAAGATCAGTGATGTCAAACCGGAGGTCAGTAACCCACATGCGTCGCCTAGGGATTGAGAGGTCACTGAGATGATTGGACGTAATTCTAGAAGCCATCGTATGGTCGTCGAACACCTCCTCACGCTCCACTAGAATGGCACAACCATAACTCTGCTCATGCATACAATACACGTGTCAATCACTTTTTAAATATAACATTTAATTTTTTTAAAATAACAAAGTGTCGATTAGTCTACTTGATTATAACCAAAAAACCAAAATAAAAATACAAAAAAGCCGTTGGATGTGAGCTAAGGAAAATTTTCTTTTAAGATTAATTTAGTCATTTGAGTAAAAAATACAAAAAGCCTCTGGATGGTAGTTTATTTTTTTGCTTTGAAAAGTAATTTAGCTATTTTACTATGCTTTAAAAATGTTAAATTATAATTTGTCCTCTATTTATATGATAATAACTAGGGGTAATCATTGTTTATTCGGTTTGGTTTTTATAAAAAAAAAGTAACCAAACTAGTTTTTAAAAAAAAAACGAAACCGGTTCAAACTGACTGGTTTCGGTTCGGTTTAGTTATTTTGGAAAAAACCAGTTCAAACTGGTTTTTTCGGTTTGGCTTAATTTTTTCCTGTTTTGCTCGGTTTTTTCTGGTTTGGGTTTGATTTGGTTCGATTTATTCAGTTTTAGACCTATAAAACTGAAACTGAGCCAAACCAAACTGGTAGGTTTTTTAAAAATTCTAATAATGTTTTTTCACAATTTAATTTTTTTTTCTTGTTTTCTCGGTTTAATTATTTTTTCAGTTTTTTTGGTCATCCCTAATAATAACTAATAAACTCTTGTGAAAATACAATATTTATTTTCAATATATAAGTAGTTCATTGTTTTTTTTTTTAGAATGGGAAAATAATTATACTGCTTTAATCTAATTAATGCATCTTGATCTAAAAGACTCAGTCATGTTAGTTTTTGTTTTTTTAATTACTAACATGGTTGGAAAAACCTTCTTCCAGGCACCACAAACCCACGTATAGGCCATGGAAACCGTACAAAAATGAAAATAACCTCGCAAGGAGTAAGAAAATCGGATAAATAGTAAAATAAAACTAGAACACATCAGATTTATAGTACTAGCTAGATCCAGAATAATTATAAAAAATATATATATGATAAGTAAAAAACTATGTTGCTGCCGGTAATAAATCATCTACAGGTGCTCATAAAAAGGATAGTTCTTGTGAGAGAAAGAAGGGGAGGAAAACAAAGATGATAAAAGGATAATCTTTAGAGAGAAAGAGAGAGAGAGAGAGAGAGAGAGAGAGAGAGAGAGAGAGAGAGAGAGAGAGTAGAAGAGGAAATTAAAAAAAAAATCTATAAATCTATAAGTCTAAGTTAATAACGATATTTTAGTATTTAATTATTATTATTTAAGAAAATTCTAATGATACAAAGACAAGTATACATATGAAGGTATGAATGGAATAAAAAATAACTATATATGTGAAGTCATGAACTCTATCAAAATTTATGATTCTATCCAAATGTTCTTTTAATCAAGTTTAATTTTGTAAAGTTCCTCGTCATTAATTCTAGAAAAATCTGGATACCTTTAAATATTGTTTTTATTTATTTTTATTTAAGCATGATAAAGAATAATGATATGTCATATTTTATCACCAGTGATTAATATTATAGATAGTTTGGCTAAGAAAACAATTAATTTTGCAGAGAACAACGAACTAATTGCATGAAATATGTGTATATACTTCACAGTATTTTCTTTTTCTAACTGTGATGCACATGAACTAAACAGTAACATATGTGTATGTATTTCACAGCACTCCAAGGTTTGTTCTTTTTTTTTTCACTTTACAATTACCATACTTTTAAATATTACACTTTCCATCTTGAATCAAAGATAATTTTCAAAATAAATAAAATGACACTATTAATATTGCTCTCATATATATTAAAGCATCATAATTAACCACGACCACACATCACGTTTTCCCTCCTCATCTTCAACTTCTCTCCTCTCTCAGACACAAAATTAAAAAGAAAAACCCTAAACACAAATCAATGTTTAAAGAAAAAGTCAAAGAAAGATTTCACTTTCAAAAAATAGATAAATACAAACGGAAATACCGAGAGAATATTTTCATCAGTAAGTTTTCGAGAGATTTTACCGACGTAAATATTCCCTTGGTATATACCGAGGGAATTACAGTGGAAAAAAATTTAAAACAAAGTAAAAAAAGTGATGACGTGTTATTTTTATCAACGGAATTACCGATGAAATTTATTCCGTTGATAAAATCCGTTGGTAAATTCATTGGTAAATTGTGAACACTGTTCATCATGTCAATTACAAAGGGAATATAGCATTTTCCATAGAGCTCCAGAACTGTTCACTTTTCAATTGCATTGTTAATTGTTGTTCTTTGCAAACAAAATCACCAACTGATTTAAAAGTCACCGGTGTTATTTGGTGGTCTTCTGAAAAAATTCAAGTAATTTAAAATTATTATTAAAATATTACAGACGAAATCACCGACGGATTGAAAAATCATCGGTAATTATTTGCGGTTTCTGAAAACTTTTTACGAAATTGAAAATTTAAATTAAATATTATCGATGGAATTACTAACGAAATAATTAAAAAAATATTAATATTCAAATATCCGTCTGTAAATCCGTCGCTAACGTGCCCCAATAAAAAGCCTGAATCCTCTTATTTCACAAGAGACATACTCATTTCTTATTCTTCTTCTTCTACTTCTTCTTCTTTTTCTTCTTCTTCTTCACTACATGTAAAAAACATCAATATCTATTTCTTTCTCTTCTTTTCTCTCCTCATCTCCTTCTCTTTTCCTCCATTCCTGGGTATGTCTTCTTCTTCTTTCTTCTTTTATCCTCTTAGTTTTTTTTAATTAATATGCTTTACAAAAAAAAAAAAAATTATCTCCTTAGCTTCACTTGCAACTACATTAAGGTAAGCTTTTTCTTTTTTCTTTTTTTTTCATGATTTTGTTCACTATATTTGTTTTTTATTTCATTTTTAATTGTTTTTGTTCTTAATAATTGTATAAATGTTGTTGTGAGATTATTTTTTTTCATATGAGATCAATTTTTAGTCGATTTATTTATAGGATTTTAAAATTTTTAGCAATTTCAATATCATTTTTTTCATATGATTTTTTTAGTTGAATTTATTTTGTCATTTTATTTATTTGTTGCAAATTTGGTTGAGTTGATTTTTTTCCCCAAGCATTTTGAGTATATATTATAGAGTGTTGATTTATGTTAATTTAATTATTTTATAATTTTATAAAATGAATTTTTTTAAAATGTTTTTAAATAATTACTGACGTAATTTCATCAATAAATCCATTGTTAATAAAAAATATTATTATTAACGCTTCTGTTCCATCAGTAAATCCATCGGTAATAATATTTTTTTATACCGACGGACAAAAATTTACCGATGAAAGATTCATCGTCGGTGATTTCGTTGGTAAATTAATTACCAACGGAATATGTATCTTACGCGGATGGAAAAATTCCATCGGTAAAACTGTTAAATCTTGTAGTATTTACTTTACATGTCACATTCTCTCATCTCCTTTCTCACACACTCTCTTTTATTGTTGGCATCAATTTCTTTGAGGAACTTAACAATAAAAGGCAAGTTTAAATTGTTTTCAATAAACAAGATTTAAAAAATGTTAGTGCATTAAATCATTAGAATATAGGTTTTGTTTCCTCGTTTTTAACAAAAACTTAACATTATTAGAAGTTAAAAATTGAAAATGTTTAAAAAATCCTAATTTTTAAATTATTATTCAATTTATGTGTAATCATTCTGTAACTTGCACAAACCATGCAAGAATCAAAATGCTAGATATATTTACGCATCATGGGAGTTCATCATATGTCGAAAAATATTGGGGCTTTGAATATATCTTACATAAACATACTATTCATATGCAAGCAAGCCTTTGATATGGACTTGCAAGGCATTCACATTAGGGTTGATAGAGGAAACAAAATATATGATGATGCTTCGACCTTAAAGGTAGTAAGTATGCATGAAAGTGAAGAGAAGGTGTATCTATATATTAATGTTGATCCAGTTATTGATCCTGTAACAATAAAAATATGCTGATGTGTTATTCAGGTAATCCTGAAGATGACTAGCCACTAGGAACCAAATATTTTTCTGCCCCATTTGAAAAGGTGATATTGTATTTTGATGATATTAGTCTTGATAAAGATGAAATGGATTATGAAATACGTGTTGATGTTGATGGTGATGGTAATGTTAGATATTCTAGTAGTGATCCTAATGTGGGTTATAAAATGGGGTCTGAAATAGTTGTTGATAATGATATTTCTGGTGATGCTAGAATTAAGATGGATTATGATGATGAACTAGATGATTATTATATCTTTTTTAATGAGGATTTTTTTTTAATTTTTGTAATGAGGTTAAAGATGAGTGGATTAATAGTTTATAAGTTGATTTTTCTACTAGTTAGACATTGAATGATTCTTCTGGTTCTGATAATGACTAGAAGATGAGCAACGACAAAGATGATATTGATTTAGAAGTTAGAGAACAATCTAGTGATGAGGACAATGAGGATTGTCACACCTAGACATCGCGGTGACCAATTAAAAAAATTATCACTCGATTGGAAAAGGAATAGATATCTGGCATCTTATTTTTTTAGGGGAAAAGGTCTTGTTCAAGGAGTCGCCACCTAGTATTATGGTCACTAGGAACCCTAATTGGTCAACAGAGATTCTATGGTACGGGATTGGTAACACAAAAGGAAAGATGCTATTACCCCTTAAGCGTCCTACCTAAGACAGGCTGCATTACTGGTTTTGTCTAAAATTGTTAAGAATTTGTTCTCTTTTTTCCCTTTTTTTATTCTTCTTTTCATGTTCCTGACTTTGGCATCAATGAACAATTTCTACGAATATTTTCAACTTTGGCATTGGTAAATATCGCACAAATCCAAAAAATACGATACTCTTGACTCTAGCGTCAGTGAATATTTTCGCAAAAAATGAATTTGAAGAACAAATTTTCTATGTCATTTTTTTTTATCCTTTATTATTATTTGCCCTTTTTAGATGGAAGTAAAAAAAAACAATGCATGACATATTTGCATTTAACAGTAATAGTCCACAGATTGAGCACATCTACAAAAAATACGAACACAAAGCAAAAAAAATAAAACAAAGTGTGAGGGGCTCACAAATAAATCAACGAAGGCCTCAAATATTTTTGGAATTTTCTGTTATCGAAAAGGGGTTCGTTTGGTCAAATATCAAATTAGAATGGGCATAAAAATTATGGCCAAGGCATAAGGGTGTGCTTTGCCAAGCGCACCCTTAGCAAACACAATTTGGGTCGGTTAGGCCTAAAGCCTAGACCCGGCTCACTCTCTTTTTTCTTTTCTTTTTAGGCTGGATCTAGCCCAGCCATACGTGAAAGGTTCACACAAGCATGCAACAGTAACCAATTAATTATTTTAGCAAGGAAGGAAGGAAACTTACCTAGGCGTCCGGCTACTAGAGGCAAAGTCGAGTGAGACTAGGCTAAAAAAAAAGGGGTTGAGGGGGGCGGTGGCTAGTATAGGGTTCACCACCCCCTTCTTTTTTATGTTTCACTCTTTTAGGGTTTCTGGTAATGGCCTCCTCTCGGGTCTCTTCTTTTAGGGTTTTTCCTCTCCGCCCTTTTTTCATACCTTGAAATCTGTATTTATAGTGCCAGATTCCCTTCGCGTGTGAGAAACTAAGTTTCAATCAAACTCATTCTCTTTTTTGAAGTTTGAATTTGATTAAGGATCAAATTTAAAAGTGGATAACTATCATTATCTTGAAGATAGGGATTATTGATTAGTACTTAAAAGTGCATGTTTATCTAGGGTTTATATCATCATTTTGCACTTAAAGTATCAATAACTCCTTAACTAAAGCATGTTTTATAATAACAAGTCTAATATTATAAAATGCCTTAATATATGGTAAATGTTCATCTTAAATGCAGGCCTATCACATAAATCAAAGTATTGATTAATGAGTTCAAGTATGGAAATTGAAGGAGTGTTATGTACTACCAAGAGAGCTTTCAAACTGAAAGGTTACGAAATGGTAAGTATGGGTGAAGTTGTATCTGTTGTTGTTCAAAAGAATATGCCTTTGAAGCAAAAAGACTCAAATGCGTTTACTATCCCACGTGTTATTGGTAATGCTAGTTTTAAAACGACCTTATGTGATATAGGTGTATCCATTAGTGTTATGCCTAAACATATTTATGATTCTCTTAGTCTTGAGCCTTTGAATAAAACTAGTATTGTAATACAACTTGCGGATCGTAGTTTTGTTTATCCACTTGGTGTGATAGAAGATGTCCTAGTCAAGATTGATAGTTTAGTTATTCCATGTGATTTTTATATTCTTGATATGAAACATGATTCTTGTGATTCTTCAAACATCACTCCTATATTGTTTGGGAGACCATTCTTGAAAATTGCCAATACAAAGATTGATTGTGGCAAGGATACTTTGTCTATGGAGGTAGGAGATGAAAAAATTGAATTTAATTTTCATGATAAATTGAATTTAATTTTCATGATGCAATGACATATCCTTATAGCAATGTTCATTCTATCACATGTTGTGACCAAGTTGATAAGTGTGTGCAACAGGTTTTTGATTTTGATTGTAAGGATGGATTAAGCATAGCTTTGAGTTATGGTTATGATTTTACTGAGATAGAAGAGATGGAGAGGGACATAGGTGTTCCCCAAAACATGCACGAATCAACATTTGCTTTGCAAGATGTTCCCCATGGTAATGTCTTTATTGATTTAGTACTTTCACATAAAAAGCTTTTACCATCTATTTTACAGGCCTCTAAGCTAGAATTGAAACCTTGACCCAATAATTTGAAGTATGTATTCATTGGTTTGACAAGTGCGCAAGAGGAAAAATTTGTAAAGTTGTTATGTGATCACAAGACGGCCATTGGATGGACTTTAGCTGACATCAAGGGCATTGGTCCCTCAATGTGTATGCATCACATACTATTGGAGGACAATGGAAATGCAAAGGAGGTTGAACCCGCCTATGATGGAGGTAGTAAAAGCTGAAATTTTAAAACTGTTAGATGCAGGTGTCATTTACCCCATCACGGACAGTAGATGGGTGGCGCCAATCCATGTGGTGCCCAGGAAGACCAAAATCACGTTGGTGAAAAATAAAAATGATGAACTCATTCCTACTCGCATCTCGAGTGGATGGAGAATGTGTGTTGATTACAGAAAGCTAAATCTTGCTACACGCAAAGATCATTTCCCGTTACCATTTATGGACCAAATGCTTGAACGCCTAGCAGGTAAGTTTTTTTATTGCTTTCTTGATGGATACAGTGGATACAATCAGATTATTATTAATCCTGAAGATCAAGAAAAAACTACATTTTCATGTCCATTTGGTACATATGCATATAGGAGAATACTATTTGCTCTTTGTAATGCACCCGCAACTTTTCAAAGATGCATAATGAGTATTTTTTTTCTGACTATGTTGAAAGAATAATTGAGGTTTTCATGGATGATTTCACGGTATATGGTTATTCTTTTGATAAGTGTCTAGAAAATTTATCTTTGATCTTGAAAAAGTGAATCAAAACTAACCTTGTCTTGAACTATGAAAAGTGTTATTATATGGTAGAACAAAGAATAGTTCTTAGGCATGTTATGTCTTCACGTGGATTAGAGGTTGATAAAGCTAAAATAGATGTTATTTCATCATAGTTTTACCCCTTATGCGTGAGGGAAGTTTATTCTTTTTTAGGTCATGCAGGTTTCTATAGACGCTTTATCAAAGATTTCTCGAAGATTATAGCACCCTTGTTCAAACTATTAGCCAAAGAAGTGGATTTTGTGTTTGATTGACATGACTAAAAGCTTGATGTCTTCTCCTAAGTGCATGAGTGTCGAAGTAATAAATAACCCGGCAAGACCGGGGTCGAACCACAAGGAGGTTAACTATATAAATTATAAATAACAACAACACAATAATAACAATAACAATAACAATAATAGTAATAATAATAATAATAATAATACTCAGTACGTGGCGTTGTTATACCTGAGAATGATCTAAAGGATCAAGTCACAAATTTTCAGCATATATACTGATTTTATGAAAAGATCAAAGAGATATATTATATAATATAAACAGATTTCTGATACGAATGAACAAGGCAAGACCAACAATGTCAGGATCTTTGATTAAACACAGAGCATACTTAATGTACATAAAATATAACAAGAATGTAAACAACAACAACAATAGTAGTAGTAGTAGTAATAAAAGAAGAAGAGGAAGAAGTTAATGAGAACTTTGAGATTGAAGATTAATGTAAGGATTAAACAATGATAAAAAAAAAATGTCAAGGTTAGAGGATCCACTAATGGTACTTCAAATAAGTATAGTATAAACTTTTATTATTCAACTGGAAGCCACACACAAAGGAGGTTTCAATCAGATTATAATTGTTAACATGATTACATTAATTATCTTATTCGAGTAATGCCAATACTTGTAAATATTATCAGGTATTCATGGTGATAACTTATGTTAACAACAAATCAAGTTCCTTTCATAGCACAGATGTAGGTTATACCATATGGTTGGGCTATGAAAGTGCCAAGCATTTGTTATACCAAGGGTTGTTCAACACAAATCTAGATTAACCATTTAACAAGCAAGGTATTAAGAGTAAGCAAAATAATAAATATAAAACATGTTAATATCAAGCATTAAAGACCATGTTGAGCTTATACTATACTTATTCTTACACCATTAGTGTAACATTTTCACCTTGACATAATAGATTTAGCTAATCATAATGAAAGAGAGAAACATAAATAAACAAGATAAGAACATAATTATACATGTTGTAACCCATTTTTGGGTCCCCATAAAAAATAAAATAAATAGCCAAAAGAGTTTAGAAAAAATAACAGGAGGCAGAAGCGCTCAGGAAACAGTCAGAAAATTGGTCAAGGAATTTAAAAATACAAGGATTGATTTTTTTACAGTATATTCTTGAAGGATGAAAGCCCTATTGAGAAGGAAAATTTGAATTTTGAGGAGAAAAGCCCAAATTTGGATGTTTATGGACTTAATTGGATTTTTATTTGAATTTATAGAAGATTTGATTGCAAGAAAAATTGATTTTTAAGTCAATTTGGGCTTTAATTTGAAGAAATTTAAGTTCTGGGGCCAAAATATATTTTTTAGGAATTTATTGGGTCAAATCAGGGGCTTAATTGCATAAATATTGAAGTTTAATGGCCTATTAGGGACTTAATTGTGAAAATCCGAAACCAGGGACCAATTTGGAGAAGGCGCAAAGATAGAGGGGGCTGTTTGGAATTGTTTCAGGGGCTTAATTGAAGAAATTGGAAGTTTATTGATCAATTAGGGGCTTAATTGTGAAAATCAGAGGCCAAGGACCAAAGTGAAAAACGCGGCCAACTATAGGGGTAGGGACCGAATTTGGCAGGGACGCAATTGAATTTAATTCTTGATTGAAGGACTCGATTGAAGGACTTAATAGAACAAATGACAAATTAGGGACTGATTCAAAACAAAGTTTCTGGCGCCTTTATTTTAAAATGAAACGGCGCGTTTTATCCAAAACGACGCCGTTTCATGCATAAATAAAAAAAAAAAAAAAAGAGAGACCGAACGGTGCCGTTTTGAATGGCACTGTTCACTGTCTTCTTCCCCCCGAACATTACAGCGGGGAAGAAGGAAAAGTTTGTTTTTTTTTTTTTATGTTTTGCAGGTCCCTCTTGCCACCAACCGACAGAGGTCCCACGCCGGTGGGCCACCGACAGAAGACGCTGGCCGACCACCCGCCGCACCGCCGAAGCGGAGGGAGGCCCGCCTGGACAGCCGCTCCTCGTCCCGCTCCTTGGCTCCACGTTGAAGGCACACCCATGGTTTTATAAATAGAGAACAGAAAGGGAGAACATGGGACGAAAAAAAAAAAGAACAGAAGAGGAACCCGAAGAAAACTAAGAAAAAAACCAAAGAGAGAGAGGAAGAGAGAGAAACACCCACCCGAAGAGAGAGAGCCAACGAAAACTAAAAAAAACAAGAGAAGAGTGAAAGTTTGAAACCAGGAGGAAATTTAGAAAACAAACCGAGAGGACTTCACCGGATTTGCTTTGGAAATCGCCGTGAGGAGCCGCCGTGAGCTAGGACGCCGCCACCGCCTCCACAACAGCACCGCCAGCAAGCCACCGTCTCCGCCGTGCCAGGTACGCTTCTTCCCCCCCCTGCACATTTTTCTTGTATTATTTATAGATTTCGTCTCCTGCATGCAGAGGCGTTCTGCATGCAGGGGACGGGGGGGAAAATAATTCCCCCCCCGGGCTGTTTCTTTTTTTTTCCTGGGCCAGACGGTTTCTGGCCCAGAAACATGTGGATGGGCCAGAGGGATTCTGGCCCCACTTGGCGGTCTGGGTCGGTCCGGCCCAGACCTAGAGAGGAAGGTTGTTGGGCCGGGGATCGGCCCAATCCGTTTGGGCCGAATCCGGCCCAGCGACTCTTAAGGCCGGGTCCGGCCCAGTTTAGTTGGCCGGCCCAGCCCCCCTTTTAATATATAAATATATTATAATTATATTATATTATTATTATTATATGTGTATATATATATATATATATATATATATGTTTTTTTGGAAAAAATCTGAAAAATCTAAAAAAATTGTTGTTATTTTCTTTTCATATAAATATATTTTTGTTTTATACATTTGGTTTGTATTTTTATTTTGTGGAGATACAAATTCAGTGTTTAAAATACCCGGTTTTCGTCAAGACATCCAAGATTTTCAAATATAAATTTTTTTTTTGCTTTCAAAAATTTCTAAAATTCCTTAAAAAATATTGTGGATTTTTCCGCACATTTTTTTTTATGACTTAATATTAGTTTGTATTTTTATGCTGTGGAGATACAAATTCAGTATTAAAATACCCGATTTCGTCAAAAAAATATATTGTTTTAAAAAAAAAAATGTTTTCTTGCGTGTTGCATACGGCCAATACTCTAACATGTTTTGAATATTCTTTTTAAAAAAAATATATTGGAAGCTTCGAAAGTGTGTTTTCGCATAGATTTCTTAAACACAAATTATTTTCTTGCATTTTTGGATTTTACAACATGTTTGTAAAACTCCAAAGGGTATTGGCCAATATTCCAAAAACTATAAAAATCTTATTTTGGGGGGGAGAAAATTTATTTATTATTCACCGCTAATGTTTGGATAAAGAAATCCTTAAAAGGATGAATATCCAAAATATTATTGGGAGTAATAAATACGCACACATTCTTGAAAGAAGCCTTGATTATAATCGAGGACATTTCAAAATTTTAATTTTTTTTACTCCACGGTTTACGAGTCATGAAGAACTTTTTTAGATTTCTTTTTTATTTATTCCTTGCGATTTACGAGTCGCAAACTTTTGAAATACTAAGGGAAAAATGAGCTTTCAAAGCACATGGAATCTCCTTAGATTTCTATCCAAAATCAATTGACGAGACTAGAAAACACCAACACCATAGATTATAGAGCAAACCAAACACCAAGCAGCTTACCTTAGGTAGGGCGTACTAGGGGTGCTAATACCTTCCCTTTACGCAACCAGTCCCTTGCCTTAGAATCTCTGAAAGACCAGTTAGGGTTCCTAGTGACCAAAATACTAGGTGGCGACTCCAAAGAACCAAATCAAGCAGAACAACGAAAAAATCGCCATCGAACGCCGCATTGGATTTTTTTTTGGGGTGCGACAATACAAATAAAGAAAAGGAAATTGAAAGCATAAACAAGAGATTAATATAGTATCAAATAAAACTTAAACATTACAAAATACAAAGAAAAAGAGCAAGAGCATGATCTTAATCTGAACACCAATATGCCTAAATGCATGGCAAATGCCTCCTTTTATAGGCCAAAATTTAGAACTATTTATTTGATGAATAATTGTTGAGTGGGTGGCCACATCTTGACTTGGTGAAAATCCTTATCTATTTGTCTGAATAAAACTTCATTGCTAACATCAGAACTGGAACCATATGTACCCATGAAAGTTCTAGGTAATCTTAGCTTTCCAAGAAACAAAATTAAGGTCATTTGGACTTCTAGAACTCAAGATATGGGCTGAACAATGAACAGTGTCTAGGCTGCAGGATAGATTCAGACTTCTCTGTTGTTGCTATAATTTGGACTTGAAAACGGCCATCTCAGATCTTGGTGTCCACATGAAAGTTGTAGACCTATGTCTTACTGAATCTGTGTAAAACTTTGAGATCATTTGGACATCTAGAACTCGAGATATGACCCAATTACCGAACAGTGTTCCAGTTTGGACTGCACCAACATCTCTTTTCTAAGTTTGGCCCTCTCTTTGTCCTTTCAATTTCAATACTTGGACTCATCAATCAATCCTTTCATTTATGTGATAGGCCTGCATTTAAGATGAGCATTTACCATAAATTAAAGGTGTCTTATAATATTAGGTACGTTATTATAAAACATACTTTAGTTAAGGAGTTATTGATACTTCAAGTGCAAAATGATGATATAAAACCTTGATAAAATGCACTTTTAAGTACTAATTATTGATCAAGCACGTAAAAATTCCTATGATAAGCTTAAGAGGCGTGTCACATCTACCCCTATAATCCAATCACCAAACTGGGAAGAATCTTTTGAGATAATGTGTGATGCGAGTGACTATGCAGTAGGCGATGTGCTTGGGCAAAGAATAGGAAAGAATTTGCATGTTATTGCCTATGTTTCCCGCATGTTGGACGGAGCACAATGCAATTACCATACAACTGAAAATAAACTTTTTGCAGTGGTGTTTGCTCTTGAAAAATTCAGGTCATATCTATTTGGTACAAAAGTCATTGTTTTTACTGACCATGCAGCTTTAAGGTATCTTTTGAAGAAAAAGGAGTCCAAAACAAGATTGATTAGGTGGATCTTGCTTTTGTAAGAATTTGATCTTGAGATCAAAGACAAAAAAGGTGCCAAAAACCATGTGGCTGATCACTTGAGCCGACTGAAGACCGAGGATATACAAACCAAAATATTAAGAGAGATGTTCCCTGACGAGCAGTTGTATGTGTTACATTCCTCTACAAGACCATGGTATGCTGATTTGGTGAACTATTTAGTCACCAAAGAATTCCCTCTAGGATTATCTACATCCCAAAAAGACAAGTTATGAGCTGATGCTAAATATTATTTTTGGGACACTCCGTACATGTGGAAATTTTTTGTGGATCAAGTAGTAAGGAGATGTGTACCATAGGATGAATTTCATTCCATTCTCACTTTTTGTCATTCTCATTCTTGTGGTGGGCATTTTGGATAAAAAAGAATGGCTCATAAGGTACTTGAAAGTGGTTTCTATTGGCCTTCTATTTTTAAAGATGCATATCACTTTTGCAAATCATGTGAGAAATACCAAAGAACATGTAATATCAATCATAAGAATCAAATGCCTTTAATGAATATTCTTATAAGTGAAATTTTTGATGTTTGGGGTATTGATTTTATGGGTCCATTTCCTTCTTCTTTTTGCAATCTTTATATCCTTCTTGCTGTTGATTATGTGTCTAAGTGGATTGAGGCGAAAGCCACACGAACTAACGATGCTAAGGTTGTTTTAGATTTTGTCAAGACTCACATATTTGACAGGTTTGGAATCCCTAAAGCCATCATTAGTGATCGCGGCACTCATTTTTGCAATCGTTCAATGGAAGCATTGTTACACAAATATCATGTGACTCATCGGACTTCAATAGCCTACCACCCTCAAACGAATGGCCATGCTAAAATTTAAAATCGAGAAATCAAGTCTATTTTGGAGAAGACAGTGCAACCTAACCGGTGAGATTGGAGTCTACGACTTGGTGATGCACTTTGGGCTTATCAGACTGCTTACAAATCACCTATAAGGATGTCACCTTATAGGATGATTTATGGGAAAGCATGTCATCTACCGGTAGAGCTTGAACACAAAGCTTTTTGGGCCATTAAACAATGTAACATGGATTATGATGCTGTTGGGATTGCAAGAAAGTTACAATTGCAAGAGTTGGAAGATATTCGAAATGATGCTTATGAGAATGCAAGGATTAACAAAGAAAAGACTAAGAGTCTTCATGATCGAATGCTTACAAGAAAGCAGTTTCATGTTGGAGACAAAGTCCTTCTTTATCATTCGCATTTGAAACTTTTTCCTGGAAAGGTACGCTCTCGTTGGATTGGACCATTTGTTGTTTCTAATATTTTTCCTTATGCTGTAGTTGAAATTACAAGTTTAGAAACCAACAAAGTACTCAAGGTCAATGGGCATCGCTTGAAACCTTTCTATAAAGGTTGGACAGTTGAACTAACCGCTTCTGTGGAGTTAGCTGAACCAATATATGAAGAATAAGCATGCAGCATGTCGAGTTAATGACATATAACAAAAGCGCTTACTAGGAGGCAACCCGGCATAAAAAGAAAACAAAATTCAGATTTGCTTTCTTTTTCCCTTATTTTTTATTTTTCGTATTTTACTTTATCTTTGTCATTATCTTATATTCCTTTTCTTTTATTTCAACATTGAGGACAATGTTGTGTTTTAAGTGTGGGGGTATTAAGAGAATTTTGGTTTTCTTTGTTATCTTTCAAAAAAAAAAATTATGTTTGATCTTTTGAACTCCCATTGGTTTTTGAGAATATGAGTATTATGTATGAGAATTAATTGAGATAAATGAGGATATAAATTAAATGGATAAGTGTGCATGCAAGTTTTAATGTTTAATTGGTTTAGGGATTGGTTTTGAGAATATGTCATGTTGACTTTATAGTGTTATACCAATGTAAGCTTTTGAGCCTTCAACATTATATTCTTTGATGCATTCTTTCAATGATATATATCTCTAGAACTTGCTTCATATCTTGTTGAGATTACATTCGCATTACATATATACATGAAGATGATAAAGGTATTAGGAATTTTAACCACTCGAGCCAAAAAGCCAACCTAAAGCATATTATCCTTAGTGAGCTTGTTTTGAGCTTGTTTATCTTTTCTTTGCTTTATCCATGTATAAGCCTGAAATTTTTATATGTTTTCCTTTTTCCCTGGCCAAGGATTAGTAGACCATATACTTGTGATATCTCATGGAATTATGGTTGGAAATTATGTGAAAAGAAAGAAGAAGTGATGATTGATGAAAAGATGGGCAAAGTTGCCAAAGGTGAAAAAACAATCCTAAAAAAAAGAATAAATAAATAAATAAAAAGTATTCCCTTATGTTCTAAAGGTTTTATGTTGAAAGAGCTGGAAATTATGTGAAAAGAAAGAAGAAGTGATGATTGATGAAAAGATGGGCAAAGTTGCCAAAGGTGAAAAAAAATTCCTCAAAAAAAGAATAAATAAATAAATAAAAACTATTCCTTTATGTTCTTAAGGATTTATGTTGAAAGAGCTTGAAATCAAAAGAAATTATGCATTGGTGATTAAAGATGAAAACTTTATTTGCTTTGATGGAATATCTTGTTTGAAATATAATTTCTTTCAGAATGCTCTACTTTCTTTTGTTTGAACCTTTCCTTGTACTTTTTTTTTCCTCACCTTAAACTTGGCCCTATTACAGCCGAAAAATAAGACCTTTTGATTCATACATTGCTTGTAATATGTTAGTAATGGAGATGAGATTGAAGAGCAAGCTTATGGTAGAATTTATTCATTGATTGAATTTGAGAGATTCAAACACATAAACCCTAAACACGTGAATGTTGGAGTGTATATCAATGAGAGAATCTATCACTTTGGCATCGCATAAATTTCATTTAAATCCCGACAATTAATTGAGTTTCAAAGTTTGCATGTAAATGAATTCATGAAAAATTATACTCTTTATCCTTCTTGATTGTATTCTTGTTTATAATGCATATATTCTTGGACATTGATGGGAGATTAAGAGATTGGTCATAATTATTTTCAATTTGATTTTATATATCCTTTCTCGAGGACGAGCAAGAGCTAAGTGTGGGCGTATTTGATGTAATCATATTATTCGATAGTTTCACCCACATTTAACTAGTGTTTTTCCCATGTTATATATATATAAAATGTCTTGATATTCTTTGTTTTATGTTTTGAAGGTATTTTTGGATGAAAGATACAAAAAGGAGTAAATTGAAGGTAATTGACAGATTTGAGGTTCAGACGATGTTTTCTGCAGAGCATGAGTTCTAGAGGTCAAAATGAAGTGATTCTAGTGGCACTAAAAAGCTAACATCCATACCTTTATAGAAATTTAATGCAAGAAAAATGAAAAGAGAAAGATCATGGAGATCACATCCTTCAAAGTCAAATCTCGCAGTCTGCCAATGTTGTCCTTTGCCCATTCAAAATTAAATATCTAGCGCTTCAAAAGTCCAATTGATGCAAACTCAATTGTTTTGGATTCCTTACTCAAAGTTATATAAACGCTCAAACGTTCAGCCAAAAACAATGTCATATGAAGGAGATATGATTTTTCAAAGATGACAACTGAATTCTGCCAGCAAACAGGTTTCATGAGGAAACGAGTCCAAATTACGTTTTGAAGCATCTAAACCAATATCCAAGTTTTTATTTCAGCAATTTAGCTCCTCTAAATCAAATATTGAAGATTTAATGCAAAGCTATTTCTCCTTTCTAGGAAAATAGTTGTTGAAGTACTTAAATGTAAATTGTCAACTTAAGGGAGGGCTATTTTGTAAAATAGGGACTAGGGTTTCTTAACCTATAAAAGGAAAGATAGATGAGAAAGAGGGCAGAAAGGGGGCTGTAGCCAGAAGTGAAGAAACACAAACTCTCCTCTCTACAAACCAGAAATAATGCTTTCTTCCATCTTTAGGTGTAGTTCTTACATAGATATGCAAGGCTAAGCTTGTTTTCTTGGTTGCAAGGACACAACAAACCTTTGGATTTCAAGAATCATAAGATTTATTCTTTCTTTTATTTTCAGTTTATATTACGAATGACTATGATTGTTTTCCTATGCATATTTTCTTTGATTGTTGTTAATAATTACTAGAGCGGACTCTAAGTTATTATTGTGAACAATCTATTGCTAAGTTTGATATCAAAACCGGAGTTGTGATATATGAACTTGTGAAGCAAATAAGCTTGCTACATTATTAAACTTAGGGAGAACACTCAAACAAAGGAACATAAGCTGCGGACATCTTAATTGTCAAGAGATCAATCAATTTATCTAGTTCTTAGGGCTACCATTGAACTAAATCATTAATGCGAAAACTATGATTGCTTGTTGGTTAGGGTTAATTATACGGTGGATCCGTTAATTAACCAACATTAAGAAAAGATAAAAATTTAAAATATAAATTGAAGTTTCGTTTCAAGGATCGGTTCTAATATCCGTTGGTGGATGTGTGCTTGCAACCAAGATTTGTTTTCTTGATAAATTTCTATTTCAATTGATTTTGTTTGCTAGTTTAATTTCTTTCATAGTTTAGATCATCACAAATCAAAACCCCCCAATTGCATGATGTATAGCATAAAAATCTGAACTAAATCTTCCTCGTGGGATCGACCCCTTGCTTGCATCTGGTGTGTTGTGTTTTAAGTTAGGGTTATTAATTTGTGCGATCACGACATCGCAATAGCTCGAAGGCGCGCTCGAAAGGAATGGGGTGAGGGCTCGAAGGCACACTCAGAAGGAGGTAGGATAGGAAATGCACTACCTTTGATGGTCGAGGGCTCGAATACACGCTCGAAAAGGAATAGGGTGAGGGCTCGAAGGCGCAATCATAAGGAGGTAGGATAGGAAATGCACTGCCTTTGATGGTCGAGGGCTCGAAAACGCGCTCGAAAAGAAATGGGGTGAGAGCTCGAAGGTGCACTCAAAAAGAGGTAGGATAGGAAATGCGCTACCTTTGATGGTCGAGGGCTCGAAGGCGTGCTTGAAAAGAAATAAGATGAGGGCTCAAATGCGCACTCAAGTGGAGGTCAGGTAGGAAACACACTACCTTTGATGGTCGAGGGCTCGAAGGCGTACTCGAAAAGAAATAAGATGAGGGCTCGAAGGTGCATTAAAAAAAAGGTAGGGTTAGGAAACGCACTACCTCAAGAATGAAAAATGAAAGGTGGTGGAAAAATACATAGATTTTTCAGGTGGCCTAATTCTCATTGACGACCTGCCTAGGTTGAAAAATTCTCAAAAGCAATTTCAATGTTCACCATTTCAAGTTGGCCTTCCACTTGATTGATTTCGTTTAGAATTTTTCTCTAATGAAATTTGCAAAACTCATTGTCCAATGTCTCCAAGTTTAGATGATATGCATGCATCTTTACCTGATTTAAAATATAGACCCTCATTTCTTCTTAATCTTCTCGTTGCTTGGTTGGTGAGATCTTGCTATCTGATTTGAATCATCTTTGTCATTTGGCTTTCTAGCCCACTCGAGTTAGCCCATATAAGTCTATTTCCAGATTTGTTTGCACAACTCAGCCTTTATGGTGCCTATCATGACCCATTTGCTTGCTAAAGATTTGCTGACTTGTCAAATAATTTGAGAGGATCATTCATTACCCCTCATCTTACTACTAAAAATATTCGGTGTTACTAGCTGAAAGGATCAAGCTGTCTTTTGTAAACCAAAATAACCCCTTGTCTTATTGAAGGAAATTAACATCTCCTTTTCTAGAATTTTTCCTTCTAAACACAATCTTTCCCTCTTGTATTGGTCATTGCCCCTAAGTGTGCTCTATCAGCGACTTAGACAAATAATGGTTTTAAAAGGCCATTCTCTCATTTCTATCCTTTTTCAGTTTGGTGAAGGAATATGGGTCTAGAATGAATCTTGAAATCTTGATCTTGCATTTTGAAAATAAAAATTATTTTGATGTGAGTCTAAAATAATTTGCTTTTGAAATCTTGCAACTCCTTGGTTATTTTCTTTCTTGAAAAAAATATTATTTGCTCTTGTGTTTGGCAATAAGGTCTTCGATGAAAATACGTCATGAGATGACCTTTTGTTTTTATAGGTTTTCAAAGTGGAGGGCTCGAGAAATAGCTCAAGGTTTTGTATGAGAAAAACTTTATCTCTTTTTTAACATTCATTTTTATCAGTATGAATAATAATGAGTAGTTTGTTCTTGATGTCATGAATCTTATGAAAAAGTATTCTTTGCATTTCGAGAGCATTGTTTATTGTTCTAAGTTGCTTACTTGCTTAATTAGAAATGACTTCTACAGACACGTAACGTAGGTTGTGGTTTTTGGTTGTGAAAGAAAAGGATTCATAAGGCTCAAAGAGTGTTTCAAGGTTTCAAAGACTGAAGATCACTATCAATAGTTGACTCTTGACGTCATTCATATTTTCTTTTGCTGCTCTTCTTTGATTTGGCCTTTTTTTTTCTTTTTCATTGCTTTGCTAGAGCATACTCACTTTATCTTGGTTATCACCTTTTCTTGTGATTTAGGCATGCCCCCCTAGCATTTGAGTTTCTTGGGCTCTTTTGCCTTTTGGCTTTCTCACGACTTTATCATCTTTCTTGATCATTGAAATTTCACTTGCCCCCAGTGTAGGGTGTGATCTTAGTCGGGATTTTTTTTATAAAAGAAAAATTATTCAGGTTCAAAAAAGGATCGCAAGGGATGTACTTATTTCAGAACGTGAAAGGAATAACAAAGATGTCCTTTCCTCATTACAAGCGCAAGTAGCTATGATCAATAAACTTTGACCTCATCTAGTGTGATGGTTTAGTCTTTGTAAAGATGCATTTCATGAGTTATGAGCAACAAGTTCACTACATACCATTATTTATACATTTAAAAACACATTATTCAAGAATCATGGGGTAAGGGTATTTATTCATTTATTTTTTCTTTTTCTTTCTAGAGTTTGGTCACCTCTATAAAGGAGTTGCTTGATTCATTTGTCATTCTACATGTAGAATGTCAAAAATATCATTTTTGAATAAACATCAAATTATTTTTTAAATCAAAATGCTAGATCAATTTTTCAAAACTCCAATAGAGAAACTGATTTTGGTAAAAAAGATGAATTGCATCTATAAGATCATGCGAGACTTCCAAAGTGTATTTGTGAGTTCTTATAAGAAAACTCTCTCAAGAAAATGAATAATGCTTGGTCATAAACATGATTGAATGAAAAACTCATTATTTCATTGAAACTTTGGAAAAGAAGTTCAACAACAAAGATCTTATGCCAATGTCTTGAACAATGAATACTGGCATGATAACACATAAAGGGGCTAAACATTTAGCGATCATTGATTGGAATTTCTGGAATCTCAATCATTCATTCTCCTCGACAAGGACATCTTTTCAACAGTCAATTAAAATCATTATAGATCATTCTCGACCTAGTATCATCATAGCTTTATCTTTAAGATAATTGATTTCTAGGAGTCGGTGTGAAGCAATTAGCTATAGGAACGATAAGTGCCTAGGCAACCACCTTCAGTGAAACCGTTCTTCTTAGTTGGGTTAGCAATCTTACCTAACCCAATGGCTTGTTCAATCCTCTCAGCTATAACAACTAGGTCAGTGAAATGTTGTGCAGAGCTTTTAACCAAGTATTCAAAATATGGAGCTTTAAAGCTGTTGGAAAATAAACTGATCATCTCTTTTTCCAACATAGAAAGGTTAACTTGTGTAGCTACCTCACACCATCTTTGGGCGTATTCCCTTATGGACTTCTTATTGTCCTTCTCCATAGCTTGTAAGCTTAAACGATCAGGGCCAACATCTATATTGAACTTATATTGCCTCATAAAAGCATCAACTAAATCCTTCCATTTTTTAACCTTGGTATGGTCCAACCGCATATACCAAGTGAGGGTAACATCACTCAAACTGTCTTGAAAGAAATGAATCAACAGTTTCTCATCATTAACCACCTTAGCCATTTTGTTGCAGTATGATTTGAGATGAGTTATAGGGTATTGAGTTCCCGTATATTTAACAAATTCTGGCACTCTAAAATTTTTAGGAATGACAACGTAGGGCACCAAACACATCTCAACAGCCTTTATAGGATCATATAGGTGAATTCCCTCAAATGCCTTCATCTTTTGCTCTAGGGCAATGAATTTGTTCAGATCATCTTCTTTTACCATCTTGCCTTTTTTAGATTCCTTCTCGTTTTCCCCCAAATTCTGTGGAGTGAAGGGATTTATGAGCATAGGTTCAGGTTGAGCTATATGTGTTGCTTTTCCGGATTTGTCTCTTAGGGCCTGTTCGAGTAGACTAGTAAGCCTTGCGACTTCTTCTCTAAGATTTTCCACCTCTTTTTGGTGTTGGGCTTCCAACTGGGCTCTTTCTTCATTTTCCATTTGTCTTTTTCTTGAATGAGTGTTATGGATGGGTTTCAATGGGGAACATATATTTCATCTACTAAATGTAAATCATGCAATTATGCAAAAATGCTGAAGCAATTAAAAAAATGTATATGAAATGCAAACTCGTCTTTCATGGGATGACAACCTAATAGGAAGATCCTAATCGCTGAGTGCATCAAAGTGTTGGTCATTATCTAGTTTAAAAGGGTCTCTTGCATGCTCAGTGATCATCCATGAAAGGTCGATATGAGGCTTACAAGTAGTGTGAAAATAGAGGCCCTTAGTAATATCAGTTTGACATATCAACCACTTCCAAGTAAACAATCAAGCGAGAGTTGGATAGTTTCACGACTCTTACCTAGGCTAAAGTTGTTGGGGTACCATTACTCCCCTACCTATCCTAGATTTTAAGGTGTGTGCTCTTAACATGATGCATGACAATATAAACAAGGATGCATGCTAAAGTAGTAAATGCAAGAAAAATAAACAAATAAACACAACAAAAAAAACAGCAATAATAAACAAAAGGCAAAGCTTAGTCCATTAGTCCCCAGTGGAGTTGCCATTCTGTCACACCTGGACATTGCGGCGACCAATTAAAAAAATTATCACTCGATTGGAAAAGGAACATATATCTGGCATCTTGTTTTTTTAGGGGAAAAGGTCTTGTTTAAAGAGTCGCCACCTAGTATTATGGTCACTAGGAACCCTAATTGGTCAACAAAGATTCTATGGTACGGGACTGGTAACGCAAAAGGGAAGATGCTATCACCCCTTAAGCGTCCTACCTAAGACAGGCTGCATTGCTGGTTTTGTATAAAATTGCTAAGAATTTGTTCTCCTTTTTCCCTTTTTTTACTCTTCTTTTCATGTTCCAGACTCTGGCGTCAATGAACAATTTCTATGAATATTTCCAACTATGGCGTTGGTAAATATCGCACAAATCCAAAAAATACGATACTCCTGACTCTGGCATCAGTGAATATTTTTGCAAAAAATAAATTTAAAGAATTTTTCTGTCATTTTTTTTGTTTATCTTTTATTATTATTTGCCCTTTTTAGATGGAAGTAAAAAAAGACATTGCATGACATATTTGCATTTAACAGTAATAGTCCATAGATTGAGCACATCTACAAAAAATACAAACATAAAGAAAAAAAATAAAACAAAGTGCGAGGGGCTCATAAATTAATCAATGAAGGCCCCAAATATTTTTGGAATTTTCTGTTATCGAAAAGGGGTTCGTTTGGTCAAATATCAAATTAGAATGGGCATAAGGGTGTGTTTTGCTAAACACACCCTTAGCAAACACAATTTGGGTCGATTAGGCCTAAAGCCCATACCCGACCCACTCTTTTTTTTTTTGGGCTGGATCTAGCCCAGCTATACATGAAAGATTCACACATGCATGCAGCAGTAACCAGTTAATTATTTTAGTAAGGAAGGAAGGAAACTTACTGCTGAGGGCGAAGTCGAGTGAGACTGGGCTAAAAAAAAGGGTTGAGGGGGGCGGCGGCTAGTATAGGGTTTGCCGCCCCCTTCTTTTTTATGTTTCTCTCTTTTAGGGTTTCTGGTAATGGCCTCTTTTAGGTCTCTTCTTTTAGGGTTTTTCCTCTCCACCCTTTTTTCATACCCTAAGGTATGTATTTATAGTGCTAGAGTCCCTTCGCGTATGAGAAACTAAGTTTCAATCAATCTCATTCTCTTTTTTAAAGTTTGAATTTGATTAAAAATCAAATTTGAAAGTGGATAGCTATTATTATATTGAAGATAAAGATAGAATGACAAAAGCAAATTGTAGTCCATAATTTTCACGCAAGTTCACAAATTACATTTTTCATCGAAATAAATCTCTAACCTTTTAATTTTATATTTTAAACCCTGTAAAAATTAAATTAAAAGCCAAAGGTCCAAAATTGGTTACAACAAGGATGAAAATGATAATGAGAGGAAAATGGAAAAAAAAAAAGACAAATATGGATCCAATTGCTAATTTTATATGTAAGAGGTTTAAATTTATAGTTGATGGATCAATAAAGTTTGAAAAATGTTAAATTTTTTCAGAGATGTATTGTGAAAGTATGAGGTTAAACATGGATATCATATTAAAAGATATATTAATCAAATAGATAAGGTTGGTGACATTTGTATGGGTGATGGTTATGATTAACGGATATATGATTCCTTTGTTCTTGGTAGTCAAATATTCATGATAAAGTCATCAAGGAACAAACACAATTACATTTGACCTAAAAGTATAAAAGTTGCAACTTCCATATGGATAACAAAGATATTGCTACCAATAATTAGTGTTGACCCATCTATCTCCAATGAATCACTTTCGATGATTTTGGATGATAAATTTGATATTAAGTCATACCATATGTAATTATAAAAAGTCAGGATAAAGGTCAAAGAGTTTGAAGAAGAAACTCACAATGAGTCTTTTAAAAGACTCTTTAGATATATCCAGCTATTAAGGTAAATATCTTATGTATATTTAGGGTTTGATCCTGATTATAATTCAAATATGCATTCACCATTATCAAATCCAAAATTAAGCATATGACGGGTATATAGGTCAAGGCACTCTTAAAACAACCTTGCCTATGCCAAGTCTCAGACCTGAACATAATTATATCCAAAACTAAAATAGACATTGATATAATAATCAACCATCTTTCTAAAATACTAGATCACACACACACATGTATGTATGCATGTATGTAAATCATCATAAAAGAATAACCTGAAAACTATTATAATCATGGAGCTCAAGCTATACACAATATCACAATTCATATATATACAATATAGGGTAACAAAATGAGAAAGCCCACATGAAAAAGAAGTGTTAGGCATACCAACTTAAAGTATAAACAAGAACTCCTTATTAATAAGTAGTGCTGGATCAACTAATACACACTATAGATCTAAAAAGACTATAATGATAAAAAGATGAGTTTTTCACAACTCGGTGAATAAATGATACCAAACATACAAATAAAAGACCAAATTATAATATGATTAATTCATTAAGTTCATACATGACAAAAGTATAACTAAGAAAACCACTCACACGTAAGCATAATTCAAGTCATGTCACTCTTTAAAATTACTATAGGTAAAATTAGATATAAATATAAGAGTACTACAAGTTAGAAAATCAGATATAAAAATGATAGAGCATCATAACATATATGTGCAATGGTATTTTACTAGTGTCACCCCCAACTTGCTAGGGTAATTAAATTCTACTATTTACACATAGGCTAACATTGTCTTGTTTGTTAGCATAAGTATTCTAACTTGTATACTCTACAATCCATATCAATTTAATATTCTAAAATCACACAATAACAAAAGGTACATAGTCAACTAATTGTATTCATATATAATATTATTCATATTCTTGATTATAGTTATTAGTGTTATTTCTATAGTTATATTTGATATTATTTACTTACAATATATAACAACAATCAAACCAAGATAAACATCAACATCCACCAATCACATAAGAGCAGTATGAGAGGCTTCCGAAGTACCTAAACATGTTTTATCGTAAAATATAATCAATTCACAATTCAAAATGAAACCATAAAAACTTGAAAATACATCACAAATAAAACTCAATTATCTATCAAAATCTATCTTAAAAACTATTATTTATGACCATGAACTAAACTAATTTTTTTTTTGGAATTTAGGGGTAAAATCCTAATTTTCCAAAATTCAGGACCAAATTGAAATTATATTATCTTCAACCACTAAACAAATTTTTCAAGATTTTAGTATGATTCTTTCTATATAAGTCTTCAATAATCCCATATTTTCTTTCTAATATCGAAATTCCTTAGGTTTTGCTCTAATCATACCAACCTATATCAAATATCAAAATCACATACTAATCATTCATAATCTATCTTAATCCATGTTTATATGCATATATTACTACCCACACACAAATTAATTCAATAATCCTTTAACTTATCAACTAATCTAATATAAACCCTAATATTTTCAATAACTATATGTTAAGAAAAGAAACCCATAACTATGTTATAAAACACTTAGGAAAGAAATAAATAAAAACTTACTCAAAAGATATATATTATATGGTTGATAGCTAGGGTGGGTTATAAGAGAAAGTTGTAGAAATAAAAAGGAAGAAGAAGAAGCTCTCAGTCAAATAAGAAGAAAATACAACAAAGAAAATATGAGAGAGGTGGGCACACATACATATATGTATATCAAGACTTGGGCAAAACTTATGGGTTATAAAAAATATGAACCAAGCACATAAAAAAATAAATTACATGGGATAAAACTTTAAAAAGTTTATAGGCCTCACAACCCTGAAAGTTTCAATGCGTGTATGTTTGTTTGAAAATGCTGAAGGAAGACTTTGTTTCTAAATGTAGGTTATTCATTGAAATTGATGGATGTCATCTCAAATTACACTATTGCTTAATAATGCAATTTATAACATTTTTGTAATTGTTGAGATGTTATTCATGATTTATGGTGAAAATTGGTTGGGTTGTTTTGATGAAAAAGGAAATGTTAAATTTTTCCAGGTTTGACAGGTTTATTTGATGGAATTATAGTGAAAATGAGAGAGGATATGTTGGGGAAGATGCTGGATTTTTTGCTTGGTAATCTATGTGGCTAGAAATTGTTGTTAAATAAAGTAATTTTTGGTATTTTTGTAACTAAATGAAAACTACCCATGACTCTTTTTCAAAAAAAAAAAAAACAACCAATTGCTCTAGTGGCATTTTAGTTATTTTTAACCTTTAGAAGGTTCTTTAGTCTTTACCACAAATATAATGATACTCTTGTAAGTAAATATCTATTTTTTTGTTTATTTGTTTTTTACGCCAACTTTTAAGGATGTAAAATTTTACCTGCCATCAAAATGCATGATGGAAAAAATGCATGATGGAAAATGTAATATTTAGAAGTGTTGTTGCAACGTGAAAAAAAGAAAAAACCTTGGGATGCTAAGCGCAATTTTCACTTTACTCATTTACCCTCTCACTAGATACATGTGGGTCTTCTGGCCTATTAAAAAAGCCTACAACACCATTTTCTTACATCTCATGTTGAAATAAGAGCATGCCACATTTATCCTATGCTATCATTTTTTTAATATAAAATGACACTCTATTTTGTTTTTATCCAATATTTTTCCCTAATTAGTTAGACTTATTATATCATTGGTTGACGCTATATTGTACGTTTAATCAATTTTCTTTTAATATAAAAAAATATTCAGGTATTGCTAACATGTTTTCTAGTAGGAAAAAAAATCAAATCGTGTAAGGATTGATTCGATATGACTCAGTCAACTTGACGGATTCAAAAACAACCCGGATGACTATTAAAAATATAGTTTCTAAAAAAAATTCAACACATATTTTTTTTAAAAAAAATAAGACAAAAATATTGGATCAAAAATATATAGGTCAACCCGTATTAACCTACTAAATTCACGACTTGGGTAAAAAGACTGAGACAACCTCATAGAAAGCAAATCGAAACAACTTATGAAACATAATTCTTAATTAAATCAATGTTGAATGATGAAATTAAAAAAAAAACACAAGTCAACTTGAGTTAAACCGCCAAACCCGCAACTCGGGTAATGAAACCAAGATAACCTCATAGAAAGCAAACTAGAAAAATTATAAAATCTAATTATAAATCGGTTGTTGAAGGATAAAATTGAAAAATAAAATCAATAAAAAACATGATAAAAAACTGAGTTAACATGTCAAATCCGTGACCCAGATCATGAGATTGAGATAATTTTTTTTTAATATTTATGATAAAATTAAAAAAAAAAACTAAATCTTAAAAAACACCTAAATCTTGAAAAGAAAAAAAAAGTGTTCAAGTGAACAATGCATTGTGACGAGAGTAGCACTGAATTCTCCTTCTTGAAAAATAGAGCAAAACAAATAACAAAGCAATTAAAATTAACAATGTATTGTGAGGAGGACGCATGAATTTCTCTCCTCATATAATTTATGTTAGAAAATCATTTATTCAATCAATTTTTTTTTCTATTTTTTTTAAATAAGAAACTTAAGTAGAAATAATTAGTAACTATATACAATTATCTCAAAAACCATCCAATGTAAGGATAATTACTATTTTGTTTACTTGTTAACAAATTTAATATTTTCAATTCAAATAACAACATTTTCAACTCAAATAATATATATCTATTTTTAAACTAGCTCAATAAATTTAATTTAGATATTCTTTAAAATAATAAATTATCTTTCAACAACTTCGACAATGCATGCGACAAAAAATATTGATTTTGTAGCAAGTGGCTCCCACACGTGTGAATTGGATGGAGATAGCATATTATCAAAGCACACAAATAGGCTCTGCCGCCCTGGCATTTGGTGTGCAATTTGTAGCAAGTGGCTCCCACACATGTGAATTAGATGGAGATAACAAGATTACACGTATCTCAATTAATATTTTAAGAGCTTAAAATTAATAATAATGTAATTAGAACCTCGACCTGATACATGTTACTTGAATTGCTCTGTTACAAGGTATTAGATGAAGCTTCATATAAGCACGCCATAGCCAGAGTCATCAAACATGTCATCGCACCGTATCAGATTCTCCACGCGAAACTCCAGGAGCAGCTTCAAGAAGCCTTCCTCTTCAGAATCTGTACGATATATTTTAATAAGTGGAAGGGCTAAGATCCCAAGGTATATGTAGCGAGAGTCGCGACAATGTAGTTGACATAATTATGAGAACTGTACAATATATTTTAATTAGTGAAAGGGCTAAGATTTAGCAGTTGAGCCGGGTGGCTAATTTATAAATCTTTAAACAGAGTGAACTTAAACTGTTCAATTGGACATGAATTTGTACTCGGTTTCAAAGAAAATCAATTTTCAGAAAAGACGTAAACATTGATCAGTACAAAAAAAGGGAAAAATTAAATGTTTTAACTGGATAAGAATCTCAAATTAATTACACTGGTCATCAATTTAACCTTCCTGTACAAGCATGGCAGATGCAGAAGAAGCTGAAGAAGATGCGGTGAACTGGGAAGAATTAGTGTTGTAACTATAGCTTGAAGATTTGTTCATCCCTCCTTCAGAATCTGGAAGGCCATAGGACATTATTGAAAGTGAAGATGCAGATACTGGCGGGGCGAAATATGAGGGCACGGGCATCTTTGATGGGAGAATAGGCAATGGAGCATCAAAATTAAGAACGTGAAGTGCTTGCCGAATTGACGGTCTAAGATGTTCATCCGGATGAGCACACGAAAGGCCGACGATCATCAAGCGTTCCATCTGCGTCTTGTTAAAATCTCCGCATAGTCTTGGGTCAACTGCTTCAAGTAGCTTTCCTTCACCATAGAGCTCCCAAACCCACTGCACCATGGACACATGATCTTCATTACTGGCCTTTGGGTTGATAGGTTTTCTTCCACAAGCAATCTCCAATGCAACAATTCCAAAACTGTAAACATCTGACTCTCTGCTAGCCTTGCCTGTCATTGCACACTCTGGAGCCATGTAGCCCATTGTCCCTGCCAAAACTGTTGTTTGAGAACCTTTTCCATGGTCCACAAGCCTAGCCAGACCAAAATCCCCGAGCTTAGCATTGAATTCTGAGTCCAACATAATGTTGCTAGACTTTATATCTCTGTGCACCACACATTGTTCCCATTCTTCATGCAAGTACAACAGCCCCGATGCTAAGCCTTGCACGATTTTGCACCTCACCTCCCATGTCAACAAGCTAGTTTCTTTGAAAAGATGGGAGTCTAAGCTGCCATGAGGCATGAATTCGTAAACAAGTAAAAGCTCCTTTCTTTCATGACACCAACCAATGAGTTTGACCAAGTTTCTGTGCCTCAATCGGCTAATGATCTTTACCTCTGCTGCATATTCTTTAACCCCTTGTTTAGAACCTCTTGATACTCTCTTCACGGCAACGAATGAATCAATCTCCTTCAAAAAACCTTTATAGACACCACCGAACCCACCCTCACCTAGCTTCTCTTCATCCTTGAAGTTACTTGTAGCTCGAGCCAATTCGTGGTAAGAGAACTTCTTTGGTCCTGTTCCCCTTTCAAATTCATCATCCATGTAGTGTTCAAGGACATGACCTCCTTCTTCATCGTCTTCGTGCCCACGCATAAACTTAATAACAAACCCAACCAAAGCGGCCCCAACAACTAGAGCACCACCCCCAACACCCAATCCAACTGCCAGTCCTGTCCTGTTCTTTTTCCGATTCCTACGTGAACCACCATTTGGCGGAGAAGCTGCAGCTGGATCTATTGGATTGGTATCATTATCATCAATTTCTAAGCTTGAACTAAAATCCCAAGAGTAAAGGGTATGTAGAGCAAATAAACTTCCTGTTGAAGCCGAAAAGCCAAAACTAACTCTTTCTGGTAGGTAATCCCTCAAGCTAACTATTTGACTCAGGAATTGCATTTCTACAGTGTTATTTCTATAACCAGTGAAGGCGACGCTCAGATTATGTGTACTTGAATTATAACTAATCCAAGCGTCCGTTATTCTCCCTTCAATAATATCACACAGCCAAGTAATATTATTTACAGATTGCATAGAGTTGATGTCAATACCTACATGCTCGCCTGGTGGATCAAAATAATTTTTGAAGATATCGAACTCCACAGCAACAAAATGATTATCCGTTGTGTTTAGTTGCTGATCATTCCTTGTAAGGCCCAGACTTCCACCTTGAGAGAGATTAGGCGGAAGCTTTGATCCTTCTGGCGCAAGAAAGAAAGTCAATCCATCTCCGTATGCACGTTGACCTTGCGAATCGATGGAAAAAGAGAAATGGGTGGTGAAGTCTGTAAGATTCCCCGAGGCCTCGTCCCAAAGCTGCAACGGTTTGTAATACGTGGCTCGACCGAAACTTGAATTCATATTAGCATTTCTTAGATTTTTGGTGAGTTGAATAGCTCCATCTGCAGGATATGCTTCCTCGTATGAGATGTTTTGATCGGCGCCAACAATGAAGCTGGTGAAGTTGAAAGACAATCCACTCGCAGAAGGGATTATTAGGGTGAAGAGAGTTGAGAAAACCAAAGGAAGAAATGGAACAGGAAGCTTTTTCATGAAGGAAGTTGAAATTGCAGTGCTGCAATGCTTGGGGGTTAGGAAAATTGCAGAATTTCTTTTGTTGACAAAGTCAGGTATAAGCGTGTCTGCGGCGTTAATTTGCTCGGTAATGAAATGTATATTTCCAACCACTACTTGAAGGTGTTTGTTTACGCGGTGGCTTCTGCTTTAAGCTCACTGCGTGAATATCATATTTTAACATTAAAATGTTTGTGTGAGAGCTGCTTCTCACGTCTTCAAACCAATTCGAACCTGGGCACTATTCATTTCAAGAAGTGAACAGTGCCCAGATTAATTAAATTCACCTGGACGCTGTGCGATAATGTTCTCTTGTTTTCCTTCTGTTATTGGGTGATTTATTATTATTATTATTATTTCAGGAATAAAGATTTGAACTGGCTTAGCAGTTCAAGCTTATCTACCCTTTTGTGTTTTATACTTCATATTATCAAATACAAATTATAAAAGCAAAATAGAATTTGGTCAGATCCCGTGTCTTGTAAGATTAAAAATCTACTATTTGAACAAAGTTTCTATTTCATTTTTTATTTCAGAGATAACTTATATTATATTTGTATTGTTGGATCGGGCACATCAGAACTATATATGTGTAATCTTGAATCAATTATCTCATATCAAAACTATATCTTTCTCTAGGTAAAACTTAGGTAAATTATCCATATTTGAATAGGTGATGCTTTCATGGTTTTTTTTTTTTTTTTTTTGCAATCATCCTTTTGATTCCAATAAAAGATAATGATGTGAATAACAAATACATTGATTATAAGTAGATACTTGAATACTATATTTATTATGTGCATGTTTATTTTTATATTTTATTTTTAAAAAAATTTAATATATTTTTTAATATTTTCACATCATTTTAATCTGATAATATAAAAAATAATTTTTTAAAAATATTATTTTAATATATTTCTAAAAAAATTATTACCATACTCTTAAAATCTTCAAAATAATAACATAGAAATTTATATATTAAACTACAAACTACCAACACCCCCTTTGACATAATGGTATGATAAATTAGCAAGAGGGGTTATGAAAAACTTGTATCTAACCCCCGCATGGCCATAATGTCGAGAGAGGGCCCTCTTTTTTTTAAAAAAAAGGTATGCAAAAATTGATGATGGACAATATTCCGATCAGCAAGCTGATATACCATGTGCAAGCAATTTATGGTATTGAAGGATAAACCATTATAAAATATCTTGACAAAGTCACATCAATATATACAAGAGAGTACTTGAACCCTAACTAATAAGATCCAGAAATAAAAATTATTTGAGGCCCCGTTTATTTGCTGGAAAGTTTCCTTTTGAAAAGTGAATTTCGGGGAAAGTGAATTCTGAGAAAGTGAATTCCGAGAAAGTATTTTCCGATATTTGGTAGTGTAATGAAAAATAAGTTGGAAAACACTTTCCAGTGTTTGGTTATGTCATGGAAAATAAGCTGGAAAATAACTTATTAATATTTTATTTTTCTCAAGTTTATTAAAATAATAAGGAACAAATCTTATAAATTAAAACTTTGAATGAGAATGAAATTGAAAAAAAAATTCATAAATTATCTCAAATAAAATAAATAATAATAAAAATAATAGAGATCAAATCTAAAAAATTAAAAAAAAAATGAAAGATGAAGAAATTAAAATAATAATAATCAACATTTCATAAATTATTTTAAATAAAATAAGTAACAATTAAAAGAATGTGGATCAAATTTGATATATAAAAAATTTCAATAAAAAAATGATAAGGAAAAAGCAAATAGCAGTTATAAAAATAAGGACCAAAGTTAATATAAAAATAAAATTTTAAGAGATGAAATTGAAAAATAAATACTCAAAACAAAATATATATAACAATCAAAAGTTTGATTATCAAATTTGATATAATCAGCAAATAATGACATTTTTAATTTTTTCACAACTTCCGGAAAGTGTTTTCCTCTCAAATTTTTCAGGAAAACACTTTCCTGAAAACCAAGCCAAATTTTCCTTTTACTGGAAAGTGTTTTCCATTTACCAACTTTTCTAATGGCAAACAAACACAAGAAAGTTTGGAAAGTGATTTCCCGGAAACCACTTTCCAGAAAACAAACACAGTTAAAGGGAAAACACTTTCCTGAAAACCAAGCCAAATTTTTCTTTGACTAAAATTGACTGGAAAATGTTTTCCGTTGACCAATTTTCCTAATAACAAACAAACACAGGAAAGTTTGGAAAATGGTTTCCCGGAAACTACTTTCCGGGAAACAAACATGGCCTGAGAGTTGATCTACTACGTTTTCCAAAAAGAATATTTAACTAGCTTACTCTAAAGAATTTGATACGTGATTATGATTATGTTCGTTATTTTACTTTAATTAAACTTTCCAATTAAAACTAATATTATCAAAAGTTAACTTGTATCATGTCGCAACATGTTTTAATGGGAAACCCTTTATTTGATTCTCTTGATTTTGGTTTTTAGAGATTATTGATCTAACTGCTAATTCAATAAGGATTTTCTCTGAAATATTTTTTATAATTAACTTAGTTATGAATTCAGATATTGGATCTATCTAGTCTAGCAATAAAAAAGAATGGAAAAATCCCAGAATAGCGAGATGGGGAGAGGGAAGATTGTGATACGCAGGATCGACAATTCGACAAGTAGGCAAGTTACTTTCTCCAAAAGAAGAAGTGGGCTGCTTAAGAAGGCTAAGGAGCTATCAGTCCTTTGTGATGCGGAAGTTGGAGTAATAGTCTTCTCCAGCACAAGCAAGCTCTATGATCATTCAAGCACTAGGTCAGACCTCTCTCTCTCCTCTCGCTCTATATATTTTGGTGTATACAGTATGAATAAATAGATAGTTCCCATGTATAGATGTGGTTGCTCTTTCTCCTCCGTCTTCTATCTCTTTTTCCCGTTTTCCTATAGTTTGTATTGCAAAACAAGTAGTTCCCATGTTCCGGTGATTATAATTTTTTTATTTTTACATAAAAGTAGTACAGCTAACAAAATATGGTTCTAAGAGATAGGATTAGTAGGTTTTTATTACATAAAATCAAGTTACGACTTTGTGTTGCTAGCTAGGGCTTAATTTCCAGACGCAAAGACCTTTCTGATCATATGCATGCATGTTATATATTACGACAGGCACCTTTCTCAGTGCTCGGTCTGGTAATAGTTGGTCAGTGCTCAGTTTATTTAGGTATAGAATTAAGCAGCTTGCGCGCAGATGGTAATGACTCCTTAGTTGGAGCCTGTAAGCACAAGGAGCTTATAGCATCTAGTTTGCACACCTTACCTGGCTAGGAAGGGAAATCCTTAATGTTTAGGCCAAACATAAGATAAAATCTTATTACCAGTATGGATAAGCATTGACCAGTACGTTTTAACACTTTTAAAACAAAATGTTTTTCGCACCTCGAAACCAGCTTTATATTTGTTTTTATGTCTAAACAATTTACTAAGATTAACTTAAAAATAAAAAAAACACTAAAGGAGGAGGGGGTTTAACTTTACCTCTCTTCGCATTAATTTGAAACTTTTTTTTTTCTCTCTAATTTATGTTTTTTTTTTCAATTTTAATTTTATTCTTTAACATTATATTTATCAAAAATTGTACTTTATAATTTTTTTAATTTATTTTTTATAAGATTATCTCATATTCATGACTTGAACCGCAAATTTGATGGCTTAACTCTATTGACTTAACTTTTTTTTTCTAATTAACTTTTGTTTTTGTCAATTTCATTAAATAATATTAGGTTTTTTTATAATTAAATTTTGTAATTTGTTTCGGTCTGCCAATGAGGTTATCTCCATCTTATGACTTTAGTCATGGGTTTATCGAGTTAATCCTGGTTTACTTGAGCTGTTTTTTTGTGTTCTTTTTTTAATTGATTTTTTTTTCAATTTCACTTTTTAACAATAGATTGATTGGGAATTGAACTTCATAATTTATCTCGAATTTATTTATATTATGTTATTTCAATATCATAACTCGAGTCACAGGTTTATCAGGTTAACTTAGGTTGATTCTATTTTTTTTTTGGGATATTTTTTATTAATTTTATTTTTTAATTTCATCCTTCAACATTGAGTTTATTAAAAATTTAATTTTGTAATTTTTTTTAATTCACTTTCTGTAGGGTTATTATGATCTCATAACTTGGTATTCAGATTGGCAGGTTAACTCTGGTTATCTCAAATTTTTATTAAAAAAATCATCTTAAATACTTATTTTGAATCAAATTGTGTTTTTACTTGTCATCTAGGTTGTCTTTTAGACTTTCCAAGATAATTGAGTCATGATAAATCAATTCTTACATAATTTAAATTTTTTTCTAATATAAAAAATATTAGCAATATCGAAACAATTGTTTTACATTTGAAAAACATTGTCTACCTGTACATTGCATGTGTCAAATGATCTAGTAAAAAAAAACACACACTAAATTAATACATAAAATTATTGCTCAGGGGAAAAAACTAAACAGATACATTTGCTAGGAAGAAAAGAGACCTCCAGCATAAATATAGGCAAAGATACACTTGCTAGGAAGAAAAGATACGCTCGAAGGCGCGCTCGAATGGAGGTAGGATAGGAAATGCACTACCTTTGATGGTTAAGGGCTCGAAGGCGCGCTCGAAATAGAAATAAGACAAGGGCTCGAAGGCGCGCTCGAAAAGAAATAAGACAAGGGCTTGAAGGCGCACTCGAATGGAGGTAGGATAGGAAATGCACTACCTTTGATGGCTGAGGGCTTAAAGGCGCACTCGAAAAAGAAATAAAACGAGGGCTCGAAGGCGCACTCGAAAAGAAATAAGACAAGGGCTCGAAGGCGCGCTCAAATGGAGGTAGGATAGGAAATGCACTACCTTTGATGGTTGAGGGCTCGAAGGCACGCTTGAAAAAGAAATAAGACGAGGGCTCGAAGGCGCGCTCGAATGAAGGTAGGATAGGAAATGCACTACCTTTGATGGTTGAGGGCTCGAAGGCGTGCTCGAAAAAGAAATAAGATGAGGGCTCAAAGGCACGCTCGAAAAGAAATAAGACGAGGGCTCGAAGGCGCGCTCGAATAGAGGTAGGATAGGAAATGCGCTACCTTTGGAATGAAAAATGGAAGGTGATGAAAAAATAGAGAGATTTTTCATGTGGCCTAATTCTCATGGGAGGCCTACCCAGGTTGAAAAAATCTCAAAAGTGAAAATTTTTCAAAAGCAATTTCAATTTTCGCCATTTCAAGTTGGCCTTCCACTTGATGGATTCTGTTAGAATTTTTCTCTAATAAAATTTCCAAAACTCATTGTCCAATGTCTCAAAGTTTAAATGATATGCATGCACCTTTACCTAATTTGAAATATAGGCCCCCCATTTCTTCTTAGTTTTCTCGTTACTTGGTTGGTGAGATCTTGCTATCTAATTTGAGTCATCTTTGTCGTTTGACTTTCTAGCCCACTCGAGTTATCCCATATAAGTCTTTTTCCAGATTTTTTTTTTTGCACAACTCAGCCTTTGTGGTGCACATCGTGACCCACTTGCTTGCTAAAGATTTTCTGATTCGTCAAATAATTTGAGAGGACCCCTCATTACTCCTCGTTTCACTGCTAGAAACATTCGGTGTTACTTGCTGAAAGGATCAAGCTATCTTTTATAAACCAAAATGCCCCCTTGTCTGATTGAAGGAAATTAAGATCTCATTTTCTAGAATTTTCCCTTCTAAACAAAATGTTACCCCTTGTATTGGTCATTGCCCCCAAGTGTGCTATGTCACTGACTTAGATGATAGTGGATTTAAGAGGCCATTCTCTCATTTGGTGAAGGAATATGGGTCTACAATAAATCTTGAAATCTTGATCTTGCATTTTGAAAACAACATTTATTTCGATGTGAGTCTAAAATAATTTGCTTTTGAAATCTTGCAACTCCTTGGTTATTTTCTTTCTTGGAAATAGATTATTTGCTTTTATGTTTGGTAATGAGATCTTCGGTGAAAATACATCATAAGATGACCTTTTGTTTCAAAGTGAAGGGCTCGAGGTTTTGTATGAGAAAAACTTGTCTCTTTTTTTGAACATTTATTTTTATCAGCATGAATAATAATGAGTATTTTATTCTTGATGTCATGAATCTTATGAAAAAATATTCTTTGCATTTTGGTTTATAAGTTACTTGCTTGCTTGATTAGAAAGGACTTCTACAGGCATGTAATGTAGGTTGTGGTTCTTGGAGATGAAAGAAAAGGATTTATAAGGCTCAAAGAGTGTTTTAGGGTTTTAAAGACTGAGGATCACTATCAATATTTCGACTCTTGACGTCGTGCATCTTTTCTTTTGCCGCTCTTCTTTGATTTGCTGCTTTTTTTTTTATTGCTTTGCTAGGACATACTCACTTTATCTTGGATGTCACCTTTTTTAGTGATTTGGGCATGCCCCCTAGCATTTGAGTTTCTTACGCTCTTTTTCTTTTTTCTTTTTTTGCTTTCTCACGGCTTTTTCTTGTTTCTCATTGAAATTTTCTCTTGCCCCCCAGTGTAGGGTGTAATCCTAGTCGGGATTTTTTAATGAAAGAAAAATTATTCAGGCTAAAAAAGGGATCGCAAGGGATGTACTTATTTTAGAATGTGAAAGGAATAACAAAGATGGCCTTTTCTCATTTCAAGCGCAAGCAGTTAAGATCAATAAACTTTGACCTCATCTAATGTGATGGTTTGGTTTTTGCAAAGATGTGTTTCATGAGTCATGAGGAACAAGTTCACTACATACCATTATTCATACATTTAAAAACACATGATTCAAGAGTCATGGGGTAAGGGTATTTATTCTTTTCTTTTTAAAGTTTGACCACCTCTATGAAGGAGTTGCTTGATTCACTTGCCATTTTACAAGTAGAATGTCAAAAACATCATTTTTTAATAAACATCAAATTATTTTTTAAATCAAAATGCCAGATCAATTTTTCAAAACTCCAATAGGGAAACTGATTTTGGTAAGAGAGATGAATTGCATCTATGAGATCGTGCAAGGCTTCAAAGATGTGTTTGTGAGTCTTTATAAGAAAGCTCTCTCAGAAAAATGAATAAAGCTTATTCGTAAACACGAATGAATGACAAACTCATTATTTTCATTAAAACTTTAGAAAATAAGTTCAACAACAAAGGACTTATGAAAAAATCTTGGGCTATGAATACTGGCATGATAACGTATAAAGGAGTTAAACATTTAGCGATCATTGATTGGAATTTCTGGAATCTTTCAATCATTTATTCTTCTCGACAAGGGCATCTTTTCAACAATCAATTGAAATCATATGTAGATCATTCTCAACCTAATATCAACATAGCTTTATCTTCAAGATGGTTGATTTCTGGGAGTCGGTGTGAAGAAATTAGCTATAGGGACGATAAGTGACTTGGCAACCACCTTCAGTGTCCTTCCCTTTTCCAGCCAAAACCGTTATTCTCAATTGGGTCAGCAATCTTACCTATCACAATGGCTTGTTCAATCCTCTCAGCTATAACAACCAGGTCAGTGAAATGTTGTGCAGAGCTTCTAACCAAGTATTCAAAGTACGAAGTTTTAAAGGTGTTGGAAAATAAACTGATCATCTCTTTTTCCAACATAGGAGGGTTAGCTTGTGCAGCTACCTCGCTCCATCTTCGAGAGTATTCCCTTATGGACTCCTTGTTGTCCTTCTCCATAGCTTGCAAACTTAACCGATCAAGGCCCACGTCTATATTGAACTTATATTGCCTCATGAAGGCATCAACTAAATCCTTCCATTTTTTAACCTTGGTATTGTCTAATACCAAGTGAGGGCAGCGCCACTTAAACTGTCTTGAAAGAAATAAATCAACAATTTCTCATCATCTACCACCTTAGCCATTTTGTTGTAGTATGCCTTGAGATGAGTTACAAGGCATTGGGTTCCTGTATATTTGATAAATTCTAGCACTCTAAAATTTTTGGGAATGACAACGTTGGGCACCAAACACATCTCAGCAAGCTTTATAGGATCATATAGGTGAATTCCCTCAAATGCCCTCATCCTTTGCTATAGGGCAATGAATTTGTTTAGATCATCTTCTTTTACCATATTGTCTTTTTGAGATCCATTCTCTGTAGAATCAATGGTAGACGAAATTCTCGCAGGGTATACTAGCTGGAAATGCATAGCTTATTGAAATTTAGATGACACCCTATTTGCCCCCAGATTCTGTGGATCGAAATGAGTTACATGCATATCTTCATGCTGAGCTATAAGTGTTGCTTTTCTAGATTTCCCTCTCAAGGCATGCTCAAGTAGACTAGTAAGTCTTGCGACTTCTTTTTTAAGATTGTCCACCTCTTTTTAATATTGGGTTTCCAACTAGGCTCTTTCTTCGTTTTCCATCCGTCTTTTTCTCGAACGAGTGTTATAAATGGGTTGCAATGGGGAACCTATATTTCAACCCGCTAAATGTAAATCATGCAATTATACAAAAAATGCTGAAGCAATTAAAAAAATGCATATGAAATGCAGACTCGCCCTTCATGGGATGACAACCTAATAGGAAGATCCTAATTGTTGAGTGCATCAAAGGGTTGGTTATTATCTAGTTTCAAAGGGTCTCTCGCATGCTCAGTGACCGTCCATGGAAGGTCAATATAAGGCTTAGAAGTAGTGTGAAAAAACTAAATAGATACACTTGCTAGGAAGAAAAGAGACCCTCATCATAAATATAGGCAACTACAAGCTAGGAACAAACATTTTTAGAGAGAACAAAAAAATAGTGAAGCACTTGAAGATACAAAATAACACAATATAAATGTAGCAAAAGGTTAGTAAAGTGTTATCCTTAAAAACTTATTTAAATCTTTGGAAAGAACAGATTTCTGGCATCCAGTTCATTGATGGGTAATGGTCTTGTTTAAGGAGTCGCCACCTAGTATTATGGTCACTAGGAACCCTAACTGGTCAATAGAGATTCTATGGTTTGGGACTGGTTACATAAAATGGAAGATATTATCACCCTTTAAACGTCTTGCCTGAGGTAGGCTGCATTGCCAGTTTCGTCTAAAATTGCTAAATTTTTATTAGTTTATGCTATGATAATTTTCTTATAATATTCCTGACTCTGGCGCCAGTGAATATTCAACTACGAATATTTCCAACTCTGGCGTTGGCAAATATTACGTAGCTATAAAATAAATTTGATCAATATATTTTTTGTATTCCTGACTCTAGCGCCAGTGAATAAATAAATAAAAATAAATTTATTTTTACGCATGCACAATGTTTTATTTTTCTAGCTAAATAAAATAAAATACAATGAATAAAAATAATATAAATCTAAACTGATATTTTTATTCCTGACTTTGACGTCAGTGAATAAACCAATAAATTTACATTATTATTATTCGTGCATACACATTTTTTATTTTATTTTTTTCTACCATTTTTATTTTTCTATTTTTTATATTTTGGGCTGGGCTGGGCTGGACACGTGCACTAACGCATGCGTGTTGCTGCACTGTGCAAGTGAATTAAAATTCACTTGCACAGTGTAAAAAAACACATGATCGAAATAATGCAGAAGAAAAAATTTCTTTACCTGGTCTGCTGGAAGCGAAGGCGCGCGGTTGCTGATTGAGTTGAGGATGTGATGTTCCTCCTTTTGTTTTTTAAGCTTCTTCCTCTGTTTTGTTGTGTTCTTCCCACGTTTGTTTTTGCTTTGGTTCTTGCTCCGGTTCTTGGTTTTTGCTTCTCTGTGTTGTTCTTCTTTTATTTTTGGATGAGCGTTTCGGTTCCTTTGTATGTTCTCTGTTGTTCCCTTCTGTCTCCTGCTCTGGTTTTCGGGTCCCTCCTTCGGTTTGTTCGGTTCTTTTCTAGCTGGTTTCTCCTTTCGAATTTGGGGTCTGGGATTTTGCTCTGTGTGTGGCTTCCTTCCCCGTTTTCCCCCTCTGTTTTCTGTTGTTTTCTCTGGGTTCTGCTTGCCTTTTTCCCCTGTTCTCCCTCTTCGTTTTTTTGTCTCTGTTTCGTCCAATTTCGGTCCCCCTGGTTTCGGTTTTTCCTGCTCTGGTCCTCTTCTGTCTTGTTTGTTTTTCTGTCTTTATGCTTGGCTCCTGATTTTCTCTCCCCCTCTCCCTCTGCTACTATTAAGGAAGATGCTAGAAATCTGCAGATGCATGAAATCTGCAAGTAATTGCAGCATTAGTGTGAAGGAAATCTACAAATGATTCACAACAGCAACCAAGCCCAGAATCATGCTTGGGAATCAATGCAAATAGTCTGTCCATAAATACTCTTGATTGCTGTAATCTTTCCTTTATAGAATATGTAATCGTTACTCTTGATTGCTGTAATTCTTTCCTTTATAGAATATGTAATCGTTCGTATATAATGAGAGGCTGAACATCAATAATATTATGTTGAAAATTACATTGTAAACTTCTAAGTATTTTGATCTTCTTTATGGTATCAGAGCCAAATCTCTCTAACGAGAATTTCATCCCCATGTCTTCCATAAATCAGCCTATCACCACTCAAATCTCCTCCCCAGAACTTTCCCTTGTTGTTTTCAACATCACCACTCAAATCAATGAGAAACTCACACCCTCATCCTTTCCTCAATGGAGAGCACAGTTTGAGGCTCTTCTCATCGGCTACGATCTCCTGGACTATGTCAATGGAGAATTTCAGTGCCCTATCTCAGATGGTACTCCACCGTCTACTGCAAAAAAAAATAGGTGGGTAAGGCAAGACAAGCTTATTCTCAGTGCCATTCTTGCATCCACTTCACCGTCCATCACGCCTCTCATTGCCACAACCAAAACCTCACACGAGGCATGGAAAAAATTATCAACACTGTATGCAAGTAAATCGCGTACAAGGGCAATGCAACTCAAGGAAGAACTAACCTTGATCCAGCGTGGAAATCAACCGATTTCAGAATACCTTCATACAGTCAAAAGCTTGGCTGATGAAATTGCACTTATTGATCATCCCATCTCCGATGATGACTTAACCCTCTATGTCCTCCATGGGTTAGGTCCAGAATTTCGTGAGATTGCTGCTCCTATTCGAGCACGCGAAAAATCTCTTGTCTTCGAAGAACTCCATGACATGTTTGTTGGGCATGAGAGTTACTTGAGGAGGATGGAGGCTGCTACACAGCAGCTCGTGGCTGCTGTAAATTTTACCAGTCACCGCTTCTCCAACAAGGAGATCGCCTCCTCTGCATCCCAGCAAAACAGAGGAGGTCACAGAGGAAATGGTTTTAATCGCCAACCAGGACAAAATCGCTCCTCCAATGGCTCATTTAGAGACCGCCAGCGTAACAATAACAATTCGGGCCGCCCCAATTCAAACCGGCGTTTCCAGCCAAAATGTCAATATTGTGACCAATTGGGTCACACAGCCAAGATCTGCCCGAAACTTCAATCCTCCACAATAGCTGTTAATTGTGCCGAATCCTCCGACACTCAAGCTAATAAATGGTTAATTGATTCTGCAGCCTCTCACAATATCACGGGCGATCTACAAAACTTATCTATTCACTCTGAATATGACGGCACTGATGAGGTTCTTCTTGGTGATGGTACAGGTTTGGCAGTCACTCACATTGGTTCCTTAGCGTTACCCACACCTACCAAAACTTTTCATTTACATGATACCTTATGTGTTCCTCATATTCATAAGAATCTCATTTCAGTTCATCACTTCACCAAACATAATAATGTTTTTCTTGAACTTCATCCATTTTTTTTTCTTGTGAAGGACAAAATCACAGGGGCAATACTTCTAAGAGGTGCGTGTGAGAATGGCGTATACATGTTTCCAAACTCTTTGGTGGCTCCTCCCACTCCAAAAAAAGTTGCTTATGTGCACGAACGAACTTCACTTGATGGGTGGCACAAACGTCTTGGACACCCTTCAATTAAAATTGTTCAACATCTTGTCAATCAATTATCCCTTCCTGTTTCCACAACAAAAATTTCATCTTTATGTTCCTCTTGTTCCACATATAAAGCGCATAAACAATCTTTTGGCTCAACGAGTTTGCAAAGTCACTCTCCACTTGACATTATATACACTGATGTTTGGGGTCCTGCTCATATTACTGGGATTTGTGGTGCACGGTATTATCTCCTTTTCGTGGACCATTATACCAAATATATGTGGTTCTATCCAATGTCTGTAAAATCTCAGGTGTCTGGTATCTTTCCTCAATTCAAAATGCTGGTGGAAAAACGATTTCAATCCACCATCAAAGCTTTGTACTTCGATAATGGTGGTGAATTTCTAAAGCTAAAATCTTACTTGTCCAATCATGGTATAAGTCATTACACTACTGCTCCCCACACTCCCCAACAAAATGGTGTCACTGAAAGACGTCATCGACATCTTGTCGAAACAGGTCTCACCCTGCTTCATGATGCCTTCTTATCTCTTTCTTATTGGCCTCATGCATTTCAAACTGCTGCTTATCTCATAAATTGTCAACCCACCCCTCTCCTTCAAAATAAATCCCCATTTGAAGCCCTTTTTCGTCAACAACCAAATTATCTCAAATTACGGAAATTTGGATGTTTATGGTACCCTCTCACCAAGCCATACAATACTCATAAGTTACAGCCTAAGTCCATTCCCTGTGTTTTTATAGGATACTCACCAACCCAACATGCTTACAAATGCATTAATCCCCTAACTGGTCGAATTTATGTGTCCAAGCATGTACTGTTTGATGAAACTCAAAGCCTAGACTCCTATGTTGAAAATTACATTGTAAACTTCTAAGTATTTTGATCTTCTTTAGCTAACCCCACGAACAGGATTGTGGTCCATGATTTGCTACAGATTTCCTGCTGAATCAGTTTCTCCGTGCGAAACGGAAGGGATGAAGAACAAAGCTTCCAAACGACACCGTTTGTATCCTTGAGGCTATTTTTCACTTTGGTCCCTCAATGTTTTAAACTTAACAATTGGGATCTTAATCAGTAATAATCAATTTCTAATTGTGCCCTTGGATTAATTTCAATTGAACCCTCAGTTATAGTGCCATTTACACAACAATCTTGGTTTCTTGGACTATTCAATTTAGTCCTTGGACTTTAATTTTCTAGCAATTTTTCTTTGATTAAGCTCCAAACTTTGGTATTTCTTCAATTAAACCTATGATTCCTTTAATTAATTAAATTAAAGTTTAATTAAGTTCTCAAACTCATTAATTGTTCAATTAAACTCTTGATTTCATTAATTAAAATAATCTAAATTTTAATTAAATCAATTCTCCAATTAAGCCCTTGATTTAATTAATTAAACTAGTCAAGAGTTTAATTAAATATTTAAACTTCCAATTATTTTGCCCTTAACCCAAATTTTAATTCATTCTTCATTTATTTTATTTTTACTTGTAATTCATCATTTTTTTAAAATAAAAATAATTAAAATAAAAAAAGATCAAAAATTAAGTTATGACAAACAGGAAATCAGAAATGATTAATACAAAATAGCTAATATCCATTGTTAGGAGGAGGTTGTCAGTTCTCTCTAAAACTACTCCTAGGCAATTGTTGGGGATGCCCCCACGACGTTGTTAGCAATGATGGGGGCTTTTGTTGTGTCTTTTATGTGATAGGTGGTGTTGGAAAAGGTTTTTAAATTTAATTATAAAATTATGATTAATGTTTAGGAGTTGTCACTTAGTATTATAGTCACTAGAAACCTATTGACACGACCAAAAGATTGATGTCTTCTTCCAAGTGCAGGAGTGTCGAAGTAATAAATAACTCGGCAAGACCGGGGTCGAACCATAGAGAGGTTAATTGTATAAATTATAAATAACAATGCGACAACAACAACAATAATAACAACAATAATAGCAATAATAGTAATAGTAATATTAAGAGTATTAATAATAATAATACCCAGTACATGGCGTTGTTATACCTTGGAATGATCTAAAAGATCGGGTCACAGGTTTCCAGCCTATATACTGAGTTTATGAAAAGATCAAAGAGATATATTATATAATATAAACAGATTTTTGATGCGAATGAACAAGGCAAGACCAATAATGTCAGGATCCTTGATCAAACACAGAGCATACTTAACGTACATATAATATAACAAGAATTTAAATAATAATAATAGTAGTAATAATAATAAAGAGAGCTTTGAGAGGTAAGGTTGATGTAAGGATTAAAAAATAATAAAAATAAATGTCAAGGTTAGAGGATCCACTAATGGTACTTCAAACAAGTATAGTATAAACTCTTATTACTCAATTAGAGACCACACATAAAGGAGGTTCTAATCAGATTATAAATTGTTAACATGATTACATTAGTTATCTTATTCGAATAATGCTAATACTTGTAAATGTTGTCAGACATTCATGATTATAACTTATGTTAACAACAAATCAAGTTCCTTTCATAGCTCAGGTGTTGGTTATACCATACAGTATGGGCTATGAAAGTGCCAAGTATTTGTTATACCAAGTGTTATACAACATAAATCTAGATTAACCATTTAACAAGCAAAGTATTAAAAGTGAACAAGATAACAAATATAAAACATGTTAGTATCCAACATTAAGGTCCATGTTAAGTTTATATTATACTTATTCTTACACCATTAGTGTACCCTTTTCACCTTGACATAATTAACTTAGCTAAACATAATAAAAGAAAGAAACATAAATGAACAAGATAAGAACATAAATGAGAAAGAAGTTAACTAAATAAAAGAAAGGAAATGAAGCGCATAAACTTGATATTAATGAAAGAAAAATATAAGCAATACAAAGAGAGAGAGTAAGAGCATGATCTTGATTTGGAAACCAAGATGCCCCAATACATGGTAAATGCCTCCTTTTATAGGCCAAAATTTGAAACTATTGATTTGTTAACAAATTGATGAGTGGGTGACCACATCTTGACTTGGTGACAATCCTTATCTTCTTGTCTGAACAAAACATCATTGATGACATCATAATTTGAATAGAATCCTCATGAAGATTCTAGGAAATTGTCTCAACTTTCCAACAAAAAAAAGATGAGGTCATTTGGACTTCTAGAACTCGAGATATGGGTTGAACACTGAACAGTGTCTGGGCTGCAGGACAGATTCAGACTTCTTCGTTGTTGCTATAATTTGGACTTGAAAATGGCTTTTGTAAATCTTGGGCTCCGCATGAGAGTTGTAGACCTATGTCTTAGCTTTCCATCCATATAAAGTGGACCTAAATCTGAGATCTAGAGCTCCAGATATGATCCAATTACCGAGCAATGTTCCAGTTTGGACTGCACCAGCATCTCTTTTTTAAGTTTGGTCATCTCTTTCTCCTTTCACTTTCAATACTTAAACTCATCAATCAATCCTTTCATTTATGTGTTAGGCCTCCATTTAAGATAAGCATTTACCATAAATTAAGGTATCTTATAGTATCAAACTTGTTATTATAAAACATGCTTTAGTTAAGGAGTTATTGATACTTCAAGTGCAAAATGATGATATAAAACCTTGATAAACATGCACTTTTAAGTACTAATCACCTATGATCTACAAAAGTCTTGGTAAGAAACTGATTGTGTAAAGAGAAGACACATTACCTCTAGTGCACCCTACCTAAGATAAATTGCATTGTTGTTTGATTGTTTTTATACTCACAAAGATGTTCATTACATTATACATATTTTATATTTTTTTACTCATGCTAATGCTTTTTTAAATAACATAAATTATAAAAAAAATTATATTTTATTTAATCAACAAATTTTCATCAACAATGATTTAATAATATGATAGAATAGAAATACAATACAAAGAGTTGCATAAAAGAATCTCATGTATTAGTTCTTAGTAAAGATAAAATGCAAAAAATTCATAAAAATTTATAATATGTTTATTATATAAAGAAAAAAAAATTAAAGAAAGCAAATTATCATAAAAACTAAAAAATAATAGCATAAAAAAGGCATATTGAGCCCATGCATAATTTAGCTTTTGTCTAGTTTGATCGAGGTCAAGGTCCATGGTTGTATGGCTTAAAGTCGATTACATGAATAAACATTCCTGCAATTATGTCCGTGTTTCGACATATAGCTAGCATCAAGCTTCAAAATCTTTGTCGCGGGGCGCTTTTTTGATTTAATCATAAAATTATGATTAGTTCTTAAGAGTCATCACCTAGTATTATAGTCACTAGGAACGTATGGTCTGTAAGAGTCTGAGTAAGGGACTGGTTGTGCAAAGAAAACACGCATCACCCTCAGTGCACCCTACTTAAGGTAAGCTGCATTGTTGTTTGATTGTTTTTCTAGGTCATGTTTTTATTCGTTGGTTTTTTCTAAGTATTATAGTCACTTGACGGCTGGTTTTTTTTCCGACTTTGGACCCGATTTTTCCCTCTCCCAAGCCATCAATGGAACCTCTATTTATAAGCGGTGAAAGAGGGTAATCTCATATTCACCGGGGTAAAATTTAAGCCCTTGATTATGTTGGGAAGGATCACAACCGTTGGTTTAAAGTAGCCTCCCTGAGTTGTCAAATCTGCAGGAGAAAGCTGCTTGAGTTGACCTTTTCACGTCGTCGACGTGTTGTCATACATCCTGAACTGTTCACATGGAGTTGTAGAGGAGCTACAGGGAATCCGTTTTGTGCAAGCATTAAATGCACTTGCAATATAGGCTCCCACGGTGTTTCTTTTGAGGGAAGACAATGAACAGTGACCAGACGACGCGTCGTGTGGTCTTCTCTTTTTTTCTTTTTTCCAAACGGAGCCGTTTTGGGTTTGAATTAGGGATTTTAACTGTTTAGCAACTTAGTCCTCCGACTTTTAATTTGCTTTAATTGAACACCTAATTGACACTAAATGTTTGATTTAATGCAATTAAGCCCCTGATGAACTTTAGTTGTAGCCCCGTATTTACACTCCTTTTGCAATATGGTCCTTGGTCTCGGATTTTGTCAATTTAACCCCTAATTGACCATGAAACTTCAATTTCACCCCTGGTTTTTGTCAATTTCACCACCATTGTTTGGCGCATTTTACAAAAACATCCTTGTCTGTCAATTTCTTCAATTTAACCCCTAATTGACCCCAAAACTTTATTTTTCTTGCAATTGTGCCCCTGATTTCAATCAATTAACTTGGAAAAAATTAAATTTGGTCTCTTAAAATCCAAATCTTCTCAATAAAGCCCAAATTAGGTTCCCAAACTTAATTTTTCACTAATTAAGCCCCAAATAAAATTAATTTGACCCATTTAAAGTATAATTAAGTCATTGAACTTAATTAAATCCTTTAATTGGACCCAAATTAATTCTTAAACATAATTAAAATTCAATTTGGCCCATGATTAAATCAAATTGGCTTATTAAAAATTTAATTATGTCATTGGACTTAATTTTTATGCAAATTCATCCAACAATCATTTAATTTGACCTTGAATTTGCATTTTTTTAACCATTCTTGGGCATAATGTGGTACAATTAGGCTTTGTATTTCCTTCAAAAATTGCAGCTTGGTCTCCTGACCTACTTTCTCTACATTGCCAGCCTTTATTTATTTTTATTTTGAGAAAAAAAGAAGTAAATTTTGGGGAATAACCCAGAATTGAGTTATGACAATTGCCCCCTCTTTACAATGCTTACGATAGAAAGTGTTGTAAGAGACTTTAGAGTAAGCGTTGTAAAGAAGAAAAAAAAAAGAATGAGAGATGATGGACTCATCATAGTGAGAGATGAGGAATCCTTTTGAGGGCTAGAAAGGGCACTTAGAGTAAAAACTGGGAAAACAATTTAGAGATTTTGAAGTGGTCGAATTGTCATGGGTGACCTACCCAGAGAAAATTGAAAAAAGGTTTTTTGAGGTGGTCTTATTGTAATGGGTGACCTACCCAAGTGAAAAATACAAAGATTTTTCAAAATGGTGAAAAATACAGAGATTTTTCAAAGTGGTCTTGTTGTAATTGGCAACCTGCCCAAATTAAAATTTTAGAGGTGGTGAGAAATGCAAGAATTTCTCAAAACGATTTCATTGTAATGGGCGACCAGTCTAAAATGGAAGATTTTGAAGGTGGTGAAAAATGCAAGGATTTCTCAAAAAATGGTTTTATTGTAATGGAAAACCGACCCAAATGAAAGATGAAAATAGTTTTCAAAGAGATATGATTATGATGGGTGACCTACTTGGGTGAAAAAAAGTAAAATGTCTTGAAGGGATAACATGATAGGACTCGATGGTGCACTATTCAAGATATAAGGGCTCAAAGGCATACTTGAAAGGTAGCAAGGTTAGAAAACGCACTCCATGAGAGGTAAGGGCTTAAAGGCGCACTCGAAAGGAGGTAGGGGTAGAAAACACACTACCTAAGGTGGTTGAGGGCTCTAAGGCACACTCGAAAGGAGGTAGGGTTGCAAAAGGCACTTACCCATAAGGTGAGGGCTCGAAGGCACACTAAAAAAGGGGCAAGGTTAGAAAACACACTATCCAGGAGGTGAGGGCTTAAAGACCCACTCAAAACAAGGTAAGGTTAGAAAACGCACTACCTAAAATGGTCGAGGGCTCAAAGGTGCACTCGAAAGGAGGTAGGGTTACAAAACACACTACCTATTGCTACTCAATTTTTAACCCATGTTTTGATAAATTTTCAATAAAAAATTAAAAAAAATAAGGGTTTACATGTGGCGATAACATAGAGCATCAAGGCTAATATTAAAGGAGCAATATGTCAAAGAGATAATTAATGAATCATATATAATTACTGCAATATTCGTGCTGGTTATGGAAAATAATCACTGCAATATAAAATACCATATATATGGGATTTGTTGGTGATGGTTATAAAAGACAATCTCTGCAATAATTATTGCAATATTTCCTTAAATGACACGTGTAGAGATTTTCTATATAAATTAACATCCAGTCATAATAAAAGGGGAGAAAAAAAATTGATAAGGGATTTTACACACAATTTGAGAGAACAACAAAAAACCTTAAACCTCTCCCTTATGACACAAGGGTCGTCGCCTCCCTTTCTAAAAGAGAAAAGGAGAAACCCTGCTTTAGGATTTTGAACCATTGGTTGCTTCTCCCTGTAGTCGAACAAGGCTTCGCTCCGCCAGCCGGACAAGGCTTCCCTCCTTCAGGCGACACTCTCCCTTTCTTCTCCCTCACTAGATCCCACTCTCTTTCCCATCCCCATCTCCTAGACCGGCTACCAGCTTGCCAAACACACAAAAATGATTAAAATCAATTGCCTGTGTTTTCTTTCTCTTTTTTTGCAGGTCACCGCTGGAAGGGAAGAAGGGATGAACCCAAGCCAGATCCACCCTGGCCCCTGTTTTTCTTGCGGCGATGCGTGGAGTAGACACGCCGCCACTGTTCCTGCATTTCCAGAAGTGTTCCTCTACAATTCCTGAATATTTGGGTGCCTATTTTTGCAATTTTTGAATTGTATATTATGTGTTTAGATTTGTTTTGAATTTATGTTATTTGTAATTACATATGGTTAAATGAGAAAAACATAATAAAAAGGGGATGTGTGTGTGTTTCTAGTTTTTTATGTATGTTATTGAATTATAAAATTCAAAAAAATAATAAAATGAATTTAATGTTTTAATTTGGAATATGGTCAAGTATCTGAAGAACAAATAAAATCATGTTGTATATCTCGTGAAAATGTAAGAACATGTTTCTATATATATTTTGGGATTTAATAGCTGATTTATTAAAACCTTAAGAATTTGATTAATATGTGGTTTGTTGATTTCAATTGTGATTAACTGTGATGTGTGTGTATTTTACAAAGAAAAAATATATATATAAAACATGTTTTATATGTGTTGCATACAGCCAATACCCTAACATATTTTGAATGTTCTTTTTATATAAAAAATATTGGAAGTTTTGAAAATGTGTTTTCGCATGGATTTCTTAAACACAAAAATTATTTTCTTGCATTTCTAGATTTTACAACAAGTTTGTAAAACTCCAAAGGGTGTTGGCTAATATTCCAAAAAATATAAAAATCTTATTTTGGGGAGAAATCATATATTATTCACCATTAATGTTTGGATAAAGAAGTCTCAAAGGGATGAATATCTAAAATATTATTGGGAATAACTTGTTATTTTTCGCTGTTAATATTAGGATAAAGAAGCCCACGGTGGTAAATATCCAAAATAATTTTCTAGGAATAATAAGTCACCACACATCCTTGAAAGAAGCCTTGATTATAATCGAGGACACTTCAATTTTTGACTCCACGGTTTAAGAGCCGTGAGAGTATGAAACACTAAGGTAAAAATAGGCTTTTAAACCGCCCTGAATTTCCTTAGATCTCTAATTTTTGTCCCTCTTCCTTGCGATTTACGAGTTGCAAACTCTTGAAATACTAAGGGAAAAATGAGCTTTTAAAGCACATGGAATCTCCTTGGATTTCTATCTTAATAAATTTAGTTTGAATCAAACCTAGAAAAACTAATGGGATTAGAAAACACCAACACCATAGCAATTATAAGGCAAACCAAACACCAAGCACCTTACCTTAGGTAGGGCGTACTAGGGGTGCTAATACCTTCCCTTTACGCAACTAGTCCCTTGCCTTAGAATCTCTGAAAGATTAGTTAGGGTTCCTAGTTACCAAAATACTGGTGGCGACTCCAAAGAACCAAATCAACAAAATAAACAAACAAATAAGAATCACCATCGGACGCCGCGCGAGGGACATGCGATAGAATGACGACTCCACTAGGGACACTAGGACTAAGCTTGGTAATTTTTTTTTTTTATGCTATGTGTTGTTATTCTTTTTACCATGAATGGTTTACTTGGTTGAGAAGCTTTAGCATGCATCTTTACATTTTGGCATACATGGTATAGTTATGCATCACTCTATTATTATAATCTTTTTTAGGGAACACACATCAAACTTTAAGTTAAGTGGGGGACTAGTAACTTGCCTTATGACTTGAGTCAAGGTTTAAGTTTGTATAAACCCCAGCTCTTTGCTGAGTGTTTAAACTGATATTGATTGGTACATGTGTCATTCCACTATCTGTTAAGCCCTCATATTACCTTTATGAGGGTGATCACTGGGACAATAAGAGACCCTCTTTTAGAGACCAAGTAGTAAACCTACCCAATGTCTCACATAAAGGAACTAAAACCTATCCTTAAGATGTATGCTCTATAATATCTTTTTGCATCCAAACAAGCCTAAGCTCAAAGCATCTTGAATCTCAAGACCTTCATTCAAAAGCTAGCTAAGAGAGAGATGTTCCAGAAATGGGAGACCCAAGAAGCTCCATTGGTGTTCAAAATTTAATCAACAATGCTCGTTTGATCATGATATTGTGTTGTTTGACTTTTTCAATTTTTTAAATCGAGGTTCCAAATGTCAATGGGATTTTATCCTTGTATTTTTTTAGCCAAACTTTTCCCTTTAATGAGATCATGCATTTTCAAAAGTTCATCTTGGTGTTTTTACACATCACTTTCCTTTTCAAAGTGAATCTTCCATAACTACACCTGCACTTTACATTGAGAATGAATGGCCAGACTTTAAAAAATACATATTAGTTGTAAAAGAGGAAGAATGGTAGGAAAATAACATTAAGGGATTCACAAAAATTAATAACATGAACAAGCTTGGAAACCCGCTAGAGAGGAGCTTGAAACCATAGATGTGGGCGATGAAGAAATCAAGAGAGAGTTAAAGATATAGATTTTGATCACCCTTAATGAAAGAGAAGAGTTAATTGCACAACTTCGAGATTATATAGATGTTTTTGCTTGGTCCTACAAGGATATGTCTGGTTTGTATAGGGTACTACTAGTAGAAGGATGTAAATCGGTTAAGCAAAGGTTGAGAAGGACCAACCCGAATAAAGGTAGAAATTGAAAAGCATTTGAACGCCAATTTTCTAAAAATAGTCAAGTACCCACAATGGGTGTCCAACATAGTTGTCGTGCCAAAAAAGAAAGGTAAAATCAATGTTTGGACTTTAGGGACTTAAACCGAGCTAGCTCTAAGGATAATTTTCCTCTACCACACATAGATGTATTGATCGATCTATATATTACTTTATAGATGGATTTTCAGGCTATAATCAGATGAAAATGGCACAATAGGATAAGGAGAAGACAACTTTTATAACACCATAGGGAACCTTTTGCTACAAAGTCATGATATTTAGGTTAAAGAATGTCGGGGCCACCTACCAAAGGACCATGGTGGCTCTATTTCACAACATAATGCTAAAAAGAGATTAAAATATATGTGGATGACATGATCTAGAGAGGGAGAGAATCATGTCCAAATATTGAAGGAATTATTTGAAAAACTAAGAAAGTACAAGTTGAGGCTTAACCATGCAAGGTGTTCATTTGGGGTGAAATCTAGGAAGTTGTTGGGATTTATGATGACTGACAAAGGGATAGAAGTGGACCCTAGTTAAGTAAAGGCTATTCAATCTATGCTAACTCCCAAGACTGAGAAGGATGTAAGGGAAGATTAAATTACATTGCTCGGTTTATATCCCAATTAACCATGACTTATAACCTCATCTTCAATTGTTAACGAAGAAGAATCTTGGAATTTGGAATAAAAGTGTGAACAAGCTTTCGTGAAAATCAAGCAGTATCTACTGAATCCACCCCTATTTATCTAGCTGAATTGCATAATAGCAAGTTCTATTAGCTGAGTACGACATAGTATATATGACAAGGAAAGCCATGAATGTCATCGTCGATCACCTAGCTGACCATGCTATGGAAGATTATAAGCCGTTAAAATTTGATTTTTCTGATAAAGATGTGCTTTCAGTCGAGGAAGGAAAATCAGATTGGTGGATTATGTACTTTAATGGTGATGTGGTAACGGAGTGGGGGCAGTGCTAATCTCTCCTGATACGAAACAGTATCTGGTTTTAGTTAAGTCGCAGTTTAGGTGCAATAATAACATAGGAGTATGAAGCTTGCATTCTCATTTTAGAGGTGGCATTGGAGTAGAATATTAGAAAGATAGAAATGTAGGGAGACTCGATCTTGATTATTTGCCAAGAGAAAGGAAAATGGCGAACCAAGGACGGGAAGTTGAGACCTTACCAAGAATACCTGTCTAAATTGGCTAGAGAATTTGAGGAAATAAAGTTCACCCATCTAGGAAGGGAAGGAAACCATTCTAATGTTTAGGTAACACCGGCTTCTATGGCTATAATAGACTTTGGGCACAAGGTACAACCGATACACATTGATATAAGAAATAACTCAGCTTATTGTTACTCAGTCGAAAGGGAAATAGATGGAAACCCTTTGTACTATGATATCAAGAATTTCATCCAAAACCAGACATATCCCATAGGGGCATCCATAATTGATAGGAAGACTTTGAGGAGGTTGGCAAGGGATTTCTGTCTTGATGGGGAAACTTTGTATAAGAAATCATTTGACGAGACTTTGTTGAGATGTTTGGAGGTAAAAAGTGGTGAAGAAATTTATGAAAAGAGATTTGATTTGTCGATATGGTCCATTAGAAAAGATTATATCTAATAAATCCTAGAACTTCAATGGCAAGATGATAATAGAACTCTACGCTAAATGGAAAATCAAGCATTCCAATTCCTCGCCATATAGGCCAAAGATGAATGGTGTGGTAGAAGTTGCTAACAAGAATGTGAAGAAGATTATTTAGAAGATGATATTCACCTATAAGGATTAACATAAGATGTTGCCATTGGCCCTCACACGTACTGCACCGCAGTCCAAACCTCAATAGGAGCCACCCCGTATATGTTGGTATATGGAATGGAGGCGGTGATGCTTTTAAAAGTTAGAATCCCCTCATTAAGAGTATTGATAAACTTTGAGCTAGAATAGGTAGATTGGGTAAAAGTTAGATATGAATAATTAAATCTAATCAATGAAAATAGTTGCAATCTATCATCATCAACTATGATAAGAAGAATGGCCAAACATATGATAAGAAGGTCTGACCTTGAGGATTAAACGAAAAAGATCTTGTACTGAAGAAAATATTGCCTTTACTAAGAGAGGATCAAAGTAAATGGGTGCCAAACAATGAGGGTCCTTACGTGTTAAAGAAAACGTTCTCGAGAGGAGCTTTATTTGTTATCTAGAATGGATGGAGAAGATCTAGTTAAACTTGTGAATGCTGACTCTATAAAGAAATACTATGCTTCCCAGTCAATAAAATAAAATTCGGCCATGAATTCTTTTTGTAATGAACATTTTCTTCATAAAATGTATGATCTCATAGCATTTGAAATCTTTTACTTAAAAGAACTGTTTTTTACACATAACTAAGGAGATGACTCCATCAATTGGAGAGAACCAAGCCAAATCTAAACTTGACATATTTTTGCACACCACATTGGGGGCAAGAAGTGCACATAGGAGTACATAGTGAACTAAAGCCTAACATTAAAGGGATATCATCATAAAAAAAACCTCTGAAGCACCTTAATGAGAAATGATTGCATTGAAAGTTTTAGTTTCATGAACAAAACCAAATTTTTTTAGTTAAAAATAATTTCTCAAAAATGGAAAAGGCAATTAAAACATCGACAAAAGTATACTACAAAGCAACATTCAATGGAGCAAGAAAGAGCCCTATAAATATGTTCACCAAGCATAAGAAGTATAGGAAATGTAGCGCGTGGAGCATATTCTAGTTCAAGAGGATAGGTCTGGCAAACAAAGGAAAACAGGATCTCGAAGAAGGCTATAATGAAAAGGGGGACCTATGTTTCCAAAAATAGGTAAACAAAAACATGCATGCTATATTATCATAACACTAACCTGGCAGGAAAGGAGTGTTCGAAAGGCAAATAGTTCCAAGTTTTCGGGACTCGCTAAGATACAGGATCTCAGGTCAACGAAACTACGGAAAATAATATGAATTGTGAACCAGCACTGCTTCATTTCTTGAGGTAAGATAATTTCTGTTGAAATTCAAAATAGGCTAGTCACCTGATATTGAGACCATTTCTTAGAAAAGCGTGGAGTTTTCTAATAATTTTAAAAGGGGTCGGTCACCTGATATTAAGATTGTTTTTAAGAAAAGCGTGGAGTTTTCTAAGAATTTTAAAAGGGGCAGTTACCTGATATTGAAACCATTTCTTAGAAAAGCATGGAGTTTTGTAAGAATTTTAAAATAGACCGGTCACCTAATTTTGAGACCATTTCTTAGAAAAGCGTGGAGTTTTTCGAAGAATTTTAAGATGGGCAGGTCACCCGATATTAAGACCATTTCTTAGAAAAGTGTGGAGTTTTCTAAGAATTTTAAGAGGGGTCAGTTACCTGATATTGAAATCGTTTATTAGAAAAGCATGGAGTTTTCTAAGAATTTCAAGATGGGCAAGTCACCCGATATTGAGACCATTCCTTAGAAAAGCGTGGAGTTTTCTAAGAATTTTAAGATGGGCCACTCACTCAATATTAAAACCATTCCTTAGAAAAGTGTGGAGTTTTCTAAGAATTTTAAGAAGGGTCAGTCACCTGATATTGAAACCGTTTCTTAGAAAAGCATGGAGTTTTCTAAGAATTTTAAGAGGGGCTAGTCACCTGATATTGAGACCATTTCCTAGAAAAAAGCATGGAGTTTTTCTATATCTATAAAAATAAAAAAAATATGGAGTTCTAAAATTTTTAAAACGGACAGGTCTCCAGATATTGAGACCCCTATCTAAAATCCTTTTATCTTACATCTGGGTAGGTCACCCATCATAATAAGATCAATATTCTCCCCCTTTCCACTTGGATAGGTCACCCATTACAATGAGACCAACAAAATAAACAAAAAAATAAAAATTGTCATCGGATGCCACGCGGGGGATATGCGACACTACCCATAAGGTGAAGGCTTTAAGGCACACTAAAAAAGAGACAGGGTTGGAAAACGCACTATCTAAGGGGTGAGGACTCAAAAGCGCACTCAAAAACAGGCAGGGTTTGAAAAAACACTACCTAAAGTGGTTAAGGGCTCTAAGGCACACTAAAAAAGAGGTAGGGTTGGAAAACGCACTACCTAAAGTGGTTGAGGGCTCAAAGGTGCACTCGAAATGAGGTAGGGTTAGAAAACACACTACCCATAAGGTGAGGGCTCGAAGGCGCACTAAAAAATGAGGTGGGGTTAGAAAACATATTGTCCATGAGGTGAGGGCTCAAAGGCCCACTTGAAATGAGGTAGGCTTAGAAAATGCACTACCTAAGGTGGTTGAGGGCTCTAAGGCCCACTCGAAAGGGGTAAGGTTAGAAAACTCAATACCCGGGAGATAATGGCTCAAAGGTGCATTCAAAAGGGAGATAGGGCTTTAAAGCACACTATCTAAATGATGAGAGCTCAACAGCCCACTCAAAAAGAGGCGACGATGAGACACTGACCTGTCAAGGATGAAAGTAATGCATCATGATCAATATGCACATATACTTACTTGAGAAATATATGTCCTCTTTTCTTCATGGAGTTTTCCTTTTCTTAAAAGTTTGAGTCTCTAATAGTAAGCTTTGATAGCTCTTTTTGCTCTTGCTTACTCGAGTCATATCTTGTGATCTTGACCTCTATGAGGGATATGACATCAACATACTTCTTTTCCCATAAACCTTTTTTTTAAGGGTTGCTAGCTTCGCCCGATATTTTCTATTTTCTTAGAAGGGGAATCATGGAGCCAACCCTTTATGTTTTGGTGTATTGCCCCCCCAGTTTGATCATATCTCAAAGTGTTGAAGTTAGGTTTTCCTTGGGGATAAGGCTATGTGAAAGAAGATCTAGTTATTTATAAGGAGTTGTTTTCATGATGAATTTTTGGAATTTCAAAGCCATTTCGAAGAATCATTTTGATATTTGTTCAAAACAAACTTGTTCTAAAAAATTCAAACGATTCTTATGGATAGGTTTACATGAGTGTTGAAAAAATTTGCTTTGCTTTTGGTGAAGTGAAGTGATGTTTGATTGGTCAAAATAGGTTCAAGATCTAATCTCAGGGTTTTAAAGAACCAGTTTTCAAAGCATTCATTTTCCTTGCATGAATAATGATTTGTGTTGCATGGAAAAGAAAAGTCTACCAATCCAGATTGCCTACCTTTGATTAGAAAGGGCTGATTAGGCACGTAATAAAGGCTTTGTCTCTTGGCTATGAAGAAAAAGGATATTTAGAGGCTTAAAAGGTGTTTAAGGGACATTAAGATTAAGGATCACTAGTGCTTATATCCCAAACTCTTTTTTTGGTTTATGAATTTCTGGGCCTTGAAATTGATTTACAAAATGGTCCACGGTGCCCCCCAATGTTGGGCTTTTTCTTCTTTTGGTTTTGAGCATCATTATATTAGTGATTTTTTTGGCACGCTCAAATCTTTTTGGAACTCTTATATGGCCCCCAGCTTTGTTTGGGCACTTTTGTTCAATGAGGATTTCGTTTCATGCCCCCAAGTGTTGTTTGGGTACTTTTATCGTTTGAAAACTTTTTATGCCCCCTAGGGTTATTTGGGCACTTTTAGTCATTATGGATTTTTTTTGCACTTCCCCCCAAGTGTAGGTTGTGATCTTAGCCAATGTTATTTTTCAAGAAATATGTATTAGGCTCAAAAAGGGACTGCAAAAGGAGTTTTTTAGAATTTGTGAAAGGATGATCAAATATGACCTTTCTTCATTTTAAATGCATTCATTCAGAATCAACAAGCTTTGCTCTCTCACATGCGAATATGCAAAATGGTTTCTCATTATTCATGCAGTTTAAACTCAGCTTTGAAGTTATCTCATGGTGTTCGGGTTGTCTTTGAGGTTTTTTAAGTGTTAGGATATCACTTAAATTTTCAGAACTTGTTTATTAGAACAAACACCAATTGGATCTTTGTTTTTGTATTAAAACTTTGATTTCCCAAAAATCTTTGTGAAAACATGGGGCCATGTGTTTTTTTAGGGGGAAAAGAAAACACCAAAGAATTTGTGGTTTTATGAGTGAAGGGTGTGCTCAGTATGTTATTTGCATGAACACAGAAAAACACATGATTTTATTAATAGGAAAGGCTCACTTGATATAGAGTCTTGTAGTATTATGAGTCAAATTGCCAACAAGACTAAAACAGGTTGAATCAAACATGATCAAGTAAAAGGCAATAATTGGAAGGCCATATCTTCCCATTCTATAGCAGAACTTTGTCCTCTATCCTCAAGAGTGCACACTGCCTTCTTCACACCTTGCTCTAGCCATCGATGCTTTGAGGTTTCTGGAGCATTCACTGATGCACTTCTTGAAGTATCATTGATTAAGGGGTTTGAACTCACATTTGGAGTTCCTTCAAAGGTTATCCATCCAGCTTTAATCAAATGCATGAGCCTCTTCTTGAAGGCACTGCAAGCATGGATGTTGTGTCTCGCAACGCTAGCATGGTACTCGCAAGTGAGTCGGGCTTGTACCAGTTGGGGTAAGGTGGTTGCAGAGGTGTCAAGGGTTCTAGAGCTATATACCCAATGCTCAGTAGCTTTTGGTACATCTCATTTAAGGGCAATGGTAATAAAGGTAATTGTTCATGGACTCTTTGATGTTTGGTTTGAGGCACAGGTTTTCTGGCAGGAAAAGAAGAGTTGAGATTGATATTGGTGATTTAGGGTGAAAAGGATGGAGTGTGGTATTTTTGGAATGGGTTCTTCCTACTTTTAATATGGCCAACCTCTTTCTTTTTACCTTTGATACCCTTTTTCTCCACAGGGACAGAGATTCTACCACTCTTTACTCCTTGTTCTATGCGCTCAACTACTACCACAACATCAGTAATTTGTTGGGCCAAACTACCCATCACATGCTCGTAGTATGGGTCCTTAAGCGTGTTGGAAAATAGAGTGACTATCTCTTTATCTAATAGTGGAGGATATACTTGAGCAGCTAGGTCTCTCCACCTTTGAGCATATTCCCTTATGCTTTCCTTGTCCCTTTTCTCTAGATTGGACATACTAGTTCTATCAGGAGTAATATCCATATTGTACTTGTATTGCTTGACAAAAGTATCCATCAAGTCTTTCCATTTTTAGATCTTTGTGTTGTCTAATCTCTCATGTACCAATTTAATGCCGCCCCACTTAAGCTATCTTAGAAAAAGTGCATCAGTAGTTTTTCATCATGTACTACTTTTGCCATTTTGTTGCAGTAGGACTTGAGATGAGTCATGGGACATTATGTTCCAATATATTTGATGAATTCAAGAACACATAACTTTTTCGAGACCACCACATTTAGGACTAGACATATTTCTGTTATCTGTACTGGATCGTACAAGTCTACCCCTTTAATGGATCTAATTTGGGCATTGGATGACTTGGTCTTATGGGACTCATTGGAAAATGGATCTATGACTGAAGGGCAGGTGCTGGAGTTGAGTGAATAAATGCTAGATTGTGTGGGGGTTCTTAACCATGTTCACTCATTGTTTCTTCGGATTGAGTTGTTACTGTAGGCTGAACAAAAATAGCTGGCTGATTGGAAAAACCTTCACTAGAGGTATTTCTAAGTGTTTGCTCAAGTAAACTAGTGAGGCGAGCCACACTTACTTTCAGAGACCCTAACTCTTCTTGGAAATGGGCGTCACAGTGAGCATGCTCTTCACCTTCCATGCTTCTTGCTCGGAGTCGAGTGTTGTAGACTCTTTGGGGACCTATATTTCAACTTGTTGCATGTATGTATGTTATTTACAATGGATTGATGTATGTGTGTGGATGCAAATGCATGTACATGAACGGGAAAAAAAAAACCATGCAAAATGACTATGTATGGAGTTCATGCTCTAAAAGAAGGTACTAGGTCATTACATGATAGGTAGGCTTTCTACCTAGTCTTAAAAAGGTCTATGAACTGCCTAGTGACCACCTCATGTGAAGGTAGTATAGGGGTTTACAAGAAATGGTTGGGGCACAGTGTGACCGTCATTACCAAGTAAACACTTAGTTCATAGTTAGATGTTTCATGAATTTGAACCCCGACTGAAAGTCATAAGACAGACCGCTATAGCCCACCTAACCTAGAATTGGTCTTTCTTTGTATGCTAAAGCAATAAAAATATGAGCTAAAATTAAAGACCAACAAAGGGAAAACAATCAATGCTTAGTCCAACCAGACATGGCTTTCCCTAGTAGAGTCGTCATCTTGTCACGGGGCGTATTTTTTGGATTTAATCATAAAATTATGATTAATTTTTAAGAGTTGTCACTTAGTATTATGGTTACTAGGAGCCTATGGCCTGCGAGAGATTGAGTAAGGGACTGGTTGTGCAAGGGCAAGACGCATCACCGCAGTGCACCCTACCTAAGGTAAGCTCCATTGCTGTTTGATTGTTTTTCTAGGTCAGGTTTCTATTCGTTGGTCTTTTCTAAGGCTTAAGGCAAACCTATCTTCATGAGAAAGTCTCTACCCTAATCGGGTTAAATCCTAACCGTTCTAAAGTCTAAATTTTAGCATCGTATTTATTTACACCTTATATCTTTAATACCTGAGGGTGTACTTTATTGTGTAATTTTACACCCCACAAATATTAAAGTCTACATCTAGACCCTAAAAAAAAATTAGAAAAAGGTTTTTGATATTTTGGCCAAATCCTAATCGATAATCATAAACTAGTTACGATATCCATTTTTTATTTTTTTTAAAACATGAAAAAAAAATGCAATTTTAGTTTTTTTTTTTATGAAAAATATGCTTGGAAAAATTTTTGGATTTGGCCGTACGAAATGAAATATTTTTTTTTATTTTTTTTTAAACATTTCGAAGAAAAGCAGATATTTTAATACTAGATTTGTATTTTACAGTGTAAATATACAACCCGATATTATGCAAAATGGATAGAAAAATATTTGAGAAAATCACAAAATTTTTTAAAGGATTTTTGAATTTTTTTGAAATTTTTTTATTTTTTTTAAATATATAATATTATCTTATATTAATTAAATATTATTAAAACAGGTGGGCCAGCCCAGATAACTGGGCCAGGCTCAACCCAAGGTAAAAGGTGGGCCAACATCAGCTAGAATGGTTGGGCCGACCTCGGCCTATACTATTTTTTCTTATCTTTTGGGGTGGGCCGGACCCGGCCCATACATATGCAATGGGCCGAATTAGGTTCGGCCCACCTCCCATGCTAATTATTTCTGCAGAAACATGAACAGTTACTGTTCACGTTCTGCATGCAACCAAACGGTTGCAGAAGCTGCAAACGGGCGGAGGAGAAGACTACTAAGAGAGGCGATCACGAACATGATCAGGAGGTTGAGCTGATGGTTTCTATGGCGTCGCTGGGAGGAATGGTGGCCGGAGTTGATCAAAGGGGAAGGAAGAAGGATTCTGTAGAGGAGAGAGAGGAAAAAATAGTGACAGTTTCAGGCGTGAGGGGTGGTAGGGTTGTGGTTGGGATGGATACTTGTGGTGGAGCTGGTGGTGGCTCAGGTTAGTGGCTAGAACAGAGAGGAGAGAGAGAGAGAGATAGAGAAAAACTGCAGAAACCGGGGCAGTGAGGGTAGCCTTAATTTTGGACCCGATTTTTCCCTCTCCCAGGCCATCAATGGAGCCTCTATTTATAGGCGGTGGAAGAGGTTAATCTCGTCTTCATCAGGGTAAAATTAAAGCCCTTGATTATGTTGGAAAGGATCTCAACCGTTGGTTCAAGGTAGCCTCCTTGAGTTGTCAAATCTGCAGGAAAAGGCTGTCTGAGTTGACCTTTTCACGCCATCGCCGGTGTCATGGTGCTGTCATTCATCCTAAATTGTTCACATGGGGTTGTAGAGGAACTGCAAGTGATTTGTTTCGTGCAAGTTTTGTTCGATTTTATGGAGAAATCAAGCATTAAATACCAGCAAAGTAGGCTCCCATGTTGTTTCTTTCGGGTAAAACGAGGAAGACAATGAACAGTGACCAGACGACGTGTCATATATTGGTCCTCTCTGTTTATCATTTTTTTTCTTTTTTCCAAACGGCGCCATTTTGGGTTTGAATTAGGGATTTTAACTGTTTAGCAACTTATCATTCAGCTTTCAATTTGTTTTAATTGAACCCCTAATTGATCCTAAACGTTTGATTTAATGCAATTAAGCCCTTGATGAACTTCATTTGCAGCCCCGTATTTACGCGCCTTTTGCAATATGGTCCTTGGTCCTGGATTTTGTCAATTTAACCCCTAATTGACCATTAAACTTTTAATTTTTTCCATTTCATCCCCAGTTTTTGTCAATTTCACCCCTATTGTTTGGCGCATTTTACAAAAACATCCTTGGCTGTCAATTTCTTCATTTTACAAATACATTTTTAAGGGTTTTTTAATTACTTTACTCATACAAAATCTCAAATTAGCGAATTGCTAGATTGACCAATTAGATTTTTGACGGAGTTTTATACAATTATCGAACCCATTGATTCTCATCTTAGAATTATACAATTAGATTTGACCAAGCTGAATTATCGATCCCAACTGTTCAAAGTCATCCTGTTGAAGCCATTTACTAATGGAATTGGGTTCAAGGGAAAGTTCTATGTTTTGAGTTCTGGAGGAACTCTTACAATTATTGAACCCATTGATTCTCATCTTAGAACCGTTCCTTATGCTCATCATCGCATTTTAGGGAATGTTTGCACCAGCTGATATACAATGTTTGCATCGCATTGATTCTCATCTTCTGAAGCTGATGTTTTTTTTTTATTATTATTTATTTTATATATCGATACTGGCATGTTGTGCATGAATTTTCCTGTCTTTAATTTCTTTATAAGATCAAATTTATGAAACATCACCTTGCAATTCAATATTCCAATTGCTAGTAATTGGTTTTTTGAAATCTTATTAAAATAATAGGGTTAAAACAAGTTACTCTCATGAAAATATTATATTATAATAGATAGGGATTATCGGGACAACGTATATTAACCTAACAATTCACAAATAACTATGCTATTGTGAAATTTTCTCAATTACAATTTTTTCTACCATTAGATTTGGCTATTAATTAACTAGAATGCCATGTTAATTTTTTTCTTTTATATATATATATTCAGGTAATGCCATTATTTTTAAAGAAGATATGAAAAAAATTAAGACCTAAGTAATTGACTTGATTGGATTCAAAAAACTCCGTTAATTTAATAATATGATTAAAAAAACATTGTCAATAAATAAAATAAACAAAAAAACACTAACGATAATTAACTATAAAAAATGAACTATCAATATCAAATTCAAGAGGAGAAGAAAGAAAACCTTATTGAAAACTCCCCATCACTCTGTCATAGACACCGCCACATCACCAGAAAAAGTTCACTGAGATAGTTATAACACTACTGTAAAATGTTGCACGACAACGCCGAAAGAGGTCGCGCGTGTTGTCAAAGCAAAGAACATCTCATGTTTATATTGAATCAATTAATTTAATTTAATTCAAAAACAACATTTAAAAAAAAAGCTAAATTTAATATAATTTAACGAGATGACCCTGGTTATTTTAAAAATTAGTGAAAAATCCTATATAAAAAAAGTAAAAAATAATAATGGAGCCCAATCTCCAATTAAATAAATGTTAAGGAATGAAGCTTAAAAAACGCAAGCTTAAAAAAAAAAAAAAAAAACAAAGTAGACCCTAGTGAATCTCTTAAACCTAAATTAATCTCCAAACTTGAAACCCATGAAACCTTAGATCGCGCTCAATCAAGAAGCTTAATTTTCAACCAATACTATTGAAGGATGAAACCAGACAAAAAAATATCAAAATTTTCAAAGTACAAAAATATCAATAAAAAAATAAGGGTCAAAACCTGATAAGAAAAAAACTGAAGGTAGATGAAATCATAAAAAAAATAAAATCAAATTTAGTATTTTTCTCAAATAAAACAAATAGCAATCAAACGGATAAAGATCATTTTCGACAAATAAAAAATTAAAGGATAAAATTGAAAAAATAATTTAATTTTATAAATTATTTCAAATAAAACAAATAGCAATCAAAATAACAATGATCAAAAGTGAAGAAAAAACAAAATAAATGGCCACTCTAGAAATTTAGAAGATCAAGCATAAAATTGAGGAGGAGAGAGAAACTAAGGGGGGAAAAAGGTCATTGGTACCAAACCGAAGGTTAGTAACCCGCATGCATCGCCTAGGGATGGAGGGGTCATTAAGATGATTAGACACCATCCTATAAGCCATCGTTTGGTCGTCGAACCTCCGCACACACCACCAGAATGGCATAGCCATAACTCACGCGCTTATGCATGCAATGCATGTGTCAGCTATTTTTTAAAATATTATTTATTTTTTTAAAATACCAAATTGTTATTAGTCTACTTGATTATAACCAAAAAACCAAAATACAAATACAAAAAACCCTTGGACGTGAGTTAAAGAAATTTTGCTTTTAAGGGTAATTTAGTCAATTAACTATGTTTTAAAAAGTAAAAATACAAAAAACCCCTGGATGATAGTTTATTTTTATTTTATTTTTAAAAAAAATAATTTAATCATTTAACTACTCTTTAAAATTATTAAAATATGAATATGTTCCCTATTAATATAATAATAACTAATGAATTCTTATGAAAAGACATTATTTCAAATAGGTAGTTCATTGGTTTTTTAGAATAGAAAAATACTCATTTTACTGCTTAAATATAAGTAATGGATCTTGATTTAAAAGACTCAGTCATGTTAGTTTTTGTGTTTTTAAGTACTAACATGTTTGAAAAAACCTTCTTTCTGGCACCACAAACCCATGTATAGGCCATGCAAACAGTACAAAAATGAAAATAACCTCACAAGGGGTAAGAAAATCGGATAAATAGTAAAATAAAACTAATACATCAGATTTATAGTACTAGATCCAGAATAATTATAAAAAATATGATAAGTAAAAAACTATGGTGCTGCCGGTAATAAATCGTCTACCAGTGCTCATAAAAAGGATAGTTCTTGTGAGAGAAAGAAACCAAGGAAAACAAAGATGATAAAAGGATAATCTTTACACACACAGAGAGAGAGAGAGAGAGGAGGAAATTAAAAAAAAAATCTATAAATCTACAAGTCTAAGTTAATAACGATATTTTAGTATTTAATTATTATTATTTAAGAAAATTCTAATGATACAAAGACAAGTATACATAAGAAGGCATGAATGGAATAAAAATAACTATATATGTGAAGTCATGAACTCTGTCAAAATTTATGATTCTATGAAAATGTTATTTTTATCAAGTTTAATTTTGTAAAGTTCGTCGTCATTAATTCTAGAAAAATCTGGATACCTTTAAATATTGTTTTTATTTATTTTATTTAAGCATAATAAAGAATAATGATATCTCATATTTTATTACCAGTGATCAATATTATAGATAGTTTGGCTAAGAAAACAATTAATTTTGCAAAGAACAACGAGCTAATTGCATGAAATATGTGTATATATTTCACAGTATTTTCCTTTCTAACTGTGATGCACATGATCGAAACAGTAACATATGTGTATGTATTTCACAGCACTCCAAGGTTTTTTTTTTTTTCTTCACTTTACAATCACCATACTTTTAAATATTACACTTTCCAACTTGGATCAAAGCTAATTTTCAAAATAAATGAAATGACACTATTAATATTTATCTCATATATATTAAAGCATCGTAATTAACCACGACCACACATCGCGTTTTCTCTCCTCTTCCAACTTCTCTCCTCTCTGTCTCCTAATCTATCTTTTAGACACAAAATTAAAAAGAAAAACCCTAAACACAAATCAATCTTTAAAGAAAAAGTCAAAGAAAGATTTACCTTACATGTCACATTCTCTCATCTCCTTTCTCACACACTCTCTCTTTATTGTTGGCATCAATTTCTTCGAGGAACTTAACAATAAAAGGCAAGTTTGAATTGTTTTCGATAAACAAGATTTCAAAAATGTTAGTGCGTTAAATCATTAGAATATAGGTTTTGTTTTCTCGTTTTTAACAAAAACTTAACATTATTAGAAGTTTAAAATTGAAAATGGGAACCCCAAATTTACGATACCCTAAACAATTATAGATTTTACTTTATTTTTACGTGGAATCCATAATTTTCATTCTCCTAGACACATTATTTATAATGGGAAATCTGTAATTTGTACTTAAACAAAAAAAAAACTCAAATTTAAAAATTAGAGTTATTAGTTTTCAAAATCCTAATTTTTAAATTAATATTCAATTTATTTTTAATCATTATGTAACTTGTACAAACCATTCAAGAATCAAAATGCTAGATATATTTATGCATCATGGGAGTTCATCATATGTCGATAAATAATAGAACTTTGAATATATTTTATATAAACATATTATTTATATGGACTTGCATTCACATTAGGGTTGATTGAGAAAATAAAATATATGATAATGCTTTAGCCTTAAAGGTACTAAGTGTGCATGAAGGTAAAGAGAAGGTATTGTTAGGAATTCCAACCGGTGATGTACTGATAATTGCTCATAGAAGAGAAAGCATACCGACACAATATTTAACGTGGTTCGGTAAATCGCCTACATTCACGGAAGAGAATCTATATTATTTAAAGATAGAGAAAACATACAAAACAAATACATGGATGAAGATGATCACTTTACTCGAACTCAACTCCCAACTCTCATTGTTGCCCTTTGCAGCTTTCTCTTTCTCTCTACTTTCTTGCACACACTCACTCTCTCACTTTGCTCTTTGCTTTTGGTGTCTATTTATAGACTTCAATGGCAACTCATCTTCTTCAACAACAACAGCTGCACATGCGTTGATGTATTGTTAATAGTGGGTGCAACTATCATTGACAAATGATAACCCTATTCTTTAGGGTAGGTTGTTCATTAATGGTAAATCCCAACAGGTATATCTATATATTAATGTCAATCCAGTTATTAATCTTGTAACGGTAAAAATATGTTGATGAGCTATTCAGATAATCCTAAAGATAATTACATCTATACATGGGAACTATCTATTTATTCATACTGTATACACCAAAAAATATAGAGCGAGAGGAGAGAGAGAGAGGTCTGACCTAGTGCTTGAATGATCATAGAGCTTGCCTGTGCTGGAGAAGACAATTACTCCAACTTCCGCATCACAAAGGACTGATAGCTCCTTAGCCTTCTTAAGCAGCCCACTTCTTCTTTTGGAGAAAGTAACTTGCCTACTTGTCGAATTGTCGATCCTGCGTATCACAATCTTCTCTCTCCCCGTCTCGCTATTCTGGGATTTTTACACAAACCAATACCTAAAAATACCTATCAGGTAATTGTTTACACAAACCAATACGCTAAACTTAAAATGATTAAATATGGGACTTTGTGCCTAAACCTGTGATCGGGAGAGACCACGTGAAGGAGATTCTGCTGTCCAATGGAGATAAAAGATGTTTCCTTAATCGCCAATTAGGCCCTTGGATTAACCAACCATTTAGCATTAAAGTAATATTTGAACCTCCATGCTTACTTGTGGGCGAGAGCTTGGCCATGTGTCAATCATCAACACAATCATTGACCTGTGCATTCATCAACCTGCAGAGACCTCAACATTTCCTGGGATTTCTAAAACAAGTTTATTTCTTGCCAGTTCTGGTTTCCATTTGGCTGATTTCTCAAATTGTTCATCGAAGTAGAATATTCTCTCTCTCTCTCTCTCTCTCTCTATATATATATATATATATATATATATATCATTCAACGATGAATGGATTTTATATGCGACTTTTTTTAATAGAATTTTATAAAAAGTATTAGTAAGTTCGTTCTTGAAAAATAAATTATCTTCAAGTCTTATGATTTTCTTAAAGATTAACAGGTTCAATATTATAATTTATCTTACAAGAAAGTTTGTATTTAATTATAATACCTTTATTAATTAGTCTCCATGTTTATCCTAAGCAAATGCTATTCCGATGGATTTTACCTTTTTCTTGTTTATTTTAGTCTGTTTAAGCAAACTTTTATCACCCTTGTTTAGATATTTTTTTTATTTATAAAAAAGTACAATGATATATAAGTTTTTACGGATACTGTTATTAATGAAATTACAACAAGATTCAAACAAGTAAATCATATAGTGATGTGGTAGTGATACCGACAAAATTATCAACAAAATTATCATCTGAATAATTTCATAAAAACAATCCTTCAGTAATACTTAATATATAACCTGATATTTGACCCTCCTCTCCCCCCTCATCTATTTCTACTTGTTTCTTAATAATTTTCTGCAACAAAACAGCCCCTGATCCCCCCATATTTCCCCTCTTATCTCAATACAATATATCCTCCCGTAACCTTTTCAATCATAACAACACCATGTTTGACAATATTTGTGTCTTGATTGAAATTTTATTAAATAAATCTACCATTTTTTTTAATATGAACACAATTTTAAAATGTTCGTTTTATTTATTGTATATTTTTTTAGTATATGTATTTTATTTGGGTGTTTATTTGTTTTATTGTTTTTTCTCAAACAAACTTGCTGTATGGATTTATGATTTTATACATATTATGGTTTGTTTTAGATATTTTTTGTAAACTGTTGAAACTTATGTCGAATTATTAACTTAGGCATATTGTGATAAAATAAATAATGACTTGTTTAACGAGTCTGTTTTATACTTTGTTAATTTTGTTGCCGAGTTGTAATTTTTGTAAATATGTACAAATTTGTATCTACATAGATAATTGATAATGAATTATGAGAAGTATTAAAGCAGGTTGAATAATCTTAAGCTAAACCAATATTTTTGCAAATTTATCTAGTTAATGTAATTAATTAATACATGTTGTTATCATTATTTGATATAGGTCAAGTGATAGATAATCATTTATGAATATATCAAGATTCACTCAAGGTTTGCGAATGATGAATTATTGTAATGGGGTTCAGGGTTTTATTTATTATGCAATATCTAATCCTAGAAATTTTAATGGAGACGATATTAGGTGTCCATGTAAGAGGTGTAAAAATAAAAGGTTTCTCGATCGAGATGTTATAATGATGTATTTTCTACCAAAAAAAAAGATTCATGGAGAAATATATATGTTGGTATGCACACAAAAAACTATTTGTTTCTCACAAGACTATGCTAGAAAGGATTTTTAAAAATATCAATTCAAAAAATAAATATTAAAATCACTATCACTAATATTATTAATAAGTAACACCATCATTATTGTTGTTGTTGTTATCACCACAACCACAACTATTGTTAATATTATCATTATTAGTAATAATAAAAACATTCTTATTAATATTATTATTATTTTAACAATCATTACCACAATCATCATCACTATTATTATTATTGTTGCTGCTATTACCATTGCCATTATCATTATCATCCCAACAACTATTATTAATATTTTTATTATCATCACTAATTTTTCTTCTTCTTCTCTCTCATATTATTATTATTATTATTATTATTATTATTATTATTATTATTATTATTATTATTATATCACTTATATCATTAATAATATTATTACCATCATCATTATTATAATTAACATTACTATTTTAATTGTTGTTGTTGTTGTTGTTGTTGTTATCATCAATAATATTATTATTTTCATTACTCTTTTTATAATTGTTATTATCATTATTGCTTTTACTATTATCGTCAATAATATTATTATCTTCATTATTATTATTATTATTGTTGAAAAACTAAAAACTATAAACTTGATTTGAAGGATAAAATTGATAGCCATAATAACTGTCGCACCCCAAAAACAACAAATTCCAATTGCGGGTTAGACTGGCGAATTTTTTTTAATTTATTTTGGTTCTTTGGAGTCGCCACCTAGTATTTTGGTCACTAGGAACCTAACTGGTCTCAGAGATCGGGTACGGAGACTGGTTGCGTAAAGGGAAGGTATTAGCACCCCAAATACGCCCTACCTAAGGTAAGCTGCATTGTTTTATTGTCTGATAAAAAAAAAACTAAAATGTTATTGTACTTCTAGTCGTTGGTTTGTCTATGGTTCAAGAAAAAATCCTCCTCAGTAAGAAGGTCTTTTATCTTATCGGGTAAAAATCCTAACCGTTCTAACGTCCATACCAAAATTTTATTAATAATATTTAGGAATACGTTTTACGTATAAATTCGTAATCCCAAATACTAAAAGAAAACAAAAAGATTTTTTTAGAATTTTTGAAATATTGGCCTAGTTCTCATGGCTTGAATAAACTGGTTATTAAAGCCAAAATGCATGTTAATACATATATTGTTTTGAAAATTTTCTTTGTTGTGTGAAAATATGATGTTATAATATTTATATATATATATTGGAGAGACTAGGCCGTATTTTAAAACAAAAACAATTTTTGGAAAATATTATTATTTTTTTTATGCTGTGACGAAAATCGGGTATTTTAATACTGAGCTTGTATCCTTACGGTATAAAAATACAACCCAATATTAATCCACTTTGATAAAAATATGCAGAAAAATCAACAACATTTTTTTAAGGAATTTTTAGAATTTTTTTGAAAGCAAAAACAATTTTATTCTGAAAATCTTTGATATTTTGACGAAAACCGGGTATTTATAACACTGGTTTTGTATCTTTACGGTATAAAAATACAACCCAATATTAATCCACTTTGATAAAAATATGCAGAAAAATCAACAATATTTTTTTAAGATGTTTTCAAATTTTTTTTTTATTATTATATTTTATATATATATATATATATATACATATATACCCACATATATTATAACATATTATAATATATAATATATATAATATATAAAAACAAATCGGGCTGGGCCGGCCCAAATAAATGGGCCGGACTCAGCCCAATAAGGAAAGGTTGGGCCGAACTCGGCCCAGACTGGGTTGGGCCGGTCTCGGCCCAACAGGCCTCATGCATCTTCTGGTCCGGGCCGGACTCGGCCCAGATCTAAAGGCTGGGCCAGAACCGGTCTGGCCCAGGAGAGAAAAAAAAGAAACGGGGAGGGGAATTAATTTTCCCCTCCCGTCCTCCTGCATGCAACAGAATTATGCATGCAGGAGCAAGACGCTGCAAAAACAAAACAGGGGGGAGAGGGCGTTACCTGGCGCGAGGAGGCGGTGGTGTGGCTCGTGCACGGAGGCTCCAGGCGGCGGCGCTGCGGCTCCTTCTCTCTTCGGTGTTCGGCTCTCTCTCTCTCTTCGGCCTCCTCTCTCTCTCCTCCCTTCGGTTTTTTTTTTTGTTTTCGGTTTCGTTTTTTTTCTTGCTTTCGGTCTGTTTCTCTTCTCTTTCTCTCGTGCCTGCTCTCTCTTCTCCTCCCTTCTCGGGTCTCTCTCTCTCTATTCCTCTCGGGTCTCCCCCTTTTTTTTTTCTTCGGTTTTCTCTTCTATTTATAGGGGTCGAACCGTGGGGGACCATCGTTAGTGCGGTGCAACGGCTGGTCGGCCAATGCTAAAGGTGGTGGGGGCGAGGAGAGAGAGGCTCGGGAAGATTTGAAAAAAAAACAAAAAAAAATGGTTTTCTCTGTTTCTGTTTCTGCGGGGGAAAGGAAGAAGACGAACAGTGTCGTTCAAAACGACACCGTTCTGGTCTTTCCTTTTTTTTTTTTTTTTATTTATATATGAAACGGCGTCGTTTTGGATAAAACGCGCCGTTTCATTTAAATGGGTCAAACTTCAAATCAGTCCTTCGGACTCGGTCTCCGCCCCTCTTGTTGGCCGCCTTTTTCACTTTGGTCCTTGGTCTCTGATTTATGCAATTTAGCCCTCAATTAATTAATAAACTTTCAATTTCTTCAATTAGGCCCCTGAACCGAAAAATTTGCAGCCCCTCCATTTACGCGCCTCTTCCAATTTGGTCCCTGGTTTCGGATTTTCTTAATTAAATCCCTAATTGGCCCTTAAACTTCAATATTTATGCAATTAAGCCCCTGATTTGTCCCAATAAATTCCTAAAAAATATATTTTGGCCCCAGAACTTAAATTTCTTCGAATTAAAGCCCAAATTGACTTTAAAATTAATTTTTCTTGCAATCAAATCCTTTATAAATTCAATTAAGAATCCAATTAAGTCCATAAAAATCCAATTAAGTCCATAAACATCCAAATTTGGGCTTTTCTCCTCAAAATTCAAATTTTCCTTCTCAATCAGGCTTTTATCCTTCAAGAATATTCTGTCAAAAATTCAATCCTTGTATTTTTAAATTCCTTGACCAATTTCTGACTGTTTTCTGAGCGCTTCTGCCTTCTGTTATTTTTTCTAAACTCTTTTGGCTATTTATTTTATTTTTCATGGAGACCCAAAAATGGGTTACAACAATAACTTTGACAAAAAAGCAAAGGAAAAAAATCAAAAGTAGAAGAACCAAATCGAAATACCTTATATATACAAATTAAACACCAAATGTTAAATTGAAAAAAACAAAACTTCAACAAAATAGAAAAAGACTAAAAATAGTAATCAAAGATAAAAGGTCTGAATCTGAAATAACAATAACAATGAGGACCATAATATATTTACTGGGGCAGGAGGTAGAAATAAAAAAAAAAGAAAAAAAAGGTTATTGGCGATACACTGACCACATTTGAAGAACACACTCAGCCTAAAATGAAAGAGAAGACAGAGAGGAATAAATTAAGACGATAGAAGCCTATTTTTGACCGCCAAAAACCACTACATGCGTTGTCCAAAATGTGCGGTGACTCCAACGGGTAGGCGTGTGTTCTGCAAGATCCAACAACTTTTTAAATATAAAATTATTATTTTAATTATAAATTACGTTACTACCCTGAACCAAACTTATAATTAACAAAAAAAAAATCAAGGCTAAAAGATCAAAATACCCCTAACAACAATGAATTCTACGTCTTGCATCCAAAGATACATATGTAATTTTACTATGTATGAAATACAAAAATATCTAAATACCTCTGCCAAAGACCACTTATTTTTTCTAACTCTTAGAGGTATTTTGGTTATTTTACTGTTCATTAAAACATTGAATAGATGAAAAAAACCCCAAACAAATTAGTAATGACTAAACTAATGCACCATGTGAAAAGATCCAAATACCTCTTACTACAACGAATTCAATGTCTTGCATCCAAAGATACATGTGTAATTCTATTGTGTATGAAAAAACAAAAACACCTAAATATCTCTACTCGGGGCCATTTATTTTTTATAACTCTTGGGAATATTTTGGTTATTTTACTATTCATTAAAACATTGAATAGATGAAAATATTCCTGAACAAATCAATAATGATTAATGTACCTTGTGAAAATACCAAAATAACCATGGTTTAAAAGCATGAACTTTTCAATAGGAAAGACAAAATAATTGAAAAATATGAATGGAGCCACATTGATTCCATGTTTTGTTTTGGTTGTTTTTCAACAAGGATGTATCATAGAAAAACTTGAAATAATAGGTAAGCGAGAAGGAGAAATAGAAGGGAGATTGAAAGGTTATCTTGGTGTGAATGTCGTGGATGATGAACTTTAGATACTGTTGAATTCTACCACCGGTTCGAAACAAAAATCTCAACATCCGTTGTTCTGTAAATTGAATTTGAATTTTAAGAACTATAAATTTGAAATTATATTTTCTAGTGGAAAAAGAAAGAAGATTGTCATAACCTAATTATGGATTATTCCCTAAAATTTACTTCTTTTTTTCAAAATAAAAATAAAATAAATGCTGACAATGTAGAGAAAGTAGGTCGGGAGACCAAGCTGCAATTTTTAAAGGAAATTCAAAGCCTAATTGTACCCCATTATGCCCTCATTTTGAGTGCCCCTTTAAGCCCTCACCTCATAGATAGTGTGTTTTCTAACCCTACCTCCTTTTTTAGTGTGGCTTCGAGCCCTCACCTTATCGGTAATGTGTTTTCTAACCCTACCTCATTTCGAGTGCGCCTTTGAGCCCTCGACCACTTTAGGTAGTGCGTTTTCCAACTCTATCTCTTTTTTAGTGTGCCTTAGAGTCCTCAACCACTTTAGGTAGTGTGTTTTCTAACCATGCCTCTTTTTTAGTGCACTTTCGAGCCCTCACCCCTTAGGTAGTGCGTTTTCCAACCCTGCCCCTTTTTTAGTGTGCCTTCGAGCCCTCACCTCATGGGTAAGTGCGTTTTGCAACCCTACCTCCTTTCGAGTGTGCCTTAGAACCCTCAACCACCTTAGGTAGTGTGTTTTCTATCCTTGCCTCCTTTCGAGTACGCCTTTGAGCCCTCACCTCTCAGGAAGTGCGTTTTCTAACCTTGCTTCCTTTCAAGTATGCCTTTGAGCCCTTATATCTTGAATAGTGCACCATCAAGTCCTATCATGTTATCTCTTCAAGACATTTTTTTTTCACCCGGGTAGGTCACCCATCATAATCAGATCTCTTTGAAAACTCTTTTCATCTTTCATATGGGTTGGTTGCCCATTACAATAAAACCATTTTTTGAGAAATCCTTGCATTTCTTACCACCTTCAAAATCTTCCATTTTGAGCCGGTCGCCCATTACAATGAAATCATTTTAAGAAATTCTTACATTTCTCACCACCTCCAAAATTTTAATCTGGGCAAGTTGCCCATTACAACAAGACTACTTTGAAAAATCTCTGCATTTTTCACCTAGGTAGGTCACCCATTACAATAAGACCACCTCAAAAAATCTTTTTTCAATTTTCTCTGGGTAGGTCACTCATGACAATTCGACCGCTTCAAAATCTCTGAATTTGTTTCCAGTTTTTACTCCAAGTGCGCTTTCTAGCCCTCAAAAGAATTCCTCATCTCTCACTATGATGAGTCCATCATCTCTCATTCTTCCTTTTCTTCTTTACAACGTTTACTCTAAAGTCTCTTACAAGACTTTCTATCGTAAGCATTGTAAAGAAGGGGACAACTGTCATAATCCAATTTTTGGTTGTTCTCCAAAATTTACATCAAATGTAAGGATAATTACTATTTTGTTTGCTTGTTAACAAATTTAATATTTTCAATTCAAATAACAACATTTTCAACTCAAATAATATATATCTATTTTTAAACTAGCTCAATAAATTTAATTTAGATATTCTTTAAAATAATAAATTATTTTTCAACAACTTGGACAATGCAAGCGACAAAAAAATATTGATTTTGTAGCAAGTGGCTCCCACACATGTGAATTGGATGGAGATAGCATATTATCAAAGCACACAAGTAGGCTCTGCCGCCCTGGCATTAGGTGTGCAATTTGTAGCAAGTGGCTCCCGCACATTGGATGGAGATAGCATATTATCAAAGCACACAGATAGGTTCTGCCGCGCTGGCATTCGGTGTGCAAGACCGGACAAGTTATTTGAATTGCTCTGTTACAGAAGGTATTAGATAAGCTTCATATGAGCACACCAAAGGCAGAGTCATCAAACATGTCATCTCACCGTATCAGAGCCTCCACGCGAAACTCCAGGAGCAGCTTGAAGAAGCCTTCCTCCTCCCTTGTATAGCTCCCGAATTCGATAACTAAATTCCTTGTTTCCCTTGCTTGTGAGAATACCAATGGTATATCTAGTGACAGTGGTGACAATGTAGTTGGCATGATTATAAGAACCGTACAATATATTTTAGTAAGTGGAAGGGCTAAGATTTAGCAGTTGAGCCGGGTGGCTAATTTATAAATCTTTAAACAGAGTGAACTTAATCTGTTCAATTGGACATGAATTTGTACTCAGTTTAAAAGAAAATCAATTTCAGGATAAGAAAGGGAAAATTAAATGTTTTAACAGGATAAGAATCTCAAATGAATTACACTGGTCATCAATTTAACCTTCGTGTGGAAGCATGGCAGATGCAGAATTAAGAAGCTGAAGAAGATGCGGTGAGCTGGGAAGAATTAGTGTTGTAACTATAACTTGAAGATTTGTTCATCCCTCCCTCAGAATCTGTAAGGCCATAGGACATTATTGAAAGTGAAGATGCAGACATTGGCGGGGCGAAATATGACGGCACGGGCATCTTTGATGGGAGAATAGGCAATGGAGCATCAAAATTAAGTATGTGAAGTGATAGCCGAATTGAGGGTCTAAGATGTTCATCCGGATGAGCACACGAAAGGCCGACGATCATCAAGCGTTCCATCTGCGTCTTGTTAAAATCTCCGCATAGTCTTGGGTCAGCTGCTTCAAGTAGCTTTCCCTCACCATAGAGCTCCCAAACCCACTGCACCATGGACACATGATCTTCATTACTGGCCTTTGGGTTGATAGGTTTTCTTCCACAAGCAATCTCCAATGCAACAATTCCAAAACTGTAAACGTCTGACTCTCTGCTAGCCTTGCCTGTCATTGCACACTCTGGAGCCATGTAGCCCATTGTCCCTGCCAAAACTGTTGTTTGAGAACCTTTTCCATGGTCCACAAGCCTAGCCAGACCAAAATCCCCGAGCTTAGCATTGAATTCTGAGTCCAACATAATGTTGCTAGACTTTATATCTCTGTGCACCACACATTGTTCCCATTCTTCATGCAAGTACAACAGCCCCGATGCCAAGCCTTGCACGATTTTGTACCTCACCTCCCATGTCAACAAGCTAGTTTCTTTGAAAAGATGGGAGTCTAAGCTGCCATGAGGCATGAATTCGTAAACAAGTAAAAGCTCCCTTCTTTCATGACACCAACCAATGAGTTGGACTAAGTTTCTGTGCCTCAATCGGCTAATGATCTTTACCTCTGCTGCATATTCTTTAACCCCTTGTTTAGAACCTCTTGATACTCTCTTCACGGCAACGAATGAATCAATCTCCTTCAAAAAACCTTTATAGACACCACCGAACCCACCCTCACCTAGCTTCTCTTCATCCTTGAAGTTACTTGTAGCTCGAGCCAATTCTTGGTAAGAGAACTTCTTTGGTCCTGTTCCCCTTTCAAATTCATCATCCATGTACTCTTCAAGGACATGACCACCTTCTTCATCGTCTTCGTGCCCACGCATAAACTTAATAACAAACCCAACCAAAGCGGCCCCAACGACTATAGCACCACCCCCAACACCCAATCCAACTGCCAGTCCTGTCCTGTTCTTTTTCCGATCTAGTGGATTGGTAGCTGGATCTATTGGATTGGTAACATTATCATCAATTTCTAAGCTTGAACTAAAATCCCACGAGTAAAGGGTATGGAGGGCATATGCACTTCCTGTTGAAGCCGAAAAGCCAAAACTAACTCTTTCTGGTAGGTAATCCCTCAAACTAACTATTCGACTAAGGAATTGCATTTCTACAGTGCCATTTCTATAACCAGTGAAGGCGACGCTCAGATTATGTGTACTTGAATTATAACTAATCCAAGCGTCAGTTCTTCTCCCTCCAATAATATCACACAGCCAAGTAATATTATTTACAGATTGCATAGAGTTGATGTCAATACCTACATGCTCGCCTGGTGGATCAAAATAATTTTTGTAGATATCGAACTCCACAGCAACAAAATGATTAGCCGTTGTGTTTAGTAGCTGATCACGCCTTGTAAGACCTAGACCTGAACCCTCAGAGAGATTAGGCGGAAGCTTTGATCCTTCTGGCGCAAGAAAGAAAGCCAATCCATCTCCGTACGCACGTCGACCTTGCGAATCGATGGAAAAAGAGAAATGGGTAGTGAAGTCTGTAAGATTCCCCGAGGCCTCGTCCCAAAGCTGCATCGGTTTGTAATACGTGGCTCGACCGGAACTATTAGTTACATTAGCATTTCTTAGATTTTTGATGAGCTGAATAGCTCCATCTGCGGGATATGCTTCCTCGTATGAGATGTTTTGATCGGCCCCCACAATGAAGCTGGTGAAGTTGAAAGATAATCCACTCGCAGAAGAGATTATTAGTGTGAAGAGAGTTGAGAAAACAAAAGGAAGAAATGGAACAGGAAGCTTTTCCATGAAGGAAGTTGAAATTGTAGAGCTGCAATGCTTGGGGGTTAGGAAAATTGCAGAATTTCTTTTGCTGACAAGGGCAGGTATAAGCGTGTCTGCGGCGTTAATTTGCACGGTAATGAAATGTTTATTCTTGTTCTTGCTGTGGCCTCAAGTGGGAGCCTTTGTTCATTAGCATTAGTTAGACTTTCAAGATAGGCTGCCGTTTGAATTACTGGAAACCTTCTTGGCAACTCACTTGTCTCTGCCGCCTGATCTGCAGTCGAAACCAAGTCATTAATTAATAATTTCTTTGTTTCGTTTGTAAATAATAATAAAAAAATTATTCAACGTTGAAAAGAAATATTATTTTTTAAGTGTTTATTAATTATATGTTCTTACGTAAATTAAATGAAAAAAAATCACATGAACTCTTCAAATCTGCTTCCTAATCCTATTATATAAATATTTATAATATTAAAATAAAATATTTGGCACTTTTGATATTATAATTATATCTATTAAATTAATTATTTTTTGAACTTATTTATTTTAATTTTCATAATTAATTTTAATATTTATAATTGTTGATATATCATTATATGGGCACATGTAATGCAGCTGCTCAAACCAATTCGTGTAATTTATCAGGCATTCTCCAACGATTACTGTTATCAATTAGCCTAACCCAGTTTTTATCCAACAATATTATTGTTTCTTTTAAGGTTTGTTTTCGATTATTCAACCTCATCCAAGTTCTTATAGAACAATGATGGGCTGCATTTCATTATGCACCAGCCTATTACAGATGTTGAGTTTTTTGTTTCGAACTGGTGGTAGAATTCAACAGTATCTAAAGTTCATCATCCACGGCATTCTCACCGAGATAACCTTTCAATCTCCCTTCTATTTCTCCTTCTCGCTTACCTATTATTTCAAGTTTTTCTATGATACACCCTTGTTGAAAAACAACCAGAACAAAACGTGGAATCAATGTAGCTCCATTCATATTTTTCAATTATTTTGCCTTTCCTAATAAAAAATTCATGCTTTTAAATCAGGGTTATTTTGGTATTTTCATAAGGTACATTAATCATTATTGATTTGTTTATGAATATTTTCATCTATTTAATGTTTTAATAAATAGTAAAATAATCAAAATACCCCCCCGGAGTTATAAAAAAATAAATAGCCTCGGGTAGAGGTATTTTTAGGTATTTTTGTTTTTTCATACACAATAAAATTGCACATATACCTTTCGATGCAAGACATTGGATTTGTTGTAGTAAGAAGTATTTGGATCTTTTCACATGGTGCATTAGTTTAGTCATTACTGATTTGTTTGGAGGTATTTTCATCTATTCAATATTTTAATGAACAGTAAAATAACAAAAATACCTCCAAAAGTTAGAAAAAATAAGTGGTCTTTGGCAGAGGTATTTAGATATTTTTTTATTTCATACATAGTAAAATTACATATGTACCTTTGGATGCAAGACGTAGAATTCATTGTTGTCAAGAGTATTTGGGAATTTTAGCCTTGATTTTTTTTTGTTAATTATAAGTTTGGTTAAGGGTAGTAACATAATTTATAATTAAAATAATAATTTTATATTTAAAAAGTTGTTGGCGCTTGCAGAATATGTGCCCACCCGTTGGAGTCACCACACATTTTGGACAGCACATGCATTGGTTTTTGGCGGTCAAAAATAGGCTTCCATCGTCTCAATTTATTCCTCGTCGTCTTCTCTTTCATTTTAGGTTGAGTATGTTCTTCAAATGTGGTCACTAATAACCCTTTCTTTTCTTTTTTTATTTTTCTCTCTTGTCCTAGTAAATATATTATGGTCCTCATTGTTATTGTTATTTCAGATTTAGACCTTTTAGCTTTGATTACTATTTTTAGTCGTTTTTTTATTTTGTTGAAGTTTTGTTTGTTTTCAATTTAACCATTGGTGTTTAATTTGTATATATAAGGTATTTCGATTTGGTTCTTCTACTTTTAATTTTTTTAATTTTTTTTCCTTTGCTTTTTTGTCAAACTTATTATGGCTATCAATTTTATCCTTCAAATCAAGTTTATAGTTTTTATTTTTTTCAATAATAATAATAATAATGAAGATAATAATATTATTGATGATAATAGTAATAACAATGATGATAATAATAATTGTGATAATAATTATAAAAAGAGTAATGAAAATAATAATATTATTGATGATAACAACAACAACAACAATTAAAATAGTAATGATAATTATAATAATGATGATGGTAATAATATTATTAATGATATAAGTGATAAAATAATAATAATAATAATAATAATATGAGAGAGAAGAAGAAGAAAAATTAGTGATGATAATAAAAATACTAATAGTAGTTGTTAGGATGATAGTGATAATGACAATGGTAATAGCAGCAACAATAATAATAATAGTGATGATGATTGTAGTAATGATTGTTAAAATAATGATAATATTAATAAGAATGTTTCTATTATTACTAATAATGATAATATTAACAATAGTTGTGGTGGTGGTGATAACAACAATAACAATAATTATAGTATTACTTATTAATAATATTAGTGATAGTGATTGTAATCTTTATTTTTTGAATTGTGTTTTTAAAAATCCTTTCTAGCATGGTTTTGTGAGAAATAAATAGTTCTTCGTGTGCATACTAATATATATATTTCTCCATGAATTTTTTTTGTAGAAAATGCATCATTATAACATCTGGATCGAGAAACCTTTTATTTTTACACCTCTTGCATGGACACCTAATATCGTCTCCATTAAAATTTTTGGAATTAGATATTGCATAATTAATAAAACCTTGAACCCCATTACAATAATTCATCATTCGCAAACCTTGAGTGAATCTCGATATCTTCATAAACGATCATCTATCACTTCTATCAAACCTATATCAAATAACGATAACAACATGTATTAATTAATTACATTAACTAAATAAATTTGCAAAAGTATTGGTTTAGCTTAAGATTATTCAACTAACTTTAATACTTCTCATAATTCATTATCAATTATCTATGTAGATACAAATTTGTACATATTTACAAAAATTACAACTCGGCAACAAAATTAACAAAGTATAAAATAGACTTGTTAAATTTTATCACAATATGCCTAAGTTAATAATTCGTAATAAGTTTCAATAATTTACAAAAAGTATCGAAAACAAACCATAACATGTACTAAATCACAAATCCATACAACAAGTTTATTTGAGAAAAAATAATAAAACAAATAAACACCCAAATAAAATATATATACTAAAAAAATATACAATAAATAAAACTAACATTTTAAAATTGTGTTCATATTAAAAAAATGATAGATTTATTTAATAAAATTTCAATCAAGACATAGATGTTGTCAAACATGGTGTTGTTATGATTGAAAAGGTTGCGGGAGGATGAATTGTATTGAGATAAGAGGGGAAATATGGGGGGGTCAGGGATTGTTTTGTTGCAGAAAATTATTAAGAAACAAGTAGAAATAGGTGAGGGGGGAGAGGAGGGTCAAATATCAGGTTATATATTAAGTATTATTGAAGGATTGTTTTTATGAAATTATTCAGATGATAACTTTGTTGATAATTTTGTCGGTATCACTACCACATCACTATATGATTTACTTGTTTGAATCTTGTTATAATTTCATTAATAACAGTATCCGTAAAAACTTATATATCATTGTACTTTTTTATAAATAAGAAAAATATCTAAACAAGGGTGATAAAAGTTTGCTTAAACAGACTAAAATAAACAAGAAAAAGGTAAAATCCATCGGAATAGCATTTGCTTAGGATAAACATGGAGACTAATTAATAAAGGTATTATAATTAAATACAAACTTTCTTGTAAGATAAATTATAATATTGAACCTGTTAATCTTTAAGAAAATCATAAGACTTGAAGATAATTTATTTTTCAAGAACGAACTTACTAATACTTTTTATAAAATTCTATTAAAAAAAGTCGCATATAAAATCCATTCATCATTGAATGATATATATATCATAAAGAAAAGAGAATATTCTACTCCGATGAACAATTTGAGAAATCAGCCAAATGGAAACCAGAACTGGCAAGAAATAAACATGTTTTAGAAATCCCAGGAAATGTTTGAGGTCTCTGCAGGTTGATGAATGCACAGGTCAATGATTGTGTTGATGATTGACACTTGGCCAAGCTCTCGCCCACAAGTAAGCATGGAGGTTTAAATATTACTTTAATGCTAAATGGTTGGTTAATCCAAGGGCCTAATTGGCGATTAAGGAAACATCTTTTATCTCCATTGGACAGCAGAATCTCCTTCACGTGGTCTCTCCCGATCACAGGTTTAGGCACAAAGTCCCATATTTAATCATTTTAAGTTTAGCGTATTGGTTTGTGTAAACAATTACCTGATAGTACGAGGCTGCTTTAATAAAGGGTTTCCTGTGCGATAATGTTCTCTTGTTTTCCTTCTGTTATTGGGTGATTTATTTTTTTTTAATTTTTTAGTAATCAAGATTTGAACTGGCTTAGCAGTTCAAGCTTATCTACCCTTTTGTGTTTTCTACTTCATACTATCAATACAAATCATAAAAGCAGAATATAATTTGGTCAGATCACATGTCTTATCATATTAAAATTTCATCGGATATAATTTAATTAATTAGTTTTTAGGTTTATTTTTTAAAATTATTAATTTAAATTTTATAAATCTCAGAACCTCTAAAAACTTATACGGTTATTAATTTTAGGGCCCGTAAAATTAGTCGAGGTACACACAAACTGGTCCAGACATACACATTAATAAAAAAAATTTTCAATATTTGAACAAAGGTTTTATTTCATTTTTTATTTCAAAATAAATTATATTATATTTGTATTGTTGGATCGGGCACATCAAAATTATATATTTGTAATCTTTAATCAATTATCTCATATCAAAACTATATCTTTCTCTAGTTAAAACTTAGGTAAATTATCCATATTTGAATAGGTGATGCTTTCATGGTTTTTTTTTTTTTTTGGTTGCAAGCATCCATTTGGATTCCAATAAAAGATGACGATGGGAATAACAAATGGATTGATTATAAGTCATCCATTAAGGGTATTTTTTTTAAAAAAAATTATATATTTTTTTATTTTTTTAAATTAATATTTTTATATTATTTTGATATGATAATGTGGCTATGACTCTTACCTCGCAGACACAAGTAAAGCAGCTTCCAGCTGCTTTCAGCAGCACACAAACATGTCCGTAAATTTTAGTAAGTTTTATTAACAGTAAATAATGATTTATCATTTATCAAACAATTGATACTTGTTATGGAACCTAAACATACTACCTAAACGCTAGAAAATAATTGAAAATTACCCTATCGTCTGGATAGGGTTTGTTTTTAGTATAGTGTATAAGATAATTTGTTTTTGTTTTTATTTGGTATTAGAATAAAATATGAAAATTATTTGATATATAGTATAATTGTATATATTTTCTATTTGTCTTTTACATACTTTGTTTTACAATGCAGTTTTTATACACACGAATTTCACTACATTATACATATTTTATATTCTTTTACTCATCCTAATGCTTTTTTAATTAACATAAATTATCAAAAAAAATATTTTATTTGATCAACTAATGTTCGTCAACAATGATTTAATAATATGATATAATATAAATACAATACGATGAGCTGCCTGGCTTAAAGCCGATTACATGAATCATGTCTTAAAATCCCTGCAATCATGTTCGGGTTTCGACACGTAACTGGCATTAAGCTTCAAAATCTTCTTTCTTCTTTCATTTTCCACCAAAAAATAGAATTTAAAATTTATTGTTCTTAAAATTCAAATAAGCTTATCTCCATATTCTAGAGATAAAATGGTTGAACTTTGATGTCGATTAAAAACCAATGTTAAGATTCCTATCCCTTGTATCCAGGTCATGCCCGCGTGCATTGACTTTCTTTCACTTTATATATATAAAGTGGCTAATTTATAAATCTTTAAACGGAGTGAACTTAAACTGTTCAAATGGACATGAATGATGAATTTGTACTCAGTTTTCAAAGAAAATCAATTTACAGAAAAGACGTGAAAATCGACCAGTACAGTAAAGGGGGCAAAACTAAATGTTTTAACTGGATAAGAATCTCAAATGAATTACACTGGTCATCAATTTAGCCTTCGTGTGGAAGCACGATGGACACTTGATCTTCATTACTGGCCTTCGGGTTGATAGGTTTTCTCCAATGCAACAATCCCAAAACTGTAAACATCTGACTCTCTGCTAGCCTTGCCTGTCATTGCACACTCTGGAGCCATGTAGCCCATTGTCCCTGCCAAAACTGTTGTTTGAGAACCCTTTCCATGGTCCACAAGCCTAGCCAGACCAAAATCCCCGAGCTTAGCATTGAATTCTGAGTCCAACATAATGTTGCTAGACTTTATATCTCTGTGCACCACACATTAATTGTTCCCATTCTTCATGCAAGTACAACAGCCCCGATGCTAAACCTTGAACGATCTTGTACCTCACCTCCCATGTCAACAAGCTAGTTTCTTTGAAAAGATGGGAGTCTAAGCTGCCATGAGGCATGAATTCGTAAACAAGTAGAAGCTCCCCTCTTTCATGACACCAACCAATGACTTGGACTCAGTTTCTGTGCCTCAATCGGCTGATGATCTTTACCTCGGCTGCATATTCTTTAATCCCTTGTTTAGAACCTCAACGCAACGAATGAACCAATCTCCTTCAAAAAACCTTTATAGACACCACCGAACCCACCCTCACCTGGCTTCTCTTCATCCTGGAAGTTACTTGTAGCTCGAGCCAATTACTTGTAGTCCTGTTCCCCTTTCAAATTCATCATCCATGTACTCTTCAAGGACATGACCACCTTCTTCATCGTCTTCGAGCCCACACATAAACTTAATAACAAACCCAACCAAAGCGGCCCCAACAACTATAGCACCACCCCCAACACCCAATCCAACTGCCAGTCCTGTCCTGTTCTTTTTCCGATTCCTACGTGAGCCACCATTTGGCGGAGAAGCTGCAGCTGGATCTAGTGGATTGGTAACATTATCATGAATTTCTAAGCTTGAACTAAAATCCCATGAGTAAAGGGTATGTAGAGCAAAAAAACTTCCTGTTGAAGCCGAAAAGCCAAAACTAACTCTTTCTGGTAGGTAATCCCTCAAGCTAACTATTTGACTAAGGAATTGCATTTCTACAGTGTTATTTCTATAACCAGTGAAGGCGACACTCAGATTATGTGTACTTGATTTATAACTAATCCAAGCGTCAGTTCTTCTCCCTCCAATAGTATCACACAGCCAAGTAAGATTATTTACAGATTGCATAGAGTTGATGTCAATACCTACATGCTCGCCTGGTGGATCAAAATCATTTTTGAAGATATATATCGAACTCCACTGCAACAAATTGATTAGCCGTTGTGTTTAGTTGCTGATCATTCCTTGTAAGACCTAGACTTCCACCTTGAGAGAGATTAGACGGAAGCTTTGATCCCTCTGGCGCAAGAAAGAACGCCAATCCATCTCCGTAAGGAATTTTATTTTGAGAATTGATGGAAAAAGAGAAATGGGTAGTGAAGTCTGTAAGATTCCCCGAGGCCTCGTCCCTAAGCTGCATCGGTTTGTAATACGTGGCTCGACCGAAACTGAAATTCATATTAGCAGTTCTTAGATTTTTGGTGAGCTGAACAGCTCCTTCTGCGGGATATGCGTCCTGCTCATATGAAATGTTTTGATCACCAACAATGAAGCTGGTGAAGTTGAAAGATAATCCACTCGCAGAATTAGTGTGAAGAAAGTTGAGAAAACAAAAGGAAGAAATGGAACAGGAAGCTTTCCCATGAAGGAAGTTGAAATTATAGTGCTGCAGACAATGTTTGGGGGTTCGCAAAATTGCTGAATTTCTTTCGTTAATAAGGGCGGGTAAAAGCGTGTCTGTGACGTTTATTTGCATGAAGGTGTTTCAATTTTTGTTGTTTTTAAATTTTTTTTACTTGAAAATATACTAAAATAATAATTTTATATTTTTAAAAAATTATTTTTAATATATTAAAATATCTAAAAAAACTAAAATAATTTTAATTTTAAAATATAAAAATAAATAAATAAAAATAATAATATTTATTTCTAACCACAATGTTGATTTTTTGAGTTTGTTTGTTGTTGTTATTGTTATTTTTCAAAGTATTTTTTATTTAGAAATATATTAAAATTATTTTTTATTTTTAAAAATTATATTTTATATTAATTTATTAAAATAATTTAAAAATATCAAAATTATATTAATTTAAAGTAAAAATAAATAATTTTAAAAAAATATATATAAAAATAAATAGGACAAAAAATTGTTATTTTCTGTGGTCTGAAGTGGAAGTCTTTGTCTATTAGCATTAGTTAAGAGCTGTTGGGCTTTCAAGACACAAGACAGGCTGCCGTCTGAACAAATCAAGGAAACCTTCTTGATAGTTGACTTGTTCTGCCGCCTCTGCACACTCTCCAGTGTGAACCAACTCATTAATTAATAATTTCTTTGTTTAGTTTGTAAATCAATAAAAAAAAAATTATTCAACGTTGAAAAAAAATATTATTTTTTAAGTGTTTATAATTGTATGTTTTTGTCGTATAGAAAATTAAATAGAAATCATGATAGAAAAATTCTTTTAATAAGCTTTTTAATAGAATATTTATAATATCAAAATAAAATATTTGACACTTTTAATATTATAATTATATCTGTTAAATTATTTTTTTTAACTTATTTATTTTAATTTTCATAATTAATTTTAACTTTTGTGATTGCTGGGATAAAATTAAATAAGCAGCTATTCACTGTAATTTTAGATATAATTATTTTTTTAATAATTATATAATTTTATTAACAGTTATAATATTTTATTGAAATGTTTTAAATCTATATGAACTCGTTACTACACAGAGAAAAATATATATAAAACAAATATTTTTTTATCCTTTTTTCTTATTTTTTTAAAGGTTTAAAAAGATTAGATGTATACTAAATGAGTTGTATTTATGTGAAATAAATAAACACTTTAAAGATAGTGTTTTTCACACCACAAGCTAGCTTTATTTTTGTTTCCATACCCAAACAGTTTGCTAACATTAACAAAAAAAAAAAACTAAACTAAAGAAGAAAGGGGTTTTACTTTACCTCTCTTCACATTACTCTATTCATTACAATATTGTCTTTTTTTCTCTCTCTAATTTATGTTTTTTTTTTCAATTTCAATTCTATTTTTCAACATTATATTTATTGGAGATTGTGCTTCATAATTTTTTAATTCACTTTTTATAAGGTTATCCTAGATCCATGATCCGGACCACAGGTTTGATAAATTAACTCTATTGACTTGATATTTTTTAATAATTATATAATTTTATTAACAGTTATAATATTTTATTGAAATGTTTTAAATCTATATGAACTCGTTACTACACAGAGAAAAATATATATAAAACAAATATTTTTTTTTATCTTTTTTTCTTATTTTTTTAGAGGTTTAAAAAGATTAGATGTATACTAAATGAGTTGTATTTATGTGAAATAAATAAACACTTTAAAGATAGTGTTTTTCACACCTCAAGCTAGCTTTATTTTTGTTTCCATACCCAAACAGTTTGCTAACATTAACAAAAAAAAAAAACTAAACTAAAGAAGAAAGGGGTTTTACTTTACCTCTCTTCACATTACTCTATTCATTGCAATATTGTCTTCTTTTTTCTCTCTAATTTATGTTTTTTTTTTCAATTTCAATTCTATTTTTCAACATTATATTTATTGGAGATTGTGCTTCATAATTTTTTAATTCACTTTTTATAAGGTTATCCTAGATCCATGATCCGGACCACAGGTTTGATAGATTAACTATATTGACTTGACTTTTTTTTTTTGTCAATTTATCATTTAACATTAGGTTGATTGAGAATTAAATTTTGTGATTTGTTTTGGTCTGCTTTTGATGAGGTTATCCCATCTCATGACTCGAGTCATGGGGTTGTTGAGTTAATCATGGTTTCCTTGAGTTGTTTTTTTGTGTTTATTTTTTAATTGATTTTTTTTTCAATTTTATTTTTCAACACTAGATTGATTGGAAATTGAGCTTCATAATTTATCTCAATTTTATTTTTTACTGTGTTATCCTGGTCTCATAATTCGAGTCACGGTTTTAACAGGTTAACTTGAGTTGACTGCAATTATTTTTTTGGGATCTTTTTTATTGATTTTTTTTAATTTCATCATTTAACATTGTGTTTGTTGAAAATTGAGTTTCGTAATTTGTTTTGATTCGCTTTCTATAAAATTATCATGATCTTATATTTTGATATTCAGATTTGCAGGTTAACTCAGGTTTTCTTAATTTTTATTAAAAAAATATCATCTTAAATATTTAATTTGAATTAAATTGTGTTTTTACTTATCATCTAGGTTACCTTTTTAGACCCACTAAGGTGATCGAGTCACATTAAATCAATTTCAAAATACCCCTCAGGTTATTTTGGTATTTTCACATGGTACATTAATCATTATTAATTTTTTCAGGAGTATTTTCATCTATTTAATGTTTTAATTAATAGTAAAATAACCAAAATACCCCTAGAAGTTATAAAAAATAAGTGGCCATGGGTAGAGGTATTTAAGTATTTTTGTTTTCTCATGCACCGTAGAATTACACATGTATATTTGGGTGCAAAACATTGAATTCATTATATTAAGGGGTATTTGGATCTTTTCACATGGTGCATTAGTTTAGTCATTACTGATTTGTTTGGGGGTATTTTCATCTATTCAATGTTTTAATAAAAAGTAAAATAACCAAAATACCACCAGGAGTTAGAAAAAATAATTGGTCTCGGGTAAGGATATTTAGATATTTTTGTATTTTCATACATACTAAAATTACACATGTATCTTTGGATACAAGACGTAGAATTCATTGTAGTCAAGGGTATTTGGGTATTTTAGCCTCGATTGTTTTGTTAATTATAAGTTTTGTTAATTATAAGTTTGGTTAAGGGTAATAACATAATTTATAATTAAAATAATAATTTTAAATTTAAAAAGTTGTTGGCGCTTGCAGAACACGCGCCCATCCATTGGAGTCACTGCACATTTTAGGCAGGGTATGCAGTGGTTTCTAGAGGTGAAAATAGGCTTCCATCATCTCAGTTTATTCCTCGTCTTCTTCTCTTTCATTATAGACAGTGCGTGTTCTTCAAATATGGCCAATGTATCACTGATGATCCTTTTTTTTTCTTTCTTCATTTCTCTATCCTGCCCCGGTAAATATATTAAGGTCCTCATTGTTATTGTTATTTCATATTCAAACCTTTTAGCTTTGATTACTATTTTTAATCATTTTTTCTTTTGTTGAAGTTTTGTTTGTTTTCAATTTAACCTTTGGTGTTTAACTTATATATATAAGATATTTTGTTTCGGTTCTTCTACTTTTAATTTTTAATTTTTCTCCTTTGCTTTTTTGTCAAAGTTATTATGGCTTTCAATTTTATCCCTCAAATCAATTTCATAGTTTTTGTTTTTTCAATAATAAAAATAATTGTTGCTACCCAATTTTTGACCCATGTTTTGATAAAAAAAAATTTTAAAAAAGGGTTTACATGTGGCGATAACATAAAGCATCAGGGTAATATTAAGGAAGCAACATGTCAAGGAGATAATTACTGAATCATATATAATTACTGCAATATAAAATAGCATAGATATATGATTTGATTCGTGCTGGTTATGGAAAATAATCACTGCAATATAAAACAACATATATATAGGATTTGTTGGTGCTAGTTATAGAAGACAATCTCTGCAATAATTATTGCAATATTTCTTTAAATAGCATGTATAGAGATTTTTCTATATAAATGAAACTTCAGTCATATTCTCCAGGAGGAGCAATTTTAAGATAAAACAATTAGGGCAACTACAAAACCCTAAACAAATCTCTTTTAAGCCAACCGACTGCTCACCCTTCGAGGGCAAAAAAAAAAAAAAAAGACGATGCTGACCTCCCCTCTCTGCCAAAACAGATTCACCAGAAACCCCATTCACCTCTCAATCGTTCCACCATCACCATCTCTCCTCCAAAACGTAGCAGCTCCCCTCTTTATTAGTCCACCATCTCCATTCTTCCCTTGCAAAACTAGAGAACCCCATTAAAGCCATAGCCCCTTTCTCATTTTACCCATAGCCAACCACCTTCCCCGATTTTCACATCTCACTCTTTCCGACAGCCCACTCATTTCCATTTCCTTCATACAAGAATGAGGGAAAGAGAGAGAGCAACCAAAACCAGTCCCCCTCCTAGCCATTCCCCTCTCTCAGCCATTTCTTCCCCTACACCCGAAGCAACCGTCTCTGTCAACATAGCCCTAGACCATTCTTCTTAATAGAGACAAGACGAACACGAATGAGAGGAAGGATGAGCAGAAGGAAAGAACATAAACAGACAAAAATACAAAGAGACCAACCAGCATGCCTTCGCCATCACCTTTGTCCCTTCGTTCCATCTCCAGTTTCTTCTCCTCCAGCTGTGCAACTTTTTTTCTTTCGTAGGCACGCAATCTCTTCACTGCACTTCTCAACAGCACAGTCGTCTTGCACCGTCTACAACCGTGGAATCGTTATCAGCCCCGACAACCATCACTAACTCGCAGCCCCTCAACCATCAGGAGCAGGTATTAGCAGAAGCAGTAGCCCAACAATGAGACCAGTTTCATCCCGGTCGACGCCACCCACCAGCTTCATCCCCGAGCACCAGCTTTGTCCCTGCACATGGTAAGCTCTTCTCGTCTCTATACATGCATAAACTTCATTCACTCTGTTACTATGCATGTGAATTTTAATTCACCAGTAATTGCTCATGCGAGTCTTCTGCTAGCAGAACCGATTACTGATTTCAGCTAGTAAGCGGATTGAACCTAACTGAATAAAGTCCAACTCATATGGCTGAGCTAGATCCAGTTTAAAAAAAAGATATAAAAATAAAGTTTATGTTTCGGGCCATCCTTGATTTTTTGGATTGTTCAGTTTTCTTGTAAATTTTGAGAATTTATGCGCATTGTTTGTTGTCTTTAGTTGTGATTAACTGTGATGCTTGTGTTTTCGACTAAAAAATATAAAAATATTTTTGTGTATTGCATACAGTCAATACCCTAACATATTTTTAATTTCTTCTTTAAAAAAAAAACAAATATTTGAAGTTTAAAAGAAAATATGTTTTAGCATGTATTTCTTAAACACACAAAAAATTATTTTCTTGCATTCTGGATTTTACAACATGTTTGTAAAACTCCATAGGGTGTTGGCCAATATTCTAAAAAATATAAAAATCTTATTTTAGGGGGAATTCATCTATTATTCATCGTTAATGTTTGGAGAAGAAATCTCTAAGGGATGAATATCCAAAATATTATTGGAAATAATTTGTTATTATTCGTTATTAATGTTTGGATAAAGAAACCGAAGTGGTTAATATCCAAAATATTTTTCTAGGAATAATAACTCACCACACATCTTTGAAAGAAGCATCGATTATAATTGAGGACATTTTAATTTTTGACTTCACGGTTTACGAGCCGTGATGAAACACTAAAGCAAAGAAAAGGCTTTTAAAGCGCTCTAAATTTCCTTAGATTTCTAAATATTTGTTTCTTTTCTTGGCAATTTACGAGTCGCGAACACCTGAAATACCAAGGAAAAATGAGTTTTTAAAGCACATTGAATCTCCTTGGATTTCTTTATTAATAAATTTAGTCTTAATCAAACACAGATTTCAAGAGATCTACATTGGTTCCCCCTTGCACTTTGTGGACATATCTAAATGTATGATCTATATTGGCCAAGAATTCTTGCTTTCGAACTTTAAACCCAAATCATTCATCATAGCAAACCTATCCTAGGAAAACTAATTAAGAGAAAACCAACATTGTCGCACGTGTGCGGTGCCGTGGTGAAAACATCCACCCTTAAAATGTGTTATCTTCTATCGACCTGACAAATATTAGGAGACAATGAATTCTTGTCTCATATCAATGAAAAATTAGAATGGGAGTCGCCACCTAGTATTTTGGTTACTAGGAAACCTAACTGGTCTTAGAGATCGGGTACGGGGACTGGTTGCGTAAAGGGAAGGTATTGGCACTCCAAATACGCCCTATCTAAACTAAGCTGCATTGTTTTATTGTCTGATAAAATCTAAGGTCTTATCGTGTTTTCTAGTTGTTGGTCCGTCTATGGCTTAAGAAAAGTCCTGATCGGTAAGGACATCCTTATCTTATCGAGTAATTCTAACATTAACAAAAAAAATTAATATTCAGAATACGTCTTATGTACAAGGTTGTAACCCTAGATATTAAAAGAAAACAAAATATTTTATTTGGAATTTTTGAAATGTTAGTCTAGTTCTCGTGACTTTAATAAACTAGTTATTAAAGTCAAAATGCATGCTAATACGTGTTGTAACCCAAATTTTGATTCACTAAGATTTTGTTGAATGTTATTTTATTTTTATTATTATTTATAAAAATCCAAAAAAATTAAGAAAAAGTTTAAAATTCAAAATATATTTTTCTCGAGTCAACCGCATATTTTCATAAAAACCGAGTCCACCGGGTCAATACGGGTCCAACCATGTCGACCAGGGTAAAAAATGAGTTTAATGACGTTTCGGGTCAAAACCATCATTTTTGGTCAAAACCGTCATTTTTGACCAAAACCGAGTCTGTCGGGTCAATACGGGTCAAACCATGTCAACCAGAGTAAAAAATGAGTTTTCATGACGTTTCGGGTCAAAACCATTATTTTCGATCAAAACCGTCATTTTTTTTCAAAACCGAGTCCACCGGGTCAATACGGGTCAAACCATGTCGACCAGGGTAAAAAATGAGTTTTCATGACGTTTCGGGTCAAAACCATCATTTTCGGTCAAAACCGTCATTTTTCATAAAAAAAAAAACCAATTTCACCGGGTCAATAAGGGTCAAACCATGTCGACCAGGATAAAAAAAAAAGAGTTTTCATGATGTTTCGGGTCAAAATCGTCATTTTCGGTAAAAACCATCATTTTTTATCAAAACCGAGTCCATCGGGTTAATATGGGTCAAACCATGTCGACCAGGGTAAAAAATGAGTTTTCAAGATGTTTCGGGTCAAAACCGTTATTTTTCGGTCAAGATTCGGTTAACCGGGTTGATACCCATCAAATTTTTTTGTGTGTTTCATTTTTTTTTGGTGGTTGAAACGGGCTTTTTCTAATACTGATTTAAGTTTTTTAATTTTACCCATATAAATATTAATTATTATATATAATAAAACAAAATTAATAATTTAAAAATTTATTATGGTAGATGAGTTAGTTGCCGACTATGCATTATTTTCTTTTGAATTAAATGTGTTGTCTCTTGTTTATTGGCTATAAATAGCCACGAAATCAGAAGAAAAGAATAGAAATAGCCACGAAATCAGAAGAAAAGAATAGAAATAATTGTGCTGCTATTCATTTTTTTTTTAGTTTTTCTTTATGAGAGTAGGATATTGTTTTTTTTTAAAAACAATTTGAAAAATACCAAACAAGTCCCAAACATTAGATTCAATAGTATTAGTAATAGTATTAGTTATGGTGGATTAAAACTCAAACACATCTTAGCCCTTGAAATAATCTAAGCTTTGATCCCATTGCGACACGTCACCCGGTGTACTAAGCTTTCGATGTACCGCGCCACACCGGATTGAAGCTCAGCTCATCTGGACCGTCCATCAACCTGCAGATCGAGCCAATCACAGCCGCACGATCTTTTCATCAGAGATCCAACGGTTCACAGACTTCAGCTGCACCGGTGTACCGTGCTAGCGTTCACACCGTAGTATAACCCAGAGCCTCTCTCTCCTCTCGCCGGCGACTTTCTCTCTCTCCTCCGATCTCCCATCTTTGGCCGTCTCAAGCCTCCAAACCACCACAGAAAGGTTGCCAACTTTCTAAAAAGCAAAACCCCGGCCTTTTTTAGCGTTTTCTCTTACTCATCTGGCCGGAAAAAGAACGTGATCGTCGTCGGCCACCAAAGCTTCAAGTCCTCGATTCTCCCTCATCAGCCATCAACGGCCGTCAAGACCACCACCATCAGAATCCTCGACCGCAAATCTACCAGTATTGACCATCGGTTGGCCAGAAATCTCGCTTAAAATTTCGCCGCCGTCAACAGTAACTGCGCATGAGCCACACGCGCTGCCAAGGGCATTTTCGTAATTTTTCAAAAATCCGGGGTATTTCAGTCTTTTACCTATACAGTGGCACTCAGGTAATTGTTTTTTAGATTTCTAACATTTTTTTATTTTGTATATAAATTTTCTTGCATAAAAGAAAACAAAAAAATAAAACAAAAAATAAATATAAAAACGACGCGGGTCCAACACTTATCTTATCATATTATCGGTCGTGGGCGCAAAGCTCAACTTCTCAAGAATGATTATACCTATTTCTGAATGATATCAAAATATTTGTTTTTATAGACAAGTATTATTTGCGACACGTTTTTTTTACAGAAAAGGACCGATGTCAAATGTTTAAATAACAAATATGGATTATGTTAATATTTTAGACGAGTTTCTTATTTTTAGGAACTGATATTATTTTTTAAAACGAGTCTCCTACGAACGTTGTTTGTCTACACGTCTCTTTTTACAGAAAATGACCGATGTCAAGGGTATTTATACCAAATATGGATTATGTCCATCATTTTCTTTTGGTAACTCAGACGTAAATCTCCTTTTTAGGGTTAAACGTCGATATTTTAGACGAGTCTCCTATATTTAGGGATTGATGTCATTTTTAATGTGTCTCCTATTTTTAGGGATCGAAGTTTAAAAAAAAAAACAAAATTACAAATAAGCTCAAAATATAATAGCATTTGAATCAAATATAAAAACACACAAGTAAAGGTAACCTTTTTCTTGAAGGAGAAGGCATGAAAAGCTTACATGGTTCACAGCTGCTGCTGGGAGAAATCCCTCCTGAGCTTGTCGCTGGAGGGATTCTAGGAAGAAGCTATGATGCCTCCCTGAGCATGTTCGTCTCTTCTCCTCTCTTTGCGTCTGGTTCTCTCCTTCTCGTTGTTTCTTTTCTTAGTTCTTCTCTTGTTCTACTCTGCCGCCCCTTTGATCTCTTCTGTTATGTACTCTTCTCTCTTTTTTTTCTTGTTTTATTGCTCTTTGCTTTATCTCATGTTCTGCTCACTCTCTGCCTCCTCTCTTCCCAGCTCATCTCTATTTTTCCCCCTTACATTCCCCTCTTTCTGTCTTTTTCTCCTTCGTTTTCCCCCCCTCGGGTTCTTCTGCTTCTCCTGCTCTCCCCTTTTCTTTTCCTTCCCCGTCTGTTGCCCCTCTTCCTCACGTCTCCCTCTGTTTTTATTCTCCCTCCTCTCCCTGTTTTCCTCTCTTTTTCCCCCATTGTTTTTTTTTTCTACTGTCTCCTTGCTCTTTCTTCTCTTTTTTTTCTCTATCGTTATTGGTTGTCTCGTTCCTTCTCTGTCTTGTCTTCTCCCCCTCTGTTTTCCCTCCTCTGGCTTTTACAGCCAGAGAACGCAAGCATTCTTTTGGTAATAGTCGCGTGCATCCCGGCGGTGAGGAACATCAGCCGCCAGACGCGCCTCCTAATTGAAAACGGTTCCATTATCAATGCCAACGTCTCCTGCCTTTAATGCCACAGCTGTTATGTTTAAGAAGATAGTTAATAGTGCTTAAATGGAACGGCGCTGTTTGGATTTCTTCTGATTTGGTCATTGAAGTTTTTTTGCAATTTTGTAATCAACCCCTGGGAAAAACTGTAACTAGATTCCTTAATTTTAGCGCCTTTCCTGGTTTGGTTTTTGGCTTTGGATTATTTCAATTAAGTATCTAATTGGCCATCAAACTTCAATACTTATGCAATTAAACCTTTGATTTGAACAAATCAACTCTTAAAAATTATAATTGAACCCAGAACTTTAATTTCTTCCAATAAAAGCCTAAATTGACTTTAAAATCAATTTTTCTTACAATCCAACCCTCCATAAATTCAATTAAACCTTAGATAAAATTTAATTGAGTCCATAAACATCTGATTTTGGACATTGGTTCCTCAACATGAATTTTCTTTGTCAACAGAGCTCTCATTAGTAAAAAAGTATAATGTTAAATTTTAATTCTTGTATTTTTGAACCTCCTCAACCAATTCCTAGCCATTTTATGGAAGTTCCAGCATCCTTTTCTCACTCCTATTATTATTTTTTATTCCTTTTGAATATATTTTTTGATATATATTTTGTGAATTTTTTTTTCATTTTTTTGTGGGGGAACCCAAAAATGGACAACAACAAACACCATAGCAATTATAAGGCAAACCAAAAACCAAGCAGCTTATCTTAGGTAGAGTGTACTAGGGATGCTAATACATTTCATTTACGCAACCAGTTCCTTACCTTAGAATCTCTGAAAGACCAGTTAAGGTTTTTAGTGACCATAATACTAGGTGGTGACTCCCTTATTCACAAAAACAAAAACAAAAAACTTGAAATCAATCGAGGCTCGCCGCAACGTCGCGCTTCGCCGCGAGGGTGCGACAATAATAATGAAGATAATAATATTATTGATGATAATAGTAATAACGATGATGATAATAATAAGTGTGATAATAATTATAAAAAAAGTAATGAAAATAATAATATTATTGATGATAACAACAACAATTAAAATAGTGATGATAATAATAATGATGATGATGATGATGATAATAATAATAATATGAGAGAGAAGAAGAAGAAGAAAAATTAATGATGATTATAAAAATACTAATAATAGTTGTTGGGATGATAGTGATAATGACAATGGTAATAATAACAATAATAATAATACTGATGATGATTGTGGTAATGGTTGTAAAAATAATGATAATAATAATATGAATGCTTTTATTATTACAAATAATGATAATATTAGCAATAGTTGTGGTGGCGGTGATAACAATAATAACAACAACAACAATAATGATGATGATGGTATTACGTATTAATAATATTAGTGATATTGATTTTAATCTTTATTTTTTGAATTGATATTTTTTAAAATCCTTTATAGCATGGTCTCGTGAGAAATAAATAGTTCTCCATATGCATACCAACACATGTATTCCTCCATGAACATTTTTTGTAGAAGATGCATCATTACAATATCTAGAACGATGTTTTTATTATTATGTTTACACCCCTTGCATGGACATCTAATACCGTCTCCATTAATATTTCTGGGATTGGATATTGCATAATTAATAAAACCTTGAACTCCATTACAATAATTCATCATCCGCAATTCTTGAGGTGAATCTTGATACATTCATAAACGATCATTAAACATTTCTATCGAACATATATCAAAAAATGATGACACCATGTATTAATTAATTATTTTAACTAAACAAATTTGCAAAAATATCGGTTTAGATCAAGATTATTCAACCTATTTTAATACTTCTCTTAATTCATTATCAATTATCTATGTATATACAAATTTGTACACATTTATAGAAATTACAACTCGACAACAAAATTGACAAAGTATAAAACAGACCCATTAAACAAGCCATTATTTATTTCATCACAACACACCTAAGTCAATAAATCGACATAAGTTTCAACAATTTACAAAAAAAAAATCTAAAACAAACCATAACATGTACAAAATTATAAATTCATACAACAAGTTTGTTTGAGAAAAAAAAAAACAAGTAAACACCCAAACAAAATACATATACTAAAAAAATATGCAATAAAAAAAACAAACATTTTACAATTGTGTTCATTTAAAAAAAAAAAAAAAAGGGTAGATTTGTTTATGTAAGATGAAAAATCCTCAATAAAATTTCAATTAGAACATAGAAGTTGTCAAATAGTGTTGTTGTGATTGAAAAAGTTGTGAGAGAATAAATTGTGTTGAGATGAGAGGGGGAATGTGTGGGGAGGAGGCTGTTTTGTTGCAGAGAATTAAGTCGAAATAAGGAAGGGGAAACGGAGGGTCGAACGTCAAGTCATATATTAAATACTACGGATCGATTTTTTGATGGAATTATTCTAATGGTAACCTCATCGACAATTATATTGGTATCAATGCCACGTCATTATATGGTTTGCCTGTTTGAATCTCGTTGTGATTCCATCGATAACAGCATTTGTAACAACTTACACGTCATCTTACTCTTTGTTTTTTTTTTTTATGCTTTCTATTCCGACTAGGATTCTCTCGGTATATACCGACGATGTATTTTCGTCGGTGTTTACCAATGGAGTTAGCGATGGACAAATTTAGTCGGTAAAAATCACCGCAAAATACCGATGGATATTTTATTATTAAACTTATATAATCATAATTACATTTGGATTTTTCTAAAGTTTGCCATAATGGGAAAATAACAACAATTGATTATAATAATAAACTATTTTATAAATGAGAAAACATATTTAAAGAACGGTGATAAACATGAGAAAAAATAAACAAGAAAAATTTAAAATCCATCCAAATAGCATTTGCTTGCTTCAGATAAACATGGAGACTAATTAATAAAGGTATTATAATTAAATACAAACTTTCTTGTAAGATAAATTATAATATTGAACCTGTTAATCTTTAAGAAAATCATAAGACTTGAAAATAATTTATTTTTCAAGAACGAATTTAATAATACTTTTTATAAAATCCTATTAAAAAAATATCTGTTTTTTTTCTCATCAAGGATATCTATATCTATCACCATTGGTAATTGATAAATTAATAATTTTTTCATGAAAGAAATGTAATTGTGCTAGAAACCCTGATTAGATTATATATATAATCTAATCAGGGTTTCTAGCACAATTATATATATATATATAATTATATATATATATATATATATATATATATATATATATATATATATAAGAAAAGAGAATATTCTACTTCGATGGACAATTTGAGAAATCAGCCAAAAGGAAACCATAACTGGCAAGAAATAAACATGTTTTAGAAATCCCAGGAAATGTTTGACGTCTCTGCAGGTTGATGAATGCACAGATCAATGATTGTGTTGATGATTGACACATGGCCAAGCTCTTGCCCACAAGTAAGCATGGCGGTTCAAATATTACTTTAATGCTAACTGGTTGGTTAATCCAAGGACCTAATTGGCGATTAAGGAAATATCGTTTATCTCCATTGGACAGCTTCAGGCACAGAGTCCCATATTTAATAATTTTAATTTTAATTTTAATTTTAGCGTATTGGTTTGTGTAAACAATTACCTGATAGTACGAGACTGCTTTAATAAAGGGGTTCCTGTGCGATAATGTTCTCTTGTTGTCCTTCTGTTATTGGGTGATTTTAAAAAAAACAATTAGTAATCAAGATTTGAACTGGCTTGGCAGTTCAAGCTTATCTACCCTTTTGTGGTTTCTACTTCATATTATCAATACAAATCATAACAGCAAAACATAATTACGTAATCCCAAGTCTTATAAGATTAAAAATCTATAATTAATATTTAATTATGAGAGGAGTGTAACTTAATTAATTAAATTTTATATTTATTTGTTAAAAATTACTAGTTTGAGTTTTACAAATCTCAGTATCACAAAAAATTTATATGGTCGTTAACTTTAGGATTCATAAGATTAATCGATAACACGCAAACTCGCTTGAACACCCATATTAATTAAAAAATATTCTATGATTTGAACAAAGCTCATATTTCATTTTTAATTTCAAAAATAAATTATATTATATTTGTATTGTTGGGTGGGGCACATCAGAATTACATATTTGTAATCTTTAATCAATTATCTCGTATCAAAAATATATCTTTCTCTAGCTAAAACTTAGGTAAATTATCCATATTTGAATAGGTGACGCTTTCATGGTTTTTTTTTTTTTTTTTTTTGCAATCATCCTTTTGGATTCCAATAAAAGATGGTGATGTGAATAACAAATGCATTGATTATAAGCCATCCATTAAGGGTATGTCTTTTAAAAAAAAATTGAAAAATATTATATATATTTTTTATTTTTTTTAAATAATATTTTTTAATATTTTTATATTATTTTGATATGATAATATGAAAAAGAATTTTTTAAAAATAAAAAATATTATTTTAATATATTTCTAAATAAAAAATCTTTTAAAATAATCATTATTAAATATTTAAATACTTTGAGTTACTGTAATATCATTAAAACGAGAGAAATTTATATATTAAACTACACACTACCAATATCCCTTTGACATAATGGTATCATAAATTAACAAGAGGGGTTATGAAAAACGTGTACCTAAACTCCCCACGGCCATAATGTCGAGAGAGGGCCCTCTTTGAAAAAACATTGTATGCAAAAATGATGACAATATTACGATCCACGAGCATACTTTGTTTGTTTTTATATTTTAAAATTATTTTTTTAAAAAATTATTTTTTTATTTGAAATTAATATTTATTTATATTTTTAAATTATTTTGATCCATTGATATTAAAAATAATATTTAAAATAAAAAATATACTATTTTAATATATTTTTAAATATTTTTTTTTAAAAAAAAAAACAATAATTATACTTTCATTAAAGTGCTGATAAGCTTTACTCATGTGCATGCAATTCATGATATTGAAGGATAAACCATTATAAAATATCTGGAAAACGTCACATCAATATATACAAGAGTACTTGAACCTAACTAATAAGATCTAGAAATAAAAATTATTTGAGAATTGATCCACTACGTTTTCCAAAACAATATTTAATTAGTTTACTCAAAAGAATCTGATACGTGTTTATCATTATTATGTTTGTTATTTTACTTTAATTAAACTTTTCAATTATCACTAATATTATCAAAAATTAAATATAATTTTGAAAGGTATAACTCAACTTGTCAAGTTCTAAGTTTATTATCTAAAATTACCAGTTCGAGTTTTACAAACTTCAGGGCCACTGGAGATTTACATGATTGTTAACTTTAAAAGTCGTGGGATTAGTCGACCTGAATACCCATATTAATAAAAAAAAATTAAATGTGTATTTCACTTATATTAGTATGTTTTAACAAGAAATATTATAAGTTTTAGTGAATAATCAGTAATATTTTAGATAAAGATATTATTATTATTATTTTAACAGAGCATATATTATGAATTTTTTGAGTTGGGTCCATCTGCCTGGATATAACAATAACAGAGTCAAATCAACGAAATTGTTTTTTGCAAGGACTAGTTTACCGATTGGGAACAAACACAGGGTCTGAAAATGGACATGTCCAGTTGTCAACTTGTCATCCTAAAATAAATTTGTTTTTTTTTTAAAAAGTAAGTAAATAAGTCGCCGTGTTTTTGACAGCACGTGTCGATAACCTATTAGATAGATAGCTAATATCTCTGCTACCATAAACACACCAAGCATTGAATCCAGGAACATGGTACGATGATTTTTTTTTCTCCACTTGCTGGTGTAGCTCTATTGGAATACTCGCTTTCAACTATTGACATTTGCCTTCAACTATCTCTTCTCTCTTTCTCAACCCTTTATTTGATTCTCTTGACCCTAAACAATGGTCTTTTAGGACACTCAGTTTAAAGGCAGTTTGGAACCAGGGACGATGATTTTTTTCTTCTCCACTCGCTAGTGTAGCTCTATTGGAATACTCGCTTTCAGCTGTTGACATTTGTCCTTAACAATCTCTTCTCTCCTTCTCAACCCTATATTTGATTCTCTTGACCCTAAACAATGGTCTTTCAGGACACCTCAGTTTAAAGGCAGTTTGGAAAGTAAAGGTGGTTTTCTTTTCTTTTTTTTAATGTTTTTGTATAGTTTTGGTAAGTTGAAGTTAAAAATAATTTTGAAAAAATAAAAAATATTATTTTAATATATTAAAAATAAATAACCACTACACTCCTAGATATTATTTTCTTAGATATTCTTTTAAACAAATATATTTTTAACATTTGATTGGGCAAAACAAATCAACCACTCTAAACTTTCCAGACAAAACATAAGATTGGCATCCTAAACATTTCTCCAAAAGTATAGCGGCTGCTCTTCCTCCTTCCAAACTCCTTACCTTAAACCAAGTAAGTTTCTTTCTACTTTTCTGTGTGTTTTTTTATTTTGGTGATAAATAAGTAGGCGCTCTATTTATATACTTTTCTTTCATTAGCTATCTATATGAAGTTATTTTTATTTTATTCTTACTTATTAATTAGCCAGTTACATACATATTCTCCTAACTATACTAATTAGGTTAATTAATATCGTGTCTTCTTTTCTATTCATAAAACAAATTTCATGTTTTAATTACATTTCCTATAGTTTGTGATTCTCAGCTACTTACCTTCTTCTATTTTTTGGAACGATCCCAACTTTCCTGTTTTTATTGATATATACATCATTACTTTGGTTTTTAGGGATTATTGACCTAACTGCTAATTCAATAAGGATTTTCGCTGAAATATTTTTGATAATTAACGTAGTTATGAATTCAGATCTTGGATCTATCTAGTCTAGCAACAAAAAAGAAGAGTGGAAAAATCCCAAAATAGCAAAGATGGGGAGAGGGAAGATTGTGATACGCAGGATCGACAATTCGACAAGTAGGCAAGTTACTTTCTCCAAGAGAAGAAGTGGGCTGCTTAAGAAGGCTAAGGAGCTATCAGTCCTTTGTGATGCGGAAGTTGGAGTAATTGTCTTCTCCAGCACAGGCAAGCTCTATGATCATGCAAACACTAGGTCAGACCTCTCTCTCTATATATATATTTTGCTGAATACAGTATGAATAAATAGTTAGTTCACATGTATAGATGTAATTAATTGCTCTTTCTCCGCCGTCTTTTATCTCTTTTTCCTATAATTTGTATTGCAAAACAAGTAGTTCCCATGTTCCGGTGATTACAATTTTTTTATTTTTACATAATTAAAGTAGTACAGCTTCCAAAATATGGTTCTGACTTCTGAGAGAGAGGATTAGTAGGTTTTTATTACATAAAATCAAGTTAGGTAATTTCCAGCCGCAAAGACCTTTCTCATATGCATGCATGTTATATATTACCTGGCTAGGAAGGGAAAATCTTTATTGGTTAGGCCAAACATAAGATAAAATCTGATTACCAGTATGGATAGGCATTGACTGGATGATATTGTAGCCGTAGTACTTATCATGAACGTTTTCACACTTACTTTTTACATATAACGTATATATCCGCTTCAATTCTTACAAGATCATCAGTCTGGTTAGATAAATCAATAGGAAGTTAGGGCAACTGTATTAAAACGTTTTGGATTTTAAAAATATTTTTGAAAGAGTTTAAATTTTATTTTATTTTTTAAAAAACAAAATTAATATTTTTTTATGAAAAATATTATTTTGATACATTTTCAAATAAAAAAAAACTTTAAAATACAACCGCCGCTAAACTATCAAACACCCCTCTTGAAATCCCTCTTTCACACCTTTTATACTATATATAACAAGCTATCCAAAGATACTAATACATACTTCAAGATATGGCTAGACCATTAAGATAATACATTTATAACTAGTATTTAGTAAAATTATTCTGGATTTTTATCTAATTGTTTAAAATTTTCATCCATATATAAATCAGGGTTTGAATATAGTCCAAATGATCTTTCTTCAAATTAACTAAATTAATACTTTAAAATATATATGTAATATATATTGGTCTTGCAAGCCTCAATCCTCAATTAGATTTTACTTCAAGAGGATAAAAGCTAATATAATATAAAATCATTATTGGAGTTTCTTAAATTTAGGCATTAAATGGTATTTTAAGTACCAGCAATTTGTATTAACTATACATATAGAATATAGAGTTCGAGGGAACGTCTAAAAATAATTTCCCTTATATTATCTTGTGAAACATTGCATTCTCAATGGATCATATATAGTATAATTCTACACAAAGTAGCTCTATTGTGTGGAAAAATCAATGAAATCTTCAATTATTAGCCGTAGATTGCTAAATAAGAGACTCCAACTTGAGACCGAATCCCACATGCATTCACAATAGCTCTTAAGAGTTCGAATTTGCCATGCTCTTTCTAAATATTCAACCCTCTCTTTTTTTTTTTATGAAAAATTGTCCATCCATATAGTATAAACTACATAATAGTTTTTTTATGATTGTGTATATATGAAATTATATCTTGTGTTGCTCCAATCTTTGATCTATTATAGTTAAATATATACCTAACGAAATAGTGTTTTCATCTTTGCTTTCCATACCTAAAAATTAACCCTAGTTCCACACTTGATCGCTTCACTTGCTTTTGCAAGAGCACCACTAAATTACAAAACCATTAGTATTATTTGGATATATAGATTGCACCTCTCTCTCCCTCCACCTCTCATAAAGAACTCGAAACCAATTTATTTTTAAAAATTAATATTATTTTCGAGTTTACTTTTTAATTATTTATATTTAATAATGTATTAGATTTGAGATAAAACTCAATGTTTTATATGAGCTTAATATTTATTTTTGTATTGTGTATCAACTATCAAATATGATATTGCAATTCAAGATACTAGGTCAGACCTCTCTCTCTCCTCTCTCTATATATATTTTGGTGTATGCAGTATGAATAAATAGTTAGTTCAGATGATAGATGTAATTGCTCTTTCTCCTCCGTCTTTTATCTCTTTTCCCCTCTTTCCTATATTTTGTACTGCAAAACAAGTAGTTCCCATGTTCCGGTGATTAGAATTTTCTTATTTTTACACAAAAATAATACAGCTTCCAAAATATGGTTCTAAGAGAGAGGATTAGTAGGTTTTTATTACATAAAATCAAGTTACGGCTTTGTGCTGATAGCTAGGGCTTAATTTCCAGCCGCAGAGACCTTCTCATATGCATGCATGTTATATATTAATTGCGACAGACACCATTCTCATCAGCGATTCTGAAGGTGATCGGTCTGGTAATAGTTGGTCAGTGCTCAGTTTATTTAGGTATAGAAGCAGCTTGCGCGCAGATGGTAATGGCTGCTTAGTTGGAGTCTGTAAGAACAAGATAAAATCCTTATTGATTAGTTCCACACTTGCACCTTACCTAGCTAGGAAGGGAAATCCTTATTGATTAGGATAAACATAAGATAAAATCTTATTACCAGTATGGATAGGCATTGACTGGATAGATATTGTAGCCGCAGTACTTATCATGTACGTTTTAATACTTACTTTTTACATATAACGTATTTATTCGCTTCAATTCTTACAAGATCATCAGTCTGGTCAGATAAATCAATCCTAAGTTAGGGCAACTGTATTACAACGTTTTTTATTTTAAAAATATTTTTGAAACAATTTAAATTTTATTTTATTTTATTGTTTTAAATTAATATTTTTTTAATATTTTCAGATATTTTGATGTGGATGCTGATGTCAAAAATAATTTTAAAAAAATAAAAAAATATATTATTTTGATATATTTCCAAATAAATTTTTTTAAAAAAATAATATCGCCAAACTCTCAAACACCCCTCTTGAAATCCCTCTTTCACACCTTTTATACTATAACAAACTAGCTGTCCAAAGATACTGATGCATATTTCAAGATATGGCTATACCATTAAGAGAATACAAATATAAATATAACTAGTATTTAGTAAAATCATTCTGGATTTTTATCTGATTGTTTAAAATTTTCAGCCATAAATCAGGATTTGAATATAGTCCAAATGATCTTTATTCAATTTAAAATATATATGTAAGATATATTGGTCTTGCAAGTCTCAATCCTCAATTATATTTTACTTGAAGAGGATAAAAGCTAATATAATATAAAATCATTATTGGAGTTTCTTAAACTTAGGCATTAAATGCATGGTCTTTTAAGTTCTAGCAATTTGTATTAACTATACATATAGAATATAGTATTCGAGGGAACATCTAGAAATAATTTCCCTTGTAATGAAACATTGCATTCTCAATGAATCATATATAGTATAATTCTACACAAACTCGTAGATCGCTAAAGATGAGACTCCAAATCAAGACCTAATCCCATACACATTCATAGTAGCTCTTTAAAGTTTGAATTTGCCTTGTTCTTTCTAAATTTCCACCCCTCTTTTTTCTTTTTTTTCTTTTTCTGGAAAATTGTCCATCCATTTAGTATAAACTACACTATAGTTTTTTACGATTGTGTATGTATGAAATTACCGTTTACACGGACTATCTTGTAGTTGTTCCAATCTTTGATCTACTACAGTTAAATATATACCTAAAAAAATAGTGTTTTCATCTTTGCTTTCCATGCATGCCTATAAACCCTAGTTCCACACTTGCTCGCTTCACTTGCTTTTGCAAGAGCACTACTAAATTACAAAATCATTAGTATATATTATTTGGATATTTAGGTTGCACCTCTCTCTCCCTCTCCACCTCTCTTTTCTCCTGACCAGTACGCACCGTCTCTATGTACTATTGCGACGTTCAGCAATGATCTTTTCATGCCAAGATAATTTATAAGCAACATAGAAGCTTCCTTGGAAGAGTAATGTCCGCTTTGCAACGTGATTGAGTAGTGACGTGCATGGTCTCATGAATACTCTTAGCAAAGCATGGCATTAGGTTTGTCAAGATTGTAACAATACGTGCATTAGATTCCGAACCTTTTAGCCTGACTAGTATTGAGGTATATATAGAATGAAGTTTTTACCTGAGCTCGTATATAGGAATTAATCTACAGGCGAGGTTCAAAGGAAAAGGCATCGATCGATACCTATGTTGCGAGCTGGGAATCAATTGATATGCACCTGTTACACACATTAACAGAAGCAATTAAACTCTTAAATAGTATACAAATTGCATGGGATTGAAAGAAATGTTTATAACCTCGTCAATATAGTTTAGCCTAATGGTTAAGAAGGTACGTATAATCCTTTTCTTGACATTTCTAGATAATAGGTCATTTAAATATTTAGAATTTAGATCCTAAAAAAACTCTAAATAATAATCATATACCCATAAACAAATTATTTATAGTAATACCATTTGTTTTTTATGGAACAAATTTGATAAGTAATTAATGATTTTAAAAATATGATGATGATGACATGAGGTGATAGTAATTGTCGTAGTTGGGGGTGATGGTGGTGCCCACGGGGATAAAGAATCAAAGATAAAGATAATGAGGTGGTGCGGCCGGAATGACAAAATTACTTTTATAATTAATGGATATCTAACAAAATCCAAGTAAGGATGAGCATGGAGGCATTTTCCTTTTGAATGTATTTAATAATGCGAACTCGAAACCAATTTATTTTTTAAAATTAATATTATTGTCGAGTTTACTTTTTAATTATTTATTTTTAATAATGTATTAGATTTGAGATAAAATTCAATGTTTTATATAAGCTTAATATTTATTTTTGCATTTTATTTTTGCATTGTGTATCAACTGTACTTGTATTGCAATTCAAGATACTATATCATTTTTTTAATTAATTAAAATCTTTAAATTTATCTCATATCCGATGAAAAAAAGTTTTTTTTCCTTATCCGAAACGTGATCAATATAAAAAAGGAATGAAGAAAGTATTACCTTTAACTTTATCATTTTTAGTTCATATTTGACACTGTGTAACTTATATTTTTTAAAGTAATTTTTGTTTGAAAAAGAATTGAATTAATGTTTTTTTAGATGTTTTTCGTTGATTTTAATGAGTTGATTTAAAAGATTAAAGAAACTGAAAAAAAAAATATTTTGATACATTTTCAATTGAAAAATACTTTTAAAAAAACATAATACACTTCATTATCAAACACGCAATTAATAATAAAGTAAAGTTTTTATGGTGGCAAGATGACGGTGGTTGAGGTGGATGGTAACATGAGTGGAGTGTGAAACAATCCAAATAAATAAAGAGAAATGCAAAAATAAGATATAAGAAGGCTAGAGTTTCATTTATACTATATGGTGTGATCACAATAATCTAAAGAAATAAGTTTAACCCAAATACAAAGAGATTATATATAGGATAAACTAAAACAAAAATAAAAAAAATATTATTTTACCTTTAATAAATAAAACAAAATAACCCTATATTTCTTAGCATCTCCCTTGAAACTCACAATGATAAGCATTGAGAGTTTGCCAACAAGAAAAAAAAATGGGAAACAAATTCGACTTGGTAAGGAAATCTGTAATCTATAAAGAAAAAGAAATAAAATGCAAAGTAATGGTGTCATGCTTGAGATAATGACGAGTAAGATGACAATTGATCTCAATGTATTTAGTTCGTTCATGAAAAACTAAATTGTGAACAATTTAAATAAAACTTTAGTTGTCATAAAACAATACATATGAGTGAGATGAGAAAATAAAACTCTCATATCTGCAAATAACTAACAGAACCAAACAATCTATTTAGTAATAGATGTCATAATACAATATTCTACTTTGGTTGAAAATTGAAAAACAATAAATTATTTATTGTTTTTCCAAGAAATAAGAGAATCACCTAAAAAATACAGAAACTAGTAACAGACTTGCGATCTGTGGAATTATTATCATGATCAGCATCAGAATATGCACGTAGCTCCAAGAAAGAGGTGGATGGAAGTAAAATACCATGAAAGACTATACCCCGAAGATATCGCAAAATACGAAGAACAATTGTCCACAATATGTTAATTACCACATTTATATATAATTACCACAATATGTTCTTATTAGCCGACGGTAAGGCATTTTAGTATAATTAACCGATATCTTGACTACGACCTATAGATTCAAAACATAAAACTGTTAGGCTTGCTTTGCGACTGTCTCGAATTTGATCATCTCTGTATACCAGCCTGTCACCCCGTGGTGTCTTACCTGCCTACTGGGCTTGCAGGATGTTCAGTAGGCCCGGAGATTAGTTGTGGTGCGCGTAAACTAGTCAGGACACCCACGTTACAAAAAAAAAAAAAACATAAAATATAATTTCAGATCCTGCCACACGTATCTCACCTGGGAATACTTAATTATCCTTGTAGTTTATACCATACCATAGGAAAAATAAAGGATATATATATATATATATATATATATATATATATATATATATTTCATTTTCATTTTGAAGGGATTGCGATAACTTAAAATAAACATCAATATGAAACTTTTTAATTAGAATCCAGATAGACAGAAGAATAATTAAAGGGTTTTTACATTTGTACGTAGTTTAGTGCATTGTTTCACTTCCATCGATCTATTTCATTGGTCGTGAATTTTTCTACTTTTAGCATATAAAAATATCCTTTCTGTTCTCATTATATTTTATCTACGGCACCGTTTATTACATTTGTATGACATCATGAACGGCCCGCTTTAATACCACCTCTGACCTTTTCCCTCGTTTCGTACATTGATCTTTTCCCGTTTCGTTTTTTGTCCATTAAAATATAGCAGCTAGTGTTAGTACTATGGTTTTGATTTCTTGCTTTTAATCTTTCAAAGTGATGGTAACTACTAGTTATTTATTTATTAGTCCACGGTGGTGCATAGTTGCCAAAGGTGGTGGTGCATAGTTGCCAAAGGTGGTGGTGGTAACGACTGCTAGGTGGGTGGTGGCACCGGTGGTTGATGTTAGTCAGCAGAAATATTAATAAAGGGCACGGGCCATGGGCCGCTGAATCTTAGCAGTAGACAATAGACAAGCCTACAACACGGTAATCGCAGTGGTCACCAAGTGATGGTGGTGATGGCGGCGAGCACTCACCACTGGCTACGGTAGCGAACACTTGACCATGGTAACTTTGGGTTGCTCTGTTGGCTTGGATTGCTAGCGGCACTTTTGGTGTTGTTGTTAGCTCTATTGAGGATCCATAGATGCCAATGAGCTAGGTGGCCGCGGTGAAAATAGTGATAGGAGGTCGCAGTTTAGCTGGTACAACCAGCCAATCATGGCAATGGCATGGTGGCCGTTAGGAAACGTTGGTGGCAGTGGCAGTCACCAATTGATAATATTGATAAAATCAGGTGCCATCGTTAAAATTACTCTTATTTCTAAAATTATGGTGAACAGTTGGAAATTTTAGACTATTTATTAACAGAATTATTTTCCATTTTCATTGATTTTCAGTTTTCTGTTTTTTTAATGAAAAATAAAAAAACAGTATTAAATTTATTTCATTCAAATTAAAAAATATTATGAAGAAGTTATATAATTAACTTAAAAAAGAAGGATATATATTTATGTTAAATATATAATAAGAATCAAGTTCATGACACTAACTAAATATGAAAGTACAAAATAAAAAAAAATAAAAAAAACAGTTTTAATCTTTTACACTAAAAGTTGTTTGTATATAAAAGAAAAAATATATTGTTTATGTTTTTTATTTATAAAAATAGTGCAAAACCATGAAGAACCTCTAGATTTATACTAAGAATTAAATTCATTACACTAACTAAATATGAAAAAAAAATGCATTTAAATAGAAAACTACAGTTATCTTCTTTTTTCTACTTCTTTTTCTTAAAAAAACTATAGTTTTACCTGTTCACGAGCAACCCTTAGTTTCTTCAAAAAAAAAAAAAACAAAAAAAAAACGTTAATTGCGGCCTCAGGGAATCAATTCAAACCAAAAAAGCTATTTATTTATTAGGAATAATTTTATTTGAAAATACATCAAAAAAATATTATTTTACTTTTTAAAAATTCATTTTTTATATCAAAATAATCTTAAAATACAAAATATAATTTTATATTTTTATGAAAACACTTTTCTTCTACCTCAAAAACAAATAATCAAGGGCAATTCTCTTTGCTTGTAACCGCGACCAATGTCAAAGCAAAGGATCAGAAAAAGGCATTGATAGAGGAGAGGCATCAGTTAGCTATATATGTGCTTGAATTTTCTTGCAATTGAGAGCATCTGTCCTTCTTTTGCTTTTAAATTACACCTGACTAGTGTCATTACTTACTTCGAAGTTGCATCGCCATAAAGAAGAAACCCTGATTTTTCTGAACTCCCTGCCCTGATTCAGTATGAAGTCCATCATTGAACGCTACAGCAAACAAAAAGAGGAGTGCCAGCCACTGTTAAATCCTGCTTCGGAAGTGAAGGTAAGCACTCAACAAACACTTACATATTTGCTTTGCGAGATTTACAGCATGCATTGTGGCATATCCACTCAAGTGATTGCATTTTTACTCTGAAAAAGCATCTAGATTTATAAGCAGCTTCATGGTTTTTCATCGCTCCCACGTTTGAACCTGCCTTTGACTAAAAAACAGAGTGCTAAAAAAAAGATTTATATCAATGCATGATGAACACCAACCAATTGTCACTGGGTTCTCGTCAAAATCTTCCAGCTCTATACAGTAGCCCAGTTCATTGTCAGATTCAGCCTTCTCTCTGTCAATCCACTCGTCTTTACCTAACAACTTGGTGTTTTTCCTCACCAAAAAGTTTCCCAACACTCTTCCCTTTTATAAGACAAGTAGAACACACAAGTAGAAATTATACAATACAAGAACCAATCTCAACATTTCATTAACTCAAAAAGATATACACAAGTCCGTCTGTGCATGCGCTATGCACAATGATTTTCTATTATATGCCAAGCCATGTGCAATTTAATTTTATCCTGCAGCCAAACACAATAGTAACGTCACCATACAGGAACATTTACAATATTCATAAACAAAATTTCACTATGCAAAACTGAATACACGACCATCTCATTAAGTGTTCTCTGTAGACTGTAGCATGAACATGCAGATTTATAAGGCAATCACTACTTCAAGCAGCTCTCATCAATTTTATTCTACTCCAAATTATTGCTTGTTATATGATGTGCTTCATTTTCTGCTCACTAGTTGTGGAAAAGGGAGGCAGCAAGCTTGAGGAAGGAACTGCAGTGCTTGCAAGAATATCATCGGTAAAGTTAATTATCACTGAATATTCTCAATAGAGGATCTCAACAACACGTCACCGTTGGCCTTAAAATAATGGTGTAGGCTATGTGGTTAAAAAAATTTACGGCCATGTTTTGTTTCACATCATGGATCGCGGTTGTAGCCACATCTGCCACGAGAAAAACTAATAGATTTATGCATCCATGGACAAGTTTTCTTTCTAACACTATATTCATGGACAAGTATAAAACTCTGGCACCATACCTAGCATTTGCCTTGAGATGTTGCAGGCAATTGATGGGAGAAGAACTGTCTGGTTTGAGCATCAAACATCTAGAAAATCTAGAAAACAAGCTGGAGAAGAGTATGAAAGGTGTTCGAATTAAAAAGGTAAACCTATACTGATCTCAAGATCACTTTTTGTACATGTATGCAGCATGCACTTGATGCTAATGCAGCCTTTTTTTGCATACAGGATCAAATTTTAACTGATGAAATTAAAGAGATGAGCCAAAAGGTTTTCTGAACTATTGCCTTCAATATTTCCCAAATTGGTTGTGGAGACATTCTCATGCTCACTGGCTTTGATTGGCTTCATTGCAGGGTAATCTAATTTATCAAGAAAACCAAGAACTGCATAAGAAGCTTGACCTCATCAGTCAAGAAAATGCAGAATTGCGTAAGGTACTAGTCTTGGCAACACATGTATCACTAAGAAATTTTATCGATCTCCCATTCAACTCTGAACTTCACTTTTTACCACGAAATAAGGAACCTACAAAGAATTTATACACACATTCTTCATAGAATGCACTCTCTCCTACAATCAGGTAGCTCTTAAACAACAAATCTAGAATTCAAGTCTAGTGTAGGGGAACCATACCTATATACCAGTGAGCTAAAAGGCCTGTAGAACCTGAACTTGAGATTTTAGAAAGTGAACATTCTTCAACAAGCTAAAAGCCTAAATTAGAAGTTTCTTATCCCAGGTTTATGGAGAACGGAATGTGGATGAAGCAAACAGAGCTTCCCGGCCACCCTACACAGTAGAAAATGGATATGACTTGCATGCCCCAATCCGTCTCCAATTGAGCCAGCCCCAGCCCCAGCCTCATAACAGTGAAGCACCAGCAAGCTCAATGAAACTGGGGCAAGTTCTCTTCACAATATGAGAAATTGTATACTAATCTTTATCAGAGCAATTGACTTAACAAAAAATCTGATGACATTCTTTTCAAAATTTGCAAAAGGTTGCAACTCCAATATTAAAGCAGTTGATGCCTGTGGATGTTTATCACTTATCAGTCATCATCCACCACACAGATCCAAGCTTAACAATGAGATCTCAAGCATCATGTGAAAGATGCTCGGCAGCAGGACCATCCTATTTGGTATGATATGTTTAATACTAAATTTAGATGTTCGTGTAAATAATCGCCAGACCAGCTATCCATGTCAAATATGCAATAATGAAAAGCTCAATGTGAGCCAGGTGTTAATAGATGTCTAAAAAATTTAAATGTGTTCAATGGAAATGAACTGCTAAATGAAATGTGGTATCTATATATGCTTTTCTTAGAGAGAGATTCGTAAAAATCTAAGTCAACAGACTTGTGCGTTTGTTGATCATTATTTGATTGGAAGTTCTGATCTCTATGCTCTTTTCTGTAATAGTATACATTCTTCAATTCTTTAAATGGAAATTCATGAAAGAAGACAATGAATAAGAAGTTTACAAAATAATAACAATTGACCTAATCGTACAAGATACCAATTTCCAATGGGATAAAGTATAGTTACCAAATCAGAAAGCTTGATTTATAGTTAACAATACATAATCCTTGTAGTAAAACTGATGGGGACAACATACCCGAGACATGGTTCACATGTTCGTATGATCTATGATGATGGAGGATAGTCCGACCCTTATGTTATTTGATTTTATTTAGGTTTATTTATTAGACTTTATTTCATTATTGTTAGGTAGTATTTATATCCTATCTTTCTTTACCTTTATCTTCTTAGCTTCTTCTTTTCTCTCTTCTTTAACTTTAAATCTATTTTGTCCCACATCAACTTTGGTATCAGAGCACAGACTTTTAATTGTATTTACAGATAATCAATCTCTTAGAGCTTGTGAAAATCCTTAAAATTCAACAGTTCCTAAACCCTAGAAACTGTGTAGAATCATTATCAACGATTGAAAAAAAAATCAATCTTTCTGTTTACAACCTGGATTTGGAAGGAAAAAAAAATCCTTTTGTTTTATAACCCAGTTCTGAAAAGAAAAAAAAAAAAAAAAAAGCCCTCGCATCACCACGCCAGCAGCACATGGACACGCCAGCGCTGCACTGCCACGTCAACATCACACTGCCATGTCAGTAGCGCATTGCCACGTCATCGCCACATCAGCAGCACATTATCCCTCAATGCCATGTCAGCACTCTTCACCATGTCAGCAGCAGTAGCTTCCAGCATCTTCCCAACAGTAAATCACTTTACCTTTTGATACGTAGAATTTTATTGTGGCATTACACTTATTATTCAAATTATCATTGATAGTACCTTATGTGCCTAAAAAATAATACCTTCCTTGCATTACACCCTAATTTTTTTGCTCGTTTTTATTATCATTGATAGCTCAATCCTTGTGTTATTGAATTTTATTTGGGTTTATTTATTGAGCTTAATTTCATTATTGTTTTATTTAGGTTTATTTATTAGGCTTGTTCTAGTTATTGTATTATTTGTTTTGGTTAGGGTTTTAGTATTTATATTCTATTTTTCTAAATGTTAGACAAGTTGTTGATGAATTGAATAAAAATTGCATAGTTCGAGATTTTTCCCTCTTCTTCATCTTTTTCTCCTCTTTCCTTAGTTTTTTCTTCATAGCTGCTTCTTTTCTCTTCTTTAGTTTTAAATATATTTTGTCCCATATCAAAAACACAATAAAACCTAGGCAATAAGGGAAAAGGTACTTAACGATGCCACAAATTTATATTCTCTATCATAGATTTTGTCAGCTATGAATAAATACTTAATTGAACATCATGTCACAGTTTGTGCAGTAATATTGTACAAGAAAGAAAAACTCACTATCTTGAGAATACAAGTTATAAATCTGAAACCGTCTGAAGAATGCTTTGTAGAATTGATGTTCGTACCTCATTTCCCTTTTCCAGGTCTCGCATAGAACTCGGCAGACAAGCTCTAAGCAGACAGGACTCCTTGGTAAATGCAGTGGACATAATCCATCATCTGAAGTTCAACACCAGTCAGGATCCTTTAAAGTACAAGGAAGAGAATATAAAAGCATTTTGCCTGTGAACGCTTAAAGGAATTCAGTAAATAAAGGGCAGAGCATCTACCATGTCGTTCAAAGATTTTTCAGCCTGTCGTTGAGCTGCTATTATACAAAGCAATAAAAGTCTTTCTTTTTTAGTTAAACTTGGGTTGCCTAAAATAACAAATAGATAATCCTCATCTACAGCAGCTTCTAAGAGTGTAATTTGCCATTTGTAGGCAGACCTTTCCAAGTCTCAGGTAATTCTTAACACAGATTAAAAATTACCTCTCAGAAATGGTCCATCAATATATTATGGGAAGCCAACAATAGATTCTCCACTTCAGAAGTGACATTCCAATTTATTAAGCGTGTTCCATCAAACTTCAAAACATGAGAAAACAAGCGGTGAGAATTAATAGTGACAGAAGCAAGTAATGAAAACCATAGCAACACAACTGTAAAGGACATTCAGATGTACATTAGTAGAAAAATTAGAGAACTAGCAAGTACAACCACTGTTGTCATGCTTGCAAAGCATCACATACACATGTTGATGCATCTGTCAATATCCATGCTTCGACAAACCTATGCTTTACTCACATTTGTCTACATGCATTAAACAAAGGATATGGGAAGGGATTGGAACTGGTATTGTTTTGACAACGATTTTCAGATTAAGACTAAAAACACTGATAAAAAGTAAAACTTACACTTATCTGTGTTTCCAACATCAACTGAGCTACCTTTTCAATAACCAATATATTTGTACTTCCATTCATGATAAAAAGATGAACTGAAAAGATTAAAATGATTATTCTTTTAAAGTACATGCGTGTGTGACCACAGTCTCTCTTTGAGCCTCTGTTCTGTTAAAGGTTTTATGATTTTAACCTGGTCTTAACTGGTGACTATATAAACCCACTACCTCGTATAATGATGCAACTATGAAAAAAAGGGAGGATTTACTTCTAGGGAATTTTTTAATTTCTGCAACTAAAAGATTCCTAAGAGAGGAATTTCTTTTAGCCTGTTAAGTTGGGTCAAAAGTGATTTTGGACCTAAATTAACTTCTATTTAGGTAATCATGTCATAAGTTTGTGTATTTCAACAAGCATCAGCAAAATCTAAACCTTTTATGGACTAAAGTAGTTTTAATCTAGAGAAATTACCCGTTCACATATTCCATAAAGTTATTTTATCCAATATCTGAATCAGCATCTCTGCAACCCAAGCCCATTTGTAGGCAATTTCCCTTGAGTAAGATGGCTCTCTGCAGTTAGGACCACTAGACTAACATAAGCAAATGTTAACATGCATGTGCCTACTATCAGACAACTAATTCATGAAAAACTTAAAGACTATGACTGATTAGGAAGTAATGTGTCATAAAGCCAGTGGCAGAAAGGTTCTTACCTCCATCTGTTAAACTGAGTAAATGGATGAGCAACTCATCAAACCATGTATTCTTACATTAATTTATAAAGAAGTACATTGTTTTAGACACACATGAGTTTGATATATTTAATTTAGAGACACATGAGTTGGAAATTTAATATTTACTATACTTTTCTGAAGATTATGTAGAGGTTTTGCCAGAAAGTAGTTGCACTTAGCAAAATCAATCATCACGTCTCCTGAATAAAAGCATATCTTGTTAACCAATAATGGGAAGCTAGTTTCTAGAAACATAAATGGACATGATCATAAGCAAGAAAATAAAACTGAGACCAGCGAAAATAGAAATCATGAAATAGAGGTACCAAATTCTAACTTTGAAGTGATATTGGCCTCTACATAAGGTATAAAACATCTACTAAATGGGTGGTTTGATAAACTCAGGAACAAATTTGTCCTTAAGCATTGAAAGAAAAGGCAATCATTAGGTTGAGCAGAAAAATTAAGGAAAAGAAAAAAAGCTCTACCTTTACTACAACATGAGGGGGGAAATGACACAGTAAGCCTACTGCAAATTGAGTTTTAGATATAAAATCAGAAGCAAGAAATCAAATTCCATTGTCCCAATAAAAATTTATCTTTCAATTGAGAAATCACCCACTAAAATGAATCCTGAAATCTCCTTTCTGTACTTTCTGGATACTAAAAGATCCATTAAAAGGATAGAGAAAGTAGCACGAACTTGGACATGGCAGCACCCAGAATCATCTATACCTACAACTTAAACACCATCTACAGTTATTCAGCATACTGATGACCAAACCTAATTAAAGAATCTGTGTATTCAATCAGCAAAAAACTGTGCATTCACCTCGTAATGTTTGCGTGTTTGTTCTACAGAGCCACCTAGAAACACGTCCTTAATGTTAATTTTGACTAGCATTTCCTTTTGCCCTTTACATTGGATGTCAAGTTCATTGAAGATAAACTTTAATCTTCACTAGAAGTATAGTGTGCAATATCTCTTCCAATACATTATCTGCAAGAGAATCCGGGCTCAATATAAGGGACCAAGGGCACAGGTTAACAGTCACTGTCAAGGCAGTTTCACGTTAATAAACAGTTTCTGTAACTTCATGACAATAACACAGTACACAACATAATTGTCCAGAGTGCAATCTCAAGCAAACTAGTAATAAGTAATAACCACCAATTAAAGAAGGCAGGAAAAAAAATACAACAGATCTCTCTCTTTTTTTAGCCTACTCAAAAAATAGAAAAACATCCACGATGAAGTTTCTTATAGCACACGATTCATTCATTAGGCAATTAGTCATCACAAAAAATAAAAAATAAAAAAAGAAGAAAGAAAATCCCTGCTCAAACTCCCCATTACACAACAAATCAAAGCATGAAGTAGAAGGGCCAAATCCCCCTCGTTTTCTGTCATATTCATTTTCTTCTATTAATTTCTCGACCACGTATTGAATCTCAAACTAAATCAACCAAGCTTTAATACCAATAGTTGCGATTGCATCCAAGCCGATTGGTTATCCCCACTACCACTTGTTCATGTAGTCACGATTGCATGACATTTAATAGAAAATTCAAAATAGAGAAACTCAATCCCAAATTTTTTAAGCGGTTTGGCAACTCCCGTAAGCAAAAAAAAAAAAAGATAAAAATAAATGAAACTCTTAGCTATCAGGGATAAATACAGCACGACCATTGAGTATGATTTTCAAACTCAATTACACCCACTCACATAACCTAAGGAAACCCCTCTCGAACCATTGTGTTAATTATTAAGACAACACCACAAATTAAATTCTTGCATTTATAGAGTTCCCGAAACCACTACGTTGTAACAATTCTTTTCTACAACAAAGGAAAAGGAACCCGAGACCACGTCAAACAAAGAAAAAAAAGCCATCCAAGAAAACCTAGAAAACCAAAAACCATATAGAATCGGTAGATAGACTATAAATTTGATGCAGGAAATCAACGAACACGTCAATATAAAGTCAGGCAACAATAACCCATCACACACGCAAAATAAAAGAAGAGGAAGAAGAAGAAGTTGCAGTAACAAAATATTACTGAAATGTGTATGTGCATAGTTCTAGTAGGATTGCTCATTTACCGACAAAAATCAAATCCGCTGCACAAAATTGAAAGTAACTAACAAGCCAGCAAATGCAAAAAAAAAAAAAAAAAAAAAAAAACTGAAAATAACATGAGAGTGAAGGCTCTTTAATAGCTAAGGAAGTTCACGTACTTAATCAGTAGGGGAGAGAAAACGAAGAAGATGGAGAGTAACAGAGAAGAGAGAGGGATCTGATTATTATTCCCCGGAAGTAAAATGGAAGAATGGCGTCTGTTTATGTTGTTGGATATGGACATAAAAAGCTGCAGTTTGTGTACGTGTAAGGGAGAGAAGAAAATATCCCAGCCAACTTTCATGTTTTGAGAGGTTTTTTTAATAAAAAAGTACATTTGGGATTGATAGTGCACGTGGACAGGTTTCTGCTTCTTTTTCTTTTAATATAGGTATTCGGATACTTAGTTAATCTCACAGATTAATCATAATTTAAATCTTTAATAATTAAAACTTAAATTTATGATTATTAGATAGCAATTTAAAACCTAATCCTATTCTAGGTTGATTTCTGTCTTTTAATGGGCCAAGTATATAAGATGATTGAGCCCACCTATTTGACAGTTCGGCGTTAAGCTTGACACAAGCTTTGAGCCATTAGCGGCCCATCAGGAGTTAATAAACTCACAAGGTTTTTTTTAAAAAAATCCTCCTGAAGTGATGAAAATCTGTTTTCTGAATTGTTGAAGGGCGATAATCTCAAAGGGTTGGTGTTATGTACTAAGTTAAAGATACTTTTACTATCAAATAAAAAAAACTTGACAGCTGGCAAGTTATTTATTAGAAATATATCCATTAAAGATGATTGGATGGGGATTGGCGAGTTGGGGGAGGGGGGGGGGGTGCGGGTGGGGATGGAACGAATTATTTTGCCTTTTTTCTTTTATGTATGATTTTATAACTTGAAATGACAAACAATTAATCTAATGACTTGCCATTATTTTTCACTAATCAATTCTAATAACATGGCTATTATCTACGTATCTATCACACTCGTTCCATTCCATTTAAGATCAATAGTCAATTGTTTAACATTTCCTTTCTTGTTCTATAAAAATATAAGAGTCAGGGCTATGGTTTAATATTTAATAAATTTAAATTTAATTGGTCTAAAAAATCCTTTAAACACCTAGAAATTACTGATTTTTGACAACATGTCCGACCTAGTTTTTATAGACTCAAATTAGAGGGAGACTCCATATGCACCACCCACATTAGATAGAGACCCGCATAGAGATAATAAATTAGATTAATAGATTAGATTATATAAAAAAAATTAATTGATTATTTAATATAGAAGTTTTGCCCAAAACTATTTGATTTTTTAAGATATCATGAATATAACGAAGGAATGAGCTAATAAACTAACTATGAATTAACACCCGAGCAGGAATATTAGCAACTTCAAGTTCTTTTCCGTATACTAACATACAATTATAATTTATTTATTTTATGGTATATGGATTTTAAAATAATAATAATAATAATAATATGCTTCTTGTTTGAGCACGTGGCCCAAACAATAATAACTTTTATAATATAGTTATTAAATCCAAACCGAACTGGTGAATCAACTATAGACTTAGTTGATTTAATAGTTGGATTAGTCAGGGTAAGGTAAAAAATTAAGATGAGCAAAATTCAGGCAAAAACCAGTTGACTTATTGGGTTGACTATGACTCGAACGACCCAACAAAACTCGATTGAGACTCGGTTTTTTTTTTTTTTTACAAATGTATTTTTTCTCATAACTAAAGATCCTTGTTTTTTTATATATATTTTTAATTGGTTATTTATCATTTTCAAAGTTTACTATATAAATATTAGAAGAATATTTTATTTTTTTAATGCGGGATTTGAAGCCTTTTAATATATTACTCTATATTCACAAGAAAAAAATTATTTTTTCAATGTGAAATTTAAAACCTTTTAATATATATACTCTAAGTTCACAATAAAAAAGTTATGTTTTTTCAATGTGGAATAAAAAAATCTTTTTGATTTAAATACTTTAACTTAAAATAATAACATATTAATATTGTATATTTTCAATGTGTAATAAAAAATCTTTTGAAATAATATTTTAAATTTTATTATTTATAACATGTATAATCTATATTCACATAGATTATTATTTTTTTTAATTTTTTTAGGTTAATTCAAGGTAACCCAAATCAATCATTGTAACCTATAACCCTCCTTCTTAGCCGGATGAATCTCCGAATCGGCTCCAACACCCAAAAAATCTAAACTCCTGCATGCATCTCAACATATTTTTCCTGGGTTCTAATGAGTTAAAACATAGAGTTCGAACCGTCAATGTCAATGCACATAAACTTTTTAAATTTTTACTAACATATTCTTTACATTCAAGTACATATTCAAGCCTTAAAACCCTATAAAGAAGTCGGCCTAACGGCCACTTTTCTACCTCACCACGGACCAAGCGCACCCCGGTCATAACGCTGATTCAACAGACAACAGGCACAGCAACAACTAACAATCCTGCTGCAGCAATCCAGTTCTCCTTCTTCCAATATTTGAAATAAAATTATGGCTCTCTTACTCCGGAAAACATGGAGATTTATCTTCTCCACTTCACGCTTACCTCCTCTTTCACCATCCGCAGCTCGAGAATTCCGTTCAGATGCGGCTCTAGAAGCCATATCAAAAGCAAATGAAGAAAAAACCCCAATCGCTGTGCTCTATAACTACCCCTCTTTCTCCGGTGCTTTCTCCGCTTTATTTGCTCACCTTTTTCACTCTCGTCTCAATCTCCCTTGCCTCATCTTGCCTTTCTCATCCGTCGAACCCTTCAGGGTTGAAGATTTCAGAATTGAAGGGCTTGAGAGATGTTACCTTCTTGATTTTATCGGTCCACGTGGATTTGCTTCAACTCTTTCCCGCCAATCAAATTGCCAGTAAGCTAAAATAGCACATTAATTTTTTCTCATTTTATCGAGAATGTGAATTGGTTTGTTTTAGGTCTTTTTTTTTTTCCTGGCAGGGTAATTTGTTTTGATCATCGAAAATCGGTGCTTTCAAGGGTGCAATCGAAAGAGGATTGTGGAGAGAAAGTTAGTTTTTCTGTTGACGTTGAGAAGAGTAGCTCCACTTCTGTCTACGAGTACTTCTCGAAGAAGATTCTAGATAACAATGTAAGTAGTAGCAGTAGGTGGTAGCGGTGATTTCAGTTATTATCAATTTAATATAATTTTAGGGTTAATTTGATTATTGAGATCGGGATTTTGTTTTTCTTTGATTAAAATAAGGGGGGAGTTGAGGGATTATTGAAAGCGGAAGATCAAGATCGTGTTGAAATGGTTCTCAAGTACATTGAAGATATGGACCTTCGACGGCGGAGTTTACCGGATATTAGAGCTTTTAATGTTGGAATTGGTGAATGGCGCTCCAAGTTTAATTATGTCACCAACCCGTACATGTTTGAAGAGGTTTGTGCTTTGGATTTCGGCATCTTGTTTTTTGGGTGGATTGCTGTTTTGGTGTTTCGAATTCGTGTTGTAATTGTTGAGATAATTTATTTTATTGCCATTGGTTTAAAGCTTGAAGATTGTTAGAAGATGTTTTGAATTACTAAAATGGCTTTTTTCTTGTCTTTGTTCTTACCTCACATTCATACTTCCTTTAAATGATGATAACTGCTGAATTTTATTTAACTTGCATTTGTAGTAGCTGCTGGAGATAAGTCTTGTTGATATAATTGAGAAAGGAAATTCATATATTTCATCACGATGGACTGCTGCTAGTAAGTTGATGGATAAGGTTTTTAAAGTTCGATTGGGTCAAGGAGTTTATGGAGAGTGCCTGGTAATCAGAATTCATCATTTCTCAGATAAATCTTTTTGTGTTGTAGTTTTTCTACTTCATCTTATAGGATTTGGGGTTCAACTGATGATTTGACTGACAGGAAATGTAAAGGCTATAGTTTCTCATCTCAGTAGTTTTTTTGGCCTAATCAGCTTCTGTTCTGTTATTGTAGGGAGTTAGAGCAGATGGCAATTCTCATTTAAGTGATGAAATCGGCAAGGAACTTAGTGTAAAAAGTGCTGCAGCTGGTCTTAGGTAATTTTTCTGTAGTTTGTATGTGGACATTCTCTTCTACTCTGGCACTGTCTTCTAGATATAGAGTAGCATTTCAAATTTTCTACTATGGCAGTTAAAATATTAAACATGAACCTGACTTAAAATCCGGAGTATTTTTTGCTTATGTAGCTGATTGGGGCCCTCTTGTCTTTTCCTGGGTAAGGGGTGGGCTTGGGGGGTAGGGTTTGCAGTGCAAGAGGTCTCTTCTGCCCAATATTGTGACCATCTTAGTTGCCTTCTCTTTGGCATACTGTAGTTTCAAACTTAATGAATTTCATATTCCACGGCCCTGATTTCCGTTGTTTTTGTTGGTATCTCATGTTGTCATGGACTCAAGTGTTGAAAGTAATTGCCTTCAGAATTCCTTAAAAGTTTCTATGAGATGTTATGGATGTCTTGAACAATATGAATTTTAGTTTGTCAATCATGTGCTGTCAAAAACTTTGGACTGGATAGAAGTGGCATTGATGAATAGCTGGTCACCAGCTGTTGACCTTGAAATCTGTCCTTTAGTTTGAAGTGAAAAAAGTTAGAAGAAGGTCTATTTTGAAGAGTTGGTGAACTTTCACAATTGATCGACATCATAGTATTGGGCCCTAGTTTGAGAATGATTGGTGGATTGGGGGTGGAATGTGTTAATTTGTGTCAGCATAATTTTCTTAGTGTAGCTCTTGGAACTTAACACGATAAGCTCAACCTTGGGTTATTTAAGCAACACAAGTTTTTCAAAAAGGATAACTGTATAAACACTGCAGATTTTCTGTGGCATATTATCAGATGTGCATTAAGTGAATTTCTTGCATTAAAAATTGGTATGGATAGAAGTAAAATGATGTTATATAACTGGCTTTTTCTTGACAATGTTGTGACTAGGAGAACAACTCGGTGATGCAATATATCATCATGACATTAAGTGAGTGATAAGAATTCCATATGTTGGCCAAGTTACCATGGGGAATGCTTTTTTTACTCGTTCACAAGGTTGCCTGAGCTTGTAGCTAATTATAATAAAACTGTGCATCATCTTTGCTGTATGCATTAATGATTTCAGGCCCATAGGAGCTGTTGTGTACATGCTACGAAATGATCTTAAGATGTGCCTGAGGAGCATTGATAGTGCTACCGATACCTCTGAAGTTGCTAAGGTTGTGCATTTTGACTAGTGAATATCTTCTTACTTCCTGTATTGACTGTTTTGGGAGAACATGCAAAGTGATTTTTCTTTGCCTTTCTGAACATGAAGGCATATGGAGGAGGTGGCTCACCAAGTTCCAGTTCCTTTATAATAAGGATGGATGAGTACAATCAGTGGCTTTCAGTTAATGCATCGTGATCACATTCACTCGGTATGATTTATAATTAGGACTTTCTGATCATTATGTCAATTGAAGTTTGCTAAAGCACAAAAAATATCATGCCTTCAACATTTCCATGTACCTTTTCACTTTCTTTCTATCTATTTTACGTTATTCTCGATAACACCATATACATGTTATTTCAATGACAATAATACCATATGCAAGTTATTTCATAACAGCGAAGGGTACCCATACATCAAACATGCATGTTATTTCAATGAAATAGCTTAGTCACTTGTGGTTCAGCATTTTTCTGTGTGTCTATCATTATGAATGGCTTGGTTTTTTATGTGTGGCTATAGATTTAGTCAAATCAAGCTAAATAGTCCTTGATTATAGGGTGGCATGATGTTGATAAAAATATGGAGTGGCATATTATCACATACCAGGTTCAAGGGCATGAGTGTATTTTAGTGTCAATGCTGTGTATGGCTTCCACTATGATAGGAAACATCTGCCAGGTATAATGCACCTTTCCATGCACCGGCATTAACAATATTTTGTTGTCATTCCTTCCACCAGTCTAGTATAGTGTGCCAAAAAAGCATCCTGGCCAAAATCCAAGTGACTCAATGCGTGAAGTGAGATGGTTTTGTCTGAAGGTATTCATAAATGATTCATTTCCTTGGGCTAGAATTTTATTTGGATATTTCTAGACTTGCATTAATATATTTCTAGTTAAAAACAATGCACTCATGAAGCTGGCTTTGTAACTAAACTATAATAAACGAGACCTTGCCACTATGGCTTGGTGGATGTTGTTGAATACCTGCTAATTCTATCCCTTGTAACTTTGTAAACAGAAACTTGCATCAGAAGAGCAACAAAGTTAGTTTACTGGACAACCATCAACTATTATGCCCTTGGCTGTTGGACAAGATGCCAGTTCACAGTGTTCACCATTTGCACCCTACCAAGTCGAACTTTTGTTTTCTATGCCAACTGAGAAGTAAAAAAGCACTGCCATGAAAGTCACCCCAGCATGCAATGCTGCTGAAAGAACATAATTGTGCCTCTGCAACCACTGCTTCCGTAACGGAAGATGAAGAAATTGAAAACTGTTCCAACCATGATCCAGGCATTGCACGTGAACTATTACAAGAAATTCTTGAATGGTTGATCCTTCTGAATGCATCACGTGAACTATTACAACAATTGCACAGGATAGATGGATTTAATTCGTTTGTTACCTTGTCAGTAGTTCTGAAGAAAATGTACCTCAACTAAGGACATCGATCTTCTAGGGATCTTCATGTAATGTCCTAATTTGAAATCATTGAGGAAAGAAACGGCATGTTCAGACCCAAAACTACAGGAACTAATATATAATTTACTCGGTGATCGATTGTAAGGAACCAACCGCATGTGTAGCATCAACCGGCAATTTTTCCAATAAGCCATGCTCTGTTACTCATTGTAATAATAAAGATATCCAGATATACAACTGTGCACGGACTCCAAATGAGATGACTGAGTGACAAATAATTTATCGACAGCAAGAATATTAATATTATTGTTCCATTTTATTTTTCCATGCAAAATGAGCAAAATAAGTAAATAAATATATAATAATATTTATTTAAAAAATTAAATTTACTTCGTTGAATAGTTAAAACTTGATATACTTGGAAGATTTTATGTTCTATATGTTATCTATTCTTATGAGTTTGTTTTTGCATAAAAAAATGATTTTTTTTTTAAATTTATTTCAAATTAATATGTTTTGGTGTTTTTAGATCATTTTGATGTGCCCATATTAGAATTAATTTTTTAAAAATAAAAAATATATATTATTTTAATATATTTTCAAGCAAAAAATATTTTGAAAAGCAACCATCAGCACATTCAACCTCACGAAGAAAAGGAAAGATGAGTGGTGGAGAAAGACAAGGTTAACAAAAATTAATTATCATCTAGTATTTGCAATTATCTTGTCTATCCCCATTACTTATGTATCTTTCCATTAGCGTCCCTCTTCAATCACATTCCCTCATCTAGCAACTCGATCAGTGTCCCAACAAATAACACTAAGCCCAATAAGCTCTTTATTAAAAAACCTAGGCCTATTCAGACCCAATGACAGAGCTTTTTACCTACCGAGAACCGATTCGATACCCAAGCTTCGATGAAAGGTAAAATAAAAAGTTGAACATGTATAACCCCATTCTAGGCCTACTAAATTTTTTTTAAAAAAAAAAAAAAAAACCTAACAATGCTTAGTTTTTCACTAGCTTTGATACTCGCGCGATGCTGCAGGTGTTTTAAGTAAAATGTGGTTCTAATTATTATAATAAACAGTGATAAGATAATCAGAAATATTATACAGTAAAAACATGATATTTATAAAGTTATTAGTAAATCATAAAAGTTATTATAACAGTTAAGTAAAGAGAGTTAAATCCAAGTAAAAATAAAGTGCTTACAACTAAATATTTTATGTTTTTTAACGTCCAATCAGCTTGCGATGTTGGATAAGAAAACATTGATTAACTGAATGCTAGTTTTTTTTCATACAGGAAAAGATAAGTGTAATTGTAAGCTATAAATATTTCTGAATGTAATAAACATCAAATATTTTTTAAGATAAATAAGAAATGAGAAATAAAGATGTAATTGTTGTTGAGTGTATGAGTTCATAAAAAAAAGGAAGGCAATTAGAAAGTGAGAATGATATAGCTGATTGTAATTGAATTAATTATTTTTGTTAAACAAAGATATGGTGGAGCAATACACTGAACTAAATGATATTGTAGATGGAGAGGCATTGCTTCTTTGGAATTGTTGGTGTAGAACCGACATCATCTCAAATCAAATATAAACAACAGAGCTGGCATGTTAAGATGTTATAAGAAATGTTAAGAGTTTATAAGGAAAAGTGCAGGAATGCAGGATTAAAACTTGTAAAATACAGCATTGAAAAATAAGTTTACATGGAGAGGCATGAAATAGGAACAAAACAAAAATATCTTACGGCATGTCCGCGCGATATATATAAAAAACACTCCTGATTAACCTAACCTTTGTCTCTCTTTTTTTCCCTAGAAAAAACTTAAAACAACTTCGTTTTGGTAAAAAAAAAAAAAGATTTTTCATCTGTCGGACGTGGTCATGAGTCAATAGTCACCATGTTAACATACAGGACCAGGCCAGACTACGTCTCGTAACCATGGTTAATTATCTACATATTTTCTATGATTCGTGAGACTTTAAGTTCACAGGTCAATTATGCAAATCCAACAACATATAGATGTAGCTGGATGCTTACATACTGATTCCTGAAACTTTGCATTTTATTTTGTCTGTAAAGTAAAAAAACTCGATAAAAGTGAAAAACAAACTTGGTAGTGTAGATTATTTACAGACTAAACCAAAATGGGTCGAGCAAAATCCAATGTTGTCTAAGGTGCAATGAAAAAAAGACAACCTTGCAAAACATATGAAGAGTCCATTAAAACCAGGAAGAAGAAGAAAAAAACTAACTTTAAAAACACCGGATGAAAAGAAAACGAAAGAGCAATGAAATAAGCAGGCAATTTCGATCACCAGTAACTAAATGAACAACCCATGCGCACCGGAAAAAACAACATTAAAAAGAGCAGCTGAAAAGAAAGACAAAGAGCAATGAAATAACCTTGGAATTCTGATCACCATGAGTCAAACAAAAAGCTGTTGGAAACCGAGTGTTCTCTTGAGTGCAATGGAAGAAGCAAACCTTTCAAAGCAATTGGAAAGAGGCCAAACATCCCGTGAGTTAAAATAAAATAAAATTAAGAAGCCACAGAAACCATAATAATTAAAAGAGAAAGAACGAACACACACCAATTAGAGAAGTTGTTGGAAAAACAAAACCAGAGCTAAAGGCAACGAAGAATGCAAGAAAAAGAAAAGACAGTGGTAATTGTCAAAGCATTTAAAGTATTTAATGCACCATCATGATCTCGCTTGTGCAAGTAAAATTCTTTCCTACTGCATATAAGAAGAAAAGACTCAATTGCAAAAAAACAAAGAAAAAATAGTGTAAATTTTCAAAGCTTTTAATGCACAAATATGATGATGTCACTTTTATAAGTGAAATATTTTTCAAGCTACAGCTAGCTACAGTTCTTTTAATAATATAATAATAAATAACAAAGAAAATTGTTCTATGGTGAAAGCATAGTGCTTTCCCCACACGTTAACCAACAAAGAAAATTGTTTTGTGGGGTTAGAGTTCTTTTAATGGTAGACCAGAACACACTGCATGATGAACTAGAACAATGTAATAATTGTTGTTGTCTTCTATAAAAGAATTATTTGTTGCTAAAATAGTTTTTTCTATAAAGTCTATTAGATATTATCAACTTGATTAGGGGCATAGAAGTCTTTTTATATTTTTAACATAATAAGATTACTAAGTGGTCCTTAAAAGAAAAAAAAATGTTTAAGTGGAATGTAGGGTTTTTTTTGGTATTTTTGCTATTTAAAAGCACAACAAAATGACTAAATTGTCTTTAGAAGCAAAAAATATTTAAGCAATATTCATCATTCCAACTAGTATTTTAATAAATTTTAAATATAACTTCAAAACAAAAATGGATGGTATACTAGTTAGTGAGAGATGTTCGTGCTTTTTAAAAGGCAAGGGCAGTGTCTCGCAAAGGCCAAACACTACCTTTCGAGATGGTGTTGGAATTGTCCTTGCAGCCCCTCCATCACTTGGAGGCGCGTGTGGCTATCAGATCTTTGGTTTGACGTAGTCAACTTTTCTTCTTCTTCATTTCTCTTTCTTTCTCAATTTGTACATTTGACCCTCCAAATTTTCAAAGCAGACCTTTAATTTGGTTTTTCTTTGGATCTAGTCAGTGTTATTTGTTTTATTTTAGATAATTTTCAAGCTTGTGTTTTTTCAATTTAACCCTTTAGCATTTATTTAACTCAAGATCGAACTTCATTGTTTTTTAAATTATTTTCTATAGGATTTTTCACTAATTTTTAAAATGATTTGAGTTATCTTGGGTCTTTTGTTTGTCGTTCTTTGTTTAATTTAGTTTTTTTTGAGAAAATTTATTTTTTAATTAAATTAACTTAACTGATTAAATATAAACATTAGATATTAACTTCATTATATTTTGTTTGGTTTGTTTTTCAAGTCGTTGTTCTGACAACGCATCTGACCTCTTCTAGTATCCCCTTGTAGCCTTTTATAGTGGCATTAGAATCGTCTTAGTGATTTTTTTTTTTGGTTGGGTTGGACGAGGTTCACAGTGGAGTGACAATAAATCTTCAACATACTTTTCTTTTTCTCCTTATGGGTATGATATTGCCACCTCATTTTTTATAGTTAATTATTGTCAATTTTTTATTGTTAGCTTTATTTTATTGTCAATGCCTTTTTTTAATTGTATTATTAAATTATCCAAGTTTATTTAATCAAATCAAGTCAACAATTGAGGTATCATATTTTTCTTACTTCTTTAAAAATATTAGCATTGTTTAACATTTAGTTACTATTCTGGGATAAAAGGGACAAAGACAGTATGGATAAAAATGTGTTTGGTTAAAAAGACAAAGGCAAAGATATAAAAATAAATTAGTCTATGAGACAATTTTAAAGTGAATTTTTGTACTTCCAAAACAAGAGGTACAATGTATCCGGAAACAATTTTATTATTTTTTTATTCATAAAATATCATTGTTAAAAACTCTCAATTCCAAAATTATTTAACAAAGACATGCAAGCAAAGATAAAAAAATAGTTATTATTATAGTTTAAAAACCTAACTCGGTGGTCAATTTAGGAAAAAGTTTGGGTCATTGGTTGGGGCCTGGGTCATGAATCAGGTTGATAGGAGTCAGTATAAAATAAAAGTGGTTATTATTATAGTTTTAAAATATGATTCGGGAGTCAACCTGGGACAAGGCCGATGTCTTGAGTGAGGTTGATCATTGACGTGGATCAATGTATAAACAAAAATGATTATCTTTATAGTTTAAAAAACCAACTCAGAGATCGACTCAGGGCAAGACCCGAGTCACGTGACAAGAAGATCAACATAAAATAAAAGTGATTATTATTATAGTTTTAAAACTTGATTTGAGGGTCAACTTAAAGCAAGACTTGGTTAAATGTATGATAAAAGTTGTTATTTTCATGGTTTTAAAACCAACTCAAGGGTTGATGGGGGCAAGACTCACGTTACGAGTTGAGATGGTCAACTTATGGATAAAAATAGTTATTATCTTAGTTTTGAAACCCGACTTGGGGAATCGACTCTAGGTAAGGTTTAGGTCATGGGTCAAGAGGGTCAATTTAGCTGACCCAAATTTTCATTTTTAAATAATCAAAACAACCTTGTCTTTGCCAATTTTTTTAAAAGGTCAACAGGTTTTTTTTCCATGTTTTATCTAGGCTGACTTGGGTTTTTGACTAAGTTATATTGAGTCAATTATTTTTTTTATTTTTTCTTAAACTCAAATCAGTGCTGGCCTCGGATCAACTCGTCAATTTAGTCTAGGTTTTATAATTAAAGTTATTATAATATTATTAATTTCAATATTTAATACACACTACTTTACTATCAAATACGATTATTATTTTTTTTTTATTTTATATTTGTTATCTTATCTTTTTTGAAATAGTATCATAACACTAACTTAAAATATTTTTTTTAAGTTAAGAAAAAATTAATGACATAGTATTTGACATTATATTTTAGAAATGTTTTTAAAAAAAGTTAATTTTTTTTATTTTTTTGTTTTAAATTAATATTTTTTAAATATTTTTAAATTATTGTGTTGATATTAAAAATATATTATTTAAAAAAATAATAGTTACCACGTTTGCAACACGTATAGTTAAACACGAGAGATTGATACTGATATAAATAAAAATTACAAAAGAGGGGGACAAATGAAGCACTCAAACACTCAGCAAGTGTCGGAACCTTCTGTCTCTTGCTGCACCTGTAGAGCTCTGCGTACTTCTCACCCTCCAAGCGCAAAAGAAATTGGTAGATCTCTTCACTCATGGCCGCCGCTGCTCTCCTCCGCTCTCTAGGACGCCGTGACGTGGCCTCCGCTCCTCTCTCAGCCTACAGATGCGTACGTCTCTGAACATTTCTGCTCCCTCTCTTCTTCAGTTTTACTGATTTGGTTATTTGTTAAAGGAACTCAAACCGAGACTTGAATTTGATGACTGAGTGATAAATCATGGATTAGGTTTTTGGTTACGGTAGTTTAGAAAGTTGGGCCCTTCTAGGACTTACCTGTGTTGGGTCTTTTCATTTGATTTTTTTACATGATCATGCATCTCTGTTTTTAATTTTAAGATATTAAAGCTTTTATTTTGTATTTGTTTTTGTGTTTAATTCCTAATGATCAACTAAGACGTTTTTTAAATGTAAGTTTTAAAATACAAAGGCTTTAGATGTTGATTTAATCGTGTTTACCTACATTCGTGAACAAAAATGTAAATAATGATCGTAAATTGTAATTATTGTGGGTTTATTATGAGTCCATAGCTGTTGTTGGTCATTAAAAGCTGTTTGAGATTGTGCAATGGCTGAGTTTTGGTGTTCATCTGTTGTGCAGTTGACTAATAATGTGAAGCCATCGTGGGCTCCTTCTAATTTTAACCAAAATTGGGCTGGTTTTTCAAGAGCTTTCAGGTAGCTTATTAAGTTTTTGGTGGTTGTATTTGTTTCAATTTTCCGTTCTTTTTTATTTGCTCAAGTATTGAATGTGTCCTATTCTGTGTAGTGCAAAACCTGCAGGTGGAGATTTTATCGGTATTGATTCGGGCACAACAAATTCATGTGTTGCCTTTATGGAAGGGAACGTAAGAATGGGATTTGTTCTAATTGTTTATCTATTTGGTTGTTATTAGGCTTTCTTTTCCTTATTAATTCCTTGACTCTGTACGGAATTCCAAAGTTATTGAGAATGCTGAAGGATCTAGGGCAACCCCTTCAATTTTTGCCTTCACCCCAAAGATTGTAGCCGGGATCTTTGGAAAGAGCCCGAGCAAGGGAGTTAACCAAGACAAGGCAGTGCCTATGGGAGGTGCAATTCAGGGTGGAATTTTAGGTGGAGATTTCAAAGAATTAATTTATTTTTTATGTTTGGAATTGAGTGTATGGATTTGAATTCCAAATTGAATTTAGTTTCTAATAAATACATAGAAGCAAATCGCGTGGAAACCTTCTAGTTTAATATGATATTCCAAAAATATCATTATGAACACAAACCCTATTTTTTACAAAACCTCCCCATTGTTTCTTTCCTTCTCTTCTTCTAAAAATGTTATTGGCAGACCAGAGATTCGTTAACTACATGCATCACCTGACCAATAAGATTCCAACACTACCTTAGAATCATGAGTTTGTCAATTAGGAGATTCCACGCGCGCCACTTGCAGTGCGCATGCATTACCCACACATGGACGCATGAGCTGCACGCAACAATTATTTTTTTCAATAATATTTGTTTATATTAAATTATTAAATCACCCGTTTATTTTTTTATTATAACAAAAAAAACATAATGAAAATACAAAAATAACTTAAATAAATTTTGATTTTAAAAGCAATTCAATCACTTTATTGTTTTGAAAAAATTAAAAAAACTAAAAAATCATAGCACAAAAGGTTAAGCTTTTTTTGCTCTTTAAAAATAATAAAGTCATTTTACAGGAAAGAAAGGTGAGCAAAACATCTTCGCTAGTTAAAACCTCAGCAAAATATTATTTTCAACGAGTCTCTGTCCACATTTTCTTAATTTTTTTTATAATTTAAATAACATAAATTCCTTATAGAAAGGGCAAGGGCCAAGAATCCAATAAACTCTGGTAATTCAAATTGTTATCCAGACGTGGTAAACCTGTTCTACCTTTTCTGGACGAAATACGAATCTGCAAATTGCTATCATCCCATTCCTATAACGGGTGAAGGTGACCACTAAACTGCAAAATGACTACAATTTTTTCAACCGAAAAAATAGGACGTGGATGAAATTGATTTTTTTTTTTTTTGGTTTTTTTTACCATCAACGTGAAGATATTTTAATTTTTTAATGTGGTAAACATGACAGTTTTGGTCTGTATATTATTGTTTTGAAGTAAAATTATTTAAATTATCCAAGGAAGTTTCCTCGATGCTGCAGAACCTGCAACAACACGTATACGTGTTTGTGCCTTCCATCTCTTATAATCTCTGGACTTTTTCTCTCCGGACTTTTTCTCTCCTTTCAAATTATTCTTGAAAAGGTGACCCATTTTTTTTGCATCCTGTTTGAACAATTCAATACGGTTTGTCTGGTTGTTTATTGTTGAACCAAAGATCGAAAGAGGACTTTTGGGTTTATTTGCTCTCTTTTTGCTGATCTTTGGTGGCTTTTGAGGATTCTTGATCTGGGTTTTTCTTATTGAGGCCATTCCTCCGCGAAGTTTCAATCTTTTCAACGAGGTAAAATAACTCCTCTCTTTGTGTTTAATTAAGGATTATATGCGATCATTTTGATATTTTGGGACTGGGTGTAAGCTTAAAGGTTGGGGATTTGTATTCCTTGTTTCAGGGTTTGATGAGCAGACAATTTGGAACGTTTGAGGCTTATAGGTGTGGATTACTTGTTTGTTGCATATTTTGCGAAGAACCTTTCTTGCATCTCTAGTGCTGGCTCTGACTTCTTTTGAGGCAGTCTTCAGTGATTTTGATTCGATTCAGTGTCGCCTTCTTCAGCTCTGATATTGGAGCAATTAAGGAGTTTTTATGTCTATTCTTGTGATTTGACCATTGAAGAAGGATTTTGATATTGAACTCATATTCATATATATTCATATGTTAGCAAAGTTGACTTAGCAAGTTTTTGGATTGGATTGACTTGAGTTATATGCGTGCTACATTTTGGATTTGATAGTCATAGATAGCTAAAACGTTATGCATCCAGATAGGGAAGAGACTGTTGGGGACGGGGAGGCAGGGGAGATGGACGAAGACCTCAAGGAGGATACACCTCTCGGGGGTGTCCCTCTCTACCGCCCCCGCTTTTCAGGTATGGTGAGACAGAAAGCCTATATATTTGATGGTAAGGGGAAGTATTACAACAAAGATTGGGATTTTGCAGAACCTAAAGAAAATGAGTTCTGTTGGTACCATGTAGAGCTTCCAAAAATTAATCAGAAGCTTCCGCTCTTTGCACAAAGCCTCATTGACATTCTTTGCCCTCCTTTGAAACTCCAAGATATTCTGTCACTAGTTAGCAATGGACCCTTCTGTAGTCATGTTGATGGAGCACTTGTGTTCAGAGTTAATTCTCCCGGTCCTCCAACAAGCAATTATACATTTAGATTAGCTGCTAGAGTTACTGAGAATTCAGTGATTACCGTGTCACTAGGACGGGTTCCAAGAATGGGTTTCTCGCCAACAAGTGAGTCCCTTCTCTCTCAGATCCCTAGTGTGGAGACTCTTTCAAGTGGTGGGACTCCCTCACATCATGGAAGGGATCAAAATGAAGGAAGCGGGATTGTGATTAGAGAGCATGTTCTTGAGTTTTTATTAACAATGAACCATTCGGAGGAGGCTGATAATCCCGTGCCAGAATCTGTCTCAAATCTTGTTGTTCATATTATCGACACCCATCTTGACCACCTTCAAGATATTACCACCAAATTTGAGATGGAACTAGACTCCGTGGAGCTCGAATTAGACAAAGGTAAATTCCTATATAATAACTTATGGTCCGTGTTACAGAATCAAGGTTGCCTTATTTTTTTGTGTTGTTCTACACTTACCATTTAGATTTATTTTGGGTTAAACACTGTTAGTTTTGTTGCTTTTTTCTGTTGATGAAGATGGTTACAAGTGTCATCCATTCTGGTCAACTATTTGCTTCATATTTCTAGTGACCCTAGAGTGGTAACTTTTTTAATTTTTCTGGAAGGGTTATTTGCATATGCACTTTATGCCATGTGTTTATTTAGTAGTTGTGTATCCTTGTTTGGACGTGTTACTTCTGTTATAATTTTGGAAAATTGCAGCCTCTTAGATTCAGCCCTTCTTACAACAAGTAGCAAACAAATGACAAATAGAGATATCAAAACTTGTCGAAAAAGCACTGTGCTGAAATGAAATTTCATAGGATTAATCCTGCATTTGCGACCTTATGGTTTTTCTCTGTCAGTATTGAAATTAAATTTCATTGGATATATCACCTATTAAACAGTGAATCTTACCACCCGCAGCTTGCAACTTGGAATGCATGATGTGTTGTTATTCTAGTGTCATGCTGAACTGATATTCGATATGTTGGCTAACAAGAACATTTTGTGCACGTGGTAGAAGGTCATCAAAGCATTGCCAGATTCACTTATGAAAGGTGAAGCTTGTTGCTAAATGTGCTAAATACTATGTGGCAAGCTTCCCTGATAATATGAGAAACAATTTGCAGTTTGAAAAAAAGAAAGTCGATTGTTTTCCACATTGATGGATCTAAATAAGAGGCTAGGTATAGTAAATTTGGTTATCATGTCCCAAACGATTGTTCTAGGACAGTTATCCTTCTTCATGTGGCATGTCGTTCCATGTGCCTAATTTTTTGAAACATAAAGTCCTTTCGAATACATGATGGAATCTCACTGTTACCTTAAAATAGATTTTTATTGTCAAAAGTATTGCTTGATGCCCAGGATGTTATTCTTGCTAAATTAAAATCTATGCGAACTCCATGAGGAGGGAAAACAAAAAGAAGTCTACATGAAAGTCTGGATTGTGTGAAAATATATGATAAATCAGCATGTCTATGGACCATCAAAGTACTCAAGAAAACATGGTCAGCAACAGCTACATGCCTCTATCTTTAGCAAAGAAAGCATTCCTTTTACTATTTGTCCTGAAACTCAAATTTGATGTCCTTTCTGTTTGGTACATGATTTCTTTTAAACTTTTGAATGGAAAGTGTGTGTTGTTTTGATGGTATACTGCAGGAGGTTTTGCACTGAAGAAACAGATGCTTGATGATAGAAGATTTCCCAAAATGCACCTTAATCTTCAACGTATATTGCAGGTAGTTTGCCCACCCTGTTTGGTTTCTTGTAAAGATAAGTTGCTAGGGACATTGCCACATAAGTAGGTTTTTGAGTAATGCTCTCACAAAATCAGTCTGGATAAGGTGCAAAGACCACTCTACTCCAACAGCAGAATGCATGAAGCTTGAAGTCCTTGTTTGGTATCGTTGAATTCTTTTAGGGGCCTGTATCATGAAAGTTTAAATCACTGCAGTTGGCCAGTGACCATAATGGTTTTCAAGTGCTTTAATTTTATACCAATGGCATCATCTCTGCATGTTGTACAGGAATGCATCCTAGAAATTGATATTTTGGATCGTTTCTAGGATATTTGGAAAATATAAAATTGAAACACATGCATTAAACCTTGTATTTTAACTGAACTCAGGTGATTGCTCATGGGGAGCAAGTATTTCCACGAGTAAAAGAAAAATGTTCTTCAAAAAAATGGTTTTCCAGTGAAGACATAAACTCCCTGGAAGAGTTAATTGGAAGGCTAAGGAGGCTAAAAGAGAATGTGGGGTTTATATCAAATCGTGTCACGGCAATTCAGGCAGGTCTGGATAGCTGGCAGGCTGAGCAAATAAACAAGAAATTGTACTATCTCTCGTTCCTTTCAATAATATTCCTCCCATTGTCAATCATTACTGGAGGTAAACGTTTCTCTCCTGCTTATCTCTTTTTTTTCGGGTCATAGTCACACCTTGGATAACTGTTAGAAGCATCATCTGATACTGCCATCATTTTTGGAAACTCCTAACAGTCTTTGGCATGAATGTGGGAGGAGTTCCATGGACAGAGCAGAAGAACCCAGAGGTGAAAGCTGGTTTCCGCAATGTGATGTTTGTCTGTGTGGGAGTGCTAGCTCTCGTGCTTCTATGCTTCCTTTTCCCAGCTCTTTACAGCCGTATAGCTGCCTGGCGACGAATGATTGCTTTGAAAAGAAGCTGGTCTCTCAACAGGAGATCTTTTCTCAAGAGAACTCTTCCAGTTCAAGAGAGGGGCAGCTATGTTCGCCTTTGAGAGGAAGCCGAAGGAAGAGGGTGACGATAGAATTGCGGTACACGTGCTCTTCAGTCTCAATTTGTTTCCTGTTGCAGAATTTATCTTCACACCTGAAGATACATGTCCTAAGCGCGCGGGGCTTGGATCTGTTTGTTTCCTTGATTCTTGAATTACTCTGCCTTTCTTTACCATGATCAGGAGCTTGGATGAAAATGAGGGCCGTTAAGTTTAGCTATTTCCTCTATGAACTGAGATGTCTGCACTCTGCAGCTTAACAATTGTCAATGATATCATTGACCCTGCCTCAGAAATGGAAATTATGGTAGAAGCACACGATTTTTTTTATTCTTTTCAATCTGGATAATATGCAAGAGTTCTTTGGCGAGCCTTTTCTGTTTCTTATACGATGAAGTTGTTAATGGCGGCATCTTTTGTAATCTTTGTAACACACTGCACAGGTATAACATTCATCGTTATAAATTTGTTTATGTTCAGAGTTTGTACTATGACTAGCTATTTGAGCTTGTAATTTTTATTTTTATTAAAATCTGGTTATGTAAGTAAGAATCGAAGAGTTTATGCAATTATCTATCTGTATAAAATGAGACAATTACTTGTTTTTGTTTATTAAATTTATTTATTAAAATCAATAAAAAATAATATAAATATAAATACATGAATTAATTGAATAAAATTAAAAAAATATCATGTTAAAACAGAACATATTAAAAATATTATTGTTGCATGTGTGTGGTGGTTGTGTTTTTAAATTGAAATTTTTTGTTATGAGTGAAAAAGATAAATTCTTGTATTTTATTAATTAAAAATATTTCGAGTTACTATATAGTATTTTGTTTATTAGATATCTTAATTGGTCTCAGAATTTAGATAAAAAATTAAATATATATAAAAAAAACAACATCATTTCTAATACATCTTATCTATAATAAATTAAATTATTTATTTATTTGAATACTAAAATATTATTATGTTTTTCAATTTCTATGGCTTGTATTTTGGTGTGGTGTCAGTGGTTGTTGCTGTTGGTCTTAGCCATGTGTGTGTTGGTTGTAGTTGACGAGTGTGTTTGTTTTTGAAATAGTTTTTGTAACTATAGTTTTTAAAAAATATAGTTATGTGTGGTTAATTGAATTTAGATACGTGTTTGGTAAAAATTGTAGTTGAGGTTTATGTACAGTAAAAAATATGTATAAAATATTTGGTTATGGTTGCTTTTTAAAAGTGCTTTTTATTTAAAAATATATCAAAATAATTTTTTTTATTTTTTTAAAAATATTTTTAATATCATCATATCAAAATGATCTGAAAATATAAAAAAAATTAAAGTAAATAAAAAAAATTCAAATTAAAAAAAAAAATATACTTTTAAAACGTAAAAATAAACAGAGTTGTGAAATTTAGTTAAAAAATATATAAAAACTGCTTCAAAAAAATTATATTTCAAACTTAATTTTTTAATAAATTCTATAATATAAAATATAATTTAATATATTACCAAGCATCTAACTAAGTTTTTTTACACAGCAAAGATAAAAACTAAACCTAAACACCGCAAAGACAGCCTTTGTTTATTTTAATATCCGTTTGTTTAGGTTCAGTTTTTGTCTGTCAGGTTTTTCAATGAGGGAAGAGGCGTGATGTCTAGAAGAAAAAAAGAGGCGGTTGCTGTCGAGAGATGCTGCTACCGTTGTCTGGAGGATGAAGATATGAAAATTTGTACAATAATTTATTTTTTTCTGTTTCTTTGAAAAAAATCGAAAGTCATGAGTTAAAAAAGGGTTGACCTCGCTTGGCAACACGACAGCATGACCCCAAACATATCCAAAAAAACGACTCCATTTCAAAAGTGACATGTCGTTGAGGCTTCGATTTATTATTCTTCAAGAAACGAGTTAGAGGTGTATTTGGTCCGCCTACTCTTAAACTATCACATTTTGATCTTACTATATATTTTATCATATTTTCATCCCTTAATTCCTTATTTGTAACAATTTGGTCCTTGTGTCAATTTCCACAACTAAATAAATAACCGATGATATAAACATGTAAAGAATATCAAAATTATTCTATTTTATATCAAGTAATTGTATACTATAAGGGTGATATTATTTTTATTCTGTGGTCGGTAATCTTACTTTGTGATATACTTTCATTACTTGAAATATCTCTAATTAAAGAACATGAGGTTGTGACCTAGCGGTGAAAGAGACTTGTTTGTCCCTTTCACTACACATGGATTCCAAATTTATTTGTGCATGCATGTCATCCCTGTGGTGTTTTACATGTTTACTGGGCTTATAGGACGTTTAGTAGACATTAGAGATTAGTTGTGGTGCGCGCAAATTAGCCCGGACACCCCAAGTTATCAAAAAAACAATATCTCTAATTAAATAATAATATTTTTGCATAAATAATAATATGTATTAAACGTTGGTGTTACATTTGTATGTTTTTCTTTTAATTAGGATATTCAATTTTACTTTTATTTTCATCACTTATCATAAAATAGATTTTCTTCAGAATAAAATTCATAATATTTTCTTTTTTGTTAAATAAGTTAATTTTTCGTGTTCGAGACATTATCGATCAATAGAATATGTATTTTAAAAAATATAGACGAATTAAAATTTTTAGTTTTTCATTATTTTTTATTTTAATAATTAGAAAAAATATTAATAGTTTTTTATTATGTTAAAGTAAGATACGTTACAAACCCTACGAGGAGGGTTGCTGGTGCTAAAGGTCTGGTGCGCGGGAATGGCAAGAAGCAATTAAAGAAGGCTTGTGTGATAAAAAAGAATAATATAGCCGGGGATTCAAAAGGATCAGATCTTCTGAGCATTAATGGAGCTACCATGAAGGATTTCATTGTTGGCACATCTCTGGTTGATAATAATATGCTGAAAATTACAGCTTCCTCAACGGGAAACACAAGTGATCATAGGAATATGCGGGGAAGGGAAGATCATCCTCTTGATCCGGGCCGGTATTTGTCATGATAGTGCTCTTCCAAGGACTATATCTTCTATTCTGCAACCAACGGAGGGTTTGAAGGATGATCTATATATCTAAGCAGGTAGAAATTCATCAGAAGGTAAGCTCGTGGGTGGACAAAGGGATGGCGATGGATGTAACACGCCAGTGATGTTGAAAGCTGCTTCTGCTATCTATACTTTTATCATGATTGTTTTACTGACTGCTGATCTATTCTTGTATGGAATGTACGGGGTGCTGCTAATATGAATAGCAACAGACATTGCAAAGAGTTAATATGCAAGTACCATCCTTCTTTGGTTGTTTTACTTGAAACTCATATCCAGTTTTGCTAGAGCCTCTCTAATTTCTGGATGCAGCTAGGTTGCTCGCCTGCAGCAATTAGGGAGGCTAATGGTCATTCGGGAGGGATCCGGGACGTCCTTATGACGGGGAGGAACTATCATGAAGGCTTTTAGCAATCTTGGCGCTGGTGATCTTTCATTATGGCATGATAAATGGTTTTTGACAAGGGAATTTTAGCAATCTTGGTCCCGGTAGTTCATGTCACAGATACAGTAGCAAAGGACCTTTGGCTCCAAGATACTTGGGAATTTTCAACATTTAGCTACATGCCAGACCACTTGAAGAACCACATTATTACTTTCCCCATCCATAGGAATGCTACGATCAAGGACTGTAATGTTGCTTGGTGTCCATCCGTGGCAGGAATGTATACGTCAGGGTCAGCTTAAAACTAGTTGTTATTTCGATCTAGGGAGCTAATGTGTTGCACTAAATGGACCTGGCTGTTAAGGTTACATGCTCCAAAGAAGACAAAGATGTTGACATGGCTTGTGTTTCACAATAGTTTACTAATGAGATCTCTTGATTTGCTCGACAAGTTATAGCCACAAGTCCTTCATGCAACAGATGTCACCTTACAAGTAATTAAGGATGCCTTTCATTGCCTTCGAGATTATAGAGAAACAAGGAGTGTATGGGACAAACTTGGCTTTAGTACTGTAACTAGGTTTTGATCTGTTGACGTTGCTGAGTACTGGATTGTTTAATTGGCTTCATCAGATAGTGCTCACTTGCTTTTTAGTGTGCTTTGGTGGTTATGGAGGCTTTAAAATATTGTCATTTTTAGCACTGCTTATGGAAGACTGATAGATTGGCTGAAGACTGCAGGTTTAACATGGAAGGATAATAATGCTACAGCTACTACTCATCGAGTTTTATCGTGGCGACGACTTGAGGATGATTTTTATCAAGCATGGTGTTGACGGTAGCTCTCTAGGAAACCCAGGGAAAGCTGGTTTCGGGGGCCTACTTCGCAATGATATTGAGATGTATAAATAAAATAATAAGAGAACCAAAGTAAAACAATCAAGAGAGTAAAGGGACCAAACGAAGCATTGTAACCATTCTGTGTATTTTGCAGTGAGGGTCTGCATTTCTAGAACCTTCTGTCTCTTGCTAGAGAAATCCCCTGCGAATTGCGCCTCTTTAAAAAGCCTTGCACCACAAAACCCTAAACCCTTATTTACAGACCTCTATTACAGTCTTTACTTCCTTCTCTACCTCCAACCCGAATTAAACTGGTAGATTTCTTCACTTATGGCCACAGCAGCTCTCATCCGCTCTCTACGACGCCGTGACGTCGCCTCCGCTCCTCTTTCAGCCTACAGATGCGTACGTCTCTAAATATTTCTGCTCCTTTTCTTCTTCAGTTTTTCCGATTTGGTAATTTGTTAAAAGATATCAAACCGAGACTTGAGTTTGATGCTTGAAGGATAAATAAAATATTAGTTTTTTTTTTTTGTTATGGTAGTTTTGAAACTCGGCCCCTTCAAGGACTTCTCTGTGTTGGGTTTTCTCATTTGATTTCCTTACACAATCATGCATCGCTGTTTTTTTCTTTTTTTGAATTTAAAGCTTTTGTTTTGTATTTGTTTTTGTGTTTAACTCTTAATTACCAACTGATATGCTTTATATATGGAAGTTTTAAATACTAAGTTTGACCTATATTTGTGAAAAAAAATGTAGATAATGATTGCAAAATTGGTGTTTTTCTTACGAATCCATAGTTGCGGTTTGTCTGACTCATTAAAAGCTGTTTGAGAATTGAGGTTGAGATTGTGAAATGGCTGAGTTTTGGTGTTCATCTGTTGTGCAGTTGACTAATAATGTGAAGCCATCGTGGGCTCCTTCTAATTTCAGCCAAAATTGGGCTGGTTTGTCCAGAGCTTTCAGGTAGCTTATTTAATTTTTGGTGATTGTATTTGTTTTAATTTGCCTCTTTTTTTTTATTTGCTGAAGTATTTAGTGTTTCCTATTCTGTTCAGTGCAAAACCTGCAGGTGGAGATGTTATTGGTGTTGATTTGGGCACCACAAATTCATGTGTTGCTGTTATGGAAGGGAAGGTTAGAATGACATTTGTTCTGATCGTTTATCTATTTGCTTGTTACTTGGCTTTCTTTTCCCTTTTGTTCTAATTGATTCCATGACCGTGTACAGAATCCCAAAGTCATTGAGAATGCTGAAGGGTCTAGGACAACCCCTTCAGTTGTTGCCTTCACCCCAAAGGGAGAGTTGCTTGTGGGCACTCCAGCAAAACGTCAGGCTGTGACTAATCCAAGCAATACAGTTTTTGGAACTAAGCGTTTGATTGGTAGGAAGTTTGATGATCCTCAAACACAAAAGGAGATGAAAATGGTTCCATATAAGATAGTCAGGGCTCCAAATGGTGATGCATGGGTTGAAGCCAATGGGCAGCAATATTCACCTAGCCAAATTGGGGCCTTTATTCTGACCAAGATGAAAGAAACTGCAGAAGCATATCTTGGAAAAGGAATTACAAAAGCTGTGATCACTGTGCCAGCCTATTTCAATGATGCTCAAAGACAAGCTACAAAGGATGCTGGAAGAATTGCTGGCCTTGATGTGCAGAGAATCATCAATGAACCTACAGCAGCAGCACTTTCCTATGGTATGAACAACAAAGAGGGTCTCATTGCAGTTTTCGACCTTGGTGGTGGGACGTTTGATGTTTCTATCTTAGAGATCTCAAATGGTGTTTTTGAGGTATGTGTTGTGCTGTTCTATTTAGGTTAACTCTGTTTTTCATTTCTTTTTGCAAATTAAACTAAGTGACCGGTCCTTATTTAGGTTAAAGCTACAAATGGTGACACATTCTTGGGAGGAGAGGATTTTGACAATACCCTTTTAGAGTATTTGGTCGATGAATTTAAGAGAACTGAGGGAATTGATCTTTCAAAAGACAAGCTTGCCTTGCAGAGGCTCCGTGAAGCAGCAGAAAAGGCTAAGATAGAGCTCTCATCAACAACTCAGACTGAAATCAACTTGCCGTTCATCACAGCTGATTCGTCAGGTGCTAAACATTTGAATATCACACTGACCAGATCCAAGTTTGAAAGCTTGGTGAATCACTTGATTGAAAGGACCAGGATCCCATGCAAGAACTGTTTGAAGGATGCTGGCATATCCACCAAGGAAGTTGACGAGGTTCTTCTTGTTGGAGGAATGACTCGTGTGCCCAAGGTTCAAGATATAGTAGCTGAGATCTTTGGAAAGAGCCCTAGCAAGGGAGTAAACCCAGACGAGGCGGTGGCTATGGGAGCTGCACTTCAGGGTGGAATTTTACGTGGAGATGTCAAAGAATTGCTCCTCCTTGATGTCACTCCCTTGTCACTTGGTATAGAGACACTTGGTGGCATCTTCACCAGGTTGATCAGCAGGAACACGACAATTCCTACAAAGAAGTCTCAGGTGAGGCTTCACTGCCAAATCTGTATTCAAATTTTTATCTTGAAAAATTTTGATTGTGGGCGATAAGTTGCCATGCCTGTGCTAGTGTCTAGGTGGCCCAATATACTGATATTTGTCTGTTCTAGTTGCCCTGTGCTTGTATACTTCTCTGATACAGTTTTCTTGTATCCCAGGCTTTCTCCACAGCTGCTGACAACCAGACCCAGGTTGGTATCAAGGTGCTACAAGGTGAGCGTGAAATGGCATCTGACAACAAGCTATTGGGAGAATTTGATCTTGTCGGTATTCCACCAGCTCCCAGGGGCATGCCTCAGATTGAGGTGACCTTTGATATTGATGCCAATGGTATTGTTACTGTCTCTGCCAAGGACAAAACCACTGGCAAAGAACAGCAGATCACCATCCGTTCATCAGGAGGTCTTTCAGAAGATGAGATTGAGAAGATGGTCAAGGAGGCTGAACAGTTTGCTCAGAAGGATCAGGAGAGAAAGGCCTTGATTGATATAAAAAATAGTGCAGACACCACTATCTACAGCGTAGAGAAAAGCCTTAACGAGTACAGGGAGAAGATTCCCTCTGAAATCTCGAAGGAGATTGAAGATGCTGTTGCAGATTTGAGGAAGGCAATGGGCGGAGACAGCGTTGATGATATCAAATCCAAACTAGACGCCGCAAACAAAGCAGTTTCAAAGATTGGAGAGCACATGTCCAAGGGCAGCAGTGGTGGAGGTGATGGTGCTTCTGGAGGAGGTTCACAGGGTGGTGACCAGACTCCTGAGGCTGACTACGAGGAGGTGAAGAAGTGAGGGGTTAACTTCGGTTGCTGTCATTTTTGACATGGCTTACAGTCATATTTGAAAGAAGATCCTTTTTAATTATATATGCACTTAGGATGTACGTTTCCTAGCGGTTTTGTATCTAAATGGTGAGATTAAATTGAATGTATTATTTTTGTTCATTTGAAAACCGCCTGTGGAGGCCGAGGCCGAGGCCCTTTTAATTATATCAATAACCAAATTTTTCTGGGAGGAGATTGTTTGTCCATTTGACAACTGCCTATCAATACCGCGGCGGAGGCCCTTCATTGCCGCTGTAGCTCAATTGCTCTGCTCTGGGCGGATAGCTACCTGAACCTGCTCCCCGCTGTTTAAGTTGCTTGTAATGATAATGGAATGGTAAAGAAGTAAATATCTGCTTGTAATGATAATAGTTGGTGGATGCTCCTCCGTTACGCGTCCGTGTAAAGAAATAGTTTGTAACTTCAGCTTAGCAGCCTTGACTGGACTGGATGAACCGTATGAATTGCCGCTCCAGAGGTTTCCTTTCGGCACGGTGGCAGGCAGTTTTCTCAGGGAGGTTGCTAAAGGATTGCACGATATGTGAAAATGACTGGGGGAATGAGACCGCAATGAGCACCTTGAATCGTTTCCATGGTTGTTCTTTTGATTTTTTTATTTTCGCACTGTAACTGTATTCACGAGAACGTCCAATGCTCCTCAGATTCACGATCGCCGTCTTCTCAGGAATTACTTTTTGATGCATTTGTGTTATTTGCCAGATGCATGGGTTCAGCACTCATCTTGGTTAACAACTCAGACTCTCAGAGTGTGCGTGTTTTGAAAGAAAATTTTCTTGGTAGATGCTTCTTCTCTCTGTTTGTTTTTTCAATGTAAAACAAGCATTGAAAAATTGATCAAGGTCAATTTTTTGAATAACAATAATATTCTTGTTTTGAAATTAGAATCTCCATTTATCTTGCTTGTGTTACAGTGTGATCTTCTATTTTTCGATTCCACTCTTTTTTCAAAAAAAGAAAAGGTTGGTTATTAATCTGGTCCCAAAAAGGTTTAATTGTGCAAAATAAAATAAAAAATTAAAATAAATGGATTAATTTCATGGATTTAAAGACAACTTAAATTACAAGTAAAAATATGACTTAGTTTTTAAAAAAACCTTCAAAATAATAAATTTTAAATATATATATATATATATTGTGATAACGATATATTAGACTGATATTGGTCCCTCCATAACCCAAGTTATAGACTCTATAGGGTTTAATAACCTTTTTATTTATAAATTATTTTTATTTAATTATATGATAAAAATATATGCTCACAAAATTGAAAAGCAATTCTAAAATAAATTTTTATTAGAGAAAGTGATATCCTTGTACAAAATAAGGATGAGATAAAAAAATCAATTAAAAAAAATTAAAGGACCAAAAAACAAAAAAATTATTTGGTCGGTGGATATATTCATTAAACCTATAAATCTAGTAACCCGAGCTAGCATGACAACATGTAAACCTGGTTATGGAATCCACTAAAATTATATTTTTTTTTAAAAATTATTTTTTATTTAATTATATGATAATAAAAATAGACGATTATAAAATCGAAAACCAATCTCATACTGATATTTTTTTAAGACCGAGATAATCTTATAGAAAACAAAATGAAACCAATTATGAAATTGAATTTTTAATTAACCCAATATAAAAAAATAAAATAAAAAATAATTAAAAAAGTTTGTTAAACCCGTGAATCAAGTCAATCCGCTAAATTTGTGAATAGATCATGTACTTTATAAAGCTTGATAACCTAGTTTTTTACTGAAATTATTTTTGTAACTATATAAAAAATAATAAACGATAAAAAAATCAAGTTTAATTAAAAAAAAAAAAGCACCTCATTAAACTTATAAATCGGGAAGCTTAGATTATCCCGATAAACTTGTAAACCATGTTAACTCTATGAAATAAATAAAATAAAAAGAAACAAATTAAAAAAAAATTCTTAACTATCCTAATATTAAAACATAAAATCAATAAAAAATATATATATAAAAAAAACATAAAAAATTGTAATTAACGGGTGCAATGAACGTGGATCAACAATAATTTCCCCCGTCACCTTTTAGTTTTTGTTAATAATTAATAAGAATTAATAATAATAATAATAATAATAATAATGAACAAACATGAGGGGACTAGAGAGTTTGCCGAAGTCTCGTATTCACCATCACATCTCCGTGCGGCAATCATCTAAACCTTACAGGGGAGAGCAGGAGGGCTTGCATGCCTTTTTTATTTTCCTTTTCTCTGTTCTTTTTTAGGTCTCCTTCTGACCTCCTTCCCGCCATCAATGGGGGCTCCAAAACTAACGCTACTGGTTAATGCAAGCTGTCCATAGTCTACACCCGGGTAGTGTTAAAAAACGAAAAAAGAAAAAGAAAATAGCATGGGCCATGTAAACAAGACTCAAAAACTCACGAGCCCCTAGAGTAGGCCTTAGAAACTTATCCAGCGGGCTTTTTATCTACTGTTCAATAACAGGAGCCCATGAAAATAACGGTTCAAAAAAAAAAACAAACGGTTAGTCCCTTTTTCCTCTTTTTTAAACGCTAATAATAATAATAATAGACAGCGTCGTTAACCAGCTAGGGTTTTAGATTGCCGCTTATTCCCTACCCCACTTAGAAGAAGAAGAAGAAGAAGAACTCTGTCTTCTACAGGTAACACTTAGAATGCATAACCTCTCTCAATGTACCTTTATTAGGTTTTCTTTCTCCTCCTTTCTATTCATTTCTTTAACCTTTTTTTAAAAAATAATAATTGAAGCTTAGTTAACCTCCAGTTTATACCGAATCATCTCTACACGTTTCTCTTACCAAAGGACAGGGATTTATGCTCGTTTTCTAATTTTATATTTGAATTTATGCTCCTTTTCTAATTTTATATTTGGTATTTTTATTGTTTTTCAAATTCCTTTTGTTTTTGTTTTCAGAGATAAGCTCAGTTTAGTTGCTGTTGTTTCCTTTTCTTTTTCTTTTTTAGTTTTAAATGCAACCCTGTGGTTGTTATTGATGCTTGAGCTTCAGCCTCACTGCATTTTGTGTATTTTGAAGTTGGACTTTTCTGGGTTTTACTTATTCTTTGCATTGGTGTATGGTATATACAGTTTTAGCTAGAGAACATATTTTCTGGCATAAATGGGAAGCAAGAAAAGAAGCTCCAATTCAGCAGAGGAAGTTGAGGATTCAGATAATACAAATTCAAAAACTGAGAATGCAAACTTGGAGGATATGAATAATGAGAATGCAAGTTCAAATCTAAGTAGAAAGAAAATGAAGAAAGATAAGAATAAAGAGAATGGAACCCTGGACGGAGATGCTTCTAAAGCAGGCCTTTATAATAATAATTCTAGTTCGCTGAAACCCATGGAAAGACGAAAGAAGAGGAAAGCATTGGATAAAGAGCGCCAGCATGTTACTTTAGAGGATAAGGATGGGAAGACTAAAAAAATGGATGTTGATTCAAAGGTTACCGAAAATAAAGAGCAGATGGGAGCTTCCTCAAGTGGGGTGTTGCCGGAGTTTCACATTGGCGTCTTTACAGAACTGATATCGGCTGATGTGTCTGTGAGAGAAGCTGCAGTGGAGAGATTGGTCTTGGAGTTGCAAAAGGTTCAGAAGGCGTATGAAAATGCAGAGAATAAGGTGGTGGTAGAAGATGGGTTGAAACTGGAAGCGAAGAAGGATGATGGGTTGAATGACTGTGCTCCTTCTGTGAGATATGCTGTGCGTAGGCTTATTCGTGGTGCTTCTTCATCAAGGGAGGTATGATTGGTTAAATTGCAGACTGTTCTCTTGTTTCTTCTTTGTGAAAGCTATGTATCACGTACAAACTCACAACTTTTGAACCAAGGTTGTGATTCTCTATATATGCTATGAGGGAATGGAAATTTGATTCATAATATCTAACAGTGAATTTTTTACTTGTTTTCAGAGTTGAATTAACCTTAGGAACCGTCTTTTTTATGCAATTGGTACATTAGTTTAGTTTGATCATCACCTTGCTGCTGTGTAATAACTGTGCAATCATGTCTAATGCCTGCTGGGTTTTGAATTTGATGGATGATTATGTAAAACATGCATTCTCGGTGTATCTGTTGCAATGGCTTATTTCTCAGTGCCTGTTCATCTCATTGTTAATACTTGCTTTGTACTTGCGACTCTGAATTTTATATGACCGTATACACATTATCTGATTCTTGTTTCTTGGGGTGTTATATCCTACTGGTTGTTATGCAAACATTCTTTATCAGGGCATTTAGATCTTACTAAAGCTAGATAAAATGTTAAACCATATAACATTAACTGGAAACTGAAAATGGTCAAATGCCCAACCTTTTTAGCATTATATAATTTCTTCCATAGGCTGTAGTATCTATTGCGTGGCTTTAAACTTGGGCTATCTATAACAAGAGGTTGTTTGCTAACTTGTGTATATCACGTAATCTGGTTTCCCTTTTGCAGTGTGCAAGGCAAGGATTTGCATTGGGCTTGGCGGTGTTAATTGGTACAATTCCTAGCATCAAAGTGGATTCAGTGATGAAACTAATAGTTGACATGTTAGAAGTTTCTTCATCAATGAAGGGTCAGGTGAGCGAGGATTGCCATTTTGTATTCTGGTGCTATCTTCTCTATATGAAATTCCTGAAGTTGATTCTTTGTGGCACCGCAGGACATAAGGGATTGCCTTTTAGGTCGGCTATTTGCTTATGGTGCTCTTGCCCGATCAGGAAGACTGGTGGAAGTGTGGATTTCTGATCATAACACCCTCTTCATTAAGGAATTCACCAATGTACTTATCTCCCTTGCATCAAAAAAACGATATTTGCAAGAGCCTGCTGTTGCAATTATTTTAGAATTGGTCGAAAAGGTATCTTACCCTGACAAATGAAGAAACTTGATTTTATTGGACATTTGCATCCTTTTTTATTTTTCCATGGGGCTTATCATATCTTTTTTGGGAGGGGGGATTCTCTTGCTTTGGATTTCCTATTCATTATGTATGTCTTGCAATTCCTACTTTGTCTCTTGATCCCTCCACTGTTATGTCTTGTGATTGCAGTTGCCAACTGAGGCTGTGTTGAATCACGTACTTGAAGCTCCAAGACTGTGTGAGTGGTTTGAAGGTGATGCCGATGCTGGAAATCCTGATGCTTTGCTTTTAGCTTTGAGAATTCAGGAGAAAGTTTCTGTTGATAGTGAAATGTTTGGAAAGATTTTGCCACATCCATTCAGCCCTAGTAGGCTTTTTGCATCTGATCATTTGTCCTCTATTATTAACTGCCTGAAGGTGACTCTTTAATTATTTGTGTATGAAGCGTGAGTTGTCAGTTTTGTAAAAGGTTTTATATTTACTCATGATATTATTGTTTGTGGAATATGGCAGGAATCAACATTCTGTCAGCCTAGAATTCACGGTGTGTGGCCTGTTCTGGTAAATATTCTTTTACCTGATGTTGTTATGCAAGCTGAAGATGTGGTATCAGCTTCTAATTCTCTAAAAAAGCATAAAAAAAGTCGCAAGTCTAGCTCTTCTGAAGAAGAAGTTGTCAAGATTGTTCAGTGTTTCCGTGAAGTTGTTATTGAAGGGTCCCTTCTTCTCTCTTCTCATGATCGCAAGCACTTGGCATTTCATATTCTGCTTCTTCTCCTCCCAAGGCTCCCCGCATCATTCATTCCATATGTTCTTTCTCACAAAATTGTGCAATGCTTGATGGATATACTTTCAACAAAGGACACTTGGCTGTATAAAGTCGCACAGCATTTTCTTAAGGAATTATCTGATTGGGTAGGAAATGATGATGTCAGAAGGGTTGCTGTTATAGTGGCTTTGCAAAGACACAGCAATGCAAGATTTGATGGCATCACCAGAACAAAAACAGTTAGAGCTTTGGTGACAGAGTTTAAAACAGAATCTGGTTGCATGCTGTTTATTCAGAATTTAATGAACATGTTTTTGGATGAAGGTTGTTCTTCAGAGGAACCCTTGGATCAGAGTCAGACAACTGATGACAATCCAGAGATGGGTTCTGTTGAGGATAAGGATTCAAATGGTGCAATGGCAAACTCTGATTTCTTGAAGAGTTGGGTGGTGGAATCCCTCCCGAGTATTTTGAAACATTTGAAGCTGGAGCCTGAAGCAAAGTTTCGGGTGCAGAGGGAAATTTTGAAGTTTCTAGCTGTTCAGGGTCTGTTCTCTGCATCTCTTGGCTCTGAAGTTACATCTTTTGAATTGAAGGAAAAATTTAAATGGCCAAAGGCAGCCACTTCAAGTGCAATTTGCAGAATGTGCATCGAGCAGATCCAATCACTGCTGGCAAATGCTCAAAAGATAGAGGGGTTACATTCTTTGGCAAGTGGCCTGGAGCACAGTGATCTTGGATCTTACTTCATGCGTTTTCTCAGTACACTCGGAAACATTCCTTCGGTTTCTCTTTTCCGATCTTTGAGTGATGAAGATGAAAAGGCATTTGAAAAATTGCAAGAAATGGAAACTAGGCTGTCTAGAGAGGTAAACTTTGTCTTCCTTGCTTTCACCAACACAAATTATTCTTACATTTGAATATGGACATGAAATTGGTTCCGATTTCAGACTAGGGATGCATACTGAATCCTCAAATTACAGATTATGATGTATGTGTTGAGTAAACTTTAAAAATTGAATGAATGAAGGACTTGCCTTTTGATGTGATTCCGAATGTTTTCGCCTGTAGCTTGCAAATTGTTTTCAGTATGGGGTTTGCCTCATGTAGGACTTTTCCTTAGTAAGTCTACCAATTACTGTTTTCCCTTGCATTATTATGGTTGCTTGAGAACTAATATATTTGCTCTTTGGTCTCAAATGCTAGCAAATCATATGTACATATGTTCTCAAACATCTCAGCTGTCACCTTTATCTGCCCTTTTATCTTGTGCCCAGCTTTTAAAATTTTTTGATGATGCAGGAAAAAAAAATTGTGATTGGTGCTGAAGCAAATAAATTGCATGCAATGAGGTACTTGCTGATCCAGTTGCTGCTTCAAGTACTCCTTCGACCTGGAGAATTCTCAGAAGCTGCATCTGAACTTATTATATGCTGTAAGAAAGCTTTTGCTGCTTCTGATCTTCTTGACTCGGGAGAAGAGGAGTTGGATAATGATGCAGATCCTAAGTTACTGGATGTCCTTGTGGACACATTCCTTTCATTGTTGCCACAGTCATCAGCTCCCATGCGCTCTGCTATTGAGCAGGTGTGTGTAGTAATGGAAGGTTTAGTTTTGTATTTGTATATGCACATGTATGTTGCATATCTATATGTCTCGACTTTAATTTGGCTTTACAATGCACATTTATAATTAAAGTTGTGTATTACTTCATGATAGGATGAGTTCTTGATTAATTAATTGTGATTTTCTAAATGTTAATACATTGCTTCTTTGTGATTGTTTTTGGCATTTCAATTTGCCAGTGGAATTGTTCAGTTGGCTTTGTCCAGATTGAATAGCTGAACTTTTAGTCAAGTATGAGGTGCTTTTTACAATTCTTGTGCATGATGTGCTTAGTATTTGTTTCATAACTTAATTTGGGGAAAAGGTCAATGCACTTAGAGTGAAGGATTGCTGAAAATGGCTCTTCTTACCCATGGATTCCCATTATCAACATGATATTAACTTTGGCAAATATTCATGTTTGTAGGTTTTTAAGCACTTCTGTAATGACGTGACAAATGATGGACTTCTTCGGATGTTGCGTGTCATTAAGAAAGATTTGAAGCCAGCTAGACATCGGGAAGAAGGCAGTGAAGATGATGAAGATTTCCTTGGTATTGAAGAAGAAGAAGAAGAAGAAGAAGAAGTGGATGAAGCTGAGACAGGTGAAGATGAAGAACAGACTGACGATTGTGAGGTAGTGGTTGAAGTTGAAGAAGCTGGCAAAGAGCTGCCTGATGATTCTGATGATTCCGATGGAGGAATGGACGATGATGCAATGTTCCGGATGGACTCTTATCTTGCACAGATTTTCAAAGATAGAAAGAATCAGGCTGGGGGTGAAACTGCACAATCTCAGCTTGTTTTGTTTAAACTTCGTGTTCTTTCATTGCTGGAGGTTTACCTGCATGAAAATCCAGGCAAGTAATTGTTTCTTGTGTTTAATTAGCTGGGATATGCAAATTAGACTTTTGTTTGTTTTAGCATAATTGATTAATTCCTTGTAATTCTCTTCCTGCTGAATTTAGCAGTGGCTTCAGATCAATAAGAAAGGTATGATTTAGATACAAATGAAAGTAGTTGTGTTGTGACTTATCACAACTGCTAAATAATATTTCTTGTCAGGAGCTGGGCTTTGGCAAGCTGCTTGTTGTGGCTGTGTTGACAGAATCTCCAGTCTCAGTTGCAAGGAATATTTATTTCTACATTATGTTGCAATTTTAAAAATTCTATTTTTTCTTGTCCTTGGAAGGCCTTTTGTTAAAAAACTTATTTCTAATTTGTGCTTTCTTGCTGTCTTCATTCTACAGCTGAGCCTGGGGTTCTGATGGTTTACTCGAACTTGGCTCAGGCATTTGTTAATCCTCAGACTGCAGAAATCGGCGAGCAGCTCGGACAGCGAATATGGGGAATTTTGCAAAAGAAAATATTCAAAGCGAAGGACTTCCCAAAGGGTGATGCTGTGCTACTACCTAATCTTGAATCTTTGTTAGAAAGGAACTTAAAGTTGGCATCAAAGCCATTGAAGAGAAAGAAATCTGCTGGTATCTTATCCAAGAAAAAACAGTCAGCCATGTGGAAACGACACAAAATGATTGTTTCCCTTGCTCAGGATTCTACCTTTTGGATTCTGAAAATTATTGATGCCAGAAATTTTTCAGAGTCTGAACTAAAAGGGGTTTTTGATATTTTCAAGGGTGAACTGGCACGGTATTTTGAGAGTAAAGCATCTCAAATAAAATCTGAATTTTTAAAGGAAATATTTCGAAGAAGGCCATGGATTGGCCATCATCTCTTGGAGTTCCTTTTGGAGATATGTGGCAGTGCAAAGTCAGAGTTTCGTCGAGTTGGAGCACTTGATCTATTAATGGAAATATTGAAGTCAATGGTTCCTTCTGGTAATGATGAAAGTAACCGCGATGCATCAAAGAAAATCTTGAAAAATCATCTGCAAAAACTCAGTCATCTGATAAAGGAGTTGGTAACAAAAATGCCAGAAAAGCAGTCAAGGCGGGCTGAAGTACGCAAGTTTTGTGGTAAAGTCTTCCGGTATGTGTCAACCTATGACCTGACCAAATGTTTTCTTAAATATCTGGGCCCAGAAGCCGAAGCTGCTTGTGAATCTCAACTTGGAGAGCTGTATCTCAATTTCAAGGAGGTCGAGAGTTAACTGTAACTGATAGTGCTGAGCCCTCGATAGCGTTTTGTGCCCGGGGAAAACTTATTTCAGCTCCTGTTCTGTCCGAACATGCCCAGGTACTATTCTGGATTTTCCCCTTGAATGGGGAGAAGGAACTTCGCTTGCAAAATTTGCTTTATGATGGTTGCTTGGTGTTTCGCTCCATAACCTAGCAAGCTCTTATATTTTATCCCATCAAGTTACATATTGGTACGGCTTTTTAAAGCTGGCGTTAGATGCTATGTCTTCAGGTTTTCTTTATATAAAGACGAACTATTCATTTGTTTTCATACAGGAAAAAGCTCAATCATAGTAGAAAAAAAAAAAAACCTTGAACCTACTTGTTTGCCAAATGATCTGCTTATCTATTGAAAGATGTATGATGTTTCAATTTTGTTGATGATTTTATGCTCTCATGACTTTTGGATATCAAATTTTTTTTTTTTTTTTGAAATGTTTATGAAGTTGTCAAATAACATGGAGTTTCTAGAATATGGTATGCACAGGAAGACAAAAAGATCATGAACTCAGTTACTGTTAGTACATGAATTGACTTCCACTAAAGTTATCTCAAAGTCACCCCCAAGGCTTTTCCGGTGGAGTAGTTGGATCGGCAGTGGGCCCTCAAATTTGTACTAGTTCTGCACTGATTTATTTATTACTCGACTGAGGATTCATGAAAATGAGCTAATGTAGTTGTGCTCATCGCAACAGAGCGTGTTTGTTTCAACTTCAGTTATGGGAGATGGAGCAATTGGGTTGTCAGGGTCTCACGTAAAATCACTAAAAATCTGTAAGGCATGTCTTTTCACTGTGCACATGTTCTTTTCTTTTCTTTTCCAATCTGGTTCTTAATTTTATTTTATTTTATTTGTTTCATGATTACATTATTTTTTAGCTAAATTGAATGATAATTAGGTTTGCTGACTAAGGATGAGATTGAAAGCTAGGGGATTAAAGTAAAAGATGTCAAAAGTAGGTGATGATTTTAAAATTTACACAAAAAAATTAATTTACAAATTAAACATTTTCAGCCCTTATTGTTTTTTCAATTCAATTTTGGTACTAAAATTCAACAATCCAGGGGCCAAAATCCAACATTCACAGTGGTGTTTTGATTCTTAAGGCCTCGCCTTCATTTATGGATAGCGTATGTGGTAAAAATTTATCTGGTGACCGGTGGTCCTTTTTTTCCCCCCTTCATTCTTACCTCTCTCCTTCTCAATTCTAGAGTCTTTTCTTGCATATTTTTAAACCAGTTTTTTTATTTATTTTTCTTTTAAATTTTTTTTATTGTTATTTATTTTATTTTAAAATATCCATATAATTAGATTTTTTTTTTCAATTTAATCCTCCTTTGGTTTTTTACCTTTTAGAATTGTTTGTCCCTTTTTTTATTGTGATTTGTTTCAAATAACTATGTTTTTAATTAAAATATCTTTTTAATTGCATCTCACAATATTTTATATCATTCTTTTAATTGAATTATTTTTTTAATTACATCTCTCAATATTTTAGTTAATTTTATTTTATATCACATTTGATATTTATTCTTTTGAGTACTATATAATTTTTTTTAATTTCATTCTTTAAAATTTTATTAATCTACGTATTAATCCAACTTTGTCCAAGCCAAACTTTTTTTATTTTTTTATTTTTTTATTATACTATCAAATTAATAAGTTTAATCCAACTTTTAAATTTCTTTTTCTCTCTTAAAAACACAACCATCTCTTAAACAAAAAATTTTGGGCGTTGAATTTTTTTTGGGTACAACTCGAGATGTTTCGCGGCACCAATCAAGTTTAATTTACCAATTACCAAGCTGGAATGCTTCTTGCAAAATTGAAGTATGACACGATTGAAAACAGCATTTTTGAATTGTTATTGTGTTAGTTAGGTCATTTTCAAACTAGGTTTTGCTAAGAAATATCTCAATGGTGGCTAACGTACAATCTTCAAAGCAACGCCCTTGTGTTCATGGGAAACTTCCTTGGTAAAAAGTCTACCTGCAGGAAACTTCATTTATTAAAATATATTACCGCTTTCTCTTCTTCTTCTTCTTCTTATCAGTGGTTAATTTTACCTTAATTCCACAGGATTTGGCGAATGTCTTACAAATTAGTGGGCATGAAAGATTTGAAATTTCAAATGGATGACCGGAAATGGACAGTTGATTGCTAATCTTGCTTATTTACAATGCATATTCAATTTTATCGATTCAAATCCATCTCTCTACCTAAAGAGTCCTCTTAGGTCAAACTCTTAAAGCTCCTGGCGTCAATGAAGTTGTTCCTAGGCAGAGACCTAGGATTTCAGTTGACGAGGAGACAGTGACGATTGAAGAATCTCCACGTTACAATGAATTCCAAATATGATGACTAGGCCCAACCACTACAAAGAACAAAGACATTAAAAAAGAATCCTATCTCTCTCTCTCTGTCTAACAGAAGCCTTGGAAGGCCAGCAGCAACTCCTTAAATATCTTAGTACGGCATGGAGAGCCAGCTCGAGTATGGCCGTCTAATGGGCACAGCAAATTAACAATCGCACCTTTGTCTGGACAAGTATTTTTCCAGATGAGAAAAGCACATGGCCATTACGTGGCATAATAATTAAGTAGAGCACGAGTCCGTTGCCCCGCCATCAGCTTCATCAATCTTTTTACACATAAAAAGTGTACGGGGGATTTTTTTTTTTTGTATATAATATTATTGAATTCGGACAAGCTGTAGCTGTTTATTGAAAATTAAATTATATTAAAACTAACTCGATATGAATGATTAATTTTATAAATTTAAAATTAATCTGAATAATTGATGAAAAAAATTCTTTTACCTATTAAAATAATAATATATTAGACACTTTGAACTAATAAAAAAATCTTACATTAAAAAACTAGCAAAAGCAAAGAAGCATAAAAAATGAAAGGAAAAAAAATGAAGGGGTGAAGTTATATAAAAAAAAAAATCTTAAGCAGAAAGAATAAGGACACTTTTTTACCAAATTTCACATGCTAATTAGTAGAGCATCTGTTGATCTATTTATTTTGGCACACCTGTCCATTTAGCAAAACATCCATTGCAGAGATGGGATATTTGCTTCGCTTCCAAGCTTTTCTGGCTCATTTTGTGGGGGCTCCCTAGTGCAGTCCTTTCGTGTTTGTGCAAAATGTTTAAAACTTGGGAATTGGGGGTGTCTTATTGGTTGTTCATCAGTTGATCAAAAATGATATAAATCACGCGAGAGAGCATTCGCTGATGCTGAAAATCATGTATTTAAGTGTTGTAACGTGTACACAAGCGATTCAACTATCTCTCTTAAGAATCTAAGAGTCTATGCTCTACCTTTTCACCACTTTCTTACCCTCCTAACCTACACCTTCATCTCGCTCTCTCTACTATTTTCTTCATCTTTTTACACAAAAGCTAACGCTTTCGGCCCCCGGTCAATCCAAAGCCACTTCCCCAGCAGCAACCCACCACCACAACACCATTGCGGACCCTTCCCTGTACAAAAAGCACCAGGGTTCGTACAACTCCATCAGTCTTTTACTAGGGATGGAAAAACTAGATTTTCAACGGCAACGACAACACAAGCGAATTGCTACATACCTCATCCATGACCCAATCCCAAAGAACCTCAAAGACCCCATCCTGAAAAGCTTCAAAGCAATCCAGCATTCATTCCACTCGGAAAAAAAGAGCTCATCATGAATGCGCATCCTCTGAATCACTCCCTGAAGAACTCCCTGAATCAGAATCTGCAATTTAACTCAAGGTTAGCATTTCCGCACCACAATAAACTCAGTGAAATTTAGACTCCGCAACATCAGGATTGAGCTTTACCGCTTGAAGATGAAGAATCATCACTTGAACTGCTGGAGCTACTAGAACTGCTACTTGCATGGCCATTATCTTTCTCAATCTCCACTGGTGGAAAACTACTCATTGGCATCTCATCACCAATGTCCACATCTTCATCCCCGACATCCCCTTTCTTTGGCTTCTTCGCCTCATTTACCACTTCCATTCTATCATTCCCAGGAACATCCTACACAGTTAAACACCCATAAGCAAACCATATATTTACCACAAAACTTATCAAAAGCAAAAACAATGGCGTACTGGAAAACCAGGACAGTTCCCATACCTTATTATTGCCTTCGCTGGTAGCAATATCACCCACATTGTTGTTTATACCCATCAAAGCTTGCCGCTTTATCTTGCTAACCATCTTCTTGTAATTAGTCACAAACCGATCCAACTCCCATAACGTCTCTGTATCAACAGCCTCAATATCAAGCTCAATCTCATCACCCTCTTGCCTCAAATGCCCATTCCTCTTCCTAATAATCTGCACAACTTGCTCCATTTTCTCTTGTGGCAAACTCTGCAACCCAACTCCCAGCTTATGCTTCTCTTCGAGGCTCATCTCTCTTTTATTTGGATCCTTTGCTTTCGGTTTTGGTTGCTTCACTGGCTTCACTTGGGGCATTCTCATTGGCGAAGGCGTCCTCACCGAATTAGGGTTCTGATTCAACCCAGTTGGCTGTTGTAGTGGCTGCTGATGCATCTGTTGCCCAATTGGATCAGATTTCGCTGTAACTTGCATAAAATCATCATCAATTTGATCAACCCTTTCAGGCTCTCTTCTAATATGATCCCAAGAACTCGCTTGCACTTCTTGAACCTGATCATTCTCCTCATCAAAATCCTCACCCACCTTCTCCTTAATCGGCCTATAGAAGTCCTCAAATCTAGTTAAAAACTGCTCAGCGAGTATATAAACCTCATGACCCTTGGGGTTATACTTCATGGCATTATTAAAAGTCAATCTAACATCAGCAGCGAAATCCCTTGGCGATTCATACATATTCTTGGTCAATTTTGACTTTACCGTACCCAAATCCATTGGGCTCTTGATTATATCATGATAATCATGTAATTGCATACCAACAACATCAACTGGAGAATTAAAAATATACCCTAATTTGTGCTTCATCAATTTTGACAAAATTTGACTGCAATTCTTCATCAATTGCGCATTCTCTGGATTCGATCGCTTCAAATTGTTAAAATTTGAAGGAGCCGGAAACGGCCGCTTGTTGCCTGATACTTTCTTGTTCGTAGAGGTTTGTTTTTTGTAGCTGAAATTGGAGGATTGCCGGATCTGGGATTCGGAGGATTCGATTCTATTTTTCAACTCTCGGATCTTTTCAAGCTCATGAACCAATCGATTTTTTAGCTCGATTAATTCTTTTTTTGAATACGAGCCAACATTGAACGTCACGAATCTTCCGGTGTTGAAATCTTGATGATTGTTCTGTGGACGGCGGTTTATCGACGACGCGTCATCTGATGCGGCTGACGGGGACTCATCGACATCGAGGATTTGCGGTTGTTGTGGTGGTTGAAATTGGCGTTTTTTGGAGAATTTAGGGTTGGGGTTAGAGAAAGGGATCTTGCCCATGAATTTAGCTCCACCGCGTTGCTGTGGCTGTGGCTGGGTCCAACTGGGTTCGTTCCGGTTCGCTAAGACAGCTGACGCCATGAGTCCGGTACGATTCCGGTAGATTTCCGGTGAGCATTTAACATGAATCAAGTGGAGCGTGACTGACACGCGTTGCAGCGATTTTGCCTCCACGCGCGCCAAGAAAATACAATTGGAAACTCCCGAAAGATTAAAAATCAAACAGACGTGAAGGGTTAGGGTTTGTGAGGGATTGATTTAGAGCGAGGAAGATAGGAGGCGGGGGTAGGTTCTTAAAGGCAATGAGATCTGCCCGAAGATGTTACGGGCAAGATCTGGGCCATTAATTTTAGTTTTGTTTCTTGAGAAGCTGCCCGGTAACCTGACCGACAGACCTGTCATGGATGGTGAGATCTGATGTCGATGACACGCGGTGGTGTTTAGAGTCGTTGGATTGTGATTGTGATTTAGGGTGAATTTGGGTTGAATTTGTCGTGAATTTAGGGTTTTTCTAGTTGTGAGGGCCCAGTGGAGTGATGAGGTGGAGGGAGAACAGCTGGGTGGTCCGGCGTAAGTGAGAAGTTAACGCGCATGTGATAATACCGTATGCATGTGAGGGTAATTGAGTCATTTGATATCTGCATCGAAGGGAAGAATGATTGGAGTGGCGTAAGTGAGGTTTCCGCTTTAATGTGACAAGATTACAAAATCACCCTTCCCCACGCAAATATAAAAGGCAGGAGCTCGTTTTTTCCTCTCTGATTTTCCCTTTTGGCAAATATATCAAATTTTTGTTTTCGAAAGTAATCATTGAATGCGGTGGCTGAAGAAAAAAGAATAATATATGAATTGATCATCTGGCAAATTCAGTGCGCAGTACAGCAGTAGTATTTCATCAAAGGGATAAAAATTATTTTTAAAAAAAAATACTATTTAAAACACAGAAATATGGTCTGACGGTGTTTTTATGGAGGGAAAGTGAAATTTTAGACTCCCTCTCCCTCCGTTGCCATTTCATTCGTTTTTTTTGTTTTTTTTTCTGGGAAGGGAGCTTCGAAGTTTTTGTTTATATAATTACAGTGGTCCTCGCCGCTTATAATGCATAAATAAATACAAGTGGGTGGGTTTTACCCCCCCCCCTCCCCGGAGCTCCTCCCTCGAGGGACTAAAACAGGCACCGCTGCTATGCATCTGTAATATTCTAGGTTTTAACGTGATTCTGGGGTTGGAAAGAAGTGCGAAGAGCAACAATGCAAGTGCAAGATGTAGATAACATTAGGAAAAGAGAAGTGATCACAGTGGAGTATTTCTTGAATTGATGGCATTTGATGATGAAGCTGAAAAGCAAATCTGACATCATTGCTTCAACTGTTGGCCATGTGATGTTGATTTTGTGTGAAGAAATCCGTCTTGCCTTCTCTTTTCTCTCTCGAGTGTGTTAAATTGTCGTTTTATTTGTCGAAGTATCGGGTCAAACCCCTCCATTGAGATGGGCAGAGAAATCACGAGCATCATCATCCCTTACCTCTGTCCTTTCCTAGTTCGCCCAATCTGCCCCTTCCTATCTATCTTGTGCTTGTTTTGTTTCCATGGCAGATCTTCAAATAATCTACTTATCCATATCCATGTTCCTGTTTATCAAATTATAAATCCGAAATCGAGGAAGATAGCCAGGGAGGTTGATTTGGAGTTTAATCCGATCTAGGTTTTATAATGATTCAGACCCAGCCCTAGTTAATTGAAGTAATATCCAGTCCACTCAACTTTAAATAATATACGAAAAAAACTAAAATAACATTATTTAAAATAAGATAGTTGATATGAATCGAATTAAGGACAGAGTGGAACACGAGACATGTCCCACAGGTATGATTATTAATGGAGATGAGGAGGGTTTCAACTTTCAAGGATGTTTTTTTAGGATTTAAGGACAAGGTTTTCTCAATGTTTTTTGCACATTTAAGATGACAAGACACATGTAAATCACATTCTTCCACCTGGGCTTGAAGGATGTAACATGAAGATTAACTCGTCCATCATCTGTGTAAAGTCTTTAATTGCATCAAGTAATTCTCTGGTCAAATATATAGTTTTGGCCTAGGATCTTGATGATTTTATTAAACACACTTGGACAAGTTAAATCTTTGAGCTATGAATACAATCAACGAGGCTTTTCCTGTTTATTTACTGTAAAAGTATAATTTTAATTATTTTTTAAAGTATTTTTTATTTAAAAATATATTAAAATAATATTTTTTATTTTTTAAAAAATAATTTATGATATTGTCGTATTAAAATGATATGAAAACTCAAAAAAATATTAATTTAAAATAAATTAAATTAAATTAAAAAAAAAAAAGACTTGAAATTTTTAAAGCAAACAGTTCTTTATTAAAGGATTTAAGCATTGGATCTTTTTTGCTCACCACCAAAAACTAATATAAGAACCGGGTTTTTTATTTCTAAACCCTGATTCAATACTTCATTTTAGAACTTTCTAGAATGTGACTTGTAATCTGATATAAAAATAAATTTTAAAAATTTAAAAATTATTATTTAAATATATTTTTAATTAAAAATACTTTTAAAAATATTGTTAAACACAAACAAAAACATTACTTGCAATCCCGAGTTATATAGCCCAACTAGTTAAATCTTAGATTTACTTTTTAAATATTACCAATTTAAACTTTATAAATTTCAAAATTACTTAAAATTTATATATAATTATTAATATCATAATTTATAAAATTAATCATATTCACAAATCCGAACATCCAAATAAATAAATTAAAAAAAGGGCCACGGGCTAAATTAGCAAAGATCCATGACAGTGGGTGGGACTTGGGAGACTTGGATTCTTCTTCGATGACTGCACAGAACAGTAACTCAATACAACTCACTGGTCAGGTACTGGAATGTCACTATTTGTACATGGCTTCAGAAATCCGTACGAGTTGAAAATCCCGCCATCCAAATTGTTAAGAGTAAAAAAGATAAAAAGGAAAATGACACATGTCGCCTTTCCCATACTCAATTTCGCTTACCCAACCTTTTAAATTAAAAAGCTAAGAGCCTCGGGGTTTTCAATGTATAAAAATGCCCTTTTTCTTGCCGTTGATTGAAACAGCAAGATTTTACTCTTAGAAAAACTGTCGAAATGTTTTCTTTTCAGGGTGAAATGAAATTTTCAGTTGGTTAATTTGTCATTGTTATTATAATAATTACAAGAATAATAAGTGTTCTAATAATAACAATAATAGTAGTAGTAGTAAATTATTGGATTGCTTGAAAATTAAATTTTATTAATATATTCTGATATAATATCCTAAATTTACTAATTTAAAATATTTACCTGGCTCGATTTAGAGTTTGTTTAAAATAAAAAAGAGTCATTCAGATTTTTTTAAAATTTATTAAATAAACCTGCGCCAAACAAAGATTTAAAATAAAAAATTTAAAGATTTATTTTCTTGCCATGTATAGTTTATAGCATTGCAAAAATACTCCCGTGTTCTTAATGATTTTTTTAGTGTTTTAAAAATAGGATTCCTCCGTGGCGAAGCGCACACAAATTAACTGAATCAGTTTAAACATTAAAGGATGAACGTGCATGGCCATCTAAAGTCAAGCAAATTGGAGCTGTAACCATATTATATTCTTCTCTCTTTTTTTTTCCTTTTTTTAATTCTCTTGATCACAGCTACAAGAAAACTGGGCATGTTCATATACTCATCAAATTCGTTTTCAGCCCAAATTTTATGAATATGTCTAAGCTGGAGAAAAGGGCCCCCATTGTTCTGCTGGCTTTTATCTTCTTACTGTTTCTTCAGCCAGAAGAGTCGAATGTCAAATGGCAATGGTGATAGGACACTATAATGGTCCTGTCCTGTGACTTTTGGTCCGTTTTCTAGAACCCTAATGACCAGATGTTATGTATTGATCTTAAAGCATCGACGAAACTGTCCACAGTTTGTTGCTTCAAATCTCATGTTTGTTGAGTTGTCTATACAAAGAAAACAATCCTCTTGCTCTGACAAATTCTCTTTCTTTTCCCATCTCGCAGGTTAAGTTAAGAGGTTTTGGAATCACAATCACATATTTAGTGCTGTGCTGTGCTGTTCTTGTTTCACATCAAAGAAGGGCTATGCATAATTCACTTGGTTTTTTTAAAAAAAATCTTACAGAAACACAAACATTAATGCATTTTTTTCTTCTTCTTGACGACTGAGATCATTGTCTGGAAAAGGGTTCTCAATGGTGTGAGCTGCTTCGCTTCGGTGTTTGATTTGGAGAAATGGCCCAAGAAAACTATGTATTTTGGAGGGCTAGTGGTTAGAGTCGGTATCACAATTGGATGAATGTGGCATCTCTTGTTGATGAACTCGACAGAGAGATCTTGAGGTTCCAACATGGTATCAGGCAATAGGTTTTAATGAATCTGACAATTTTCAAACCCAGATTCCTCCACATTTTTAGAACATATTCTTTGAGTACTGATTCCATGATACATCTATTGTTGCCGGCCAAACTAATTTGGAAGGGCACAACTTATGAAAACTTCACCGCCATATCTGTATACTCCATTGCTGCAGAATCTATGCACTCAAGACATAAAGAAAAACTGTTAATGATCTTATTACTTGTTCATAATGTTAAGCTTCGTAAAAGAGATTGAGACCATGGATTTTGCCTCGAAAGCAAGGCCAGTGAAACTTTTTTTTGACAATTCAGAAATCAGAATCCCCCTAAAGCATGTCGAGATTCTGAACACTTTGACATCCAAAAATCCTGCTGTGTCATTTGCAGGAATCCTTGAGAAGCTGCTCAAATCTGAGAAGTGAGTTGGATAAATGCTTTGGCAACCAGCCCTGATGGATGCGCAGATGGCAATCCAGGTAATCCTAACAGCGGGGATTACCTCTGTTCAAGGGAGCATAGTACTGACAGGAAAGGGTTTATGAGCAACATTGTATACTAGAAGCATTCAAAATCTCATTTTTGTGAAAATCGTGAGTTTTGGATTGATGAAGCAATCCCCATTTATATATGTACAGTGACTTAGATAAGTTGAAGTGTCTAGATCATAATAGCAGGTACACTTTGCCTAGTTTTATTTTGCTGGGCAGCTGGCTTGGCCTTACTAGCTATAATTATGAAGATAAAAGGTAAATGGGAAAACTACATCCTGAATGTGCCAAAGCTAAATCCTGGTCACAGAAATGCACTAGAAAGATACTTCAAGATCAATAAAAGATAAATTTAATCCAAAAAAATATATGAAGGGATAATATAAGATAGCGGAATCAATTGTTTTAACTATATAATCAAACAAACACCTTTACATGTGTCCTAATATAACACACATAAAAACTCTTTGTGCCGTATAATCACAGGCATCATTAGGTGACGAATACAACTGCAGGGTCACAGCAGCACTCATCCAAGAGACAGCCAAACTGCAAATCACATGTACGATAAAAAGAACAATCTTTAGATCATCAACACGACAACTACTGCAGAGTTATGAGCATGTAGCAAATATAGAATTCATACCATCCCTCAAGAAAGCCTACTTGCCGTTGTGGCTGTGGCGGTGCATAATCCTGAGGCGGCGCCATCACGGGAGGTGGCCCTTGATAAACTCCTGCATCATATTATTCTCGTCAAGAAAAACTAAAAATGCAAAAAAAAACAAAAAAATTGGTGCGCGTAGCTTGCTTAGGATCCATTCAATTCTGCCGATTTATTTTGCACCTGTAAAATTAGTTTGTAAGCAAGGAAGCTGCGATCTAACCGTCGAAGCTAAGATTGGATTATCATTAGTACCATGATGACAAGAAGAAAAGAGTTCTCAGTCCATGACCTGGCATTAAATGCTGACAGTGATGCATCTGTATGTATGGTGCAACATGCAAGTGCCTTAATTGATGACAGTAACATATAACCATACCTGCGGTCATTCATATTGGCAAAAGACGAAGAAAAAACCAAAAAGAGTTGATGGAAGATGGGGTTTGCGGGCTTAGACGCTTGGCAACTTTATCTGTGCAAGAAAGCAGAGAGAATATGTTGCGAGGAAAGGAACAGAAAGCAGCTCCAGAGAGACATATCTGTCTAGCACCCCTAAAGTATAAACTATGCATTGGATGAACTGGAACATGTCCATTTTCAGACGGCTATCCTCTGCATTTGTGGTGATTTAAAATGCTAATGAACTACGTTAGTGTGTTTTTTTAAATGATCACTGGGCATTTTGTTAGTTCAGCTATATATGTTTTAATCGGTGGATACTGGGAAGGATAGATATCTACACTGTAGGCATGCAAATTGGAAAGCAATCGTGTTGCTCTAGATTTTAAGTTCTCCTTAAAAGAGGCCTAAACACCTGTTAAGATTCTGTTCCGGTCTGTATCCACTGTGCTAAATATTCCTACAGAAATGGAAAGCTTTCACATTAGCTTCCGGTTTGTAAGCACGTATTAGTGGTCTTCATCAAGAATTCTGAGTCCCTAAAGCAAATGTTCCTTGCACACTGTAAGACTTGTGTTGTTATCTTCTTCTTTTTCTTTTGTTTTTTATTAATATGAATGTCTAACTGATTTATATATCTCGATTAATTCTATAAATTTTAAAATTAATAATTATATAAATTTTTAATGATCCTAAAAATAGATACGTGATTATCTTATTAGCATGGTTGCAGGCTGAGTCCGTTCGGCAATTCATAGTTTTTTTCTGCTTTTTTCTTTTCTTTTCGATAACCCAGATAAAAACTGCGTTTAGTGAAACACGGGATCATCAAGAAATGATACCCATGTTTCCATTTCTGGCCATACTGTTTATCACTTGCCACGGTGCACCTGAAAAATGTCTCCTCTTAAAGTGACTGGTATATATATATATATATATATATAAAGAAACGATTCTCTGAGTTATGCTCTCATCACTTTATAGGGAAATTCCATTTCACTTTATTCCCTTTTCCTCTAATAAAACAACTAGCTATGCTTCTGAAAGGTACCAACTACCAAGCAGTATCATCTTTCTATGGTGAGCTATGAACCTTGGATATGCTGTCCTGTCAATTATCAACGTAATGTGAAAACACAAATACTTTTTGGAAATAGAGTGAGTCTAAATTCAATATTAATACCTTTATTAATGTTTTTTTATCACACAAAATACCTCATATTGACTTGATCTTTAGAGTGTCCCTCAACAACACCTTTAAAGATCTTTAATAAACTTTGTGCATATATTTATTCAAGAAAAGATTTACAACCCTTAAAGATATCCATTAAAGAGAAAGTTGATACAATTTGAAAATGAAGGTTATAAAACATATTGTGAATGATCTACAAGGTTTCAAGAACAATTCCTTTCCAAATATTCTCTATGATTTTATAGCTTCATCAGATGTGTTTATAGTTAGTTTCTTTCTTTTTAATAAGCTTAAAGAAACTTGATTTTTTTTGTTGTTGCTATGTTGTGCTTTACTATTTGCCTCTCTATGTTTTTCCATGCCTTTGAACTTACCATCAATAACATTGTTCTCAAGAAGTTTGTTTTTAAAATTATGTATTCTTTGTTTTCTTCCTTGCCTTTAGATTTGCACTTTTAATTCCCCTTTTTTTTATGGTCATCAATGTTGTCGTATGCATATATGCTTTTCATGGCTAACCTTTTGATGCCAGCAATTGGTTGGTGCAACATGGAATATGTCTTCAGTTTAACGCCTTGTTTGAAATAATTAGTTAGTTAAGTTAAACTTGTTGTTATAGCTTTACTCACCAAGTCACTCTGTTATTTATATGCCTAGAGATTTGTTGTCAATGTGGAGCACATAAATTGCTTTATAGGCTTTCATTTGATTTTTTTTCCTTTGTGTTAACAACATGGAGCCCGTAACAAAGTGTAGAAATTCAAATTGTTTGTTTGATTTGTTTGTTAGTTAGGTTTGATAAGTTTGATTGGCTTGTTTTTGAAAAAAAAGAAAATAAAACCTTGGTTGTAGGTCGACCCAAGTAAATAAATGTTGTAGGTTCCATTGAAAAATTATTCATTCACCACACAAATGTCTTTGGAATTGTGGTTTGGTGGTTGAAAAACAAAATAAAAACGATGACCACAACATTTGGATCTTGGAATTTTAAAACAATGAGACAAGTTGGCAGCGACTTAGTTCTGCGCGTACTCAATCAAGATGGGGGGCTAAGGGATTTTATTGCTTTTTTTAGAATGAATAATTTTGTAAGAACTACATGTAGTTGAGCTGAGATTGATAATGGTTATAAGCATGTTAGTTTTACTTTGACAAGAAAAGCTAAGGGGTTATTATCATTGTTAGGTTGTTTTTGTTTGGGCTACATCTTAAGAGGCTAAAAAACTAACAATTTAGTGTTTTTGAATTGATTATGAAAACAAGTTGTCTTGTTTACATTGTTTGTCATTCTATATAGAGCCATCGATTGTTTTTTAGTGTTTTTTTTTCCCATAAGTTTAGCTATCTTATTTTTTTAATTCCATCTATAAAAATTATGTTATGATTGTTTCAAGTGGTTGTATGTTAAATTTACCTAAATTGATTTGTTATTTTAAGGACTTTTTCTTTGTATCTTGAAAATGTATTGTTTTTGGACTAGATTACGATATTTGTAAATACACACTAGTTTCCATATAATATGGGGAGAGCATACATTGATATTTTTCTTTTTTTATTGCTAAATTAATATTTTTAAAATGTGGATCTTAAAAGGTTATTATGTACATAGTAGTTCTCATGAATGATTTTAAGTAGTTAGATATGTATTTGTCATAGCTAGATGAAGATTTGTCATAGAAAAATTATATAGATGACCTAACAAATGAATTTATAGACCGATAGGACAGATCTAGACCCAACAGGAGGTTTGATTGCGTCTGACAAGAATAATAGCTCAAATGAACTACAACTTTTAATCCGACCGGAGACCATTTTCTTTAAAGTAGCCATGGAATCGCTACTCCGATTGTCAAATTTTTAAATTTTAAAAATCTCATTCTAGGGTCCTAGTTTTTGCAGTTTTATAATTTTAATTACAAATTGGTTGACCGGTTTAACAAACCAATCTACTAGCTAATCTCAAGTTTAAATAAATTTTGTAATTTATAATCGTGTCACATCAATTAATTTTATTTTTTTTCACGGTTCCCAACCATATAAAAACTGGTTGTATGTTAAATTATGATATTTCTTGATACTGAGATAACCATATAAAAAAACAAACTAAAATAAATTATTAAATTAGATTTCAATAAAAACAAATATACTCTTAGTGAATTGTAATGAGGTTGTACAAAACCTCGTAAGAAAATGTAAACATCTTTTTAAGGTTGGAATGATAGGTACATTGGTCTGGATAACTGGTACACTTACAAAACAAATATCCTCACACTGATGTGTAAATCAATTTAAATAGGAGGATGAGTAAGGCTGTGCGGATGTGTGAGTTTAATTACCAGAGAGTTTCAGGTGCGGGTCTTTGTGGGTGTTTGGATATGCTGTTGTGGCTGCGGTTAAAATTAAAAGTTGTTTTAAAACGTTTGGTTAATGTCAACCGCATTTTTTTTACATGGGCCCCACTACAAAATTGAGGACAAACCTCAGTTTGTGAAAAGCAACTTACCATTGCTTTTCGTTGCTGTGCTCTTCTCTCTCTCTCACCAATACTATATAAATTTAATTAACATTACAAAACTTTCAAAATGACTATTTGTCAAAAGTAACTAAAGTAAGCATGTTTTTTTTTAATAATAATATTACTAAATAACCTCTTAAAAAAATCTTTTTTGTGTATAGGTTGTGTTGTAATTTTTTAAAAAAATGCTTGAATACCTTTAGGATTGAATTTTTTATTTCACCCCTCAAACCCAAACTTGTTTTATATATATATATATATATATATATATATATATATATATATATATATCTTACATTTACTTGCGTTACCTGGACTATCGGTTACTTATTTCAGTGCCCCATCAAATTATTTGAAAAAAAATAATAAAAAATAATATTAATTAAAATAAAAAACCAAAATTAGAATAAAAAATAAGTAACCGATAGTCCAGGTAACGCAAGTAAATGTAAGAAATATATATATATATATATATATGTCCTTTTAAGTAATTTTACAATCAAACTTCATACAAAAAAAATATTAACCAAACACAAAAAACTACTTTTTTTGAACTATAATTTCAACCACAGTTTTAATCAAATACATCAAATTTTAAAACAAACCTTACAAAAAATTATTTTTTAAAAAATTATTTTTTTTAAATCATAACAACAAAAGCAATCACAATAACAAACAGACTCTTTAAATAAGAGGACAAGGGCTGTTAGCCTGTTGGCTCGGGAATCAATACTTATTTAATCTTAATTAAATTCACGTGGATGTATTGGCCTCGGTTTATGGTTTTCCAGAGACCATGTCTGTACGGGCTCTAGGCCTGGGCATGGAGCAAAAAACTCCTCGGCCCATCAAATATTCATTAAATATTATTTAATATTTAACTTATTTAAGGGTGGTTAGAAAAATATTGGTATTTTAGATTTTTTAAAAGTATTTTTTATTTTAAAATATATTAAAATGATTTTTTAAACTTATTTTTACAATTCAAAAATCTTCTTATGAGGACATTTTTTAAGTAGTATTATGCTAATTTATTGCAATACATTTTTTTTATTTTTTTTCCGGTATTGTTTCTATTTATTATTTAGAAGATACAATTTTTAAGTTTTATATTCAACCTAAAATATTATCTATCTAAAAAATATCAATTCATTTCGGATAAATATTAATTGAATTCAAGTTTAACTGTGATATATTTTTGTGGCATGTAATGTGACCCACACATATTTATAAAACGTTGGCATAACTTAATGTATTTACTTTATTATTGGCTTGTGTTAATTTAATATGTTGTTTTTTTATTTTATTTTTAATATTTTCTTTAAATTTTTTAAAGTCTGATTATATATTTTTTTTCTAGTTGTTCATTTTTTTTTTAATTTAACAAGTTGATTTGGTTATATTATATCAATCCCTGCTTGATTTTTTTTTCTTCTTAAAAACACATTAACAATATTGAAAGATTTTTTAAACATTAAAAAAAAATTAATTTAACTCCAAATATAGTATAGTATGGGTAAATCAAGAATTCAGCTTATAAGATATGTTCTTGGGCTCTTTCATGATGTGATTATCAATCAAAACTAGGATCTGTAACTATTTTCACTTTTATTTTTTCACCATTAATTTATTAATTTATGTTAGTGGTTGATGTTATAGGGTTTTAATTTGTTTTTAAAATTTTATACTGATTTTATGTTGGACAAATCATATTTAAGAATAAATAATTTTTTTATTTGTTGATTTAAATGAAATAAATACATGAATTCAACTTATTTGTTGATTAAATTCAACTTTGATAATGAATTAATTTGTACAGAAATACTAAAGTTTTGACATAAAACATATATGCATAAGATAATTATTAATATGCTCTTATTGGGATTGTGTTTTTCATCTACTCAACCATGATATACAATTATAATTATTAATATATCATGGAAAATGGACTTGCCATAGAGTTCAAGAGTGAGAATCCTATATGAATCCTTATACTAGGGGTGTTAAAAAAATATTTATCTATAATATTTATATTATTTGATATGAATCAACCCATTAAAGTTAGGTAATATGAACATAATAAATGATAGTGATAGTGAATAAAAATATTTTAATAAATGAATATCACAAATAAGATACGAGTGTAAATTTTTGAAACTCATTCAACTCAATTATACCCGCATAAATAATTCTAATTTTTGGTGTAAATAATTTTTTTTCTCTTTATTTTTTCCCTCTTTTCCATTCACACTTCTCATTCTCTTAATCTCTTTCCGTTCAATTTTCTCCTTTAAAGTTTATGTACTTAATTGCTTATTATTTTTTTATCTTTTACCTGTATAACTATGTTCCTAGCAAACAATGAACTTTAAGTTTCGTTCCGATCATTCCTCTTGTATATTGGACAAATTTCCCCTGTGAAGTAACCTTTTCACAAATCTCCAGTTTTTACTTACAGGTACAACCCACTTTCAAATCCATTCTCCATTTATTTTGAAGTTGATTCAATACATTGACAGTACATTTTACAATTCTAATCTTTTTAATTTGATAACCAAAAAACTGTAAAAAAAACAAATGAAAGCTTCAAAAAAATAGATAAAACTTTTATTTTCTTAGTGAAATCACAAAATAAATAGCACTTTATAGTCTTTGTTTACTAGTTTGTTTTGTATCATATTGCGGTCTAATTATTTGATAAAATATTTAATTATAATTTTTGTTTTGTTTTGTTTTGTTTTGTTTTTATATAAAAATTATAATAGTTTTTATATTATCCTTAGTATATGTATTTTAAAGCTATTATGTACTTCCAAGTGATGCATTTGGATATCCTTTTAGGATTTTTTAAGAATAAAAAAATTAATACACCAAACCAACTAACATTTATTTATCATTTAATTTATTTATTAAATAATCTCATTTATTTATCTCCTAAATAATTTATTTATTTATTTTAATTTCACATCTGAAATAAGATACAAGTGGAGATTTTTAAAACTCATTCAACTCAATCTTACCCGCATAAATTATTTTAATTTTTGGTGTAATTTTTTTTTTCTCTTTATTTTTTCCCTCTTTTCCATTCACCCTTCTCATTCTCTTATTCTTTTTCCCTTCAATTTTCTCCTTTAAATTTTATGTACTTAATTACTTATTAATTTTTGATCTTTTACCTGTATAACTATGTTCCTAGCAAACAATGAACTTTAAGTTTCGTTCCGATCATTCCTCTTGTATATTGGACAAATTTTCCCTGTGAAGTAACCTTTTCACAAATCTCCAGTTTTTACTTACAGGTACAACCCACTTTCAAATCCATTCTCCATTTATAGTTATTTATTTTGAAGTTGATTCAATACATTGACAGTACATTTTACAATTCTAATCTTTTTAATTTGATAACCAAAAAACTGTAAAAAAACAAATGAAAGCTTCAAAAAAATAGATAAAACTTTTATTTTCTTAGTGAAATCACAAAATAAATAGCACTTTATAGTCTTTGTTTACTAGTCTGTTTTTGTATCATATTGCGGTCTAATTATTTGATAAAATATTTAATTATAATTTTTGTTTTGTTTTGTTTTGTTTTGTTTTTATATAAAAATTATAATAGTTTTTATGTTATCCTTAGTATATGTATTTTAAAGCTATTATGTACTTCCAACTGATGCATTTAGATATCTTTTTAGGATTATTTAAGAATAAAAAAATTAATATACCAAACCAACTAACATTTATAATATTCATAAAAATTTTAATCTACCGTATATCTAACCATTCAAGTCCAATTTTATTTTTAAACAAGTTAGATTTATATTTTATAAAATATTAAAAATTAAGTGAGATACAATTAAAATCCCCCGACCCACCATATTTATGAACACCTATACCTTTCGCAAAGCCACCTTTTGGCGGATTCAAAGCAAGAGAAAAGTTCGTTTTCTTCACTCTTTCATTTTCGGTACTTCTCACCCGTATCCATTTAATGATGTTAAGAGTCTTGATTTTTTAAAATACTATTTCTTTTTTTTTCCCCACTCTAACAAATACACCCACACACCTCTCTATTATCTCTATTATTTTTATGTGTTTATTTTTATAGAAATAAATTTATAAAGATGGGTGCGTTTTGTTCATTTGTGAAAGAAAAACTATAGTAGGCCCCGCGAATTGATAAAGGGTAGTTGAAGATGATTAACATCTCCCACGTGCATTTTCCCGGTGAAGTCGTTCCTAACCCGCACCTGACCTGCCACCCGTCTGTCATTATCATTTCATGCAATTTATTTATTTATTTTAATTTCACATCTGAAATCTCATTTATTTATCATTTCTCACCTTTTCCTCCCGTTCACTCAGTGTCGTCCACGCGTAGAGGATCAATCTTTTTTTTTTAAGTATTTTTTAAATAAATAAATTTATTTTATTTTATATTTTTAAATTCCAGTGGATGGTAAAAATAATTTTTAAAATATAAAAAAATATTATTTTAATAAATTTTCAAGTAAAATATATTTTAAAAAATAATATAAGTGAAAGAGGATAAATCATAATATTTATATTTAGTTTATTAAGTATATATTATAATGTTTAGCTTTGAAATATGGTGATTTTTTTTTAAAATATAATTATTTTAAGATATAAACCAATCCTCTATATATATATATATACACACACATATAAACATCACATCTCCAAACCATACATCTCATTTGAGTAACCATCGGAACTCGAAACGGATAACGATGTCTTTCTTTCATTACAAGACTGCAACCATCCCCCCTCCTGCAAACATTTATTTTATCAAGCAAAAATTAGATTAACAAAATCTCGCATTTATTTATGGGTTTTTCTCATTTTTCTCATTTTTTTTAAAAAAATCTTCTTCATTAATGGACAATGATTTTTTGTCCGAAAATATTTATTTTTTAATTCTTCACTTTTTTTTAATCAAAACAGAAAATAAAGGTTTTGTTTAGTTGAACTATCATTCTTTTAATATTTTCAATTTAAGTCAAATAAAATCTTTGAAAGTAGTTTATGTTTAAAAGTGGTTATTGAGTGTGCAATAGTTTATGTTTTGGATGTATTTTAAAAGTATATTTTACTAGATAAAATATTAAATCATTGTTTTTTTGGTGATTTTTCATGGTAAAAAAAATTAATATATTCTTAAAAAAAATATTCCTGTAAGTTGTTGCAAAATCACCGAGATTCTTACGATTTGCTTAATATCTGAACAACGTTTGCCGGCCTGCCACAAGCCATATAATCATGAGGAAGCGAAAGCATCAATATTCTAAAATTTTCTCAAGCCAACATTCAACTCCAATTCACAAAGAAAATTAAACTTCTGAGGAATGATTTTTCAAATGTTCGATTTCAGGTTGGTTAAGGGCTTCCAATAGGGTTGCAACTAACTGGCCGTCCATGGGGGGAAGCAACGATCTTGCGTTTAGCCGCCGCAGTAGCGGTATACTTGCCTGAAAACTGCAAAGAAGATAGCTATTTACGGTGCTTTTGCCTTCCTCGTGTGTTTTCAGGAACCATGCGCAAAATCCAAGAAGCAGCAGCCTGCGTCGTTTTATGATGTTTTGAAGACAAAATAGGAAGCCGCATCTTATTTCTGTCAATTCATATTCGAGAAACACAGCCTGTTATTCCGTCATGTAAAGCACCGATTCATTTTCCCAGCTTGAAAATTCTCAGAATGCTTAGTCAGTACCCTCTAATTTGAGAGCGAGTTGCGCCAGAACGTCTCCTGGATAGTTACTGTTTAAAATCTAAACAAGATAATAGAAAATCCCCTCTATATGCTCGGTGATGACGATTCTTACTTGCTAGTTTATTTTATTTATCTATTTTAAATGTTTTTTTGACGATGTTGAATTTGGATTGTAAATGTGTGAGAATGAGAAAACGGGAATTAAAGAAAATATATAGTTTAGTTCTTTACGTTAGAGTTAAAGGTCTAAATTGCAATCGAGTCCAGAATCCAGGGACTAACTAAAAAATAAATCACTCAAAAGAGGAATATAAAAATAGTCGGGAGAGAGAGCGCCGGGGGGGTGGGGCGGGGGGCAGTTGAGCATTATGCAAATGGAGACAAGGCAGCATTCAATGTCGCCCTAACAAACATTATCTATAAAGATCTGACACGGGGCTCATTCAATCCAAGGCCTGGATTATAGGTGGAATAGTGGATGAATTCAAGCGTAGATTTTTTTTTCCAAGTCTGTAACAATTGTTTCATCGACCCAACTCGAAATAAACGGCAAACCAGCTGGTTACCGGGTTGATTCACCGGTCAGTCCAACTCCTATAAGGAGGTTATCGAACAATAGGAAAGCAACAGAAGTAATACATTAAAAAAATACACGAAGCTTAGAAGCATTCAACTACTAATCTCTATATGTCAAGACAGATTACTACTTCTATACTCTCTCTTTTTTCCTCCTCCTCCTCTCATAGGATTCCACGCCCAGATCAGAAACATCTTCGTGCTTGTCAATCTATTCAATGATTGATAAACCAAACACAGTTTGAGTATTGTTGACTTTGTTATATACAGAAAGCAATTCAAGTTTTACACATCAAAATATCTCTTGATTTCTCTGTTCGATTGATCATCAATAGAGGGGTCCTGTTTTGTTTTTGTTTTCCATAGAGAATGGGAAAGAAACGTGTAATGGTGCCGGCTGAGGACGTCGACTTGTCCGCTGTCAAGTACCAGCATGAAGCAATCCAAGGTTTTCTTTGCATTTTCCTCGTGAATTTTATTTATTTGTGTATGTCATGAATTTATTTGTTTTTTTTTTTTAAAAAAAATACAGCTCCGCATTTGACTGGATTGAAATTTAAGCTGTTTGTAAAGTTACTTGAGACTCCGCTTGTTGGTCCTTTGATTATATCACGTTTGAAGAAGGATAACAAGATAGTTGAGGTCTGCTTCTTATTTTTTTTCATAGTATTATGTTAATTTTTGCGTCATGAAGGAGACAGTTGATTAAAAGTGCTTTAAATGTTTCCTTGTTTGTTAATGCCAGTTGCTGCAAAATACTGTGATACCGGAAGCGCCTATGTATAAACCTGAATATCCTCCACAAGGTTTTTTTTCACTATACTCAGCTTAATGATTTGTTAGTCTCTACTTGTGACACTGATGCTGTTAGTAAATGTGCTTACAGAACCAGAACCTGGCGTTGTCGTTGTGGATGAAGATGGAAAACCAGAAGACCGGGTAGAGTTAGCTGTGAACTGCCTTCCTCCTTATAATTCTGCCAGCTGCTGGAATGAGGACTTGGCTTCACCGTTTAGGTATTGGAAGATACGCGATTATGCACATGCTTATCGGTCCCAGTTTGTTACTCCATCTATGGTAAGTGGCTAAAGGTTCGGTTTCGTTTTTTTTTTTTTTTCTTTAAACAAATTTCAGAGGATACATTTATCTTGCAGGTTGCTGAGAAGATCATCTCAGTTATAGAAGAATTCAACAAAAAGGATCCCCCAACGCCATTATTGATTTCTTTTGATGCTGAAGAAGTCAGGAAACAAGCTGCAGCTTCTACAAAGAGATTTGAGGAAGGTATTGCTAAATTACATTTGATAATATATACTGGTTTCCATATACACCGTGTTAAACTTTTGGATTTACAGATAAGCTGTGGTGAATCCTAAACTGCAATTAATCATCTTATGTGCTTTGTGGGTTGCTGACTGTGTAGGAAGTCCAATATCCATCCTGGATGGCATTTTCATCGCAATCAAGGATGATATAGATTTGTATCCGTATCCATCCAAGGGTACATAATGGCACCCCTTTTCCTGATTTCTCGACATATTTTGTAAAGATTCTTAAAAGTCTAGGTAAAATTTGATCTTTGATGACAGGTGGGACAACATGGATGCATGAGGTCCGCCCTATGAAAGAGGACGCGGTTAGTGTTTCTAGACTGCGTTGCTGTGGCGTGATATTTGTAGGAAAGGCAAATATGCATGAGTTTGGCATGGGTACTACTGGGAACAATCCAAATTATGGGTCAGTTCATTAAACTTCCTAATGGATGTTATTCATTATTGCATGATTAACTAGATTCTTTTAGTTTTTAGTTCTTAATTACAATTTTATGGTGCAGAACAACGAGAAACCCCCACGCATTGGATAGGTACACAGGCGGATCTTCCTCAGGCCCAGCAGCAATTGTAGCCTCTGGTCTATGCTCTGCTGCCTTGGGAACTGATGGTGGAGGTTGTGCAGTTATTTTTGTTGGTCTAGCTTGTGATTGGTTTTAACAATACACTAATTGTGTACGTTTGATTTAATGAAAGAAATGCAGGTTCAATCCGCATTCCCTCTTCTCTCTGTGGTGTAGTGGGTTTGAAAACAACATATGGTCGGACAAACATCAGAGGGTAAGCTTTTTATGATTGTTCCATTGTTGCAAGTTATTACCAGCTTTGGTGTTCCTGTATTTCTTAACAGTACTCTTTAAGACTTGATTAAATAAAAAAGGGCAAAAAACGAATGGCGTGGATGACTTGTTATGAAAAGTTTAGTTTTCAGACACTAGAGATTTCTTTAGCCCTAACTCTTTCTTGGTGATATAATGATGTAGTTCCTTGTATGATTATGGGACCGTGGCAGTTATCGGACCAATTGCATCTTCTGTGGAGGATGTCATGCTTGTGTAAGTATTTCAATCGTGTTAATGGATTTTACTGGCTAGAGAGTTATCTGTAAGCAGTCAGACCATACATATATCTGTATTGTGGTTGAGCAAGCTGCTGTACTTTTTCTCTGCTGAAACTTCACTTAGGTAACACAAACTGAGAAGCTTCTCATTGACCGCATGGCTTCAAAATATTTGCTAAAATGTATTCTATGTAGAAAGAGATATCATCGATTGCTGAACATGTTCATTACTAGTCTGCTACCCTTACTCATTAGAAGATATTCCAGCTGATAAAAATGAAAAAGAGGGGGAGAGAAAATACACTGTTTGAATTCTTGGTGTAATTTGTGGTTGCATTCATTATACTCGCTAAAGCCAAGACGTGGACTTAGTTGATGTTTGAATTTTTGATGAAATGAACAGTTGATTTCAATGTTTTCTTTGTAAAAAAAAATCACCTTACAATCTGTTGATTTATCAGGTATGCAGCAATTTTGGGCTCCAATCCTGCAGATAGGATCAGTTTGAATCCGGTAATTTCATAAAAATCATCATCTGTCTAAAAAATAAAAAATCTACTCTAGTCACTCTACCAGCTCCCCCTTGATCTTTTTGAAGTTTGACTCTTTTCACCACAAATAACACATCTCAATTAGTTTCTGTGGTTTCCTGCTTCATAAGCTGACAAGCTTTTTATTTCTGAAACTTGTAGAGATCTTGAGTTTATAGTCATCGTTGTTGTCTGTGTCTAAATCCACACATTAGTGTTCATTGTCGTTATAATTCAATCTGCTATTCTGCCTGTTATTAAGATTCATGAGACTTGTTTGCCTATTCTTTCACTCATTGTTGTTCATCTTCTCTCCATGCATCTTGTGGGAAACCTTAATGTTCCAAGCATATAGTTCTGACACAGATGGTATGTCCTTTGCACTGCATTCACATTTTTTTAACTTTTAACTGAAGCTAATGATTCCTTATAACCTCTAACTACTTGTTAGGATGCAATTTTCTTGTTATCTACTTTCTTTATAATGCTGTGCATGTCCTTTGTAGTCACCCCCTTGTTTGCCAAATTTGTCATCATGTGATGGTGCAGATGCTTTAGGATCATTGCGACTGGGAAAATATACTGCGGTGATTCCATTTATCTTTTAATTTTAAGTGGATTGATTCAATGTTTTAACAATCAAAAGATTAGTTTTGAGTAAAATTATTATTATCCTGCAGTGGTTTAATGATGTACAGTCAACTGATGTCTCTGATACATGTGAGGATATGCTTAACCTTTTATCCAAAACACATGGGTGTGAAGTAAGTCCACATAATGCACTCCGTTTTAAATCCATTCTTACCATATAATCTGATTGGAATAATTTTTTATATATATACATAAACGATCTCCTCATATACTGAGAATGAAATTTTCTTGGAATATGATTCAAGATGGTAGAGATTGTCATACCTGAGATGCAAGAGATGCGCACTGCTCATCTTCTTTCAATTGGATCTGAGTTTATACAGTCACTGAATCCTGATATTGAGGATGGGTAAGTCTCTTGCATCTCCTGAAGAGTACATTAATAGATTGACAACAGAACCACAAATCATTTGAGAATCCATCAAATGCATAATTAGAACCACTCAAGAAGATCATTGTCATTGCTGAATTTACACAGGTAAGAAATTTTGGTTTAATAGTGATATCCTGTTCTTTCTTATTCTTTTGCAGGAAAGGTGTGAGGTTGAACTACGATTCCCGTACTAGTGTTGCACTTTTTCGATCATTCAATGCATCAGACTACATTGCTGCCCAGTGTCTTAGGTGGGGATAACAAGAACAATCTCTAGATTTTCATTTGAGATACAAAGTCGATACATATGCTTTTGATACTTTTGAAGTTTCTAATTTTATAGCTTGAGTTTCTGAAGGTCTACATCTATTAGAGGTATCACATGACTAATTATATCTAACTAAAATGCGAATAATCCTTAATGTTTATCATGCTCCATAAAGAGGAAGTAGCTCTACTTCATAGCATGTCTTTAAGCCATCAAGATAGGAAACCTAGCCCTTTCAATTGTGAATTTGCTTTGTTATAGGGTGCTCCTGAATTGCACTTCGCCTTTTCACACATGGTAGCATTCTGACGGAGAATTCCTCTTGCTTCTCTTCTCTCCCCATTTCTTGCAGTCCCACTCCACATTCAAGTCTAGATGTATATAGTTGTGGAACTCTTATTCTTAATTGGTGTTCTCCACCTTCTAAAGTAAACCAAGCAACCAGTTAGTGGTAGGATGTACTTGAAGCTGTATCAGACACATTTCTATATCAGCTGCATGGTCTTGTAATCTAGTTTCTTGTACTGTCAAGGAGTTGTCAATTTTGACAAAAACTTTTAAATAGTAGATAGTAACATTTTCTAAAAACTCGTCTAACTCTAGAGCAATGTTACATATCAAAATTCCTGAACAAATAGATATTGATTCTCATTGTTGTCTTTCCTCATTCCCATTCCTACGTTCTTCATATTTAGGGTCTAGTATTGCAATTACTTGATGAGATAGTTTTATCTTTTATCTGAATAAATGACACGTGATAACTGGGTTTAGTAGTTCCGGCAAATCATGTAGCTTCTTATATTCTTTGAAAAAAATACATAATGGTTATGTTAGGTGTTGTTATTTTCTAAATTATATGTTTGAGCGTTTTAGTTGGATGCGTTTCTTACTTTTTAATCTGATTCCATCAGGCGAAGACTAATGTACCATCATATGGAGATTTTCAAAAAGGTTGATGTCATAGTGACACCGACAACTGGGTATGCAAGTTTTACTATTATCAGGAGTATATTGTTTTTTCACAGTAAAGTCATTATTTGCAAACTCAATCAATGAACCTAACTGGGTGGATTTTGCTTCTATCCATTAAACATTTGAGTTTCAATTTTCTTTCTTTGTTTTATTATTATTATCATTATTATTATTATAGTATTACTGGTGCCATAAGAGATCTGTGATTTATATAAGCATTGACTTGCATATTGATTTCTTGATTCACTCCAATACTTCACATGATGGGAAAAGAATGTCATTTTCGTTCAAAATTGAGTCGTTACCTCAAGTTCTATGCACTTTTTGGAAGAAGTTGCTCCTGCTACACTTGTTGTTGATTATGCACCACTTATACGGAACCTCTGCATGTTATGTTTAAGTTGAAATGAGGTGTTCTTTTTCTTTGGGATTAACAGCATGACAGCACCCAAAATACCTTCTGGTGCTCTTAGCTATGGAGAGACAAATTTGCAGGTTACAGGTTTGTCCATTGATGCTCATCTTTTGTAACAAAAACTAGAGCACCCCGCAACAGGAGGGCATTCAACTAGTTTTCTTGTACAATCGTATTCTATATTAATGAATGAACTCTTGCATTCAGGTTACCTTATGCGCTTTGTTGTTGCTGCAAATCTTCTTGGTTTCCCCGCCATTTCTATACCTGTGAGTTCTTTTCCCTGGAAAAATATCGTGAATCATTTTTATTTTTATTTCCATCTTACATATTCATTCCATATCCCATTTACTCCATTATTTCTCGTAATTCATGGTATCTCTTTGCATCACCAAAATCCAAGTGCAATTGGTAAATATCTGAAACAAGGACGATGGCCTGTCATAAGTCATGCAGTCGGGAGCAAACAAAAACATCAATATCTATATATTTTTTTTTTTATGTAGTCCATCCTAGGTAAGCGCTGCATAATGACACATCCAATATGGTCAATTTTCAGGTTGGTTATGATAAACAAGGGCTTCCGATTGGGTTGCAACTAATTAGCAGGCCATGGGGTGAAGCAACACTGTTGCGTTTAGCTTCTGCAGTAGAGGTATAATTTCTTGAGGCCTGAGAAGAAATTGCCATTTACTTCGTGATTGATGTTTAGTCGTTCGATATAATGTTTTTATGTTTTCAGGAACTATATGCTAAACCTAAGAAGCGGCCAGCGTCATTTTATGATGTTTTGAAGACGAAATAAAACATTGCATCTACCTTCTATTCCTTGTACTTCCTTCTCATGATTGAAAAAGGACAGTTTGTTACCATACTTTTAATAACAACCGATCCATTTTCATATAAATTCGTCAACAAATTGTCATTGTCTACAACTCGAGCAATTCAAGTCTATTATTGATTATTGATCGTGGGGTAGTTCCAAACCCAAATATGGGTTTTCTTTTTAACATGAATCCTGTGAGCGTAAATTAAGTAATGTTTATATCCTCAAACAACAAAGAAGTTGGAAGAACTAAGGACTGAATTTACATGCTTTACCTGCTTGATAACTTTGGTGATGTGGCTAATTAATCCATGAATGTGAAAAATCCTCAATGAGACCAGTGCCATGGATTATGCAAATGGAGACAAGGCAGCATTCAAATGTCACCCTAACAAGTAACAACCATTAATTATAAAGATCTGACACGGGGCTCACTCAATCCAAGGCCTGGATTATAGGTGGAATGGTGGATGAATTCAAGCTTAGATTTCTTTTTTCCAAGTCTGTAACAATTGTTTCATCGACCCAACTCGAAATAAACGGCAAACCAGCTGGTTACCGGGTTGATTCACCGGTCAGTCCAACTCCTATAAGGAGGTTATCGAACAATAGGAAAGCAACAGAAGTAACCCATTAAAAAAATACACGAAGCTTTGAAGCATTCAACTACTAATCTCTATATGACAAGACAGATTACTACTTCTATACTCTCTCTTTTTTCCTCCTCCTCCTCTCATAGGATTCCACGCCCAGATCAGAAACATCTCGTGTTTGTCAATCTATTCAATGATTGAGAAACCAAACACAGTTTGAGTATTGTTGACTTTGTTATATACAGAAAGCCGTTCAAGTTTTACACATCAAAATATCTCTTGATTTCTCTGTTCGATTGATCATCAATAGAGGGGTCCTGTTTTGTTTTTGTTTTCCATAGAGAATGGGAAAGAAACGTGTAATGGTGCCGGCTGAGGACGTCGACTTGTCCGCTGTCAAGTACCAGCATGAAGCAATCCAAGGTTTTCTTTGCATTTTCCTCGTGAATTTTATTTATTTGTGTATGTCATGAATTTATTTGTTTGTTTTTCTATATATATATAAAAAAATACAGCTCCGCATTTGACTGGATTGAAATTTAAGCTGTTTGTAAAGTTACTTGAGACTCCGCTTGTTGGTCCTTTGATTATATCACGTTTGAAGAAGGATAACAAGATAGTTGAGGTCTGCTTCTTATTTTTTTTCAAAGTATTGTTAATTTTTGCGTCATGAAAGAGACAGTTGATTAAAAGTGCTTTAAATGTTTCCTTGTTTGTTAATGCCAGTTGCTGCAAAATACTGTGATACCGGAAGCGCCTATGTATAAACCTGAATATCCTCCACAAGGTTTTTTTTCACTATACTGATGCTTAATGATTTGTTAGTCTCTACTTGTGACACTGAGGCTGTTCGTATGAATGTGCTTACAGAACCAGAACCTGGCGTTGTCGTTGTGGATGAAGATGGAAAACCAGAAGACCGGGTGGAGTTAGCTGTGAACTGCCTTCCTCCTTATAATTCTGCCAGCTGCTGGAATGAGGACTTGGCTTCACCGTTTAGGTATTGGAAGATACGCGATTATGCACATGCTTATCGGTCCCAGTTTATTACTCCATCTATGGTAAGTGGCTAAAGGTTCGGTTTCGTTTTTTTTTTTTTTAACAAATTTCAGAGGATCTCACATTTATCTTGCAGGTTGCTGAGAAGATCATCTCAGTTATAGAAGAATTCAACAAAAAGGATCCCCCAACGCCATTATTGATTTCTTTTGATGCTGAAGAAGTCAGGAAACAAGCTGCAGCTTCTACAAAGAGATTTGAGGAAGGTATTGCTAAATTACATTTGATAATATATACTGGTTTCCATATACACCGCGGTAGACTTTTGGATTTACAGATAAGCTGTGGTGAATCCTAAACTGCAATTAATCATCTTATGTGCTTTGTGGGTTGCTGACTGTGTAGGAAGTCCAATATCCATCCTGGATGGCATTTTCATCGCAATCAAGGATGATATAGATTTGTATCCGCATCCATCCAAGGGTACATAACGGCACCTCTTTTCCTGATTTCTCGACATATTTTGTAAAGATTCTTAAAAGTCTAGGTAAAACTTGATCTTTGATGACAGGTGGGACAACATGGATGCATGAGGTCCGCCCTGTGGAAGAGGACGCGGTTAGTGTTTCTAGACTGTGTTGCTGTGGCGTGATATTTGTAGGAAAGGCAAATATGCATGAGTTTGGTATGGGTACTACTGGGAACAATCCAAATTATGGGTCAGTTCATTAAACTTCCTAATGGATGTTATTCATTATTGCATGATTAACTAGATTCTTTTAGTTTTTAGTTCTTAATTACAATTTTATGGTGCAGAACAACGAGAAACCCCCATGCATTGGATAGGTACACAGGTGGATCTTCCTCAGGCCCGGCAGCAATTGTAGCCTCTGGTCTATGCTCTGCTGCCTTGGGAACTGATGGTGGAGGTTGTGCAGTTATTTTTGTTGGTCTAGCTTGTGATTGGTTTTAACAATACACTAATTGTGTACGTTTGATTTAATGAAAGAAATGCAGGTTCAATCCGCATTCCCTCTTCTCTCTGTGGTGTAGTGGGTTTGAAAACAACATATGGTCGGACAAACATCAGAGGGTAAGCTTTTTATGATTGTTCCAATTGTTGCAAGTTATTACCAGCTTTGGTGTTCCTGTATTTCTTAACAGTACTCTTTAAGACTTGATTAAATAAAAAAGGGCAAAAAATGAATGGTGTGGATGACTTGTTACGAAAAGTTTAGTTTTCAGACGCTAGAGATTTCTTTAGCCCTAACTCTTTCTTGGTGATATAATGACGTAGTTTCTTAGATGATTATGGGACGGTGACAATTATCGGACCAATTGCATCTTCTGTGGAGGATGTCATGCTTGTGTAAGTATTTCAATTGTGTTAATGGATTTTACTGGCTAGAGAGTGATCTGTAAGCAGTCAGACCATACATATATCTGTATTGTGGTTGAGCAAGCTGCTGTATTTTTTTCTCTGCTGAAACTTCACTTAGGTAACACAAACTGAGAAGCTTCTCATTGACCGCATGGCTTCAAAGTATTTGCTAAAATGTATTCTATGTAGAAAGAGATATCATCGATTGCTGAACATGTTCATTACTAGTCTGCTACCCTTACTCATTAGAAGATATTCCAGCTGATAAAAATGAAAAAGAAGGGGAGAGAAAATACACTGTTTGAATTCTTGGTGTAATTTGTGGTTGCATTCATTATACTCGCAAAAGCCAAGACATGGACTTAGTTGATGTTTGAATTTTTGATGAAATGAACAGTTGATTTCAATGTTTTCTTTGTAAAAAAAAATCACCTTACAATCTGTTGATTTATCAGGTATGCAGCAATTTTGGGCTCCAATCCTGCAGATAGGATCAGTTTGAATCCGGTAATTTCATAAAAATCATCATCTGTCCGAAAAATAAAAAATCTACTCTAGTCACTCTACCAGCTCCCCCTTGATCTTTTTGAAGTTTGACTCTTTTCACCACAAATAACACATCTCAATTAGTTTCTGTGGTTTCATGCTTCATAAGCTGACAAGCTTTTTATTTCTGAAACTTGTAGAGATCTTGAGTTTATAGTCGTCGTTGTTGTCTGTGTCTAAATCCACACATTAGTGTTCATTGTCGTTATAATTCAATCTGCTATTCTGCCTGTTATTGAGATTCATGAGACTTGTTTGCCTATTCTTTCACGCATTGTTGTTCATCTTCTCTCCATGCATCTTGTGGGAAACCTTAATGTTCCAAGCATATAGTTCTGACACAGATGGTATGTCCTTTGCACTGCATTCACATTTTTTTGACTTTTAACTGAAGCTAATGATTCCTTATAACCTCTAACTACTTGTTAGGATGCAATTTTCTTGTTATCTACTTTCTTTATAATGCTGTGCATGTCCTTTGTAGTCACCCCCTTGTTTGCCAAATTTGTCATCATGTGACGGTGCAGATGCTTTAGGATCATTGCGACTGGGAAAATATACTGCGGTGATTCCATTTCTCTTTTAATTTTAAGTGGATTGATTCAATGTTTTAACAATCAAAAGATTAGTTTTGAGTAAAATTATTATTATCCTGCAGTGGTTTAATGATGTACAGTCAACTGATGTCTCTGATACATGTGAGGATATGCTTAACCTTTTATCCAAAACACATGGGTGTGAAGTAAGTCCACATAATGCTCTCCGTTTTAAATCCATTCTTACCATCTAATCTGATTGGAATAATTGTTTTTATATATACATAAACGATCTCCTCATATACTGAGAATGAAATTTTCTTGGAATATTGTTCAAGATGGTAGAGATTGTCATACCTGAGATGCAAGAGATGCGCACTGCTCATCTTCTTTCAATTGGATCTGAGTTTATACAGTCACTGAATCCTGATATTGAGGATGGGTAAGTCTCTTGCCTCTCCTGAAGAGTACATTAATAGATTGACAACAGAACCAAAAATGATTTGAGAATCCATCAAATGCATAATTAGAACCACTCAAGAAGATCATTGTCATTGCTGAATTTACACAGGTAAGAAATTTTGGATTAATAGTGATATCCTGTTCTTTCTTATTCTTTTGCAGGAAAGGTGTGAGGTTGAACTACGATTCCCGTACTAGTGTTGCACTTTTTCGATCATTCAGTGCATCAGACTACATTGCTGCCCAGTGTCTTAGGTGGGGATAACAAGAACAATCTCTAGATTTTCATTTGAGATACAAAGTCGATACATATGCTTTTGATACTTTTGAAGTTTCTAATTTTATAGCTTGAGTTTCTGAAGGTCTACATCTATTAGAGGTATCCCATGACTAATTATATCTAACTAAAATGCGAATAATCCTTAATGTTCATCATGCTCCATAAAGAGGAAGTAGCTCTACTTCATAGCACGTCTTTAAGCCATCAAGAAAGGAAACCTAGCCCATTTCAATTGTGAATTTGCTTTGTTATAGGGTGCTCCTGTATTGCACTTCGCCTTTTCACACATGGTAGCATTCTGACGGAGAATTCCTCTTGCTTCTCTTCTCTCCCCATTTCTTGCAGTCCCACTCCACATTCAAGTCTAGATGTATATAGTTGTGGAACTCTTATTCTTAATTGGTGTTCTCCACCTTCTAAAGTAAACCAAGCAACCAGTTATTGGTAGGATGTACTTGAAGCTGTATCAGACACATTTCTAAATCAGCTGCATGGTCTTGTAATCTAGTTTCTTGTACTGTCAAGGAGTTGTCAATTTTGACAAACTTTTAAATACATTTTTGCTAATGATCCAATCAAAGGAATAATTGAAACTGTTGTATCGAGTTTATTCATAATATTATCCATTAGAAATGCATTTTCTAGCATTTGACTCCGTACCACTGAAAGGTTTAGTCGTACACTTGAACTTGAAAGATAACCTAATAAGGCGAAAGAATGCTTGTATAATGAAAATGGGTTTATAATAGTAAATAGTAATATTTTCTAAAAACTCGTCTAACTCTAGAGCAATGTTACATATCAAAATTCCTGAACAAATAGATATTGATTCTCATTGTTGTCTTTCCTCATTCCCATTCCTACGTTCTTCATATTTAGGGTCTAGTATTGCAATTACTTGATGAGATAGTTTTATCTTTTATCTGAATAAATGACACGTGATATCTGGGTTTAGTAGTTCCGGCAAATCATGTAGCTTCCTATGTTCATTGAAAAAAATATATAATGGTTATGTTAGGTGTTGTTATTTTCTAAATTATATGTTTGAGCGTTTTAGTTGGATGCGTTTCTTACTTTTTAATCTGATTCCATCAGGCGAAGACTAATGTACCATCATATGGAGATTTTCAAAAAGGTTGATGTCATAGTGACACCAACAACTGGGTATGCAAGTTTTACTATTATCAAGAGTATATTGTTCTTTCATAGTAAAGTCATTATTTGCAAACTCAATCAATGAACCTAACTGGGTGGATTTTACTTCTATCCATTAAACATTTGAGTTTCAATTTTCTTTCTTTCTTTTATTATTATTATTATTATTTTGTATAATATTGCTGGTGCCATAAGAGATCACTGTGATTTACGTAAGCATCGACTTGCATGTTGATTTCTTGATTCACTCTAATACTTTACATGATGGGAAAAGAATGTCATTTTCGTTCCAAATTGAGTCGTTACCTCAAGTTCTGTGCACTTTTTGGAAGAAGATGCTCCTGCTACACTTGTTGTTGATTATGCACCACTTATACAGAACCTCTGGATGTTGTGTTTATGTTGAAATGAGGTGTTCTTTTTCTTTGGGATTAACAGCATGACAGCACCCAAAATACCTTCTGGTGCTCTTAGCTATGGAGAGACAAATTTGCAGGTTACAGGTTTGTCCATTGATGCTCATCTTTTGTAACAAAAACTAGAGCACCCCGCAACAGGAGGGCATTCAACTAGTTTTCTTGTACAATCGTATTCTATATTAATGAATGAACTCTTGCATTCAGGTATTCAACTAGTTTTGTTGTACAATCGTATTCTATATTAATGAATGAGCTCTTGCATTCAGGTTACCTTATGCGCTTTGTTGTTGCTGCAAATCTTCTTGGATTCCCCGCCATTTCTATACCTGTGAGTTGTTCTTTTCCCTGGAAAAATATCGTGAATCATTTTTATTTTTATTTCCATCCTACATATTCATTCCATATCCCATTTCCTCCATTATTTCTCGTAATTCATGGTATCTCTTTGCATCACCAAAATCCAAGTGCAAAAACAAGGACGATGGCCTGTCATAAGTCATGCAGTCGGGATCAAACAAAAACATCAATATCTATACTCTTTTTTTTATGTAGTTCATCCTAGGTAAGCGCTGCATAATGACACATCCAATATGGTCAATTTTCAGGTTGGTTATGATAAACAAGGGCTTCCGATTGGGTTGCAACTAATTAGCAGGCCATGGGGTGAAGCAACACTGTTGCGTTTAGCTTCTGCAGTAGAGGTATAATTTCTTGAGGCCTGAGAAGAAATTGCCATTTACTTCGTGATTGATGTTTAGTCGTTCAATATAATGTTTTATGTTTTCAGGAACTATATGCTAAACCTAAGAAGCGGCCCGCATCATTTTATGATGTTTTGAAGACGAAATAAAACATTGCATCTACCTTCTATTCCTTGTACTTCCTTCACATGATTGAAAAAGACAGTTTGTTACCATACTTTTAATAACAACTGATCCATTTTCATATAAATTCGTCAACAAATTGTCATTGTCTACAACTCGAGCAATTCAAGTCTATTATTGATCGTGGGGTAGTTCCAAACCCAAATATGGGTTTTCTCTTTAACATGAATCCTATGAGTGTAAATTAAGTAGTGTTTATATCCTCGAGCAATAAAGAAGTTGGAAGCTCAAAGGACTGAATTTACATGCTCTACCTGTTAGATAACTTTGGTGATGTGGCTAAATTAATCCATGAATGTGAAAAATCCTCAACGAGACCAGTGCCATGGCACAAACAAGATTCACATAAATGTTTGTAACTTGAAATAATATCAGGAGTTTTGTGTTGGAAGTGACATGTCAGTTACAAGTTTTTTTTTTTTTTTTTGTAAGTGTTTTTCATTTTAAAATATATTAAAATAATATATTTTTTAAAAATAATTTTTAATATCAAACTATTAGCACATCCAAATAATAAATAATATGAAATTATCAAAAAAAAATTAATTTAAAAAAAAATTCCAAAAAACAATGCCAAACACACGCATGGAGACATTGACCCAAATTGAGTGTTGATTTAACTGGAAAAGCTTTTGGTAAACGCTTTGACAGGTTTCGATTTCACTGTACCCCGCCATGCCGGAATGCACCTTAGTCTTGTCTATTTCCTACATGTTTCAAATAACATGACTCCTGACTAGGAATGCATCCCAGTTCCAGGTAACAGGGGTGAACAAATCAATAGCCACAGTTTTCCAAGAAAGCCAAACATATAATTTATAATGCTCAGATCAATTTCAATCTGTTCATCACCTAAATTGAATTGGGTGCTTCCTCCTCCCCAACATCACTAGGGAAATCCAGCCCGGAAGGAATCTTTCCAGGATAGTTAGTCGTTGAAACATCTGATCCAATCATACTGGAGAAAGAACACAAAGTCATACAAGAAGCTGTAAAGATAACACGATTCATTATACTTTATTAAAGATTACCAGCTCACCTTCTGTCAACAATGACCATAGATCGAAGCTCACAATTAGCAAACCTGCAAGAAAAGGAAGTCATTTCTTATTTTAGGGAAGGATTGCACATTAAAAGAAATTTAATTTGACATCAAGTGCAGTCCAATTAAATACTGCAAAAAAGTTCCTGCCTTAAACTGCGGAGCGCTTCATATTAGAACATAAGATGCATGAGAATAAGGCTGGAGGGCACCGATAGGGAAGGTAGAGATTTTCAGTTCAAATTTCATTGGCCAAAATATACATTCCTTTTCAGCTCAAATTCAAGCAGAAAGGAAAAAAAAGTAACCAATAACTTCTAGTGGAGAAGATTGCAGGGAAAAAATGGAAGAATAAATTGTTGTTTAATAACCCATGAAAAACATCAGAAAACTCCAGGAGTTCAGAAGAGCCATTGCTCGGTGGAATGGTAGAAGCAAGGCATGCAACCACGTGGTGGCAGCTTCAAATTTTGAGCAGCCACATAATGCAAAATTGCTAAAAGTTAACTCCAACTTCTCCAATGGCATGTGCACCTAGCAGGCTAAGAATTTTGTGGTTAAAGAATGCCATTTATATGCAAAAGCTAAAATAGCAGGTAGCTTGCCGTGTGCCCATTTCTTTCTTCACCGATGGATGACAGTCATTTCCAAATGCGCGTAATGTATGAACCAAAAACCCGCTATGGGTAACAATGGCTATCTCCTTCTCTTTCCTTGTCCACAGCCTGACAAGAGAATGGTTGGGGCCCAAGGCACATGTTAGATAAATATACAACAAATTCCACACACAGGAAAAAAACAAGTTTTTTTATTGAAGTTTTTTGCGGAGATTTTATTGCAAGATCAAAGCAACAATATCTGAAATTAGAAGTTCAAATTGCAGACGACAGCAAATTGAATAACAAATAATATCAAGCAAAACCCATAAAGTGTGATGAAAAGCAACCCTCATTCTAGTCACTTAGATGGTGAAGCGTAGATAAAACATAAGAGCCTATACAGAAACAAAGCCATATCAATGGAGAGCAAGTATTCACCAGTTTAAAAACTTCAGTCCCCTTGCAGCCAGTTCTTCAGTTGTCTCTCTCACATCGGCCTTCCACAGTACATCCTCATCAGTTTCTATCTGAACAGAACATCAAAAGGTTATTTAGTTTAAAATTCATGAAAATAACCAGGATTTAACCTCAACTAAATAGCCACCAAAGCTCACATGCACAGTAAATGAATTTATAACTGTTACTTTATCACTTTATCTTATATATCCAAGTACTTGCCAGTGAAAAGTCAACTGCAGGAAAAAGAAACTGATACTCGCTGACATTGTGTCTCTTGTCACAAGGATGTACACCCTGCAACCCATAGGACACATAAGAGAACTGTGTAAGGCTTTATTATTCTTTAGTTTCCATCTGCGTGTGAGAAAATATGAAATCATTAAAAACTAAGTTTATAGGAGCTTAAAGAGTTCTTTTAATACATAAAAGTGAATGAACTTTAGAATCAAGGTCAATGCCCAATTTTTCTCAAATAAAGCATCAATTATTCTCTGCAGAACTTGGAAATGTGGAACTTGTTCAGTTAGAAGTATCTGTTATTTCAAGAAAAAAAATAGTACACTAGACATACAAAATGTTCTCGACAATCTTCTACTGCAATGAATGGCGGCGAATTGAGACTTGAAATTGCTTCTCGACCACTGTTTCCAACATTTGCCACCATTAGTGGAAGTGCATTCATCCCATCCGTGTAGCCCTCCCCACCAAAAACTCCAACAGCTGTTTGCAATGTCCTGCACACCACAATGATCAAAATTTTACTAAAAGAACATCTCAGAAAAGAAGAATAAGGGAATGAGGAAGTGTCTAATGATCAAAAGCAAAGAATAGAAAAATACAGATAGTAAATTGAGAATATATTCTCCCTTCTGAAGTCTATTGCTTCTAGTTGCATGCATAAATGAGAATTTATGGCCTTCGTTAATAGTTAGAAGCTTGATTAATCTAGAACTTGACATAAGATCAATTTTGACCCAAAAAGAGTTGCATTTATCAACAAAAGAAATCCCATCTATCCATACTGAAATGAGTGAAAATATATCCACAAACTCACTACCTGAGCAATGGGGATGTAACAACTAATTCAACCCTCTTGGAGAGCCCAGATGCATGGACATGCTTCCGCAAATAATTAACCTATAACAAAAGCAAAAACTTCTTTTATGAGATATCTTCCTTCATAGAACAAAATTCATTTCAGGACTAGTATGAATCGAATGAGTTTCCTCTCATATGAAATGTGATTGATTGGTGTGCTACCTGATGCCAGCCTAGTTGAGTGAGGGGAGCATCTAAATATTCAGGATTCAAGCATGCTTTGTAGTTCTTTTCTCCCTCGACATTATGCAATCCTTGTGCATGCCTCACCTGGATGCAAGGTTTTGTAAGACCAAAAAAAATGCCTTGATTTCAGCGCAAAAGCCTAAAAAGAAGGCAATCTTTTTCATCCTTCATTCATTCAGACCAAACACACAGCAGATTCATATCCAAAGTTGACACAGTAACATAATTTATGAAACAAGAATCTCGATACCAACCACATGAATTGTTTTGCAGCGGTGCAATGGATACAAACTTGGATCTGGACCACTATCCATAACCTGCAACTTAACCAAGTGAAAACAGTCAAAGGGCTCCCCGGTTCAGCTTCGGGAGGAAAAAAAAATGATACGAACTAGTTAAAAGAGCACAGTCAACTAAATCAGTAATCGGTTTCATAATGAACTACAATAGGCACAAAACATAGGGGCAAGTAAAGTTGAAGTTTCTCTAAGCAGATTCAAAATTGAAACAGGAATCAAGTGTAAATTCATCAACATTACCTCATAAAGAACGACAAAAATATTGTGCAATCAATCTAAATAAAGAAATTAAAGAACGGCCGTACTTCTCTACAGGCAGAAAGATAGAAAAAGAACAGAGAGAGAACATCACACGATTACCAAAGCGACGAATAAAGGAAATAGAAGTGGAGGAGATGGGGATTTAATGACTGAAAAAGGAAAGAAACATACAGAGACAGGCAAGTCATACATGTAAAATATATACGCAATAAGGTTTTAGGGATAGTGTTGTGTTCTTAGTTCTTACCAGAGAGGGGAGGAGCGTCTGACAGTCGCAGTGACGGTCACTCCAGGATTATAGCGTTCCTGTTTAACCGCCGTTTTATTATTTTTTTAAATTTGTTTTGTTTAAAATTAATTTTTAAAAAATATTTTCATGCGGTTTTGATGTTACAAAATCAAAAATAAATTTTAAAAAATATTTTTTAAATTAAAAACATTTTAAAATCACTCTTTAGCGGTCCTAAAATTGTCTAAGGAAACACTACTTTCTTTTTAATTTTTCCTATTAATAATAGCTCGACTGTTTGCCTGATGTAATATCTCTGTGCTCATCTCCGTGTCAAGACTCACTTGAATACAGAGTCAATTTTTATTTTTTTTAAGTAGTGTTTGCATTTTGGAAATATTTTTAAAAAAATTTTAAAATTTTTATTTTATTTTACTTTAATATTAATATGTTTTTTATATTTTTAAATTATTTTAATATAATATTAAAAATCATTTTTACAAAATAAAAAAATATTTTAATAATATATTTTAAAATAAAATTTACTTTAAAAAATAATTAATACGTAGTTTTGACTGGATACCCCTTTCTGACCTTTCATGTCGTGCAAGCTGTCACTGAATGACGTGGCAGAAAAATCATGGGAGGGAGTTTTTCTCTTTTCTAGTCATCTTTTAAGTATTTGCCAGAGACAGGAATGGCAAGTGGTTATTGAATAACATAATTATTAAAAAAAATTATTTTTATTGAATTCGGGTTAAAATATTTTTTTTATTATACTATCAAATACATATTATTTAATCTCAATATTATTATTGAAGATTTTATTTTTAAAACAAATCACAGTAAAGTTTTTTAAAAAAATAGACTATCTCAATTTAACAATTAGCAAAACAATCTCAATTTAATGAATTAACAAAACGGTAAATGAGTTGCTATAAGATAAGGGTAATATAGGGAATTGACTCTAATGCATGTTTTTTAAAAATATTTTTCAATTAAAAATATTTTTTTTAACTTCTTACATTAATGTTTTAAAATTATGAAAAAACATAAATTTAATATCTTTTAAATAAAAAATAATTCAAAAATTATTGAACCAATAAACGAAGTATCCCTAGAAAAGTGAACAATGAAGTTTTTTATTGTAATATTATATTTTAATTATTCGACATGTGATGGGAATAATATTGCGCATGTGATGGGAATAATATTCACACCTTTTTTCATGATTACTTGCAAGTTGCGCATCCCTACTGCTTGTAATTTTATTTTTAAAATTTATTTTTAATATTAATACATTAAAATAATTCAAAATTATAAAAAATAATTCAAAAAATTTTAAAACACAAATTATTTTCCCTAATAACTCTAATAAATATGTTCGAAATGCAAGGATGCTGTCATAAATACAATCCCCATACAAGGTTCATGATCGTTTAATCTCTGTATGTATATTTCTCCATTATATCCTCGGACTCCTGGGTTTACTCTGACTAGTGAAAATATAAAGCTTCTGTTCAGATTCATAAGTGACGGGTCATGGTTTCTCTAAACCAATCCAGTTTAAAAGGTCATCACACGTTGTCACAATCCAAAATTAAGCTATGTTTTTTGTGGACCAGCTCAAGTTTGGATCATGGCATGCTTGGACCTAGCTCTAAATTGGATAAAAATACATCTGTGCATGTCGGGATGCATGTCGGGTCTGGACACATCCATACTTAACTCCACATGATATTAAAAATTTACCAGAAAAAAATCTATATGATCTTCAAATAGAAGTCATTGAATTGATCATAAATAATGTAAGAGAATTTTTAAAAATAATTCATTCTAAAACATTCCTTATAATTTTTATATCCTAAGTAAAGCGGATACCTAGGGATAGAATATTATGCTAAATGCCAAGGATCGGAGAACCTGTGTCACCAAGTGGACAGCTTATACTAACACATATCCATCCCCATTATTCTTCCATGTTAAAATAAAATAAAAAATAAAGAGAATTTAACTCATTTGGTTTGGACCCATCATCATTCGTTTTCATGAACTCCCCGAGCGCTGCTATTCATGATTTATAGCATGATCTTGTACAATAATATATATATATATAAATTAAAATAATTGAGTTGAAGAAAAAAAAAATTAGAATTCTCACACTAATTGTTTACCAAGAGGAAGTTTGGAGAGGGCAGTAGTAATAATGTAAATTGTTAATTAAGCTGCAAAGTTTTGTCAATTACAAATGATGCTAGCATTTTTCAGAGCAAATAAAAAAATAATTATAAATTATAAGGGGATGACTTAGATGTGGCATTAATAATTATAAATATTGAAGTTAACTCAATTAAACATAATTAATTTAAAATATAATTAAGGTGTTTAAAGTAAAAAATATAGGGAAAGAAATCGTAAACTTATTTTTAACTTGGTTTAGCAAATTTGAGTATTGTATTTTTTTGTTAATCTAAACTTAATAATACAATAACCTTGACGAATCTATATCAAGTCCTATCTCGTCATTTCAAGATATCTTAGTTGAATCCATATCTTAGTTGTGGTGCGCGTAAGCTGACCCGGACATCGAAGGTCATAAAAAAAAATAAAAATAAAAATAACATTCTTCAAGATTTGTATCCATTTTGAGATATGCCTTCTCTAAGATTTTTTTCACATGAAGATGTGTTTTCTTCAAAACTTTTTCTTGGTGATATTTATTCATCAATACCAAGAGTTTTTATCTAATTCTCAAATGCTTGCAATTGTGATTTTTGTTTACAATAAAAGATTCTCTCAAAGAGTGAATAATACAATTGAATCATGTATCTCTATAACTCACTTAATCGCATTTAAAATTTTTTAAGATGTTTAAGTATAATGAATATGAGAACAAATATTTTAGTGCTAGAATATGAAGGTTCAATTTAATACAACTTTAGAGTATGGTATGGTTGATGATTTTTAGTTTGTTTTTTCACTTAAAATAGTCTCCATGTCATATATGTTTGTAAATCTTTTCATTTATGCAATTAAAAGAGCTATTTATAAGTTTCTAAAAACTTAACTAGTTGTTTATAGTTATTGAAAGACACGCTTTATTAGTTCATATAAGTCAAGCTAATCAATCGATTGATTTCTATAGAATTCTTACGTGTTCATTCCTAATAAAAAAATGGTCGACCGGGTCATTTTGTATCACCAAACGGTTTATCGGTTACTGTAAATTTTCAGTTTTGACAAATTTTTATCTAAAGTGTTCTTGAACTAATATCAATCTCATAAATGCATGCATAGTGAATCTTTTAAATTCATTTTAATTATGCTATCAAAATAAGATACAAAGATTTACATGAACACTAAAATAAACATTTAATTTTAAATCTTCACTTATCTTGCATCTTGGATTTCTTCATTTATTTCTCCATAAAAAATTTTATGTTTGTTGATATGATCTTCATATATATTTGTTTAAAACTTATTTTTAATCAAACATATTATTAGTCTAATTTTTTATTTTATTGTTACCAACAAAATATATAAAAACATAAATACATGACCGGTAGAAAAATGAAAAATCATAGATATATGAGAAATCATTAGTAGTTTAAGATTAATCCCAAAGTTAAACAAAGGCGTTGAAAAATGTGAATCTTATATCAAAGCTAAGATCATAGAAAAATTCTTCTAGCGTCTTTTTTCTTTGGAGGCAACATGTGTTGAATGGTTCTTGATAGATTGTCGATAATAATTCTCTCTTTCTCTCTTATTTTTTTCCTTAAAATTCATGTTTGTCATTAAAAAATTTAGGATAGTAATTAAAAATTTTAGGATATTAACTATAGTTGCACGTATTTGAGTATCAATTTTTATTCTTTTAATTTATAATGTTTATCCTTAGGTGTTTTTATAATTTTTTTCACTTTCATCCTTTAATTTTTTTTTTCAATTCTAGTTCAGATTATTTTTATTTCTTGTTCCTTTTGTAAGGTTTTAATTATTTTCAATGTTATTATTTAATAAAAAAATATATGTTATTTTTTTATGTTAATTATTATTTGTTTGGTGGCTTCTTCTTTTAATTTTCATGTAAATTTTTCTTTTCAATTTAACTCTTCGATCCAGAATTATTCATCTTCTCAATAGTTTTTTTTTAAAATTTATTCCGTGTTTTTTTAATTGTTATTTTTTTCTTTTGAATCTTTTAATATAATTATTTTTTTTTCAATTTTATTATTTGATTTATTTAAAGTTAGGTTTCATGGTTTTTGGAAATTATAACCAAATGGCTTAAGTCACGGGTTTTACAAGCTAACATAGGTTGGCATTTTTTTTTTCACTTGCTTTTTATTTCTATCTCATTACTCAATATTTTTTTTTTTTACAAAATAAGCTTTGTGGTTTTTTTCAGTTTCATTTCTACCAAATTATCCCAATCTCATAACTTGAATTATGATTTTGGCGGGGTAACCCAGGTGGACTTGCTCTTTTTTTTCCTTTTAATTAATTTTTTTTACCCTTTTATGTGGTTGCTTTTTTTTTTTTGTAATTTTATCCTTTGTTATTTGATTTCCTAAGAGTTGAGTTTCGTAGTTTTTTCAAATTTGATGTTTATAGTCAAATAGCCAAGTCATATATTTTAACAATGCCTTTTTTTTTTAAATTGAGTTTTGTGATTTTATTTTTTATTTTTTTTCTATTGAATTATTCTGATTTCATAACCTAACCTGTGGGTATAGCGGGTTGACTTGGGTGAGCTCAAGTTTTTTATTTTAGCTTATAATTGCTATTTTTCAATTTTTTTATGATTGATTTGTTTTTTTAATTTCATCTTTCAATATTTAATTATTTAAAAATTAGATTTTATTTTTTATATATATAGATTCGATGTTTTTAGTCCAATAACTCAGTCATAGTTTAATAGGTTAACACGAATTAACGTTATTTTTTTTTCATTTAACATTAAATTTTTTCTTATTTAAAATATGTTTATATCGACCAAAATTTTTTTTTATCTAACCCATGATGAAATATGAGTTACTTAACTAAAAACCTGTTTATTTTTACGTTTCAAATGTATTTTTAAAAATATTGATTTTTTTTTATTTTTTTATTTAGTTCAATTTTTTATATTTTTAAATTTTTTTAATATGTTAATATAAAAAATAAATTTTTTTAAAATAAAAAATAAATTTTTTAAAATAAAAAATATATATTATTTAAATACATTTTATAAAAAAAATGATAGGTGTAAACTATAAAGGCAAGCAATCAGGAGAAGAGTGACAGATCGTTCGCGATGAAACATCGTGTCGCTGACCACGAAGCTACATGTCGGTTTCGTCTTAAAAAACAGAGCTTTGAGATGGAAGGCCAGAGTGAAGTCTGAAAAGAACAACACCTTTCTTTTCGCATAACCTATTGACGGTGGTGGATCCAAAATGCCACCAAAACTCCCACCAGCACTACCATACTTGATCCTCCTCTCCTTCCTCTTCTTCTACCTCTACTCCACTTCTCTCCTCCCTCACTCCACCACCACCACCACCACCACCACCACCACAACAACAACAACAACAACAACAACAAAAACAAGGACAACTTCCTGTAATCTCTTCAAAGGCAACTGGGTCCTAGACCGCACCAAATCCACAAAGCCTCTTTACGATGAGTCCTGCCCATTTCACAGAAATGCATGGAATTGCCTTAGAAACCAGAGAGAAAACATGGGTTTGATTAATTCTTGGAGATGGGTACCTAAAGATTGTGAGTTGCCAAAGATTGATCCTGAGAGGTTTCTTGAGTTGATGAGGAATAGGAATATCGGATTGGTTGGAGATTCTTTGAATGAGAATTTTTTGGTTTCTTTCTTGTGTATTCTTAGAGTTGCTGATGGCAATGCTAAGAAGTGGAAAAGGAAAGGAGCTTGGAGAGGTGCTTATTTCCCTAAGTTCAATGTCACCGTTGCTTATCACCGGGCTGTTTTGCTTTCCAAATATGAGTAAGGCTTTTTAAATGCCTGTTTCTGTTTATTTTGTCATTTGGTTTTACTGCTTGGTTGATAATGCATTGTGGATGTTATTGTTTTGAACTAAATGTAGCGCTTGAATTTAGGAGCAGTTTAGCTAAAGGAATAGACTTGTAGCCATATATAACTTCTAGATAGAGTGGAACGGGGTGTGGAGTTTTAGGCCGATGCAGGGGAAGAATGGATTTACGTCAATCAAAGAACTAAACTTTGCATGCTATAAAACTAGTGAGATTGATTCGCATAATGCTGGTTATCGAGGCCAGGCTTAGTGAAAGGTGCTTCATATTTTCTTATCCAAGTGGTATTTTGATATATAACAGTGTCCTAATTTGGATTCCGGGAAAACATATTTTAGTTTCACAGGTTTCAAACAGATTTTGATCAAGTACCCTGATGGATTACTGGTTGTTATTGATGAAATTGTTTGATGTCCCAAACTGTTGCTCAAAGCTGCGCTACCCTATGATTGCGATATCCATGTTTGCTTTTGAGAGCTGCTAAAGTCTCTATGGATACAGTTCATCACCAAAGAATTGGATACTTGGGATTTTCAAGTATATTTAAATCACTCAGTTAGAATAGTTCAACGAGAATGCAACTTATGCTGGAAACCATTGGTGCAACCTACATCAGTTTATTTTCTGTCCCTTATTGCAGTGGATTTTCCATTGATTTAACTTGGGATTGAATTGGGCTTGACAGTTTGGTTTGTTCATACTATGTTTGTTTGAACTCATATTTCATGTTTGTGGGGATATTAACAGCCTTGTAAGTGAACAGCGATTTTTTTTCTTATTTAGTTGTGTGCACTCTCTGCTTTGGTTCTGTTTTGTTGATAGTCATATGAGTCATGTCTGCTATACCTTAATCTCTAAATGGTTCCTTAACTTATCATTTTTGGAAAGTTTGAAAATGACGATCTCACTTGCTCCTAACTTGATCAAATAAAGGTGGCAGCCAAAAGAGCCTACTGTGAATGATGGACAGAAGGGAATATATCGTGTAGATGTTGATATACCTGCAGAAGATTGGGCCACCATCACCGACTACTATGATGTTCTCATCTTTAATACTGGTCATTGGTAATTTCCTTTTCAAACATTGGAAATGAATTGATCTTTTCATCCTGTAATGCTTTGACATTGCATATGCATGATTTGGATTTAAAAGAAGCTTGGTTAATTGAATGAAAAAGGCATTTTGGTTTTTCCAAAACCTAATAGTTTGGGGGTTCACATAATTTTTTTTTGCTTTCGAGGTCTTAATTTTGTTGCGCCTGGCACAGATATGTTTTCTTGTTTTCCTGTTACAAGTAAAACAAAAGCATGCAAAGGTTATTCTGGCAGCTTTTTTACTCTCAACCTTCTTCCCTTGCATTAATTTTGATGCTTTCATTTGTTAGCTAGTACTATATTTGTTGTGGTATCTTTAAATATGGTCTGGTCTTACTAGGTGGGGTTATGACAAATTCCCAAAAGAGACGCCACTTGTTTTCTATCGTGCTGGGCAACCAATACTTCCTCCCCTTGGATTGTTTGAAGGACTTAAAGTTGTTCTTGAGAGTATGGTCTCATACATTGAAAGAGAATTTCCTCGCAAGACACTAAAGTTTTGGCGGTTGCAATCGCCACGCCATTTTTATGGTGGTGAGTGGAATCAAAATGGCAGTTGCTTGCTTGATGAGCCCCTTAAGGAACATGAGGTAATACATTGATGACAGCTATTTACTCTTTACATTTCATTCCCATGTCATTTTGATGATAATTAGTTTTTGTTGTGGCCCTATCCAAATCAAGCTCATAGTCTTTCATCAAATTTGTTTGAATGTGCTGAAATGTTATGACAATTGTTCAAATCTTGAACTAGATATTCTGAGATGAAAAGTTTCTCCTTTGACACCTTCGTCAGCACACACCTTCACCTGCTGACGTGTTTCCATATATATATATGTGTGTGTGTGTGAATGTATGTATAATTTTTTTTCCTCTTTCTTTATTTCCTTGCTCAAGAGATTTTGATACCGATACCTGCACAGCTGGACTTGTGGTTTGACCCCAGCAACAATGGAGTGAATACAGAGGCAAGGAAGATAAATCACGTTATTGAAGAGACGCTTCAAGGTACAGATATCCAATTGCTGGATCTTACTCATTTGAGTGAGTTTAGGGCAGATGCCCACCCAGCGATTTGGTTGGGAAAGAAGGATGCTGTGGCAATATGGGGTCAGGACTGCATGCATTGGTGCCTACCTGGGGTCCCAGACACATGGGTTGATATCTTCTCAGGGCTGATTCACAATAGCTTGTAGATGGGTGGTGAACCGTGAGGAGGATATTGTAAAATCTCAGATTTCCTTGTGCAAATATTATATGACACACTTAAGCTGAGTGGCTGCTGCAATTTCATGGAGACCAGGTTGTTAGAATCTGTTTATCGGCATACCAGGCTAAAGACAAGTCTTCATGGAGATATATGTTGATGGACAAAGGTTGCTGCTCTGTTCTTTCTCGGAATTTTTGAACAGAAATGAATTGATTCACAGTGTAAAAGAGAAGGAGAAAGATGAAAGAAGAAGAGAGAAATCATAGGAAATTATTTTTGCAGGTGGGGAAGGTGGTTCTGAGGCGTACTTAATATTGCATCATGCTTCCACTAGATCTATGTTTTTAATTTAGAAAGTCATCTTTATGCCATTATTCTTTTCTTTTCTTTTCTATCCAATTCATTTTATTCCCTTATGATATTTTTTTTTCTTTTCAACGCATACAATACCTTTGCATGGTCACAAATTCTGTTCTGTGCAACCATACGACTCTGAATGATAAGGGTTTTTTTGGTTCCCACGAGTTGTGATAAGCAAATCAAGAATTTCCAAAACCCTGTTCTTTGATTTTAATTTGTTGTTAGAAATTAAATCAAATACTTGAGATCGAATCTGATTGCATTCCAGCATTATGGCTGGGACTGTAACTAGCAACAGCGGGAAGAAGCTAATTCATAGCGATGCCTGCTCAGACACTACATGGCAATGTTGTCTTGGTGGCAAGAGAAATTTGGACCGCTATTGCTGCGTTTAAGGACCGACTTATTTTTGAGGTTTAGATTTACTTCGGTTGCTTAGAGTTCCATTCTCAGACCGCAGTTCAGATGTACTTCGGTCGGCTGATCAAATGGCTTCCATTTTTCCGAAGAAGGTTTGGACCAGCTGGTGCACTACAATCAAGCGTTTGGACCTCATGCTGATAGAGTTGTAGAGAAGTTCAGAAAGGTTTTCTTTTTTCTTTTTTCTTTTTTCATCTTTTTTGTAGAAGGTAATTTTCCCATTATGATCACCACAGGTTTTCAAGGGTTTTGTCTTGGAATATAATACTTCTGGACTCATGCAAGCTATCATTTACTGATAAATGCGAGTATAGAACCAATTAACCTGTGCATTATTTGATTGCGAACCCTCCAAAGATTTGTATATCATGCTGGACAGCAGAATCTTGATAAGCAACATAATCTTGTCGAGGAGCTGTTCCTTGGGAGTTTTACCCTGGCTAAATATATTGGCGATAGGTGAGTGCTTCATCTTGATCAAACGGTTGTATTCATCTCAATCATGAAATTTATAGCATTTTCTTATGCATCTGTTAACGGTCTTCAAACTCTGTGTTCCTTGACTAATTTCTTATTGATTTTTCTGTCTCCATCTCTGTTTCTTAGATAGATATTCTCTGTTTTCGTCTCCGCCAATCAAATTAACACGATGTTTTTTTGTTTCTTGCATGTTCCTGCCTTCTTCTACTCTGAACCAAACGTTACCTATCTGTTTTTTCCTAACACCCTTTTCCAACCTCGATAATTCTACTCTTGTCCCTCTCTATCACAACTCACCTCAGAACCAAATTTAACCACTGGACTAACGTGGGTCAAAGCTAATTTGGACAGCAGTCCATTTCTGTCATCCATGAATCAGACGGCGCCGTATGATGTTGCCGTCAAAACTTCAATAAAAGCTATATCCGAACCAAATTCCAAACACTGCACGACGCAGGGATTCCTCTGTTTCTAACAAAATCTTCCTTAACCACCAAACCCTAAAAACCTCAATTTCTCCAAAATCCCAACCGACCTGTTGATTCAATCCTAAAAAATGGCCCTAAGAACGAATCTTTTTTTTCCAAACACAATTCTTCAACGTCCGAAATCCTACTTTTGTCCCTTCCCCACCACAGCTCATTTCAGAACCCGTATCCTATGCACCCACAAAAAATGCAGAAGTGATGCTGATCTTGCATCAGACTTGGCATCAGAAGTAGCAAAAATAAACATCCATTTGGTGCAACGAGAAGAGGCCATGAAGAAAAGCAGAGAACTACTTTTCGCTGAGCTTTGCAAGTACTTGGCTTTGGATAAAGAGGAAGTGAAGAGGAAATTGAGCAAAATGGATCAAGAGGAGAAAAGGGTTTTGATTAAAGGATTTGTTGATGAATGGGGTGTCAATTTTCACCCTTTATCTGCTAGGTCTGTCAAGGAAATGATTGAAGAGTACTTACATGAAAGGAAGCCACCTTCACATTCTTCTGGCTCCATGCTGTTTCCAGGTTTGAAGAGGATAATGGGGTTTTCTCAATAAGTTCAGAGGTATAAGATATGTCATGTAGTGATAGAAACTTAATCGAATGGCTGGTTTGTTGTTAAGTGCTGGATATTGCTGGCAATCGGATTTGGCTTCTTTTTGACTAGTAAAGTTTGATAAATTCACAGAAAAAGAAGATTGATCAGTGAATGCTTTTATTAATGTGTATGATAATTTGTTTCCCCTGAAAGTTGCTCCGATGTTCTTTTTATTAATCATTGGTGGAAAAATCATGGTAGACACCAATTGCCAGGGTTATTAGAATGGAAATGATGTCTTAAACATCTGTAGTGCAAATTCATATGAATTCCTTTCTGATTTCTGACCATAGAGCTTCACAGCCCCTCTGAATCCGGTAAAGCCGCCCCCCTCTTACATATAACGAGCAGTGATACCTGAATCTAAACACACTAACCTCAAGATTACTGCACTCGCGTTCTGCTGACATGAATTCCATGTTCCAATCTATTTTCTGCAACTCTAATAATAACCCAAAGATTTTGGAAGAAGTGAATAACTAATCAGATCTAGGTGTTGTGGTTATTGTCGGCATCCATAGAATTCTCCATAATCTTTTTGATTTCTACTTGTACAGTACAACTGAACAAAGTTATACAGCAATGGAAAGTTAACCTCAATCACTGAATATGATCACTGGACACAAATATCACCTGAATGACGACGCCTGATGTCAGTATCATGATAAAAGTGAAACGATGGTAATCACCTTGTTTTTATGTATTTACATCCGTATACCTGGGATTTCAGCAACTGAAAAGTCTGAAAATCGAAACATAAATTTGAAAAGAATGTTTACATACAGTGACCCGCAAGCAAAAACACGTCCGCACCAACCCCCCACAAATTCTCCAGTCTATTCCTACAGAGGAGTGAAAATTTCTTCAGATATATAGCTGCCTGCACACCACAGCTGTGGCCTCAGCTGGACAGTAAGGACACTTGAATGACCGGGAGCTGCCTTTTGATAGCTTCATGATCGACTGCTTGCAGAGAACATGGAAGCATGGCAGCAGCATCGGCGGATTCTCCTCACTGCCTTGATCCCGACTTACAGGACAGACAAAAATAGAATGGAACTGAAATTCCTTTCCCAGCTCTACTGGCACTGGCAACTGTTTCAAAGCCTGCCACTCTTGCTTCTTTGCAGCCATTACATTCACCAGCTTCAAGAGAGTTGGCAACCCTTCAATCCCAGCTGCTATTGCCACACTCAATGGACTCTGAAGGGACTGACCAATGAAGTTGCAGAAATCCCTATTCAACTCCTCAGTCAACTTCTCCCAACAGATTGGAGCAAACAGTTCAGAGTGAGGACATTTTTCAAGTCTGCCTATCCACATAATGCAAACTGTTAGCTTCTGAAACTCTTTCATGTGACTAGATGCAAAAGAAGCAAGGTGAGTTTTGGCATAGTTGAGGGCATCAGCGCGACTTCCTCTCTTCAGAATCTCCACAAATTGCAGCTGGTGAAGTTTCAGCTCAAGGTTTGAACCATTCTGCATTAGTTTTTCACGGTTGGTAGAGACCCACTTCAGAGCTGGCTCAATATTTTTAATCCTCATTGCCTCGAGTATTTGATGTAGTTCCAAGAGATGGGATCTTAGAGCAGCTGCTTCTGGTTCTCCAGCTTCATTTATTAGGCAATCTCCAAGATCAAACAAGCCTTGACGGTAAAAATGACTAGCTATTATCTGATTAATGATATGAAAGTCAAAGTCAATATTTCTGTATGCCATGGATATGTCAGGAAATGATTTTTCAAGGAGCTTAGGCAACTTGCTAAGATTTAAATTCAATTCCTTCTGTGACCCTTCTAATTGCTTGAGTGGAGCAGTTGCGATAAGCTTGAGCTTTAGTTCTGTGAGAATTGATTTCTGATCAATGGGAAACATAGGATCTTCATCTGACTGGATTTTTACCAATGCCTGCTCAATTTCATGGCTCACTTGATTGATTACTTCATGAGATTTAGAAAATGACAATTTTTGCTTCTTAGCAACACGATCAAATGCATCTTTGGCAGTACTTAGTTCCATTCCTGTAGAAAAAGGAAACCCAATAACATCACTCATCCCAAATACAACAATTAATGAGTACTGATTTTACTTAAAATAGTGGAATAACATAAAATTCTAAATCACACTTGCTAAACAATAACAGATACCCCATCATAGCTATTGCCAATCAATTGTTCAGCACCTCATAGATACGAACAGGCAGAACAGCAAACTTTAAACAGCAGTACGGTACAAGAGAATGGAAATTTAACAGAGAAAAAAAACTGTCATTCATCTTTTCTGTCAATCAATCAAAATAATGATTGCACCAGTCATTCACCACAATCATTTTTCCAGCTTCTAGGTTAAATACAGGACACGTATCCTTCTCTAAGGCACCAAGAAGACGAAAAAAAGAAAAGGATAAGGGATACAAATTAAATATAGGAAACATATCCTTCTCCAAGAAACCAAGAAGAAGAAAAAAAGAAAAGGATAAGGGATACAAATAATAGACAGCAATTAGGAGATCGTCCCAGCTAAAAAATAACTAGGGTACATACCAAGCCTTCAAATGTTGTTAGGACACAAATCATAGACAGCATTACAAGATCATCCAAGAGGATCAAACTTGCATGATAACAAAAATACAGAACAGAACATACACTGACGAGTAATAGAAGTCATCAATTCTGGATGGAGGCATTGTTCGGGAAACATGGTTGATATAACACTGTAGGACTCTCTTCATGTTTCTTTTCACTTTTTTCTCCTTCTAAACTAACATGATTACAACAAATACAGAACAGGAGATACACTGACAAGCAACAAAAAGTTGTCAATTCTGGGTGGAGGTAATTTTTGGAAACTTGGCTGAAATAACACCTTAGGACCTTCTCTTCTTGTTTCTGTTCATTTTTTTATGCTTGATAACTTTAACGGTCAAATGTAAATCAATGGATCGACTGGTGTAAGTTCAATTTAATAAGTGGCACACCGGAACAAGAAGAGGGAGTTGTTTGAAGTGGGCCAGGCAGAGGGGTGTTATAGTCGATTGCTCAAAAGGACTATCAAACGAAACAATCATCCACCCGTTTTAAAGCTACCAAAGTTCAAAGCAGCTGGCATGTAGAAAATGCATAACAACTACATCAACAATTAACAACGAGAAGTTTAAGATACAATAAGCAACTTCAACTTCAATACACCGTGATCATTTAATCATCAATTACAGTGATCAGTGGTAGCAAAATCATGCGAACAATCAAAGGACTCCCTCCACTCCCAGAAACCAGAAAACCAATAAAACAAGGAGAAATACATTTTCTTAGTCCTCGAAAAACCAGGAACTTACCGTCTGCAATCAAAATAAACACTCAGTCATTACACACTGAGCACAATCACAGCAAAACCAAAACCTCAAGCAAGGTTTAACCAAAAACAACAGCACATGTCCGTACAGATTAATACAAAAACCATAACCTAACATAATACACACTCAATTGAGTCTCTCCAGACACTTATTATTATTATTATTGAGGTTTTATTTGGAAATTAGAGAAATGAAAAAAGAAAAGGCAAACTGGTACCTATTGAAATAAGAGAAAAAGGAAGCGAATTTCGAGAAAGAAAATGTAACTAACCGCTATGTGAGTGAGTAAGATATTGGCAACGGATCACAGTTACTTAAAATTAAATCTTGTAATTGCCCAAAATCATAATCAAATTTGTATTTCGATAAAGATTAAAGAGGTAAAGGGAATGGAAAATGGAGTTACCTTACCCGGAGAATGTTATTGGGGAAAGGGAACTGCGAGAGCCAGCCAGCGAGGGAGAGAGAGAGAGAATGAGAGAGCGTGGGAATCGAGAAGGAAATCTCGTACTAGGACTCCGTTGGAGAGAGATACAAGTGTGAGTTTTATGTTTCTTTAGACGATATTACTCCTCATTTATTTCTTATTTACCTTTTATACCCACATGGGTATTCGAACTTTTCAATTAATATTTTGATTATTTTTTATTGGACATGATTATGGGGAGAAGCTGTGAGCTAAAATATTAATTTTTTAAAAAAAATTATTTCATTTTTTTTGTTTTTAAATTATTATTTTAATATGTTAATAATATATTTCCAAGTCAAAACTTTATAAAACAAAAGGGAAAGATTTCCTATGAATCCTTCTTTAGCATTTTCCATGTAAAGAAAAAATAATGATCTGGCACCCTTTTCTTTTGTATGGAAATTTATAGCTTTAAATTTATTGATGAACATATATACATTTTGTTCAGTGAGTTAAAGGTAGTCCGAGTATGGTAAGTTATTTAAGATCTAGATAAGTGATAAATTTAAATTTAATGGTCCAAGAAACCTTAAGGATTATCCTTGGACTCGGTAAAGAAACAGACCTATTCTCCTTTAAACTCAGCCAATAAAAGAACCCTTCTCCCATAAGCTCCCTCAAGGAAAAAAACCCACCTCTCTTTGAAACGCTCAAAAGATGGCCTTGGACTCAGCCAAGAAAAGTAGCCATCTCCCTTGGATCTAATTTTTTTTAAAAAAATTAATTTTTATAAATTTAGCTATATTTAATATTATAAATCTTAATTTTTTTTATATCTTTTAAATATATAAAAGTCTTTAAAAAACTAATCATATTTCCATTAAACATTAATATAGATCTAGGAGGTATTTATCTCTTATTAAATACTATCAATGTAAAATTACACTCCAGACTATAATCTTCACAAAAAATAAAATTCGTGAACTATAAATACATCATGAGGTCTTCAGAACAAATATTCATAATCTTCATTTTTCTATTGCGTGTGTGTGTATTTAGAGTATTACTCTCTAAAATATTATTTTATTTTCTTTCTCTAAAAAAATATTTATTTAAACATCGAAGAGTCCTCACCTCCATCAAAAGAGATCTTTTGTAAATACTAGCCACAAGTTACCTTGACCTACCAAGCACTAAGGCGGTATTTAGAAACGCGGTTAAAACCACATTTTCTAAAAATTAGAATTTTTTCTTCTTTTTTTGCTTAAAATTATTTTTTTATTTATGTTTTCAAATCGTTTTAATGTACTGATGTCAAAATAATTTTTTTAAAATAAAAAAAAATATTATTTTGATATATTTACAAGTGAAAAATATCTTAAACTGCAATTATTATCACATTTCTAAACACTTTCTAAATATAAGCTATCCATCATTTATTTAGGGAGAATGGATGAGATTATTAAGATCAATTGATTAATTAATTACGTATCTCAAAAACCTTATCTCTAAGTTATTTGAATTTTTTAGAATATGAATGAAAGTAATAAAGAATTTTTGTGCAAAGGTTATAAACAGAGAGATATGAACATTTTATTTACATATCATCAAATAACAAAAAGTGGATGAAAGTAAATAATTGAAATTTATTTAAAAATCAGTGTACTCAAACAAAAAAAAAATTAAGAGCTTCTTTATTTTTAAATTTATTTTTTTTTATTTTTGTTTTTAAAATCATTTTAATATACTGAGTTTAAAAATAAATTTTAAAAAATAAAAATATATTATTTTATTATTTTTTTAAATAAAAAAATACTTTAAAAATAAATAACTTCCACAATTAAAAAAAACCTATAAATTCAATGGAGAAAAAAGATGAAAAGTTGGTGTACTACTAGTACAATTATTCCAATTTTAAACTGCCAACAACTGTCCTCGCATCAGAACAGAGTTACAGTAAAACCTTGGAAGACAACTCCTAGGATGACATCTCGAAAGTAAGAATAAAATCTGTGAAATAATTACAAGAACACAGAATCACGTTCCTCGTTCCACAACAATCCGTTGCTAGCCCGTTTGGCATTGCTGCCAAACCGGCGTTTTGACAAAATTCAAATTTTTTTTTTTTTTTTTTTGCTAAAATTGAATTACGGTTGTACTTTTTGAATCGTTTTGATGTACTGATATCAAAAATGATTTTTAAAAAATAAAAAAACATCATTTGCATGTATTTCGGCACGAAAAGCTATTTGAAAAGCAACCGCTACCACACTGCCAAACACACTATTTGCAACTGAATCCCTACTATCCTGACTCTAGATTACTTTAGAGCTAAGAGCACCAAAAAAATAAGGGGAGCTGCTGTTGAGGACAGCAGCACTTCTTTTTCCTCTCCAAAAATCGGTATCCAAAGAATGTATTATTCTGTTTGAATGTATAAGAGCACAACAAGAACTCGTAAGGAACGTCCCTTTGCTGCAGTAAAATGGAGCTGTAGCCTTTAATGAAGAGCTCACTTCTTGGTTCTTTCCATTTTTGTTCGAACTGTCTCCAAAATTATCTCCGTCTCTAGGTCAAACATTCTATTGACAGCATGCATAATCTCAAGCATCTCTTCTGGTTTTTGGCAGTCACTCCTACCATCACATCTTAGTTGCTGCATTGGACCATGAAGGAACTTCTTCATCATACCCATGCTAAGATCATAAATAGCTTTCTTCTGTTTATCTGTAATGTCACCCATCTTTGACAAACACTTGTCTAGTTCGGAAGCTCTAATTCTTTCAAGATAAGCTCGTAGCTTCTTGATGGTGGGAACGGCCTCAAGGGAATCCTTCCAAGCTTCAAAGTTCTGCAATTCCTCAGAAATAATTGTTCGTGCTTCCATAGCTTTCCGGAGGCGATCCTCCTTATTGGCTGCCACGACATCCTTGAGATTGTCCACGTTGTAGACTTCTGCTGTTTCAAGATCCGAGACACTTGGTTCTACATTCCTTGGAACTGAAATATCAATGAAAAGCCGCCTTGCCATTTTTGTGCCTGCAGGGAGTGTTTGTACGTGCTCTTTCAAGAACAGTGGAGTCTCTGATGCAGTGCATGTGAAAATAACATCTGCTTCGGCAGCACATCCCATCATTTCTGAAAGAGGCTTATAGACAATCTGAATATCCTTGAGCTCTTCACGGATTACGGCAACTTTCTCCTCAGTTCTGTTCACAACCACCATTTCTTTGCACCCATTGGCAGCTAAGTGTTTGATCACAAGCTTCCCCATTTTGCCAGCTCCAATTACCAATACCCCAACAGTAGCATATGAAGACTCTGGAAGCTTTGTTAATGCAAGCTCTACGGCAGCTGAACTGACAGAAACTGACCCTGAGGAAATGTTGGTTTCAGTTCTGACCCGTTTCCCAGTAATGATTGCATGCTCAAACAACCCACCAATTTTCCTATTAAAGCCATCAACTCCTTGTCCAAGTTTTTTAACTTGCTTCACCTGAGCAAGGATTTGACCCTCTCCGAGAACAATCGAGTCGAGTCCAGAAGCTACTTCAAAAAGGTGTCTTGTGGCATCTTTATTATACAACATAAATCGGTGTTGACAAAGCTCTGAAACAGGAACCCCACTAATCTGTCAAAAGAAAATTTGTTAATTAGACCATAGTTGACGTTGCTTTTAAAATTATTTCTAATATGAACAAATTTAATATGATATTTTCCTAAAGATGCATCCTTATTCAATAGATGTTTTGACCAAATACATGTAGACCAGTATTCACGGTTGATTTCGGTAGAATTGATATCAAATAAATTTGAAAAGTCTATATACAGTAAGAAATGCCTAGGAATTTCCCAATATTAGCAGGCTATCAATTAAAAAGCACGCTCGAATATAAAACACGACTTAAAGGTATCTCGTCTCTCTCTCTCGTTCTATTTGAGAATTCTTAAGATGCACAAAAGAAGGCAAATAAATACCTTCGACATCCATTCAGTCACTTCTTTAACCCCACGATGTTGGGACAGAGCCACAGCATATATTTCCATTCTGTTACAAGTGCTAAGAACAGCAGCCTCTTCTATATGATTTAAAGCACAAAGATCACTAATGGCTCGAGGCCACTGGGCTTCTGGGATGGCAAGTTTCTCACGAACATCAACTGGTGCTGTGTGTATATTAAGTCCAATGACAATAATGCTGCTCTTTTCCTTTGTATATCCTGATATTAGGCATTAACATTTCAGCAATTAGCATCAATGAACAATTGCCAGGTAGGTTGAGCAAGGAGGCATGTAAGAGCAAGAAAATAAAAACAGACAAAACCTGAAACTATAGCTACAGATAAAAGGAAATTAGAGATTTAATTAAGACCATTAAAGCACGTCAACAAACAGTTGTCAACACAACCAAGAAGGTTGGTATCAAATATCAACAACTTCAGCGCTTGGGCGACACAAGACACTGCTTCTCCAAAAGTGGTAGAACCTTTTTTTGCTAGTTAATGACATCGCAATCATCGAACACCCATACAAGCAAACAATTAATCTAAATACACACAAAATTAAGCAATCCTTTTAAGTTAAATAATTTTTTGAACCCAAAAAAAATCCTCTATGATCCATAACAACAACATTGAAACTTTCTTGTGTCATCAAATCAATTTAAGATCCTTCCACATCATTATTCTTACTGCACAATACTCAAACCACCACCACCACCATTATCCTCTTTCTTCTCTAATAAAGCTAAATTCAATACTTTTACAAGGTTTCAAGTCCATGTTTCTGAATAGAAAGCGGATTTTTGCAAGCTACAAAAACGGCCGTTTTGGACCGTCATCCAATTCCACATAATCAAAACTCGAAACTCAACAAAAAGGGAAAACTCACTGTCAATTGCAGAAGCCTTGAGCTGCTCAAGAGCGATAACATTCGATCTCTTCGATTCTTCTTTATGGATTGAATTCAAATTTTGACTCGCACTTTCACATTTCAAACAAAGTCTTTGGTTTGAAGCCGATGTCCTTCTACTGTTCAAGGGTTTATAGAAGGTCTGCGACTGAATCTGAGGACAAGGCACAGCCTGTGAGCGGAGATTACCATTTGATTGTGCAGAAGAAGCAATAGAGGTGGCGAGACCGCCCGCCGCCGCCATCGGTGAAGAAGGAGATGGGGGCGGCGACAAGAGAGAATGTAAAATTTGATCCCCGAGGAATGAGAGGAGAAGAGAGGTATGGAAGAAAGGAATAAATTCTTCAAGTTTTCCTTTTTATGTTGGGTGATGTTTGGTGACAAAAGAGAAAGAAGACAAACAACTACTACTGAATTAATTAGGCACGTTGGGAACGGTCTCGTTTGGCTTTCGGTACAACTTCTGCCTATCCATTATGACTTTTGCTTCTTCTTTTTTTTTCCCTTCTCTCTAAAAGTTGAGGATTTAGATTTTAGATAGATTGGGATTTTTTTTAAAATGTTTTTTATTTATAAATATATTAAAATAATTTATTTTTAATTTTTAAAATTTATTTTTAATATTAATATATAAAAAATATTTAAAAATAAAAAATTTAATTTAAAGTAAAAAAATTAAAATTTACTGAAATTGCCGTAGAAACAAAACAGTCACCTGGACAGAAGGGAAATGGAATGGGATTTTACGCGTTTTGTCCACACGCCCGCCGTGGACCGGACCGAGGAACAAGGAAAGGTCAGCAGTATGATTCTTCTTGTAGTCACCATGGATTTGTTTTTAATAATTCATCCTCCGTTATTTGTCAACTATACATGGCTCATGTGTTTTGTCTCTAATAATAAAGGTATTTATTATAAAATATATTAATGTAATTATGGATGATAATTAATTTTGTTACGGAAATATTGATTTGATAGTATTTCAATTCTTGTAAAACCAGATTTAAAAAAAAAAAAAAAAAAGAGACATGTGATGGGTAATCTCTCTCTATTAAAATCAATTAGTAGTCCCTTTATTTGACTCTAGTAACTTGGAATTTGAGTTTTCGGAAAGATTAGAATGGGGATCTATGATTATAATTTTTGAGGAGAGAAAGAGAAAGTTTATGATAGTTCTTGTGTATGTGATTGAAACTGTATTTTTTATAAATTTAAATGTTTTTTAATTAATTTTTTATGTTTTTAAATTATTTTAATATATTGATATCAAAAATATTTTTTAAAAAATAAAAAATTATTTTAATTTATTTTTAAATATAAAAATACTAAAACAAAACAACTATTACAACCATCTCAAATACCCATTTGAGATGGTTGTAATAGTTGTTTTTTTTTAGTATTTGCATCCTCCTGAGTCCTGAGACAAACAGATAAGGCTATAACCTGTTCTAAGGTCCATTTCACAACTCTTTTTTATTTATTTTTACTTTTTTTTTAGGAAGAAAATTACCAAACACCGGAACTGGTCTAAACTCTAAATTCTAAAGTCTAAAATAGAATCCAAACAAAACTTCTTCACTCACTCCGATTCTCAAATGGGCTTTAACATCCTCAAACCTTCACCTCTCCCCTCCACCGAAACAATTCTCTACACCAAACCCACTTTTCCCAAACTTGCCTCTGCACTCCAATCTATTCCCAACTCCTTCACCAAAACCCACTTCAAGTTTTCATCCCCAAAACCTACTGCCCACTCCATTTCGGCAGCTGGTTTTGTTGTGTCAATCTACCAAGCCAAGCGTCAGTTTCGTGGTGGTGGGATCATAGCCATGGCTGCCCCTGGATCCGTCCAGAAGTCCGAGGAGGAATGGCGTGCTGTTTTGTCCCCAGAGCAGTTTCGGATTCTGAGGCAGAAAGACACGGAGTAAGATTCTTATTTGTAACTAAATCTTGTATCTTTTTTTCTACGTTGTTTTCTGGCTTTATGTTCTCGTTAACATTTCGGGAATTATTGGTTTCTGTTTTTCTTTTTTTATTGTTTTTTCCTGCTTTTGGTTCTGATTCGCTTATCAACAAGTAAAACTCAGGTAATTCACTTGAAATGATCTCAATTAGAGACCTTGATTGTTATCCTTATCGAAATGCATGTAAAAAAATCCTGTTTGCAAGGAGAATTCTGAGGATATATCGCAAGAGGTGCATTTGGTTTTCACCTTATTTGGTGGCTTAATGGTTTATTGAATATCGTTGGATCTGGTGTTTCGTTCTGTTGCTTCGTGCTGTTCGGTTTTAAGAAACTTTCAATGATGTGGCAACTTCTGGGCATACAGTCTTTAATATAACCTGTGATTCAGGAGTATGTAGGAAAATAACTGTGAAAATTGAACCTCGAGGAACAAGGGATAAGTATGCAATTTTGTTTTGCAGGTGAGAGATTGTGGATGAAATAGATTTTAAGAAGCTCGGCGATAAAAGTTTTATCTAAAAATTTAACCTGTACGGAATTCCACTGCAGCAAAAAATATAAAATAAAATCCTGGAGCCATAGCAGTATAGCCTACTGGTTAGAGGAATCTTTTTTGCAGCTCTTTCTTTACACGATAAGGTACAGTGTGTAGTAGCAAATTGAATTCCTTTACAGCAACAAAACCCTGGAGCAATAGAAGTATAGCCTATTGGTTAGGACTGGTTAGAAGAATCTCTTCACAGCTCTTTCTTTAGTCAATAAGGTGTGGTCCGTAGTGGCAAATTGAATGTAAAGCTTGAGTATAGCTATGCTCTGTTCTGTGATTTGCCGAAGTCAGTGATCCCTAGCTTTGGTTGAGAGTAAAAAAGGTAATTGATTTACGCTTTGGCAACTAGCATTTTGCTTTTATGGCTGTCTTTAAGTTAGACGAGTGGCTTTTTAGCATCCAGTTCACATGCTGTTGTCAGGATGATCATAGATTTGGTGAAGTGGCAATGCTAAAAATATAGACTCGGGTGTTGCATGCTGATTGCCATGACTTCCAGAGGCAAGAGGGAAGGAGTAGGGTATCTACATGAAGGGGATGAGCGGCAGAAGATGGTTGTTTGTCAGGATAATATTAGTATTTTAGAATTTTATTGCTGGATGGGGTTGAATTGGCTGTTAGAAAGATCTCAAATTTTCCTTTCTTCTGCCTTTATTCTTCAAAATTGAAACAAAGGACTAGAGACGAACATTAGAATCCCCAAATATGGATTCTTTTGCACCATGTTGCGAGATCATATACAATCTGCCTAATCTGGTAATATGAGATTTCTATTACTAGATGAGGTGCATAATGGTCAAGTGATCTTGAATGAATCCTGTGGATGTTTCTCAACAAAACTTAGTGAAGTTTGTATTTTTTTCATAGTGATTTTTCACATTGTTTTGGGTTTCGTGCAGGTATCCTGGCACAGGAGAATATGACAAGCTTTTTGAAGATGGTGTCTACAAATGTGCAGGATGTGGAACACCTCTCTACAGGTCGACAACCAAATTTAACTCCGGTTGTGGTTGGCCGGCTTTCTACGAGGGTCTTCCTGGAGCCATAAATCGCACTGTGAGCTCATTTGCTCTGCTAGTTTCCCCCTTTTCTTTAACCATTTTACAGCAATTTATTTCCTGACATATTAACAAGGTTGGCATCTGTTATCAGCCGGATCCAGATGGTAGGAGGATTGAAATCACATGCACCGCCTGTGGTGGTCACCTGGGCCATGTATTTAAAGGCGAAGGTTTTCCAACTCCCACAAATGAACGCCATTGTGTCAACAGTATATCACTCAAGTTTGCTCCGGCAGATTCTTCCCTGTAAAACCTAATGGCGTGCTTGCTTCATTGCCAAACATGTTCAACACCATCGGCTCTGTGTAAAACATGGCAATAATGTTGTGTTTAGCCAAATTAAAACCGACGCAATTACTATTTATTATGCGTTCCCTCTGCCTGTGTCTATGGAAGTCCTGGAATAAAGAGAATGCTGTTATTTTGCCAATGTGCATCTTGTGTTATGAAGATGAGACGTTCCTGCGTGGAAGATGAATAGAGTTTGCTTGAGAAGATGACCTGTAAATCAAGGCTAAAAGTTGCACACAAAAAAAATGTTGTTAATTAAGCAATTTTTTGTCTAAACAAAGATGTAATTGGTTTATTTATCAAGAGGGTTAACTGTGTCCATCGCTCTTTTACCATGATTAATTGAGTCTTTCTACTGTTTAATTATTAAATAATCGAGATAGTTAATTTATAAAATCGTCAGGAGTGTGCTTCCCTCTCTATCTCGCACAAGCAACATTGACAAGATATAAAAAAACAAAAGCCTCCCAAAAATATGTCCATTCATTATATTTTTTTTATTAGTTTCATAGGTTAATGATCTCAAATACTTTATAATTAAATAATTAAAAGATCTAAATAGTTAGATTAAAAATAGAAAGATACTAATTAAATCGACTCTATGCATAATGTGGTGTTTTATATTAGCAAAATAAAAAATATTATTTTTTATATTAATATATTAAAAAAAAATTAAAAGAAAATATATTTTAATTAAAAAAAAAATAAAAACATAGTAACACAGATTAAAGAGTTCTTGTTGGCTTCTCGCCTTTACGTTTCCATTTCCTCTTCCACAAACAAATTTCACATTCCAAATTCTCCCCTTTCAATTTCTCTCGGTTCCAGAATCACAGGGATTAATTATAAACGTGTGGCCACTTGCGGCCCTCTCCTTTTAGCCCCTGTAAATAGAAACACAAACACAAGACAAGTCATTGCTCCTCTGTTTCAGGAAATATTCTTGAAGGAAAATCTTCGTTAACTTTCAGATTGTCTGGTTCAGGAGGTTGTATCTGTCCAGACATAGATTGAACCGTGGGGAAAGATCTCAGATCTGCGCAGCGCAGCTATTGGTCGTCCCTGTGCTCAAGATAATTAGATTTAGCCCTGTAAGATTAATGTTCGTGTTAGTAAGAACATGTATCACCTAGAGCATATTATTGGATTTATAGTAATTTGGAAAACGATTATCATAAATCCGTTGTAGTCTAGTTGGTCAGGATACTCGGCTCTCACCCGAGAGACCCGGGTTCAAGTCCCGACAACGGAACTTTTTTCTTTCTATCTTAAACTGACATTAAATCTTTGTCGATTTATCACTAACATGAAAAAGGGTCAGGGATGCACATGACATGAGTTAAAAAAAAAATTAATACCTTACATGGAGGGATTTTTGTATTTTTATTGTTTTGTAAGTCATACAAGGAGGTAAAAATATATTTTTTTATTTTTTGTTCTCTTGTCTATGGTTCAAAAGTTTTTTTCAAATTAATTTTCTATAAAACGGGGATGGGTTTAAAGACAGAAAAACGGAAGAAGCTGCAACAACACATATAAAACCCATGAAATAATAGGGCCAAACCACCATTGAAACCTCACGTTATTGGTATTACTAGATTATAGATTATTAGCTAGCCTTGCATGTCGTATCATTTTTTTTAACCATAAAAATAATTTCAAGCATTATTAACACGGTTTTTTATGTATATAAAAAAAATAGCCATGAATTCATTACATGGTTCGTCATATTATGATGCTGATTTTTTTATTCACTGATCAAATAACTCCTAATAAAGTAAATAACAATCTAAAAAGTTGAAATCATGTTTAACGTAACCATGTTACGTTAAATGTATTTTATAATTAAATGTAACCATGTTTAACGTAACCATGTTCTAGAGATAATTATGTATTTTATAATTAAATGTATTAAAAAAAAAAGATATAGGCCCAGATATAAATTTATATTTAAAAACCCTAAGTATGTTATGAAGTTAGTTATTTTTCAATAAGTCAAAATGAAAAATCATATTTATTCTTTAACTTGTTGTAGAAATTTACAGCTCGAAAAAATATAATATATTCTCTTCTAACTAACTCTAGTAAATTCCTTTTGTGTTGTAAGCTAATAGACTTAAACTAATAATTTATTAACATGAGCCTAATAATAAAATAAACCCAAATTTTAGCACTTTCTTGATAGATTTCGGTCTTGACTTTAAACATGTTATTCTCTCTTTTTTTTAATGAATTAATTGACCTACCATATGTGTTTGAAATTCTTGACATGTCTAGTTTCTAGCACAACTTGTATCACAATAAAATCTCACTTATAGCTCCAAATATATCCAAAACACTACACAAAGGTCTAATATTGTAGATTTCATAAGATTTCTTTAATAACTTCGACCCTCTAAAATAATACGTTCCATGAATCCATTTCATCTGAAAATTTACCATAATATATTTACATGTGTTTAGTATTTCTTTGTAAAATTTTAGCTCAATCCAGTATACAGTTTAAGAGTTATGTCCGATCTCACAAAACTAGTCAACAAGTATTTCAAAGCCAAATTTAGACATGACTTTGTTCGTATCATGTTGGATGATATCCTTTTAAAATATTAATATGGTGACATATTATATGACTTTTGTTTTTTAAATATTGAGATAATAAAATATTTGATTTATACAATTTAAATTGTTAAATATACAACTTGGATCATGAGACCATGATAATCATATGAAAAACATATCAAAATAAATTATGAAGGTTAATCATTGATCAACCTAATATCAAATGACAAACTTAGAAAAAAAATATTTAATTAAAAATAGGACAAAAAATACCCAAGTCAACTCAAGTTAATTTGGCAAAACTCACAACTCAAATAATGAAATCGATATAACCTCGTTGAAAGTAAATTAAAAAAAATCACGAATCTCAATTTCCAACTAACCTCATATTGAAAAATAAAATTGAAATAAATCAATTAAAAAAAACACCAAGAAATAATCCAAGTCAACCCAAATTAACTAGTTAAACTTGCGACTTGAGTCAAAATACCAAGATAACTTCATAAAAAGAGAATTTAAAAAATTACGGAGCATCATTTCCAATCTATACAATGTTCAAGATTGAAATTGAGGGAAAAAAACTAAATTCATAAGGCCAATATAACTCTACAAAAAAAACAAATTGGAAAAAAAAAATAACGGATCTCAATTCCCAAACAACTTAATATTAAATGATGAAATTGAAAAAAAAAACTAAAAAAATGATTGAGATTGTGGAGGGTGAAATTGAAAAAAAAACATTAAATTAAAAAATGACCAAAAAATGAAACGAGTCAACCCGGGTCATCTTGTGAAACTCACACCTCTGGTTAGTAAATTAGGATAACCTCATAGAAAATAAATAAATAAAATCATGAAGCCTAATTAAAAATTATTAAATTAAAAAATAGATCCAAATAAATAAATAAAATCAACCTGGCTTAACCTGTTAAACCAACAATTTGGATCAAAAGATTGAGATAATTCTATAGAAAGTAAATATAAAAAATTACGAAGTTCAATTTTTAACTAATCGAATGTTGAAGGATAAAAAGAAAAAAAAAATCAACAATTAAAAAACTATGAGTCAATCTAGGGTAATTTATTAAACTCGTGACATGGATCATGAGATCAAAATAAATTTATAATAAATAAATAAATTTGTTTTATAAAACTCATATTCCAACTTATCTAATATTTAAAGGTGAAAAATAAAGCTAAATACAAGAGACTAATATATAACCAGATAAAAAATAAAAAAAATATATGAATTATAATTTTCAAATATAATTTAATATTAAAAAAACTAAATAAAAAAATTTATATTATTAAAGAATGAAATATAAAAAACTAAAAAAAAATTCAAAACACTATTCTTATTAGCATGGTTACAATAATTTAGTGTTTTGTTAGTTAATTATTTCTCACTAAACAGATTTTCTTCTTTTTTTTATCGGGTTGAAAATCTGTCGGTCAGGTTTAAAGCATTCTAGAGTCCCGATCCAGTGCTATTTAATAACCCAGCCTCACGATAACTTTCAGTAAATACCCACGAAATCATAATTGCCCCATTACTATCTGTTGACGTGTCAACCCTGACTGCCATCTTCTGTCAACAAACCAAGGCACATAAATGAGGCTGACACAGAAGATCCAAACCCAAACTCGAAAAAAATCAAGGAATAAACTACCAGATTCCAGATTCGTTTTCGATAGATTTAACAATAAAATCATTACTAAGCGAGCGGTAAAGTAAGCATCTTTTCTCATCGCTTGAAGCCAAAGCCTTTTACCCCTTAGTGTTGAGAAAAAGTTAAATTAATTTACTAAAAACCCCTCTCGCCATTTAAGCCAATAAAAAAAGAAAAAGAAAAAATAACCTGGCTTAAGATGCTGTTTTAGAGAAAGGGAGGGACATAGGGGAGGGATAAAGTAAAATCTCCCTCTCTCTCTCTCTCTCCCCTTCTTTCTCTAACTACCATTCAAAAGAATAGTCACGATATCTACCACCTACCACCTCTTTATTACATTCTTTATTTGGTTTCTTAACACGAAAAAACTTTCGTGTTAAGGAACCGAAACAGTGGCAGGAAAAGTAATTTCTTTCAACTGCTCAGGTCCAATTAGTTTGTGTGTTCGTGTCGTGATCATCATTAAGAAGAAACTAGCGTTGCGTGCCATACAGCTTGTCATGCAGTCCTATAAGTTTTAAAAGAAACAACCGAACTGTGGTCATAGAGATGGCGAGTAGTTCTACTGCATTATTATCACCTCCTAAACCTTCATGGTTCACTCCAGAAAGGTACCTTTTTTATGGGTTTTGAACGTTGAGGCCTGAACAGCATTTTTTTAGTTTCAGTTTTTGGTTCTGGGTTGTGGGTTTTCTTGGATATTTTAGAATAAGATCAAAAAATATCTTATTTTGGGTATTTTTTATGCATGAATGGATGGATTGTTTGGGAATTAAAAGATTGATTTTTTACGTTTTTGTGCTAGTATTAGTTTTTTTTTTTTTTTTTTTTTTAAAAAAACCAAATTTGGATTAAGGTTTCTGTAGTTGTTGAGGTGATGCCTGTTTAGTTTTTCCACACATCGTGAGGGAAATATTGGCAAATTGTGCAATTGAATTTCAACTTTTTTGTATTTATAGGAAAAGTCTTGTTAAAAACATGACACCGCTATTGATTCCTTTTGTTTTAGTTATTGGATATGTTAACGTGCCGTGTTATTCGTGACGACGGACCTTGAACCCAGATACGCTGCTTGTGCTTTTTTTAATCTAATTTTTGGGGTCGTTCCGAGATTGGGGGGACGTTGTTCCAGGATAAATTGCAAATTTTGTGGCCCAAATCTGAAGTTTTTTGCTTTCTAGTTGCTAAATGAGGCCTAATGAACTCTGTAATTTTCGCTTTACAGGCTGCTAGTTATCTTTTGTGTGATCAACTTGATAAATTATGTGGATAGAGGAGCGATTGCAAGCAATGGTGTCAATGGGAGTCGTGGAAGCTGCTCAAAAAGTGGTACATGCACATCCGGCAGAGGAATACAGTAAGATCTATTTGGATGCTTTTGTTTGAGCCTGATACAAGTTGTTTTTTCTTCTTTTTGAGGATTTGGTGATTGCGGCCACTGTTTCCTTTCTTGTTCTTGGGGGAAGAAATGCTAATTTTACATGATGGCCGATCTTCCGTTTTTAAATGTGCTCTCTAATAGAAACAGATTGGACATTGTAGGTTTATTTAAAATGTTACCGTTCCATTATTTTTTACTTCGACAAAGAAAGTGCCTGTCCGTCCCCTCAAAGTAAAGATCCTTCAAGTTAACACGTGTATAAGCATATAATAACTATATTTGCATTTTGTATAAAACCAAAAAGATAAAAGTAAGTATTAGTAACAAGACAAGTATGCTAAATTTGTTCCTTACTTAACCTGTAAGGTGAAAGTTTTAGAGACTGAGAAACCAGATTCTGAATTGTGTCCTTTCACTTCTGCTGTTAGATGGCCGGGGTGTCAAACTTCAATACATTCTGCTTTATTCCTTGTATACGTTGTATTTGTGCTTGCCTAATCTGTAACTAACTGTTGACGGGAAATAGCAAGCATAGATACTATTTTGCTGGGAAAAAAAAACATTCTGACTAATTTTAGTTACTTGGTTTTCATAGAGGGGATTTTAACCTGAGCAATTTTGAAGATGGAGTTTTATCCTCAGCTTTCATGGTTGGACTTCTCGTGGCTTGCCCAATATTTGCATCATTAGCAAAGAGGTAATGAGCTTCTATTTCTTTCATCCTAGCTTACGATGAATTACTGTTGTAGGAAGTAAAACTTCAATATATATGATTCTAGGGAGATGGATGGTGCAGAAAAGAAAGGGCCACTAAAGGTTACTAATTTTCAAATGAAAACATGGTCAATTATTGGAGAGACTAACATTTAATTGATATGATGGCCCGTGAGTAAAATGCACTGGTGGATAGGCTTTTGGTTCAAATATGCTGATGACAGGTCCTAGAATGGCAATGGGGGACCTCGGATAAGCATGCCTGAAACATTTCTGTCGCATGAAGTTTACTCCTATTTGTCTAGGAATAGCCATCATAATACCTCGGGATGTATAAGTTAGGAATAGTGTCCCTATTTTGCGATGTTCCTAAGCACCGATGGCTATGAAGCAGCAATTATGCTATGCTTAAGATTTCTCATTTAATAGAAGGTGTCTTCCCTTGTACATTGTTTTCAAGTTCAAAATTTATGTAGATTTCATGGAGCTGGATCAAGAAACAGGCAACAAAAGTTGTTTGCCAGTTTATCAGATTATAAATTAGGGTTTAGAAAGTGGGGCAAAGAGGAAGGCGAGCTAATCTAAGTCAGAAGAAACACTAACTGACCAAACCACTGGTCAGAAACCTTACCTGATGCATGTTAAATTTATGTGTTTTATTGCTAAAGTGTGTGTTTGGTAAATTGTCTTGCCAAGAGCATCTTTTCTCATAAACTGAAAGATCTCCCAACAGTCATCCTGTAAGAACTAGATATGCATAAAACCCAAAAATAAGTTCCTCTAGGGCTTCAATGGATCTGGAACTATCATCTTGTGGCGTAGAAGTACCGGTTTAGCATTTTGCAGTCAAGCAGGCAGTGTGGACAGTTCATTGTCTTGTTTCTTGATATGGTGTAATGGAGCAAGTTACCTGCATTTATGCATTGTTGTTGCATTGACAACAACGTAGAACTGAAGGAAAGAGTATTCGACTTCTTGTTCTCTTTTATAATTTGTGGAATAGAAGTTAGATTATGATTTAATTCTCATTGATTTAATTCTTTATTGAGCCCTTATGCATTCATGAAAATTTGCAGCGTGAATCCATTTAGGCTCATTGGAGTTGGATTATCAGTTTGGACATTTGCAGCGTGAATCCATTTAGGCTCATTTCAATTAACTTCTGGAGCATTACAGTCTGCCGCATGTAAGTACTTTATCTATCTTGTGCTGTTCTTCGTAATATTGTTTCACTAAACAATTAAATAAAATTTCCTTTTATACAGGAAGAACAGTTTTTGCACATGTCAATGATAAGCTGCTTAATGATGCACCATAGTTCTGATGTTTTGTTCTTTTTTTAGGCTAGTCGGTGTTGGTGAGGCTTCATTTATAAGTCTTGCAGCCCCTTTTATCGATGATAACGCCCCTCCTGCCAAGGTTTCGTTTCTTTCATTTAGATCATGCCAAATTATGTATTATTGATGATTATGTTTTATTTCTGTTAACTTTGCATTAATTTCTTCTGTGGAATCATCCTTACATGAAGCTAAAATGGGTGGTATGAAAATTTCTGTTAAAAATTCATTTGAGTCTCCCATTTTTAAACTTAAAAAAATATAGGCCCGCCCGTGGTGGTGCATTGAAAATTTCTGTTAAAAATTCATTTGAGTTGAGACCAATTGTATTTTGTTTTTGTAAGGGAGGGTTGAATTGAAAGAAATGGGACTAAAATGAAAAAAAGTTGGTAATATAGGTGGTGAATTGAAAATTTCTGTCAAAGATTCATTTGAATCTCCCATTTTTAAACTTCAAAAAATATAGGCCCGCCTGTGAGCCGTTGCTTGATTGGGCCAGGCATTTGGCTAGCCTAATTCTTAAAAAAACTGATTTTTTTATAAAAATAAAACATTAGTTGATATTTTTTTTCAATAAATTTTTTGTTTCTATTTTAATTAGTTTGTGATGATTTTTAAATTATATTAGATATGTTTAGTTTTCAAAGAGGTATGTATGATTTATCTGTGATTTTTTTTTTAATTTTACATAGATTAAATTTGTTTTCTTTTTAAAATATTGATTTTTATATTAGATTTTTGGTATGTGCAGCCTTGTATTTGTTTTTTGTTTTTATTCAATAAATTTTATGTGTGTGTCAGTTTGTATTATAAATTCTATGTGTTTTTCTATTACAAATAGAAATTCATTAAACACAACAAGGTAAATTACCCGTGTTACGATGTTAAATATTTTGATCTTTTTTTGTCACTTAATTTTTTACAGCATTTCAATACTAGGATGATGTTTTATTTTCCGATCATATTTTTTGTTTTATCATGTAGTTAAATAAAAAAAATAGTTTTGAAAAAAAAATTATAACTGCACTAGAGTTTATAACTCGGTTCACAGGTTTGATGTGCTAGCCCGGGTTACCCGGTTCATAGGTTTGACGAGTTCACTAACTAGCTGAATATGTTTTTTTTTTGTCCTTTAATTATTTTTAATAGTTTTTTCTTGATTTTATTCTTTAATATTAGATTAATTGAAAAATAAATTGTATGATTTATTTATTTATTTAGGGTTATTATTGTTTCAAATAAGTTTTTATTTTTAGGTTGATGTTCAATTTTGTGACTATATATATATATATATTTTTTTTATCATATAATTAAAAAAAAATTATAGAAAAAAAATTATTAAACTCAATGGAGTTTATGACACAGTTTGTTTGAGGACTGAGATCGATCTAATCTGTTATTGTCTCAATAGATTTTTTGAAAAAAAATATTATTTTGAAGTTTTGTTAAAAGTTAAAGCCATGTTTTTACCGATCATCAATATTGCATTTTGTTTCATGAAATCAATCAATTTAATTTGAGCTAATTTCCACGTGATTTATTTAGAAACTTAAAATAAAAAAAGAATTAGATTACAAGTTTTCAAAATTAATCCACTAAACTAGATTTAATAACACAATATTTTTTATGCTCTTAATATTTTTTCTAACATTTTAAAAAAATTATTTGACATACATGTACATGTAACAATATACACAGATGCTGGAAAACTGTGACTTCGCTAGTGCTGACACGTCTTCCAATTCAGTTAGACATTATCACCAAGTCCATGCATTGTTGCAAGTCCACTTATCAAATGTTTTGATTTTTTTTTTCAACTCCCGTTATAATTAAAGTGTTATTACGGTCATAGTTTGTTTTTTATTTAAAAATATATTAAAATAATTTGTTTATTTTTTAAAATTTATTTTTGACTTCAATACATCAAAACGATTCAATAACACCAGAAAAAATAATTTTAAACAAAAAAATTAAAATTTTGACAAACAATGTTTTGGCCGCAATGTCAAACACAAGAAATTAACTAAAATTAAGTTCAACAAATTTCACTATGTGCATAAGAAATAAATAGAATTCCTTAATTTTATTAAACATGAGGCTGTGAAATTAGGTCCCTAACGACATGTTAAAGTAGTGCTTGGATTTTTTCTTTATGTGTTTTTACATTGTTGCAAAATTATTTATTCTATGTTGATAAATTGTTGGTTATTAAATCTTTATTAACAAGGCAAGTATTCGTGCATATTGTATGGACAATAATTAATTTTTAAATTATACATTTTAAATTTATCAGGTTAGGCCCCCTTTAGTTCAGTAGAGGTTATATAAAAATTTTAATTTCAACTTGGCTTTAATATTTCACAATAACAAAAGTTCAAATGAATAGAAATTAAGTTGAAAAGCTCTCAGAAGGTGTAAAAAGTAGCGGATTTTGTTTTATTGTGTGATATACTTCCTTCTTGTGCTGTTAAATCCCATCAACTTTCATCTGCTCTGACCCTGTGTTTTACACCCTGCGTTTTTGTCAGAAAACTTTATGGCTTGGAATGTTTTACATGTTTATACCAACTGGATACGCTGCTGGCTACGTATATGGTGGACTGGTAAGCTTATTATTTGATTGTTAAGATTCTTTTCGTCAAAGAAAATCTCACTTAATATGCAGAATAGAATAGAATTACTCTGAGGAAAGGACCAGCTCTTACTAGTTCATATTAAAAATTTATGTGATATTTCATCTGCTTTGAAACTGTCAACACCTGGGGTTACTATATAACTGTATTCTCTTATTCTCAATTAGGTTGGTGACCATTTCAATTGGCGCTACGCTTTCTTTGGAGAGGCGGTTTTGATGCTTCCATTTGTTGTTTTAGGTTTTGTTATGAAACCTTTGCAGTTGAAAGGTGAGAGCTCGTTACATCTTGGTTTTTTGAGTTGAAGATAATTCCAGCTGCTCATAAAAAATTACTGGTACAGGCTTTGCTCCTCCTGAATCTACCAAAGCGCTGACATCCATAGAGACAGCTTCTTTGGAAGTTCAAGGTGCTGTGTGTAATGATAATATGGAATCTCATTATTTTGTATAATCTATACGTTTTCTGATTTTAAAGAAATGAATAAATAAGTCAAGATTTGAAGAGAAGCCATCTCACCTGATCACTCCCACTTGAAAATCTCACAGAAAATAATGAACTCTAAAGAAATGCAATTGAATGAGGTTTTTAAACACTTGCTTGAAGCATGTGGCTAGACAACCATGGATTTGGAAAGAAGCAACAGAAATAGATGATAACGTTTATACTGTGATGGATTCAAAAAGGAACAATAGGTTGGATAAAAATCACTAGAGTTATGTATCAGGTTAGGCACCCAAGTACAGCCTCATACAATACCGTTTAAATTTTCATGATGGAAGAGCAAGTGGACTGGTTTATCATCTATTTCTTTTTCAAAGGCCCTTTCTTTTGGGATTTTTAATGTGCCTCTATGTTCTGTTATTTAGTTTCTAATAAATTAAAGATTTTTTTCTCGTAATCTATTAACTGTGTTTACATCTGAAAGCAGATACAGATGTCTCTGTTGTCAAAGGCTCAATGAAATCTTCCAAGTGAGCTTAACTGTCCTTAGCTCATAACATGTGCGGTATAGATTGCATACTGTAATAGATATATCGCTATCTTTCTGATTTAGATTTTTTATACATCATTGTGTGCGTGCGTGTGTGTGTGCGTGCACGTGCACATCCAAGTTGGGATATGTTGGTGATTTTTTGGATTTAAATTTGTTGCAGGTCAAAATGTGCATTTGTTGATTTGAAGCAATTCTCAAGATTTATGAAAGACTTGAAGGTGCTTTTGCTTGAAAAGGTTTTTGTAGTGAATGTTATAGGTATTCTTTTTCACACTACTTTATGTTAACCATCAACTTTTCAGCTAGTATTTTCTTTACGGAAACCAAAATGTCAGGTTAAAACTAATTTCTTGTGCTCCTACTGTCTTTTCTGGTCTTATTTAGTTCAATGCCTGCCTTGATAGTCAACTCTCAGCTAGTTTCTGGAAAGTTTGTTCATTATGAGTATTTTCCAGGACATCTGCAATTTTACCATCTCTTAAATCATGCTGATTTGCTACATCTCTGTAAACTTATTGCCTAAACAGTATCTGGCTTTTTTTATTAGGTTACATAGTATACAATTTCGTCCTTGGTGCATATTCATATTGGGGACCTAAAGCAGGTTATAGCATTTATAACATGGTAAGCTTTCAGATTTGATGTGGCAACGACATTTAAGTATAAAAGCACTGATAACACTTCCCAGTACATAAATGTTCTTTTTTCTTTCTATCTCATAACTTTCATATTAAAGGTAAATTTTTTTCAAAATAAACTATCTCAAAAAGTTGAGAGTGAGAGTTTATGGTGTATTTATTCTACTGAAGTGGGTTTTTTGCAGAGCAATGCAGATCTGATATTTGGAGGAATTACCATAGTCTGTGGTATAGTTGGCACACTAGCAGGGGCTTATGTTCTGGATCTCATAAATTCGACAATTTCTAATGCTTTTAAGGTACGTAGTCTTGCATATAAAGGGAATGTTCTAAGATATGTTTAAGTGCCTTGTGCAATTATTCTTACAACTTGAGCTGCTATGCTGATAAGTATGGAATATCCACTATTTTGTCTTGTTTAGTTGCTAAATGGTGTTTGGTATCTTTTCGGTTTTTATTTATTTTCATTTCTAGTGAACTCCTTTTCTCAACTAATACCCTCCTGTTCATCCAGTATTTTAAATATCCTTGCTCCCAAGACCTAGTAATTTTAATTGGATGATCATGAACGATACTAAGGAGAACAAAGGTGTCAATAATTTACAGCTGATTGAAGTAATAGCTTGCGCTTACTTTCGGTATTAACGAGACTCAGAATTTTCAAAATAGCTCTAGGCTGTTTAAATATCTGGCTTTGAATTGGTTTATGTCTCTAAAATTATTGAACTCTTTTTTTCTCTGAAATTGTTGAACTCTTTGCAGCTTCTTTCAGCAGTTACATTTGCCGGGGCAATATTTTGTTTCAGTGCCTTCTGTTTTAAGAACATGTATCCCTTCCTTGCTCTTTTTGCTATTGGTGAACTATTTGTCTTTGCAACTCAGGTACTAGATTTTGCTGTTAGCATCTGTTATACGTTTAGCATTTATATCGCACATGTTTTTAACACTGTACCAAATATTTGTGTTCATTTCCAGGCTCCTGTAAATTTCATATGTCTTCACTGTGTTAAACCAAGTATGAGACCAATATCTATGGCTATCTCCACTGTTGCAATTCACCTCTTTGGAGATGTGCCTTCCTCTCCACTTGTTGGTGTTCTCCAGGTTTGCCTTCATAGATTCAATTTTTGTTTGAACGATGTGCCTTTGCTGAACTGATGTTTTTTTTTTACAGAAAAGATAAACATACATCTGTTTTTCTCCCAAAAAAAGAAAAGAAATTGTAGCATTTTCATGAATCTTAAAGAAAAAAAGGAAGCATGGTCCTAGTTCTTTCCCGTGAGCATATTTCTCAAACAACAGAATAATCTTAGAGAGAGTTCATTCGAATTTGGGGCTATCCATCCATCACAATATCACCTGATTTGTTGTAGTTTATACCTTCCCAGCATCAACCTATGAAGTTCAACATTCACATCGTTAAGATTGGATTGATATTTTTATTTTATGCTCGCATGATGATAATTTTAGCTCCTCAACCTCAACAGTGGAAAATATCTTGCAGGATCAAACTAACAACTGGAGGAAGACTGCTCTTATTCTGACGTCCATTTTGTTTCCAGCAGCTGTGATATGGTTTATAGGTAATTGTTCATAGCGATTCGTCAATGGTGTATCAGAGTTGCATAAACTCATCATTTTGCTCTACGACAGGTATATTTCTGCACAGCGTGGATAGATTTGATGAAGCAAGTGAGCATCCTGAAGTGACTACAGCTGACGGATCGAACACAACGCCTTTGCTTGATAGGAAGGCAGCGGGAACAACGGAAACTCCGGCAGAACCATAAAGTTTTCACCGGAATTGTATACGGTTTTATTTTGTTTTCTGCACAATTTCTGAGCTTCTCCACGCGCAAACGCAAGTTTTTCTGGTGTGTATATATTAATCTTCCTACTGCGGATAGGAATTGATTATCTTTAATTCAATGCCTCTAAATAATCCTTGCAGATTCTAACAAAAAGTGTAATGTTGTTAGTGTCATTCAAAATAAGAATGAACGTCATGTCAAGGTTTTGTACATACGAGCCATTTAACGCGTTGCTTAGCCGTAGTCTTTTTTTTTTTTTTCAAAAAAATACCGGCTATGTAAGCTGATTAAATGTGTTTTTTAATATGAAAAAATTCAAAATATAAATTGAAAGCATATACAATTATTTTATTAAATAAAATGATAATTATTTATATAAATAAACGGAAAAACAATTATTAATAATAACTAAAAAATAAATTGATAAAATTAAGATATGAATGTAAATTAAGATATTGAATCATGCAAAATAAAATATTTATTTTATTGTGTTTACTGAACTTGTTTATTAAAATTAATCAAAGATAAATTTATAACCTAAAAAACTCATGACTTAAAAGATAAATACAAATGAAATTGACTAGATAAAAATTCATGTCTAAAAAAATATTATACAAGGCTAAACATATCAGCAATATTATGTAAAAATAAATATTTTTTTATTTTTAAAAATAAATTTTATTTGTATAAAACCCAAAAAATATATAAATGAATTAGCATGACATCTTGAGAATCAAATACAAACAAAATAACTCTAAAAAAACTTATATTAAAAAAAAGCATGCAAAACTCATGACCTGGATTATGAGACCGGGATAAACTCATAGAAAAAAAATCAAAAATAATTACAAAATAAATATTAAAATAAAAAAAACAAATGCAGAGTGATAAGATCGTATGAAGCTCAATCTCCAATAAATCAAATGTAGAAAGATAAATCAAGAAAAAAAATCAATTACACAAAATGATCTAAAAAATAAGGGTGAAAAAAAAAACATTAATAAGAAGGCAACCAAAATTTATGTGCTCCATAGATAGTCGTGATTTTTCTTTTTAAAAATGAACTTCAATGCACAAACTATTTTGATATGTTTTTGTTTTTACATGATAAGAATTATAAGTGTAAATCGAAAAGTTTATCCAAACATTTCATAATCTTTACAAATAAATAAAAACAATTATTAATGATAACTAAAAGAGAAACTAGAAAAATGAAAAGAATGACGTAAATCAAAATATTTGATCTCATAAAATAAGACATTTATACATTTGTGTCCACTAAATTTAATCATTAAAATCAATAAAAAATAATAAAAATAAAAACATAAATGAAACAAAGTGAATAATATAAGAAATATTATTGCAAAATAACTATTTTTTGTACAAAACAGAACCTACTTCTATAAGGTAAAATAAAAAATCAGCAAAAATTAAACACGAAACAAAACAATTTTCTTAAAAAAAAAAAACATTTATCCAAAAATTGCTTGCAAAACTCGTGATTTAGATAATGAGACCGAGACAAACTGATAGAAAATAATATAAAGGCAACCATATTTTTTTTTTTAAAAATAATGTGGATAATAAAATCGCAAAAAAATGAGAAAAACAATTATTAGCCGTATTAACACTTAAAACACGTGACATGTGTCATTAAATTAAAAATATGACAAATAGAAAAACCGTGAATCCTGATCCCAAATAAATCAAACAGCAAAGGATGTAACCGGGGGGAATCAACCACATAAAAAAATTCAATTAAAAAATAAGGATGGAAACCGAAATAAAAAAATAAATTTGAGGGCATTTAAAATTTAAAAGTAAAAAACAATTAACAAAAGGAAAAAAGAAATAAAAAGAATTGCCAAAAAAAAAATTAACATATACTTTGATTGAATGATTAAATTGAATACTAATAAAACATTAACAAAAGATCAAAGTGTAAAAATAACAAATCAAAAGAACAAGAACCGAATTAGAAAAACAATATATGAAAAATTGTAATTTAAAGACAAAATTGAAAACACAAAAAACTTTTTCTAAGAGAGCCAATGAAGAAAATAAACAATAAAAAATAAAATAAAATGACAAACATGTACTTTAACTAGAAGAGAAAACAAAGTAGGAAGATGAAATAAGAAATTACCACCATAGATAAATTGTTGGTCCACCACCAACACACTCCATATCAAGAGGAAAAGATCGTAGCAACGTTTTCATTGACATGATGAAAGGCCATTTTTTAACAAATAGTAGCATCACATGTGCTGTCGAAAGAGCACGGACACAACCAACACGCACTAGCAACTTTTCTGAATTTAATATTAAAAATAATTATTAAATTGCTGAAAAGCCACTCATAACTCTGGAAATAACAAATAAACTAATATGAAAGTACCAAAACATCCTTGAAGGCATATAAGGTACTTTGTTTTATCTAAGGGCAAATAAGTATTTTACTTATTTTAAAGTTTATGCAAAATCAAAAAAAAATTTGGTTAATATGTTCAAATTCCATTGACCTTGGAGATAAAAAAATATTTTTATTGTACAAATAATCTAAAAAGACAACAATACCCTTATTCAATTTTTTAATAACTAATGGGTCGTGTAAAAGATTAAAATACCCATGCATCCCAACCTTCCAATTTGTTTTCCACCTAGGGGTATAAAGATAAATTCAACAATAAACTATATTTGTTGTTATAATAAGTTCACCGCATGTTTTTTAGAGTTTTGTTGCAATCATTTCCACGTTTGAATGATGTAAAGTTTTCTTTTTTTAGGTATTTCACTAACTTATATGCTAATCTAAGATAGATATTATATGATATATTAATGGTATGTGTTAACGTTAAATAGTAATGAGATCAATCTTTCCATGATTTGAAAAATTTCGGTCACCATTTGTTTTTAGGTTTTTGTGTTATAAATTGTGTTTGGATGTATTTAATTTGAAAAAATATTAAATTATTATTTTTTATTATTTTTTTTATAATTTTAATATGTTGATGTAAAAAATAAAAAAATTAAAAAACAACATTGGATTTGTTGCTTCAAATTTAATGACTCGGTTCATAAATTTAAAAATTTACATATATTTTTTAAAAGTCTTTATAATTTTTTTTATTTTTTTTATTGAGTTATTTCAATTATATAATTTGAATTGCAGTTGTGATGAGATATCCTATTTGATTTAGGTCTAATTAGTGTTGTTATATATTTATTGTGATTGATTTTTAATATTTATTTATTTCATTTTAATACTTAAATATTACTTTTTATATAAAAATATAGTCTGATTTCACGGTAAAGCACAGGCACGAAAGCCCCTACTTCTCTCTCTCACTATATATATATATATATATATATATATATATATATATATATAAAATTTACATTTTTATCATTTTTAAAAATACTTATCATTTTCTATATTTTATATCAGGCCATATTCAACGCATAAACCTGGACCTAACGGGGCAATCTGAGTTCTGAGGATGAAAAAGAAAAGCAAGGGCACAATAGAGAAGGTATGGACACTACTACTACTAAATAGTAAATACGAAAAAAAAATAGACGGCCTGGTTAATAGTACAGGTCGGTCACGGAAAAGAAGATTCTAGTATGTCAATGTCAACATAGAGAAGAAGGATCTAGAATAAAGAAAGACCTTCCCTTTATCTATAAAACCACACTCAAGACTTCCTCTTTTTATTGCTTCAATTTCTTCCAAAACCCTAGATCTCCCTTTTCCCTCCACTCTCTCTTGTGGTGGCGTGTTGTTTCGGTTTCCTTCTTTGTGAGCACAGCAAAAACAATGGCGGAGGCGGAGACGTTTGCTTTCCAAGCTGAGATCAATCAGCTGCTGAGTTTGATCATCAACACTTTCTACAGCAACAAAGAGATATTTCTTCGTGAACTCATCAGCAATTCCTCTGATGTATGTCTCATTTTATCTAATTTTCCGCTTCTGTTATCTTTCTGTCTCATGGTTTTACGTTTGAATATAGTGATTAAAATGTTGGGACTTTGATGAGTGTCGGGACTATGATTTTGTTTGATAAACCCTCTTGTTGTTCTGTTTTAATTTCGTTAAAGATCTAAACTTTTCTTTTCTTTTTTATCGTTGTATGCATGAATAGGGTAATTAATTTATGTCTTAACGTGTATTAATGTTTTTCAGTTGAATTTTGGGACTTTGATGCTTGTTTGATAAACTTTGTTGTGTTCTATTCAAGTTAAAGATTTCGTGTAATGTGGTGCGATTTGATTGGAATGGTAGAGTCAATGGGTGCGAATCAGCAGATGGTAGCAATACCTTGTGATGTTACCGTGTTTCTGTGTTTTATAGGCTTTGGATAAGATTCGATTTGATAGCTTGACTGACAAGAGCAAGCTCGATGCCCAACCCGAGCTTTTCATTCACATTATTCCTGACAAGGCCAGCAATACACTCACTATTATTGATAGTGGTATTGGAATGACCAAGTCTGGTGAGCATCTAATTTTTGTTTTAAACTATTAATGTTTGAATTTTGTTGCAATTGTTAATTATGATTCTGTTTTTGTTTGATATTTGACTCTGCTTTTCATCTCGTGTTTGTATCAGACTTGGTGAACAACCTCGGTACCATTGCAAGGTCTGGAACCAAGGAGTTCATGGAAGCTGTTACTGCTGGCGCTGATGTTAGTATGATCGGACAGTTTGGTGTCGGGTTCTACTCGGCTTACTTGGTTGCTGATAAGGTGGTTGTCACCACCAAACACAATGATGATGAGCAATATGTGTGGGAGTCTCAGGCTGGTGGTTCATTCACGGTCACCAGGGATACCTCTGGTGAGAACCTTGGCAGAGGTACTAAGATCACTCTCTTCCTTAAGGAAGACCAATTGGAGTACCTTGAGGAGCGTCGTCTCAAGGATCTGATTAAGAAACATTCTGAGTTTATTAGCTATCCGATTTCCCTTTGGATTGAGAAGACCACTGAGAAGGAGATTTCTGATGATGAGGATGAGGAAGATAAGAAGGACGAGGAAGATAAGAAGGATGAGGAGGGTAATGTAGAGGATGTTGATGAGGAGAAGGACAAGGAAGAGAAGAAAAAGAAGAAGATCAAGGAAATTTCACATGAGTGGTCTTTGGTGAACAAGCAGAAGCCCATCTGGATGAGGAAACCAGAGGAGATCACTAAAGAGGAGTATGGTGCATTTTACAAGAGCCTTACCAATGACTGGGAGGAGCACCTTGCAGTGAAGCACTTCTCAGTTGAGGGCCAGCTTGAGTTCAAAGCTGTCCTCTTTGTTCCTAAGAGGGCACCATTTGACCTCTTTGACACCAAGAAGAAGCAGAACAACATCAAGCTCTATGTCCGCCGTGTCTTCATCATGGACAACTGTGAGGAGTTGATGCCTGAATACTTGAGCTTTGTGAAGGGTATAGTGGATTCTGAGGATCTTCCTCTCAATATTTCAAGAGAGATGCTTCAGCAGAACAAGATCCTCAAGGTTATCCGCAAGAACCTGGTCAAGAAGTGCGTTGAGCTCTTCTTTGAGATTGCCGAGAACAAGGAAGATTATGACAAATTCTACGAGGCATTCTCTAAGAATTTGAAGCTTGGTATTCACGAGGATTCTCAGAACAAATCCAAGATTGCTGAGTTACTTCGATATCACTCGACTAAGAGTGGTGATGAGTTGACCAGCCTGAAGGATTATGTGACAAGGATGAAGGAGGGCCAGAGTGATATCTATTACATTACAGGAGAGAGCAAGAAGGCTGTTGAGAACTCCCCGTTCCTTGAGAAGCTGAAGAAGAAGGGATATGAGGTTCTGTATATGGTCGATGCAATTGATGAATATGCCGTGGGACAACTAAAGGAATTTGAAGGAAAGAAATTGGTGTCGGCAACCAAGGAGGGTCTTAAGATTGACGAGACTGAAGATGAGAAAAAGAAGAAAGAAGAGTTGACGGAGAAGTTTGAGGGTCTGTGCAAGGTGATCAAGGATGTGCTTGGTGACAGGGTGGAGAAGGTTGTGGTATCTGATCGTGTGGTGGACTCTCCCTGCTGCTTGGTCACTGGAGAGTATGGTTGGAGTGCGAACATGGAAAGAATCATGAAGGCACAAGCACTGAGGGATAACAGCATGGCTGGGTATATGTCAAGCAAGAAGACAATGGAGATCAATCCGGAGAACCCAATCATGGATGAGTTGCGGAAGAGGGCTGATGCTGACAAGAATGACAAATCAGTGAAGGACCTGGTCCTCTTGCTATTTGAGACTGCCTTGCTAACATCTGGGTTCAGCTTGGATGATCCTAACACCTTTGGCAGTCGCATCCACAGAATGCTGAAATTGGGATTGAGCATTGATGAAGACTCTGCTGATGCTGACACTGACATGCCTCCTTTGGAAGATGCTGCTGATGATGCTGAGGAGGGTAGCAAGATGGAGGAGGTTGACTAAACCCCGGCACTGCAACAGGCCCGTCTCAAGAAGCAGGAGCATCTACTAGAGTGGTCCCCTCCTATCCTTCTCCTTCATTAATCTAATCTCAGTCTCTACAATTATTGATTTCGGTTTTGTTAGGGTTTATCAAGGATGATATCTACTTTTGTTATTAAGACATGGTCTCTTTTTCAATTGAAGTAAGGTATATGGAATTTCATCCGCACTGCCTTTTTCCTGATGCTTAGTTAATTTTTCTTTCATGCTGTCAATGTTGATATGGCACAGAAATTTGCCACTGAAAGTTCTATCCTTAACACACTATAGTACTATTGGGTTAAAAGCTGAGTTTGGGTTAAAATAATGGTCTTCGCAGAAGTACGCGTCCTTGAACTTGTGAACAAGAATAGAGGCCTATGACGCCATTGTTTTACAATTCAATCATCCTAGAAGGTTTTAAAAATCATGTAGGAGAATCTTACTTAATATAACACTTACTATATATATATATATATATATAAAATTTCCAAAAGAAAAATCCGGGCATCTTCAGTCAGCTGCTGAGCAAACCTAGAAAGTACAGCTGTTGTTTTTGTACACCTATTTTTGGCTCATTGTTTTCATTTTTTTAAGGCCCACAGTTTTCGTTTGCCTGTTTTAGGCAAACCTACTACCTTGCGCTATTCGCTATATATATATATATAGAGCCTTTCACTATTTCTTGTCTGCATTTATTTTTCGCCATGTCTCCTACAGCATCGATGCTACTACTTCCCCACCATAACAAATCTTCTTCTCCACCATCTCCTCTGTCTTTAACACCCTCACCTACTTCTTTTTCTGGGGCTAATTTCTCTGTTATGACATGGGTTCGGCAAGACAAACCAATCTTCAAAGGAAGATCTCAGGGCAAAGAGCCTTTCATGGCTGGTCCTTCCTCGCCCCCTAATGATTCTGACAAGGTAATGAGGTTTGAAGAAGCGCTTGAACGCAGCTTCTGGTGCTAGGATGGCTTTATGGTTTTGCGGTCCTTCCATTTTCTTCTTTATTTTCAACTAGTGTAAAAAGTCTGGTTAGGGGTGGCTTTGAGGCAAGGTCCAGTATTTGTACATGTAATGTCATAGATCATGTGATGAAAACTGCTTGTATATACTGTTTGCAATGACTTTGGAAGGATTTTACTTTGATTAAATGGGAGAATCAAAAGGGACTTGTTGCTTTGATTAAATGTTGGGTTTTAATCAATTCTGGATAAATTACACCAGAACTCAACAACCAAGCACATCCAAGATTACCATCAATGATCAATCAGTTGTTAGTATAATAGTTCTTCAACGTTGCTTACTGTACATGGAGGCTTAAAGAATCCAGTTCCTTCGATTCCGCACGCGCTGAAAATCTTATTCTGCCCTAATGGTTACATATTCCAACTGCCGGACAGTGGATGGAAGCCTCTGATGGCTTATACAGTTCAATGGCCAATCCCCAGCTTAGCCTCCTACAGCTTATTGTAGGAGGCGACGGGCCTTTTTAAGAGGCTAACCATCAATTCACCTCTATAATATTAAAGGAAAACATCTAATTATTTGGTGCAGGAAAGGTTACGTTTAGTGCTTGGTATTTCGAAATTGAAGGTTGATGAAGTGAGGATTATATGCCAACCACCATCCTTTGTGACAATGATACTGACCATGATAACAGGAATGTGAAATTCTTACTTGATTATAATAAAGCCTTGGCTTCTTACACCACCCATTCACAAGTAGCAGAAATGTATTCTGAATCTCACAAAGAAACACAAACATAAGAACAACGGCTTATTCAAACTCATTACGGAGGAAAAAATGTCATTGATATCGTCAATGTGTAGGACAACGCGGGGCTCGCTTGCCAGAAGGTAAAATCCTGGCAAGTAAAGCCAAAAACAATACGACTCTCAGCTCCATCTCAATAATAATACTTTCAGCTCCGACTCTAGTCTACCAGTGGCTTTTATACAAGAGAGAGCTCTCCAGCAGGGATAGATCTCTTGACGAGTTTAGCCCAAGATTCGTTGGTCTCCATGATGACCTTGAGAGCATAGTCCTATCCATCACACGGAAACCATAAATCACAGAAGACACGGAAGATTATAGAATAGAATAGGTAGCAATAAACACACAAAAAATGAGGATAAAGCTAAGGCATGCTGTTCTATATTATTATACCAAATTGGAACTGGCTATCAGAGGATCAGAACAGAACAAGGATGGCTATCAATTTATTCAATTATCAATCAATGACAATGCTGTCCATGGTGTTCTGCCACATGACATAAAGGCCCTCACTAAAGTCACCGCCATTAACGGTAAAATTGATATCTGTACATTGTTGAAGAATTATGGCATTCAATTCATTTATCACCTTATGAGGTCAAAAGCATTCAAAATGAAATGATGCTCTAGTTAGTTGTATATCTAAATAATGCAATCTTTTTTTCTGAATAAAAACCTTTTACAGCATGGTTAGCCAAACCCAAAATTCACAACGGGAAAAAAAGAGGAAAAGAAAACGAGGTGAAATTAACACCCCACAAAGCTGTAACATACATGTAAAGATTCTATTAAATAAACTACCTTTTTTCTAACAAATTAATAAAATACCTTGTTTGCTGCCTTGTTGCCAAGACCAAACTTGTTGGCAGGTTTCCCATCAGGGATCTTATAGTCTCTGAACCAATCCCTGATTGCAGTGAGAGTGCCCTGAAGATAAACCACCAGTTACTTAGTCTATGTATTCCTATTTATATTACATTCTTTCATTTCCAAATTAAAAAAAAAAAAAAATTGATTCTGATGTTTGCATGTTGGTATTAGCATAATTTCCAGATTTAATCAATGTCCTCGCTTGTTTTAGGACAACGTTTTTCAGTTAATTCAAAGTCCATGAAGAAATCCTAACACAAAGTACTTTCATCACACCCTAGCTTTTTCATAATCCACACCAGTAATCGTCTGATACAATGTCAGCGAAATTGGATGTGATACATAACTGACATCCTTGGCGATTCCACATCCCTAACTTAGCATTCCAGATTTTTCACACATTTGTGCGCTTATTACAATAGATTAGCACATTAATGCTTACAACTCTTTAATCATTTACATCCCTTTAAGCAGATTAAGAGAAGGCACAAATACACCCTTATCTTTTGTGAACACAATCTAACTGTTTAATAGCAGATATCTGATTAGCTGGTAAAAGAACATGTAATGGAATCGAAAAGTGATTGTGGTGCAGTTTTGTTTGGCTGCTTGGTGATAGAAGAGGACTTACAGGGAAATGTTTCTCTACATCATCAATATCATTTACAAGAGATGCTCGTGGATCATCCAAAGAGATTGCAACAATTTTCCAGTCAAGTTCCCCTTCATCAATCATGGCCAAAGCAGCCAAGGGCTTGATCTTAAGAATTTCACCAATTTTCCCCCGTCTTTCACCAATCTCAACAACATCAACTACAAACAGATACAACCATTTTACATAATTGAAATGCTACTTAACTGGAACAAACAAATGCTAGAATCCACAAGAAAGACAAGTATCAATATAGAATATATGTTGATAAATACCAGGATCATTATCTCCGAATGCTCCTTCAACTTCAGCATTTGCAAGAGATGGGTCTTCCCATGTTTGTGGAAGCAATCCATAGTTCCAGTTTATATTGTAGCTGAAAATAAGGCAGAGAAACGAGTTAAAATCCAATACAACGTACTCAGGTGATGATATAAGAAGGGGAAATGGAACTGAAAGTTTAACTACAATGGGCTAACATTAAAAGTGCAAATGCCGAGAAAAAAAAATCAAATATCTCAAAAAAAACCAATGAATGAATCATAAAGGAAGAAACTAGCAAATCTTACGGGTAGTATCTTAGTTTCCCCTTTTTAGTATCTTGCTTAATGGGAGTGAATTGCTCATCGGTAGCAACCTCCATCTTTGCACTTGATTCTTTTGGAATTTCAACAACATAGTTGAAAGCCCCGTCTCCCAAGTGCAATGGTATGCCATGCCAGGGCGAAACCTGTAACACCAAACAACACTTACATTACCAGTAAGCAGATACAAAACCAAAAGAGTGCTGTTCTAAATTGTTGAAGAAAATCCGAATCATAGGTGGTCTCTAAGGGAGCAGCATGTCAGTTTTCTTAAAGAGCTAACAGATGACTGGTTTCAGCCTTTCAGGCATGTGGAAGACAAAGTCGCCTGCAATGCAAAATGGGATATACATAACCTTATCTTCACTATAAAAATCTTTCATTTCAGGTTTCAAATTCAGATAGCCAGAACTAAAATAAACATCGAGACCTCAAAATTAAAACATAGAAACACCAGAATCTAACATTAATCCTCGCAAGAAAAACTCAACTATCGAAAACAATGTATTCTTATTTTCCGAAACAAACATAAATTTAAGCACGGATATACACTGAAATCAATATCATTCGAGACAAGAATTAGTTTTCCAAATAATTTTCTACTGGGTTTAGCAAATTACTTTCACTCCTCTCATTTTATCACCAAACAAAACAGATTGCGTAAAAAAGAGAAGCTTTTTAATAGATAGAGAGTGAAAGTTATAACCTTTTTGCCAGAACTGTCCAGGAAGTAGACTCGGTAATCAAGGGTCTCAGGCTGGCCTTCTTCCTTGATTCGAACATCAGGGTTGTAAATAGACTTGCAAGAAAATAACCTCTTTGAAACTCTTTTGGTGGTGTTGTTGAAGCAGAGGCTGTTAAAGTTGGGAACTTTTTGACTTAAACTGAAGAATGGCCTTTTATGGGGCAAACAGGATGCTGATGTGTTGCTTGCAGCTGACATCATTCTTGCAGTCGCCATTTCTGCTGCTAGATTCGCTGATACCACCCTTTTCTTGGTTAAATTCACTGAGAGAGTACTTATTGTGGCTTCAGGGCTCTCGCTTAAAAGGTGGCGATTTTTCAAGTTTTTTAGCCACAGATTGAGAACAAGTTGTTTAACCTTGATATTGATTGGCTGTCTTTCACTCTTGAGTAAAAATTATCAATCAGTCCCTAGTTTTATAAAATGAGTTAAATAATTTCTCTAATTTTGAAAATAATTAACTAATCTCTATATTATTAATTTTGTTTGTAACTTGATTTTTTTCCTTATTTCACACATATATTTTTTAATTTATTATATTTTTAATTTACTAAACATCATTTTTTGTAGAAAAAATGGCTCGGCCCCGCAATGAAACGCGAAAACCAAGGCTAGTATCGACTAAAAACAAACTGAAACTCTTTTATTTTTCACTCTCTCAATGCATGCAAGATGACTATGTTTTTCCCAACCTTTCACAAATTAATAAAAAAAACCAAATGACTTAATGTATGAATTGAGATTAAAGGTATAAGTTACTGACCTTATAAATTTAAAATTGATCACTACTTTTAGAGTTTTGGTGATTAATCATTGTGTTTTTAATTTTCTTATACCAAGGATTTATTTTTATTATAGATCCTTAATATTTATTGAATTTATTTTATAACCTCGATTAAAAAAAAACCAAATTAATTATATAAAAGCATATTCAAACATAACTTGAGTATAGAATAGAAAAATGATTGTTTTGTTTTATGAAAGTCTTATGAAATGTTTAGGTTTTCTTATGTGTATATACATTTTTTTTTCATAATTAATTTTTTATTTTCATTTTGTTTATGCCTATACATTTTTACCTTTATTGGTTGGTATTTGATGAGTCCCAAAAATTAAGATATTTAGATATAAATTTGATGTATTGAATAATTAGATAATTTTTTATTTCAAGCAATCTAATTCATTATCTATAATTAAGGTATTTGGTGACTTGATATAAAAAGTTGAAAGGGTTAGTAACTGGTAGCATGTGATGTCTGGTAAGTTATTAGTAGCTGGTTCTTGCAAAAAAAATTTTTTTATGGATGTAGGGACTTTCTGATGGTAAAGTTAATAACTTAAAAAAAAAAAAGTGCAATAATATTATAAAAGAGAGATGCTCTGAAAATACATATGCAGTAAAGAATGAAGAGATTATGAACATTTAACTTGAAGAGTTCATGGTATATTTATAATTCATGAATTTTTTCCTTTTATGGAAGGGAGGGGTAGAAGGGTATTTTTATCCTTGTGATATTTTGAGTTACATTTTACTCAAAAATAATACGTATTAGACCAATATAAAAAAATCTACGACAAGTGTTGGACTCGGGCCATTAGAGGTGAGAAATGAGTCCAAGCATGTTGCCTCGATTCAAGCATGTTCGGCTCCCGAGCTAGAGCATGTGGGGGTTCGGGTGTGAATGCTTGAGCCCATAGGGGTACACGCCTAGCTAGGCATGCACCTTGCATAGGCTTAGGCATGGGTATTCATTTTCAGTTTGCTTCGGTTTTTATCAAAAAAAGTAACTAAATCGGTTTATTATTTAAAAAACCAAACCAAAACTGGTTCAAACCGACCGGTTTTGGTTTGGTTATTTTAGAACAAAAATCGGTTCAAAATGATCAATTCCGGTTTGGCTCGATTTTTCTGGTTCGACTCGGTTTTTTTCGATATTTTTCAGTTTGGATTCGGTTTTAGGTTTATAAAACCGAACCGATCGGTTTTTAAAAATTCTAATCGGTTTAATTGATTTTTTTTCACGGTTTGGTTTTTTCGATTATTTCTTTTTGTTTTCTCAATTTAATCGGTTTTTCAATTTTTTTACTCAGTCCTAAATTTAAGCTTCTTACCCGAACTCATGCCCTTTAAAAAGTTGGGCTTCTCATAGGGCCCTTGCTATATTTATCCTTGGGATACTAAGCCCGATCAAACAGATATTCTACTTGGGTCTATTTTAGGGAAAAAAAAAAAGGATCTGATTTTTAGATCTTTTTATTTGGATGCATTAATATCTTATTTCATTCCCTTTTAAAATTGCAGTTACACCATTGATCACCACCATCAATTCAACATCATTCGTTGTTTTTTTTTTTGTTTTTTTTTTTGCATCTTACTTATTGAACACCATAAAATATTTATCATGTAAAATACTTCATCCATTCATGAAAAAAATTACGCAAGACATATGCCTCCTAAATGTATTTTTTCATATAAATATATGAGTACTTTTTTTTCATTACTTGATTTCTCTGCTTATTAGGGTATGTTTGCTACAAGGATAAAACATATGAAAAGCTACTCCCTCTGTACATGTTTGGAATGGTAGCTATTTTTTTTTCATATTTAAATAAAATTGATTTGTTTTTAAAATTTAGAACTTACTATTATTTATAATTTTTCTAACTCATTCCAGATATCCTTGCAATTTCACCTATTAATATTTTTTTACACCCTTAACATTCTATCCTTGATTCGGAGTTAAGAAATAGAGATTAAATATTACTGAGTTGAATATTAAAATATAAATTATGGAGTGTTGAAGATGCGAGGAAATAGCTGAAGGATATATTATTAAAGATATATTTGATATGCATATAAAAATTATTTGCAATGGCGAGATTCATTTACTAAATGTGTATAAAAAAACATGAAAAATGAAAGCTTAATTATAAAAAGCTCACATAAGCATAAAAAATTCTCTCGTTGATAATTTTGTTCCCTCGTTCACAAGTCAACACATAACCCTCATCTGAGGCTTAATTTTAAGGAATGTATGTTATTATACTTCCAGTTATTTGTTTAAAGTATTTTTTTATTTAAAAATTTACTAAAATAATATTTTATTTTATTTTATTTTTAATATTAATATATCAAAACATTTAAAAGTATTTTTTTTTTAAAAATTAGATTTTTTCATAAAAACAAACACTTATCGAGTCTTCTTAACCCCTTCACCACCCTCTCCTGAAATAAACGATTAAGAAGAACTTAGAATTCAATCACAATCCAAACTATTCTTAAAAAATTTTTATAATAAATTTTTAATCTTATATCAAACGTAATATATAAGAAAAGAATATATATGTGATAAGTAAAGGAAACTAGAGGAGACAAAAAGACACATCTCTTTGTTTTTTATCACTCACTTTCCCTTTTGCACTCGTTTTCTTCTCAAAACCATTACTAGTATCCTTTAAAATATTATTTAGAAATATAGTTAAAATTATGTTTTTTTAAAAATTATTTTTTTATAATAATTTTTATTTTTTAAAATTATTTTGATATTATTAAATTAGTTTTTATGTCAATTAAATTATTTTTTAAACACTCTTAAAAACTCACCCTATAGCAGATGCAATCTAATTTAACAATATTTTTAGACGCTGTAAGCTGAAAAAAGGGTGCAAATCTTCCACGCTTATCCACACTCTTGAATTTATTCTACATACAATATTATATATTTCAAAGTAAACAACATTAATTAATAATTCAAAATTCTAAAATCTGCTGAAGGACACACCTTAATTACAAACCGTCGGATTTTTGATCGGACGACCAAGAACAGAACAACCTAGTCATTTAATAAACACATTTTCCATCACTGGGTCAATATTTGGCGCGTTAAAAACCTAGGCAAACCTAATTATCATCCCCTGAACACGAGCATGCGTTGCTGTCATTTCCGAGTTCAAATCGGGAACTATAAACCCTAAATCCCCAATCTTAGAAACCCTAATTTATTTATCAAATCCAAAACTAAACCCTAAAGCTCTGATATTCTTCAATGGCATCTTCAGAGATCGAGATAGTTTCATCAGAATCCAAACAAATCCCAAACGGCGTCGCGGTCAACGTGATCGATGTTTTCTCTGCTTCTGCTTACGGTGATCTCGATAAATTACGCAAATTTGTCGAAGAAGATAAATCTTCTCTCTCTACCCCTGACGGTAATGGTTATTACGCTCTTCAATGGGCCTCTCTTAACAATTTCCCCGACGTTGCCCAATACATAATTGAGGTATTGCAAGAGTAAAGTTTTCATTTTTTTTTAATTTAAATTGATGTAATTAATGAGTATGTGTTCAGTGTATAATTGCATTTGATTGGTGTGTTTACTATTATTATTATTTGGTAATCTCATTTGTTTGTTTTTGAAGCACGGGGGAGATGTAAATCAAAATGATAATTTGAGGCAAACAGCACTGCATTGGGCGGCAGTTAGAGGTTCAATTGCGGTGGCAGATGTGCTTTTGCAGAATGGAGGACGAGTGGAAACAGCTGATGCTAATGGGTATCGGGTAAAAATGTTTGGCATTTTGTTATTATCCTGTTTTAGTAACCTGTTCGGCTGATATTTTTGTGACTGATTTTAGGCAGTATTCTGATTTTTTTTGTATTATTTTAATGTATGTCAATTTGTGCTGTAGGCAGTTCATGTAGCTGCTCAGTACGGACAAACAGGCTTTTTGAATCACATTGGAGCAAAATATCATGCTGATTTTGATGCAGTTGATAATGAAGGGAGGAGTCCTCTTCATTGGTATGTTTTAAGGATATGGTGTGGGGAGTTTATATTTAAAACCTACAGCTCGTTGTTCTGGTGATGCATGTCAATGATATAGTGCTAGTTGAATTGGTTTGTGTGCGCGTGTGTATGCAAACAGATAAGACGAGATCTGTTTGTAACTGAAATTCTAGTTTTGCAAACGATGTTTTTAGTGTCAAAGAGGTAATAAGTTTTAATGTTATTTCCTGACTTAGCAACTTAGAGTTAATAGTGTCATGTGGAGTATATTTCTATTGAAAATGTGTGAACTAGTGAAAAGCTTATTTTTGTGTTATAATGAACCAGGGCTGCTTATAAGGGTTATGCAGATACAATTAGACTACTTCTATTTCGAGACGCATACCAAGGGAGACAAGATCGAGAAGGTATTGTCAGAACACTAGAATCCCATCTTGTAATTCTTCAACTATTTGGAATTCACCTAGTATTGGCTGTGATGATCACTATTTTACTCGGTTGTCATATGCTTGCTCTCTAAAATTTCTTATTATTTCCTTCTAGGACAATTTTGTGAATTTAACAAATATTATTTGCTCAAGTATATATTCCAGTGGAAAGAAATAGTTAGGGACATCAAAAAAATGAAATGATGAACATGTTTTTCAAGTCAGCAGGAGCATGTTCCCGAGAAGGAAAACAGGAAGCAATTACGTACTCATCATTCAATATGCTAATTATACATGGTCTCTAAATGATAAACCAGGATGTGGATCCTTTTAATAAATATATCTGGAGATGAGTTTTGCAGGATTAATATAGATAAACACATTTCTATTCTGATATACTTATAGGCTGAGGATAGCTGCAATGATTCCTCACAATTGTTGTCAAAGTTTTGTAGAGGAGGGGGAGTGAAGCTAAGTTGAACGACATAATTTTGTCACATGCAGTTGGTGGAGTTCTGGAACTGTCATTGCACTCAAACTTTATGGTTCTTGGTATATTCATATTTTAAGATTTAATGGTATATGAATTATGGAATCAAGGCCATTAGTAGTGTAATATAGAATACTATATCATCTTTTTTTTCTTGGCGATTAAAAACTATACCACATATTCATGAAGATTATTAACTTATGTTAAATTCCTTAGAATTGTATCCCATTTTGGCATTTTCAATTTTATTACTCTTGACAATAATCAACCATTTTACTATACATCTATAGAACTGTGCTGACATTGAATGTCCAATTGTATCAGGCTGTACCCCTTTGCACTGGGCTGCATTAAGAGGAAATATAGAGGCATGCACTATTCTTGTACATGCTGGCACAAAGCAGGAACTTGCTGTGAAAGATAAAGCTGGATTTACTCCTGCTCAGATTGCATCTGATAAAGGTCATCGGCATATCGCCCTTTTCCTCGTACGTACTTTATATCGATGTTACCATCGGTAGAATGGCATGCAGATAACTTTAAACCAATACCTACCAATGTGAGCATCTATAGGGATGTGAGACCTGTTGGTGTCCTATTGGGGAAAATGGTCTGATTCAGCCATCTATGAAAGTTTTTTTTTTTTTTTTTGTGGTGAACTTTAGGAGATAACATGCTGTGATTTTCTATGGTGAAAGTTGGAAGTTTTTGGGATTTGCTTGCACTTGGTTCTCATAAGTCTTAACCCTCCTAAATGTCAACTTTTGCATGTTACTGAACAAAATATGCTGAACATTTGGTTATGGTGGATATTGGGAATAAATTGCTGTGATTGATCATGGTGAAATTGGGATGCGTTGCTGGAATTTGCTTGCACTTAGTTGTTATGAGTCCTAACCCTCTTAAATATTAACTTAACCATGTTACTGAACAATGTATCTTGCAGTTGGAAATTTTGTGCTGTGTTGCATTATACTGGAGGAGTCATCTAGTAGTTTGAATCATTGCACCACCTTCTTCGATGTCCTTTCTTTATTTTATTCTCTTTGAGAGGAAGTGCCGGATACCTTTTGAAGTGTCTTGTGCATTACTGTCTTTGGTCTAATAACTGCATTAGGAGGGACCTATCCAAACCATACATTATTTTTGTTCATCAGGTGAGATCATGTCATGTCTATTGTGTATTGACATTTTGTGGTGGGGCTATAATTTTTTGAAGTAAAGGCAAGCAGAGATAAAAGAATTCACCACCAATCTGAGTAATACAGATTTTTTCATGAAAGATAGAATCTTTTTGGCTCAATGAGTGACTTTATATCTGCACAGATGTCTTGAAAATGATTATTAATAGAATGTCATTTTCTGTAGCTATGGAATTGGTACATTTAAAACACTTTCTTTCTGTTTGTCTTAAATTCAGTGTTGTTAATCAACTGCTGTCTGAGATTTAGTTTCACCATGTTCTGAAAGATTGTGTCTTTAGAGCATCTAGATCTTAAAAAATAATGGGAAAGTTTTCATATATTTTCTCTTGATTTTATTCAGTCAAATGCACAGCGGGCGTCAAGCAACCACTGGAAAGACAAAATTCGTAGTGGGAAGATGGGAGATGTTGGTTTTGCTCCTATCTTATTGTCCATTATACTCATTCTCATGTTCCTCTTCATCAACTCAGTTATTGCAGGTAAGTGAGTTGTTGTACTTCAATTTTATGTTGCGATGGGCATAAATTCTGCTCTAATCATGATTCACCTCACATGCATGGTAGCTCCAAACCTTCCAAAGGTAACTGCTGTTGTTGGACTTTGGGGATGGACTGCTCTTTCTCTAGCTTTTGTTTCGATTATTATGTTCTACAGGTGCAGTAGGTAATATCTCTCTGCTACTAATACTGGTTGGGTTTTGTTTGGAATATTTGTTTCTTTTGTGGATTTTGTAGAGCCATAAAAATTTAGTTGGCTTTGACTTTTGCCGCTGATACCTTGAACTTGCTTTCCTTCCCAATGCAGTCAGCATGCATATTTTGCTTTCCAAGATCCTCCACATCTTTCACATTCTACTGATCAAATCTTTGTGATCACAAGATGTTATTAACAAAATACGTTCTGTGCAATTAACCACCCTTATGCCTGGCATACTTTGCTGAAGCATTAACCTGAAGTTTGCTGCAGACTGTCTATTTAACTATCTTGTTTAAAAGCTAAATTACAGTTACACTGGAATCTGCTTTTTTAAATTTGTGGTTTTACAACTTGCAAACACTTATCATAGAATGTACGCTGCTACCCTTTCACTTCCTCAAAATTTTTATTCCAGAAATTACTTTTTTCATGTTCTTTCTCTGCAGTAAAGACCCGGGTTTTATCAAAAGACTTGGAGATTTGAATAAAGATACTGATTCAGAGGTATGCAGTATCTCTGTTTAGTTTTTTTTGTCATTGTTCGTTTAGTAAAGTGTTTTGTCTACTGAAGGTCTATTGCTAGTTTATGGTAACTGTTAGCTAGGCAAAAATTTGAATTTCTCTGCTGTGCTTTATTCCTCTTTTGGTGGGCTGGCTTTTGTTACCAGTTGGTCAATGGTTATAAGATTATGGTCAAAGCTGTCCAAATTCATGGCTAGGTTCATTTCTACCATTTTTTCACTCTCTTTTTTATTATCGTTACCTGATTTTTTGCAGGATCCCTTGTTGAATATTGATTTGAACAACTCCTCAGTGTGGACAGGGAATTGGTCTCAGCTTTGCCCTACATGCAAGGTCAAGTAGTTGGACCTTTAATTTTCTAATTTGTATGTTTAAGGGGGTTGAAATGCTATCTCAACTAAAGAAGTATTTTTTCAATTAACTTTTCAGATAATAAGACCTGTTCGCAGTAAGCACTGCCCTACGTGCAAACGCTGCATAGAGCAGTTTGACCATCATTGCCCGTGGATATCTAATTGTGTTGGCAAGGTGAGAAATTGAGCTTTATTGTTTTAGTCCTGGTAATTATGGCATATAATGGGGATTCATGAGATGCCTTTTATTGGAATCTCTGATTGAAATATTTGGTTTCTCTGTATGATGTCATTTGCTTGGATATCTATAACAATAAGGCCACTTGATGTCCCTTCGCTTATCTTAATACAGCCTTTGGAAATACCACAATTGATGTCACTAATTCATCATACAATATTTTGTGACATCACTATTCTACAATCCAAAGATGACAAGAAAGTCTATGAACTTTTGTTCTCTGGGTGTATGCCCATTTTCAATCATTAGGATCTCTTCTAGTAGTTACTAGTTACATGACCTGCGCGATGCCGTGGGTCAATTATTTTTTACATTTCAAAAAAAGCTAAGATTTAAAAGTGTTAGGTCTTTCTACAAAGTTATACCCAAAAATCTTAGGTTTGATTGCAACGCCTAACCCAAGAGTAATATTTATAATATTAATAATAACATTAAACTTGCATGACTCAAATTTAAGTGGGTTTGGCTGCAATACCAGACCCAATAGCATTGGACGTGAGTCTGGTTGTAAGGTCGTGTCATGAAAGTGTGATAATTAAATAGATTAATTATAAATAAAAAAACAAAGAAAAAAAACCAATAGAAAGAAAAAAACTAATGAAGAAAAAGAAAAAAAAATGAATTAACTGGGTTAATCCTTCCCTTCAAACCAGGTTAACCCCTCAAACCTTAAATTCGTGTCGTAAAAGTTTGATAACTAAATAGGAAAAAAACAAATTAATGGGTTAACCCAGAATTAACCGGGCTAACTCGTCAAACCAAGTTAACCCGTCAAACCCGGAATCCATGTCATGAAAGTTTGATAACTAAATAGAAAAAAATTTAACATTAACAATTTAAATTAAATAAAAATAATAAATTAAAAAGAAAAAAAAAAACAAAAGGCATCAGCCTTTTTACTGTGGACTGCACTGTGCAGTCCATAGTCGAAGGCATAAAAAAAAAAATTAATGGCATCAACCGAGAACTATATAGAAAAAAAATTAATATTAATAAACTAAATTAATTAAAAAGAAAAAAAAACCTCTTAAGAAAATAAAAAAAACTAAATAGAAAGAAATTTAACATTAACAAATTAAACTAAACGAAAAAAAATAATTAAAAAGATAAAAAAAGAAAAAAGAAAAAATTTCAGGTTAACCCGTTAAACTCGGGATCCGTGTCATGAATGTCTGATAACTAAATAAAAAAAAGAAAGAAGAAAAAAAAAAATCCTGAAATACATAAAAAAAGAAACAACTAAAAAAAATAAGATAACTAAAAAAAATTTAAAACACTGATCCCTTTTAGTAAATGTTACAATTAGAAGAGCACTTCAATGTTATCTCTCCATTCTATACACTTGTGGCTAATCAGCAAGCAAGATGCTTTGCTTGGCTTTGCACTGAAGTATAATTTCCTTTTGTCTCTTCATTACCTCATCAGTTGTCATCATCATTTATCTTGCAGAGGAACAAACGAGACTTTTTCATCTTTATATGCCTGGCAACTTCATCATCGTTTCTTGCTGCCATCATCGCAGTTCAAAGTGCGTGGGTTGCTAAAAAATTACTTTTAATTCTTTCCTGTTGGCTGAAAGGCAACTAATCTCCAATTTCTTGGATTCTTTTATTTTGCTATTCCATATCTGTTATTTCATTGCGGAGTTTGTGACCGCCATTTCTGTGTCATGACAGGGGTTTGGACAGCTGCACAGTCATTGCATATTGAAGAAAGTTTGATTCGTTATGTGGTAGTTCATCATCCTGGTTTTGTTGCATTTTTGGTGTTGGACATGATTGTTTTTATTGCTGCCACTACTTTAACAACAGCTCAGGCATCTCAGGTAATGGACTAAAACCCTGTTTGCTAGCAAAGTTTGTCTTCTTCTATTAGTGCTTTTGCCATGGGCTTAAGACATGTTGTCAGTCGCACTCTTCAATTGCCACTGTTGCTCAAAGTTCTGGCAGACATAATAATTAAACCATTATATGGATACTACAATTAGTTTGGGATAAGACTTTTTCAATTTTTCTGTTTTTCCTTGTCTTGTGTTTCGTGTATTTTGGGGCGGGAGAAGATGAATTGATTATTGCTCTTGCATTATTGGAAACTTGTTTGGGTTGAAGTTTCAAGTGTAATGGAGACTTTTCATGGATATTACAGATAGCTCGGAATATCACAACCAATGAACTTGCGAATGCTATTCGCTATGGGTATCTTCGTGGTCCAGATGGACATTTCCGAAATCCCTATAACCATGGGTGCCGAAAGAACTGTGCAGATTTCCTTGTTCAGGGTTACACAGATGATAATGAGATTGCATGGCCACCATTGCAGCAGGTTGCCAGTTAGCAGTAATGCAAAGATTCGCAGCAGGGCCAGTTGAGGCTTATTAAGTGTTTTGCAAGTATCTTAGTTTCCGATGATGCTCGGTTAAACTATCATTGCAGATACCAAGATCCTTTTCCAGCTGTAGCTGCCATTCATGCTACATAAATTTGGTGATATAGATGAAACAATGTACATTCAATGCCATGAATTAGATGAGAAATGAAATGCTGCCCTTTTTCTTTTTATCCTTTTTGTCATGTTAATGTCATCGACTTGTTTAGGAGTTCTTGATTCTAGGTTATTCCCCAATCCAAACACTGCGAGTCTACTGCATTAACAAATCGAACTGTCCTAGTTTTTAATGAACGTCGTTCATCTAAAAGACTTGGCGAAGCTGATTCCTCATATGTAGCCAAATTACTTCCAACCTCGAAATAAAATTTCCTGGCCCTCGCTAAAAGTAGCAGGTCCGGTGACAGCAAAGCATTAATTGTCCTCAACCCTTTTGTCAAAGAATGATGGTCAGTTGCGCAGTTATGGCATCCACGATATTCAGACTTCGTCATCGTTACCCTGAAAAACTGTAAACCAGACAAATCTGATGCACTCCATGGTCGGTATTGATGATATTGACGACGGAATTTGAACATAGGAGTGGTAAGTTACAGGGAGCAGGCCTTTTCTCCTCTCTAGCCATGGCTTCTGCCCTCTCTATTATAAGTAACTATCTATTTCAATGGATTTTGCGTATATTTCTCTCTCTCTCAATGGACTAATTGGCTTAATGGAGGTCTTGGCTGTGCATTTACGCTATAGCTAACTTGCAGACAGATGATATTACAAATAATAGAGCGTGTCCACAGTCAAATGAATCTCTAGAACCGTCCCAGCAGAATTAGTTGAACAACATGCAACATGCAACGGTAAAGCTTTCGAAAAAGAGCGACAAGAAAAGTAAAGTGTGGAAATCAAGAGAAGAAAATGAAACAGAATTGCATCAGTCTAATAGAGTTCATGCCAACCACCATAGATGAAATACAGAAAAGCAAGAGAAGTTTTCGATTCTCCCTCAACCATTGTTGTCAGCCCGACGAGTTAATGCAGGACCTAGGTGACCTAGGGTCTTGGCTGGGTTTTACAAAGAAAAAACCAGAGTTGCAATTAATTTAGTCAAACCAGAGTGACTTGTATATCAACCTGATGTAACCCATGTGAGACCTGACTTTTTTTTCTTCTCAATATACGATGTTTTGTCCCTACTTCCCTTTCATCCCTTACTTTTCTCCCCCCTCCTAGTTCATTCTTCATTTCTTCTTCGATCTCACCTCCATTGCCACCTCTTGCTGATTGGGAAAATCCAGATGATCTGGGACAGGGGTACTTGGTTGGGTTAATTCCTTGACATGGTTTAATAACCATGCCATGAAACTCTTAACACTAGTTCATATAATCCAAGAATTGGGCTCGCCATACTGTTTTATCACCCATCTGTTAAAAATATAACCGATGGTCATTTTCTTCTATCACCTATCAGTGAAATCAATTCTCGAGTTACTCACAAGTTTTTGCCTGTTCTTGAGCGTGTGGCAGCTCCATCTCCTTGAATACTTCCTTGTATCAAACAAAACCACTCGCTCGTAGTCTCAGTACCTGTCCAATGGATCATCATCGTCTTTTTTATGAAATCCAAGCCAAAGGAGAGCTACATTCTGGAAAGTGAAGGAGTGCTGCCAATGTCCCTCTCCAAGCTTCTCTTTAGCTCATACCAGAGGCTGCACTTTTTAACAACGATGCACAACTCTGGAATCAAACCGAAACCCTTTGCCCCAGCATTATCATCGTGTAATATGTATTCAAATCTCAATTCATTGCTGTCGTTGTTATAGTTTATGATTTCCATCAGAAACTGCTACTTCCTTTAGTTCTTCATGGTAATGTTGGTGGGCTTGGGAATAAAAGCAGGGCAACTAATTAAAAAGCACCGTGATTTTGAAACACACGTGAATCGTCAGAGCGACTTTAACAGGCAACCTTATCAGTATTCTTCCAAAATTTTCACAAGATATATAGCTATAGTTTGACATCTTCTCCGACTCTCCCTCCTCTAGCTTCTGCTTTTAGGTAGAAAACCTAGTTTTCTTCAAATGGCTATTCTCTGCCAAGTCTTCTGGATCTCTTAAAAGAAATGTTTGTGTAACTATGTATCTGTGTGTGTTTTTACATGTGGTCTTCACAGATTAGTAACAACGGGTTTAGCATCGACAGATATGTTTGTGTAACCATGTATCTGTGCGTGTTTTTACATGAGTTTTCTTCAGATATGTCTGGTTCAATTGGATCACTCTCTTCTTCGGTTGTTGAGAAGTGGCCTCTTCCGAGTCAATAATATATTGCAAAGAGTTACAGCTCCCTTGAGACCCATCCTGCAAGGCTAGAGTCTCTGCATAATTCCCTCCCCAAAACAGTACAGACTGAGGAAAACAGATAGCAAGTTTTCTTTCGTCAGTTTGAAGATCATACAAAACCAATCGGCGAATTTGAGTAAGAGAAGTTTCCCGTTCTCCCTGAACTCTAGTACCTTTCATATTTGAACAGATAATTGTGAATTGTACTTTAATCCAATTTTCCATGCACAATGACTACTGACTTGGAACCAACAGCTTCTGGAAATTACGTCTCCCTGAATACTTCGCTGGTCGTATCGAACAGTACCGCCCTCACATAGCCTACATCGTCAAATGGATCGTCTTTTTTACGATATCCAAGCCAATGGAGAGCTCCATTCAAGATAGCGGAAGATCGGTTTACAGATAGTTGGGGAGTGCTACCAATTTCCCTTCACGTGTTTCTATTTAGCTCGTGGACTTTTACCAGAGGCTGAAGATTATCTCGAAGACGCACAATATCGACAAGCTTGTAGTCACTAGTTCTGACATCAAACCAAAAACCCTAGCCCTAGAATAAAGATCTTCAGTTTCAGCAGTACAAGGAAAGGGAAGGGCTGTCAGTAAAGGATTCCAGATAACAAATATTGTGGTTGGTGTTGTTGTTATGATTTGAAAAAAAATTATTTTATAAAAGATATTTTTAGTTGAGGTTGGTTTGGAAAAATATATATTTGATTAAAATTATGGTTGAAATTAAAATTGAATAAAAAGTAGTTTAAAGTGTTTGGTTAAGAAAATGATTTTCAAATTAAAGTTATATATATTAATGATTTTTAATTTAAATATTTTTAATTTAACTATTGCTATTACATAATGAAATAAATAATATTTTATATAAAATATTTTATATTGTTCTTTTAAACTATTTATAATTATATTACGTATGAAATACATCTGACATGAACTACAGTTTTCATAAATTTTTTAAGAGCGCAACAACATCAGGTAAAATATAATCAAAATCAAAATTAAAATTGCAATTAAATTCTGCAAATGCTACGTCATCAAACGATCTTCGTCTAATTTATGTATTGTTATTGAATAATGTTTAACACCAGTTTTTTGAATAAAACACAATTAAAAATAAAAATAATTGTTTTTATTTTTATTTTGCTGAGTTGGATCTGGTTCAATATATTTTTAGCTTTAAACCGGATCCGGTCTAGCTAGAACAATGAAAAATGTCTCCACTAGCTCCACTGTTTCTACAAAATCTGTAACACAGCTGCAAAATTGATAGATCCTACCAGCATAAAACATTTTTTTCTTCTTAACCAAACAACATTATATATGGCTGCGGGTGAAGTTCACCCGCAGCCACACTATAAACATCACAAGCAATTACATGAATCAACAACATTAAATTTTTTGAAGTTCACATCATCTGCCATGAGGGGGAAGTCGATTTTTTTTTTTTATTATTATTTTAACAAAAAACCCATCATCCTCATCATGTAATTTGAATTCAGTTTTTGAATTTCGCTTCTCGTCATTATATATGATTTCCATCAGAAACTGCGACTTCCTTTTGTTCTTCATGGCAATGCTGGTGTGCATAGAAATAAAAGCGGGGCAAGTAATTAAAAGCACCATGATTTTGAAACACACCTGAATCGTAAGAGTGATTTACAGGTAATTTTTGCAGTATTTCTTCCACAATTTCAGGCGGCATATGGCTATAGCATGACATCCTCCTATACTCTTTTTGTCCACAGCAGCCTCTCCTTTTTGTAGCAACCCTGGTTCTAGAGGAATCGCGATTTGGCTAAAGCTTCTAGACACAGTAATTGTTCCAATTTCGGTATCTATAGGTCGGTTTCCGTAGAACCTATGAATACTTGAAAAAGGGGAAAAAACCCTGGTAGCAGAAATCTTTCCTATATAACTGACCGACTTCAGAGACTTAACAGCAACAACGAATTTTTCACAGCCGCCGTTCTACTTAACGTGGCCAACCCTACCTGTGTTATCTTACCATCTGATAATAAGACATGCGCAATCAAGAGAATCATAATTTATAATTAAGAGGAAAAATACAAAGAAAACAAAAACCATCATAATAATGCGTCCTAGTAGGAGTTGATTGAGTGCAGATTTATTAATTTATTTAAAACAATCAAGAATACACTGCTAAGCAAATTAAAGGGTTTGAGTTTGGCACTGCATTAAATCATGCAACAAAATAATTTGCGCATTATAATGTCAGATGCGGAAAATGAAGGATTGACTAGCAGACTTTATACAACTTTGAAATGACCAAAGTTTTAATGTCAATAATTTGATCACACTTTTAGTAACTTCCCCGGGATAATCGAGGATGTCTTACATATTTATTGAACTTTGGATCCATCAGCACAACGACGAACCCTCTCTTTTCATTTCAAAATATTATCTTCTTTACCTGGCTGGGTGGGATTATAATAGAATGGGCCCTCCAATGTCTAATATGGATTAGGCGAACTGCTAAAGGCAATTTGAACTGCACGAAGTACAAAGGTGGAGTGGTCATAGGACAGCAAAGAATCAGCTCTCTTGGATTCCACTAGGCCAAGTCTGATTCTTCACAGGGCTCAGAATTGCTTCAACTTCTGATAAAGTTTCCTGATCCTTGCCAAATGTAGCAAGTTCCGTAGCGGCATAAGCATTCTCCCTGACCTGATCATCAAATAAGGTATATCACTCACACAATTATGATGTACATGGTGTGTGTATATTTTTGACATCATTGCCATGACAAAAATGACAAATCAGATATATTGCACGTTAAAAGGAGTACTAGTTCAACAAAATAGTTCAATGAAATAGCTGCTATCTTCCTCTAAATTACTTTTTCAGCTTTTAGAATTGATGCTGTATGGCAAAATTCTGGACTTACTCCCATATAGCTGACTTACAAACAGATGATGTGCAAACAAAAACCTCACACAAAATGCAGATGTGGTCGTATTTATATATCTGAGCTAACAGGACCATGCCAGAGGAATTGATCAAACAATACAACGATAAAAAGCTTTCAGATACTGTGACAAACAAATTGAGCCTAACACTTCCACAACAAATAAAATAATGAAAGCAAGGCGCAACATAATGAAAGAGAACCTGTCTAACAGAGTTCATGCCAACCAGCACCGAGGATATATCTTTATTTGCCAAACTGTATTGCATTGCTAACTTTGAAATATTCTTCCCCTTCGCTTTACAGAAGGCAGCAGCAGCTTGACATGCAGACTGAGGGAAAATAAGCATACATAAACAAATCAAATAAATTTCAAAAAGCTGTAATCCATTTTCAACTAGGCAGACAGTGCAAGCATCTCCAAAATTTTCACGATTATATGCATGAGACAGCCATATTAAATATCCTGTTCAGATTGTCTGATCAGAATTCCTAATAGGAGTATCAGAGTTTGCATGTACCAGTGTGATTGATTACATCCATATTGAAAGCAACAGTCCTCAATCCCATCAAGAAACATGGGTGCTAGCCTCAACAAATTCATAGTGGACAAGGACCATGATTTGACAGATATTTATTTCAACTTAAAATTCTTTTCGTTATCATGATGTACCACTCTTCCATCTTATCAAGAGAGCTCCAAGTTTGATAATAGCCCCTGCAGATTAATCCAACCCTCTTAAAATATGATTGTGATCTTAATAGGACTGTATACATGCCAGAGTCTGGATGGTGGGTGCTGTGCAAATGTATACTCAACAAACCGGAACACAAATCTTGTTGAGATAAGGTGGGGCAAAACAACTTTGCAGGCAACATTTGCTTTGATCTAAGCAGTAATTTAATAAAAAGGACAAATGATATGGAAAGAAATCACCATAGATTATTTAAGGGGAAAGAGGGCAGACCTTAAGTTCAGCAGAAGCTGGATGCCACTCTGGAGGACCATTCTCTGTAAGTAACCCCATTGCAAGTGGAGAAGCACTAATCACACCTACACCTTTGCTCTTCAAGTAAGGCAATAAATCCACCAATGTAGAATCATTAACACTGTAGTGGCAATATGACAGAATAACATCAACAGTGCCTGGTGGCACTCGATCAAGAACATATGTAAATACACTTAATGGCAGCCCGGTTATACCGATAAAACGAATCTTCCCTGCTTCCTTTAGTTTCTGTAGCGCAGGAATTGTTTCATTCGCAATCTGTCATTGAAACCAAACCAGCCCAGGTCATTCTTGGCCATCACATCCTCATGCTTTTCTAAAAAGATGTGAACTTTAAAATCTACGCAAAGCTAAAAAACGTGGATATTGCAGACCCAGATAGAAAAATAAAATAAAATTAAGAACCTGATCAAGAGACCCATATTCAATATCATGGCATTGGAGTATATCAACATAATCCAACTGCAATCTTGCCAAGCTCTCATCAATGCTCTTAGTCACTCTCTCAGCACTAAAATCAAAGCCCTCCACGTACCTCCCACACTTTGTGGACACAATATATTCATTTCTCGGAACTCCTAGAGCTTTAAGTCCCTTACCAAGCATCTTCTCTGACAATGTCCCTCCATAATACCTATCAAATGGCAGAATCAATCATTATCTAGAACAAGAACATAATGAAAAACTGGCAAACAGATAGTAGCGGTGAGAGTCAGAAGAATGTTTGTTGAGGAAAAAAAAACAGAGACATACGGAGAAGTGTCAAAGAAATTGATGCCAAGGTCGAAGGCTTCGCGGACAGAGGAGATGGCGTCGTGTTCAGAGACAGGGCCGAAGACACTGCCAAGCGGGGAAGCTCCAAAACCGACGCAGCTAAGTTTGAGACCCGTGTTTCCTAAGGGTCGGAGCTCAAGGTTTGGGCGTGGAGGAGATGCCATCTGATTGATTTGTTAACGTTTGGAGAGCGAGAAATGAAATGAGAAAAAAGGAAGAATTTGTAAAAGGGTGAGAGAGAAAGGGAAGCGTGGAAGGTGAGGAGTAATTTCGTTTTTTTGGTTGTACGGATTTTATTTTAAATTAATGTTTTTTTTAATAATTTTAAATTATTTTAATATATTAATATTAAAATAATTAAAAGTGACTGGTACTTTCAAAATTCAATTCAAATTTTTGGCTGATAATACTAATCTTTATGTTAAATTTCATCCTTTACTTTCCATTCAATTCTCAAACTTAAATACCCTCTATTTGGAAGCAACAGATTTGCCTTGAATTAATTTTATTTTTGTTTGCAACTTGTTTAATATTTAATGAGGACAAAAATTATAATATTATTTAGATTTTAAATTTATTTTTAAAAATTATCAGTTTGAATGTTAGAATTTTTAAAACTATTAAAAATTTACTTGATCGTTAATTTTAGGATTTTAAAAATTAATCGAGATGTGCAATTATTCCATTCAACTTGAATCTTTTAATATCTGTCCAAGTTCAATAGAAAAATAAATGGGTCATGGCAGTGGAGCCACATTATTATTATTTTTTATTTAAAAAAGCTAACTAATCAATTCAAAAAAATAAAAATAAAAGAGCTACATTAAAAAAAAAATTAAAATAGATCCGCAAACCTCATTTTTATTACTAGTTTGTTTGATTTGCTGGTTTAATTGTAAAATTCATACATCAAATAATTTAATAATGAATTCTTATACTATATTGTTAATAAAGTCATTTAAATTAGAAATATAACTTGAATTAGTTTATGAAGAACAAATCCGAGCAGCAAAACCTTTCCCCCGTTAATTTACACATGGACAAAGTAAACTATTACATATTCAAAACAAAACCACTGAGATTAGTGGCCGACAAAATGACAAGAACAAAGAAACCGGCAGGAAACCTCCCCTCCACTCTTTTTTGTTTTGTTTTGTATTTAAAAAATATTTTTTAATTTTTTAATTTACTAATATTAAAAATAATTTTTACACCGTGCTTTCCTTTGTGCATTATCGTGGCCCATTTTATTGCCTTATCCAATCGAATGCAAAATGTGCTTGAACGCAACCCTGTCTTCTACATGATTTGGGCCTGAGCTCCCCTCTCTTGAAAGGCCTGTCAATAGAAGAGCGGCCCTGCAGAGCCCAATATATGGATTTAAACAGGGGTCAAGCACACAATTTAGTCCCTAGAGAAGGCATTCGCTACTATTGATGCCACCATCTGTTATTTCCAAGAGCTATTTATTTTTAAGGACCAATTCATGTCTTCAAGAAACAATAAGGACCAACCAGAACTAAAAAGTGGTCTATTCGGAATATTCTGAGTACTTCATTTTGCAGGCGAAGTTTCTAACTAAATAAAACTATTAAATAAAAAATTAGGTAGTGGTCGTTTATTTTCATGATCGATTCTAAATTAACATTTAATTGATAACACTCAAATAACTAAAATATTTTTATTTCTCCAAATATTTTTTATTTAAAAATATATTATAATAATATATTATTAAAAAGAATTTATTAAAAAATAATAAATCATATCTTGAAATCTTATTTAATAACTTAAATTATTATGTTTAGATAATTCTTTAACATGGTATTAAAGTTTAGTGATCAAGCGATCACGAGTTTAAATCTCACAATCCTTATTTATTTAATAAAAAATTAAACACAAGGTAGTATAAACATGTGCAAGTTTTAAGTCTAAAAGACTTTTACTTGATGGAATGTATTAGAAAATAATTTAAATTATATCTTAAGATTTTATCTATAAGTTTAAACTATTGGATCGAAACTGATTCTTTAACAAAAATTATTTTTAATATTAAAAATAGAATAAAATTATAATATATATATATATATATATATATTAAACTCACTGTTAAACTACAGCAATAAACACCGCAAAAACAAACATCCCCGGACCTACATTTGAGTTTCAACTATCACAATTGGCACTGGCAGTTTTCATTAATGAAAAAAAAAAAAACCTAAAATAATCCGGTGTTGAAGTCACTTTTTTCAAAACAAGCAAGCACCGACTACTTCGTTGTTTTGTTTATACCCAAGAACAACTGTGTGCCCTCCTTCTCTTCCTTCAATATATAAATATAAATTAATTATAATTAATGCTTACAGAAAGGACAAAGGAGATCGCATTGTCAATGTGCAAAGCCGTGTGAAGGTTCTCAATGATTTTCACAGGTGGGCAATAGCAAGCAGAAATCGAAACCACATAGCCAATATTTGCTCCAGCATTTTAAGGCCTGGACTCAACCATTGATCCGCTGGGAATTATAGATCTTTGCAGATCCATTTCAAGTTTTTCCACATTTAATTATTATTTTATTAACTCATGTTGCACTTAATTAATTCTTAAGTTTATACACTAGAGGTTGTTTGTTTTTTCGACAGGTTTTTTAAAATATTTTTTATTTTAAAATATATTTAAATAATATTTTTTAAAATTTATTGTTAATATTAACATGATATAAAAATATATAATTTTTTTTTAAAATTTAACCCGACAGCGTTTTGGCTGCAAAGAATCATGCTGTTAACCAGTCAAAAACTCTCATTACTTTTAGGCGCATCGTTATGGGTCCTCACTCGTAATCATGAGCCAACCTCTTTATGGGTCGGTTTTTCACAGGCCGTACCAGCCCAACATAGCAACAGGTGTCGTTGTCTTATTGGATTAAAAATAAATAAATAAAAAAGTCAAAGGAAAGTTCCAAGCTGAACCTACCATGTATGACATTTTTAAGCAAATACTTGCACGTTTCCTTCACACGGGTTTCTAACTGTTTGCATGATCGCTTCCTTGGATCATTTCGCAAGTAAATATTCTAAGACTATTTTTTTTTTTAGGTTTTATTAAAGTTACACATTTTTTTCGTGAATTTAATATGGTTGCATATTTATAAGCATCTTTTAAAAACCATACAATAAACTGTTGATATTTTAAATGCAATGGAGTTCACTTCTTTAATAACTCTAAAAATAAAAATCAAGCTCAATAATCAATGTTTAATTGCATTTACAAAATTATATGTATAAAAATGAAATTCACAAAAATAATATTGACTTTGTTCTAAAATAATAATAAAAAATCAACTTCAACTTAGCTAGTTTGATTGGGATATGAAGCCCGTTTGATTTTTAGTTTTAAAAATGTTTTTGAAAAAAATTATTTTTTTATTTTAAATTAATATTTTTTTATATGTTTTTAGATTATTTTGATGTGCTAATATCAAGAATAAATTTTAACAAATAAAAAATATATTATTTTAATATATTTTTAAATAAAATAATTATTATTATAATATCAAACAGATCCTTAATATCAACTTCAGCTTAGCTGAGCGTGTTTGGGAGTGTGATTGTTGTTACTTTTCAAAGTGTTTTTCACTCAGAAAAGTATGCCAATAATATTTTTTTATTTTTTAAAAATTATTTTTGAGATCATCATATTAAAATAATTTAAAAACGTTAAAAAAATATTAATTTAAAATAAAAAAAATTTAAATTTTTTTAAAAATACTTTTCAACAGCAATACCAAACATACTCAAAATTAATTAGCGAACCTTAATGAAAATTTCAACGGCTAGTTGGTAATCAATCTCATAAAGTCTGCAAAACAACAAAAATGATTTCATAGAGGCTAATTGGTTTGTCAGCAAAAACGACCCACTGAGTTAAAAATATTCCAATTTGCCATGATGTAGCCATCGAATTATTAAATTAATACAGCCTATAGGGATCAAAACCCCAAGGCCCTTTCACATCGCTTATCACACACGAGGTGGAAAAGCTATAAAAGTTGAATTAAGAGGGCAGGATCTCTCCTGCTTTAGTGGAGGTTTGACATAGAAAGCTTGGTGAGCACTTGCTATCGACGGCTGACAGTTCATGCGACTGAACATTTGTTCCAATTCCTGGTTTTTTGGTCTCTGTATGTATCTTTATCCGATAAAGCCTTCGGGGTTTTATAATGCTTATATAATCATAGTTCTGAAGTGTTTGTATCTTATAAGTACAGGCTGTAGCAATTATATTTTTATTCGAAACTGTTGTCCTCTCCTTCTTTGATTTGCCTGTGTGAGTGCGATTTATGTTTGTTGATTTGCATAGTTTTGGATTTGTGTATAGTTCATTTGATCGAATTAATTCAGCTGTTTTGGTGACCGCCCCACCACACCAGTATTGATTTTCTCCTGTTGTCTTCCCATCATCAGAAAGGAGCTTCTTCCATGGAGGCTTCATCAATTACAGCTTTATGTGAACTGGTATGATGATTGTTGAGCTTTAATTATCAGGTATAGGAATTTGGAAGCTTTTTGTTAGTAATTCAGGAATTTCTGAAATTTAAATACTATTGGCCCATAGGGAATGGAGGATTCAAGCTTCACCAACCAGTGGTTCATGAACTCTCTTGATGATACCAGCTTACTACCATTTGCTGCTGCATTTGGAGAGAACATACATCACTCTTTCTCTCACCAAAACTTCAACCTCAAAACCTCCATGGATAGTGTCAGACCAACAAAACAACTGAGAACTGATCATTTGTCAAACCCACAACCTGCTTTTTCTCCGAACATTCTTTCCTTTGTCAATCCCAACCATGCAAATCAAATGGGATTGATGAAGCCTAAAGAGGAGGCGGTGTGTTCTAAGAGCATCAACAATCTCCCTTCTGACATGGTAGTTTCTCAAGATTCCTTTGGGAACCAAAACTATGCATTCAAGGCCTCCCAAGGACCTAAGATGATTAGCGCGAACGGTACTAGACTTTCTCAAAGTCAAGATCACATTATAGCAGAAAGGAAGCGGCGGGAGAAGCTCAGTCAACGATTCATAGCTTTATCTGCTGTAGTTCCTGGACTAAAAAAGGTATCAAACTTATTTTAGATAATCCTTTATTTTACCATTCCTGATAACTTTATGATTTCCAAATATCTTGGCTTCTGCGGTAACTTATATATGGGAGCATGTTTGTCTTTAGATGGATAAAGCTTCTGTTCTAGGAGATGCTATCAAGTACTTGAAACAATTGCAAGAGAGAGTTAAGACACTTGAGGAACAAACAAAAAGGAAAACCATGGAATCAGTGGTTATTGTGAGGAAATCTCATGTCTATGTTGATGAGTGTGGTGAAAACTCTTCCTCAGATGTGTCTAAAGGACCTATTCATGAGACATTGCCAGAGCTTGAAGCAAGATTCTGCGACAAACATGTCCTCGTAAGAATTCACTGCAAGAAAAACAAAGGAGTTTTGGAGAAAACAGTGGCTGAAGTTGAGAAACTCCACCTATCAGTTATCAGTAGCAGTGTCCTTACGTTTGGGACTTCTGCTCTTGATGTTACTATTATTGCACAGGTAATTAAGTTCTGTCCTCAACCATTCCTTTTAAACATCCAGTTCAACATGTTTATGCATGCGTCTTCTCTTTTGTCAAATGCTAATAAAAAACATATTCAAATTTTGCAGATGGATATAGACTTCAACATGTCAGTGAAGGATCTAGTGAAGACTTTACGCTCAGCTTTCCAGTATTTCATGTGAAAAATAAGCTCCGACTTCAGTTCATACGATGGTCCCATTAGTTTCTTTGCTGCTGCTGGAAACTTCGAAGACACCATAAATAATCAGAATATATAGACACACACACAGCTCAAAGCTATCTTTCCAAAAGTAGACAAGGCTTGTAACGCACCACCACCTTCTATCCTCACATATAAGCTTATTTGCTGCGATGTTCATTTTGCAGGAGGGTTTTTTCTAATCAGTTTTTGCATGGTTATTGAATCCTCAGCTATGTTCAAGACCCATCTGTATCAAAAGAGTGATCTCGCTGCTTGTTTAGGCCTTTAATTTTTTTTTACTGTGAGGTTGATTATTCAACTGAACATGTTCAGTCCCTTTCTTACCTACTAAGGTGGTTGAATAGGGAAGATGGTTTTTTAGGTGTGTAGACAACATGCTTTGCTGTTGTAGTTTGTTTGGTCAATGTTTTAAGAGGCAGTCTGTGTCCTCTTTTCTCTTTGTAATGTTCTAATAATGATTTGTAACAATTTCGTCCACACCAATGGAATAATAATTACTACAAAAAATGGGTGTCGCTGGTTTCTCATGTTCCTTGAAATCACCATATGGATTTTCAGCAGCTACATATCATGGAGCCAAATGGGTTAGTCATGATCAGATTGGATGATCAGCTAGCCCCTATTGCATGGAAAATCACCTTCTCATAGCTGACCCTGGCTTAAATTGGTTCCAAGGAAAGTTTTCCCTTCTAACTTAAAAGGAAATGTAATTTTAATCAGATGCTCTTTCTGTTCCCTAGAGTTGCTTGATTGCTGGGAATGGCTTGTGGAACTGATACATTGCCAACAACCATGTTAAGCTTCCCGGAAAGTGAGTCGGGAATTTAGTGCAGTATCCGACTTAAATCTAGACGTGAGAATGTGTCGCACACAAACACAATAACAATCTTTATTTGAGATTTTAGAAGATTATGTTAAAGCTCAAGAGATATAAAAAAGATGGTATCGTATATTTAATTTATTATATTTGGTTCAATTGAGCACACTTCAAAAGAATTACCTCTTTCATGAATCCATGATCATAGAAAGTCGCTACTTGGACGTTAACATCAGAATCAGAACAAAAAATGGCCATTGTTGCCGAGTAATTGCAATCTCACCAGGAGATAAGGCAGGGCAGCGTTGAAATCAAGGAAAGCTCCCATCCCTTGTCAAGTTTTGCAGGATCGAGTACGTTACACTAATTAAATGGCTATGGAGCGCATGATTGATGTAGCTCCATAACCGACGAGCTTTTTTGGTGCTTGATGATGACTTCCAAGAATTGACAGTCCGCAAAAGTTTTCGCATCACAGTGGATCGTGTAGACAGTAATAAAAGTGTCGTCCAAGACATGAATCTGACTAATCTAATATTAATTGAATTATTGAAAGGAATCATTATAGCCTTAGTCCCCACAAAAGATTGTGATCTTGCGATGACTTTCATCTCTCTCTCTCTCTCTCTCTGTCGCATTGAAGATAGCTATGGATTAATTGTTCCCATTAAAAAATAAAAGAAGAAAATGAAAACCAAGCAGCAGATACGCACATCAAAATGGAGAAACATCGCTTGCAAAACCGATCAATGTCCAAAAGTGACAGACCATGTCGATCAAAAAGAAAAGAAAAAGACAAACCTATCGACAAGATTTCACATCTCACAGTACAATGACAAATACCATGACCTGACCATCACATGATATGAATTATCGTTTGATATTTGGTCTAAAGGTGCTCATTTGATAGCCAGGAAAATACAGATGACAGATAAGCTATACTGCGTAATAGGCTTTGAAAATCTACTCTTACAAGGATCCTACCGGTGAGTTTCCTCTGAGAAAGGCTCCTTCTCAATTAAATCAAGCTCCGGTTCATGTTCAATGTATAGTTAGCTGGTTATTTCATACTATTTATTATCATAAACATAGAAGGTATTCTCTGCAAGTCATCATTAATTTGCAAATATTGCTGACTTCGAGATGGATAATAGCGAGGCGAGGAAGCTCGAGCTTCAAACCTCTTGAAGATGGAGGAAACATTGAGTGCCGGTGCTTGTTTTTTTTTTTCCCCAGAATCATACTGAGGAAATGCGAGTTCTGAATACGACAAGAAAAGCTGATGTAACGTAAAGGGCCGTGAAGAGGTGATTGGTTGATGATTTTTTACTCAATTATTATAATCAGTGAGAGACAGACACGTCTTCCTTAATCGACAACCTCAATTAAATTATATGCTACTTCCGCACAGGGGAAGCCTATCTTCGTTCCATAAAGCGATATACAAGGAATTAAAAACATATGAAGCACAAGTGGGCGTCCCGACTACAAAAATTCAACCCATCTCCTGGAATCTTGGAAATCATAAATCCTTTTCATATTTTTCAGCATCTCGGAACCATCTTCATCGCTTGCCACTGTGCGGAGTACGGACAGGCTGGACCAACTAATGTACCTAGATTGACTCCAGGAACCCAACCCACTTTTCAGAGGCCAACAAATTCTCACTTTTGAATATTCAGTTCTGCTACAATTTCATGTTAATATATATATATATAGATATATATATATATATATTCTCATGAATAGCCATTGATAGTTCAAGAAAAAAGATTGTTTTCTAACCCCCTTTTTCCGATCAGGTTGATCGCTTGAAACTAGAATTCTACATGCCGGATTTATTGGAAGCGAGGATGAATATGAGAGTCCACCTGTTTACACACGGAGAGCGAGGGAACAAGAGACTGAATGCAGCCATTCCAAATGCCGTGACGGTGGCGAATATTGGCACCGACGATTATGATGGTTTCTGGAATGTTTGACCGGACAAGTGGATGTGACCCTGTATCCCTTCGATTGTGATCGTGGTGGTCTTAACCCTGAAAGCGCGTCAAATTAATAGTAAGAAGAAACTAAGAAAAGTACAGTGCTAGCGGCAACCGCTTTATTCTTTTGAAAAATTAAGTTACTTTTTGGGTTGGGCATGCTTGTTTTTCTATTTCAAAATATTTTTTAAAAAAATTAATTTTTTTTAATTTTAAATTAATATATTTTTAGTATTTTCAAATCATTTTGATATAATAATGTTAAAAATAATTTTTTAAAAATAAAAAATATCATTGGCATATATTTTAGCATGAAAAATTATTTGAAAAAATACCACACTGCTAAACAAGCTTACAAATGTATTACGATGAAACAAGATTTTGTTTGTATCTTTATATATTTTTATTAAAAAATATCAAATAAAAAAATATGAATATAAATTTTTTGAATTACCGGTGCAATGAACTAGCATGCGTGAATATAAACACACTCTAATAGAGACACGTTTAAATCTAACCAAAGTCAGATCCAAAAGCTGATTGAGTCTGGCTCTAATTAAACTTAGCCACGAATGGGTTTAGTAGTGTGTCAAGTCTTGAGCGTGTTGGGTTTGGTCAATGCTAGACTCAACAGTATGCCAAGCTCAGATGTGTTGAGTCTAGCGTTAACCACACCCAACTATGCTTGGACTTGACAGTGTGCTGAGCTTTAGGAGCGTCGGGTCTGGTCAATGTCAGACTCATGTTAGGGACTAACAACACCAGTTCCATGTTTGGGTGTGACAACATCTATTAAACCCAACACTTGGGTATGGTGGATGACGTCATACCCAACATTTGGGCCTGGTAGTACGTTAGGCCCAGGCGCAATCTAAGTCTGATGCCTGCCAAACCTAACTCTTGGGTCCAACAGGTGTTGCCAAGCCTAGTAGCTTAACCTAATGCACTTTTAGGCCAATAGGATGGGTCTGACACGTGTTTTCTAAAAGTATCGAGCCTGATTATTTTTGTTATCATAGCCCGGGCATGGCCAAATTTGCTACACCCACAGATTCAAATATAATATATGATCTGACACCATTAATTCCATATATTTTTTCCAAAAATCTTAGAGAATTTATTTCTCAACAAATAAGCTTAATTAGACAAATCTACATTTCACCAACACCATTAATTGTATTAAAATCTTTCATAGCTCATCATGTCTCTATCTTTTTGTTGGATAAAATAAGTGGAATACAAATCACAATACAACTTAAAATATCACAAAGATGAAATTACAATCTAGTCCCTCATCTCCATAAAAGGACAAAACTCATGAGCTATAAATATACTATAAGACCTTCAGAACAGAGATTCATAATCTTCATTCTCTACTACATATATATTTTTAGAGCATCTCTCTCTAGAATATCATTATATTTTCTTTCTCTATAAAGATATTTATTTAAGCATCGGAGAGTCCCCACCTCCACTAAAGGGGATCTTTTATAAGTACTAGCCACAAGCACCTTAGCCTACCAAGTATCAAGTATAAGTTATCAACTACCTTGGCTAGAGAGAATGAATGAGATTGCTATGACTAATTGATTAGCCAACCCAGGATCCCTTTTCCTAGACTATTTGGATTTTTTAAGACATCATGAAGTTACCTAGTAAATCTCCAAATTCATCTAATGAGTGGCGTGAGACCCGCTAAACTAAAATTACACTAAATAATGCTATACAAACAAATGAACAAACCCTCGTGAGTCTTTCCAAAAATTAATTTAACATGACTAACTTATCCTCTCTAATTTACAATAGCGTTTTCTTTTGGAAAAAAAACTTTTGATATCTTTAACAACCGATCCAATCAAGGGTTTCTAAACCTGGTTAATCAAGCAACGAAGGAAAAGGAATGGGTCAAGACTCTGAGTATGAGATTTTTTTCTTGATTTTTCTTATTATTACGAGTCTTTACAAAAAAAATAATTACTTCAATTGTTTATAGTATTGTTGAAATCACACATTTAACTTTATTTCCTTTTGTTTTTTAGAGAACCAAATTCACGGGACATGTACGAAAATATTTTAACCATTTTCCTCCTTTTATTTTTCTCGAAATGACAGATTTCATCCATCCAAATTTTTATTCTGATTCATAGGTTTTCCTTCCAAATATTGTGTTAGGTGATCCTTTGCTTTGCTATTGTAATTTTCATATGAAATCTCTTCTTGAATTATATGCATCACCAACCCTATTCCTTCATATTAAACATATAGTTACTAGTCGGTGATGTTATTATGTTTATCCTTTTAATCATTTACATTAACAGAAGGTATCATGGTTTGAAAATGTTATTTTTGAAATTTGCAATAAGGTGTCGTGTCATGCTGTATTTGGCTATAATGTATAGAAAGATCTTTGGTTCTAATCCGACCTTCCACTTACTTCTTTTAATGACAAGTCATTTATTTAACATCAACCGAACATTCAATGCAAAAACAGCTCTAAATATCTTTGTACCCCACCCTCCTCCATTTCTTCCACGTCAATATAAAGCTTATTCCTTCTCTGAACACCAATAGATCTTAACCAATCATCTTTCACCTTCGTATCATTTTCTCTCTTCTCATTAGCCCTTTTTATTCCATGTCACCATTTCACAAACCCTCCACTAATCTAGAACCTTCTCCCTTTTATAAACCTTGAAAATTAAAAAAATCCCCCTCTCTAAAATCCAATTCTCAATTTATTGATTTCCCCTTTTAGTTTGATCCCCTCATTTGGTTCACATATTAATGGCTATGAAATCATCAAATAAATACCTAACCCTAATCTCACTAATTTACAAATTTTATGCTTAATAAAAGCTTTGATCTCCACACTACACATCAATTCCCCTCCCCATTCAAAAGTGATCTTGGTATGTAATTAACTTCATAAACTGTTAATTCCTCTAACCGCATCTTTCATGTTGTAGAATTTAAAGGAAGTGATAGTGTAGGGTTTAGGGTTTCAAACAAGTGATTTTAAGATTTATGTTTTGATTTAAGAGACACACTCTTTTACCAATCTTCAATATAAAAAAAGGATGGAGATTTAAACATGTGCAGAATATGAAAGACATGTAAATATAATAGTTGTAACAAACTAGCTAATTTGATCATGTGAGATTAGTTAGTAGTGAGATAGTTAATTGTTAAGGTGGTTAGTCGTTCGTAGTTGGAATAAAGTAGTTATAACAATTGTAATTGGAAGGAAAACAATAGAATATAAGCTGGTGTATTGGAAATATAAAGCGTAAGAAATAACAATAAGAAGGTGTGACATGGTATCAACTTCATGCAAGGGTATCAACTTCAAGCTTTTTTGAAGTTATTACAATTAGGAAGGTGTGACATGGTCATAGAAGTAGATCAATTAAGAATTTATTCTCCTATCGTATTTGATTTTATCAAGATGAAGATTTCTTTTAGAAAAAGAAAGAAGACCAATAGAGTTAAAAGAGATAATGAAAGAAGCCATATTAAAGATGATACTAACAATTAAAGTTCATAAAAATTTAAATGAGGCTTTGTTTGGTTTTGTTTAGCAATTGTTTTCAATAACAGTCTTAGAAAAGCCAAATAAGAAGATTGAAAATACAAAAGTAGAGGCATTGTCAAAAGAATTTCAGTCTATCTTTGATGAACCTCAACAATTACCATCAGTGAGGAAACTAGATTATAAAATTCCTCTTGTTCCAAAGGTGTAACCAATTAACATCAGACCTTACAAGAGTTTTTTCATTTATAAAGAGGAAATTCAGAAGTTGGTAAAGGAAATATTGTCAAATGGCATTATCTAGCACAATTAATGCCCTTTTGCATCACCAGTTATACTGGTTGAGAAGAAGGATGGAACATAGAGGCTTCGCATGGATTACAGGCAATTAAACAACATCACAATACAAAAAAAGTTTCTAATACCTCTCATTGATGAATTGATGGACAAGTTGAATGGAATAAAGTTATTCTCAAAACTGGACTTGAGATCAAGCTATCTCATGTTAAGGATGTGTGATGAATGAATATGTATAGAAAACAATATTTAAAACTCATTATGGACATTACAAGTTAAAGTTAATGCCTTTCAGTTTAACTTGCTACCTTTCAAGCTTTAATAAATAATATGTTAGAACCTTATTTACAAAGATTATTTTTTATGACATAATCTATAGTTCAACATTGGACTTACACATTACTCATCATAGAACTATTTTGGAAGCATTACATAATAATCAATTATTTGCCAAACGATCTAAGTGCACATTTTATGAAGACAAAGTAGAGTATCTTGAGCATATTATTTGTTCTAAATAAGTTGTAACTTATCCAAGAAATACTAAAGATTTGAAGAACTAGCCTGTTAAAAAAAAAGGATTAAAAGGCTTATTGGGACTAGCAAGCTATTATAAAAAGTTTATCAAGAACTTTGGCATCATTAGCAAACAACTCACTGACTTGCTAAAAAATAATAGTTTCAAATGGAATGCTAATGCTAAAAAAACATTTGAACAACTCAAAAGGGATTTGTATCAAACTATTGTCTTGGCCTTATCAAATTTGCATAAGATGTTCATCTTGGAGACTAATGCATGTACTACAGGGTTGAGAGATGTATTAAGCCAAGAAGGATTACCTATAGCCTGTATCAGCAAGGCATTAGGTGTGAAGCATATGGGATTATCGGTTTATAAGAAAGAAATCATGATTATTTGATGGTTGCAAAAAGATGGAGGCATTATTTGGAACGTGACCAATTCCTCATCAAGACTAATCATGCAAATATGAAATACCTGCTAGAGTAGAAGAAACACACTCCATTGTAAAGAAAAGGGGTAGCTACGTTGATGGAGCTGGGATATGTTATATAATACAGGAAAGGAAGGGAAAATATAGTGGCCAATACATTATCAAGAAAGGTTGAATTACTCTGAAATTCAAAAGAGTTAAGTGAGGACCAACAAGGTAGTAATTATGGTATGGTAGTAGTGGTTCCATCTTAGTATATGGAAATCAATGACTCCTATAACAATTATTGCGGGGCGACGTCAAATGATGTCAGTAACCTCCTAAGAGGTATTGAGAAAGGAAAGGGTAAGTAAGTTGCATTGTTGTTTGATTATTTTTCTAAGTTGTGTTTCTATCCATTGGTCTTTTTTAAAGTCCAAGGCAAATCTCTTTTCATGAGAGAATCTCTACCGTATTGGGTGAAATCTTAACCGTTCAAATTATAGCATTACATTTATTTTCTAAATATAACTAATTCCTAACATTCTGAATAGAATAATTGTTATGCGTTTTTTGCATTTTGGCCAAACCCTAATAGATAATCATAAATTGGTTATGATATTCGTTTTTTCTTATAAAAACAAGGCATGATAAAAATGTTCTAATTTTTAGAAAATATGTTTGAAAACATTTTAGAATTTGACCATATGCACGAAAGCAAAACATTTTTTTTTTGTAAGAGGAAATTAATTTTCAATTTTTTTAAGAAAAGTTTCGGAGAAAACTGGGTATTTTTAATACTAGATCTATATCTTACAGTGAAGTCTACAACTCGATATTATGTAAAACTATTGAAAAAAAATACGAGTAAATCACAAATATTTTGAAATGACCATTGTAATTTTTTTATATATTATTAAATATAAATTGGGCTAGATCGAAACTGGTCCTGCCCGACTTAGTCGAGTTGGGCCAACTATCGGGCCAACAGACCCATCTTCTTCTTCTTCTTTTGGGTCGGGTTAGACCTGACCTAACCACATAAGTTGGGCCAAGTAGGTCCAACCTATCTCAAGAGTTAATTATTTTGCGAAATGTGAATCAATATTCACATTCTGCATTCAACTAAAAAGGTTTTAGGAGGAAATGAGGGTTGGAAGAAGAAGAAGCTCACCTGGTACAGGAGTTTCAGTTGTGATTAGGAGGTCTAGCAGGTGGCTTAAGAGGCATTAGTGGAAGAAATGGTGGCTAGTGTTAGTTGTGGGAGAAAAAAGAAGCCGACGAAGGAAAAAAATAGGCTGCGGCGGCGACTGTTACTATTATTGGTGAGAGGATGAGTTGGTAGAGGAGGTTGAGTCACCGTTGGTCACGGTGTGGGTGAGGTTGGAGTGGCTGAGATCTCCGTGGAGACAGAGGGAATTAATAGAGAAAAGTGGCGACATAAAGAAAAAAAAAAGTAAGGAGGTAGATTGATTTTTTTTCAACTTTGCACTTGATTTTCTTCATGCTCATGCCATGAAATCCACCCCTATTTATAGGGAGTGGAAGATACATATTTTTTCTTTAATGATACGTAATCTTGGCCCTTGATTTAGCCTCGAAGCAATCTCAACCATTGGCTTAAAGTGGGCATCATGAATTGTCAAATGAAGGATGCTTAAGTTAGCCTATTTGGGTTGGTGCCACGACCGTTGTGGTGTTAATCGATTAAAAAGGGTCATGCCAGAGTGTAATCAAATGTGAAGTGATTATTTTTGTGCAAGTTTTGTTATATTTGGTGGAGAGATGAAACAATGCCACTTGAAAAGTACCTCCTTGGCAGTCGTTTCGTTGAAAATTGGAGAAAAAGAAGAAGATGAACAATAACCAAAACAAAGTTGTTTTGGTAAGGTTCAATTTAGTCCTTCGATTTGTGATTTCTATCAATTAAACCTCTAATTGATCCTAAACTTCTAATTTTATGCAATTTTTCCCCTGATGAACTTCAATGTTAGCCTCGGATTTCAACACCTTTTTCATTTTTGTTATTGTTCATGGATTTCTTCAATTTTACCTTCAATTGGCCATTAAACTTTCAATTTCACTCATGATTTTAATCAATTAAGCCCTCATAATTCGACGTCTTTTTCAAAATGGTCATTGATTGCGAATTTCTTCAATTTAGCTCTTAATTGACCCCAAAACTTTGATTTTGTTGTGATTTTGCCCATGATTTGAACCAAATGACTTTGTGAAAATTAAGTTTGGACTTCTAAAATTCTAATATTCTCAATTAAGTCCAAATTGGGTTCCTAAACTTTTGTTTCACCAATTAAGCCCCTAATAAAATTAATTTGATCAATTTAAAATAATTAAGTCATTGCATCTAATTAAATTCTTTAATTAGATCCAAATTAATTCTTTAACATAATTAAACTTTTAATTTGACTCATGATTAAATCAAATTGACCTATTAAAAATCTAATTGTATTTCTGAACTTAATTTTTATGCAAAATCTTTTAATAATATTTAATTTGATCTTAAATCTGCATTGTCTCTCTAATTTTAGATATAATGAGGTACTTACAGCTTGATTTTTCTATATTTAAAATCCTTTCTCTGCTAGCTTTTTCAACGTCACTAGTCTCCTTACTATTATTATTATTTCATTATTTATTTTTTATTTTGAAAAAAATAGTAAAATTTTGGGGAATAACCGAAACATTGGTTATGACAACAATGATCCAAAATGGAAGAATGTTGTGGCTGAGAAACTAATCAATGCTGCTTGTTGGCCCGACTACAATCTTTCTGATGGAGTATTAAAATACAAAAACATAATTGTGATTGAGAATAATGATGACTTAAGAAACAGATTGGTGGGTGCTGCACATGATTCCTACACAAGAGGGCATGCAGGAGTTCAGAACTCTTAAAAAAGGTTGAAGGCATTTTTCTATTGGCATGCAGCGAAACAAATGGTTAAATAATTGGTGGAGGAATGTGATGTTTGTGAAAGAGCAAAGATATAGAGAGTGGCTTATCCTGGCCTATTGCAGCCCCTTCCATTACCAGAAGGCACATGGAGGAACATCACGATATATGGACTCCATTGAATATCTACCTAAATCTAAGGGAAATGATACAATTATGGTGATAAATGATAGATCCATCAAATATGCTCATTTCATTACACCGTCCCATCCTTTTACAGCTCAGGATGTTGCTCCAATATTCTTGAATAATTTCTGTAAGTTTCATGGACCCCAGCTTCAGTTTTCACTAACAAGTTTGTTCTGGAGGGAATTATTTAAAAAGTTGGGAGTTAAGTTACTTGAGCTCAATATATCACCCCCACACAGATGGACAATCTGAGAGGGTGAATCAGTGTTTGGAAAAGTGCTGAAGAAGTATGACGATGTATAATCCTAAGAAATGGCTTTTACGGTTGTCCTTGGCCCAATGATTGTATAACACCAGCTATCATTCATCCATTAAAATGTGTCCCTTTCAGCCACTGTATGGATACCAACCTCCCAGTAGGGGAATAGTGCCGCAAGACATATATCTCTAGTGGTGGCAGTGGATGCTATGTTGCAGTTAAGGTTGGACATGGATCAGGTTCTTCAAAGACAGTTAGGAATGGTAAGAGAGAGGATGAAACATGTGGCTGGCAGGGGAAGGACTAAGAGAGAGTTCAGCGTGGGAGATTTCTTCTACCTTAAACTACAAACATATAGACAGAAAAGTTTGGCTTTGAGGAAAGACTTCAAGCTTAACCCTAGATTTTATGGTCCTTATAAAGTGATCTAGAAGATTGGTGCTGTAGCTTATAAATTACAACTTCCAGAAGGAGTTTTAGTTTATTCAATCTTCAACGTCTCATTACTTAATAAGAAGGTGGGAAGGAATGTGGTGGTATCAACTACATTACCTGCAATGGATGGATATGGGAAGATTCGTTATGAAGAAAGGTAACATGGCCGCCACAATGGGGATGATGCGGTGGTCTAATCTGTTCGATGAAAACGCTATCTGGGAAGATTTATATGAGCTTAGTAAACAGTTTCCAGGCTTCTGTCAAGATTCTTGAGGGCAAGAATCATTTTAAGAAGGGGGAATTGTTACCAGTCTTCAATATAAAAAAAGGATGGAGATTTAAGCATGTGCAGAATGTGGAAGGCATGTGAAGAAAATAGCTGTACAAACTAGCTGATTTGATCATGTGAGATAAGTTGGTTCTGTAGTAGTTAGTTTTCAAGGTAGTTAACCGTTAAAAGGTGGAATAAAGTAGCAAATACAGTAATTCTTCTTTTCTCTACTTTTCTTCTATAATTCTTCTCTTTAATCCTATAACTCTTCTCTTGTTAAGCTGATACCTTAAAACACTCGTTAGTCATTCAGTGGCTTATGAATTTAATGTGGAGGTCGATAATAAGGTGGTTCCGTTCAAGTTATTGGACGACGTGAACCGCTGGGAGTTTGTTGATTTGCCTATTTTTAGAGTTGAAGACCCTGTTAGACCCGGTGATGAAAACGGGTTGATGGAACCAAAAAAGGATGGTAATGGGTTGCCTGTTTTAGCTCCGTTTCATCTTGCTGGGCCCATCGAGATATGGGTTCAGGATGCCAAAGATATGCGCTTTTCATTGCCGGTATGTGATTGATTTCCATTTTATTCGGTTCATTCCAATTCATTCCGGGCTCTTAACAATGGTAGAATTTATTTTTGCTACCATGATTTCGGCTACATTTTCACCCCTAGTTTACCATAGGAAATTTCTTCGGGATCTGAAAAGATTTATTGTTATTTTTAAATCTGCAGCATGATGTGGATGCTGGTGTCTTGAAGAAAGTCATTTTAGCAGATGGTGCTGTTGTCCCGGTGAAGGGTGCGAGATCAGTTAGTCTGCGTCGCCCGATTGATCTTCCATTGCCACAAAATCGAACTCGATCTAGTTTTGCTTCTGGGCTTCTAACCTTAGCTGAACAACTGCGTCATGCTGTTCGTTCTGAAGGGGCTCCGTTCCTCTCTCCAAGGATTGTTGGGCCCACCTCGTTCACATCTCCATCATCATCACCTTCTTCTAATAACAGACTCAAGCTGAAGCGCCTTGCTCCTGGACTTGTGGAGCTATCCTTGCCTGCAAAATCTCAACCTGTTGATGCCCTCTTCACCGTTGATTTGGAACAAGCTACTACTGTTCTAACTCCTGAACATTTCACTGCAATGTGGCCATTCGCTTCTGTGAATGGCTCAAACTCGAACTTGGTTGGTTTCGAGAAATTTCTTACCTCTATGTTGGGTCCCAAGGCTAATAAGAAAGGTTCCTTCAAGTTGTTGAAGGCAGATGTGTCAGCTCAGACATTTGCTAAGACAGGGTTTGGTGTTGAGAAGAAATTGAAAGAAGTAGATGGGCTTGGTCTGGAGGCTATTCCTAAATGGAGGACAAAGCCTGGGAGTTTGAGGATGCATTCGAGGGTATTGGCTAAGGTTGATGGCCAGAAGATAGTACCGGAGGGAGTGGTGCAGGTTAACCCTGTGATCGTGGAGGATACAGTGGCTCCTCATGTGCTTAGAGGGAATGTGAGCATGTCCAGAACTCCCGTTGTCCACCCTCCTTCCAATCCCTTCACCTTGTAAATCCTTTTGCTGGAGAAGCTGTGAATATTCTTTTTTCCAGTTATACGTAATGAGATGGTAGAGATGGACGTTGCAAAAACTATTGAACGAAGAAGATATGAAAAGGTTCATATTGTCTGTTCTATGAGTGATAAAATGATAGCCTTCAATCTTTTGGTGTTTCTTATTAATTATGTGTTACCAACATTTTCTTGGCAGCACCTGGAAATCTTTTTCAGGAGCTAGTCCAACAGGTTACATATAATTATCATTTATAGCTAGTCATTTCTGATAACTTTCTGGAAATATCTGCTGTAAAATCAATTCAGAAAGTGCAGGTTATAAATCAGGTCAAGAGAGAACGTGCTGATCATACTTTTTTCCGGTGAAATTCATTATATTTAAGGCAGTATCAAGATGGAAACCATTGCAGTAGACAAAACAATCTTTACCAATCGAATTAATGTGAGGATTAAGGAATTTGAGCATTAAATCCAGCCATCTGTTGCTTTCCCCATGCGTGGAATAAAACAGCTGGACGGGATTTAAGATGAAGCTTTCGTGTTATGGGGAAACAATGCCATTTGTTGTCGGTTCTTCAAACAAGCCGGTGGAGTCAGTTTACCTCTTTATAACCACTTCTGTGGAGAGACGGGTATGTTATTTTGGGCAATAGATTGGTCAGTTGACATGTCTCTGTGGTAAAAGATCGATTCTGGGTGTTCAAAAATACTGAACTCAGACTTGACGCCATAATTGCAAGTACTCTCTAAAGCCATAAAAGATGTTAAAAAATGATAACTCTTGGTGGGTTTCGTATCGGCTAATATCATTTTTCAGTAGAGTTGATTTCCAACAGGTCCGGATACAAGAAACTACTCATTTAACTCTGCGTAATTTGCTTTACTTGGATAGAAACTATTTCCTGATGAAGGAAACCCCCTTCTGAATGCTTTCTGCCAACTCTTTTTTAGCCCTTTCCAACCCCACCCTGTTAAAAACATAGTTAAAAAGGTGAATATTTTTGTTGATTGTCTTTTACCAACAAAGGAAAGCCAGACGAGTGGTGAAATGCTTTCTTCATACCTCTCATATTCGTTTAGGGGACCAAGTTGATAGACTTCCTCGGCCCCTCTGCGGCCGAGTCGTACCTTGGTTGCGAAGAATGGGAGTTCTATCACCTATTATGAACAATATGCTTCATTATTGAAAGGTTAAACTAGCAAGTGTGAAGATTCTTGCAAAGGAAGGCTTCCAAAAAAATACCTCAGAAGCTACAAATGCACATTCCACAACACCAGCATCTCCCCTCAAGCCACGGAGGCAGGCATCTGCAAATTTAACAGCTGCATACGCCTGTACAATTGCATATCCCTTGTCAAATTTTTGGTTCAATAAGTCCACTAGGTTTGTAATTTTATAGTTCACTTTTGTAATCAAAGTTGCAGAATGAAAAAAGAAAAGAAAGGAGGAGATAGATTGGCTAACCATTGACAGTGTTGCAGAGCCAGCCCCAGCTTTCGCCTGCCAATAACAGGGACATTGTTTAATGTAGTTTAACCAATCTATTAAATCCAAATGGAAAGGAAGCATACAAGAAGTTTGAGGAACTTGTATGTTGGGAACCATGAACTTAAGAACAATTGCATTGAAAATTTGATGAAAATAGGATGCAGAGAGATGATACACGTGCCAGCATGAAAAGGAGAACTCAATTCCTGCAGAGACACTGTGGCACTTTGCATTGAGTTGGAAATCATGATTTAGCGAACATCATGACAAAAACATGCAGTGCCATATAAGAAATCAAAATCTAAAAAAAAAAAACGAAATCATTGCTGAGAATGATATTGCGAACTACAATTATAGCTTTAAAAATTCGCAAAAATGTGCAGCTGTGAGATTGGATGCCATCTAGGAATGTACTTCAAAATGTTTAGCAGTTAATGAAAGGAGAATGAAACGGTGAGGTTTGGAAGCATTGGACTTCTTGATCAGAAACGATTCAATAGATGAAATTAGCAAAACTGTTCTTCAATAAAAATATTAATTCTAGCAAGTTCAGTTAAAGAAACCACCATCCTTGTCCATGTCCCTCCTCGGATTTTACACTCAATCTACAATAACAAGCTGCTATAGGACATGCTTATCTATATCAGATCACTGAAATGTTACCAGAAAGGTGGTAACAATTTGTATCTTAAACATTGGCTGATTCTCTTTCTTTGTCCAAGCAGATGACTTCAACAAAACGCTTGGAAGGGTGGTCTAATAACACCCAGTATTGCAATCCCACGTGCTCCAAGAAAAGAAAAGGAAGGAAAAAAAAATTACCTGAACAACCTCTGTTCCACCATCTTGAATTCGTTTGGTCAGGTATTCAGTTTCTTCAGGGGTGAAGGAGGAAGGAGGCTTAACCTGCAAAGAGTGAATCAATTCATTTCAAAATGTGCCACATTTTTTAGCAGTAGCTCTAAACATCTAAATTAACATCGAAATGTTTGGCAAAACAATCTACGAAACCTGTGACAGAAGAGGCAAAATTGTGACTCCAGCGTGGCCTCCAACAACTGGAACATCAACTTCCTTAGGATGAAGTCCCAGAACTTCTGCCTGCGAGGAAATCACAGTAGAAAGTAGAAAACTTATAAATGACTGTAATAGAAAGCACAAAAGCTCCACCTGGCGCTTTTCCAGCAGGACTATATGTGCAAGAAACTATTAGTAAGTCCAATTTTCAGATTAGATACCACGAATGTGTTTGCTCTCACAACATCAAGCATTGTAACTCCTAGAAGTCGCTTTGGATCATAAGTTCCAGCTTTCTTGAAAACCTCTGCTGCAATTGGAACTGTAGAATTGACTGGATTGCTGATCAAGTTGACAATTGCATTCGGGCAGCACTTTGCAATTCCTTCGCAAAGAGTTCTGACGATCCCAGCATTGATGTTGAATAGATCATCTCTAGTCATTCCAGGCTTCCTTGGCACGCCAGCAGGTATGATCACAAGGTCCATCCCTGTAAGAGCATTCTCAAGCTGCGGCTGCCCTAGGAAACCCCGAACCTAGAAAACCAAATAGTGTAGACTGTAACTATCAAATACTTTCTAGCCTACATGATAAAGTTTGAATTCATGAATAAAACATCTGTTAATAATGAATCCCAATTCCAAATCAAGAACATTACAATCCAGAGATACGAGGATTACCTTACTTCACAATTAGACATGACTACACATGCAAGATAAAAAAATGAAAAACATGGTTAATGATGGGTTAATAAATTACCACAGCGCCAGTGTCCATGTGACCAATATCAGCAGTGACACCAGGAGTATTGACAACATCATAAAGATGAAGAACAGAGACCAAAGGATTCATCTTCATAAGCATCGCAAGAGGCTGGCCAATTCCTCCAGCAGCACCCAAGATAGCGACTTTGAACCCTGTTGCCCCGCCTTTCGCTCTGCAATCAGCTCTCTTCAAAACACAGCTTTCCTCCGTCTATTGAAACACAAACCACAAATCTTTCTCAAAAAAAAAAAATATCTAACTTTCTTGAAAATCATATATAGGGATATGCACGTATAACAAGTATATTAACTATAAAACAAGTGAGAAGATGAAACAAAAAGAAGGACCTGGGAATTTGGAGGTTGGAGATGAGCTGATATCCTTGCAATCCTTTGGCTAGCCTCTCTGATGGACTCCATAGCTACCAGCGTGGTTTGCAAGACTGGGAGGTCAGGAGTTGTTTTGGCGTCACAGGACACACTACCTATATGATCAATGAATGGATTTATAACTCCAATGAATGAATTTTTGGAGATAATGTCATAATTGGCAGATATAATTTTTGAGGAAAGGGAGGCAAGAAGGTGACATGTTTTTTGTTTTAAATGCTATTATTTTCGTAGAAACAAGTTTTTGGACCCTTATCCTCTGGATGTCTCAGATTGTCTGCCTGTGGCTGTAATATTTTTCTTCTTTTTTATTTTCGAAGTGTTGAAAGATTTATTGAATAGATTATTATTTCTTATGACCAGAGAATGCATTCAATTTTCTCTTGGTGATGGTTTGTGATAAAATATTAAAATTCTGAATTCTATTGTTTCAAACTGGCTAATTGCTTAATGTTATGGAAAAAAAATATATCCACTACTAGTGAACAGTTCACGAGATATTTTCTATTATGGTTTTTTTTATGAGATCCCTCTTCATTGTAACGTTGTGTGGAAATCTCAGAGAACCGATCATTGTATGTTAAACTTCCATTAATGCTTCCAACACACAAGAAATTAGGTTCCCCAAGCCACCAAACACTGTTGGGGATTCCATCAATTCTTGGGGACAAAGAAAGAACAAGAAGTTAATGAAAAATTGAGTCTTTAATTGTAAAATAAATAATAAACATGGCATACATAGGATAAATATGCAAAAAAAAGAAGAAGAAGCTCCACAACATATATAGGTCTCTCACAATGACGAAAAGCAATTGCATTTATTCATCCAAACTATACTTTTAAACGAAAGTCGAGTTGCCCAAGTTCCCTCTTGATCTTCACTTGAAAGGAGTTAAAGACTTTCCACCGCCAACACTTGAAGTAGTTCTAAGCTTAACCTTGCCACAGTCAATGTAATCCGTAAACTTATCTTTTCCTGAGCTAGCATGTTGGTTTTCATGTCCAGCACCTGACAAAGTCCTCTTAAGCTTAATCTTTGTACGATTGATGTAGTCAGTGAACATATCTTCAATGTGCATCCCTAGCTTTTTGCTACCTTCTTCCAACTTGTTATGCTGAGGTGATTCAACCTTGGGATTATTGGCTTTGTTTCCTTGGCTAGGACTTTGCAGCACAGCCATGCTTGATGCTTTAGCTTCAGGTTCCATCCTGGAAGCAACTTGGGTGTTCTTTGGAATGGAAGGAAGTGGAGAAGTAGCTAACTTGGATTTACCATTTTCTGGAACACCCTGGCTTGAGAAATCGAAGATGACAGGAACCATTTCTGCTGCTTCTCTATTCCTAAGAGTGTCATGGCTTTTGGCACCCTCTGCAGACTTGCGATGTTTTCTTGGAGAATATGTTTGGGATTGGGTATCAATGATTTTCTTAGAACGAGAGGGTGGTTGTGATGAGTTTGGAGCAGGTCTAGCAGTCCTAGGATCTTGCGGGCGAGTTGAGACGCGGCGAATTGCTCGGAAAGAAAATACTTTGTAGATCTTTTCACACACATCCTTGGGGCAGCTACTGCTATTCCTTTCCATGGTGAAAGATACCAAATGAAGAAGATGGTTTCTTTCTGTTCAGAGATATGAGTGTAATTCAGGGGGGCTGAAGGGCTTGGATTTTATTTTAGCATAAACTGGAATATGGAGGAGAAATCTAGGGCCCGAAGCACTTTATTTTGGTCTGCAAATAATAATATTTAGAGCCCATCCCTGTGATCTAGTGTGAAAATCAGCTGTGCTTGTTAGATTGTTTGATGGGGGGCATTACAACCAAAGATTCCTATCAATTAGAAAGACAAACAACTTTCTGGGATTTTCAAAATGATGTGATGGTGAGGGATCATATTCCCCTCTCTTTTTTTTCTTTCTGTAAAGCTAGAATCTGACTAAAACTCCAGAGATTTTAAGACTTTCTAGCTGTTCCACACATTCGGATAATGATACATGCTGCCGTTTGAAGACTTCACCTAAGCAACAAGGCATCAGATCCGCTTGATGTCACTCTGCTCAACTTTGCTCGCAATTTCAGGGTTGCTGCCCTACCCTTTTTGTTTTTTCTGCATCTGTGCATTGCCTGTGTTTTGATGGCCATTGGATTTGAATCCATTGAATCTCTTTTTACTATTTTATTCAAATTCAATGACATAAAAACAGTCAATTTGATCCTTCAGTTTCAGGAAGGGTCCATTCAAACCATTATTTATCCAGATTATATCATAAGATTTGTTAACTTCCATATCAAATAAATGTGATGATAAATGAAAAAAAAAAAAAAAAAACTTGCGTGCTTAAAGAAAAAGGAATCCGCTTCCTGTCCTGTTCTACAAAAAGGAATTCTGGGTGTACAAACAACGTAACTCATTCTGAATGAGTTCTGTAACAGAGATAGGTTAATGAAAAAACAAGTCAGTGATGCTTCTATTTCTCTAACAAGATCCATTCTTCCTTCAGGTGTGTGTGCAAGCTGCTCTTAAAAAGTGCTGCATCGATCCCATCTTCCAACCTAAAACATGCTCTCATGCTCTTGCATTCCAATCCATTTTTGGGGATCAACCGAAGCAATCCCTAATCCTCCAAGTTGTAGTTATTTGATGGGTGACCTGCAGTAGATTACACCGTTTGGGAACACAGTTTCCCAAAAAAATCAATTTTATTTTTTATTAAAATTTAATATGGTTTGTATGTTTTGAATCATTTTGATATGCTAATATTAAAAATAATTTTTAAAAAATAAAAAAATATTATTAACATGTATTTTAACCAAAAAGTTATTTAAAAAGCAACCACTCCCACACTGTCAAATATAATATAATAAAAAGATGGTGGTATTTGGTTCTTATCAAAAGTGGGAATAAAAATGATAGTTGTAATGAACTGAAACACTAAACACGCCCATGAGTACAATAGTTTCAGTTTCTGCTTTTCATTGTGTATATACTTGAAAAAACCTCAAATTGTCGCTTCTTTAGTTATTTTCGACGATGGTTTTCAGTTTTCACTTTGTCAAATTGGAGCCATAAATAATTACTTGGTTGAGTGTTTTGACCAGCTGCACCACAGATCTGCTGATGATTAGTTTTCGTCTTTTAATAACCTCCTCTCCACGTTATTTAACAGTTTTTCAGACAAGCAGTTGAGGTTCATGATTCTCGGTTCAAAAGGAAGTTACTATATTTTATAGGTAGCTTTCCTCGTACAGTTCGTGGTCCTTTTGCCTGAAGGTCACTTTTATTGTCAAGGGAGCCAGATGAGAAATAGAGGACAGTGAACAGCGAATAGTGGAAAAATCCTTCCATGATAAAAGTCTGCTATCATTTACAGCCTTGAAGAGAATTTCACTTGCTGTTATAACATTAGAGTGGCAGGATAGTGTGACTATGGAAATTATACAAAACCTAAAGAGGCCACCTTTACAAGTTTTTGTACAACAACTCATATTTTGGTATCCGCTCTGGGGGCAGGGGGCAGTTCGCGATCAGCTTGCCTTTCATGGCTGCTCTGAATATGGCCTGTAAGAACAGGAAACAAGTTTTTATAAGATAATATCAAGTACAGTCTGCAACTGATCCCATCATATACAAGAAAAGATTTATAGATCAAATATCGTTTTTGAAAAAAGAAACCGGTTTCATGTGTTACCAACTGCAGAAGAACTTGTACAGACATTAAAATGAAAACAATCAACACACTGCATCGGACACGGTGCAATTGCAGTATAGCTCGAAAATAACCAAGTTTGGGGACTAGTCCGTTGCCTCCATTGTAATTTCATTATGTAGGTCTCCTCTGTAACGGAACATTTATTCCTCAAAGTTTCAATACTTAAAAACAGTCTCCCATCAATTAACAAACTCCGACATGTTAATTAAAGAGTCTTGTCAAAATAGCTGCTAGATCATCAAAGTAAAGCATCTAATATTTGCATCACTTCACACCAAATTAAAACCAAGGAATTGAATAACAAAACCTGAAAGAAAACAAATATTGGTTCCCAGTACTCTTCACGCGCAAGGTTCTTAAAATTTGGGAAGACAACTACACAGACACTGAAGAAACCTCGGTCACTTGAGTTTTTTTTTTTCACAAACTTTATTGGTCTTTTGATTTGGTAACTACGTTACCTATTATTCTTAATATATCATGCACCTAATAATGTAGGACAGATTTGGGATTTGTGTTCTACAAAGGATTCATGGTGGTGAGCTATGGTTTGTTATTTGTAAAATTAGAGTTGAATATAGCTTGTTTAGAAAGAAATAACGAGAAATCAAGCTGTGAACCGCAGGTTGCAGCACTGTGGCGGAAGAATTTCAAAGCCATGGAGAAGAATTATGAGAAAATAGATAAACAAGAGATAGGAGAAGAAACCGACAAACTGTAGGCACCATGCCTTCAAATTCTCAATTTATTTCATAATAACTCTACTATGCTAAAAAAAATAGCATTTCTATGTAGAGATTGGGACTCCTTAAACGACTAGGATTACTAATCCTTACTTGAATAGGAAAGAAAAACAGAAATAAACTATTAAAAGCTAACACACCAACTTCCTAAACAAGAATGGACTTTGAGTAATCCTGCTTACAAAATAATTGATGACTCAAAGCTATAAAACCCAAACATTAAAAATCCACAAGGACACTTAATTTTTTGACCAAAAAGATTTCTTGCTTAATTAAAAATCACTTAATGTTGAGTTCAAAAGTGGAGTGTTTTCTCTAAGTATAGCATTGCTACTCCACAGTTCTCTTTGAAAACCTCAACTCCGTTGAGTTTGGGGCAGGACCTAGGAATACATCACCCATAAATCTACACGCATTACAAAGAATGAATGACCTGGCAACCTCTTCAACTTTGACAACAAAAGATCATTCTGTGGCCTGAGCTTAAATTTCTTTTGATTTAATAAGGAATATATATTTTCAAAGGCATCATGCTGCATCCTTCTATGAAATCACCATGGATGACCCAAAAGAATATGGCAAACCCTTAGAGGAAGGACATCACATTGCACTTCATCGACTAATCCACCAGGTTTAAGAGTAACCAAGCATCTTTTTTCAATTTTTCAATTTGTGTTATCCACCCAAGTGACTTTACATGGTTGAGGGTGAGGTTCTGTCTTCAAACCTGTAACTTCTTGACAGCCTCTTCAGATATGATGTTAGCACAAGTACCCAAATCCATGATCATAGTGTTAACTCTTGAGTTGAATATAGAAATATGTCTCCAATTGTCATCATCTTCAACAACCTCATAAGTTGCAAGCATGGGTCAAAACACTAAACATTGGAATCCGATTTCCAACTTTGATTGTCATCTTCTTCAACATTGGAATCTGATTTCCAATTTTGAATGTTTATCTGTATCCATCTCAGCAAATAACTTCTCCAAATTCTTCCTTGTTGACGGCTTCTAAGGCTTGTCCTTTATTAGGAAGTGAAAGCGCCTTACCAGGACAGTCAAAAGAAAAGCAGCTGAAGCCCCTACACTTGAAACATCAACCTTCTTTATTTCCCTTGGTATTTGATCAACTGCTTCCTTGGGATGAATAGGAAGTATTAGGATGAGTGGACTTGTGAATAGAGTGGGAAATTCCTTGAGGTTTATCAACAGAATTCTCTGCAATTAAGCCAACAGCTATCTTTTCATTCTTACCAGGGGACCTGGCTGGAATCTCGTGGAAGTCGTCTTCCTCAATCTTAAAAGCAACTTGAGCTGCTTCAGCCATTAAATAAAAGCCTACAAGTAGCTAAAATGAAGGAATTTGTGAAATATTGTCCTTCCAGATACAGCAGAAATCATGACATCTTCATTCCAGTTGAAGTTCTAACCTTCTTAAGCAGAAAAAAATGTTAAAATATTTCCCACCAAACATTAGTTGTTCCTTTCAGCTCCACAAATAAAAAACAATTCGCCCATCCCTCAAGTGATACCATTTAAAGAAACTTTCCAGACCAGGTAAACTATCAAGAAACAACTTAGGATTGTTCTCCACAAAAGCACCTAACATCAAGCTTAATACCTTTATAATAGAAATGGTCCTGAAAAGAAAGGTACGACAATGCTTATATCAATGGACTTTAGAGAAATCCTAATCTAAGAAGGAAAACCAACTAGCACTAGAAAAACTAGCGAACTCCTAAACTATCAAGGAAAAGACTACTAATCAATAACTACTGCTAAAAATCTTTGCTCTGTAAAATGACAGAAATACTCCTGAAAAAGGGACTATTCTTCATCAATTCCCCTTGACTTTGAAAAACTCAGCTTCAACAAGTTCGTTGATTGGTGCATTGTGCAAAGTACTCAACTCATCTTTTGGAATTCTTGAACAGTAATCCAAATGCTTCAAAATACCGGTATACCTCTCCATTTAAACAAGTATTTTTGGTATCCCCCATGTACATGCTGGTCTTGAATAACATGCTCAGTTTCTTGAGGATGAACAATTAGAAGTTTCACCACCACCAACTTGATGTCCATGATAAATACTTAGATCCACAAAAATTGAATATAGGGTTTATGTGTAATTCCAAGGGAAGATCCCAGAGATAAACATTCTCACCTAACTACTTAAATACTTAAAACGCCCTTGGCTTTCTCAAATGAAGCTATTGATATGTACCCCTTGGTGGAACCATAACTAAATCACTCTTTAAATTCAACAAATCCTCTACGCAAATCAACTGCCATTTTATACCTTTCATTGTTGTCTTGTATCCTATTCCACACATCAGCATGTATCTCTTGAATGTGCTTAGCAAAGGAGTCACCATCTTGACTAATAGGAGAAAATGTAGGCAAAGAAGGTCTATAGGCTGTCTTGGTTTTAACCAATTCATAACCTCAGTTGTTCTTCTAGTAAAGCAGTTAAAGGAGCTATTAAAAGCAAATTCAGCTTGTCGTAGGATTCTGTCTCATGATGCTAGATGATCATAATTAGGCCTCGTAATAGAATTCCAAGGCTTCAATTAAGAATTTCAGTTCATCTATTGATTTGAGGATAAAGAGTTAAAGAGTGTTAGTTGAGTTGACGTATATTAGTTGTATATAGCTGTCAATTAGTTAGTTGATTTTTAGCCTAACTTTTAGCTCCTAGGTTGTAGCCTATTCAATTGTATAGTTGACTTATCTAAATGATTTATATGTATCTTGTATAAAGACCCCTTGGTGATATGGAAAAAAAAAGAAGCATCCTACCTAATTCTATTTTTCAATTTGGTATCATAGCTTTAGGCTAAAGGTCCTAAATCGATTTCTTGACGAGATTCTGTCTGAGTCTTCATTTTTTTATCCAGTAGCCATTGCTGACACTGTCTTGCCTTTTTTTCCCTTGCAACAGCTTCATTCAACCCTAGTCTTCTATGTCTAACAAGCAAGTAATTATGTCCAACAGCGACAAAGTCCTTGTAGAAATCAATTAGTATCCTTTTTCACACAGTAAGAAATTCACAACTTTTGCCAAAGGGTAAAAATTGTGCAGCTGTAAATGGGTTACAACCAGGAGGGAACAATTGGCACTTTGTTGGTTTGCCCCTAACCTAGTCCAATACCAACTGACAATCATCAATCATAATCTATAACCTATAATAATCAAAAGATCCAATACAAGAAACTAGCAAGCGCAACTGAAAGGTAAATCAAATTCCATGGTATGTCCTCAAGTAGAGATTAAATCAGCAATTTCATTATTAGTTTAAATCAAAATATTTATAATGGTGCATGACTTTCAGTTCTCACAAGTGCATGTTGGATACACAAACTCAAAGTGGTGAAAAATAATGGGAAATTAAATAAGAAAACAAGCATACCTCAACTACATCAATGAAATCTTGTTTTCTGTGAAAAGCACCAACCCATTTAGTGTGATCTGCAGTCCTGAATCCACGATGAAGATACACTAATTATCATTACAAAATAGAAATGAAAATTTAAATTTCCCTTATAGGAAGGGGGGAAATTGTACCCAGAATCCATTTTCATATGATGAGCGTTGAAGAAGAAAACAGTAGAAGGAACCAAAGTTATGTCAAAATAGTTGACATAAACTTGAACCTCCTCGGAATCAATGTCTATCAAGGCTACTGTTGCAAATTTCGAAACCTCACGAGCTGATTTCGATAACTGCAACTTGGAAACAATAGTTTAATTTGTGTGAGAAGGAGAGAGAGGGGAGTGCTAAAAGCAAGGGAGAGGGGGATCATACAATGTCATCGAGATGGAGACAAACGGGATCGGAGGCGCGGCCGAAGCGGAGGACAAGGACCTTGTCGATGGTATCTCTGATAATGTAGTCGATCTCTTTCTTCTTTGTAAGCAGCGTTGTTAATAGGTAATCACTCATCTTTCTTTATTGATGGGTCAAAGGAAAATAAGCTGTATGAACATCCAAAGAATCAAAACTTTGACTAACAATCCTATTATCTATCCATCATTGAGGCTAGAAATATAATAACGATTTAAACCCTATGTCACTAAAGGAGTAACATTGCTGCAAACAAAAGTCGAGAAATTCGAAACCCTAACCAACGGTCTTTTTTGGAAACGGAGGAATAATAGAGAGGGATATGAGAAAATAATGCAAAAGGTATCGAATCTAAAAACAGTAGCTCAAACAAACAGACCCGTGCACATGCATCCCGTGCGATAAAAAAAATAGAAGAGAGAGAAATAGAGACTTGCCTGAGAGAGGAGACAGCTGCGGGAGAAAGCAGATAGAGTAGAGAACTGGTATCAGAGAGGCGGAGAGGGAGTGTGGGCGACGGGCGGGGGAGATCGAGTGAGCAGGGAGGGAGGAGACAATCACATCCCAGGTGTTTCTTATAAATATGTTAGTAGAAAATAATTTTCTCAAATATTTTCATGTTTACTGTAAACTAATTTCTGTATGAAAATATGTTCATAAAAAATAATTTTCTTAAGTAAAGTGGTCCAAAGTTTAAAGTTTCAATTGTTTTGTTGAAAATAAGTGATTTTCTTAAAAATATTTTGCATAAAACACATGAAAAAATTCCTTGAATAAGTTTTATTTTTTATAGCTTATTTGTATTTGAAGGTAGTTTGAAAATCATTTTATTTATATTGTATGAAAAGGAAATATAAAGTAAGAAAGAATATGGGAATAGTAATGCTGGTGATGCAAAATTATCTTTTATATATTTAGAGAGAGAGAGAGAGATTTGTTGATTTGTTGATGTCTCCTTTTAATTCTATAAACTATAAAGGGCTTAGCTGGACTCTCTTGGGCCTTCCCTCTTATAATTATAATTGATTTATTTTTTATATTTCAAAATCAAATTATTTTTAAATAAAATAATTATAATGATATTTTAATAGTCATATAATAATCATATAGTGATATCACATATGAATTTAATATGTGTATTTAAAAAAAAATATTCATGAATATTCAATTAGAATAAAATATTTATTTTTTTATTTTTAATTGTGATGTTTATTAGAGTTCTCTCAATTTAATTATTTATTATTTTCTCACATTGTGACATAAAAAATATCAAGACATATTTTTTTTCTTTTTAATTAAGAATTATTTTTCAAATCATTATAAATTTGTATTCAAAAAATCATATTATGAGTAAAAAGGGTTTTTTTTTTTTTAATAAGAAAAAATACATAAACAAGGAAAGGTGTTTTTTACTGGATAGAATTTTAGCAAAAAAATTTTTATTTTTTTTGTCTGACATGATGATGTCTCCATAGTTTTTTTTTGAAAAGAAAGGTCTTTTTATGCACTGTAATTAACTTTCCAAGTAAATAAAGTAAAAACAAAATCCACATTCATCAATTTTTTCCGATAAAAATTCTAAATTAAAAAAACACTATAATTTTTTTCATCTATTTCTTTTATATATTCACTAGTTATATGATTCTCACTCCATCATTGTCCAACATTTTTAGTTTTTATAAAAAAAAATTATATATAAAAACAAATATGATAAACCTATCTAAGATCTCAAAAAATCTATAAAACCGCCTCAAAAATCAAAATCAATCTAAATTCAAACATCAACCCGAGTTCAGATATGTTTTCTCACTAGCTTTAAGGGTAAAAAATACCTAATATGAACTCTCTTCATCAAATGGAATGGTTTGACATAAATATCATTCGTTTTGGTGGCTTAAATCGTTGTCAATGTCACTTTTCTTTCTTTATCGATGAAATTCAATGACCTCTCTCTCTACTCTCTCAGCCATGGATTAAAAAAGTACAAATAAAATTTTATCATAAAATTGAATTGGAAAAATATTAAGGTGCTAAAATTGTATAATTTGTGTAATTTTTAAAGTTCAAGGACCAAAGTGTATCTTTTAAAAAACTTATGGCATGTCATCCATGTTTGATATTTTTTTTCATTTCGGTCACTCTTCTTTCAATCTCACTTTTTTTTAAAAAATCAAAATCAGTTGATCTTCAATTAGGACCAAATAAAAAAAAAATGTTTAAGGACTAAACTAAAAAAACTTAAAATTTTGCACAACCTATCCACAATAATGTTTGAAATGACGAACAGTGGAACCTTACACAGTAAAAAAAACTCATACCTCTTAGAGTAATAATTAATAGACTAAGATAGAAACAAGCAACATAACATGGACAATAGCATTATTATCTACTAAAATAAACAAATTAGGATAAACCTAACTCATGTGCCCCCATTTTTCTTTTTCTTTTTTAAATATATCTTTTAAATTTTTTTCAATATAATTCTTTTTTTTTAATTTTATCCTTTAATAATATGTTGATTTTGAATTGATTTTCACAATTTATTTATAATTATTTTTATAAGATTATCACACTCAAATAAATATCTAGATATTTAGTTGATACTTAATTTGTAAGAATTTATGTTTGTTATCATATCATCAAGTGAAAAAATAGTTAGAAAAGAATCTAAGTTCTTAAAAAACATAATTCAATATTATGTTGGCTTCTTATCACGCACTTAAATAAACATCCTAATATTTTATTTATGTTTAATTTTATGAGTATCTATTTTTGTTATCATATCATTAAGTAAAAGATACTTAAAAAAAAAAAAAAAGTTGTTAAACCCAGGGCATCCAAATTTGAATCGCAGGTTTTACATGTTAAACAACGAAACCTTAGTCAATTCAATATGTCATCATTTTAATATTAAAAAAATAGGTCATCTTGTTTTTTTTTTAAAAGTTAAATTATGCTTTTTACCGGTTGTCTTTAAACTTTGCAAGTCAATTAGGTCACATTGTGGGCAACTCTCACATGAATTAATTTTAAACTCAAGTTAAGTAATGAAATGTATTGAGAGATTTCAAGGTTAACTTGCTGGGTTGGGGTCTTGTTTTTTTTTTTTTTTTAAAAAATTCCATCTTTCATTTTTTTTTTCATTTTGATTGAATCTTTTACTGTGCTTTCGTTTTCATTAACATTATTCAACTTCATTTTGAATTGGTCTTCGTAATTTGTTTTAGTTTGCTTTCTATAAGGTTATTACATTCTCAAATAAATGTCCTAGTGTTTGATTAGTACTTAATTTTACAAGTATTTATTTTTGTGGGCAACTCTCACATGAATTAATTTTAAACTCAAGTTAAGTAATGAAATGTATTGAGAGATTTCAAGGTTGACCTGCTAGGTTGGGGTCTTGTTTTTTTTTTTTAAAAAAAGAATTCCATCTTTCATTTTTTTTTTGATTGAATCTTTTACTGTGCTTTCTTTTTCATTAACATTATTAAACTTCATTTTGAATTGGTCTTCGTAATTTGTTTTAGTTTGCTTTCTATGAGGTTATTACATTCTCAAATAAATATTAGTGTTTGATTAGTACTCAATTTTACGAGTGTCTATTTTTATTATACCATGAAGTAAACAAATAGTTAAAAAAATGAAGTTGTTAAACCTAATGGAGCCCATGATCTGAGTTGTGGTTTAACATGTGAAGTCGTGAAACCCGAGGTGATTTGATATGCTATTATTTTAATATTAAAATAAAAAATATTATCTTTTAAATATTAATTAGACAAGTAGTTGGGTTGGGAGGTTTCAAAATTAATTTATTGGATTGAATTAAATAATAATACTAAATAGTTTCATGTGGTTTAAATATTTTTTCAAGTTTTTATTTTTTATCCAATCCATAGCACGATGTGGGCCTCTAAGCTAGTTAATACTATTAGACCTATACTACTTTTGAATCTCATGGTTTGATATTGTGGTTTGAAACCAAGGATCTAGAGTTCAAGTGTTTGAACCATCATAATAGCAATGACAATTATCTTTAAATTTTCTTTGATATAGTAAGGTTATCCAAGGTAAGAAGTGATTTGGAAGAACTAATTTGGTAATATAACTTTTTAAATAAAATTAATATAGCATTCTATATATATATATATATATATATATATATATATATATATGCACTTTAATAGAAAAAAATCATTTAAAAAAGCTAATTATATTTTAATATATTTAATATTAATAAAGCTATTTAGTAATAGTGACTAACTAATACAACTCTAATCTTTTTTTTTTTTGCATAAAAATATATTAAACAAACTTTTCAACTCTTTTGACCAAAGTAGGAATAGCTTTCTAATTTATAAATATTATTTTGGCTCTCTAATACAACTATTCCCTCGTAGCTATAAAAATAAAAAATGAAAGCCAAAATTTGTTTTCCTTTTCTTTTAGCTTTTCTTCCAACTCTTTCCTTAAAGATGCCTAACAGTCTTTTCATACAAAAAATCAAAATTAAGAATAAGAATAATAAAAAGAAGAAAAGACATCTAAAAAAAAAATGCTATTTAAAATAACTAATTTAATAATATAATTTTTTTTAATAGTGTAAACATAGTATTTTTTATGTGCACTTCAATAATAAAATGTCATTTAAAAAAGTTAAATATATTTTAATATATTTGATTCATAACTATTTTAAAAACTTAATATAACCTAATTGATTTAACGGGTTTAAAAGTAACCCCGACGATTCTGAATTAACTAAATATTAAATGAAGTAATTAAAAATATGATCCAGGCCAATTCGGTTGAACTCGTTAAATTTATGTGAGTTATAAAATCAGAATAATTTTATTAAAAATAAATAAAAAAACATATATTTTAGAAAAATCAAAGAAAAAAAGCTAATTAAAAAAAATATTCTTATAATAAATAGTATTTTTACAAGATCCGTAGGAATAACTTTTTTTTTTTTTTATATATAAAAAAATCGTAAAATAACGTTTTTCTTGGGATTCCTCTTATAAGATGTAAAAGAAGCATTGAAAGCCAAAATAATATAATAAAAGAATCACCGAAAGAGTTAAATAAGAAATGGCATATTTCATTTAAAAAATTGGGCTTGGAATCTGAACATGATACCTTTGTAAGCTAAAGCTAATCCAAAAACATTATCCACGCTGCTATTATATGCCCAATCATGAGTTTATTAGGCTTCACTAGTTCACTCGTCTCTTTCACACCTCCTCCTCCCCTTCCTTCCCTCACTCCTCTTCTCCCTTCACTCTCCTGTCTTTCCATCAGTAAGTACTCTCTCTGTGTGCGTTAGGTTTTACTTTTTATATACAGAAAACACCTGTAATCCTAGTAATGTTTCGTGCAACTTTGCAGGAAGAAGGAATACTTTACTGTTAAGTGTGAGAAATCTTGATTACAAGTGTGAATCACAGGCAAGTGGGTTGTACATGGAACCAGTCAAGGAGTCAGTGGAATTAAATAGGAATCTTTATGCAAATATAGAGCCTTATGAGACTGGATTTTTTAAGGTCTCTGATCTTCACTCAATCTACTATGAACAATCAGGAAGTCCCTCTGGGCATGTAAGTAGCCGTGGTCTCTAAAATTTACTTTTCTATTCATACAACTCTCATGTTCATGTATTTTTTTGGATCTGGATATTTTTGTTTGTTGGGGTTTTGATAATTGAAACTGTACACACTAGCATGGTTGAATATGCATGTTGAAAGTAGCAGTCTTTCCCTTGTCCTAATGTTAGTTTTTGCAATATGTTTGAGTCTTTTCCGTAGTGTTGTAGTTGATCAGTTTATTAAAAGTCGGTTGAATGAGTCTATGTTTCTCTTAAGAAATTGTAGATGAAAGGGTATCTGAATATTTGAACAAAGGAATTTCCTTATCCTTTTGCAGCCTGTTGTCTTTCTTCATGGGGGCCCAGGAGGAGGAACTGCACCGAGTAACCGAAGATTTTTTGATCCTGAATTTTACAAAATCATTTTGTTTGATCAGGTTGTTATTCTAGTATCCACTATGATAAATTATGAGCCTCCATTTAATCTCTACAATTTGAAATTTAATTTCTCGTATTGTTTCCTTAGCGAGGTGCCGGAAAGAGCACACCCCATGCTTGCTTGGAGGAAAATACCACTTGGGATCTCATTGCTGACATTGAAAAGCTAAGGGAACACTTGAAAATTCCGGAATGGCAGGTCAAAATTTTGTCCAGTTGTTGATCCGGAAAGAAAACTCTATTTTCTATAATGAGGGTGAAATTGTTGAACTGGATGTTTATATTCTCTTACTGTGCAGGTTTTTGGTGGATCATGGGGAAGTACACTGGCACTTGCGTACAGCCAATCACATCCTGAAAAGGTGTATAATTACTTTAACCTGACACTGTTTCTTTGGTGGGAACTCGTAAACAACGGGAACCAGGCCATTGAAATTTCATAAACTTTTGTTTGGAGCAGAACTGATTCATATTTTGATATTTTTTCTGTGTTTTTTTTAAGGTTACTGGACTGGTCCTTCGAGGGATTTTTCTTTTGCGAAAGAAAGAGATTGACTGGTTTTATGAAGGTGGTGCTGCTGCTATATTTCCTGATGGTATGCTAGATACTATTCTTTATATGATCTATTATAACAAGATAAACCATAAACATATGCATCATAGACAGTTGAGATAATAAAAAGGCCCAAGGGCTAGCTGGCAGTAGCAAAGGGCAAGAGGATTGTGGTGTTCAAGAAAAAGTGCGCCAACATTTTTTTCGCTGGCAGTAATAAGCTTTCACATTCTTATAAAAAAATGACCATGCTCAGATGCTATAAGTAATTTAAGCTGGCTTTTCCATCTCTGTATGCTTTGAGATGTAGATAATGTTAATAAATTCGTAGATAGCCTAATTCATGATTTTTTTTAAAAAATTACTTGTCATGATGATGATTATTTCTCTTATTATTCCATCCTACAGTACATGCAGGGAGGTTGTGATTGCATTCCCCCAATTCTTAGATACTATATTTTATAATTTAAGGTAATTTCAATGTTTATTAGGAGGACTGTGGAACTGCTGTGGCTGGTCTTTGTTTCAGAAACCATGCACAAGAATGTTTATTAGTTTGCTTTGAAATGCTTTGTTGATTTGTGCCCAGTAATTTAAAACTCTGGTTCTTTTTGTTGAGCATGCACAAGTGTTTTTGAAGTTTCTTGTATATTTAGCTGACTCTTGCCATGCAGCTTGGGAGTCATTCAGAGATTTTATTCCAGAAAATGAAAGGGGATGTTTTGTAGATGCTTACAGCAAGAGATTAAACTCTGATGATTTGGAAACACAAGTAAGCTACTACCTGTTTTTTTGACTGATTTTATATCTAAAAATTGTGTCGGTCTAGTTTCAACAACAACAACAATACTAATTTTTACATTTGTTTATGAAAACCATGACCATTTATCTGATCTTGACACTTGAGCATGCACAAGTTTTAAAATATGTTGAGAATCAAGTGCATGTCCTTCGATTATGGGTCCTTACAATAGAAATAATGAATGCATTACCCTCATAATTTCTTAGTATGCAGCTGCAAGAGCATGGACCAAATGGGAAATGATGACTGCCCATCTTCTTCCAAATGAAGAGACTGTCAAGAGAGGGGATGATGATATTTTTTCCTTGGTAAGTCAATCTAGCATCAATTATTATAGGCTTCTGTGTTGTTCCATCAACGATACATCAAAACATGTCTTCCTTTAGATTTCCTTTAGTCTACTGTTGTAGAGTAGGAAAGGAGAAACTAAAATGCCCCATGATACTGCACAAGAAAAGTGAACTCACTGACATATTTCTTCAGTTGTTGCTCAAATGCAGAGTGAAAAGTTCGTGTGTTATTGTTGAGAACCAAAGCATTTCAACCTTGTAACTTCTCTTTAATATAGTTGCTTCCAGCGTTTACTTAAATTTGATATGGTGCTGAGAATCTGTTATCTTTTTTCTCAATTTTTAATTCAATTCACCATAGCAGATTGAGATAAATAATTCATCACTGCTTAATTTTTTTTTTTTGTTTTTAAGATGTTTGAATTTGAATTGTGGGCATGATTTTGAAATTTTTAATGTGTCCCTGCTTGTTTCATTCTATTCAGGCATTTGCAAGGATTGAAAATCATTACTTTGTGAACAAGGGGTTTTTTCCTTCAGATTCTTTCCTATTAGAAAATGTTGATAAAATAAGACACATCAACACTACAATTGTACAGGTATGTGTTACCTTTATCTCTACTGTCATTTTATGTGCTTTGTTTGGAAAATGAGTGATCTTTTCAGACAAATAAATGATTTTCATGTGCTAAATGAAACCATACATAATGTGCTCTCTGATATGATTCTGTTAACATCCCAAGTTTTGATCAATCCTTGCAATTTGATCACTTTGTCAAAATTCAATTTTTTTGTGGTCGCTGAATCCAAGGTTATATATATATATATTATTATTATTAATAAGGATCGATCGAGGGTCTGAAGAATCTTCTGATTTACCAACAACTAAAATTATGTTTTAAAACTATGAATATAATAACGACAATAAGTTAAAATGTGCTACTTATTCTTCCTACACTCAATCTCTATCTTCGATTTTTATTCGCACACTTCTTATCTATATTTTTATGAATACTAAAATACTAAATTCAGATGAGTAAGCCACATATAAAGAGAGTTTTTCTAGAAAATTCAGCTTGGTAATAAAACACAGTTATATACCAAATAAGGTACTGATCAAGGCCATAAAATTAATCCTTAATTTGGCCCATAAACAATCAAGCCCATGGAAGGGCTGTTCTTCACTTCATATTTTTAGAATCATTTGGTCAAATATGCAACAGTCCAACATTATTAGTGAGTATTTGGAAACGCAATTGTACCCGCGTTTCCAAAAAAATTATTATTATTTGTTTGCTAAAAATTATATTTTTTTTGTATGTTTTGGATCATTTTGATGCGCTGATTTAAAAAATAATTTTAAAAAAATAAAAAAAATATTATTTTGATGCATTTCGGCACGCAGAGCACTTTGAAAAGTAACCGCAACCACACTCCCAAACAGGCATGTGGTTTCTTTCTTTATCTTCTCAACCATTGGTATTTCCACCATAACTCCATTAAAGTGCCTGAAATCTTCTAAAAGTGTGCTCCTTTGCTTTGTTTTTCTAGACTTTATTAACCACTCTTTTTACTCGATTGTTCTCATCCCTCTTCTTATTCTTAGTTTTAACTCACATGGTTCAGAATAAAAGTAAGTGATAATGATTGAAGACTTTTAAATCAGAGAGTGGAAATGGGATGATCGAGAGGAGAGGAGGTGGAGAAATTGAGGTGAAGAGAAATTACAAGCGACAACTATAGATTTGGTAATAACAGCATATGAGGAAAGCAGCACGAGAGAAGTGGTTACTTCCGTTATCATATCAAAAACTCGTAATCCCTTTCAATTTTGAACTCATTAACAATGCTGGTAAACTCACGATTATAATGATCCAATTACCAATCTTAGTTCAATCTCATTCTAGTATGATCTCTTAGACAAGTTAAATTGTCAGGTGAATTTTGAAACATAAAACCGTAGAATTTATAATCCAACACGTGATTTGATAACCTTTGCTGCATTTTTAAAGGCGTGAAACATTTATTGTTTAACATGGTTGAATTATGTTGAAGGGGAGATATGATGTTTGCTGTCCTATGATGTCTGCTTGGGATCTTCACAAGGCATGGCCAGAGGCAGATCTAAAGGTAGGAGAACTTCTCTAAGCTGCTGGATTTTTTCATTCAGTATTCTTAATGTTTTTCAGCACATATAACAACTACATCTAATTGTAATACAAGCCACTTGATGTGGCTTGCATTGCTATTAGAATTATTGGACGGGCTAGTTATGCATGTACTATTTCTACTGATAATCTTGATAGATGATGACATTGGATTGACACATAGAGCAGATCTCATGTTAAGAATGGATCATAGGATTATGCATTTTTTCTCCATGGCTTCATTTTCAGCTTTCCTTAGATTTGAACTAGTTACCATATGAAATCACCTTGGACAGGTTGTCCCAGACGCAGGGCATTCTGCTAATGAACCAGGAATAACCGCAGAGCTTGTGGCTGCAAATGAGAAACTCAAAAACATCATCAAGAATGGACCGTGAAAGGAGGTGGATCAAGCTCACACGAATAAATTCCTTGAATAAAACATGTCACATTTCATCACCATGGTTTGCTTCCCACAGGAAGCAGGTTGTATAATTACAGGATTTAAATTGTGAACGTTGAATAACTTACGTTGAATAACTTTGGAATGTCTATGTTGCCTGTGTTTTTACTAGTCATTGTGAGGGGCCTCCTGATTGGTTTATGACCAGTCCTTCAACTGTGCTTTCCCAATCTCTTTGAACAACCACGCTGTAGACATTGCAGGACAACCCTGAGAAAAACTATTTGTTGTCGGGATGATAAAAAGGTGGAATGCCGAGTTGTTGATGATGGTAATGCCTAGGGCTTTAGATATGGCTCGTGAGGTGCAATGCCTCGGTTTATTTAAACAGTGTTTGGAACGCGGTGCAAACCGTGATCCCAATAAATTTGAATTTTTTTTTTGTTAAAATTGAGTGTGGTTTGTATTTTTTGGATCGTTTTGATGTGCTGATGTCAAAAATGATTTTTAAAAAATAAAAAAAATATTATTAATATGTATTTCGGCATGAAAAGTTATTTGAAAAACAACTGTTATCATACTGCCAATAAAAAAAAACAAAACATAGTTTAGCCGTTTGCTTGCATTTGGCAAGGATTTTAATTTTCTATTGCATAAATATTCAGAGGGGATGGATATTCTATATAGATTACTATGACTAAAAAGACCAAAAGAATTGGGCAGAATAAGCTGAGTTAAAGTGGGTTTATTTATTTATTTAAATATACAAGAGGTGTTTAATAATCTCAAAGTAAATGTACATTACATGTGATATATCTAACCTGTAGGCTATACCACCATGCATTTTTCCCGCCCGTAGCCAATACATATATGATTTTTTTAATTTAATATCTTTATGGTGCTTAAGAGAATAAAAAATCAAAAGAGAAAGATGGGCTGGACTGGATAGATGGAACTGTGGCCCCCTGGAAGGCCGTGTTTCTGGTCTTGTCTGGACCGGGTTGCAGACGTCTGATACTTATTGATTGGACGAAAAGAGACACGAGAATCGGTTATTATGACAATCGTGTCTGTCAGAATTTGCACCTTTCCTAACGGCTACTTACAGTAAGAGAGGAAAGAAAGCGTTCATTTTTTTATTTTTATTTTTAAAACCGTCTCGATCCTCTCACCGTTACCGATCCAACAGATTTTTCTCCACACAGCTCCACTCTCCCTTACACACACAAACGCAAAAAACACGCTCCTCTCTCTCTCTCTCTCTCTGCTGTCCTCCCTCTCTGAGAAAATGGAAGAAGAATCTCAGTGTTTGAAAACCAACGGCGAAGAAGACTTCTACGAGAACATCGAGGCGCCGAAGTTCGTGGACCTTAACGCTCCCGATCACTACCACCCGGGCGATGACCGATATTGGTTCTGCTTGCGTGTTGGTAAATATTGTAAATTCATCTTTGTTTTCTTCTTTTCTCTAATTACTTCAAACCTGAAGCTCTATCTTGAATGGTCGATGACTTGACTTGTCGTTTAACATCTGATGGGTGAGGCCTAGACAGGGCTCTTAAAGATGGAGGAGGTTACGTTCTCCTTCATGACGTTAATTAAGAGAGCAAGAGCACAATTAATTCAATACCGTCGGATTATGGGCTGCATTTAATTTTTTTAAGTTTAATTAATGTCTGTTGATTACCAGATTTGTTAAGAATTGTGTGGAACTCAATCCAAACTATGCATCACTTTATGGCATGCCATGCCACATCTCTTGCTTGCTTGGTGTATCTTGTTTTGAACATATTAAAAAGAAAGAGATTTCTCTACTTGTAGAAATCGGACTTCTTTTCAGATTGCTTAGAGTCATAAAGTGGAGCTGGAGCTGGAATTATCCTGGATAACATCACTTGAATTAAGTATGCAACGTCATGTTTGGTAGAACAGAATTGGGTCCAATTCATGCTGTTCATTGTTTGTCCTTTACTATCTCGTAATTGGATTTGTACTTTCAGATAATTTTTTAATTAAAGATCAAGTGAACTTGCCACAGAACCTTTTTTTTTTTTTTTTTGCAATAACAAGATTTTTACCCTTAAACTAAACCTAGTTTAATTGTTGTTAAGAGAAATGCTACAGTCACTTGCAAGTAATGAAGCCCAGCGCATTCAATGTACGTATGCAACCTGCATCTTTGGATTGGATGCGGGAGGGCGAGTCACTTGCGAGTGTAGGTTGCATTTCCCTTACTATCAATTCAATGTCTCCAAGTAGTCTTGAACGTTAGAATCTTATCTGGTATAAATATTTCCAATATGGCAATTTTTTTCTCTTATTATTGAAACACGTGGATAAAATAGTTTCCAAGTTGAGGATGAGACCTTTGCGTAGTGAGATCCACCATGCAATGAATAAATCAACATAAATCCTTTCCATATGAAATTTTATTTCTTAACCTTTTGAACTCAATTAAAAAGCTAAATAGATATACCAAATAAGGAAATGGCGAAAGGTGATAGAACTAGAGTGAATTCTATGTAGTTTTTGCCTTTTCAAGCATCATGTTATGATAGATTCGTGTTGATTGATCCACTACTTGGCAGGGTCCTATCATGCAATGACCAAATTCTCAATTTTGAGGACTTGATTAGCATGAATGGGCTTGTTGTTCGTATGTTTTGATCAAGAAAAGGAAAGAAAAGAAAAGAAATAGGTTCATTGTAAATATCTGCAAAATCATAGCAGTTCGTTTCTAACTCCTTACATACTTGCATACAAGTGAATTCAATAAAAAATGAATTCAAATCCACTGCAATTCCACTCCAGAATTATTCTAAATGAGCTGCATTCTATACTTTTCAATTGCGTATTTCATTATATCAGCGGGTTATTTTTTTTCATTTTTTTTTTGTGAGCGACTTCAAATGCTAGATTTTGAATTTCTCTATTTGCATCCCATGTGCCTTTGCTGTAGGATGCGATCAAAAGCATGAAGAAGAAATGGATTCTGAAGCAATCTACAAAAAATTTGTTTTACGGGTTAGTTATCACTTTCTTTTCTGCAGTGTGATGGTTTCTACAGTAGATCAATTTAGAATTAGGCAGTAAGTTATTGAGTCATGCAGGTTATGGCTGCAAGGAGTCCCAACATACGGCTTCGGAGAGCACTGTACAGAAAGGATTCAAGGTATATTTAATGTCTTCTCTTATTGCTGTAACTTGATTTGTACTAACACGATTTACTATTTGTATGTGATAGTGCCAATATTAAATGTCCCCAGACAGTTCCAGCAAAATCTTCAAAACCTCGAGTATCAAGATTGGCCCTCATTTCCTCGATATCTAAAAGAATGGTTGATCCCAAAGTGAGAGTCAAATCCCTTGCTAAACAAAATGCAACCCCAAATGTGAGGGCAAAGCAATCAGCTGTATCCAAGGCTCTGACAACTCCAAGGAACAAAAAGCGACTGTCAAATCCTGATGCATTTTGTAGTGTTAGGAATCCGAAAGCAACAGCCGTTGCAGTGCCAAATAGTAGAGTGGTAGCGAAGGCATTATTTCATTCACCTAAGAAGTCAACGAGGACAAAGACTTCAATTGAATTGGATACAACTGTCAAGAAAATATGTGCAGGTATAAAGAATCTTGAGATCGCTGATGGAAAGAAGCATGCTTTGGTGTGTAATAGACAATTGCCTTCAAATGCTCCGAGGAAACAACCACGAGGACGAGAGGTTAAAAGCAGAGTTTATGATGGACTACTTTCTCAAAATTGTAAGGGAAAGGAATCCAAATCTTTCAAATGTGTGATGAAAAAGAACAAGGGAAAGAACTCAAAGCAGTGTCATGGTCCCATGCCTCGAGAAGGGGCTGAAAATGATTTCAGTGACATGGAGAATGAGGAGAAATCAAGAAATGGTTTTCCTGGCGCCTGCTATAATGCTAAATGTGATGAAGGAAATGATGCCCCTGAAGGGCCCATAACAACTGTAAAAATAGAAGCATCGGTGGTTGAGAACAAAGTTGAAGCCTTGTCAGATGCCAAGGCAAATACCCCGGGATGCAATGAGCCAAATCAAAGACTTTATTCCCGGATCCACGAGAGGGGCTTGGGAGAAAATGATGTTCCCAAACTTGTAGCTTCAAGAGAAGATGGCAATGGTACCAATGACAGACATGGCAAAGAAGACAAAAGGAACTCGAGTATGGATAAGGGCATTGATGGTCGCATGGACAGTAATGATAGTAAACATATTTTCATCTCAGATGAAAAGGAAAATGACAGAGAAGCCATTGGGAGCGACGATAAGGAAAATGCTTCAGCCTCTGATGATAACAGGTGAGTAAACTCATTTCAATAATTTCATCGGTCTTTATAGATGTTGTTAGATACTTTTGGCCATCACTTATCAATGAATTTTGGATTTTCAGAGAAATGGATCTCAATACTGGCCACTTGAAAAGACAAATCCTTGGCAAGCATGAGAGTGTGAAGAACACTCAAAAGGTCACCTACTCCTCTTTCAGGAACTTGCATTCCTCTTTCTGAATATTTTTATCACCTTCTTTCTTTCTTTTTCCTTTCTGTTTGTGATTTCTTTGTGAATACGGAAATGATGCAGATAGCCAAAGCAAAGAGGAAGCCATCCAAAGAGAGCTTCGTTACTCATGCCACTGGTGCTCGAGAACTAAAACATAGAAAACCTAAGCCTACAAATCCCAAGCCTTTTCGGCTGAGAACTGATGTATGCACTTCATTATCCTATCTACGTCTTAGAAATAGTAATCTTTTAATAGAATCTGAGAATACTTAATTTATATATAGGAAAGAGGGATTCTTAAGGAAGCAACCTCAGAGAAGAAGCTCCACCCTGCTCCTCTGAAAGAAATCCTGCCAGTTACGAGGTTCCCAGGAGGGAATTTACAGAAAAAACATCAGAATGCATTGCCAGTGAGTTTTCAGTTAAATGCTCTTTTAGCCGTCAGCAATGGTTCAACTAGACTGATATTTATTCTAATTTCAGAGAAATGACAAGAGCCTTGAACAAACCGAATCAGCCAATGACACTCAGGAAGCATGTGAAGTGCAAAGAAACACGACACAGAAGGAACAACATGTAAGACGATCTACTTTTGAAGCGTAAAAATAACAGTGAAAAACATTAAGGTTTGGTTTCCATGGTTGTTTATATGGACACTGGCTCAAGCCTCCTATTATGATACTTTTTGTAGCAAAACCAGACTTCCAGCTTGAAGAACAAAGAAAGAGTGAGACGAAAATTATCTTCAGCTCCACAGAGACACACAGTTTCGTCACAACAGAAGCTTGTGGCCCCACTGAAGAAATATAGCGAGGATAAGACAGCAGCTCAAAATCTGGGGAACGTCTTGAAGAAGACCAGATCATCATTTGTGAGAAAAGTCGCCAGGCCTCAAGAGTGAGTTTCTACTTTTTAAAAACTTATTTTAATTGTAGAATTATTTCGTAATCCCTCTTCTAATTAAGCCACTATGCTCTTGCAGGACCTCATCGATTACAAACGAAACACTCTCGATTATGATACCTGGTCAACTAGGTGTGATAAAGGAAGACTCGCCAACATTCTTGAGACCCAAAGAAGCTGAAAAGCCTAGAAAACGCAGTGCTTCCCTGGAAATCAAAGCTTCTGCTTCTACTGTCTCCAGGCAATCACTACAGGGGAAGAGGTCAACAACTATTCCAAAGGAACCGAATTTTCATGCCATCCACACACCAAAGAGCTGCACACGAAGAGTGGCTTAAGTTATTTTCTACAAAAATACTCCTGTTGGTGTACCATATCTTCTTGTTGTTCAATCCATTCATTGAATTATGTATTTCGCGTGAACTGCTCGAGTAATTCTTTGTTGTTGTCTCCATATTTATTTCTTAGCCCATTGTTTGTAATCTGTAACATTTTGGGCTTGATTTGTAGCTCATATATAAACATATAAGGGATCTTGTTCGTCCCATTCACTCAAAGCAATGCGTGCATGTTCTTAGTGATGGCCGTCATCGAGTGTTCTTACAGAATTGCTGAATTATAGATATAAAATCATCATCAGTCTCAATAAAACTCCTCTGACATGGCATTTCGCGACTTCGGATCCTTTAATGCTTGAGACACACATGTGAGCTCCAGAGATTGAGAAAGAGGATATTTTGTTGCCAGGTAAAGCTTTTTGGGTTTATGAACATTTTTCATCGACTTAATAATTGCGGTGAGTACGAATAGATTGTTACGAAGCTACAGGTACGGCAGGTTGATGGATGTTTATAGGTTGAGGTTGCGCTGGTGTAGAAAAAGATAAAGATGAAGCTACATGAAAACTATTTGTCACGATGATAGCAAAGGAAGGTATCATTTCAATGTGAGGCACCACTAGTATAGTAACATCTTTATGTATTAGCACCTGAAACTGATAGAGAAGGCATAGTAACATGGGCAAAGGTTGAAAAAAAAATTACATTCATAAAAATAGCATAGTACATTCATAAAAATTACATTCATAAAAATAGCATAAAAATATCATAATTGCCTTTGTCCATGTTACTATGTGACGATAACGACAATCACTAATAAAATTTTGTTGAGGTGTATGAGGAGTTGTGGTTAGCCAATTAATGAAATTAGAAGAAAAATAGTTGTGAAGAGCATTATATTCTTCCCCTCATTATCATAGTAGAAATGCCTAATTTGAAAACAAAATTGTTTTTCAAGTAATTCTTTTAACTGACACAAGATGGAACGAACATCACTTTTTCTATGAATTGAAAATAACCAACAATAGTTGGTAAAGTAATCAACAAATAACACATAAAAACAAAATCCATCAATTGAAGTTGAAGATGTAGACCTTTAAACATCTGTATAAATGTATTCAAGAGGATGAGTACTAATAAGAGAAGTAGAAGAAAAAAGCAATTTGTGAATTTTATTGCATTTACAAGCAGAACAAAGTGATGGTAAGGAAGGACGAGACAATATAGTTGGAAAAGAAAACGATGAATAATCAAATCAATAATTTTATTTGATGGATGCCCAAATTGCCAATGCCAAATGTCAGATGTTGTTCGTTCACCAACAAGTGCTAAAACAAAAGACTTAATAGAAGAGAAAGTCATCGGTATTGGATAAACACTATTATGACATTTATCGCGAAAAAGAGTCGCCCCCTTGCTTTGATCCTTCACAAGAAAAAAAGAGAGGGTGAAAGTCAATAAAAACATTATTGGAACGGGTGAAGTTATGAACATAAATCAGATTCTGGTGAATATTAGGAACACAAAGAATATTAGTTAGTTTAAAAGGTTACAAGAAAGAGGGAAAAGTCATAGAGCCAACATGTGTGACTTGAAAACTTGAGCCATCTCCAATGAAAACTTTATCAGTGCCATCATACTCCGAGTGAACAGATAAATTGGCATGATCAGATGTAATGTTGTGAGAAGCAGCTGAGTCATAAGTCATTTCTTATTATTAGACCTACTGGTAGTTGCACAATTTATAGACTTGTCACTAGAAACCACACAACAACTCTTGGCTGAGTGTCCCACTTTGTCACATAATTGGCAAATAATTTGGGGCTGACTAGATCGTTCCCTGCGACCATTACGATTATAATTGGTGCGATGTTGTATAAAGGAACCATTGTTAAAGCATTGGTTGCGGTTGAATTTGGAATTCATGGGACGATATTAAGTACTATTAGCAATAACAATAATGATGGAGTTTGAAGCTTTAATATGTTTTAAATAGCTTTAGTGATAAACTAGCATATCATGAAGCTCTTCAAAGGTAAGAGAAAACTCATGATTTCAAATTAGTGCTACAATATCATGAAAGTCAAAGCCAAGACTACCAAGAACAGAAAAAGTTATGTCATCTGCTAAGATGGGAGAGTCAATCACTATAAGTTTATCAACAATAACCTTGATGACATGAAGATATTTCAAGGCCAGGTGAGACTCTCTCTGAATAAGAGTTAAACTCTCCTTAAGTTGCATAACACGAGTACATGAATGATTGGCTTACAATCATTGCAACTTGGATCGTGCTTCATGAGTAGTAGATGAAGCAGCAATGAGAGACATAACTGATTTAGAGATAGATGTAAAGATGACAAGAAGAATCAACTTATCTTGCCTAAGCCAATGCCAAAAGACTGGATTAGGAGCATCTACAGAAGCTAAGCCATCAGAAGAGGTGCTGGGAGGAAGTGGTGATGACAAACATACAATAGTATTATCAATATAGCTTTGAAGGTCATAACTAATAAGCAAGGACATTAGTCGGGCGTGCCATAAAGAAAAATTGGAAAAAGTTAGCTTCAAAGGTAATTGAGATCCAACATTGAAGGTAACAAGAGTAATCTCACAATTTCTAGTTGGCACAAGAGGGTTAATAAACAATGATTCAAGAGATGTAGCCATTAGGAAGAAAAAAAATCTTGTTAGAGGAAGTGACGCTAATATCATAAAGAGTTTTAGAGAAAGATAATTTTATTGATAACAGTACATATTATATATAGGACTTTACAAAGTGTTAATTAGAGATACATTATCGTAACAAGTGAATCCTAAAAGAAGATTGGATAAGAGATTTAAAAGGGATAAGATACAACTAATCTAAATATAAAAAGTAATATTGTTATAACTACTTGATTTCCTTTATATCTCTTAGGTATCACAAGGAAGACCACACTTTTGTTATTGGCGAAGAGTTTCCTATGTCAAGGCTTTTTAGAATGCGATTAAAGGAGTGGCAATTGCACAACACTTTAAACTTCGTGTTATAAAAAGTGACATGATTCAATACTTTAAAAAGTGTGCTTTAGAAGGTTGTCCATGGCATGTTCGTGCATTTAAGCTTTCTAATGCCCCAACCTTCACAATAAGAAGCCTTGAAGGTACTTATACTTGTGGTATAAATGAATAAATTAGGCTTCTGTAGATTGGATTGTGAGATTTAAAGGGGAACGACTATAGAATAACACCAATTAAAAACCAAAGGATATATTGTATGGTATTCATCAACAATAGGGATAATTATTCCACATAAGCAAGCCTATTTTGCCTAAGAATGGAAGGATACTGTCTACTTCCTTTATAATGCGAGCAATTAAAAAGAACTAACCCTAGTAGTATTGCAGAAATGATCACAACCAGTGTAGATAATCTATTTCAGAGGCTATTAATGTCTTTTTATAGACCCATACATGGGTTTTTGAATGGTTGCTTGCCTATTATTGGGCTTGGTAGAACCCATATCAAGAGTAAATACCTTAGCACCTTACTTTCAGCCACATCTTTTAATGTTGATGACAAGTTATTTCCACTTGCATTTGGAGTTGTTGGTATGGAAAATGATGAGAGCTGGATGCGTTTCTTGTTAGAGATTCAAAAGGCATTAGAGATGAATGTTGAGAATATACCACAAGTCACATTTTTGTCTGATGGATACATTAAAAAGAAAACTCCTAAGTTCTTCACATGCATTTTGTATGAAGGTTCTCATGATGGGTTAGCTAAAGGGAGACTGAGAGGGAGGAGGTTGAACTGTTGTCCTGGTTTAATGGTTCTTTCATCATAGGGAAAAAGAGGTTGAATAAGAAACAAGGATGATCATAATGAAGGGGAGAGAGTTGCAACTGGAGGTATGACTTACTCATGAGTTGAGGGGGAGATAAAAAGGAAACAAGGTTGGCTAGGCAACTAAAAAAATAGTGTGTAAAGGCTGATTTTTTGGCTCGTTTTCCACTTAATTTTGCAAGAAATCCATCCCTATTTATAGGGGATGAAAAAGGAACATCTGGTCATTATTGTGTACGAATCTTAAGTTTTGATTCAAATAAAAAGGATCTTAACTGTTGGCAAAAAATCACCATCACAGGTTGCTAAAGCTGGTCGGGTTAGCTTCTTTGGATTAACTTTGCAGACACATCAGAGTAGGGATAGGACTGAAACAAGGTTGATAGGATCCTCCTTCATCAGAAGATCAAGGAGAGCAAGCTTTTTCGGTCATTGAAATTACAATGAAGAGGAAAAATAGCGCCCAAATCCCTTATCCAAGTAGGTTGTCTTTGCTTGTTTTGGATAGAAGACAATGAACAATACCCTTCAAAATGATGTTGTTTCTTTGTTTTTTTTTTAATTAACAAAACGACGACATTTTATACAAAACGTGTCATTTCATTTAAAAGAAACATCATCGTTTTGGCTATTTGGGTTTAAATTAGACTTAAAACTCCTCTTTCAATTTCAACCCTCAAACCTTTCAATTTATTTAATTAGATCCTTAATTGAAATTTGATTATAAAAATCAATTCAATTTCACCCCTGTCAAATTTCTTTGGGTCTTGGATTTTTTTATTTTATCCTCAATTGACCTTTAACCTTCTAATTTCTTCAATTTCACCCTTGTTTTCAACTGAATTTGGTTGAATTGCATGTCTTTTGTGAAAAGGTTCTTGGTCTTGATTTTATTCAATTTGACCCTTGATTGACCCTAAAATTTGATTTTCTTATGATTTTATTCATGATTTCACCCAATTGAGGTTGAAAACAAATAATTAAATTTGGTCCTTTAAAATTTTGAATCTTCTCAATTAAGCCCAAATTAAGTTTACAAACTTATTTTTTACCAATTAAGTCCATAATAAAAATAATTTGACCTATTAAAAATATATTTAAGTCCTTACACCTAATTAAATCTTTAATTTGACCCAAATTAATTCTTAAACTTAATTAAATATTTAATTGAACCTATGATTAAATCAAATTGGCCTTGCAAATTTGGCTTAATTTTTATGCAAATTAAGCTGAATAATCATTTAATTTGACTTTGAATTTACATTGTTTTTTTATTTTATGTATAATGAGGTGCAATTGGCCTTTGATTTTTGTCCAAAATACCAGTTTAGTTCTTTCGTGTGTTTATAACCTTTCTCAGCGTGCTCTAGCCAAGTTTCAACTATTTTTTTCATTTTTATTTTGTTTTGTTAATTTTCATTTTTTTTATTTTTCTCTTTTTAATATGCTTTTTTTTTTTAAAGAAGAAGATATTTTTTTTGGGAAAACCCAAAATTAGGTTGTGACACTAATAATCTCATCCAATCTCCTTAGCCAATGTGGTTAATAGCTTGTACTTAGTGCTTGGTAGGCCAATGTAACTTGTGGCTAAGACTTGCAAAAAGTACATTTTTAGATATTTCAATAAGTATTTTTTTTAGAGAGAGAGAGGGTATAATAATATTCTAAAGAGATATGCTCTGAAAATATATATTTAGTAGAGAATGAAGATTGTGAATCTTTATTTTAAATGTCTCAAGATATATTGACAACGCACGAGTTAGTGTGATTTCACCTGTAATATTTAAGTTGTGTTCCACTCATTTTATCAAGCAAAACAAAAGGATGGAGGCATGGTGGGCACTTATAGACTTTAATACATCTAATAGACTTGTTTAATTAAACCTATTTGTTGATAAATAATTCATTTGCAATTTTATGTAAAGCTCTATAGAATTGATAATGTTAGACTTAATAATCTCTTAGACTTGGCTAGCACTAAACCAAACATATCTGGGTGCGGCACATTGCCAAACTCAATTGTGGCTGGGTTTGGCTACTATCAAGCCCAACATACTTAAATTTAACGCATTAATAGGTCCAATCATGACTGAGTCTAGATAATACAAGACTCAACATGCCTGGCCTTGATATACTACTAAGTTAAATCATAGCTGAGTCTGGAGTACACAACAAGATTAAGGTTTGGGTTTGACATTGGCTAGGTCCAATTATCTCTTAGCTTAGATAGTGCTAGATCCAATCAGCTCTTGGTCTGGTTTTTGCTAGACTCGTTGCATTTCTATTACCTCAACATTGGGAATTCAGAAAAATTATAAATGTATGTTTTCCTTGATAACAATACTTTTTTCTTGGTAAACATATATAAAGATAAACTTATGAAATCTTATTTCCTTTTCAACATTCTGGTTTCTGCAGTGACAGAGAGTGAGCTCGAAATGAAATAGATTAAGAAACCGAAACGCAAAAGGCAATTATGGAATCAAGATTATCGATGATAATGATTTTTAGCACCTAGCTTTGAAGGCAGTAGGGGCGGCTAAAAAAGCCGAGGAAGAAAAAGAAGAAGAAATTGAAGTCGATAAAAATTTGCGTTTTCTCCGATTTTGTGTGCACTTCACTCGCTGAGACAGAGGAGGGGGGGGGGGGGGGCAATGAAGTTATAGTGTCGTGTACTAAGGTCCTTTTAAAGGAAGGTAAGGGTCACCATCGACTGACCTGATTCGTGCTTTCCATTCGTTAACTAATAACAGTTGCTTCCGTTCAATTAAAAACCCTGAGATTCATAGTCGACGGTGAGTTAATGAGCGTTTTAGGGATCAACGGTCACGTAAAACTCGGTGTTCCCGGGCCCAATGAAGAAATGGGTTGTGTTTCACACCGGCCCATATCTTCTTGTTAGAAAATACTAGTAGCAGCAGGCGACGGTATTTCCCTACTTGCTCGGGCTCGATTAACGGACATTTATGAAAAGAGGATAATAGTAAAAACTAGGGTTAGGGGTGTTCTTTGCAATCAGAAAGCGTGAAAGGAGGGAGAGCAATAGCTACATTCTTTTTTGCTTCGATTGAGATTGGGATCTCCTTTTTTCCTCACATCTGCCTTTTCCTTCAATCGGTTTGGTAAGTTTTTGTCTTGTTGATGGCTTCCAAAATAGATTTTTCTGCTTTTGTTGTTTGGTTACTGAGAAAATTGAGGAATACAAAAGAAATTCGAAAGTTCGATTATTTTTATTGTATTCGACAATAATTTCTAGGTTTAATTAATAATTGGATTAATTGGGTTAGGTTCTTAATGCCCTGTATACCTCCATTTTTTGTTTACTCAAAATTCAATGAGCTCCAATTTTTTTACTTGTTTATTTCTCATAAAAAACAATACTTTGGACATAAAAAGCTTGAATTTCTTGCTAATTTACTTGGTTGAAACAAAACTAGACTGGGTCCAATGGTACTCAAAATTTTAATTATTTTGAATGGAAAATTGTGCTGGGTTTAATTAACTAGCTTTTTGCAGTGTGATTTGCTGAGCAGTGGAGCTATTGTTTGTGTGATCCATGGTTTTTCCAATGAGGAATTACCCAATAACTTCTTTTTCATGGGCACAAAGTTGAGAGTTTGTCCTCTATACCAATCCAACACATGATCAATGATCAATCTTTATTGTTCAACCAATCGAAACAGGTATTGGACTGTGAGAAACATATAAACTTGGATTTAAAAGAAGCAACATGATATGAACAAAACCATCTAAGAAAACAGGTATATTTGTTGTTAGGAAAAATTCTAGAGAAGCAGGGATAAACTATTCCATACCATATTTAAATTGGAATACTTGACAAATAATCAATGTGAACTAAATTTGAAACTATACATTCTTATTTCACAAAACAGGTTAGAGTTTGTTCTTTCTTGTTGAGAATTTTTTAATCAAAATCTGGAATGCCAAAAGTATTGAGCTTTGGAGAATATTCAGATTATTGGGAGGAAAACCATTTTTGGTTGTTGCATATGAAATGGTGGCACAAGTGAACTATTGAAAAATATATAGTCTCAAGCTAGTTTACTGCTTGTAAATTAGATGTCTAATTAGTTGAGTATATTTATGCTGCCAAGCCAATTTGTATGCTCTTCTTTGTGTTACTCACCGCACTAGTGCTTTGGGGCTTTTTTAGCAGGTTTTAATGGATCTGGAGACTGAGAACAGAATAGCTGCTATTCTTATGAAAGAAGCAGCAGAATTGCGGCAACGAGCTGAAAGGGAAGGTGTGCATGTTTACCTTGAACAGCCTAAAGTAAGAGCGCGGCCAAATTCTCGCTTCCTCACTGCTACTGTCCTTGGAGTGCAGCAAAGTCAGTGTTTCATTGCTTTTAGTTTTCAGATGGTCATCTTTCCGTTTAATGTTTTAGTGCTATCAGACAAGAATGCGAGTTCACCTGACAAGTGGCTCCTTGCTTTACTCATGCATGATTGTACAGCCTTAAAGACTAAAGTTGTTATCCGGCTTCCTTGAAAAGATTTTTATGAGTTGGCTGACATTTTGTAATTGAAGTCCAGCTATGGATGAATCAAAATGGATTATGGAAAAAGCATAAAGTTATGCCTCATTCTAATGAATAATGTTGTGCTTGTTGTCTTCTGATAATAAGCGGAACCCCACTGGATCATGAGATTATAGGATCGTGATTGTTTGGATATATGTGTATGTATTCTACAATATATTTCTAGCATATTTTGACATGTTAAAATTGACTTGCATAGAAAAAGATCCATGCACCTATTAAGGACTGCTTGAAAAATATGTGCAATGTAATGATGTTCCAATTTTTTTATGGGGACTTGAAATGAGAACAATTTCATTTCATTTTTTTTCTTTTTTCTATATTAAAATGTGTCATTCATGTATATTTTTCTCCTCCTCTCATGATTTCATCATTGTTTTTGTTAAGAGGACTTAGAATTGGCTTGTTTAATGCCACTGATGTCCGTATATCTTTCATGTCTGATTTTTTATTGGCTTACACTTTTCAGCAAATCGAGCTGTTGAGGTCAATGAGATGTGGCGAGTCCGGCAAAAGGAGCTCAAGATGGATGATAGGGTGAGAGAAAGATCAGGATATGATGATAACTGCAGCAAGAACTATGGGGATGTTGGTGATATCCCTAGAAGTACAGGCGGAAGGCATTCTGTAAATGAGAACAATACTAGGGTGTCATCGTCGTCAAGCAAAAGAGTAGGGAGCTCTTATTCAAGAGAAGATGAAGGTTTAAGGGATGAAGAAGTTGAGGAATTTTTGCACTCGAGGTCATTCAAAAGCTCTCTTTTTCTCACGCTCACATGTTCTTTCCATCATCTGTAGACTCATTTTATTGCACAAATATCATTTGTGGCTTTTTCCAAAATTCTCAGTGGAAAAAATAACTTACTGTTTTGGCATGGATATTTTTGCTCATGACAGGGTTAAGCGAGGTCGAGGTGCAGTAGGTTCGAGGATGGATGAAACAGGGCCTTACCTTCCACCTTGTCCAGACCACGAGGAAAAGCTTTCCAGAAGCCCGGATGCGAAGCTGCTGGGTGTTGTTTTTAAACCAGAGAAATATTGTTCATCATCCGAAGAAGAGCTTAAAAAGGCAAAGAAGGTTTGTTCAAAGAGTTTGGATAAGAAACATTCCAGGAAGCACAGATCTAAAGAAAAGTCGAGGGATAAGAAAAGGATGAGAAAAGAAGTAAACACCAGTAAGTGCCCTTTTTTTTGCACACCATTGTTCCCATGCAAGATTCACAAGCTAGTTGTGTTCAATACGTATTATAGTTCTTGTTTGCAGAGTTCGGTAATTATTTATTCAAAGAATACCTGGAATGCTGACTTGACATGGCAATTACATCTTGGGAATGAGAAATTAAGTCCTGGTAAATTCAAACCACCACGAGTATTATACAGGTTTTGCAAGAATGTATTATTTGTATTTAAATATATATTTATTGTTTAAATTTCCTCCCACTAAGGATACTGTAATGATATTTTCCTTGCATCTGTTGGGTTTCTCATGTCATCTGCATCTTCTCTCGAGGCAAGTTTTAAAGTAGTTTGAATTGGAGGCATAGATCCTTTTAAAAATTATAATTTGATAAATTATTTTAAATAAAAAAAATAAGGATTAAAAAAATAAGGATTAAATCTGATGAATAAAAAAATTCAACTAAGAAAATGATAAAAGAAAAGCTAAGTAACAATCATAAAAATAAGAATTAAAGTTGATATAAAAATCAATTTAAATTAATTTATTGAAAGGAAAAAAAATTTCAAATCAAAATATATAATAATTAAAAATTTAAGGATTAAATTTGATATAATTAGTAAATAATATGATATTTCTAACTAAAAAGTGTTTTTTATTAAAAATAAAAAAATATTTTTTTGAAAATTAAGCTAATTTTTTTAATTAGAAAGTGTGTTTTATTGATTAATTTTATAATAACAAATAAATATAAAAAAATTTAAAAATTAATTTTAAAAAAGTTATTTTTCATGGAATGAGGCTAGATTTTTTACACACGCACGGACGCAAAGAAGAGCAAATCTCACTTCATCTCGTATGCGTGCTTGCTTGCATATTGCCATTTTCCGGGTAAATCACAGCATGTAAACAACACTTTTGTCAAATGGGCTTAAGTTTTTGCTAATTTGTCTGGTAACAATTTCCGAAAAGGGTTCTGGGTTGAGTTCCTTTTTAGTTTCGAGGGAGAAACAAGAATCGCAAGAGAGCACGTGAGACATTCGTAATGTGGCTTGAAACTTGAAAGTATTCAATAAGTAGCTCATCACTGATGATTTGACTTCAAACATTACTTAAATGCATCAAATTTATTTAAAATTACAACGGAACAGTTTGGATTGAAAAGGTCCAAATTGTCCCCCGACTCCATCTAGAGCATTTACTTACCATCAAGCATTAACTTTCTAATGTTTTTTTTTTTTTTTTTAATATTTCCAACTTTCCAAATTATCAATACCCAAGTCAATTTATATGTTAAGGTTGCTTAACAAGTGAAGAAAAATTGGAGAAGAAATGAAGAAGAAAAGAAGTGAAGAACAGAGAACTGTTCTGAGAGGTTTTGAGAGAGAAGAATTGAGACTGAATTTTCTGTATATTTTTCTATATCCAATGTCAAATCTTCACGTGTGTTTTATAGTAACAGAATGAACTACTAACTGATTATCCTAACTAAATTCAACTCTTATAACAACCTGTTAACTACTCTTTAACTAACTAACATACTTAACAACCAAAAGATTGCGTGCTGCAGACATTAACCAGCCTGCATTGCTTTTACTTCTTCTTCCTTATGATGCCTTCTTCCTAGAGATTAGGTACGTAACAGTACCCCTTCCATGCGAGATTCTTGTCCCAAGAATCAAGAGCAGGATCAGTTTACGTAGCAATATTAAAGTCTGGAAATTGCAACTGTAATTCTGTCAACTCCTCCCAAGTAGCATCTTCAGGGAACGAATTCGACCACTGAATTAAGCCTGCCACCACAGCTGTATTACCTTTCTTCATAAGTTTCCTCTCCAATATTGTAACTGGATACACCTTTACCCTGCCCTCCTCATCTACGATTGGTAGGGCTTGAGAAACGATGGCCACTTCCCCCAATTTTTTCCTTAATAACGAAACATGGAACACTGGGTGCACTGCACTTCCTGGGGGTAGCTGGAGTTTATATGCAATTGGACCGATGCGCTCAAGGACTAGATAGGGACCATAGTACCTGGGGTTTAACTTGTAATGTTTCCTGTACATAACACTGCCCTGCCTGTAAGGTTGAAGCTTTAGAAAAACCCAATCTCCTATCAAAAATGTCCTCTCTGATCGTCTCCTGTTGGCCACTTGCCCCATCCGATTTCTTGCCCCCTCTAGCAAGCCTTTGATTAATTGATCCATATTAATCCTCCTCTGTTTCCATTCCCCCACTGCAGCTACTTGAGTATCCTCCGTAAGCACCATTTCTCTGGCTGGAGGTTCATAACCATAAAAAGCCTGGAAAGGGGACATGCCAATAGTGGAGTGGAAACTGCTATTATACCACCATTGTGCTGTGGAAATCCATTGATGCCACTTCCTTGGACAGTGCATAGTAACACACCTTAAGTAGGTCTCGAGGCACTGATTTACCCTTTCAGTCTGCCCATCCGTTTGTGGATGGTATGCTGTGCTTAATAACAGCTTGACCCCTAGGTGTTTGAACAACTCTTGCCAGAATAAGCTTGTGAATATCTTATCCCTGTCGGTCAAGATTGTGGCAGGCAAGCCGTGGAACTTGTAAACGTGATCTAGGAAGGATTTAGCAACATCCTGAGCTGTGAAGGGATGTGCTAGTGTGATAAAATGTCCATACTTGGTGAAGCGGTCAACAATGACCATGATGGTGTCTCTGCCCTCTGATTTTGGAAGCCCTTCTATGAAGTCCATGGTAATATCCTACCAAGGACCATGTGGAGTGGGCAGAGCTTGTAACAACCCAGGATAAGACACCCTCTCAGCCTTGGCTTGTTTACAAATATCACACTGCTGCACTAGTTGATAGACCATTTTCTTCATGGCAGGCCAGTAGAAATGACCCTTAAGTCGCCTGTATGTATTCTGAATGCTTGCATGCCCTCCAATATAGGAATCATGGGTATTTTTGACGAGTTCTTCTCTCAAGGGACCTGCAGCTCCTACCACCATTCTCCCCTTATACATCAGCACCCCGTTAGTGTAGGTAAAATTTGAAGCTTGTGTAGTATCTATCATTCTACCCTGTATGATGTCCTGTAGCTTGGCATCATCCTTGTAGGAGCTATAAACCTGATCATACCAAGATGGAACCACTTGTGTTATGGCTGTGAGCCACCCTCTTGCAGTAATTGCTCATTGGTTTCTACCATCACTCTGCATATTCCTTCTTGATAGAGCATCAACAACTTTGTTCTCCCTTCCCCTCTTATACTTGATTTGATAGTTTAATCCCAGCAGCTTGGTCAGTCCTTTCTTCTGAATAGGGGTGTGGATTTTCTGATCAAGTAAGTATGTTAAGCTCTCATGATCAGTTTGTATAATAAACTAATCATGTTCCAAGTAGTGTCGCCATTTATCTACTGCCATCAGTATAGCCAAGTATTCTTTCTCATAGATGGACAGTCCCAAATGTTTAACTCCCAAGGCTTTGCTCATGAATGCCAATGGCCTTCCCTCTTGGCTCAACACTGCTCCAATTCCAGTGTCACAAGCGTCTGTTTCTAAGACAAAAGGTAGGGTAAAGTCAGGCAAGGCTAGGGTCGAAGCCTCACATAAAGCTTTCTTCAAATTTTGGAAAGCTTCCAATGCGCCTTCGTGCCACACAAACTTATTCTTCTTGAGCAATTCTGTCAAGGGTTTACTAATGACACCAAACTTCCTGATGAATTTTCGATAGTAGCCAGCTAAGCCAAGAAATCCTCTTAGCTCCTTAATAGTCTTTGGAATTGGCCACTCCTGTACAACCTGTATTTTCTTAGGGTCTGTGGCTACCCCTTCAGCAGAGATGATATGCCCCAAGTATTCTACCCTTGGTTCAGCAAACGTGCACTTCGACCTCCTTGCATACAGCTGGTTGGTCTTCAAGATCTCCAGAATTTGCTGCAAATGTCTCAGGTGTGCTTCTAAAGAGGAACTGTAAATGAGGATGTCGTCAAAGAATACCAAGGTAAATTTCCTCAGGAATGGCTCCAGAATATCATTCATCAAGGCTTAGAAGGTTGCAGGGGCATTTGTGAGGCCAAAAGGCATGACTCTAAACTCATAATGCCCTTGGTGAGTGCGGAAAGTTGTTTTCTCTACATCTTCCTCATGCATTCGCACTTGATGATAGCCTGATCTTAGATCGAGTTTAGAGAAGAAACTAGATCCTTGCAGCTCATCCAGGAGGTCATCGATCAAAGGAATAGGGAATTTATTCTTGATTGTGACTTCATTCAGCCGCCTGTAGTCTACACAGAAACGCCAGGAGTTATCCTTCTTCTTGACCAAGAGTACTGGTGAAGCAAATGGGCTCACACTTGGTTGAATGATGTTATTGCCTAGCATTTCCTTGACCATCTTCTCGATCTCCCCTTTTTGAAAGAAAGAAGTCTTATACGGCCTGCAGTTTACAAGTTGAGCTCCTGTGTGCAGAAGAATTCTGTGATCATGCCTCCTCCTTGGTGGTAATGCAGTAGGCTCTTGGAAAACCTCTGCATAGTCTGTTAACAGTTTTTCTACTGCTGGATTAGGCAAACCTACCATGGTTGCTGCAGTGGCTTCTATCAGAAAAAATTGCCCAACAAAGCCCATAATAGAAGTTTTTAAGTTCTTCTGGACCTTCTCTACTGTCATTGATTGGAGGCTGGCAGTCTCGATGATGCTTTTGAGTTCCAACATCCTTCCCTCCTTCTTAAATGTCAATTTCATCTTGATGAAATCGAATAAGATTGGTGAGAATTTTCTTAACCAATCCACCCCTAACACCATGTCACACCTCCCTAGCTTCAAAATTCTTAAGTCTGCTATGAATTCATAATTCTGCATAAACCATGTAAATCTTGTTGTATAGGAGTCACATAGTATGATACTGTCATTAGGAACAGTTACTGCTAGCACCGGAGAGTTCGCAACAGGAAGTTGTAATTCCCCTGCTATACTAGCATCAAGGAAGCTGTGGGTGCTGCCACTGTCAATGAGAATGATCAGATCCCTGCCTTGATAGCTTCCTCTAATTCGTATGGTGTTGTGGGCGTAGTTATCTGCTAATGCATTCAAGGATAGGTCATATTCCTCAATCTTGCTATCAGGTGCTATATCTGTACTGTTGTTTCCTGATGTGGCATCCATAAATTCTTCCTCTTCCTGGCCCTACATCATGTGCAGTCACTTGGCAATGCACTTATGTCCTGGCATAAATTTGTCTCCACACTTAAAACATTGCCCCAACCTACGCCTCTGCTCATACATGGTTTTTGAGACCTTTGGTGTCTGCAAATTGTTGCTCACATAGGTGGATTGAGGATTACCAAATGATCTTCCCATTCCTGGCTTGGTAGTGAATCTGTTCTTCCTTGCCAATATGTTGTTTGATTCCTCCTGCCACTTTGCTTGATCAAAGGTTGTCAGCAACGTGCCTGGCTTCAGTATCTTCAACATAGGTTTGATGTCCTCTTTTAATCCACTAATAAAGTTGGAAATGTAGTAGGACTCTGGCAGTATTGGATTGAGTGAATGCATCAATGATTTGAGATCTTAAACCTCTCCACATACTCTTCCATACCATTCTCTTGCGTTAGTTTGTTGAATTCTTCCACTATATCCTCCCTACTGCCAAACCAGCTGCATATGGCCTTTGAGAACTCCTCCCATTCTAGATTAGCATCCAGTCCACACATGTACCCTTCAAACCATATTTTTGCTTTCCCTTCCAAATACAAGGAAGTTATTTCCACCCACTGTTGCCATGGAATTGCATTGAGTTTGAAGAACTTGTTGCACCTTCTCAACCATCCTCTAGGGTTGTCTCCTCGAAAAATGGTTAGATCCATCTTAGAAAATCCTGCACTAAACATAGCTCTATGTTGTTCCTGCCTGTAATTTGCATCTCCTCTCATAGGACCCTTCCCTTTAGAAGGTATTCCTTCAAGGTTGCCCCTGGCTGGAGTTTGTAGTATGCCTTTAGAAGTACTCCCCGTATCATTTCCCATCACGTGGTGAGCACGAAACGCCTGGAACTGACTGGATAGTGTTTCCAGTTGAACACTAATCTGCTCATTCTTCTTACTTTGTTCCTCCCGCTGCTCCTGGAATTCTTGTTGCATGATCTGCATTCATTCATCTAATTTCTTGTAGTGTTCTTCCACATTTTTAACCATGGTGTTAGATCTTAAGGCTCTGATGTCAATTGTTAAGGTTGCTTAACAAGTGAAGAAGAATTGGAGAAGAAATGAAGAAGAAATGAAGAAGAAAAGAAGTGAAGAATAGAGAACTGTTCTGAGAGGTTTCGAGAGAGAAGAATTGAGACTGAATTTTCTGTATATTTTTCTATATCCAATGTCAAATCTTCACGTGTGTTTTATAATAACAGAATGAACTACTAACTGATTATCCTAACTAAATTCAACTCTTATAACAACCTGTTAACTACTCTTTAACTAACTAACAGACTTAACAACCAAAAGGTTGCGTGCTGCAGACGTTAGCCAGCCTGCATTGCTTTTACTTCTTCTTCCTTATGCTGCCTTCTTCCTAGAGATTAGGTACGTAACATTATACCTATAAAAATAACGAGTTTTTAACCCTTAAATATACTAGCAGTACTCTTAAAAATATAATCTACCCTTTACCCTTTTAACTGTACTCTCAAAACACGAGTTCATGAGCTGCTAAATCTATTTTTTCTGGGTTTAACTACACGTATTTAGTTGGATTTATAGTTCCATGGTAGAATCTTGTAAGGATCCTTGTATTATTTATATGAACCGTTCATGTCAGAGGAGGTAATTATCCCTTATATTTATAAATATATAAAAAATCTTTAGAGATATTAACAAACATGTTATTTAAATTTAAAGTTTTTTCTTTCATTTATCATCCTCTCCTACTTTATAATAAGTTCCACTGCCAGTGACTGTTTTTGCACGTAATTCATTAGAATAATTTGAAAGTAATAAACAACACTTGAATATTAGTCTCGCATATAATTTGAATAATAATAAAATATAAATGATTTTCTATTTTAAAGAGCATAGATGTGATATGAGGCACTTTGTGATAGCTGATCCAGCCAGTCAAGTTGCCGACACTAGCTGATTTAGGTATTCGTATAGCGCTAAAGTAAAGTTGGTGAGCTGTTGCGACGGATCGTTCCTAAATTGTTTCATCACACTATCATGTGACCCACTACTACCTCTTCAAAATTAATTTGATACGGTAAAAAGATATATATTCAATCCTGACATTAAAAACATTTCATTCAAAAAAAGTTCAATAAACAATCCTTTTTGCTCCACAAATGAGTCTATTTAAGATCTATCCGCAACAAAAGCAACACGATATGTATATATATTCTGAAACTAGAACTTTTGATCATTGCATAATCAATCTTCCATCAGAAACAACTTTTTCGTCATTGTCTGTCTATACCGTAGAATGTTCTACGGCTTAGCAGTGCCAGTGCAAGAATCGTCAAAATGATGATCAGTTTCATCGAAGATCTCCTCCTAAATGGTGCCAAGCCAGATCACAGCATGAGGTAATCTCTAAGAAACTGGAGGGAGGTACATATGTGTAATATAAATGGCAAAACATGTCGCTTACCTGTAAAAGCTCTTCAATGACATCTTCCATTGTTATTATGCCCACTGCTTCTTCTTCCTCTGGGAGCTGTGGTAGTGGATTGCCATTTAGATGCAAGATGTCTGAGTCCAAGTCCTTTGTCCACTTCTTGCTCCTTGAGTTCCTAAATGAATTGTTGCCGCTGTTGGGAAAGCTTTTCCACTTTTGAAGTGGTCTCTTCAAAGTCTTGTCTTTGGGAGGCTTTTCGCCATCGATATCAACCTTAACTTCTTTCACCGGATCTGTTGAGTGCAAGGGACAAGAGAGCCACAGTTATCTAAATGATTGTACTTGTCATAAAGAGCGATGCTCTCCAGATTAGGTTGATTTTAGCACAGCTTGGGACAACAAATAGCGGCAAAATCCCACAGGAATTGACACTTACCGTCACTAGCACCGCTAACATGCTGCTCCTCTGGCCTTTTGCACTGCCTTACAACAACTGCCATGTGGCTATGACCTTTTTGAAACTCGTTCAATATATCATATAAAGGTAAAGTCTCTGGAACCCTACAACACATAATTATTTAGAGCCATCAGTCTGTAGGTAACAATGGACATCATTTTGCTGTCCAAGAACAACTAAAAATATAACATCTACATACAAACAATTGTTGACCTAAATGATACCTGGGGATCCTGCGTATGGTGACATTCTTTACAGGTACTTTATCTTCTGGGTGAATTGTCAACAAATTCTTGGCCTAAAAGATCACAATACACATACATGTTCAAGAAAAAGCAGCCAGAAATTTCTGCCAATTCATTTGGCGTGTGAACTCTGATCAAAAGATACGAAAGTAAAGGCAAGAGATCATGGACAAAATCAATTAGCATGTAAGAATAGTCTTATCCCCATAGTTATGCTTGTTTGCAGTTTTCCATGCTTGAGTTCTCAATGCACCTGGCCCCTTGTGGTTTATCCTATCTCTTTATCATGTCAATGTTAGGGGAACATGTTTACTTATAAGTTCCAACATTATTTTTTTGGTGATTTCATAAAGAGAAAACACAAATCTCGGTCCAAAATTATAAGCAGACCTTTTTAAGATCTAATATTCAATTCTAAACTAAATAGTAAGAAATTGAAGTTAGATTCCACGTGTGGGGAAAAAAAAGATGTCTCCTATGTCAAGTCTTGGGGAAATACATTAGCTTTGAACATAAAAAATAATGGAGCAGGCCTCCAGGAACGCCTAAAGACAGCATTAACATAAGCAAGCAATACAAGGGAAATGCCTACCCATCAGATGATAAATTCAAACAGATAAAAGCATATCACAGAGGCCATGGTCCAAGGTTCCTCAAAAGGCTAATTTGAAGGGAGGCACACTCTTCTCATCTTGCCTACAGCAGCTGCTCTACAGAGTAGACCCTACCTCCACACCACACCACCCCCCGTCTTAAAATTTATATAATAGTTGAAACATGTGACTAAACCATTTATTTACTTAAGAGATAATCTGAAAGTCCGTATATTATAATGATTCATCATAATATTGAACATTGCTGGCTTCTAAACTTTCAAACAATTTTTTCGTTCTTTCTAAAACTGCCAATAAATCTCATAGTCAAGAGGCCATTGACACAGTTCTCTGTCATATTTGACCTTTTTTTCACATCATACAAATTTAAAAATTAATAGGGAATAGTGTCTTGCAATTCAAGCATGCATGAATTGCTAGGGAAAGAGCACAAAGAATAGGTACAGAAGATAACCAATAAAAGCTTAATGTTGGCGGAGAGAAGGAGACTATCAGGATACCATGTTATTCAACCAATGCACCGGCATTCCAAGTATATGGAGAAAAAAAGAAAAAATAAAAAAGATCTCTTTTTTGTTGCTGTATACGTTACTATCGTCAATTTACCAGAATTAGTCCAATTATGTTTGTAGATTGCTCATAATAAACTGGCACCCTGCTATGCCCTTTCTCCAATATCAAACTCATCAACTCCCTGTACAAAGAAAGTATATAATGCAGCTAATCACAACGAATGTCATGCAACAGAAGCAAGTGATTTTTAAGTTTACCCTTTTTGAGCACCACACCTGTCAAGTTTGGCATTAATGTCAATAGCAAAAGTTTCAGATATAGGAGTCATGGCATCACTAGCTGTTTTCTCACTGAGCTCAAGTGCTCCAGCAATAATCGTTGTCTCATCATGAGTCAGTTCTCCACCTTTTCCAGCCTAATAAACACCAGCAACAGTGTTAAAAGCTGATGGAAGATGTAAAAGAAAAAAAGGGGGTAGCAGACAACAGATTCTGTACACAAGTTATAAGCAATAGAAGAGATTTTAATAAAGGTAGAAAATTGCATCAAATTGATGGCTTGATAGGCAGAATGAAAGCCTACAAACAAGAACGATAACAAGAAGCTAGCAGATAAGCTGTGTGGCCATAATTATTAAGACAGCCAATCATCAAATTGACAATAAAGCATAATATTCTGTTCAAAGATGTGAAATTCTGAAGGGCACAAAACACACCTCGTTACCATGAAAATTAACAAGTGTTTTCAACTCAGCTCTGCGAAAAAGAGCAACTTCACCATGTCCCAGCAGAAAGTCCAGAAGCTGGAAATATCACACAAAAATGAATAGTCACTCTTCCATTTAAGAGGGTTCAACTATGTGCAAGCTTTAACCTACATATGTGTCACCTTGCTTATAGGATAGGCAACAGGAAAACAGATCCAAACAAGAACACGGACAAATGGGGTCACTGTTGCGCCAATTGCCAAACCATACCGGGTACAAACAGATTGTGGTATAATCTGCACATCCAAACAAAAGAGCAATTAGTGGACCAATAAACCATTTTACCATTCCTACCATCTTAAAAAGATAGTTCTAGATGAAACTAGGCTATATATTTCCATTGTTCCCAAGAAGCATCTTTTGCTAGGAAAACTTGCAACAACATTCAAATGCCTGAATATTTAAAACAGTGCAAGAACTAGGTCTCAAAACAAAGTGGATCATCACAAAATCTGTCATCAAAAGAAACTAATTTTCAAGTAGCATACCCAAAACAAGTTAAGACTCATGAACCTCTACTTCCGTGGTTCTACCGTGCATCCTGATTGCTTTAAACTAATAAAAATGCACAAACCAACATGGATGCCTTACCTCACCAAACAGAAGAATCAGAGTTACTGAAATTAGAATAGCACCCCAAGCTGTAACCAGACTATCAAGAAAAATGGGAAGTGTCTGACAAAGTAAAACAAGAAAGACATTCCATAATCAAGTCATATTCGAAAAACAATAATCAAAGCTTATAAATTCTCTCTCTACATCACATACCTCCATAGCAGCAGCATTGCAAATAAGGAGCGTGCAAAGCAACAAATGCTGGTTTTTAACCACCGGCAATACTTTCGCTGTTTACAGCATGAAACAAGCAATCAGCGCCCGCAGCACATAACCACACGCAATTAAACTTATAATAACCCCGGCGTAAATTTCTTATATGGAATAAGCATTCAGCATAAAATACTACGATTCCAATTAATTCGTACAGATTAAAGCCAACAACCACTAAGAAATCAACGCCAAATATCTCTAAAAGACAGGCTAGTAATTGTAATAACTAATGACCACACTTAACAAGTCTAGCTAATTCTCATTTCCCTGGGTCCCATACAACAAAACTACACCCGTCCAAAATCACAAGTTTCTCACTTATTTTCTCGCTTTCTCACTATCCAAACAGAACTTAAACGATCTAAATAAATTAGGAAAGAAAAGAATGCCGAAAGTGAAATTTTAAATCTCTACCTGCGTATATTTGATCTTTTGGAGTACCAGATTTAGCAAGAACTTCAAGATCAACGAGACTCATAGACATGAGCCCTAAAGTGAGGCCAGACATCAGTCCAGCGAACATAACAAGAAACACTATTATCAAAATGTGTAAAAAGAAATTCGTTTCGCAGCAACTATACTCCACCGTCATCTCTCTTCTAAAATTCTCAAAATCCAGTAAATTCAGTAGCGGTTAATCGTCTAGAGAAACACCAACCAGAGCAATATCTCCTCCATTCTCTCTTTGAAATTTCTCGAATCAGCTCGCGCGTTTCGAAACGGTTACGAAGAAATGAAAAGGCGAATCCTTCTTTAACTGCTTATACTAAATTAAACAGCTATAAAGCGTGAACACGTGAAAGCCACGTAACGTAAGGATTGTGTGTTCTGTGTAGAGAATGAGGAGGTGCGGTTCTGTGTGCAGAGATTTGATTGCCGGCAAAAGAGAGAAAGAGGGGGCGAAAGACAGAGAGAGAGAGGGAGAGATTTGCAGGAGTTTTGAAAGTGATGTAAATAAATAATGGGAGGAAGATATGGAGAGACGGAAACGGAAGAGGGGCTGTCTTTGGCGCTGTATGAGGGTGACGTGTGGTGTGCGTGTCTCGGTTTTAGCTGTGAGGTGTCGCTGTCTATTTCTTGGATTTATTGAGCTTTGTCAGGATATTTACATTTACAGTTACAGTGTTTTATTAGCAATGCGTACCTGGCAGCTGTGCAAAGGGATTTTTTCATTAAAAATAAGACCAGATGATGTTTTTTTTTTAATACGATGAAATTAAATATCTAAAAAAATATTAATAAAATATATTTTAAAATAAAAGGTGTTTTAAAAATTAAGTTAAACTACAAAAACAAACTAACTTATTTGCTAGCTAATTGAGTGCATATTGAATAATTCTTTTCAGAAAAAAAAACGTGTGCAAATTTTTTCAAAATGTTTTACTAACTTTCTCAATCATAAATAAAAAAATATTATACATGAATTTAATTAAATAAATTGAAAATCACTCATGCCAATAAACACCAAAAACAAAGTCGTTAGCAATAACTAAAAACTTAAATTGAAATAAATTAAAAAATAAATTTAGAACAAGATATTTGACCTTGCAATAAAGATCATATACCTAGTTGTATTTAATAACTTAATTTTCAATCTTTTTTTTAATCCAAAACTCTTGGAAAACACCATATACACCTTGATAAACCCACTCGTGCACTAAAATAGCCTAAAAACTGAAATCAATCCAAAAAAAAAAAAAACCTTTCTAAGATCAAATCTATCATCTTAGGTAAGGCTAAGGGCAAATAAAACATATGATAAACTTTTCCCATCGAATGGAACTCATTGATTCCAAAATTGACCATTTTCATCACTAGAAAATTAATATCAATTAAGACTTTTTCTCTCTACTAAAAATTGACTACTTTCTCTCCCCTCACTCAAACCAATAACTAAAAAATAAAGAAAATAAAGTTTTAGAATAAAAATAATTTTTAAAAAATTGAGAGAGTTATAATTTGAAAAGTAAGAGGATCAAAGTGAATTTTGTTTTACCTAATTACAAGATTGTCAATTATTTTGTATGCCTTTTTTACTCTGGTCCTCCTTTTAATATTATCAATTTTTAATAAATGTAAAGCAATTAGATTTTAATTTTTCCATAAAAAGATGAAATCATCACAAAAAAAAAGTTTGATGATTAAAATGAAAAAAAAATCATAGCGCGTCACAATGAAATGTAAAAGAAAGCATGATGGTTTTACTACAGTGAAATCGACATGCAATTTAGAGTTTACTAAATTATTGACATGCGCTCCATTGCGGGTCGGGTCAAATTTTTCTTAAGAGTAAAAAAATATATTCAAGTGTTGCTAATATTTTAATTTTTTTTAGTGGAAAATTTTTTTTGAATCATGTGGGGATTAATCTGATGTGACTCGGCTGATTTTGTAAGTTCAAAAGCAACTCAGACAACCTGTAAAAACATAATTTGACTTATAAAAAATTTCAAGATGATGTTTTTTTTAATATTAAGATAACAACATATTGGATTGATTCGAGTTAACTTAAGTTAATATGTCAATTTGATGACCTAGATTATGAGATTATGATAACCATATAGAAAAAAAATAAAAACAAATTATGAAGCATAATCCCTAATCAACCAAATATTGAAGAATAAAATTAAAAAAATCAATTAAAAAAAAGGTCTAAAAAATAAATCTAGTTAATCTGTCAAACTCGCGATCAGGATTATAAGACCTAAAAAGCCCATAGAAAGCATATTGAAACAATTTACAAAGTCAAATTCCTAACCAACTTGATGTTAATGGATGTGATTAAAAAAAACATAAAAATTACTTAAGTCAATCCGTAAAACTCATGACTTGGATATAAAAAAAAGAAAAAGAAATAAGATAGTGTACAAAATTAGATCAAAAGCTACATTGAAAAGGCCATCAAAATCTACTCAAAACAAGCAAAAGGGATATAAACTAGTTGCAATTATCTCTTGAAGGTAAGCTATTCAATTTGATGGATAGATAAAACTCATTGAGAATACCCCTCATATCTGCATTTTAAGCTTTGATTTTCTTTCATTCAATAATTGTTTATGATGTTCATGATATGAAATGATCATGTTTTAGAGTGTTTTATATATATATATATATATATATATATATATATATAGACACACACACATATTTAATTTGTTTGAGTACAAGCTTGTTATATAATTGATTGTTTTGTTTTTAATCTGTTGTTTTATTATGTTTATTGACATATTTTTTATGATTGGATACTTGTTTTTATTCAATTTTAGAAGTTCATATAGGTCATTATAATGTTACTTGTGATGTTAAATGAGCTTTTAGGTTGATAAAAACAATATAGGTGCATATATGTATGTTAACAATAGGTTATAGACTTTAATTCCTATGTATTTTAATGTTTCCATGTTTATTGTTGTTTTTTAAGTTTTAAAACTGTAAACATAAGTCTATGCGACTTGCATGAATAATTTTTAGTCATTTTTTTTTGGGCTTGGATGTATTTTTTTGGGTTTTAGCCTTTGATGGATGTTTCTAGGTTTTTGGGATTGTATTTATCAATTGAACTTTATCTTAGGTCATGGATTTTTGTGTCATTTTGATTAATTTGTGGTTCTTATATGTGCGTGAATGCTTTTTAATCATTAATTTAGGGTTTTTATGGTTTAAAAACATTGAAATTATAGCATTTGATCTTCGTTTTCTTCATTTTATACTTTGCCCTAAAATCACTCGTGATGATTAGGTGTTTGTTATGATGATTTATTCTTAGATTTTTGTATAAACATTGGTTTTGCATGTTTCTATGCCTTTAATGTGATGTAGTATGATCTTTTTTTGGAATCACGAAGCTAGGTTTATTCTTGTGTTCTTCGTCAGATTCAAGCCAAGAAAACATTGTTTAATCTTTAAAATTTTGTTTCTTGTTTCTGGGGGCTTTGTTTTATGGGTTTGGGTCATTGGATTATGAAACCCAACTTACACGGCTGGACCAAGCCCTGCCCCCCCTCCCCCAAAAGGCCATGTTTGGAGTACCTTATTTTTATCAAAGGTAAAATGTATTTTCTTGTCCTTAAAGGCATGCTTGTCAAACATGGCTTTATGATATTTTTTAAGTCTTTAATTTTTAGCTAAAAGCGTGTTTAACAAATATGTCACATTGACTTTCCAGCCGTGTTTCTTTTTTTTATTATTTTTGTGTATTTGCCAAACAAACCTAAAATAATTTCCAAAACAATATGAAAATAATTTAGGGACCCTTTTAAATTTATTTTTAGGTCCCTCACATGTTTTCCAATAATTTTATTTAATTATTTGAGTTTTAAACTTACACTACAAGATATTGACCCAATCTTAAATATACCTGCCTTTTGTTTAAGACTTCAAAAAAATATAAAAAAATTAAAAATTAAATATAAAAATACGTTTTTCTTTGTGTATATATGACCAAATTCTAAAAATTTCATGCATTTTTCATTTTTATCATACTTGAAAAAAAAATCAATTAATATGTATTATAACAAGTTTGTGATTATCCATTATAATTTGATTAAAAATTAAAAAATAACATAAAAGTCATTTTGCTTAAATTTGGGATATGTTTTTTATTTTTTTGATTTTAGAATGGTTAGGTTTTTAACTTGATAATACAAATGATCTCTTTACTGAGATGAACTTTTCTTAAACTTTAAACAAACCAACGAATATAAAAATAATCTTTTAAAAAAATAATCAATTAATAATAAAGCTTATCATATATAAGATACACTATAAATATAGTATGTTTTCTCTCTCTCTTTATATATATATAACTATTTTTCTTATCTAAATTTTCACAAATTACTAAAATTTTAAATGATTATTATATTAGATAACGTCCCTTAGACTTTTTAAATTATAATTTTATAATTTATCTTAATGCATCCAAAACCTTCTCATCCAATAGCTATATCTGTCACCCTAAGCCGACAGTTATATTGCACCCAAGTACTAAATTTCTGTTAAAGTCAAGTGATAAATAGTTAGTAAATAAAGACAGTCCAAGATTTAAACCCGATCTTTGCTCACCAAATCTAAAGTTGGTATCACAGTTCTTAGTAAACTTATACTGATATTATGTCTATATAAATATATGCTACACTGCTTGCTTTAGGTGTCACATGTGTTTCTTTCACATTTATGACGTGTCAATTTCTAATGAGAAGTGCTTGAAATTTCTGTTGCAAGAGTATAAAGTCCGAGCAAAGAACAAAGCTGTTGGGTTGGGCCTATACTGGGCTAAAACATACTTGGACCCTCTCATCTTCAAAACAGACTTGGGCCTAAAAGATTAATCCAATCGAGGCTGCATCAAATCAATCCCCGCTGTGGCGCTTGCTGGATTCCACTCAGCAACAGAATATAAACGGATAAATTCGACTCAGTAAATAAATAAATTAATTAATAAACAAAAGCAACTTGGATCAATCAATATTGTATTTTTGGCTGTATTTTAAAAATATCTTTATTAATAAATTAATATTCTTATAATGATCTGATGTACAATATAAAAATAAAAAATATTTTTCTAAAAATTATTTTACTACAATTCTAAAAAAAATAAACTACTTTTAAAAATCAGTAGATAAAGACGCTGTAAATCTCATTCCCCCTCTCTTTTTCTTCAACTCACTCTCTCTCTCTCTCTCTCTCACCCAAAGAGCTTACAATAGTAAGACACCGACAGTTACAGCCAGATCGCGCTCTAAAAGATCTTGAGACCTAACTTTTCTCAATTTCTCGATCTATCTCAACTCTCAGGTAACTTTGTGATTTATATTGCATCAAAAATGAAAATTGCCGAATTATTGAATCTAAAATGATAACTGGGATGCTATAGAAGAGGTGTTGTTTAAATGCGATCATAAATGCCGCATTTAATTGATCCATTACAGTTTGATTTCAGGCCCTCTTGTCTTAGATTGAATTAAAAATAGTAATGTCAAGGAGGCCAGGGAATCCTGCTAGACGTTTTGCTGATGGGGGAAGTCTTCCTTTTGTTGGTTCAATGCATTCTAAATCACGTTCATCGCCGCTACTATCCATTGGCCTTCTTGTTGTGGTTGCTCTTCTCAACTCTTGTGATTTGCATTTTCGTTGGGACGCTTTGTAATTAAGTGCGTTGCTTTACTGTGGAAACTGCTGATTCATTTCCTTTTTTTTTTCCTTGTTGATTTCAGGGCGCAATCCTTCTCATTGGATATTTTTACAGTGGTTCAGGTCTGTGGTTTCTCTACCAACTTTGATCTGTTTCATCTGATGCTAATTCACTGCAGGATCTGGTTTAAGTAAACTAGATGCATCAACTCTGTTTCGTCTGCTAATACAAATAGTAGCTATATCTTTTTGTGGACGCAAAGAAGGGAAAACAGTTAATATTTAATATTAAACAAAAAGCCAAGGAAAGAGAACTGTCTGTGATGTGTTTCTTGTTTCCTTTTGCTGACATTGATTTTAATAAATGTAGGCAAATGATGTTGAATTGGAGAGTTTTCAGTACTATTTTTAGTGAATTTGTTATGGTTGTGTGACAGGTGGGCGTACCAGCGATAGAGAAGCTTTAGGCAATGCAGAAGGTAAATTTGTATGATATCTTTATGTGTGTATTTTTGAGTTGTTGGGTCCATTAGATTAACTAACATATTGGACCATGTAAACGTGTCCAATTACTTGTATGTGGGTTTTTCGTACATTTCTGTTATATTTTTTTGGGGAATGGGAATTTATTTAATTTTATCATCCTAAAAAAATTATATAAATCAAGGCGGCTGAGAGCTCCTGATTTGTTTTTATTATTGGTAGACGTTAGACGCAGTCTATTTTTGTACTGCTTCAATATAAATTCTGAGTTGAGCGTATTTCTCAAGTCAACAATGGCTCAAATCTTCAGCTCCTTGACTGTGATATAATTTCATTAGCTGTCATTATTATCCTTAACCGGTATTTCCGTGTTATCTTTCTTATTGTGACCAAGAGTTATCGGGAGCTCTGAGCACCTGAAAATACTTGGGTCGGGTGCAGGCCCCAGCTTTTGGCTCTGAACTAGACTTTGTTCATTTATCTTTGTTCTCAATGTTTCCTATGTGGAGTATTGAAGACTATTAAGAAAGTTTTTGAGCCTGCACATCTTATATTTTAAGCATTTGCATTCTCTTGTCTAGAAAAGTGTTGCCAGTGTGAAAATTTCTGGGCTAAACAATTCAGCAATCTGAGATTTGGATATTCATATTCAGGTGGGGTGTCATGCACATCAGAAGTCCAAAGAGCGATACCTATTCTGAAGAAGGCTTATGGTGACAGCATGCTAAAAGTGTTGCATGTTGGCCCTGACACTTGCTTAGCAGTATCAAGCTTATTAAAAGAAGAGGATACCGAGGCCTGGGGTGTGGAACCATATGACTTAGATGATGTCAGTGCCAACTGCAAGAGTCTTATGCGCAAAGGCCTTGTTCGTGTGGCTGACATCAAATTTCCTTTGCCTTACCGGGCAAAATCATTCTCTCTTGTTGTAGTGTCGGATGCTTTGGATTATTTATCTCCGAAATATCTCAACAAAACTCTTCCAGAATTGGCGAGAGTGTCAGCTGATGGCTTAGTTATATTTTCTGGTATTTGGTTATGTTGCTTATTTTTTTTTTATGTTGTTAGTCTCCACTGCATGAATTCTTCCATATCAAAGCCAAGCTAAAAACTTTTTCTAATTTGTAGTGGCATTTTGAACAGCAGAAACTTAAACCACATTCACCTTGCTCATAACCCAAACTAGTCACAACCTTGCTACTTGCAACTTGAGTCCTCTTTCTCTTTATCAACATTGCTCTTCTCATGTCAAGAAAGAAGCATTGATGTTAAAGAGTCAAAACTAATCGCTCTTTATTTCTTAATCAGTGATTAGAAGAGTGATTTCCTTGGAAATTGTAATTATTTGTTCTGCCATGTTATTAACAGACATGTAAGAAGTTTCTGTTTACATTGCCAGGGCATCTTTTTTTGTTTGAGATTTTCTGTCTTTAGAAATAATTAATCTTCTGATTTGATTGCTGATCTCCTTTTTCTTTCTACAGGCCATCCAGGTCAGCAAAGAGTTAAAGTTGCAGAAATGTCTAAGTTTGGTCGTCCAGTAAGTGGGCAATGTTTCATTTACTGTTCTGATTCTACTTTAGGGATTTTCTCTGGACATTGAGGTGTCATTTTATGCCAATTCTGATTTTTTCCTTAGATATTAGTCTGTTGGATGAGCATTCTATGCCTTTGGGGCTTTATGTCATTTGTTGTTGAGAGGGTTTGCTTATTTCCATCAAGGGAGAAAATTAATGGGGAATATGGAAACTCTGATCATGTCTAGGATAAAATCGATGCTTTCATTTGAATCTTTATATTGCGCACATCGCTCACTCACACTAATCTTCGTTGCCACACACCGAATTCTTTTTTTCCCTTCATTTTATCGATCAGAGAAACTGAGATTCTAGTCTTAAAGAGATAACTAAATTGCTATTTTTGTGAAGGCCAAATTTCGGAGCTCATCCTGGTGGACAAGATACTTTGTTCAGATTGGTTTACAAGTGAATGAACCCGCCATTAAGAAGTTTGAGCAGGCTTCGTTGAAGAAGTCATATAAGCCAGCCTGCCAAGTTTTCCACCTCCAGTCACGCGATTGAAAGCATTGATGTTTCAACAATTTCCATTGCTCTTTCTGCGAAATGGCAGCAAACCACGGCCAATGTTAAAGCTATGTCGTGGAATACGTTCTCTTTCTTCCTTACCTTGATAACAGTAGATCTCCTTTATCATTATTTATTGAGAAAAGTAAAGCATGTATGGATTCACTTACACTATTCTCTATAAGATAAGTTTTTGCACCCTCCTGCTGTATTGCTTGCATTTACCTTCTGTTATTATATTTAGATCCATCCTTTATTTTGATCACAGAACATATCTCCAATGTCATTACAATGATGAAATCAGTATGGAAAACCTGTAATTTATATGTTCCACTGTTCGTTTTTTTGACGATTATTATTGAAAATGTTTTGAAGGCAAGAACTTTCGATGGTGTCTTAGAGAAGACACAAGATGTGTTTGTGCTATACGCTGAGTTCTACTACGTGGATTTCAACGAGTTCTAGACTCTTAGGTGCTGTTATGGAATAACGGGAATGATAAGGAAAGTTTTTGGTTAAAAGGAATGAGAACGAGAATAAAGACGGGAATCCACAGGCACCCAGCAAGCATTTGTAGAAGAAATAATAATAATAATAATAATAATAATAATAATAAAACAAAAACCAGAAGTGGCGCTTGAAGTGTAATCATTTACCTCATAACCACAATCTTGAGCAATCTCCATGATTGCCTTTTCTAGTGATTCCAGGCAAAATTGTCCCTTGCATGGTGGGGGTTGAAATGGCGTTACCCTACAACGAATGAGTTTTTGTTTTGTGATTGTGATCTAGATGTTTATTTTTGTGTTTTAAAAATGTATTTGAAAATATGTTTAATTTGAAGTATATTAATTTTATTTTTTATTTTTTTCCTTCAAATTAATATGTTTTTAGTATTTTTAAATTATTTTAACGCGTTGATATTAAAAATAATTTTTTTTTAAAAAAATATTATTTTAATATATTTTTTAGTAAAAGTACTTTAAAAAACAATTCTAACCATGCTTCTAAATATACTGTTAATTTGGAGGGAAGCTATGAGTCCAGGGGAGAGAAGACATGGAATATATAAGAAACCTCTTCTGCCTTTTGCTATGTGTGGAAATATTACATGAAAAATTGATATTTTGTAATACCTAGAGAAAACATTACACGAGGATTGAATGGAAGAGTAGTAGTTAATGTGGTCATCATACACACAACTTAAAAAAAAGAAATTACTATCAAATTCCTGCAGAAAAAAAGGTTCAAAATTAAGTTTAATGTAGAACAAGAGCATTCATGATAACTACAAAGACTTGGAAACTTAAAAATCACAGAAGTTAAAAAATTAGTTGCTATTAATATTAGCAGGGTGGATGGTATCCAAAAGAGTCCTGTTTAAAAGTGCGTGGATGTTGCGTTTCAAATTATTTTATAAATTTATTGAAATAATATTTTTTATATTTTAAAATTTATTTTTAATATCAGAATATATATACATTAAAATTCAAATTTTAAGCGAGGATCATTTTGTTCTATAATGTCAACTTGTTATTATGGGCTAATTCCTTGGGCTGAATCAACTTTGGGTCTATTAATGGTCACGAGGCCTGGACATGCTGGACTGTGGACCAATCGGTTGGCTGACAAAGAACGTAGGGATTCTGTCCATTTCTCGGCCCAAATTTGAAAGGTCTGTTTTCTTTGCCAAGGAACCTTAGAATTCACCCTACGTGTCGATGAAAAAATGGGATTTTATAGTCCTGGCTGCGGATTGGCACGAACATAACGATTTTATATAATGCTGTGTGGGGTCCGAGGTGTAGAAAAAGTAATCTTGAAGCTCGGATGGGAAGAGTTTTTTGGGGTATCGATGTCTACTTTATATGAAAAAAATGAAACAAGTAATTATTTTAAAGAAAGTGTTTGGGTGTTGATAAAGTTTTTAGAAAATTTTAAATTTTATTCTACATAATATTTCCGTTTCATGTCACGGACCAGTCCCAATTAGTTACTGGCTGAGTTTATTTTGCTTTTATTATTGGGGTTGCAATTAATAGTTTTTGTGTATTTCAGTAACCGTTAATAGTTCTTTTATATTTCAGCTGCAAATTATGTTAGTTGTTGGATTTTTTTTTGTTAGTATTTTTTTTGATTGGTTATCTCTAGCATCTGTTGGATCCATGATTTTTTAGCTAACTGATGTGATATTTTTAGTTCTTTCTCTAGATAACTGTCTTCCTATATTTTTTGATGAATGAGAGATTTTTTTTTGTTCCTTCTGATTTTGTATATGTGTATTTATATATGTATATTTATGACTTCCCAGTTTTAAGTACTGTTTCATTTAAATCTATTATATAAGGGGATTTTAGAGGACCACTCGCTAGCGGATTAGTTATGGAATGTCCTCCTCCTTTCCGAGCTTTCCGATCAACTAATCCCCTATTTCAGGGACTGATAAACTGTATCTTATTAGCCTAATGCTTTTTATTATTATTATTTTTTTTCTTGGCACGAAGCAGATGCAAAAGTTTCTTTAGTGTCAATTGTCAAAGCTTCCCGGAAAACAATAATTTAGACCTAACAAAAATGAGCTCAGCAAGACTTCAAAGGCCTCCTTTATGAAGACAATGAGCTCCTATTCTTTTTTAACTGCTGAAAATCTTGCTATGATACCGTGAACTTGGTTTCAGAAGCATACAATATTTTCTCGCAAGTTTCAACCTCGTATTTATAACTTTTTATATAGAACATGTTAAAAAAAAAAAATAAGAGGAGATTTTCTTTTTTCTACATAGAAGAGATTCGAAAAGAGTTTTTATTCACTGATTAAAGAAGTATAGTTATTAAACTGGATTTGACCTGATAAGTCGATTTGGTAGCTGAACCAGTTTGGGTAAGATGAAAGATTGAAATGAGCAAAAACCCGGCAAAACTAGGTTGATTCGTGACCCAGACGAACCTACAAAACCCGGTTGAGACTTTTTTTTTTTTTTTTTCAAATGTGTTTTCTTTCCTAGCCAAAGACCCATTTTTTTTTTATATATATATTTTAGTTAGTTATTAACTCTCTTTAAAGTTCCCTATACAAATACAAGAAGAACGTTTTATTTTTTCAATATAAGATTTGAAGTCTTTTAGTATATATACTTATTGTTCACAAGAAAAAAAAATATTTTTCCAATGTGGGATAAAAAACTTTTTTGGTTTAAATACTTCAACTTAAAAATAATAATATATTAACATAGTATCTTTTTAATGTAAGATAAAAAAATCTTTTGAAATAATATTTAAACTTCATTATTTATAACATGTCTAACTTTTATTTATATAGATTGTTTCTTAATTTTTTGATATGAAATATTAAAACTTTAAATATAATTTTTAAAAATTTTTCTGGATCGATCTGGGTTAACCCATGTAACTTGAAATCTTATTTTTTAGCCGGTCAACCCCGGTTAGCTCTGATAACTATGAAAAGAAGATGGACATCAATTATGTTACAAACTTCTCAGTACGGGGATTTTTCTTTTCAACGAATAAAACTATGTTAAGCATTCTTAGAAAGATTATTTGATCATGCGTTTGCTGGATTTTTGAAAGTGTGATCTGTTATACTTGAAAACATGATAGCTTTTATTTTTATATATTTTTAATATATATATATTTAAAAATATTATTTTAATAATATTTTAATATTTTTTAAATAATTTTGATGTACTAATATTAAAAATAAAATTTAAAATTTTAAAAATATTTTTAAATAAAAATAATTTCTAAGAAATACCCAAAACACACCCACACACGAAAAGTTTGTACATATTATCAAGATGCACCGGGACACAAATATTAAAAAACCAAATAGTCAAGAGTCCAAGTCAATTCATAAGAAAAAAAATAATTAGCTGTAGTGACGGGGAAGAATAATATTGAAGTTATCTAGAAATAGAACGAATTAAGATATATATATATATTAACTTAGTTAAATAACAGCAGAATTCGAGTGGTTTTAGCATTCATTACAGTGGTGAGTGTTGTCGAAATTATATTTCTTTTCAACTATAATTTTAAAAGTATTTAATTAATTAATACATAATATAATTTACAAGAATTCTACTAAGAATTCTATCTTAAAATCTTGATTATAAAAAAATATAATTTATAATTTTTTAAATTACAACCACAAAAAATAAATACTATACGAAAGAAACACTTATTATCAGCAAGAATTTTCTACTCATAAAAAAAGAAGTAGTCATAGGTTCATCGTGCCAACGTTTTCCTTGAACGTTCCTCCCAAATTAATCCATGTTTGCACGGCACTTTTGTTTTTTTTTTTAATTTATTTGCATGGAAAGCAGCCAGCACATTCTTGACTCTACTTTTTTTTTTTTGTTTTCTTTTGGGGTCATGACTCGTGATGATAAGATATTGTCAAAAAAAAAAAAAAGATATTGTCGAACGTGTCAGCTTTTAAAGGGCATGTTACACGCACGCTTTCCCCTGTATGATCATGTTAATCCACTTTTTATATCACTCTTTATGCGTTTGGTAAGAGATTTCTTTTAATTTTCTTGGAGGATTGCATGTCAATAGAAAAATCAACTACCTGTTCTTTAATTAATCTCTGGAGGAAAAGAAAAGAATAGAAAAGAAAAGAAAGAGATGGTGTCATGTTGTTGACGCAATCATGGATGATGATAAACAATGGAAGCGGCGTGATTTGTGGGGTATAATTTTGAAAAAACAAGAATACAGGGGCATGCAGTGACAAGGGAAAACACAAGGAAGGGCCACTCAATATTAATAAAGAGAACTTTGCATGGAGCAGCGGAGAGACCTTTCTGGTATAGATGCTGTGGAAAAGTAGGTTGATGAGAAGGCAAGCCATGGCTTCAACTCGAATTCACTATTTACATTAAATTATTTTTGGCATAAATTAAAGGTGATTTATCTAACATGATTTATTTTTACCCAGATGCTTACTTAAATGAACTAAAAGCAAAGTGATAACCCAAGAGTATCCAAGTGTTGAACTTAATTATATATGAGTTTGACAAGCTGCTAAACTCAATATTTATAGGCTTAGCCAAACACTGATCTCAAGTACATACCTAGACTCAGCAACCTTGGCTAAACCAAGTGTTGATTCTAAGCATATGTGGATCTGACGAGTTGCTAGACCCACCACTGTTGGACTAAGCCAAGCATTGAGCTCAAGTATATATGGGTATGATGAGTTGTCAGATCCAATATCTTTAGGTTTAGCCAAGTGCTGGGCCCAAACATATATAGGTTTGATGAGCTGTCAGACCGAGTTGTTAGAACCAACATTTTTGAGCGCATCCAAGTGCTGAGCCCAAGTACGTATGACTTTGACAATCTTGCTAGGCTTAATGTTGGACCACAAAATTATGATGAGTCAAATATATTTTTTCTTTTGATGAGTCAGATATATTTTCTCTCTTGAAAGTATAAGAGATGTTTAATGCTATTAGAGAAATATAACTTTTCAATCATCCTCTCCACCAAATGGTAAGAATCATGGGCTATAAAGACCCATTAAATCCTTAAAAGAAGCAGGTTCACAATCTCCATTCTTTATTGCATATTTATTTTTAGAGTCTCTCTAAAATATTATTGCATTTTCTCTAAAAAAAAAAAAAAATACTTAAGCATCATAGAGTCCCCAAATCCATTAAAAGAGATCTTTTACAGGTACTAACTATTAGTCATCTTGGCTTACCAAACACTAACTATCAGCCACCTTAGCTAGAGAGAATGAATCAGATTGCTAGAACTAAGAGATTAATCAATTATCCAATATATAAACTTTGTTTTAAGCTAAAGTGTTAAGAACAATGGTTGTGAAACCAAACTAAAAGGTGAAACAAGAAGTTCCTTTATATTAAAGGTCATTTATCCTATTAAAGCCAAATGATGGTTATAACTCTCATCATGCATCATTGAGATGATGGTTATAACTCTCATCATGCATCATTGAGATGTTTGATGGGATGGTTAAGATCCTCTCCAGTAGTCTTCATCACCTCAAGACCAGTCTCCTCAAGGCTTGATCATCCACCAACAATGGCCTTTATAAGTTGTCACTCCTTCCTAGTTAAGGTAGGGAAATTGAAAGGAGCTCGACCAATAATGAGGTTAGCAAAAACATTCTCAAGTTTAACACTTTCAAGAATAGCCCAAGTAAAAGGTCCAACTATTGCAGACTCTATAGGCAAGGTTAAAGGAGGTCGCCAGATTGGACCTCATATTTCATGTTGGTTAAAAGGAATCGCCAGATGGGATTCCAAGTTGATTAAAGGAGATTGCCAGAAGGGACCTTATATTTCATTTTCGTTAAAAGGAATCGCTAGATGGGATTCCAAGTTGAGTAAGCTACAATTATAGATTTTGGTTTAAAGAGATCGCCAGAAGGGATCTCAAGATGACTAAATTTTGATCATAGTTTTTTTTTTTTTTTGGGCTGAGGAGGATTGCTGTAAAAGACAAAGTTTCAGATCAATCAAGCTGCGACCAGATCAGTTTCGGGAGTTCCGTTTTGGGTTTATCTTTATAAAACTTACTGCGCAAAACCCCTGCTCCGTAAGCATTATAAAGAGGGAGCATAAGTTGTAACCTATTTTTGGGTCCCCACAAAAAATAAAATAAATAGCCAAAAGAGGTTAGAAAAATAACAGGAGGCAGAAGCGCTCAGAAAATGGTCAGAAAAATTGGTCAAGGAGGTTAAAAATACAAAGATTGGATTTTGACAGTATATTCTTGAAGGACGAGAGCCCTGTTGAGAAGGAAAATTTGAATTTTGAGGGAAAAAACCCAAATTTGGATGTTTATAGACTTAATTGGATTTTTAATTGAATTTATAGGGGATTTGATTGCAAGAAAAATTGATTTTTAAGTCAATTTGAGCTTTAATTAGAAGAAATTTAAGTTCTGGGTCCAAAATATATTTTTTAGGAATTTATTAGGTTAAATCAGGGGCTTAATTGCATAAATATTGAAGTTTAATGGCTAATTAGGGGCTTAATTGTGCAAATCCGAAACCAGGGACCAATTTGAAAAAGGCGCGAAGATAGAGGGGGCTGTATTGAATTGATTCAGGGGCGTAATTGAAGAAATTGGAAGTTTATTGATCAATTGAGGGCTCAATTGCATAAATTAGAGGCCAAGGACCAAAGGGAAAAACACGGCCAACTATAGGGGCGGGGACCGAAATTGGCAGGGACGCAATTGAAATGAACAAAAGATAAACAACCCTCCGTTTCATACATAAAAAAAAAAGAAGGCCGGAACGGTGTCGTTTTGAACGATACTGTTCCTCTTTCTTCTTCCCCCCGAATGAGCAGCAGGGGGAGAAGAAAACCTTTGTTTTTTTAAATCTTCCCGCCTCTCTCTCCTCGCCCCAACTGAAGCCCCATACCTTTAGACCACCGACCGAAGTCATTGGCCGACCAGCCACCGCGTGATTTGCTCCCAAGGCGCACTAGCAAAAGGACCAGCTCTTTTTTCCCCTATAAATAGAGAATAAACCGAAGAGAGAAGGGATCCCGAGGAGGGAAGGAGAAAAAGAAAACTCAAAGAGACCGAACAGAGGGGAGAGAGTTATATTTTTTAAACTGAAAGGAGAGGGAAGTTTCAAATGAGGAGAGCACCATTGAAGAAAAGGCAGCAACCTGCGCCTCTGCAACGAGAAGAAGAAGAACCGTGCCTCACCCCTGGAACCACTGTCATTCTGCCACCATCAGTACTGCCAACAACAACAGAACCACCGCTTGGAAGAACCAGAGAAGCAAGGTGACAGAAACTAGAGGAAGAGGCTAAAGAGAATAACGAACAACTAACGGAAGGAAACACCGGAGACAGAGGAGAGAAAGCCAAAAACAGAAGAGAAGGAGCCGCTGCAGAGAGGAAAGAACAGTTGCTGTCACCGGACTCCCCAGCCACCGACCACCACCCAAGCCACTCCCCAAGCCATCACCACCAGCTGCCACTGTCTTCGTAGTCGACAACAGCACAGTTGGGAGTAGAAGGAGAAAGGGAAACAGAGAAGAAGCAACGCCAAAACAGTAAGGAAGAGGAAGAGGAGCCGCAACAACGCCACCGCCAAACTAGCCACTGCCACCGTCAGAACCACCGTGAGCCCTCATTGGCTTCCTCTCCACCGCCACCAACATCACTGTGAGTCTTCGACATCGTCTTCGCTCCTTTCAATTCCACGTCCATGTAAGCGTTTTGCGTCTCTGTGCATTTGATTTCCTTTCGCATTTTCACTGTTCAAGTGAATTATAATTCACTTGAACAGTGAAATGCAAATGTTACTGTTCAAGTGAATTATAACTCATTTGAACAGTACCATATGTTATTATGCGTGGTTTCCTTTTGCATGTTACTATGCGTGGTTTCTTTTTGCATTTTTACTGTTTATAGTGAATTATAATTCACTTGAACAATACCATTTGTATATGGTACTAAGCATGCACACGTCAGCTTCCAACCAGGAAACTGACTTGGGCCAGTGACCGGTTAGGCTTGCTGGGTCAAGCTCAGCCATATGGGCCGAACGGGGCCCAACCTAAAAAATTTTAATTATTAAAAATAAAAAAGTTTAAAAAATTATTTCAAGAAATTTGTGATTTTTCTGCAATTTTATTACTGTATTTTGATCAATACCGGTTTGTATTTTTATACTGTAAAGATACAAATCTGGTATTAAAATACTCGGTTTTCGTCAAGAAAAAAATGTTTATAAAAAAAATAAAAAATATCTTGTTTTCATGAATACGACCTAGTCTCACCAATGTGTATATATATATATATATATATATATATATAAATATTATAACATCATATTTTCATACAACAAAGGAAATTTCAAAACAATATATGTAGTAGCATGCATTTTTGCTTTAATAACCAGTTTATTCAAGTCATGAGAACTAGGCCAATATTTCAAAAATTCAAAAAAAATTATTATGTTTTCTTTTAGTATTTGGGGTTACGATCTTATATGCAAGATGTATTTCGAATATTAAATTCTTTTGTTAACGTCAAAATTACCCATTAAGATAAGGATCTCCTTACCGAGGAGGACTTTTCTTGAACCATACCAACAACTAGGAAAACACGAAAAGACCTTAGATTTTATCAGACAATGAAACAATGCAGCTTACCTTAGGTAGGACGTATATGGGGTGCTAATACCTTCCCTTTACGCAATCAGTCCCCGTGCCCGATCTCTGAGACCAGTTAGGGTTCCTAGCGATCAAAATACTAGGTGGCAACTCCCATTTCATTTTCCACCAACAAAAAACAATATTTTCTTGTATCCCCATAGATATAGATAGATTTACATTGTAGATTAAGAAAATGGAAAAACATGTTAATTTCGCCGCGACGCTGCACACGTGCGACAAGCCTTACAATTTCCTCATCAGTATCCCTCCTCTCCTCTGTTCGGTCTTTTTTGATCTTAGAGTCGTGTGGGGAAGGGTCTTTTCTCCTAAGGGTTATTTGTCCAGAGGAGAAATCAATAGCTAGGGAAATTTTCTTTTTACATGAAGCAATCATGTTGACAGGGTTTTCCTGCATTTAAGGTGATACTTCGACTGGGTTTTGGAGTCTGTTTTCCTTTTGTTCCTTTGCGAATGAATATCTGGCCATTTGATTTGCTGGCCCTGTTTTTTTAGTGTCTTTGATATACATTGTATAAAGGCACTCTTTAAGTTCTCTCCTGCTTGTATGAGACCACCGATGCAGTGTTAGAGATGAAAAAAGGTCATGCTATGTTCAAGCTTGGAGTGTAAGAGGTTGGTTTAGCTTCCCAGTTTCTATGGCTGTGAGAGACCGTAGGTCTAAAAGGGTTTCGTTATCTCTACCTTCCTTTGGTTTGAGTGCCTCTGGGCAACGAGAATATTGCATGTGAGTGGTTATGGCTTATAGGTGCAAAAGAGAGAGTAGAAAACATGAGGGAAGGTCTTTTTATTTACGGGGATTTTGTATTTGAAGGTTCTGGTTTTCAATTTTTTTTTCTCTGGTTCTTTTGTAAAAATAAGTTAACATACACTTTGCTTTAGTCTCAGAATTTAATACGTGTTTTTTCCGGTGGAGTTTAATATGCATAGCATTTGTTTAAAGATCAAGAAAAGGACGGGTGGTGGGGCAGCTTCTGTTATAGGTTTCAGTTTTAGAGCTTTGTTGTTTTGGTACATGTGGATTTGTGTTTTTTTTAGAGTAATGGGTAGATTTGTTTCAGACTTTAAATTAAAGTCGAAATGCTGGGTCTCTGTTGCTGGATTTGAATTGTTTCAAGCTTCCTGTGAATTGGAATACACACGTGTATGTTTTTTTTTACTGTGATAATTGGTTTAATTGCGTTGTCTGTGTTTTGACAGAAATGAAAATTTTTTTGTATGTTGTATATGGGCAATACCCTAATATATTTTAAATTGTTTTTTTTCTTTTTTTTAAAAAGTAAATATTCGAGGTTTCAAAAAATTTGTTTTAGCATGGATTTCTTAAACACAAAAAATATTTTTCTTGCATCTTGGATTTTACAACATGTTTGTAAATTCCAAAGGGTGCTGACCAATATTGCAAAAAATATAAAAATCTTATTTTTAAAAATTCGTTTTTATTCACTATTAATGTTTGGATAAAGAAATCCAAAGGTGATACATATCCAAAATATTATTAGAAATAATTTGTTATTATTCACTACAAATGTTTGGATAAAAAAACTCCAAAAGGGTTTAATATTTCAAATATTATTCAGAATAATTTGTCATTATTCATTGTTAATATTTAGATAAAAAAACCCCAAGGGGTAAATATCAAAATATTTTTTAGGAGCAACAAAGTCATTATCCCTTAATAATATAAGGGCAAATAAACCTATGAAAGGTAAATGTCCAAAATATTATTAATAGAAATATAACTTGTTTATTTTTAACATGAAGGGCAAATTTATGCCTAAAATTTTATTTAGGACAATTTATTTGCTTATTCTTGAAAGAAGCCTCAATCATAATTGGAGACATTTCAAATTTTGATTCCATGATTTATAAGTTATGAAAATATGAAATACTAAGGCAAAAATGGTTTTTTTAAAGCACCTTGAATTTCCTTTGGATTTCTAACTTAGTTTTTTTTTCTTTTCCTTGCGATTTACAAGTCGCGAACACTTGAATTACTACGGGAAAAACGAGCTTTTAAGCACATTAAATCTCCTTAGATTTTTATCTTAGCTATCTTTAAATTCATAAATTCCGAATTTATTTCAGATCAAGCATAGACTTCAAGAGATTTGCACCGTTTCTTTTTGGCTTTCTGTAGACATATCTAGAGGTATGATCCGTATTGGCCAAGTGTTCTTTCCTTTAAACCTGGAACCCAAGTTCGTACATCATGTTGTAACCCATTTTTGGGTCCCCCTGAAAAATAAAATAAATAGCCAAAAGAGGTTAGGAAAATAACAGGAGGCAGAAGCGTTCGGAAAACAGTCAGAAAATTGGTCAAGGAATTTAAAAATGCAAGGATTGAATTTTTGACAGTATATTCTTGAAGGATGAAAGCCCTATTGAGAAGGAAAATTTGAATTTTGAGGAGAAAAGCCCAAATTTGGATGTTTTTGGACTTAATTGGATTTTTATGGACTTAATTGGATTTTTATGGACTTAATTGGATTTTTATTTGAATTTATAGAAGATTTGATTGCAAGAAAAATTGATTTTTAAGTCAATTTGGGCTTTAATTTGAAGAAATTTAAGTTCTGGGGCCAAAATATATTTTTTAGGAATTTATTGGGTCAAATCAGGGGCTTAATTGCATAAATATTGAAGTTTAAGGGCCAATTAGGGATTTAATTAAGAAAATCCGAAACCAGGGACCAAATTGGAAGAGGCGCGTAAATGGAGGGGCTGCAATTATTCGGTTCAAGGGCCTAATTGAAGAAATTGAAAGTTTATGAATCAATTGAGGGCTCAATTGCATAAATCACATACCAAGGACCAAAGTGAAAAAGGCGGCCAACAAGAGGGGCGGGGACCGAATTTGGAGGGCTGATTTGAAGTTTGGCCATTTAAATGAAACGACGCGTTTTATCCAAAACGACGCCGTTTCATATATAAAAACAAAAAAAAAAGAGGAAGACCAGAACGGTGTCGTTTTGAACGACACTGTTCATCTTCTTCTTTCCCCCCCGGTTTAGCAGCAACAGAAGGCGAAAAATTTGAAAAAACTTCCCGCTTCTCCTCGCCCCCACCAAACCACCGAAAGAGCCGACCAGCCATGCGTGATTGAAGGCGCACTAACCATGGTCCCCCGCCTGTTCTGCCCCTATAAATAGAGAAGAAAAAAAACCGAGAGAGACCCGGGAGAGAGAGGAGAGAGAGAGGAGACCGAAGAGAGAGAGCGAACCGAACAGCCGCAGCGCCGCCGCCCGGAGCCTCCGTGCACGAGCCACACCACCGCCAGCGACCGCCTCCTCCACGCCAGGTACGTTTTCTCCCCCCCCTGTTTTCTTTGTTTTCTGCAGGTTTTTGCCTCCTGCATGCATTCTGCATGCAGGAGGCGGGGGGGAGAAAATTAATTCTCCCCCCCCGATGGGCCTGGGGCTGCTGGGCCAGCCCGATGCTGGCCCAGCCCGATGCTGGCCCAGCCTTGCAAGTCTAGGCCGGTTTTGGCCTAGACCGTAGGAGTTTTCGGGCCGAGATCGGCCCACTTGAGTTTCTCGGGCCGAGATCGGCCCAAATTTGTTTCTCGGGCCGAGGTCGGCCCAATATCATTCGGGCCGAGATCGGCCCGTCTCCTTTTTTCCTGGGGCTGAGCCTGGCCCATTCATTTGGGCCGGCCCAGCCCTATAATATATTATATATTATTATAAATTATAATATATGTGTGTGTATATGTTATATATATATATATATATATAAATATTTATAAAAAATCTGAAAAAAATATAAAAAAAAATATTGTTATTTTTCTTTCATATATATATATATTTTTTTAAGGGGGTTTGTATTTTTTTTTTTATACATGTGAAGGTATAAATTCAGTATTTAAAATATCTGATTTTCGTCGAGACACCCGAAATTTTCAAAGATAAATTTATTTTTTGCTTTCAAAAATTTCTAAAATTCCTTAAAAATATTGTTGATTTTTTCCCGTACATCTTTTTTAAAATGACTTAATATTAGTTTGTATTTTTATGATGTGGAGATACAAATTCAGTATTAAAATACCCGATTTCGACAAAAAAAAAATATTGTTAAAAAAAAATATTTTCTTGCGTGTTGCATACGGCCAATACTCTAACATTTTTGAATATTATTTTTATAAAAAAAAATATATTGGAAGCTTCGAAAGTGTGTTTTCGCATAGATTTCTTAAACACAAATTATTTTCTTGCATTCTTGGATTTTACAACATGTTTGTAAAATTCTAAAGGGTATTGGCCAATATTCCAAAAACTATAAAAATCTTATTTTGGGGGGGGGGGAGAAAATTGATTTATTATTCACCGCTAATGTTGGATAAAGAAATCCTTAAAAGGATGAATATCCAAAATATTATTGGGAGTAATAAATCCGCACACATTCTTGAAAGAAGCCTTGATTATAATCGAGGACATTTCAAAATTTAATTTTTTTTTATTATTCCACGATTTATGAGTCGCAAACTTTTGAAATACTAAGGGAAAAATGACCTTTCAAAGCACATGGAATCTCCTTAGATTTCTATCCAAAATCAATTGACGAGCCTAGAAAATACCAACACCATAGCAATTATAGAGCAAACCAAAGACCAAGCAGCTTACCTTAGGTAGGGCGTACTAGGGGTGCTAATACCTTCCCTTTACGCAATCGGTCCCTTGCCTTAGAATCTCTGAAAGACCAGTTAGGGTTCCTAGTGACCAAAATACTAGGTGGCGACTCCTAAAGAACCAAATCAATAAAATAGAATAAAACGAAAGTCGCCACTCGAATGTCGCAAAAACCAACTTTTTTATTATGATTTTTTTTGGGGTGCGACACATCATATCAGACTTATCCTAGGGAACTGATGGGATTAGAGAATATCAACACCATAGCAATTGTCGCACCCCAAAAAAATCCGGCGCGTCATCGGGCTGGCGATTTTTTCGTTTTTTTTGCGTTTGCTTTGAATTGGTTCGTGGGAGTCGCCACCTAGTAATTCATTGAGGGCTACTAGGAAACCTGATGTACTGGTCTTATCAGAGATCGCGGGTAAGGGACTGGTTGTGGTTAGGGAAGGTATTAGCACCCCTAACACACCCTACCTGAGGTAAGCTGCTTTGTGTTCTGATGTGATTTGAAAATTTAAAATATTAATAAAATTCTAAGGCTTGAATAAATCAGTTATTAAATCCCCGAATATATGTAAAAACTTGTTCTTACATTTTCGTGGAAACTACAACTTGATTTTATTTGTCCTTGAGATATTTAACGATATTTAAATTAACAATTAATTCTTTTTTGTCCTTTTTATTTATTTATTATTCAATGACATAAACAAAAATACAAACACACACATTCACATTTCACTATTTTTGTTTCTTTTCTTTTTCTTTTCTTTTACAAATACAAATACAAATGCAAATTCAAATACAAATTCAAAATCAAAACAAATAAATAAAAATGACATTAATTAATTTAAAAAATTACACAATAGTCCCTAAAACTCCAAAAATTGCAGGGAAGCCCATCTGCACCCAGGAACAGTGCTGGGAACAGTGGTGGCGCGTCTTCCCACGTGCCACCGTCACTGGCGGCGCGTGGGTTCACGCGCCGCCGATGGAAAACCTGAAAAACAGAGGGGGCTGGAGCGGCTCCTTCTCCTCTTCCTTTCCTCGCCGACGGTGAAGGTCACCGCCACCTGCAACAAGAGAAAAACTCACAAACAACAGTTCATTTTAATTTTTTTCTTTCCGTTACAGATCTGCTTCTCTTTGATCTGATTCTCTGCAGATCGGTTCGCCCTTCTTCAGATCGACTTTGCCCCGGGTCAGCCTCTACTTCGGGCGGCGCTGTTGGGGTCGCTGTTGTGGTCGTTGTTGCTGGGTTTTTCAGTCGTGGGGAGATCGGCAGTGGTGCTGAGGAGATCGCCTGCAGATCGGTGGCTTGGTGGGAAGGAAGCTGGCGGGTTGTTTGGAGATCGGTGACGGCGGCTGCGGCGAGAGGAGAAGCTCCCTCCTATCCGGCGTGCGGTTGAGAGCTTGCAGTAAGGGAGAGAGTGTCTGGTTGCTTAGAAAACTCAAACCGGGGATGGGTTCTCCGTTGTTGGCTGAAAATGAGAGGAAATGGGGGAAGACCAGTGTGGGTTGAAGGGGAAATGAAGGCTGATCTGCTCGGGTTAGATGGAGGCCGGTTCAGGAGCTACGAAGAGCAAAGGGAGCAGCTGAGAGGGAGGATCTGTGGAGGGGCAGGAGCCGGCTGAGATTGAGCTGGTTGGGGTTATGTGGGAAAGGAGACGACTGCTGGCTTTCGGTTTCAAAAGGGAGAAGGAGATGGTTGGACCGACTGGGTTCAAATGTAGGGGCTCCAATGAAGAAGAGATGGGGGCAGCGGTTTTCAGAGAAGATGCAAGGAAAAGGGAGGCAGTGTGTGGGGGGAGAAGTGAGGCTTGTGTTTTGTTTCAGTTTTGACCGGGGAAGGGAAAAGTCAAGGGGGAACTGCAGTGAGAAGGGGGCTGTTCGGTTTTGGTTTGGGTGTGTGTGGTTCAGTTTCAGCCAAGGGAAAGGAACAGACTTTGGCTGGCTAGGAGAAGAAGATGGGGGGAAACGGTGTGGAGCTGGTAGTGAACAGGAGTTCCAGTTTCTCTGCCACTGCTCTCGGGACCCGGCCAAAATGGCTCCAATCTCCCCCCCTCTTTTGCAAAGCTGGGGATGAGAAGAAATAGAAGTTTTCAGTGTGAGGAGGGGCCTCCATTGTCGGCGGGAAACCAGGAAAAGAAGACCCACTGGTGGGGGCTGAGTTGCTGATTTTCAGCCGAAAGAGAGGGATTAAATGGTCTTGGGCCAGGGGGAACGGCTGGTTTCGGGTGAAGAAAAAAATTCTTAGGTTGCCTCTTTTTTTTTTGTGTTGACTCTCCCTCCAATATTCAAAATTCCTTATACATGGGCAAAAATATTGTTTGGGCCTCCAAATTGGTCCCTCAACTTTCTTTTTTTTGTAAAATTTGATTTTTCTTGTTTTTTTGTATTTTTGAAAACGAGCAATATCAACGTCGACTCGATGAGTAAAATCAATGATTTTTAAAAACGACGCGTGAAAAGTCGAACGCGTTTGAAAATCTTTTGAAAAATTAAATTCTTTTTAGACGACGCTGAAAATGCTAAAATGACGCGAATATATTAAAAAAACATATTTTTTTGGATTTTCATTGTTTTTCTCTATTTTTTGGATTTTTTTGAAAATATATCAAAAACATGGGTCAAAAATTGGGTAGCAACAACAATTATAGGCAAACCAAACACCAAGCAGCTTACCCTAGGTAGGGCGTACTAGGGGTGCTAAAACCTTCCCTTTACGCAACCAGTCCCTTGCCTTAGAATCTTTGAAAGATTAGTTAGGTTTCCTAGTGACCATAATACTAGGTGCGCGACTCCCTTTTTCACAAAACAAAGACCTTGACATCAATCTTTGCTACCAGGAATGGTCACCTCGATGTCAAGCTTTCGTGAGGATACGACACTCATTTAAAAGAATTAAAGGCAGGGTGATAATTTAACATCCTTGGGTTCATCCAAACAAAGAGATCAAGCATATATAGGTCTAGTGAGCTACCACTCTCAACCAAGTGTTCAGCTCAAACATATATAGGTTTAGTGATTTGTTAGACTTAATAATTTTGGACTCATCCAAGCACTAAACCCAGTCATATATGGGTCTAGGAGTTATCAGATTCATCACTTAGCCCAGGTTTATATAGGTCTGGCAAGCTATCATAACCAATACCCTTAGACTTAACCAAGCGTTGAGTCCAAACATATACGGGTCTAACAAGCTACTAAACCTAATACCCTTGGGTTTAGCCAAGCGCTGAACCCATACATATATGAGTATAGTAAGATGCCATTTAACCATTATTCTTAGGCCCAAGCACGTATGATTCTAGTAATCTTAGTAGACTTCAGTTTGGATTACAAGATTCTAATGAGTCAGAGATTTTCCGTATGATGAGTCAGAGATATTTTCCCTCTTGCATACATAAGAGATGCTTAATGCTATAAGGAAAATATGACTTTTTAGTCATCTTCTCCACTAAAAAGTAAGGATAGTAGGCTATAAGACCCATTGAACCTTAAAAGAAGTAGATTCACAATCTTTATTCTTTGGTGCATATTTATTTTTTGTCTTTTTAAAATATTATTTTATTTTCTCTTAGAAAGATATTTACTTAAGCTTCGGAGAGTCCCTAAATCTACAAAAAGAAACCTTTTACATGTACCAACAAATAATTACCTTGGCTTACTAGACACCAAGCACTAGCTACCATGGCTAGAAATAATGAATCATATTACTAGAACCAATTAGAGATTAGATGATTATCCAATACATAAACTTAATTTATTCTTAAACTACTTGGATTTTTTAAAATATCATCAAAATAACATATAACATAAGAGTCAAAGACCTACTAATCTTTTAATGGTGGCATGAGAAATTTTGTTATCCACACACACACATATATATATATGGATACAATTTTGACTAACTACATGGCTGGAAATTTGCACCAACAAGACAATTTTATGAATATACAGTAGTGAGCCAGACGTAACTACTAGCTACAATTAATATGTGGTGCCATAGAATGAAAACAATCTAAAAAGAAATCGTCCTAATAGCAGAACCCTCAATTTCCACAGAAACCTCCAGAAATGAACGTCTTCTCTTGTCTTTAATCTTTAAATTTGACCTTAAGTATATGATTTCATTAAACATCATAGCCTGGTGGCATGAAAAATTACAAAGCCTGCTGCATATCCCTTTACTAATCGTGATTCGTTTATCTCACGTAATTGTCAGCAGCCACCGGTGACCAGAGACGTTAACAGTGACTTGACTTCCCAAGCAGCCAGAAAAGTTAACAAATCATTAATCGCATATGTAAAACTGATTGTAAGTAACAAGTATTATCAAAAATGAAAAAAAAAACAATAAATACAAAAAAAATACATGTAATAAAATAATGACAAAATAATAAATACAAGATATAAATATATGTGGGTACGATGCGTCTCCGTCGGCCATCGTGTTTGCAAGGCTATTCAACTCCTGTCCCGGTCTTCGTTTTTACAAGTAGAAATCTTTTTTAATTCACACTTAATTTTTTTTTTTTGATTAACGTGGGTGTCCGGGCCAGCTTGCGCGCACCACGACTAATTCCACGGCCCACTGAACATCCTGCAAGCCCAGTGAGCAGCTAAGACACCGCGGGGGTGACAGGCATACCGCACAAAGAGGACCCAATAGAGACAGGAAGGGAACAAACTCTCCAGCCACACAACTGTTGGTTTAATTCACACTTAATTGTATTCATAGATGTGGGTTTAAATGGACCTCTCTATTACTATCGGTAAAAAATAGCACTCTCGGAAAGTCGTTGATTAATTATCCATCCAAGAGGGATAATTAAATACTATATATTGTACTCGTGTGCTAAAATAATTCCATATATATATAACAGTATCTCCTTTCTATGAAAAATTGAAGGCATTTCTAGAAAACGAACATCAAGACCCGATTAGCTGATTTTATCAGCTACTCCACGTGATATTATCTTCAAATTACCTGACAAGACCGCAATTAGAATTCTTTAGTCATTCCACTGTGGTGTTTGTTTATGTATTTTAAAAATATATTTTTTAATTTTCCCCAGACCCTATATATACATGCGTCCGCTCTTTATCATTCATAACAAAACTATTTCACATCCCGCTTAGATAAGGAAAAAAAAAACGACATGGAAATCTCCAAGAACTCACTAGCAATTGCTTTTCTTATTGCCTTAGCTATAACAATCCCTCTATCCCTTGCCCAAGACTCCCCACAAGACTACGTCAATGCCCACAATAATGCTCGTGCACAGGTAGGTGTTGGAAATATTGTGTGGGACACTAACGTGGCAGCTTATGCAAGTAACTATATTAAACGGCTGACGGGCGATTGCAGACTTGTGCATTCTGGTGGGCCTTACGGCGAGAACCTTGCAGGAGGTAGTGGTGATCTTACAGGCAGCGCTGCGGTGAAACTGTGGGTTGATGAGAAACCAAAGTATGATTACAACTCCAATTCATGTGTCGGTGGAGAATGCAGGCATTATACTCAGGTGGTTTGGCGCAACTCAGTTCGTTTAGGTTGCGCTAAGGCAAAGTGCAGCAATGGCGGTACAGTCATCAGTTGCAACTATTCTCCCCCCGGCAACTACGTTGGCCAGCGTCCTTACTAGGGTTTGGTATGCAGGAATGTGTGCGTCATAAATAAGGCATGTCGTTTGGCCAGTGATAGTAAAATGGAAACGATGTATTTCCGCGACTAATTATATCAAACGATATTATGGTGCAATAATATTCACTTCAATTTCTCTGGAAAATGAAGTTTCAATTAACTAATACTTCATAGGGAAAAGGAGAGATATATTCCTCCCAACAATTAATACCTTAAATCTCCATCAAGCCTCCCGTATTGAGATAATCATTACTATAATATCAAATAAAAATTTAAATGATTTGTTTAGTTTAAATTATTATTTTTTAATTATGTTCAATTCTTTTACGGTCGAGCTAATAAGAGAAAATTCAGCTACCACTTTGAACCGCACTATCATGAAAAAAATGGATATTATTTCATTATGAAAATGGATGAATAAAAATGAAGACGATTAGACGACTAAAGTAGGAGAGCACATGATCCGTATAGTGACAACCATGACCGTGAGGTCAACATAGCATATTCTTAATAAATAAATAAGAAATTCTAAATTAGATATTTTTATATCACGACCATAATTAGATTAAAAATGAAGATAATAAAATATTTATTAGGATAGACAAATTACCTTAATATTTGAATCAGGGCACTATTTTTTCATAGATGTTGTTGCTACCCAATTTTTGACCCATGTTTTTGATATATTTTCAAAAAATCCAAAAATAAAGAAAAACAAAGAAAATCCAAAAAATATGTTTTTTTATATATTTTCTCGTCATTTTAGCATTTTCAGCGTCGTCTAAAAAAATTTTAAATTTTCAAAAAAAAAAAAAAAATTTCGAACGCGTTCAACTTTTCACGCGTCATTTTTAAAATCATTGATTTTCCGCATTTGAGTCGACGTTGATATTGCTCGTGTTCAAAAAAATATATATACAAAAAAATAAAAAAAATCAAATTTACAAAAAAAAGAAAGTTAAGGAACCAGTTTTGAATCCCAAGACCATTTTTTTTCCAGCTGAAAATCAGGCACTCAGCCCCCCACCCAGGTCTTCTTTTCCTTGTTTCCAGCCGACCACATACGCTCCCCCTCACCATCTGCCCACTCTCCCTGGCCCTATGCAAAACAAAGACAGCCCCTTTGTAATTAATTTTCTTCTCTTTCCCCTCATAAAACCAGCCACACACTCTCCCCGGGACTACGGCTCTTCCCCCCCGATCTGTCCTCCTTTTCTCTCCTGAGCCACCCGGCTCCCCTGAAAACCAAAAAAAAAAAACACAGCCGGCCCCCTCTTTTCTAAAAGATCCCAAATACAACCCCCTCCTCTCTTCGTCGGAGTTTGATTTTTTTTTGTTACCCGAAACCAAGCCCGCCCCCCTTGGTTCTGAATTCTTCTTTTTTTTTCTTCTCAACACCGGTCCCCCCATTCTCCTTTATTGTTCCACCGATCGTCTTCCTCTTGCCAGCCTCAGCCCTTCCACAACATCTCCCATCTTCCACAGCAGCTCCCATCTTCAACCAGCCGCTCCCCACAGTGGTCTTCACAAAAAAAAAGCCATCACCTTCTCCGGCTGCTTTCTTTCCCCTTTCCCGATCTCTCCCAGCTTACCCAGCATACCCGGCATCTTCTTCTTCGGCCTCCTCACAACAGCAAACGGCCAAATCAGCGTCGAAGCCCCTTCCTCAGCAGCATCTCCAGCTCCTCTCCATCGCAGTAACAACCCAGCTCGTCGCCTCCAGCAGAGACACCCACCGATCTGTCCATTCCTCCGCCTCAACGCCGCCAGCAACCTCGCCCATCTCCGCAACAACTCCAGTGGCCACGGGCTGCAGAAGACAAAGCCATAGCAAATCGACCCACCTGAAATAGAAAAAGGAAAGGGGCAGAGAAACGGAGTGGATTTAAAAAAACCGAAGCCGATTTCAAAGACAATGAAATAAAAAACTAAAATCAACTGTTGTGGCTTTGGTTATTTTTCAGGTCATCGTCGGTAGAAAAAACGAAGAGGGGAGGAAGCCACTCAACCCCCTGCTACCCGTTTTTTTTTTCTGGGCGGCGCGTGAACCCACGCGCCGCCAGTGGCGGCGGGGCGTGAGGTCCATGCGCCACCACTGTTACCGAGCCCAGAAACCATGACGAACACTGTTCCCGCTGCAGAAGTCCTTCCTTGAATTTTTTAGAATTTTAGGGACTGTTTTTTTTTTTGTAATTTTTTAAATTAATTAATGTAATTTTTATTTATTTATTTTGAAGTTGAAGTTGAAGTTGTATTTGTATTTGTATTTGTAAAAGAAAAAAAGAAAAAAAAAAGAAACAAAAATAGTGAAATGTGAATGTGTGTGTTTGTATTTTTGTTTATGTCATTGAATAATAAATAAATAAAAAGGACAAAAAAGAATTAATTGTTAATTTAAATATGGTTAAATATCTCAAGGACAAATAAAATCAAGTTGTATTTTCCACGAAAATGTGAGAACAAGTTTCTACATATATTTGAGGATTTAATAACTGATTTATTCAAGCCTTAGAATTTAATTAATATTTTAAATTTTCAAATCACATCAGAAAACAAAGCAGCTTACCTCAGGTAGGGTGTGTTAGGGGTGCTAATACCTTCCCTAACCACAACCAGTCTCTTACCCTCGATCTTTGACAAGACCAGTACATCCAGTTTCCTAGTAGCCCGCAATCAATTACTAGGTGGCGACTCCTACGAATCAAATTCAGCAAAACATTCACAAACGAGAAAAATCGCCAGCCGATGCCGCACGCCGGATTTTTTTTGGGGTGCGACAGAATGGCGACTCCACTGGGGACAGGTATTGTTTTCAACTTTATCGGACTAAGCTTTGTGTTTTGATGTGTTCAATTTTTTTTTTGTGTGCTTTGTTTTGTTTATTTGTGTTTTATTCATGCATTGTATATATTTCTCTCATGCATCACAAGTTTTAATTTTTGAAAGCACACACCAGCTTTAGGTTAGGTGGGGGACTAGCAGCTTACCTTACGACTTGAGTCAAGGTTTAAGTTTGTGTAAACCCCAACTCTTTGTTGAGTGCTTAGACTGGTAATAGTTGGACACGTGCCAACCAATTACCTACTGGGCCCCTATATTGCCTTTACGAAGGCGATCACTGGGACAACAAGAGACCCTTTTAGAGACCAAGTAGCAAACCTACCCTGTCTCACGTAAAATGAATAGAGCCTGTCTTTAGGATGTATGTGCTATTGTTTTGCATCCGAGCAAACTCTTCTTGAAGCATCTTGAACTCAAGACTTGTGGGTGACACGTTGGCCGTCACTCCGAAAATTTTCATTGTAGAGTTTGGGAAAAAATCACGATTCTTGTCCATAATACAAGAGTTACGACCATATTGTCACCCCTCGAAGGGTGAGTTCGTCATATAGATTACATATTCATACATTTATCATGCATGTACCGGGTTGAAAAGTAGGTTCCCCCGCACAAGCTGTGCTGCAAGTGATTGAAGAAAGGATGGAAGTGAAGAAAGATGTTAGATAGAGGCTTATTATCAGATTGAGTTTGAGAGCATCAAGTGTGAAGTAGCTAGACTCAGATCTGCTCGAACAAGTGTTGAGCATCAAATGGAAAGAGAATGTCTGCACAGTCTTCTGTGGGAACACTACTTGTTCACGTCTAATTGAAGCTGCCTCTCCTTTTCAGTCATGAACAACAGCAACAACGCCTTCAGTCATCAACTAATGACAACTCTGGTTTTTGTCCAGTTGCACTGTTAAGTGTTCATCGCTTCCACATCATTTAATGGAACCAAACAATTACTAGCCTCCTGTACATTGTGCATTAGTCTGCTTTGAAGTTACCCCAATTATGAGCTCAATTCCAGTTCAGCAGCACAAGATGTTGGTCTGAAAAACCATGATCAGATACTGAACTTCTACGTGTGGCACGAGCAAAACATTGTAGTAGGCAGAGGAGTTAGGCCTAGTCTGAAAATATAAGCAGTCGTCGAACTTCAACGTGGCAGAGCTCTTTCTACAAAAATATGTTTATGATGCTGCAAGTTGAGAGTGCAAGAGGGGATTTATAAGTTGCATATGCTACAAATATTTATCTCATCAGTTTCAGCACGAAGACCTCTTAGTAGGTCGAAGAGCCAGACCTGGTCTGAAAAATATAAGCAGACATCAAACTTTAACGTAGCAGAGCTCTCTCAGCAAGAATCTGTTTGTGGATCCGCAAGTGGGAAATCCAAGAAGGAATACAGTAGTTTCAGATCATCTATGATTTTCCTCCAATAATGTCGGCATTAAAACTCAAAAGTAGAGAGAAGAGACATGCCTAGACTGAAAAAACATGAAGAATACTGAAACTTCAACAGAGCAGGACTTCCTCTATAGGTGTTTGTTTGCTGCACTGTTAGATGGAATTCGAAGAGGGGACAAAGGAGTTTCAGATTTATCAGGTGCTCTTCCAATAGAGACAATGTGTGATTCCACACGTCGGTAGTGACGATACTACAAGTTTCTAGGCGCTGCCAAGATTACCTAGCTTGTGAAAGTTTTCCAACAATCCTCAACCAACCACAACAACATTGGAAGATTGAAATGATGTTGTGAGGATTTGCCAAAGAATTGAACAAGCTATGAAGAGAGGAAAGATTGAAGGATTTGCCCTGGATTCTAGAGCAATGATGAGAGGTGAATCAGGAGATGACTTCAACGGTGTGAACCCTTAATTATGTGGTCTAGCCAGGTCTCACGGTAGCATCCATTGCTCAAATGTCTTTGCCAAGATCGGACATTCCTCTGCAGTTTAAGTTTGTCGACCAGCATCTGCCAGATTCCATAATTTTGCTTGACTCTGACAAATCCCATGCAACCACTAATTTCTAGGTGGTATAATCCAGATAAGAGATGTGATGTCATGGTGGGGTCCTCAATCATTTCAAGTGAACAGTTTTAAGAATTACAAGAATTAAGTCTGAAAGTTGGTGAGCAAGAGACAAGTAGAGTCGATTAAGAAGGGTGTCATTGGCTATATTGTCCCCCGAACATCTTCAGAATGACATGTTGATCGAAAGTGCTTGGCAAAACGCAAATATTGCTAGAAAAGTTGATTCAAGAATGGTGATGAACAGTCAATCATATTGTTTTGGAATTCTGCGTTTTGTTTTGGGATCACATCTCATCCTTTAACGAAACATGACTTGCTTTTGTCTCTTTGTTGTTTTGAAATCAACAGATGTTTAACATTTTATTCTGACAAAATATTTTGATCAAACTCCAACATGCGATAAAGGCTAATCAATCCTGAAGATTAAAAGTATTTTGATTGCAAAAATGACTCGATTCTTGTTGAAATGGCATGAGGTGACCGAACAAATTTTGAGCTCACACATAATTGAACCACACATCATATAGTTAAGTTTTAGCAGTATGCATGATGACATGTAGTGGATTCAATAGTTATGGACTCGTGAATCATGACTCTTACAAGTCCAAATCATTACACTAGATGAGGTCAAAATTTATCGGTTCTAACCGACCTTGCTGGAAATGAGAAAAGGCCATCTTTGATATCCTGTCACTTTCTAAAAATTATCTCCTTTGTAGTCCCATTTTGAGCTGGATAGAATATTTTTCATAAAAACCCTGACTAGGATCACACCCCACACTGGGGGCAAATGAGAAATATTTTGGAGACACAGATAAAATCAATGGATCAAAGAAAAGCTTAGAACAAAAGTCCAATGTTTGAGAAAGGGCTAGAAGAAGAAAATCCATAGATTGAGGGCCATCCAAGAAAAACTTTGAGGAAATGAAAGAAAATGCCTACCAATTCTAAGAGAGGCAAGACAACTTTCAAATGAGAAAAGACAATAAATGCTAAAAGTCAACACTAGAAAAATCGATGCTTTATATCTTTTGGTGTGTCTCGGATAGAGCCTCTAATGTCTTCAAAATTAGATTAGTTATTCATCAAAGAAAAAGTTGGATTACGACCTATGTTAAGAGAATTCTGATATTTGAGATTAACAAGGTTATATGTCACTTCCTCTACAATGACAACAATAGAAAAAGAGTTGATGAATAATTGATATTGATCCTAGGTTTTTGAAACCCTCAAACACCTTTTGAGCCTTTGAAATTCTTTTCTTTCATAGCCATGAACCATAGCCTGCATTACGTGCGTTTAAAAGCCCTTTTTAATCAAGCAAGCAATTTGAATCGATAAATGGCGTTCTCAAAACTTGAAGAGCTTTTCCATAAGGGTCGTGACTTCATGAATTAAGCTACTAGTTATTATGCATGCTGATAAAATAAATGCTAAGAAAAGAAACAATCTTTCTTGATAAAGCCTGAGTATCTTGTTTTTGAAATTCATAAAAATGTCACCTCATCACATACCATCAAAAGATATACCCAAAATCAGAGTTTAAAGTGGACACAAAGAACCATGAAAAAGTCATTTTAAATCTTACAACGGGTCATTCTTTTTTCAAAATACAAGACAATCAAAGGACTGCATTGAGTAGTGTGTTGGGTCTTTGACCAAAACAGTTTGAATTTCAAAAGAAAAATAATACTTTTCAAAAAACTGATATATCTCTTTGATTTCATTTCAACAATGAGACTTGAATAGACATGACCTTTGAAGTATGAGATTTGATTCCAGAACAAGAAAGATTTTCAACCAAGAACATCAATTGAGTTTGCAAAATCCTTGACAAAAATGACATCAACATTTTCTCGACACTCCTTGAAATGTTGACCACTTGGGGGCAATACAGTGGACCTTTGGAAAAAAAACAAACAACATTCTAATCAGCTGGGGGCAAAGAAAGAATCAGATGATGAGTCGTCAAAGTTCATCAAAGTTATGTTTAGCCTCTGACAATGACAAAGAAAAACCTTCTTGAGTATAAACCGATGAACGAACCTTCAGATCATATTGGGGGCAATGTTGTTCAAAGACAATCCATGATCTAGTGCACTTCAGCAGCAATTGATGAGCAACGCTGCACTAGAAGAATATTTTCATATCTTCATCTTGGTTTATCATCTTCAACATGGTTATGATTTTTGAACGATGTTATCACATAGTTGTATGTGCATGAATGCTGGAAGGATGCACCCACCAAGACTGACTGTGGGACCATTTGTTTTGAAGCTCAAATGCACACTTCACCGCATGAATATGGGTGATAACATGAACATCATTGATGATGCCAAAGCAGTTATTTTCACAATCCGATTTGACAAGCTAGGAGGAATCCATAGATAAATACATCGCGCTTACAATGATGAGCTGTTTACTGCAAAGCATGAGATTCATGTCTGGATGACTTGGCAGTTCCATGAAGGCTGGGGACCATACATACTTGAATGGTGTTTCAACCGAAGGCAAGTTCATGACCGATTAACAATCTTGATGGGGTGTTGACATGATGCACACAATCAATCAAAGATTAATTCTCAGAAGAATCCAAGAGAGAAAATTCTTCACGATGAATCAAGCAACACCACACTTGGGGGCATTGTCAAGCTTAATGAGCGATGCGAGCAGTAATTGTCGAAGACAGCCCGTGATGGGCACTGCATTTACAGCTGAATAATGGCCAGTACATGAATGAGTCAATGCCTCGGAAGAACAAAGAAAGCTTTGGGATGCAGACAAGGGCACCCTATGACAATGGAGCATCAAAGAGGGGGGGACCTATATTTCGAATCAGGAAAATCCTTAATGAGGTCCAGCAAGATGGTGGAAAGAGAAAGAAGCATTGTGGTGATGATAATAAAGAATCGATTTTGATCATGGAATATAAGGACGATGGGATAAACCTTACCATTAGGAAAATCCCAAAGAAATGGAAAGATCAACCTTGCAATCGGGAAGCCTCGAGTTTTTAACCCTTGCAGTCAGGAAACACAGAGTTTTTTTTCAAATCCTATGATCGGGAATTATCAGGAAGCACCAAGTTTTCCAGCCCTTCTTCTGTCATCCCCTCAGGACTTCGCCAGGTAAGTCCTATTTTTCACACTTGTCATATCACATTTTTTCCATCTGGGTAGGTCGCCCATCATAATAAGACCGTTCATCATATTTTTTCCATCTGGGTAGGTCACCCATTACAATGAGACCACACTTCATATTTTTTCCATTTTGGGTAGGTCGCCCATCACAACGAGACCACTTTTTCATATTTTTTCCATCTGGGTAGGTCACCCATTACAATGAGACCACACTTCATATTTTTTCCATTTTTGGGTAGGTCACCCATTACAATGAGACCGCACTTCACATTCTTTCTATTTGGGTAGGTCGCCCATCACAACGAGACCACTTCATCATATTTTTTCCACTTGGGTAGGTCACCCATCACAATGAGACCACCATTTTTTCTGGGTAGGTCACCCATTAGAATGAGACCATTCTCCATCTTTTTTTTACCTGGGTAGGTCACCCATAAGAATGAGGCCATTCCCCCCCCTGGGTAGGTCACCCATCACAATGAGACCACCATTTTTTCCCAATGATGAGTCAGAGATATTTTTTTCTCTTGCATACATAAGAGATGCTTAATGCTATAAGGAAAATATGACTTTTTAGTCATCTTCTCCACCAAAAAGTAAGGATCGTAGGCTATAAGACCCATTGAACCTTAAAAGAAGCAGATTCACAATCTTTATTTTTTGGTGCATATTTATTTTTAGAGTCTTTTTAAAATATTATTTTATTCTCTCTTAGAAAGATATTTACTTAAACTTCGGAGAGTCTCTAAATCTACCAAAAGAAACCTTTTACATGTACCAACAACCACATACCTTGGCTTACTAGGCACCAAGCACTAGCTACTATGGCTAGAAAGAATGGATCATATTACTAAAACCAATTAGAGATTAGATGATTATCCAATACATAAACTTTATTCTTAAACTACTTGGATTTTTTAAAACATTATCAAAATAATATATAACATAAGAGTCAAATATACAAGTCATGCAGACCTACTAATCTTTTAATGGTGGCATGAGAAATTTTGTTATCCATATTTATTCATATATACATGGATACAATTTTGACTAACTACATGGCTGGAAATTTGCATCAATAAGACAATTTTATGTATATACAGTAGTGAGCCAGACGTAACTAGTAGCTACAATTAATATGTGGTGCCATAGAATGAAAACAATCTGAAAAGAAATCGTCCTAATAGCAGAACCCTCAATTTCCACAGAAACCTCCAGAAATGAACGTCTTCTCTTGTCTTTAATCTTTAACTTTGACCTTAAGTTTACATCTCCCTTTAATAATCGTGATTCGTTTATCTCACGTAATTGTCGGCAGCCACCGGTGACCAGAGACGTTAACAGTGACCTGACTTCCCAAGCAGCCAGAAAAGTTAACAAATCATTAATCGCATAGAGACCTGTAACCATAAAGAACGATAAGCTTGCCTTATACACAAGTCAGTCATTAATGTCCACAATTTTAAGGAAATAGTATGTGGGATGTGGTATGATTATTTTTTAAAGTGTGTTTTTGTTTTAAAATATATTAAAATAATATATATGTATTTTCATTATTTTTTTTCAAGTGTGTACGTATATTAATCCTGTCGTGAATTGCATGAATTTTAGTTGATGAACTCAATGATAAATCAAAAAGCGAAAATACTGTAAAAACCAATATCATAAAAAAATCCAACGAGCAGCTTTTTGATTTGTTTTCTCTATAATTAGAAGGATTTTTTCATACCCACCTCCATTCTTAAGTGGATTCGTTCATTTTTAAAAAAGTAATTTTCAGGAAAAGAGAAAATTACAAATTAATTATAGTTTAAAACAAATATTATAAAGACACTACATGTAAAACTGATTGTAATTAGTATTCTAAAAAAAGAAAAGAAAAATAGGATACGTTCTTTAAAATAAATATGTATTTCACAACAAAAATGAAAAAAAAAAACAATAAATACAAAAAGAAGAAGAAGACGTGTAATAAGATAATGACAAAATAATAAATACAAGAATTACACATATAAATATATGTGGGTACGATGCGTCTCCGTCGGCCATCGTCTTTGCAAGGCTATTCAACTCCTGTCCCGGTCTCTGCTTTTACAAGTAGAAATCTTTCTTAATTCACACTTGAGAGCGTTTGTATGTTTTGTTAAAATTCAAAATTTTTTTTTTATTAAAATTTAATATGATTTATATATTTTGAATCGTTTTAATATACTGATATTAAAAATAATTTTTAAAAATTAAAAAAATATTATTAATATATATTTCAATACACAATCGCTATTATACTGTTAAATACACTTAAGAACACACTGGAAAGTCTGATTAATTATCTACCCAAGAGGGATAATTAAATACTATATATTGTACTCGTGTGCTAAAATAATTCCATATATATATATAACAGTATCTCCTTTCTATGAAAAATTGAAGGCACTTCTAGAAAACGAACATCAAGACCCGATTAGCTGATTTTATCAGCTACTCCACGTGATATTATCTTCAAATTACCTGACAAGACCGCAATTAGAATTCTTTAGTCATTCTACTGTGGTGTTTGTTTATGTATTTTAAAAATATATTTTTTAATTTTCCCCAGACCCTATATATACATGCGTCCGCTCTTTCTCATTCTTAACAAAACTATTTCACATCCCGCTTAGAAAAGGAAAAAAAAAAAACGACATGGAAATCTCCAAGAACTCACTAGCAATTGCTTTTCTTATTGCCTTCGCTATAACAATCCCTCTATCCCTTGCCCAAGACTCCCCACAAGACTACGTCAATGCCCACAATAATGCTCGTGCACAGGTAGGTGTTGGAAATATTGTGTGGGACACTAACGTGGCAGCTTATGCAAGTAACTATATTAAACGGCTGACGGGCGATTGCAGACTTGTGCATTCTGGTGGGCCTTACGGCGAGAACCTTGCAGGAGGTAGTGGTGATCTTACAGGCAGCGCTGCGGTGAAATTGTGGGTTGATGAGAAACCAAAGTATGATTACAACTCCAATTCATGTGTTGGTGGAGAATGCAGGCATTATACTCAGGTGGTTTGGCGCAACTCAGTTCGTTTAGGTTGTGCTAAGGCAAAGTGCAGCAATGGCGGTACAGTCATCAGTTGCAACTATTCTCCCCCCGGCAACTACGTTGGCCAGCGTCCTTACTAGGGTTTGGTATGCAGGAATGTGTGCGTCATAAATAAGGCATGTCGTTTGGCCAGTGATAGTAAAATGGAAACGATGTATTTCCGCGACTAATTATCTCAAACGATATTATGGTGCAATAATATTCACTTCAATTTCTCTGGAAAATGAAGTTTCAATTAACTAATACTTCATAGGGAAAAGGAGAGATATATTCCTCCCAACAATTAATCCCTTAAATCTCCATCAAGCCTCCCCGTATTGAGATAATCATTGCTATAATATCAAATAAAAATTTAAATGATTTGTTTAGCTTAAATTATTATTTTTTAATTATGTTGAATTCTTTTACGGTCGAGCTAATAAGAGAAAATTCAGCTACCACTTTGAACCGCACTATCATGAAAAAAATGGATATTATTTCATTATGAAAATGGATGAATAAAAATGAAGACGATTAGACGACTAAAGTAGGAGAGCACATGATCCGTATAGTGACAACCATGACCGTGAGGTCAACATAGCATATTCTTAATAAATAAATAAGAAATTCTAAATTAGATATTTTTATATCACGACCATAATTAGATTAAAAATGAAGATAATATAATATTTATTAGGATAGACAAATTACCTTAATATTTGAATCAGGGCACTATTTTTTCATAGATGTTAAACTTATGACACTTTTGTTTTTGCTGGAAAGTCTTTTTGTATCTACCTAATTATTAAGTTTTATGACAAATCCGAAAAAAAAAATTTGTATTAATTTTGTCCTCCATATTGTTTCAAAAATTCTTAATTAAGTCTTTTCATCCATATATTCTTATCATGGATTCTATCCACGTTATTGTTTTTTTGCAAAACAATTAATAATAATATCGTCTCATAAAGAACTTAGATGTTTTGTTATATAATTCTAATAATTGAGAAATAAAAATTAGTTAACAATAAAATTGATATATATATATATATACATATATATATATACAAATTAATATTAATATAGTAGCTGGTGTCATTTTTGAGGTTTGCCTTTAATTTTAGTCAGAAGAAAGAATTTTGACCTTTCCAATAAAGGAGAAAATTATTGATGGCTAGAAGACAATACTTGCAAGAAAGCAAAGGGATAAGAAGCATTATTATGCAAGTGAAACTTCAACATCTCACCCTTGGACCAGTTTTTAATCATTGCCCGGTATGGAGATTAGCGAAAATTCGTTAGCAATTGCTTGTCTCATTGCCTTAGCCTTACTATTCCCTGTTTCCCGTTCTCAAGATTCACCTCAAGACTACATTAATGCTCACAATGCTGCTCGTGCAGAGGTTTGATTTAGTTCTTATCTTGGTATTTTACGTACCTAATAAATTCGTATTTTGGAAGGATAATGAAAGAGTTTTTGTTTTCTTGTTCTTCCCACTCCTTTTAGACGTAGGCAGAAGAGAATAAAATCAAAGTAACTGCTGAGTTCATTGTGTAGAATTTTGATTTATACCTTATCATATGAAAATTGAGAGTGCTCCTGGAGAGGGTCACTCAACTAGTTTTAATTTGTTTTCAGTTTAAATTACAACCACAAAAACTAAATGAAATACAAACACACTTATTATCACTATAGCAAGAATTTAATTTCTACTCATAAAAAAAGAAGAAGAAGTAGTCATAGCTTCATCGGGCCAGCTATTTCCTTGAACGTTCCTCCCATGTTACACGGCACATTATTTTGATAGAATGCAGCCAACACATGCTTGAGTGCTTGACCTTAACAAAGCTCTACTTTTTTTTTCTTTTGGGGTCATGCTCGTGATCATAAGATAATAACAAGTTTGGATATTGTCGAACGTGTCAACTTTTAATGGGCATGTTACATGCACACTTTTTCTCTATTTTCGAATCATTTCGCTATATAAAAACTGATTTTTTACTGTCATTATGCTAAGGTCAGTTTGCCAAAACTGAAGATTACGCGAGAGTTTAATTCCGTATGGAATTAATTTGAATTTTAATATCCTAAGAGAAGACCTGTCCTTCAAAGATTAAGCCAATTTTCCCCTGTATTCATGTCAATCCACTTTTTATATCACTGTTTATGCGTTTGGTAAGATATTTGTTTTTTAATTTTCTTGGAGGATTGCATTTCAATAGAAAAATCAACTACCTGGTCTTTAATTAATCTCTCGAGGAAAGAAAAGAAAAGAAAGAAAGAGATGGTGTCATGTTGTTGACGCAATCATAGATGATGATAAACAATGGATCGAAGCGGCGTGATTTGTGGAATAAAAATTTGAAAACACAAGAATACAAGCGGGCAGTGACAAGGGAAAACACAAGGAAGGGCCACTCAATATTAATAAAGAGAACTTTGCATGGAGCTGCGGAGACCTTTCTGGTACAGATGCTGTGGAAATGTGGATTCATGAGAAGGCAAACTATGGCTTCAACTCGAATTCACTATTGGCATTAAATACATTAGTTATTTTTGGCATAAATTAAGGGTGATTTATGTAACATGATTTACTTTTACCCGGATTCTTATTTAAAGCAAAGTGATATTTAAAGGAACTAAAAGCAAAGTGATAACCTAAGCGTATCCAAGTGCTAGACACAATCATATATGAGTCTGATAAGCTGTTAAACTCAACATTTTTGGGCTTAGCCAAACACTAATAATAAGTATATACCTAGACTCAGCACCCTTGGGCTCAACCAAGTGTTGATCCCAAGCATATACGGGTCTGACGAGTTGCTAGACCAAGCACTGTTGGGCTAAGCCAAGCATTGAGCTCAAGTATATATGAGTATGATGAGTTGGCAAACCCAAATCCTTTGGGTTTAGCCAAGCATTGGGCCCAAACATATATAGGTTTGACGAGCTGTCAAACCGAGATGCCAGACCCAACATCTTTGAGCACAACCAAGTGCTGAGCTCAAGTACGTATAGCTTTGACAATCTTGTTAGGCTTAATGTTGGACCACAAGATTCTAACGAGTCAAATATATTTTTTTCTTTTGATGAGTCATATATATTTTGTCTCTTGAAAATATAAGAGATGTTTATGCTATCAGAAAAATATAACTTTTCAATCCTTCTATCCACCAAAGGATAAGAATCATGGGCTATAAAAACCCATTGAATCCTTAAAAGAAGTAAGTTCACAATTTCCATTCTTTACTGCATATTTATTTTTAGAGTCTCTCTAAAATATTATTGCATTTTCTCTCAAGAAAATATTTAAGTATCATAGAGTCCCCAAATCCATTAAAAGAGATCTTTTGCAGGTACCAACCATTAGTCATTTTAGCTTACCAAACACTAGCCATCAACCACCTTAACTAGAGAGAATGAATCATATTGCTAGAACTAAGAGATTAACCAATTATCCAATACATAAACTTTGTTTTAAGCTACAAGTGTTAAGAACAATGGTTGTGAAACCAAACTAAAAGGTGAAACAAGAAGTTCCTTTACATTAAAGGTCATTTCTCCTATTAAAGCCAAATGATGGTTATTGCTCTCATCATGCATTATTGAGATGTTTGATGGGATGGTTAGGATCCTTTCCAGTAGTCTTCATCACCTCAAGACTAGTCTCCTCAGGGCTTGGTCATCCACTAACAATGGCCTTCATAAGTTGTCGCTCCTTCTTAGTCAGGGTAGGGAAATTGAAAGGAGCTCGACCAATAATGAGGTTAGCAAAAACATTCTCAAGTTTAACGCTATCAGGAATAGCCCAAGTAAAAGGCCTAACTGCTGCAGCCTCTATAGGCAAGGTTAGAAGTTGAAGTAAAGGGAATGCCATCACTAGAGCCTTCATGATCAAGGATGGAACACCAATCTCCATAGGGGTGGAGACCTTCTTTCTCTTGAAGCGGGCAACAACTACTGCAATTACTTTAGAGGGAGTCAAATCTACTTGACCCTCGACTAGAGAACTTGACCCTTGACTAGAGAAGTACGAATGACCCAATCTTCCTATTCTACGGTAGTCCTGACTCCCATTGTTGTTTTTTAGAAACAGAGAGTACATTAACAATGGTGGGGTTGTTCTCAATCACATCTCTATTTCTGCCTTTACTTATGTCAAGAGATGAAGACTTTCTTTGTGAACTCTTTATAGACCTTGTTTAAGTTTCTCCTTCTCCTTTAGCTATTAGTTCTACATAAAAAAGAAGTTAGCAATAAACTTAGTTACACAGAAAAAAAAATCAAGAGATAGAGACTTACTTTGTAAAGTCTTTACAGACCTCGCTAAAGTTTCTCTTTCGTGTTATCTGTTAGTTCTACATAAAAAAGAAGTCAGCAATAAACCTAGATACATAGAAAACAAAGTATAAGGAAGTTGCATACTTCGTAATGTGGGCTGATAATATCGTTTTGGCTATTTTATTGACTTTATACTCAGTCAAGGTTAAGGCCATTATAACATATATTTTCTCCTTATCCGAGCTCAAATGAAGCTTGTTGTTTACATCAAGGAAGGAACCCTCCAATAACAGGAATAATCCTATAACTATTACATTCCACCTTTAGGACTAACTAACCTGCTATACCTTATAATCAGCCTACCTACACTTTAACTTCTTGACGTGCACGAGCTTTCTAACCAGAGTTCTTTCATGGATCTAATAGGTCTATTGGCGAAGGTGTAAAACCAATGCACATTGCTATAATCGGTGCCAACAATCAAATAGTAATAATTTCTAAAGACATTAATTGTAGGCTCGATTCCGACAAGCTTAAAAAACTTATCAAAGATAAACAAGGTTATCCACCCATTAGGGTGCAACTGGTCTAAACCTAACTAGAGGGAGAAGGAATACCCTAATGCATACTACTAATAAACTTTTAAAAATTGTTGCGTATTAAATATGTAAATATTTAGGGGGGCTATTGATGGATCAATATGTTTTATTTTTACCTGGATCCTCATTTAAAAGAATCAAAGGCAGGGTGATAACTTAACATCCTTAGGATCATCCAAACAATGAGATCAAGCATATATGGATTTAGTGAGCTACCAAACTTAACATCATTGGGCTCAACCAAGTGTTGAGCTCAAACATATATGGGTCTAGTGATTTGCTAGACTTAATGGCTCATCCAAACACTGAGCCCACTTATATATGGGTCTTGGAGCTGTCAGATCCAGCACTCTTAGACTTAGCACTTAGCCTATACTTATATAGGTCTGACGAGCTATCATAACCAACACCCTTATACTTAACCAAGCGTTGAGTCCAAACATATACGGGTATGATAAGTTATTAGACCCAGCATCATTGGGCTTAGCCAAGTGTTGAGCCCATGAATATATAAGTCTAATGAGATGCCAAAACCATTATTCTCGGGCTCAGTTAAATGTTAAGCCCAAGTATGTATGACTCTAGTAATCTTAGTAGACTTCATGTTGGACTACAAGATTCTAATGAGTCAGAGATTTTTCCCTTGATGAGTCAAAAGATATTTTCCCTCTTGCATACATAAAAGATGTTTAATGCTATCAGGGAAACATAACTTTTTAGTCTTCTTCTCCATTAAAAAGTAAGGATCGATCGTAGGCTATATGACCCATTGAATCCTTAAAAGAAGCAGAATCACAATCTTTATTCTTTAGTGTATATTTATTTTTAAAGTTTCCTTAAAATATTATTTTATTTTATCTTAGAAAGATACTTATTTAAATATCAGAGAGTCCCTAAATTTATATATATATATATATATATATATAAATACCTTTTACAGGTACTAACAATCAGTTATCTTGGCTTACTAGGCACCAAGCACTAGTCACCATGGCTAGAAAAAATAAATCACATTACTAGAACTAAGAAATTATGTGATTATCTAATACATAAATGTTATTCTTAAACTACTTGAATTTTTTAAAACAACATCAAAATAACATAAGAGTCAGAAATACAAGTCATGCAGACCTACTAATCTTTTAATGGTGGCATGAGATATTTTGTTATTAATATCTATTCATATGGAAACCATTTTGACTAACTACATGGCTGGAAATTTGCACCAAGATAACTTTATGTATCTACAGTAGTGAGCCAGACGTAACTACTAGCTACAATTAATATGGGGTGCCATTGCACTTAAATTTCTTTATTAGATGACACATAATGTTTTGACTGCTAGTATTGCTAGGACTTATTAAAAGGAATGAAGGGACTATTTTAGTCCACAACTTTTGATCATAATCTTCTCACATTGCTCGTTGATGGACCTTGCTGCTAATAGTGCTGACTTGACAGCCATAGATGCTGTGAATTTGTGGTTAGAAACGATTACAAATTAATCTAGTTCTTGTGTCGAGCAAGAGTGCATGGCTTGTATTAACGTGGTCTTGCGCATCTTGCATCGTTTAGGTTGTGCTGAAGCGAGATGCAATAATTGAGGCCCGGTCATTTATTGCGCCTGAGACCCGCCCGGCGACATCGCTGGCAAGCGTCCTTACTAGCATAATGAAGCTTCTATTCTGAGAAACGGCAATAGAATGAAAACAATCTAAAAAGAAATCGTCCTAATAGCAGAACCCTCAATTTCCACAGAAACCTCCAGAAATGAACGTCTTCTCTTGTCTTTAATCTGTAACTTTGACCTTAAGTTTACATCTCCCTTTAATAATCGTGATTCGTTTCGTTTATCTCACGTAATTGTCGCGCAGCCACCGGTGACCAGAGACGTTAACAGTGACATGACTTCCCAAGCAGCCAGAAAAAGTTAACAAATCATTTATCGCATATGATCTAAAACAGACCTGTAACCATAAAGAACGATAAGCTCGCCTTATACACAAGTCATATATGTATGTATTTTCATTATTTTTTTTCAAGTGTGTACGTATATTAATCCTATCTTGAATTGCAGGAATTTTAGTTGATGAGCTCATTGATAAATCAGGAAACGAAAGTACTGTAAAAACCAATATCATATAAAAATCCAACGAGCAACTTTTTGATTTGTCTTCTCTGTAATTAGAAGGATTTTTTCATACTCACCTCCATTTTTAAGTGGATTCATTCATTTTTGTAAAAAAATAATTTTCAGGAAAAGAGAAACTTAATTACAAATTATAGTTTAAAACAAATATTATAATTAAAGACACTATATGTAAAACTGATTGCACGTATTATTAAAAAAGAAAAGAAAAATATCATACGTTCATTAAAATAAATATGTATTTCACAAAAAAAAAAACAATAAATACAAAAAAAAAAAGACGTGTGATAAAATAATGACAAAATAATAAATACAAGAATTACAGATATAAATATATGTGGTACGATGCGTTTCCGTCGGCCATCGTTTTTGCAAGGCTATTCAACTCCTGTCCCGGTCTTCGCTTAATTTTACAAGTAGAAATCTTTCTTAATTCACACTAAATTGAATTCATATATAGATGTGGGTTTAAACGGACCTCTCTATTAGCACTCTCAGAAAGTCGTTGATTAATTATCCATCCAAAAGGCATAATTAAATACTATATATTGTACTCGTGTGCTAAAATAATTCCATCTTATATATATATATAAACAATATCTCCTTTCTATGAAAAATTGAAGGCACTTCTAGAAAACGAACACAAAGACCAGATTAGCTGATTTTACCACGTGATATTATCTTCAAATTACCTGACAAGACCGCAACTAGAATTCTTTAGTCATTCCACTGTGGTATTTGAGTAATACCATGTTTGTTGATGGATTTTATAAATTTTATATATTTTTAAAAAATATTAATTTAATGTATTTTTAAAAAATATATATTTTTAAAAATAACTGCTATCAAAATAAATATCAAACGGGATCAAGTTGCTTGACATTTGGCCATGATGGTCTCATGAATTAAAACAATTCCCCCCAGGCCCTATACAAGGGCGGAGCTGTGCTGAGGGCTAGGGTGGGCTCTAGCCCAGGGTAAAATTTTATCACTATTTTTTTGACTAGTTTTATATAAAATAAATTTTTAATTTTTAATTAAGTTATCAAAATTTTTTACAAATTTTCGTAGAGCCTTGTAATATAATACTTTAACTTGGATTAAAATTTCAGAATTTTTGAAGAAATTTAGAAATTTAATGAAAAATCACAATTTAACTAGTTTTACGTTATTGAACGTAATTTTCAATCCGACTATTAAATTGAGCTGAAATTTTACAAGGGATCTTAAAATATATTGAATAAAATCTGGTTAAAAGTTTAGAATGAACGGAGCTTGGTAATGCTAACAAAAAAAAACTATCAAATAAAAGCAAAACAACTCATTAAGGGTAAAATAATTATTTGCCATTAAAAAATAAAACAAATAAGCTCTTCCTTTTTTATATATGTTGCTGACTGAAAAGAAGCAGAATAGAAAAGGAAAGAAAAGAAAAGGCAAGAGAGAAAGAGAAAAGAAAGGGAAAACATAAAAAAAAATCCAAGGAAAAAAAATAGAAAAAGTAAGAGAATAACCTTATAAATTTACAAAGTATAACTTATAAAACTCTAATCTAAAGAAGAATCAAGTGAAGGAAGGATGAATTGAGAGATGGAAAAAAATTAATTATTTTGTTTTCCAGTTGACATGAAATTATTATTTTATCTTGATTGAGGGGTTGTTATAATATCGATTCAGATTTGATTATAAATTAATTATATTTCATAAAATATCGAATGATGTAACTTCAATAGTGAGTTTCTTTTTACTTTTTACTTTAATTTTATGTATTTTTAATTTTTTTTAATATTTTATATAATGTATTTGAATTAAAACTGTAATGTTAACTTAAAAAATTTATATACATGAATTAATAGTTATTTTTTAAAAAATTATATATTTATTTAATAACCTAGGACATGAAAAATTCCTGACTCCGCCCTTGGACCTATATATACATGCGTCCGCTCTTTATCATTCATAACAAAACTATTTCACATCCCGCTTTGAAAAGAAAAAAAACAACGACAATATGGAAATCTCCAAGAATTCACTAGCAATTGCTTTTCTTATTGCCTTAGCTATAATAATCCCTCTGTCCCTTGCCCAAGACTCCCCACAAGACTACGTCAATGCCCACAATAATGCTCGTGCACAGGTAGGTGTTGGAAATATTGTGTGGGACAATAATGTGGCAGGTTATGCAAGTAACTATATTAAACGACTCACCGGCGATTGCAGACTTGTGCATTCTGGTGGGCCTTACGGCGAGAACCTTGCAGGAAGTACTGGTGATCTTACAGGCAGCGCTGCGGTGAAATTGTGGGTTGATGAGAAACCAAAGTATGATTACAACTCCAATTCATGTGTTGGTGGAGAATGCAGGCATTATACTCAGGTGGTGTGGCGCAACTCGGTTCGTTTAGGTTGTGCTAAAGCAAGGTGCAGCAATGGCGGTACAGTCATCAGTTGCAACTACGCTCCCCCCGGCAACTACGTTGGCCAGCGTCCTTACTAGCTGTGACTCTAGGGTTTGGCACGCAGGAATGCGTGCGTGATAAATAAGCGCCATGTCATTTGGCCAGTGATATTAAAATGGAAACGATGTATTTCCGCGACTAATTATATCAAACGATATTATGGTGCAATAATATTCACTTCAATCTCTCTGGAAAATGATGTTTCAATTAACCACATGTATTAACACTTCGTAGGGAAAAGGAGAGATCATATATTCCTCCCAGCAATTAATCCCTTAAATCTCCATCAAGCCTCCCAGCAAATGATAATGATATTGAGACAATAAACCATCAAGAATATTAGGAGAATCATTGCATATTTTTTCCTTTCCATAATAGAAATATATGAATTTAAATGATTTGTTTAGCTTAAATTATTAATTTTTAATTATGTTGAATTCTCCTACGAGCTAATAAGAGAAAATTCAACTACCAATTTAAACCGCACTATCATGAAAAAAAAATTATTTAAAATTTGTTTAGTTTAGTTTAGTTCTTATCTTGGTATTTTATGTACCTAATAAATTCGTATTTTGGAAGGATAATGAAAGAGTTTTTGTTTTCTTGTTTTTCCCACTCCTTGTAGACGTAGGCAGAAGAGAATAAAATCAAAGTAACTGCTGTGTTCATTGTGTAGAATTTTGATTTATACCTTATCATATGAAAAACTGAGAGGGCTCCTGGAGAAGGTCACTCCACTAATTTTAATTTGTTTTCCGTTTAAGATGAAGCCCGATTCAATTTACAAAGAAGCCCAAAGGCCCTATAGTACATATAACGCACAGACCCATTTCGCAGTGTTAGCCCATACAGCTTTCAAGCTAGAGCATTAGGGTAATGTCTGAAAACTAAAACATTAAGCCCACAAGCTAGAGCCCGCCAACCTAGAAATCAGCTAAACTTATGTCAAAATTCATGGCCCTTTTTTTTAATAATATTTTTTGTTTTCGTTTTGGTTTGGAAAATAGTAGTAATGGCTCGGCATTTGATATAAGAATTATCACAAATTATCACATGTATCTTATAGTTAGAAACTACTTAGCTACCCGTATGCCGTTGGCTTTTTTTATTATTATTCAAGAGCGTTTGATCTGGTTATAACACTGAATCCAAGAGTATCAAGCTTAATTACAGCATCAGGCCCAACAATAATATTTATAATATTAATAATAATATTTAACTTGTCAATCTAAATTCTTATATTTTTTTCATTTTTTTTAAAAGATGGTTTTTCTTCCATAATAATAATAATATTTTTAAAATTTATTAATGATAATAATAATAATAATAATAATTTTTATTTTTTTCAAATTTATTAATTATTTTATTAATTATAATACAAATAATAATATTTTTGATATCAATACTTTTAATTATAATAACAATAACAATATTTAAAATACAAATAATAATACTTAGAAATCTATGACCCAAGAACCTTGAATCCTGACGCTGGGTTTATTAGTCTTAAGTGCTGACGTCAAATCCAAGAGAATTAGGTCTTGATGCGGAAACAAGAGAACTGCATCCTGACGCCGGACCCATTAGCCTTGGGATCGGACACAAGATCCATTAGCCTTGGGTTTGGATGCCGGACCCAAGAGAATTGGGTCTTGACGCACGACCGATTACCCTTGGGTCCTGAAGCCAAACCCAAGAGAATTGGGTCTTAAAGCAAGTCCTATTAGCCTTGAGTCCTAACACCAGACCTGAGAGAATGGGGTCAAAGTCGAACCCAAGATAATTTGGTCTTGAAAATTGACCCATTACCAATGATTCCGAACGTAAAACCCAAAAGAATTGGATCTGGATGTAGGACCTGTTAGCCTTGGGTCCTGACCCTAGACCCAAGAGAATTGGGTCCGGAAACGAACGTATTACCTATGGGTCCAAACACCGGACCCCAATACCTTGCGTTAGGTTAGGCTGCAAAATCCAAGTGATTTTAGTATGTGCATGTGCCACACCCAAGTAACTTGGGTTAGACGTCCCTTTCCAACCCTACTTTTCTTGGGTCTAGAAGGGGATGCCTAACCCAAGTTAATAATAATAATAACAATAATAATTGATTTTACCCTTAAAATCAAATATATATTTTTTTATAGTAATAATATTTATTTTAATTTTAATAATATTAATTAATTTAATAATATCTATAATATTAATAATAATATTTAACTTGTATGTCCAAGTTCTTATGTTTTTTAATCTTTTAAAAACAATTCATGGTTTTTCTTTGATGGTAATAATAATTTTAAATTTGTTTTTACTAATGACGACAATAACAACAACATCAAAAATAATAATTCTTAATGTTACCCTTCAAATAAAATCTATTATTATTTTTCAATATTAATAATATTTCTTACAAATTTATTAATTATTATATTAATAATATTAATTATAATCAAAATAATAATATTTATAAGAAAAATAATGGTATTTTTAATATTAATAATATTAATTATAATAACAATCATAATATTTATAACACAAATAATAATATTTTTAATATTAATAAAAATAATAAAAATATTTATAATAAAAACAATAATATTCATCATATTAATATTATTATTATTATTATTATTATTATTAAACTTGTCTAGTCCTAGTTTTTATAGTAATAATTTTTTAAGAAAATATTATTAGCGATAATAACAACAACAATAATAATTTTTATTTTATTTTTTTTTATTTTTTTCTCTGTAGGGTTTGCAGACCCAGTCGCACGGGTCTGCAATCCCTGAGGGGGTCTGTAGGCCTTAGTCATAGGTCAAAAGAGACCCGGGCGTGCGAACCCGCACCCAACACGCGATTCTGCAGACCCAAGCAAGCGAGTCTACAGCCTTAGGCGCGCGGGCCTGTAGACTCGCTTGCCTGGATCTGCAGCCAAGCGCAGGTCTGGTCCTAGCGCTCGGGACATGGCAGCCCTAGCGCTAGGTGTCTGCACTCTTGGGCCTACAACCCACCATGCCCCACCAAAATTTACACTGACTGTTTTCTCTCAAATCATCCTTTCAATGCCAAATGCATACGAATGTAAAGACAACCCCACCCTCCCCTTGTTGTCTTTACAATTCTCTATGGCAAGAACAACTCTATCATTACACTACTTTAATCCATAATGCTTTTTATCTAGGTAAACAGTAATAAGGACACTGAGCTCTTTTAATATATTGTATAATGTTAATATCTCTAGCATTATTTTTCACATGTGTCAATTCTTTTTTTCTTTTTTTTTCATTTGAAGAAATTAACAAAGACAACGAAAAACAGATAGGGATTTTATTAAGGTTTTAAATATTTATCATATTTAAAGTGTTTTTTTTCTCAAAAATGCATCGAGTATCTTTCAAAATAACACATTAAAATAATATTTTTTTAATTTTTAAAAATTATTTTTGATATTAACATATCAAAACGATATAAAAACACCAAAAAATATTAATTTAAAATAAAAAATCAAAAAATCAAAATATTTTTAAAATACAAAAACGTTCTTTATCTATTTGTAAATATCTCATATGAGTGCACTGTATATATCCGTACGTCTTCTTAGAAGCATGGGAATTAAAAATATGCAGAATTTTTAATTTAATGTAATTATATAGATAAGGACGAAATAAGTTATGAAGAAAAGGTAAAAGCAAGTTGAACTTGAATAAAGACCATATGGGGACACCACATGTTCTCAGGAAACATCTTTTAAAAGCTCTCTTTTAATTGAATGAGGATAAGCAGCCACCTTGTTTTCCTGCTAAGAACGCCATCTGATCAAGTTGAGCTTGGAAAAATAGATTCTATCAAATAATCAACTCATGGTGGGTCAGTCTATGAGCACATTGAGCATGGAGCTTTACCTAACGGTGGCGGCCTTGCCTAGAGGTGGCGGCCATGGTTGATTTTTATATATTATCGAAGATGACTTCTTTCTACTGGCATACTTTAATCCAAATTTACTTTTAAATATTTCCCACTAGCTACTAATCCATAATTCTTCTCGTGCAGGATGATGTTGATGAACATTAAACATTAAGTGGGAAATCCCTATATATACCTACATAAATGCTCTTTCCTATTCATCAACACTAGCTCCAAGTGCTTGCTCCTCTTCCTCCAGGCGAATGAACATGGAGATGAGTAAGATCGCCCTAGCAATTATCTCTCTAGTAAGTCTAGCCACTGTCGCCCATGCCCAGGACTCCCCGCAAGACTTCCTCAATGCTCACAACGCTGCCCGTGCATCGGTGGGTGTAGGGCCCATGAGATGGGACGATACAGTGGCTGCTTTTGCACGAAGCTACATTAATGGACTAAGGGACGGTTGCGGAATGGTGCACTCCGGTGGTCCTTATGGTGAAAACCTTGCATGGGGCAGCCCTGACCTTGCCGGCACGGCTGCTGTGAAAATGTGGGTGGATGAGAGGGCAAACTATGACTACAACTCGAATTCCTGTGTTGGTGGGCAGTGCTTGCATTACACTCAGGTAGTTTGGCGCAACTCGGTTCGTCTAGGATGTGCTAAGGTGAGGTGCAATAATGGCGCCGGCACACTCATCAGTTGCAACTATGACCCCCCAGGCAACTATAACGATCAACGTCCTTTTGAATTTATATCTAGCTCTTAGTAAAATCTCCAAGCTACCATGAGTACTGTTGATGTGATATGAATAAGTCTGTCATTGACAGATTGTAATAAAATATTGGAGTTTTTGTTTTTTTAATTCTGTTGGGATGGCAATCTTTCACCTCATCGCTAAATTCAGTAAAGACTGGATAAAGTAGGATCTTTCAAAAACATTTCTTTTCACGCACAAAGAAATCAAGGAAATCACCATGATGCCTCCTAAAACAAACAAGCAATCAGCCATTAATTCACATAAAGACACCAATTTTGGACGCAGAGTAACTTATATAAATCCGAGAAATTCCAATTCCTATAACTTTCCATCCCCATTATTCACTTCCACATATCCTTAACCATCATATTCGTAAGTAAAAAACTTATATATACATATAAAAAAAAAAAAGTTTAGTTGAGAACAGAAATTGGGTATCCCTTTGTGAGTCTCTTTTACATACAAGAAAAGGTGTGGATTCTGTGTGTGTGTGTGTGTGTGAGAGAGAGAGAGAGAGAGAGAGAAAGAGAATACCATTGGATGAGGTAGCGGAGGAATTCTTGCGCTCATGGTTTTCAATATTTTCTTCATTCCATAAAGGGTAGACCAAGTTGTTTACGCTATGCACATTGAAGATGATTTTTCCTTCATGAAATGACTTTTCCTGCCAAGAGCATTTCTAACCGGAAAGCTAAAAATATAGATAAATAAAAAATTGTATACTTTTAATTTTTTTTGTTTGTTTATGTACACTACAACCAGTCAACTAAATTGACAGCTAAAATAGTTGTTGAAACGCAATAAATAATATTTCTACATTTCTATTTAGCAAAAGACAAATATAAATAACAGTACTGGCTACCATTTTTTTCTCTGTTGATTTATATATGTTGGCCAATGTTAATTTTTTTTCATTTAAAAGCAGAACGAACAGAAGAAAACAACATTTAAGCAAAATAGAAGGAAAAAAACTTACCTGCAAATTTCATCATTCTCTCTAATTTAAAAAAACAAGAATTAATTGTTCTCTGGTTAATAAATAACATCGATTGTGTTAATTAGCTGAAATCAAAAGGTATGTTTGCTTAAAGACTTTTTCTATTTCTTTCTTTTTTTTGCATCTCTTGATTTTTATTTGCTATTTGTAATGATTTTTATTTCTTTGTTATTTTATGTTTTTGATATGGGTTAAGGAAGACAATTTTTATTTATATTGTTATCTTTGATAAAATTGAAAGGAAGTAATGATCGCAGCTGATATTGATAAAAACATGGAGTGACATATCTTAAATTTATTTTTGATTGCCTATTTTAATTTGAGGTCAATTATATTTTGTCTTGTTGAAAATGCAACTAAACCAAGTGATTAGATTAATTGTATGATTAGATTAATGTTAAAACAAGTACAAGGCAATTCTTATTATTAATTCACATGTATGGAAACTACAAAATTGCTAGACATTGAATGTGAGCTTCCTTTACCCCTTTTTATAAGGTTTTAACTTGAGTTTTTTTTTTTTATGTAGATGGATTCAAATTTTCCAAGCGCTTTTACCAACTTTCTTATGAGCGAGTCAGAAGATATTCTCTCTCAACCAAGTGATTCTAATCAATTAATTAATGACTTAACATACTCGAATTTAAATGTCCATACAATAAAAAAAATCACAAAAAAGTAAAAACTTCTCACTAGAAGAAGATTGTTTACTTGTCTCTGCATGGTTAAATACAAGCAAGGATCCAATTACAGGAGTTGAACAACAAACAAAACAATTATGGGCTCGCGTACATGCTTACTTTGTAGAAAATAGAGGAAACTTGAATAATCTTTCCCAAATAAGTATCTCAAGTAGATGGCAAGAAATAAATAGAGAAGTCAGTAAATTTGTTGGATTTGTTACTCAAATTGAAAATCGTCAGTAAAGTGAAATGATCAAAGAATCAATGGTAATTTTAATATTCATTTTCATGTTAAATTATTTAACATATATTTTAACATTATTGAATTTCTTTAATTTTTTACCAGTTTAATGATACTCGATAAATGTATGCTTCTTGCGTTGGCAAACAATTTTAGCTAGAACATTGTTAGGTAATCTTAAGAAAAGAACCCAAATAGCAATTTGAGCGTGCAAGTCAACATCAAAGGTCAAACAAGAACCAAAAAAGTCATGTCAATGCAAGTCCAGCTTCATCAACTTCATCTACCCCTGATTCTGTTAGTTTAGGAGAAGATAGTGAACCATTGATTTATCAAGATAGACCAATCGGTTAGAAGACTGCAAAGGAACGACTTAAACGTAGACAAAGAAAAGATGAAGTTAGGGAGGTAACTGTAATAAATCTCTTACAACAATTCAGGGATACTCTAGTTGAAATTAAGGATCAGAAGAAACACAATAAGAAAATTATGTTAGAGCAACAAGCTATGATGATTCAACAAAGTCAAGAGAAACAAGAATTGGACAGGATTTAGAAAGAAAAAAAAATTATGAAAATGGATATTTCTAATTTGGATCCAATTTCTACAACGTATTTTCAAAATAAAAAGTTAGAAATTATGCAAAAGAGGGGTTTTAATTTTTAATTAACTTTGATTGATTTATTGTAATGTAATGTATTTTTAATTAAATATGTAGAAAATTATTGGTTATTTTAAATATATTATTATGAAATTGATATCAATTCATAATACTTTTTTAAAGTTCCTCTAACACTTAACAATAATAAGTATGATTAATTAACTTAAAAGATAACAACCAAAATGAAAAAAAAAACATAAAAAACTTGAAAAATATGATAACATAAGAAGTTCAAATCTAAAGATTATACTCGTTGCCATATTGTTCTCACAAATATTCAATCAAATCTTTTTGTAGTTGAGAGCTAGTTGCTCTATCCCTAATTTGATTATGAGTTTGAAGAAAATCATGTAGTTCTGGTATTTCACCATGTGACACTAATATAAAGGAATTGATTTCATGTTCATGGTCAAATCCAAGGTTCATTGCTCCTTCATCCTCAATAATCATATTATGGATTATTATGCAAGCTTTCATAATATTTGCAAGTATTTCTTCATCCCAGTATCAAACAGGTCCACGTATAATTACAAAATGAGATTGGAGCACCCCAAATGCCTGCTCCATATCCTTTCTTGCAGACTCTTGCTTGCTTGCATGCAAAATATTTTATCTTTGCTCCTAATGGTCTTGGGATTGTCTTAACAAAGGTTGACCAATTAGGATAAATCACATATGCTAAATAGTATCTCATTGTATATTCATGCTCATTAATTGTATAATTGACAGGAGCAGTACGACCTTCAACAAATGCATCAAAGATATGTGGCCAATCAAGAACATTAATATCATTTAATGATCCAGGCATTCCAAAAAAGGCATGCCATATCCAAAGATCTGGTGAAGCCATCGCCTTTAGAATTATAGTTGGTTCACAGCAATGACCAGTATACATCTTATGCCATGCAATTGCGCATTTTTCCCATTTCCAATGCATACAGTCAATGCTCCCTAACATCCCTGGAAATCCATGTTGCTCTCCAATTGATAATAATCGACAAATATCGGCCTCATTTGGTGCCCTTAGATACCATTCACCAAAAACTTCTACGATTGCTTTGACGAAAGCTCTAAGACTTTCTATCGCAGTGGTTTCCCTAATTCGAAGATATTCATCAGTAAGATCTGCATGAATACCATATGCAAGTATTCTGTGAGCTGCAGTTACCTTTTGAAGGCAAGATAAACCAAGAACACCAAGAGCATCTGTTCTTTGTTTGAAATATGGATTATGAGCTTCCACTGCATTTGCGATCTGAAGAAAAAGACGACGACTCATCATAGATCTTCTTCGAAATTGACTTTTAGTGAATTTAGGATTTTCAACAAAATAATCATTATATAACCTTAACTTACCTTCCTTTCTATTACGATTGACAATATTGTGACCAAGAATAGAGACACGATACCCTGTTCTCCGCCCTTGATTATTCAATTCTTCTTCAGCAACCACAGCGGTAGCAACTTGAAAAGCGAACACAGGAGTGTCATCATCAAAATCAAAAGCATCATAGAAATTAAAATTAGAATGATTCATGATGAATTTTAATGAAATATAACAAAGATTGGAGATAAGAAAATGACGAGAAAAAATGTTGTGGTAATTTTTTCAAAATTTGAAATTTTAGAATTTAAAATGTTGGCGGTCATTTTTTCAAAGCTTGAATTTAAAAAAAAATTAAAATCAAAATTTAAAATGTTGGCGGTTTTTTTCAAAGTTTGAATTTGAATTTACTTTTAAAAATTAAAATTTTAACAATAACATATAAAACTGAAAATTAAAAATATTCATATAAATAAATTTTAAATTATATCTTTTAACTTTCATATTACTTCATTAATTTTATATTAGTTTTATAAATTACTCATATTAATTATATAATTAATAACATCATAATTATATTATATATAAAATATATAAATTAGTTATATAATTATATTAAAATTAATTTAACATGAAACATATTAAAATATAATTGGTTTTTCTAAATAGCTTTTTACCATTGGAATGTACATAATCAAAAAAGTTATATTTACACTATTCAACAAGCCATCTTATCAATTTGGCTCTTTAATATAGCATTTCTCATTAGAGATGCTCTAGAAGCAACAATACTTCAATAATATCTTTTTCACATAATATTTCGTTGTCTTCATGATTGATATACATTTCAACCATTTCTTTTTCTTTTTTTTTTTCTCTTTTTTTTTATTCTCATTGTAATTTGCAAGAGGAAAGAAAAGAGAGGAGATAGAATACTAAATAAATGAAGAGACACTAGAGGATTGGTTCCGACATGGGATGATTTTTTTTTATGTTATTGGATTCATCTTATAAAAATGATATTAATAATGTTATAATTGATATTTTAAAGTGTTTTTGGGGTCTTTTTGTTTTTTCTTTCTCTCTTTAATCTCTCCTCTTTTCTTGTTAAAATTTATATAGTTCAATTCATAATTCTTTTAAAATGTTGCATTTCAAATAGAGACAAGTTTGGATATCATGTTTTCTAATTGGGACATATATAAACTATGTCATTTCACTAATTTTTTTCAAGCTTTATTATTTTATCAATTTTTAAAAAAATATAATAAGCAAAAATATCCCAAATAATCCAGATTGTAAATTCTACACATATGATTGGTCTAAGCCTTGTTTGTTGGTTAGAAAGTAGCTTTTTAAAAAAATAATAATTCTGGAAAGTGAATTATTTTTTTATATTTACAATGTTATAGAAAATGAGTTAAAAAACACTTTTTTCATATTTGACTATGCCATGAAAAATGAGCTAAAAAATAACTTATAATGTTTTAATATTTTTCAAGTTTGTTAAAATTGGGACAAAATCTAACATATGCAAAGGTTGAATGAAGATTAAATTGAAAAACTAAATTTTAAAGGTTTTGACATTTTAACTCCGGTTAAATCAAATTATTTTTTTATTTTTTTTCTAAGATGTTATCTCAGTTTCATGATCTGACTCACGGGTCCATTAATATTGGATTTGATTTTTAATGGGTTGTCTGTGTCTCATTATCCGGGTTACGAGTTTGTCAGGCTAACCCAATTGACTTAGTTTTTTTTTTTAATTGAATTTTTTTAATTTCATCATTTAATATTGTGTTTCATTAGGAATTAGGCTTCATGATTTGTTTTAATTTATTTTTTTTAATGTTGTCTTAACCTCATGACCTAGGTTTGACAAGTTAGCTCATGTCATTTTTTTAAGTCTTTTTTATTTGATTTTTTTTAATTTTATTCTTTAATATTGAGTTAATTAAAAATTAGCTAGGCTTAATAATTTATTTGATTTGCTTTATATTTCATCATCATAGTCTTATGCAATTTTGTTCTCATAGCAACATCTTTTCTATTGTTCTGTTATGCAACATAAAGTACCTCGGCTAAGTTATTGAAATTAGGACTAATTCTTGCAAACCATTACCATAAGCTGTCAAACGTTTGGCATAACCCCTGGAATTCTTCCATTTAGAGATGGAAGGTGGGATTTTCCAGTCCTGTGTTTTATTCACCTTGACAGGCCGAGAAGGGGACTGGATTACAGGCACAGGTTTCATACCTGACGCCTTCGGAACGCTCTTATTTTTGTACCTAGCAGGACAAATGGAACTATTGGCATCTCTACCATTCTCATGAATCTTTCTTTTGCACCTGATGATGGTTTGTGCTTGATATAACGTGGTTCACAGTTAAGCGACAGTGGTATAGTTCTTAGCTTAACGTTCACGATCTTTGCAAATGTAGCCTTCATCTTTTGCAAATCATCTTCATCAAACAGACCAGACTCCATGTACAGTTCTAAAAGACAATAAGGATGATAGGACTTCAGTCCAGTCCTATACGCAGCAATTAAGGATGCAGAATCTTTTATGGGTACGCAACGCTGCATTAACCTGGGCTTCTCCTTTGTAGTCTTAGGGCTTTGCCGATAAGTTCATAGTTTCTTTTAGGTGAGGCTGTGAAATCTATTTATTTTTGTATTTTAAAAAAAATTAAAAAAAAATTATTTTTTTATTTAATTTAAATTAATATTTTTTTGTGCTTTCAAATCATTTTGATTAATTGATATCAAAAATAAATTTTAAAAAATAAAAAAATATTATTTTAATATATTTATAAACAAAAACATTTTAAAATTTTTTATTTTTATTTTATTTTTTTTATTTGTTTAAAATTAATATTTTTTGTGTTTTCAGATCATTTTGATGTGTTATATCATAAATGAGTTTTAAAAAATAAAAAAATATTATTTTAATATATTTATACATAAAAAACACTTTAAAAAATAATTTCAACTACACTTCCAAACATATTCTTAAAAATTCAGAACACCACCAAGTATTTGAAAAGGATTGGCAAAATTGCGGATTTTCTCATTTATTTTTTTCCTGCCTTTCCAAATTCCAACAGTCCAATGGCTAATCACTTGATGCTAAACAGATGGATTTGAACTTGAAATAAATATTCAAAAACAAATTCTGGATAAACAGTTGTAGTTTTTCTTAATGAATAACATGTGATCCAATCCACCCATCTTGCACCTTTGAGATATGTGCGTGTATGTATCATTAATTAATATGAAAATATTTTACTATTTTTATCATCATATATGTTCCCCTAAGTGATTTATATTTTTTTTTTATTTAGAGTTTTTTAGTTAATTTTATATTTTTCAATTTTTTATTCAATATTGTTATGCTTTTAAATTTTTATATTAAAAGAAAATAATTTTCCTAGTTTATTGTTTTTATTCAATATTACTAGGATTTTTTTTTTCTATATAAATGATTGAAATAACCTTTCGACAAGCGGGAACCTTGATGAATAAAAATGGAATATTTTGGGTGTTTCTCCATGGTTATGATATTCTTGATCTTTAAAGGTTTTGACTTGTAACAATTTTTATTATTCTTTGTTCATATCTATGCCAATTAGTATCAAAGTTTAATGATTCTTGGTAATTTTAGTTGCAGAACATAAAAGACGTATGTTAGAGCTCATTGATTTCTAATGCTTAGTTGTTGTGTGTTATTAAATAAACATGGTTGGAATATGTCACAAAACAAGACATGGTTATGTAGAAAGGGGATGAAAGAGGTTTCCTCTTTTCAAAAAAATGTTATGAAACAATACACAATAACTAACTATTAAGAATTATGATGGAGTGGCTTGCATAAAAGTGTTGTATTAGAGATCCATAATGGGGTGGTCTACACAAAAGTGTTGTGTTAGGGACCCTTAATAAGGTGACTTGTAAAAAGATGTTAGGGACTTGCGATAAAGTAGACCATATGTAAAAAGGATGTTTGTGGTGGATGACAGTTTATCAATGAGATTTGAATTCGATGGTGAGTTTCTTCCAACCTGAAAAAGACTCATGCATGAATTATTTTTTTAGGAAAAAAGCTATTTTTCTTAGTTAATATTATGTTTTATTATTTTCATTTTCCTATTCAATATTATTATTGTTTTTTTTATTATTTTATATTTAAAAGGAATAACTTTCCTGGTTTATTTTTCCTATTCAGTGTTACTAAGGGTTTCTAGTTTTTTTCTATATAAATGGTTGAAATAGCCTTTTAACGGGTTGAGACTTGGATGAATAAAAATAGAATATTTTGGGTGTCTTTCCATAGTTATGATGTTCTTGGTCTTTGAAGGTTTTGATTTAAAACAAGCATCATTATCCTTCGCTCATGTCTACATGAGTTGATATCAGAGCCTGAAGGTTCCTAGTAGTTTTGGTTAGAGAATATAGAGAACGTGTATCAGAACTCACCAATTTATAATAGTTAATTGTTTGTTGTTGTTGAATCAATATAGTTGTAATATGTCACAAAACATGATATGTTTGTGTAGAAAAGGGATGAAAAGGTTTTCTCTTGGTAAAAAGACATCTTAGAACCATAGTTATTAAACCCGATCCAATGGCTAGACCAGTCTAGGTAAGGTAAAAGACCGGGATAAGCAAAAACTTAGCAAAACCCGATTGACCCATAACCTCGTGCGACCTGGAAAAACCCGGTTGAGACCTGTTTTTTTTTTTTTCAAATGTGTTTTTTCTCCTAACAAGAGACCCTATATATATATATATATGATAATATTTTAAACTTCATTATTTATAACACATATAGCTTATATTCATATAAATTGTTTCTTAATTTTTTCATATGAAATATTAAATTTTAAATATTTTTTTAATTTTTCCAGGTTGACCTAGGCCAACCCGTGTAACCCTGGACCCGACTCCTTGGCCAGTTCAACCCCTAGGTCGGGTCTGATAACTATGCTTAGAACTAGTGTGTTATTTTTTTTATATAGTTGTTGTTATTTAAAATCTTGGTTGTGAGATCTACAATGGAGCCACCCACGCAAAGGTGATGTATTAAGAATCCATGATGGGGTGGCCTTGTACAAAGGTGTTGTGTTAGGAACATATAAGGAGGTGGTCTACACGAAGGTGCTAGAGAATCATGATGGAGTGGGCCATATATAAAAGGATGTTTGTGATGGATATGGTTTCTGACTGAGATTTAAACTCGATAACGATTTTCTTCTAACTTAGAAAAACTAATGCAAGAGCTTTTTTAGAAAAATAAATATTTTTCTTAGTTAATTTTATATTTATCTTTCAATATTATTAAGCTTTTTTACAAAAAAAGAAAAATTCTTATTTAAAGGAAATAATTTTTCTATATTATTTTCTCTATTCAATATTATTATAGTTTTCTAGTTTTTTTATATAAAGGATTGAGATAGCCTTTTGGTAAGCAAAGACTTTGATGATTAAAAATTGAATATTTAGGTGTCTCTTCGTAAATATAATGTTCTTGCTCTTTGAAGGCTTTGATTTGCCACAAACGTCGTTATCCTTCACTTTTGTCTATGTCATTTGATATCATAGTCTAACGATCCCTGGTGGTTTTTGTTAGAGGACTTAAAAGGCGTATAATATAGCTCATCGATTTCTGGTGGTTAATTGTTATGTGTTATTGAATAAACATGATTGTAAGAGGTCACAAATAAGATGTGCTTGTATAAAAGGAGATGAAAAGGTTTCCTCTTCAAGAAAAAAAAAATCTAGAAATTAGTGTGTTGTTGAGTTTTGTGTCAGTTGTTATTATTGAAAATTTTGATGGTGGAATCTATGATGAAGCAACCCGCACAAAAGAATCATATTAGGGATCCACCATGGGGCAACCCACACAAATATATTGTGTTATGGAGTCATGATGAGATAATCTATACAAAGATATTAGTGATTCATGATGGAATGAACTACACAGAAAAATATGTTTAAAGTAGATAATAATTTATGACTAAGATTTGATTTTGAGAATGAGTTTTTTTTAATCTGAAAAGATTTTTAAGAATATATATATATATATTTCTATTCAATATTGTTATTTTTTTTTATTTGAACAATTATTCCTTCAAAAGTAGGATTTGGACACTCCATCCTCTTCTTATATGGCTAAAAAAAAAATCGTTTCTCTATCTAGCTTTGCAAATTGATCGAATGAGTCAATTTTTTTGCTGCTAATTGAACTGGTCAACTTCATTAATAAAAATATCAAAACAAAAGGTCATCGATTGATAAAACTAACCCTATAAAAGTTGTGACCTAGTCCAATTAAAATCAATCTCTTGATTCAACTTTCTTTTATAATATCCTGAATTAAACTAATCCAACATAATTTTCTTTGAAAAAAAAAAAACCAAAATCTAACATAAATCATATAAGATTCTCAACAAAATAAAAATAATGTAAAAAACGAGTTGCCATGTAATTTACTAGACGGAGTTTTTTTTACCCTCCCTTGATTCGACCACCTCCCCTTTGTCGCAGCGAGTGGAGCCGTCAGCGGAGTTTCCTAACCATAAAACATGAATCCTGATTCTCGTTACTTTTTTATGCCTTAAATTTTAAAGTATGTTTTGGTCCTATGGTCTTAGTAATATTTCACTTCGAATCCTATTTTCTTAATGTTTTCAAAATCACCTCTCAAGTTTCCAAAACATCTAATAACGGCCTCCTGTTAGTGTTTTTTTCCCCTAAATAGAAAGGTCACAAAGACACTGAACAGAGTAACGAAAACATTAATTAATATACAACTTCAAGCAACTGTTTCAATAATACAATAACAATGTTTTATCTTTTATCTTTTTATTTATTTATTTCTCTCATTTTGTTCTTATTCTTTCCTCGTAAACTTCAAAGACTTATGGTGTATTTGGGATTATGGTATTGGTGACGGTTCAAAGTATTTTCTACTTAGAAATGCATCAAAATAAAAAAAAAATTATTTTTTTAAAAATTATTTTTAACATCAATATATCAAAACAATCTAAAAATATAAAATAAATTTTAAAATTTGAGGGAACGCGGTGCCGAACACACCCTTAGACCAGGAGAATACACTAATAAATTTTGGTAGGTTTAAAAAAACAATTAAAACCCAAAATTTTAATATAATAAATTACAATAAACCTGATATATTAATTTTAATATATTACAATAAAAAATACAGCTATATTAATTTTCATCAGTGGTAAAACAAAGATTGACCATTTTGAGAGGAAAAAGAGAGAGGTTGGAATAGAAAAGAAAGAAAGAAAGAAAGAACATCCTCAATTAGAACGGTGTTTAAACCATATGGACCAAATGCATTTGTCCCTAACTCTAATCACCTATTTATCAGATCCCATCTGTACTTTACCAGTACCGAAGGCTCGAAAAAAGTATAACAAGTTGGAATATAATATAAGTGAGGGAGAAGGAACTTGGAAAAACTTCATGGCTTTATATCTATTCATCTAGGCCATTTAATCCACTCAAACCGTATCTCCCACTTTTGCTGACACAATAAATACTCTCTTGCCTCACGGTCTCCATTCCCAGGTACTTCATTGCTTAGTTTTAACTATTATTTTATTTTTATTCGGTAGCACTGCATTTGCAAGTAGCTTTGCACTGCTTATGTTTCTAATTTTGCTGGATTTGTTTGCATTTGTAGCTGTTAAGTGTTTTGGCTGATGGGTTTTGATTTTGAATGTTAATGGATTAGATTTTGGTTGCTGATTTGTGGGTTTTGCTTGTTGAAGGTGCTGTTTTGTTTCTGGATTTTATTTTTCTGTTTAGGGTTTTCTAGGGGCTTTCACTTTGTTTTACTGAAATTATTTTGGACTTGGTTAATGGTATTAAATGAATCAATAGCGAAGTACAGAAATTTGTGTAATTACCACTTGTTTTAACTGCTCTAGTCTTGGCATGGGAAATGGTTGACTGATCAAAGAATGGTGAAATATGTTTCTTGTCTCTTAATATTGTTTTTATCCCCTCTTCTGACTTCAATAGTCGATTCAAACTGAGCAGAGTGGCTCTTATGATTTGGGTTCCATAACCAAAATGATTTTTCTTGGGAGTTTTTTGAAGATTTGATTGATTGATAGTTCAAAATTAAAGTAGGTCAAAACTTAACTATATCAAAATTTAATTTTGGAGTTGTAAAAAAGAACAAGCAACAATAACATTGGTAGATTGATTTCTTATTTTTTTATCTTACTGGTAAAGTATGTGGAGTAGATTTGGATTGTGACTGGTTTCTGACATACTATATGTTTAGGGAGGAGATCAGAGCTGTAAATTGGAGTTGATCATGATCAAGCGGTCACCAAGTAGAAACCCCAGATCCAAAGGAATCAAGGCAAAACATGTTCTTCAGATTTGTTTGTTGCTTGGTGTCTGCTTCTGGTTGATCTACCAAGTCAAGCGCTCCCATGACAAGAAGAAGGAGCTTGAAGGAAAAGATGCGAGTTTCTCTCAAAAAACACTAAGCCATGATTTGCTTCCGAAACTTGGGAGGAAAGACCCCCATCCTGGTTTGCAAGACAAAACTAGTGAGAAAAACGAGGAAGAAGAGGAAGAAGACACTGGAATGGACGAGGAAGGAAATAGGAAGGAAGAAAATAGGCATGAAAAAGAGGATGAAGAAGGAGGGCAAGAAGGGGGAGGAACCAAGGATGATGAGGTGGAAAGAGAAGAAGAACATATGCATGAAGAGGAAGAAAAAGGAGGAGAAGTAACTGATCATTTAGAGAAAGAAAAGGAAGAACAAATTGAGCATGAAGAAGATGAGCGAAATGAAGAGGCAAACAGTGAAGAAAACAATGACGAGGGCAGAGAAGTTGGAGATGATGAGGTAGATGAACGTGACCGAGAGAAAATAGAAGGAGAAGCTGACCCTGATGGTGAATTTATGGATGAAGAGAAAGAGAGGGAGGATGATGAAGGTGAGAAAAAGGAAAGCCAAGGCAATGAAGGCGGAGGAAAGGAAATTCAAGGTAATGAAGATGAAGACAGGGAAGTTCAAACAGGCAATGAAACTCAATCAGAAGATCAGGATCATGATGGAGGTAAGAATTCACATGTAGCCCGAGAGGAACATTACATGGCAGACGATGCTTCCAGTGCAGTGACTCATGATACCCAAATTATAAGCACTGAACCGGAGAAGGAAGGTCTGGAGAAATCAAATGAGAACTTGGCAGCAGCTGATTTGCAACAAGAGAAGCCTTCCATTAATGATAACCGTTTGGATGTTAATGGGGATAAAAACAACTCAACGTCTCAGCTTGAACAAGCTGAAAATGGCCATTCTTTGAATGCAACAACTGATGAAAAGAAAAACGATGAGTCCACTCTGGCCAAGTCCGAGGATGAGTCACCTAACAACACAACAGTGACGGTGCTGTCCAGTGATCAATCAGTATCAAGCAATAAGTCGACAGAAGTGAGTTCAGAAGCTGGTGATAAGCAGGTCAGTGAAAACCTTGAAGTTCCCGGTACATCCCAGCAGAATGGAATGTTGAATGTCTCAGATTCAACTCAAATTCGAAATGCAACAGTTGATGGTCATGTTACTGGAGACGTAGCCAGCCTACAAACCACTCAATCGGAACAGGTTAATGATGGCATAAATTCTGAAGGTATCCAATCTGATTCTAACTCAAAAATCCTTGGTCAAACTGAGAACGCAGACTCATTTGGCAACGACGACTCAAACTCTTCTAGTAATTCAGAGTCTGGTGGATCTGATAAGACCATTAAGAAGCTTGAAGTAACAGTTGCAGAAGATGTCAATTCCGGGTTTTCTTCTGGAACAAATGAGACAACAGAAGCCCCTCATGCTGAGAACTCTGACACCATACATGAATCAGGTGGAACAGATGAAAACACCAATTCTTCTACCACGAATGAGACCGGAGATGCAGTCATTCATGACCCTAATGATTCTTCAGATTCTTCAATTGGCCAAGACGAGAGAGAGGCTCTCATAGATCTGGGTACGCTGCCAGATATAGGAGGGGTTGACAGTGGAAATGTTGCAGAAGAGTGAGATTCCTCTGAAATGTCCCTGTGCTTGTGAGTGATGTAAAGTTTTATTTACTTTTTCACTCTGTTTTGATTTTACACATGGGAGGGCTTTAGGGTGTTTCCAGTTGGCTATGAAATATTTATCAATGTTTAGAGAATACGGCTTCAACTTTGCAGGCACGGTAACATACAGACAGGACATCACGAATGGGTTTAATTGTATAATTTATCAAGCCTTTTCTCTTTAGATCTTGCTCGATGTGTCTGAATGGTTTGGTGACTAGACGATAAAATGCCCATAGCACAAAATTAATAAAATTAAAAGAATAAAGCCGTGCCTTGTCATTCCTCACTGTACAAAAAAATAATAATGCATAACATCCAGCTAAAAAACTGTTGTTAGTTATCTAATCCCTCTAAAACGACAAATCAATCTTTCAACGCGCCCCCCCCACCCCCCCCCCCCCCCCTCCCCAAAAAAAAAAAGAAAAACAAAACAAAAAAAAGAGTCAAACGACAAAACTCTGACTCTGTCTCAACTCTTTCCTTAGCTTACGAGTAAAGGATTTACAAGCATCCACACTTAGATCCACTGCTGCTGCTAATGCCACAAAGGCCGCCGCATCCTCTGTGCAATTCACGTGTTGCACCCCTATCTCCACCTCTGGCTTACTACTTTGGTCATTACCATTGTTGACACTTGATTGCATTACAAAACCTTTGTACACAAACGGGGACAACAACCCAACACCAAACTCCGATCCAGACCACGATCCAGAACCGAAATCGCAACTAGAATGTGGACTGCTTATTGGGGTGCCAACACTATTTGTCATGTCAATTGTAAACTTCCCTCCATTTTTAGCATTGATAACACAATTGACTAGTGTGGTGGTGGTAGGGGAGGCTGAAACAGAGTCATGTAGCAATTCAAAATGGTATCCTAAAGCATTGGCATTACATTCACGCCATGCCTCCAGGCGGCCCCATGGTTTCCAAGTTCCTTGTGCTGGGCGAAGAATTAGCCATGCCCCGGGATTGGACCGGCTAACATGGTTCGAACCCGGGGATGGTACAAATGGTGTCACCATTGATGCCATAGCAACAGGCGATCCAGATAGGTCATGGATCGTGATTGACCATCCTTTTCGCTCTTTTGCTGATGCGTCTTTATCAGCTCCAAGGGAGGGCAGCCAATTTCTTGGTGGGGCTGGTTCTGTCATTGATGGCCTGTGCAACAACAATGTAAGCAATAAAAAATCATTCCCAACTTATAAACAACAATGATCACGAACAAGACAGCAAAATATTGACTAATGTAACAAAACTCAAGATCCAAATTCTAGAAACTTGAAATGTTTTTATGCAAGGGACAGAAATTGATTCTGAGATAACCAATTACAGTTTGTAATCCACATCAAAACAAACAGAATCAAACAGCTTTTGCTAACATAGTTGCCGTCAAAACAAGGTTTTTGGGATTCGAAAATGTCTTGAAGATTTCTAAGACTATATTTGCATATTTGACTATACATTCAACGATCCTTTCAGTCAGTTTATGTCAAATTTTCTACTTCTGAAAACAAAAACCAATTAAGTGATTCAATAATAATTAAGATCCTTTCCCGGCAACAAAAGATCGAAAAGAAAAATTACTCTCCCTGTTTTCCCTTGATTTGACTTTCTCATCAACCAAACACCAAAACAAGATAATAAGAAAAGCAGAAGGCATTAATGATGAATCAGAAAACTCACATAGAAACCAAATTACGATCTCCTGGATTCCTCAAGCTGAACTTGCAAGTGAAAACCGCCTGCCTAACACTCCCTTGCACCTGAAAAACCTGAGGACTACACTCAGGATCTCCACCAAACTGGAATGAATATCTAGGATCGGGCTCAACTCTAACACACAAATAAAACCGTGTAGGTTCTCCTTTGTTGTTTTCTCCAATATCAATCCATTCATTATGCATAACACAAGGCCTAGACTCCGACTTTCTCATGTCTAAAGGCACAATCACTCTCCCCAACATTTTCCCATCTTTCAATCCACAAGTAACCCCGTTGTCTCTAATGTACAACTCAATCTCCAAATTCTTGGGTTTCTTGCAAGACAAGAGATCATCAATCTGAGTCTTGTCAAGACTATAACATGCAGCTAAAGAACTCGATAAAGGATTGCCTTCTGGTTTTTGATTTTCTTGTTGTTTTTTATTGTTCACTAAAGGGATTGTAGCTTTTTGAGTAGGGAAATTCTTGAGCTTGATCTTGCAAAAACATTGTACACTTAACAAGGAAGGTTTCGAAGAGACGGGAAACTTGAGTGCTAAGTTACCAACAAGGATCCGTACAAAAGGGCACGGATCCATTTCTCCTTTGAAAGATTAATGGTTTCTGAAAATGTTAAGTGGAGTGGTTGTTTTTATTGCTGCAGCGTGAGAGAGAAGGGAAGGAATGGTGGGTTCTTAGGAGGGAAGATATACAAGAGTTGCCGACTAAAGAGAGATGCGGAGGAAACAGGCTGTAATTTTAACTAGCTGGTTTTTATTTTTTATTTTATTTTATTTTTTGACGATAAAGGTCATGCATGATGAGTTCAAGCTCAGCACTCACAGCTGGGAGCTCTTTTGTTTTTTCAGCTAACTAGCTAAGAGGTATATCGAGATGCATATATTAATGGGATTTTTGTTGGTTTGATTTGAGGAAAGAATTACAGCTTGGAAAGAAATTAATCATTAAGGAAAAGATATTCCAATGCGCTTAGATTATTTGGTTTAATTAGACTGTACACTCCTTATTGCAAGATATGATGAAGGTTTTGATTTCTGGCTTGGGGAATAAAAATCTCAAATAATACTGCTCTTGATGTAATTTAACTTTTGATTTGCACTCTAGTGTTTATAAATATAGTTTGGCCCGTGTTTTTTAAAATTTTTAATTTTTTTATTTTAAATTAATTTTATTTTATGTTTTTAGATTGTTTTAATGTATTGATATCAAAAATAATTTAAAAAAAAAATTATTTTGATATATTTCTTAGTAAAAAATATTTTAAGTGATAATTGTTACTATATTTCTAAATATATTATAATTAAAAAAATAAAATAAAAATATAAAAGGGTGAATCTATTAGATTTTCCAGTTTAGAAAGGGTTAAGGAAATCTAGATATGCAAGGCTGTCTTTTAAAATTATTTCCATGCTACAATCAAACTGCTTCATTCCAGCTTTCGCCGGAAAATAAAAATAAAAATTAATTTATTTTGAACTATCAGTAAACTTTTTTTATCCTGATTTTTATCAGGTTTGGCTTATGAACAATATAAAAAAATTAATGACGTACGTGTGCATCTCAGGATGCGTGTCTCCTTCTACATGGTTCTGTAATGGCACACGCAAGCTGATAGAAGAATGGAAAGCTAGAAAAAATAAATTAAGGATCAAAATCAAAAAAAAAAAAAAATTAAGGCCTTTTAATGAAATTTTAAAAAAACCTAACCAATTAAAAAAAAAAAACACATGTTTTCTCTTAATTAGGGTGGCAATGCGTTCATATGTATGTGACATGATATAAATTACAAGAAAATATAATTTTTTTATTTTTATTTGGATATTTTTATATTTTTTAAATATAAAATTAATTTTGTTCTGGGTTTATAACTATCCTTTTCAATAAATATATTTCTTGATAATTAAATTTATGTTTTTATTTTTATAAAAATATAATAATATCTTAACCATATTAAATAAACACTTTATTGATAATAACAACGTTTATATACATGTTAATGATGATGTGCTCTTATTAATCATTTTTGAAGTTTTTATGGTGAATATTTTAAACCTCCACTCTCCATCATCATCATGCAAACACAAACGTAAAGTCCAAAGAAACTAAAACCCGTCCAAGGTCTGACTTCGTAATTAAGAAAAAAACCTTAATTACAACATATAAACACTCTAATCCACCCATAAAAATCAATTGATTATTTTAATTTTCCTACATATAATTAAGAGGGTGTTTATACATGAAAATAATTATATTTTATTTTTAAAATTTATTTTTAACCAACCACAATAAAATAATTAAAAAATATATTAAAAAAAAAAAGAAACAGGGCTCAAATCTACGTATCATTAAATAATTAAAACCTTGATTATACGAAGAATTAATGCGAGGACAGAGATCATCAAACGGAATATCGAAAGAATTATGAGCTGTCCATCATCATGAATCACTGACATGGATTACAACAATCAAGGGTGTATCAAATGCAGAATAGATAAGGAAAATTATTATAGTGATCAGAAAATGCATTGGTGGCAGTATGCTGGTGCGGTGAGCTGGCTCCCACTGCGCAGCCCGTACACTTTGTTACTAGATGCCAGCAAAGCGCATCTCTGTCAATAATTATTCCTTCTCTTTGTCGTTTTTCCTCTTCCTCTTACTACACGACAAAAACTCGCTCAGTAACTGTTATTTATTCACTCGTAATGTTTTTATTAAGGATACTTGGTCTAGTTTATGTATTTATTAATATGAGTATTTTGTTCAGTTTATATATATTTTAATTAATTTTATAAATTTTAAAATTAATAATTATATAAATTTCTAATAATCCTGATTTTTAAAATTTATAAAATTTAAATTAATAATTTTTTTTAAAAAAAATTAAAAATCGATTAGTTAAATTATAAATGCTTGAGTATCAATTTTATTCTAGGCAATCTTGGTCAGATACGTGACTCATCATCAATTGCACAGAAATTCATGCCAGATCTGCAATCTTAAAATTTGTTGTACATTGGTTACAGTTTTGCACAGTAATTGTGATGGGATTCTTTGAAGCCTAAACATGTGGTTTGGTACAGCCGTCAAGATATTGTTTGATATTTTGGATAAATTATAATTTTGAAAAATTTTAAATATTTTAAATTTTAAATTATTTTTTAAAATTTTTTAAAGTGTTAATATTAAAAATAAATAAATAATATTTTAAAAAATAATATCTATTACATTTTCAAATCGATTCTAATCAATTTAAAATTTTATTTATAAATATATTAAAATAATATTTTTTTAATTTTTATATCAACATTAAAAATATAAAATTAATTTTAAACATAAAAAATTTTAATTTTTTATAAAAATATTTTCTAATCATAAAAACAAATTCACAGCTATCAACTCATTTAATGAAACAATTAAAACCCATGATTTCTTGTTTATGATTTGCTAACATGATAAATGATTTAATTTGTTATCTATAATTGATTTATGAAGTCATCAGACTAAATATTATTTATGTCTGTGCACAAAAAGGAAGAGGCAAGGTTTTTCTTTTTTTCTTCTCAACATCCAGTGCGATATTTGAGAGAGATGTCGCATCAGAACCGGAGCACAGCTGTGGCCACTTAAGACTTGGGTCGGACGGTAGTTTGACCCCTACCTTACCCCCAAGACAACAAAAAAACTGGACGACCTTTGCTATGGGACCCACTGACAGCCATCTCTCCACTTACGTTGCCTGATTTTTTGTGGCCTTTGGGCAGTCCCTATCGAATCCACCTCCCTTTCCCATTAGAGAGAGATCTTCTTTCTGCTTTTCTTTTCAACTTGTTTTTCTGTTCTTGTTTGTTGGGACATTGAATCTTTGAATTGCATCACACGTGCAATTCCTTTTGTGTTTCTCGTTCTTGCCTTGCCTTTACTAGGCCAAGAGAAAACGGTGGCGCCACCTTGTGAGAGTGATGGTTGAGAAGACAGATACTGACAAGCTATGATCAATACAAGATTATTCCCTGACGTCGCATGATTATTTAGATGACACTGCTGAATAGGTCTTGATTTAGTGAATTCCTGGCAAGATTATTAACGATGAAGAAAGCTTCAAGGCACAGAATTTATGGCTTGTGGGTGTGGCTTCACAGGCAAGATATCTCCCCTTCAATTGGGTCTTGTAGCGGTCCATTCAAAGCCACCTGCCCTTTATATGCCTTTTCGTTCCTTTTTTTACAAAGAAAAAACATGTTTGGTTATATTTTATTTTAATAATAGTATTGAATTTTAATGCGGTAAATAAAAAAAAAATCTTTGGATAAATCTTATTTGACCAAAATTTAAACTCCTTTTGAGTATGAACTGTGTGAACAAAAAGATCACATATTCACACTGGTGTTTGTGATAGAAAGAGCAAGCAATTTTAACTAAACAGTTTCAATTTCTAAAATTTTCTATGGTGCTTTGCAACTAGTCTCTCGTTCCACTGAATTCTCTATGAGCTGAATAACTAATATAAGTGAGTTCTCAATATCATACCCAGAAAAAAATTCATTAAAGATTTGTTATTATTTCATTGTGGATATTGTTTGCTACTAGAAAAGCTTACTGAGATAGTCAAACTCCCACTACAAACAACTACAAGATGACATTAAAAAAAGTTGCATGAGTTATTAGAACAACACTCCAAAAAAAAAAAAAAAAAAAAAAAAAGAAGAATTGATCAACAACCTATATTCAACCAATGAATTATATTTAATTTAAGAATCAAATATATCTTTAAAAAATAAACTTAATAAATAATAATAAATAAAGACCCGAGAAAGTACAAATAAAAAAAAAACAAAGGACAAAACAAAGAACACAGAAAGTTGGAAACAGTTTAAGCCCGGTCTTCGATTAATTAAATATTGAAGGGTAAAACTAAAAAAAAATAGATTTCAAAAATAATAAATAAAAAAATAAGTCTCGAGCAAACTCTCTAAAAATAAGCTAATTTTCAAAACTTACAACCCATAAAATTTTAGATACTAACTTAATAAAAAAGCTAAAATAAAAAACAAAATAAAAGTTGAAAGATGAAATCAAGTAAAAAAAATCAAAAGAATAAGGGTAAAATCTAGTAGGAAAAAAAATAATGGAGGTTAAATCGCAAAAAAAAAAAAATTATTTCAAATTTTATAAATAGCAATTAACAAAATAGGGATCAAATCTAACAAATCAAGAATCTGAATGACGATGAAATTAAAATAAAATTCAAACTTCATTAATTATTTAAAATGACGTAAACAATAACCAAAAGAAAATGGACTAAACAAAAAGGAAAGAGAAGTTCAATGGCTGGTGTGAAAAATTGCAAGGCGAGCTTAGGTTTGCACACGCCGTCTTTTCATGGAGAACACACCGAGACGCATCAGACACCACCCTAAAATGACAATTTTGGTCGTCGTATCTTGCCACACGCATCATCCAAATATGACGAATTGGCTAGCGCGCTTACACGTGCACAACACACGTCAGGTCTTTTTTCAATTCCTTTTTCTATTTAGTAAAATGACCTCAACCCGATGATGAATCCTTCGTCGTGCAGCTATTTGATTGTACTAGGCCATATTTAATAGGCTTTACTAGATTGTTAGTCCATGTTATATCAATTTTTTTAACATAAAAAAATATTCAATTGTTGCTAGTGTTTTTTAGTAAAAAAAAAAATTAAACAATAAGGGGATTAACTCGATGTGATCCAGTTGACTTAATAGTTTAAAAGCAACCTGGATGAGCAGTAAAAATATAGTTTGACTAAAAAAAATTCAAGATGATATTTTTTTAATATTGAGACAACACATTTAATTGATCAAGGTCAACACGAGTTAACCTGTTAAATCTTCAACCCTGGATTATGAGACTATGATAATTTCATATAAAACAAATCAAAACAAATTATAAAACCAAATTCTCAATCAACTAGATGTTGAAGGATGAAATAAAAAAAATATTAAAAAAAAAGATAAAAAGAAGACCTGAGTCTACTTGTCAAACCAATGATCTAGGTCATGAGGCTAAGATAATCCCATAAAAAATAAATCAAAACAAATTACGAATTCTTATTTGAAATCAATTTAATATCGAAAGATGAAATTGAAAAGAAATCAATTAAAAAAAACACTCTCAGATTAACCCATTAAATTCAATATCCAAATCATGAAATTAAAATAACCATATAAAAAGTTAAAGTAATAAATCACAAAGCCCAATATCTACTGATAAAATTAGAAAAAAGATAAACATAGATTAAAAAATAAAAAATTATTATTGCAATAAATAGTTTTTTTATGAGATGGTTTACAGTAAAAGCATTTTTTGTTAATTTTTTATTTAACGGATTTTTGGAACGATTCTTCAAAAACTCTTGAATAACCCCAACGGCTACATCATATCTTGGGCTGTGTATTGGTTGCGTCTCCATCAAAAAGCTCTCATGGGCCCTGCTATTCCTATCAGATTTTCAGAGTTTTTGCGATGAGCTTCGAAGCTCATTTTTGAAAGGTTACATATATAGGAAAGGTTAAGAAAGTAAGAAGAATATTCAACATATATATAGCAAAAGTTTTCCGTTCCAAGATCACACATGTAATTCCCGCGTAACTAAAACTTGACTGGGTGCAGAAGGCGCAAACTCAAAGACCTCAGTGCGGTTGGCAGGCATTTCGTCTAATGGGCAACGAACCCCCCAACTTACATTACAATGAGCCACAGAAGAGAGTAGAGACCACTATTGGGTACGGAAAGATAAATCTTTAAGCTGTTGAGGATCCACCTCTGATGGTGCCCTAGTAAGGGCACACTGAGCTGTTGTTGTCTTTGGGAAAGCTATGACATCCCTGATGGAATTAGCACCAGCCAACAGCATAGCCAATCTATCCAGACCATAAGCAATCCCCCCTGTTGTAAAAAGACATCAAAACCGGTGAATTGTGTAGTTACATAGTAAATGATCATGGAGTCCTAGAACAGGCTCAGCATTCCATACCATGTGGAGGAGCGCCCATGTCCAACGCCTCCAGAAGATAGCCGAACTTCGCTTCAGCCTGCAGACAAAGAAATGTGACTCAACTTACAATAAAGGATGTGAAGGAATTCATCATAAAGATGATAATGTGTTGTAACCATAATATAAGATGGGCCCTAAGGCCTGTAAGTTCCCAGCATTCTTACTAGAGATTTCAGACTTCTGGTTGGGAGTTGAAGTTACCAGATGCCCAGGAGGGCTAGTGATAAACTCCATTTACTTGTGTTTTGCCTTTTTTAAATAATTTGTCCATATGCCTTGGAGAAACACAAAACCAAACATAAAAAATTCCCACCCTGAATAAAAGCAAGTGGACTTTTGAAAATCCAATTCCAATGTTTTAATTCTCACACAGATAATTTCTAATGTTTCAGAATTCATCCTACTTTTACATAATCCACCAGCCATAAATTTTCCAGAAAAAGAAGAAATGACAGAAAAATAGACACACGAAAGTATGGAAACTCCCTGGTGATATTATGTATATTTGAACATGGAGTGCATTACAATCAAAAGTGCATATAGCATAAGGTGCTTCTCACACCTGTTCGGGGGTGATGCCAACAATTTCCAAAACTTTTTGCTGGATCTCACGTTTATAAATTCTCAAACTTCCTCCACCAATCTGGCAGTGCAACAAAAGAAAAAAAAACGTGGTTCATTACAACCTGGCATAGCCTTCAAGTTTGTAGACATTTTAAAGATACAGGGCTAAGTACCTCAACCCCATTATAAACCATGTCATAAGCAAGGGCACGTGCAGAGGAAAGGTCTTTCATGTCTTCAGGATTGGGAGCAGTAAATGGGTGATGCAAGGCCTGCCAGAAAACTAGAATTTCAAGGAAAAGATAGAAAAGGATAGTACAATACAGAAAATGACTGGTGATGACTTGATGACACTAGTTATTAATCACATAACAACCCCACCATGAAAAACAAGTTAAAGTGCAGTTTAAATAAGAACTTAAATTTAACTCTTCTCAATCAAGGAAAAGGATGGTACATTACAGAAAATGACTGGTGATGACACTAGTTATTAATCACACAGCAACCCCATCATGTAAAACAACTTAAAGTGCAGTTTAAATAAGAACTTAAATTTAATTCTTCTCCATCTTTATTCTCTGAATTCCTTGATCTAACTTAGAGCTAAGTCCCAGGTACCCAAACAACACCCTTTTCTCATTCCTCCTATGCATTCAATTTTATTTTTTAAAAAGAAAAAAATGGCTGATGGAGAGTATGGTTTGAGAGCATCCATCATCTTAATGAGGCAGAAGCACCAATGGTTTAATGTTTATAGCAGAAACCAGTGAGCCTAGCAAAATTTTTCAGCTAACATACAGGGTAGACAATGTTTTGAGATAAAATATATAGAATTTTGTAAACTAGGTTTACTAGAACAACACAGGCCATAATATACATCATCATGTACTCCAGATATAGTATATCCACCTATCGTGTAATTGACACCAGACCCCTACACAGTTGACACATGATGCATTTTGATAGCCTATGAATTAATTGGAGATTTTTAATGAAAGATGGTGCAACTGTTATTTCATTAGAGTTTCAACAGACAAAATTGATGAAAGACAAACCTCAAGCCTCTGCTCTGTTTCGTTCCACTCAAACATTGGAAAATCAGTCACCCACAAAATTGAACACCTGGACTGAAACATTAGAAGCAGAGAAAAAGTTAAATATCAAAGAATAAGAGACCACTGGTAATATGTATTACATAAACCAGGCAGGTCCAAATCATACAGGATCAATCAAGCCCAGCTGATTGGCTATGAATAGCCTAAGTCGATCAAGAGTTTTATTAACTGGTGAATGATGACCAACTGCAAACAAGATAAGGTCCCCTGGTCCTGCAGAGCAGCGACTTAGCAACTGCTCTTTATTTGTTGGATCCATACTTGAAAGTAATGCAGAAATTCCCTCAAACTCCCCTTCAAAAATTGAAAAATACACAGTTGAAGTGCTGAAGTAATAATGTCATTCGCCTTTAAGTTAGGGGTGGAAAGAAAAATGTAAGGAAACATCTTCCTTTACCATTATCCAAGACCTTTAGAAAGGCCAAACCCTTTGCTCCTGATTTGATTGCTTCGTTGTAAATGTCACCTTTTTTAAGAGCAGTGTTTGAATAACTTTTAGCACCTGAAGGCACACAGAGTACTTTAATAATACCCCCACTTTTCAAGCTATCAGCAAAAACCCTGAAAGAGGACTCTGAAAAAATATCAGATACCTGCAGCATCAGAGAGAAAACATTTTTTAATGGTTTACATGTAGAACTTGAATTCCTAATAAAATGTTCTGTGATGCTAAGTAAACAGGAGAAAGGAGATAATTTACGTCTTTCAAATGAAGATCAAATCTTGTGTCTGGCCTGTCTGAACCATATCTGCTCATTGCTTCAGCATATGTAAGCCTAGGGAATGGGTTTGGTAGCTGGACACCTTTAATCTCCAAAAATACCTGCAAGCAAACATAACTTTTTAGTCAAACCCTGAAATGTAGTGAAATGTAAGTGTTCAAACATGCCAAATTTCTGCAAATGGAAAATGAAAATACAATGTGACCAGCATATACTGTTGAGTGCATGCCCAACCACTTGGATTCCAATAAAACCACCACCTTTCAACAGATAACTGATGAGAACTGAAGAGTCTAGTCAACTCTCAATAAAATGAAATGACTTGTTCACTGGGAAACTCAAAAAAGAGGAAGGAGAAATGGATGAAAGGCAAGCCCAAGCTGCAGCGTTGTTCATGTCATTGAGACATGATTAGCTCAACTCGAATAGAACTTTGAATCAAAAATTAACTTTGACATAGATATAACATGAGTAGACACAGGAATTAACTTATATCCTATAATTAGATATTAAAAAAAATTGCTCTCTTCTATACAAGAAAACTCCTGCACTTGGCATGATAAATGAAACTCATTATCCACCAGCAATGCCATCTGTTACGCTGCTAATATACAACACTCAAACTTAAATAAACTAAGAACTTGAAAGGTTTTTCCATTTAAAGCCAAGAGAAACTAATGAATACTCAAACATGGTAAGAGGAAAGAAAAAACATCTAAACCTGATAAATCTCATTTACAGTTAGCAAAACCAAAATGATTATTAGCCCACCATTCTTGTTTTTCCTTTCTCTATACCGCTCTGCCTTTTATATATGTCTTCTTCTAACAATACCAGTCAGAAAATCATAGGAACCATAGAGCAAGTTTTACGAACCTTTCGAATTAGATCTTCATTGAGTCTCAGCATATCCTCCATGGGAGTGAATGCCAATTCCATATCTAACTGGGTGAACTCGGGTTGTCTATCTGCCCTTAGATCTTCATCTCTAAAGCATCTGGTTAGGAAGAAAAATAAAATCTTCACCACTTGTTATATGAAATTCAAGCCCAGGTAAAGCTCGCTTGCTGTGTGTACAACAAAAAATTATATATGATTAAAAGTATTGCCAAAGGAGAAAAGTGAGACCATAATTGAATATCACAACACCACAATCATATCACAATACCAAACATCGAGGAAGAGAATTTACCTTGCTATTTGATAATATTTGTCAAAACCAGAAACCATTAACATTTGCTTAAAGAGTTGTGGACTCTGGGGTAAAGCATAGAAGGTTCCTGGCTTCAAATGGAAATTAAAGTGAATCGGAGCCATGCAAAGCTTGAATAAAGTATTATGAATTAAGGGGCAAATGATATCATTCCATCCATCTAATTTAGTTATTCAATTTGTCCACAATTTTGCCAATAGAACTCCAATACCTCACCTGGATAATCCCATATCCAACAGATAAAACAAGTACACATTACACAGTTGACAATTTTGAAATTGACATTCAGCGGAGTAAATCTCTCTAGCAGTTGAGATGTAAATATTGTTGAATTCAGAGATTTTGTACTACTATCCAAACTCCAAAAAGCATCATATTACACTTGAGTGGCAAGCTAATAAATCCCAAGTACCTGAATTCTTGAAGGCACTAAATAATCCCGGGCACCTTCTGGAGTAGATCTAGAAAGTATGGGGGTCTCAATCTAACCTTATAACCATGCAAAAGGTCAGGATCAAAACAACATACAAACATTATCTAAAACCCCGCAAACAAAGTAGAACATAAACAAACTAATAGACGATGCATCAAAATTTGTATCCTGTACCTCCACAAAACCCTGCACATCCTCAAGATATCTTCTAATGAGTTTCACCACCCTGTGTCTCAGCATAATGTTAGAGCTCATTTGCTGCCGCCGTAAGTCAAGGCATCGATATCTATTAACAAGCATTTAGCTTCCTTTAATCAACAAAACGCCAAGAAATATAAATCAATATGGTGCATAAATGCAATGGGCTGAGATGTACCTCAAACGAATCTCCTCCTTAACAGAATCCTTAGCACCGTCTACTGTAGTAACTAAAAACGGCAACTTTGCTTTCACTGCATTCAACAATTGAGCATGCTCCGCAACTACCTGGCACACATGATCAACATTCCAAAGAAAACAAATAAAATGGGGGAGCAACTAAATTACCAATTAGAATGTTCAAGCTAAGCAGTAAGAACAAAGGAAATGGAGCCCAGCTAACATTACCTCAATAGAACCGGTGGCCATTTTCTTATTAACAGACTCAACAGGCCGAGACCGAACAACCCCTTCGACAGAAACCACATACTCAACTCTCAAATCATTTATAATAGAATGCGCATCAGGAAATTCATCAGGCAAAGTCGCAACCTTTAAAAAAAAAAACACAAAATCAAACTCATTCTCTACAGACTTCACTTGAAAAAACACAATCAAATTCCCATAAAGCAATATATTAGATTAATAAGAGATACCTGGACAATGCCAGTGTGGTCTCTGAGATTGAAAAAGGTGAGACCACCATGGACTCTGTGAAGAGCTACCCACCCACAGAGACGAACACGTGCACCTACATCATTGATGGATAATTGGCCGCAGAAGTTGGTACGAGAGACCCAGTGGAGGGTATCTTTTGGTTGTTGTTGTTGCTTGAGAATGGTTTCAGGGGAAGAAGAAGAAGAAGAAGAAGCAGAAAGAGCTACAAGGGTTCTTGTGTGTTTTGTTGAAAGTGATTTGGGAAAGTGATATTTGAGAAGAGTTTGGAGGAGAGGAAGAGAGTAGGGTCTGGTGGTGCGGAGAGTGATTAGAGGGAAGGATCGGAGAAGAAGAGTCATGGTGATGGGGGGGTCCAGGAAATGGCGTGGGAGTTTTGGAGATAAAGGAGCAGAGGGTTTAAGGAATAAAAAGATTGGGTTTTGAGCGTAAGAGAGTGGGAGATTCGGAGCACGTGTGGCAGACAGCATCGAAGACTGAAGCGATAGAAAGAGATTATTGTGGATTATTATAAGTGACTTTATGATTTTGCTTTTCACTGCTTTTCACCAGATCAGTGAACTAGGATAAGTTTATGGGTAAAAGTGCTTGATATGTGATTCGTTTGTTATTTTTATTTTTAATGGGGTTACAAAAAAAAAAAAAAAATTAAAACATTGAAATATACTCATTGCCCTTGAAAGTCAAAACCAGATAATTGATTTTCATGAGTTTTTTTAAAATTTCATATTTTTTTCATAATAAAATTACTAACTTATCCTTGGAATAAAATTTAATTTAGACTTACTTTGGGGGCATTTTTGAATTTTCATGTTAGGTTTTATGTTATAACCATATTAGTAAAGGAGTAAATTAGTATTTTGCATCAATTAAAAATTATTTAATTTTTAAATATGTCAGACACATGTTACATGCGTGGGTGAGTGTGGAAGGGATCTGTCACGCTTCAATGACATGTATAATGTCATCTGAGAGTGAAAAATTATCTTTTATCATGTCATTAGATTCCTCACGGTGTCTTTTTTCTCTACAAATAACGTGTGTTTGGTTTTTTTAAACCGAGCTTTTTTTCTCTTTGTTTTCTCTCTCCTGCCTCGAAATTCATGCTTGGTAATTAAAATTTCATGGCAATCCTCTTGTTACTTGTTAGGGATATTTGAGTATCAAACCTCGTTCTTTTAATTTTTTTATTTTTATCTTTACCCTTTTGTAAGTTTATGTTTTGTATTTCAATTTCATTCTTTAATCTAATTTTTTTTTCTTTTCTCTTCAAATTTGGTCATGTTTTTTTTTCTTCATTTTTCTCTTATCTCTTTTATAAATTTTCAATTGTTTTCACTTCTATGTTTTAATCAAAATATTTAGTTTGTTGTTTTTTTTTTAATTTAATCCTCATTTTTTGAGTGGTTTTTTATTTTAATTCTTTTGTAAATTTGATTTTTCTTTTCAATCCAAAATTATTCACCTTTTTTTTTTCAAATTTGATTTTTATTTTATGCTTTTAATTTTTTTTTCGTGATTGAATTTTTTTCTCAATTTTATATTTTTACATTTGATTTTTAAGGATTGGGCTTCATGGTTTTACTAAGTTTGATACTTCTGATCAAATGATCTAGGTCACGAGTTTCTTGAGCTAGCACAGGTTCCTGTCTGTTTTTTTTTTATTCATTTTCTTTTTCAATCTCATTACTCCATGTTGATTTTTAAAAAATAGGCTTTATTGTTTTTTAAAAAAAAATTTATAGGGTTATCTCAATCTTATAACCTGGTATGTGGATTTAGTAGGTTATCCGCCTAAGCTCACGTCTTTCTTTTTCCTTTGAGTTACTTTTTTTATTCTCTAGGATTCTTTTATGTTATTGTTTTTCTTTTTAATTTCATTTTTCAATATTTGATTGTTGAGAATTAGCCTTCGTGGTTTTTTTATATTTGGTGCTTTCAATCAAATGGTCTAGGGCATAAATTTTATAAACTAACAAGATTTAGCATCAATTTTTTTTTTCCATCTCATAATTTAACACTGATTTTTATAAATAAAAAATAAGCTTCATGATTTTTTTTATTTTTTATATCAGGTTATCTTGATCTCATAACCTGACCAGTAGGTTTGGAGGGTTGACCTGAGCAGACTCACGTTTTTTTTTAATTATAATTGTTTTTTTTATCCTTTTGTATGTTAAGATTTTATTTTTTAATTTCATACTTCAATATTTGATTTGTTGAGAATTGGACTTCAAGGTTTTTTCAAATTTGTTACTTCTAGTTAAATGACTCAGGTCACGAGCTTAATATATTAACATGGGTTGTCATTGATTTTTTTTCTTCTTATTTTCTTTTTTGATTTCATTCTTGTTGGCTTAACATCAATTATTTCCTTTTTTTTTTTTAATTGGTACATGGTGAAGCTCGAGTCATATAACTAGTGAAAACTAAATTTGAAAAATTTAAAAATAATTAGAATATTGTTTGTTTTTAAATTTTGATCCTCATTCTTTTAATTGTTATTTTTTTAATTATTTTGTATAATTATTTTTTTCAATTTCATCATTTAATATTTGATTGATTGAGAATTGAACTTCATGGTTTGTCCAAATTTGATGCTTTGAGTCTAATGATATGAGTTGCAAGCTTGAAAAGTTAACACAACTTTATAATCCTCTTTACTTTTTTATCTGACTATTCCAATCTCATGATTTAAGATGTGAGTTTAGCGAGATATCCCGGGTTTGTGCGACTCTAATATCATGGTTACAAGTTTATCATGTTAACTCATGTTGATCGAAATTAATTTTTTTTTATCTTTTTTACATTATTTTGATATTTGAACATCATTTTTTTTTCTGAAAAAAATTTTCCCGGTGAAATGCAGGTACCGAGTCTACTAATATCTAAAACCCAATGAACTTGTATTTGATATTGATATAGGAGTCACAAACTTGAAAATACTTTGTTATTTAAAATCAAATTGAGTTTCTCAAAGTATTTAATCTTCTTTTATATCTTCCAATATAAACTTTATTTTGAAATTTAAAACAAAAATCGGAATAGGAGAGACCGGAAAAAAAAAAATCTAATTGCAGAAGTGAAACCCGTATTTACCTTGTTGAAAATGGACTTTCCATGATCCTTATTCCATGCTTCCATACAGTAATTAAATCAAGCAAAAGTAGATCCTCGTTTCTTAACGGCTACAAATCCAAGCTATAAAAATCACAATCCCGCTATAAAGCCTAACGGCTCTGCCTTTTTGCCCTCACTATTCAAATCCCATTCTCCAACGGTCAACAACCCCCAACAATATTTAAACCCCCCCAGTTATTTCCAAAACTAGCCGTTGCCATCATTCTCCCTTCCCTCTCAACAAACTCTCTCTCTCTCAAATCAAATCCATAACATTTAAGCATTCAAAGATTACTTTTTGACACTCAATTCAAGAAATTAGTCAAGATTTACCCGTAATCAGTACTTTGGCTAAAGAATCCATGGCTGCAAGCAAGAAGTTGGATTCTCGGTCTCCAATACCTAGCAGACCAACCAATCCTAATTCAAGAAACTCAGAGACTAGTAATCCAATGAGAAGGAGTTTTAGTGGAAGCCCATTTGTCAAACCCTCTATTATTTCCAATCAAAGAGGAGGAGGAGGCTTTAACCCCAACACTCCTGTTAATACTCCTTCAGGTTTGATTTCTTTTCTTTTCTTTTTTCTTTTTGGCGGTTAATAAACGATTACTATATTTTTATTGGGTTTTGTTTCATCTTTTCTATAATTGAGTTGGGCTCTGTTTTTATTCTAATTTTTATTTGAAAATAGCTTATCGGGTTTTGTGTTTGTTTATGGTTTGATTGGTTTACAAGAAAATGTGGGGAAGTAAGGGAAAGGATAGAAAATCGTTACATTAGGTGCTTGCTTGTATGAGGTTTAGGTATAATGATGGCTTAATGGCTTGTTAATTCCTGGTCTAGCAATTACGTATTTCATTTATGAACGTTTTTGTTTTGCTGCTGGAAACTAGTTTGTACGTCAATTTTGCAATCTAACATGTTGGGTGTTTTAGAGTGAACTCTGTAGCTTCATGTTAATGTTACGCTGAAGTAAGTTTAATTGAAACCAAAAATTACTGTTAAAATCATAAAGTACAAAATGTTACAATCCAGTTCCCTTTTTGTCTTCAGCAGCCTTGGAATTGCTTTATTGGTTCTGTTAAAATCCCTTTTTGTCTTCAACAGCCTTGGAATTTCTTTTTTTGCAGATTATCCTCGAAGAAACTCCATTAGCAGAGAAAATATAGCTGTTGCTTTGCCTGATCACGAGGACAAAGAAAATGGTAAAGACCAGAATTGGAAATCAGTGCGAATACGTTCACCAGCGAAGGGTGCAAAGAATTTCATGTCTCCAACAATTTCTGCAGCTTCGAAAATTAATGCATCTCCAAGAAAGAAAATCTTGGCAGACTGGAATGAGCAAATTCGCACTTCGATCTCGTTTTCTGATACTAAAAGCCCTTTGATGGAAGACTTGTACTCCAAACCGAACAAGGGTTTGAATCAGAAGAAGGAGGTCTCGTTTGATTCAACAGTCACTTTCTTGGGAGACAATGGGGATTCCAAAAGTGAGGAACATGTTGATTTAATGGTAGATTCGCGTTCTAAAGATGATTTGATGGAAGACTTGTACTCAAAGCCGAACAAGGGTTTGAATCAGAAGAAGGAGGTCTCGTTTGATTCAACAGTCACTTACTTGGGAGACAATGAGGATTCCAAAAGTGAGGAACATGTTGATTTAATGGTAGATTCGAGTTCTAAAGATGATTTGGACTTGTCATCAGAGAACCTAACTATGGAGAAGGATTGTGTTAATCTTGATCCAAGTTTTGAGATTAGTCCAAGGGTTTCTTCTTCATTTCCAAACCCTGCTTTGGCACCTCTTGATGCAGATCCATCAGTGCCTACTTATGATCCTAAGACTAATTACCTCTCACCAAGGCCTCAGTTTCTTCATTACAGGCCCAACCCTAGAATTGAGCTTTATCTAAACAAGGAGAGAGATGGCCAGCCACTTGAGGAGATCTTTGCATCTGAGTGCTCTTCGGAAACTGAAGTTAGTGAAGCAGAAGACAGTCACTCTGATGATTCACGGAAAGAATCGGATGCTTCTTTGGCTGATGAGGTGAAAGAATCCGATGCTTCTTCAAGTGATGAGGTGAAAGAAGAAGAGGAGTTGGAAGATTTGCTGCTAGCATCCGAGCCCATTTCCATTAGTACTTATGTGGAGGAGGAGGAGGAGCTGCTTGTATCTGAACCCAATTCCATTAGTACTTCGGTGGAGAAGGCTGAAGAGAAAAGGGTGCCTAAATCACGTTTCTATACAAGAAGAAAGTTCATCGCTTTGCTTTCGGTCCTGACTGTTGGATTTTTATATGTTTCTGTTTCTAAATCCCAAGTCATGGATCCTTCTGTGCTCAATAACTTTACCTTTCTCGAGCCATATGTCCCACCTGAATTCTCAGAGTATAACAGGCAAGCTTTTGATGTTATTGCTCAAAAGGTCCAGCTTTGGCTACATCAGTCTCTGTGTTACACGCATAATCTGATAAACTGCTTCAGAGGTGTGCACATTTTGGGTCCTTTTCAGTATGCTAATTTGACCGTTGTGCTCGAGGATGGCATAGTTGATAGTCAATTTGTATTTGACCGGAGCATTTTAGGATCGAAAGTTAAGTATGAAGAGAAAGTTTTGGAGTCCATAAAGGGGGCAGAGGTCAACATTAATCTAGCGGATGAAGAAGATCAACCAAGGGCAGTTGACGAGAACATTGAAGTCGTAGGAGATAAAAATGAATGGGATTTTAATAGTGCTCCGGATTCTGAAGAGTTTAGTGTTCCCGAGTCCATAAAGGGGGCAGAGGTCAACATTAATCTATCGGATGAAGAAGATCAACCAAGTGCAGTTGACGAGAACATTGAAGTCGTAGGAGATAAAAGTGAATGGGATTTTGTTAGTGCTCCGGATTCTGAAGAGTTTAGCGTTCCCCAGTCCATAAAGGGGGCAGAGGTCAACATTAATCTATCGGATGAAGAAGATCAACCAAGTGCAGTTGACGAGAACATTGAAGTCGTAGGAGAAAAAAATGATTGGGATTTTAATAGTGCTCCGGATTCTGAAGAGTTTAGTGTTCCCGAGTCTGAAGAAGCAAATCTGCGTCCCGGATCTGGGGTGACTGAAACTGGTAAGTCAGCACAAGAAGTCATCGAAGAAAGTGCTGAAACTGCTGCCAACGTTGTGGAGCTTCGAAGTAACATGGTCCTTGAAGACCAGTCTGTTCTGATCCCACAAGCTGCAGAAATTCAACCAGAAATCTCGAATTCGCCATCTCAAGGTATAAATGATATTAGTTCTGCAGGTATTGAGTCCCCTGCATCAGAGTTCAATTTTGAAATACTTGCAGGTGCTGCAACAGAAAATCTGCGGAGTTCAGAATTAGTGAACACACGCTCAGCACAGATAATGGTGGGAATTTCCTTGATTGTTTTCAGTCTACTTGGAACAGCCTTCATTTATATGAAAAGTCAAACTCCCACAACTCGAAATGCTGCATCTGCAGTGGATCAAATGCTAGCCACTAAGAAACTGGATTATAGCCCAATGCCAGTTGCAGCAGAACATACAGACATTGTTGGAGAGTCATCATGCCCATCGGAAATGAGCAGTTTCAGCTTGTCCTACAGCAAGAAAGGACAGGGGGGTACAAGTGAAGCTCATAGCTGTGAGAGGAAGCCTAGGAAGAACATTTACAGGAGAGAATTCATGGCTTCGCCGGATTACTCTGTTGGCTCCATGGGTTCGCCTTCTTACGGCAGTTTCACCACGTATGAAAAGATCCCTGGCAAGCATGTAAGATCCAATTGTCCATTTATGCTTGTGCGCATACATTACAGCTATAACTTGAATTTTTATCTTATGAGTGTCTTTCTATTTTGGTTTTGAAGGGAAATGAAGATGAAGAGGTGATCACTCCAGTTAGGCGCTCTAGCAGAATTAGAAACCAAGTCACTTCTCCGTGACCCACAAATCAAAAGCAATTTCTGAATGATGTCCTCTCTAGTGATTGAATCGCTATTTAATTTCCGAGTTAGTTATTTCATTGTTTGTGATTAAGCAGTGATTCTGTAGTTTTCCCTTGTTAATACAGGTTTTCTTTTTCTTTTTCTTTTTGTTTTGCTTAGCAATTTTTTAACCAAATATGGCAAATATGGCAATTGAGCTGATATTGTTGCATCTGGAGTTTTGCAACTTGAATTTTTAGTTTCAGGTGAGGAAACTAGTCTTCGGGCTCGAGACCAGATCAGATAGTTTGCTTCTTCTTCTCTCTGTTCATAAAATAGCTCAATGAAAGAATCTAGGCAAAAAATATAGATGTCGCTCGGAACAATAATCTTTTTATGATTTAAATTGCGAGATTAGGGTGATTTTATAAAAAAAAATAAAAAACAAAAGTAAATTTCTAATTAATCCAATATTAAATATTAAAATCAAAAAATAAAAATAAATTTTATTTTTATAAAGTTAAATCTTATTTCCCATAACATGATTCTTCTAGTATAAGAAATAAAATCAAGTTAACTTGCTAAATTCGCGACTAAAATTATAATAACTTTATAAAAAAACAAAAAAAAAAACTACGAAACTCTATTTCCAATGGATTCAATGTTAAAAGTTGAAATTGATAAACAAAAATAAATTTATGATACCGAGATAACCACATAAAAAGTAAATTGAAAAAAAATTGTGAAGCATAATTTCTAATCAACATAATATTGTAAGATGATATTATAAAAAAAAAATTGTGTTGTTGGGGGTGAAATTAAAAAGTAAACTATACAATTAAAAAAAACAAACCGAGTCAACTTGTTAAATCCGCGATTCGGGTCTTGGTATTAAAACTCAGGACTATTTCCAAAAAAATCTAATGTTAAAGATTAAAATTAAAAAAAAAATCAAATCATTATATAAAATTAATCAAAAAAAATATTTTTTAAGAGAGTACAAATTATATATATACATGAAACACTAATTTTTGTTTACTTGGATCGCGAGTTTCACAAGTTAACCTGGATTGACTTGAATTATTTTTTTATCTTTTTTTAATTTAATATTTTTGTTTCAATTTTATGTTTCAACATTGTGTTGATTATGAATTAAGCTTTATAATTTATGTTGTTTTGCTTTTTATAGAGTTATCACAATCTCGTAATACTGATTTTCTCTCTATTTTTTTTTCTTCTCCTCTATCTTTTTTATAGGTCCTTTTCTTTTTCTAATTTGTTTTCTTTTCAATTTTGGTTTTTGATATTTAGTTGGTTAAGAATTAAGTTTCGTGATTATTTTAAAATTGCTCTATTAAATTATTTTAATCTCATAATTTACATTGTAGGTTTACCAGATTAACCTATATTGACTTATTTTTAAAAAATATATTTATTTTTTTATTTCATAATCGAACAATGGGTTGGTTTATAGCTGAATTTCGTGATTTTTTTAGATTTTTCTTTTATGTGGTAATCTCATTCTCATTACTTAGGTTGCATATTGGTTGATTGAAAATTAAATTTCATGATTTTTTTAATTTACTTTATACTAGTTATTTGGTCTTATGACCCAGGTTATTGGCTTGTTGAGTTAACCTGGGATGACTTATATTAATTTTTTTTTCACTTGTTTTTAAAATTGTTTATAGTTTTTGTATCACCACTTCTTACTGTAATATTTATGTCAATGCATTTTCCAATGATACATGAATAAGGTATTTCAGGTCCTTTTCAATGTTGTTCTTCAACAATGGATTGATTTGAAGTTGATTTTTGTAATTTTTTAATTTATTTTTATAGGGTAATCTATTTCTCGTTATGCATGTTGTAGGCTTAATTGGTTGAGAATTGGTTTTTGTAATGTTTTTTCTATTAAATTATTTTGATCTCATTACTTAGATCACAAGTTTGTTGTGATAACCCATAATGACTCAAATTATTATTTTTTGTATTTTTAATTTTTTTTTCATTTCACTATTCAACAATGAATTGATTGAGATAAAAATTTGTAAATTTTTTACTAGTAAAATCATGTTCAATTAAAAAATTTAAGAACCAAAAAAATATTTTGAATTGATTTTTCATAAATAATTTATTATTAATGTCATTATTTTTATAGATACATAATAATTGAAAATAAATTTTTAATATTAAAAAATATATATTTAAGAACTGTGTCTTATAAATGAAAATAATAATTTTTTTAAAGGGTAAAAAAAACAAGAAAAAAAAAGGAATAAAAGAAGCAAAGGGTCAGCCCATCCATGTACTTGGCCCAATATTTTTTTTATTAAAAAAATAGATGACATGTTATTTTATTTATCTAAAAATAGTAAATAAAATCAAGCAACCCTTATGTTTCAACCCAAAACATCAAAATTGCCTTGCAGACCAATCACTGAAGCTACGCTACAATATTTCATTGAAAACACAAAAAAACATAAAATATTAACCTAGTTTAATATTCATATAAATAGATAAACCAAATTTCATTTTTTTTTTGTATAATGTTCAAAAAGAATAATGAAAATAAGTATTCACGAGTTGAATTTTTGTATATTTATAACATATTTATTATTCATCAGTAAAAAAATTATATATTCATATTATTTTGTTAAAATGAATAATTATTATCTATTTATCATATATTATTTAATGTAAAATAAAATTATAATATATATATATATAATATTTATAGTTTTAATCCAATATATATTTATATTAGATTCATTTTAAATTTGACAGTATTTATATTTATTATTTTATGAATAAAATTATTATAAAAAAACCCGCCTGTTTACTTGAGACTAGAATCAATTTTTCATAATATTTTTTTTCAAAATGAATAAAAAAAGAAAGTCTAGATTTTTTGCGATTTTTAGACTCCGTTCCATTTTCTTGTTCCTTTTTTTAATATAGACAGTCTCGTCACTAAACTAAAAAGAAATAACATAAACGGTCCCGAACCTGGACGCAACGAACAGAAAGCGCAAAAAGTGAAAGATAACAGATGCCTGTCATCACCGCCTTCTTACAGCCTCCACGCGTACTTAGAACGTGTACATCTCTCTCTTGAAAAATAAAAAAATAGAAAATAAAAGAGAGCACCAAAAAAACCCTCTCTATTTGAAGTATCTCCCCTCTCTCTGTGAAAGTGAAACCCTCGCTCTCCCGCTCTCCCGCTCTCCCTTTTAAGAAAAGTCGATGTCTTAAACAAGATCCATACAGCAATTGCTGCTAAGTTAAGTTAAATTAGAGAGACTAGTAGTAGTTAGGTTTCTGTTAAAAATGGCCTCCACATCACAGTCCCTCCGTTTTCTGGTCGGGCCTACAACCACCGCCCCCGGCGGCGGAAGTTTCGACGCTCTTAATCGCATTCTTGCCGACCTCTGCACTCGCGGCAACCCTAAGGTATCGCTGAATCTCTCGTTAATTTTAGCGAAGTTAATTGTCGCGTAGGTTTCTGTGTTCAATCAGTGATCAGCGATAGAGTTACTAGTAATTAGCAAAGTTAACATTCAATAGTTTTTTGTACTGATCACAAATTGAGTTACTAGCAGAAATGAAGAAAGGTGAAAGCGGAAACGTACGTGTGTTAGAGTTACGCGTTTTGTTGCTTTCCTCTTAGTAAATTAATTTTTCTGGTTTTGAATGGAGAAATGTGTTTCTTGTTAGTTTTTGCGTATAATCAGTAATTCATGATGGAGTTATACTTGATAGAAATTAACAAAGTGAATTTTTAATTAAGCAATCGTATCTAATTACCAATCAGTAATTAAGTTATTAGAAAAGTCAGAGACTACAATGGAAAATGAGAGTTTTTGGCTCTTTTATTGTCTGTTTTTGTGGTTATTTATTCATGCATTTAAAAATTTGTTTGGTTTTGATGTTGGAATGCTTGTGCTGTTATGTTGAAGGAGGGGGCGACATTAGCATTGAGAAAACATCTAGAGGAAGAAGCACGTGATATAAGTGGGGAAGCATTTCCCCGTTTTATGGATCATTTATATGAAAGAATTTCTAGTTTATTAGAGAGTAACGAGGTTGCTGAGAACTTGGGAGCATTAAGAGCAACTGATGAGTTAATAGATGTAGCACTTGGAGAGAATGCATCCAAAGTGTCTAAGTTTGCTATTTATGTGCGGAGTGTGTTTGAGGTAAAGCGAGATCCTGAAGTGTTGACACATGCTAGTAGAGTTCTTGGCCATTTGGCTAGGGCTGGTGGAGCAATGACTGCAGATGAAGTAGAATTTCAGGTTGGTTATACCTTGTCTGGTTTGATTATGTTGTTGTTTGTGTGGCTTCTGATATTTTTGTTTGTGTTAGGTCAAAATGGCACTAGATTGGCTTCGCAATGACAAAGCAGAATTTCGCCTTTTTGCTGCTGTCTTAATTTTAAAAGTAAGTGACTTACTTTCCCTTTCCTTTTCTCTTTCAGTCGACAAATTAATTGCATGGTTGTTTATTATTCTATTGACAAGCGTATTTTTTGTTCTTTTGATGATGTTATAAAGACTGTACCTCACCATCCTAAAGACTTTTTTGCCTTTCCGTTAAATTTTTGAAAATTTCTACATCCTAAGGATGTATTCTTGATTATTGTAGGAAGTGGCAGAAAATGCCTCCACAGTATTCAATGTTCACGTACCTGAATTTGTCGATGCAATCTGGGTTGCACTGAGGCATCCAACGTTGGCAATTAGAGAGAGAGCTGTGGAGGCACTGCGCGCTTGCCTTAGAGTTATCGAGAAGCGTGAGACACGTTGGCGTGTGCAGTGGTCAGTTATGATAATTTGTGATATATTTTGATTTTACAGAAGTATATACACGTTTTGCATCCAGAAGCTGAGAGTTATAATGGGAGGAAGGGGCTTTAACTGTTGCACAAAATTTTAAAATTCTGTACTGATGGGGCATTAATTCTTATCCCTTGGATTTGATTCATTTAACATACACCTTTGGGTTAAAATTTAAATAATGAACTGGTTGATTACTCAATCAGTTATCATGCTGTTCAGCTTCTTCCTCCCGTTTTCTTTTCTTCATTTAGTTTCCTGAACCTAAATGAATAAAATTAATTTCTTGACATCGTTGTGAAAATGTACCTTCATTTTATAAATGCAATTTATTTATTTAATTATATGGCAAACAAGAAATCTCCTATTCCCTATCTTAAAATCATTGATTTTCAAAGATGCAAATCTACAATTATTTTGGTTCTTAATGATTTAATTACAGGTTTTCCCATTCTTGTGAATAAAATTTAATTCCACGAAAGTATTATTAGGGTTTTATCTAACGGTGATTTGATTTCTATGTTTATGTAAATTTGCAATTGAAAGGGAAAACATGTGAGTTAGATATGTCAACGAATGAAGGTTGTCAAGGATAAACATCTTAACAAGCATGCAAGTTTAGGATGGAAGGAAAAGAGATTGGTTTCTACAACTACTTTTTTTTTTCTTTTCTTTTCTTTTATATTAGGAGAGCTTTTCTTATCGTTATTTGTTTCAACCAGGAGAGTAGGACTAGAGAGACTCGTAAACACAAATAACTTGTTTTTGTTATTTCTTTTAAATTAATCAGGTATGGCCGGTTTATATGCGTTGGGTTGATCCAATCCAGTGGTTATAAATGTTCTTTGAGGGTACACAATTTTATCTACTCTGTATTGTAGAATGACCTTGGAAAAGGAATTCCAATCAGAACTAAACTTGTTTTAAAAGATTTTATGGGCCTTTAGTAATTTATTGGTTTATTAAATAGAGTAGCATTGTTTTCAATTTGCAAATTGATTAGGGCCTTGAATGGTGCTTGTAATAGTAACAGGGGGTATTTTTGAGCTTTAAGTTGTTAATGTTTATTGTGTATGTTAAGAAAGTGGTAGTGATAGCAAGAATAAGAAGAAATAAAATACCTAGAAGCTTTAGAATTATGTTGTTGGGATGTCAGCATGGGTTTAGTATTTACTCAACTGCAACAAGACTTGATAATGTAGGAGTAAAATTGAGATTTTTTTCTGCCACTTGATTAGCATAAAGATTTGATTGGGACTTCCCATCAAATGCTTATTGTAATGCACTAAAATAAGATGAACAAGCTAAATTCAACATGCCATCTCTGTATTTTTGCGTGTCATAAAGATTTGATTAGGACTTTCTAATTGATACAGTTCTAATAAAATTTGATCTAGGAGCCTACCTCAGTGCTTGAAATATTACTCCGATGAAGTGTTGTTTTCTCCAATGCTTAATGCAGCAACAAGGCAGGCATTTCCTGTTTGAGTTTGTCTAGTGATAGGTCTTGTAATGGGTGCTTGGAAGTAGTTGGAGCTAATTCTTTCTGCGTCTCTATTCCTTTTATATATGGATAAGTGAATATCTCATATTGCCTTTTCACTATGTTTGAATACATGACTTTCAAACTGCTTGTTTGAATGTATTGATGTTTGTGTTGCCTTCTACAAACAATTTTTCATCATACTTATTGAGTAAACACTTCAATTTGATTGGGTATTTGGCAGGTATTATCGTATGTTTGAGGCTACACAAGATGGATTGGGTAAAAATGCTCCTGTTTACAGCATACATGGTTCTTTGCTTGCTGTTGGAGAGCTCTTGAGGTTGTTATAAATGACTGAATTTGTTATTGCAGAAATGTTACTGACGTGGACTTATTGAATTTTCTAGCTTGAATGAATGGTTGCAAAATGATTGCATGCTTATTTTTGAGCTAAAATGTTGCTGTAAATTGTCTTGCAGTGACTATTGTCCCGTACTTCTATTGGATAGTGTTGGCTATGAGCTTAAAACTCTGCACCCTATCTCATGCTATGTGACATTCACAGCTAGCCAGTACAAGTCTAGTCAACAGCAGTATATTAGGAACTGTTGCCTATGAGCTAACAAATGAAGCACTTTATGTTTTGTCTATAATAATAAATAAATAAATAAAAGATTAAACAGTTAAACTAACTTGCTCAAAAAACAGGTTCATGTTTCAACTTTGATAACATGTTTTAGGAGATGAATCATGAAATTAGTTTAATTGTGGGATTTTGTATTCAAGGATCCACTAGTTTGATGGAAATGAATTGATTTTGGAAAACAAATTTTGGGACAGTGATTTTTTTTCCTGATATTTGCTTTGCCATTGAAAATGTGCTGGAAACATTCCCAGCTGTTTGGCAATGGTGAAAATAACTTCCCTTTTCTATATGCTATCCTGTTTCTGCATTGAATTTATGATATACCATTTTAAGTTTGATAAGGAAAGATTTTTCTCCTTTTCAAACTGGAAAACACTTGGCCTCCAAGGAACTAAAGAGCCCAAGTTTCAAATCCCATTTTGCAACAAACATACCAAACTAATGGACCTTACACTAACTTCATCTCAATTCCTTAGTACACTCATAATAGAAATGTTAATTATTTTGAGTTTGGTTGTCAAAGTTATTCATAGTTCATGATCTCCTTCATATCCTATTTGGCCATTCCTCAGGGCTTATGCTGTTGAAGAAAAAATACTCCTAGCTGCTTTAGTTGAAAGAATGCAGTCAGCTTTATTTGTTGAGTTTTAGCTCTGATTAAGAAATTTGCAGTCGTCCAAAAATTTATGGTTTCGTTATATATTCTTGCTTTGATAGCAATAAAATTGGAAGGAGACTTCCAAGGGACAGTAGTGAGCCAGTAGTTTAATTACTGGTTGATTGGTTGGAGCTAGTTTTGCTAATTTGCTTATTGTAGAATTGTAAGCTGGTGTACTCATTGTATTTAGTTTGGCATCATGACACTTCAATTATTCTGCAAAATTAGTTATGGAGGGTGGGTGTTGTGGCATTTGGCATGTGAATTATTGATGTGGTGGGATCATGGAAAGGTGCCAAGAAAGACCTTGGAAGCTTTCGCTGAATGGATGGGATTTCCATGATCTTGCTGATACTTTCTATTTTGCAGTTCTGTTAATTAGTCAATATATGTTCATCTTATATCCAATAAGGTATATTCTGAATTTATTGCTATAGATTCATTTATAATGCATGTGACTGTTAAGCTAGTAAAAAAAAATACAAAGAAAAATGACAGTGACAGTGACAGTGACAGTGACAGTGACGGTGACAGTGACATGAAATACTTTTTGTTGGCAAACTCACTGTCATGATTTTAAGATACCATGCAAAAGTATTCATAAGGACCACACTACCGTTTCTGATTATAATGATATATTTGTGTGCCAGCTGCACTTGATAAAATTCTGAATAGATTGACTTATTTCTCAGGAATACAGGGCTTCGATATTGTGTAAACTGTATAATATTTTTAAGCTCCACATGATTGTTTGTGATTGTATAACTGCTGGCAATTTGATAAATGTTGAACAGGTACTACTACCATGATTTAGTTTCTTATAGCATCTAATATTCATGTAATTGAACATGATTTATGTAGGAATACTGGTGAGTTTATGATGTCAAGGTACAGAGAAGTTGCTGAGATTGTTCTTAGATACCTCGAGCATCGAGATCGACTTGTTCGCCTTAGCATAACTTCATTGCTACCACGCATTGCTCACTTTCTGCGGGATAGATTTGTTACAAACTACTTAGAGGTTTGTGATTTTCACTGCCTTCTTAATTGTACTGCAGCAGCTATAATAAATAGCATTTTGGAACGGAGTATCCCAGATGCATCAACAATTATTTAACTGATTATGAACAACATCAAATGATGATGTCTTGCAGATATGCATGAATCATATTCTTGCAGTGCTAAGAATACCAGCCGAACGTGGCAGTGGATTCATTGCCCTAGGGGAGATGGCTGGTGCTTTGGATGGGGAACTTGAACATTATTTGCCGACAATTACAGCTCACTTACGCGATGCAGTAAGCTATCCACTATGTGGCTGACATTATTTTCTCCAGTGATTTTGGTTTTCTTTCTATTTCATCTTTTGCGGTTTGGGGTTTATTGGTATTTTTCTGTTTTCCCTCTGCACCCCCTTTTAGATTGCTCCACGCAGGGCCAAACCCTCACTTGAGGCTTTGGCTTGTGTTGGAAATATTGCAAAAGCCATGAAAACTGCTATGGAACCTTATGTCCGCGGCCTTTTGGATGTCATGCTCTCTGCTGGGCTCTCTCCCACGCTTGTTGAAGCCCTTGAGCAGATAAGTGATAGGTACGGTGTGCCATTTAATAACCTCATTTTTTTAATAAAAATTTTCCTTTAAAAGTGGTCAGGAGCTTAAAATCTCTATGCTATCATTTGCTGTTTCAGTATTCCATCATTGCTGCCGACTATTCAAGAGCGGCTGCTGGATTGCATTTCGTTAGCTCTTTCGAAGTCCCATTTTTCTCAGTCAAGGGCAGCTATTCATACTGTTCGAGGGAGTATGATGAACGCACCTCAGCAAGTATCGGACCTCAGTGGTTCTGCACTGGTGCAACTTGCTTTGCAGACGCTAGCTCGCTTTAATTTTAAGGTTTGCTAACACACACACACACACACACACACATATATCCAAATTGAAGCATATTGCACTCAAGATTCTGTTCTGAAGCTATTTTGTTGTCCAGGGGCATGAACTTCTTGAGTTTGCCAGAGAATCAGTGGTTGTATATTTGGATGATGAAGATGGAGCTACCCGGAAAGATGCTGCACTTTGTTGCTGTAAATTAGTTGCAAATTCCTTTTCTGCCATGGTATCTACACAGGTTGGTTCTGGCAGGTCCAATCGTGCTGGGGGAAAGCGATGGCGTCTTGTCGAGGAGGTTTAGTTTGTTCTTATTTCCTGTATCTTGATGTTCTATTCTTGTTAAATGATGTTTTATGCTCCCATGTCTAGAGCTGTTTGTTTGTTCCCATCATTTCCTGTGACCTGTGTCCTTCCAGTTGCGGCCTCTGTCTATGCATTTCTGTAACTGTTTTTCAAATTTTTGTTACATGTTACATGAATAGACAGCTTGGTTATATGTATTAATTTGTCAGCTTCATGTTTGCTCGAGCTTGTTAAATTGTTGAGACCTGTATTAAGATTAGTTTATCATGTTTGCCAAAAACGAAAGTTGAGTGTGGTTGATAATGTGAGCTTTCTTTGTTCTTTCTTGTAATCTGACATGGTGCATCTGCAGCTTGTGGAAAAGCTTCTCATTGCGGCTGTTGCAGATGCGGATGTCACTGTTCGCCAATCTATCTTTTCCTCTCTTCATGGAAATAGAGGTTTTGATGATTTTCTAGCACAAGCTGATATTCTCAGTGCAGTTTTTGCCGCTTTAAATGATGAGGTGTGTATGTGACTCCTGGAGTTATTTCATGTGATGGTAGACTTTATTTTGGTTATGTAATGTAATTGTGTTGGGTGAATTTGTCAACTGTTTGTCAGTAATGGAAAGTATATTTGATTTGAAACTTGCCCCAGATTTTCTGTGATATTCTTTTTTATTATTTTGAAGTTATTCTATTTTGTAGCCAATTGTACATCTTGCAATTGAATACTTAAAATGTTGGCATCTGAAACCCAGGATTAGAATCAAATTGCACCACTTCGACCCCGTTTGGAATTGAGGTTGAACTTGCTTTTCATCAAAATTTGATTTTTTTTTCTTCATAATAATTTTTTTTAGTGTTTTTGAATTGTTTTGATGTTAAAAATGATTTTTTTTAAAAAAACATTATTTTGATGCATTTCCAAGCGAAAAATACTTTGAAAAGCAACCCTTGCCACATTCCCAAACACCCCCTCAACAAGATTTCATCGGTCATTAACATTGCATTAACAATTTTATTCTTTTTCAAATTTAATTTGGATTCTTGTCTGATAATCTTCTGGTTTACTATCTATTTGATTATTTGGCGAGGCTGGTTGCTTCCTGTAATGTCTATTCTGGAAAGTACATGATATCTTGCTACTCTTTCTGGTTCCAGTAGCTTGGTAAATGGATTGCTTACTCTTCTCTATCTATTCATCTCATCTGTTTTGAAGAATCACACTATGATCTGTGAAGTGTTTTTATTTTGATTTAGAATGGGAGGTTTAGAAATAATTCCACTTCCAATAATGGGTATGTTGTCTGTAATTCCTGCTAATTTGTGAAATTAAGCAATAGGGTTTTCCTTACAGTAAATAGGACATGTGATGGAAAAATTCCTGAGTAGCTGCATCTTTTCATGGATATGGGAAATTCTAGACATACTCTGACTGCAAGTTTCCCTGTTCCCTTCTTTTTCTGTTCTTGATTTCCGTATTAACCCTTTTTCTTTGCATGTGTTTGTTAGTAAACCTAATACGCAGATTTTTTTCACTCTCCCCCCCCCCCCCCCCCTGTAAATGGTGTTTATTGTTATTTTATTGTTAAGGTGGTCTTCCCATCTTCATGTTCAATTTTTCTTCTGTAATTCTAGAATCTGCATATTTGAGTAAGGATTTGGTTCAGATACTTCTCTTATTAACATCTTTCCTCCAAAAATAGAGAGTTGGCCATTATTTGGGCCTTTTGATTTTTATAATCTTCATTTGAGGTTTCTGTTTGGTTGTACTTCATATAACTCGGTTCCATAAAGTGTACGTGTCTGTTTTTGAATGCTTTTATGCCATCGTTTGTTTTTTTGGTAAATGGATATTGCTGTTGTGACAGGATTTTGACGTTAGAGAGTATGCAATCTCTGTGGCCGGGAGACTGTCAGAAAAGAATCCTGCATATGTTCTTCCTGCACTCCGTCGTCATCTCATACAGCTGTTGACCTATCTAAAACAGAGGTGATGTCAACAGTTAGCTATTGTGCTATCATACAAACTTATATTACTTGTAAACATTATGATAATTTGGGTTGGATGAAAGAAGTTTTCTCAACCAATCTGTGAAGTTGTCTGATATTCAACTTTCCTGTGTTGTCAGCAGTGCAGATAACAAATGCAGAGAAGAAAGTGCAAAGTTATTAGGTTGTTTGATACGTAATTGTGAACAACTTGTACTTCCATACATTGCTCCAATACACAAGGTTTGATCTGTTTATTGTTTTTATTTTGTTTAGCTCTTCTAGTTATCTTCCTTCTTAAGATAATGGGTGTCCAATGTGCAGGCACTTGTGGCAAGACTTCTTGAAGGCACAGGAGTAAATGCCAATAATGGTATCATTAGTGGAGTTCTTGTAACTGTCGGAGATCTTGCTAGAGTGGTGGGTGGACTCTGGTTTTATAGATTGCTTGCAATTAGGAAAAAAAGAGTTTTTTTTTGTTTTTTTAATTTCTGTGGTGGGGTCGGGTTTTGTGTTTTTGTTGTGTGCGTGCGTGTGGTTTGGGGGGGGGGGTGTGCTGTTATGAATTGGGTTTGACGTCTCATTTGGAAATTCATTATCTGGGAAGAATATAAATCGTTGATTGGCCTTTTTGTCACGAGCCTTTGGTGATGCTAATAAGTTTTTCTGTTTCTCTCTTATTTCCATGATGCTTGTTAACATTTAAATACTCAGAAATCTTCTTGTGGCACTTTCTGTTGTTGATACAAGTAAGAAAGTCCAGCCTGCTTTTTAAGACCACATCTGATTGCTTCTCTTGTCCTCTCCGTCGATGTTAAACTGAAGTTTCAGCTGGACTGGGAATCAACCTGATTGCAACGATGTCTTTCAAATGTGCATTCAAGGACCTGTTTGATTTCATACTCATAACCCTACAAAGCATGAAGCCTATCTATGTAGTGCATTTCCAAGCCGGAACACTAGACCAAGGGACATGCTGTATCAGCTGTTTCCATATATGTTGTTTTGCATCCTAGCCTGATCTACATGTCTCTGTGTGATATATTTCCCCCTTATTCTGATGTGTATGTGGTTAATTTTGATTGTGATACTTGTTTAGGGTGGTTTTGCTATGAGGCAATATATTTCAGAACTTATGCCGCTGATAGTTGAAGCTTTGTTAGATGGAGCAGCAGCTACAAAGCGTGAAGTGGCTGTTGCAACTCTTGGGCAAGTTGTTCAGAGCACTGGGTACGTGACATGCCATTTTGTCCCTTTGAAATCATGATAAATATTTTCTTTTCCATCGTTTTGTTTCATGGTTTTATTTGAATCGTAATTGGTAATGATACATGCTAATTTTTTTTTTTCATGACTGAGATCATGTCGGGTTTTTCATCTTTTGGTCAGGATGGAGCGTAAGATATTTTTTCTATGCAACTTTTTCTGAAATTTCATGATTTCCACGGAATGCAGCAACAAAAAATTTCCAATACTTATTTTTCATTTGGGATTGTTTTCATTTTGCTCTTCTATGCATGCTATAAATCATAAATAGTTCTTTCTCAGTAAAACATCTCACACCACAGAGAAAAAATGTTGCCAGTTGGATCTATAGTTCTACCATTTGATTTTGTAGTTGGACCATCTTAGATGACTCATTTATTCTATTCTATTTTTGACTCTTGATTAGAAATGTAGATGAGTGTTGGGCTAACAGCACATTCTTAAAAGCTGTGCATAAGGTCCCACATGCTCCTTCCTCTTCTCCTCTGTTTTTCTTCATTACATAATCTTGATGGAATAATTAGGGGTGAGCATTTTCGGTTCGGTTTGGTTTTTACTTAAAAAGCCAATCAAACCGATTTTTTTTTTAATTCAGAATCGAAACCGAACCGAAACCGGTTCAAACCGATCATTTTCGGTTTGGTTCGGTTAGTTGAGGAAAAAAATTGGAAAAACCGATGCTATACAGTGGAAGTGTTAAGCGTAAAAAGTGAAGAAGCTTTGAAGCCGATCGAAGACAACGAGAGTAGCAGCTGATCTTCTACCTGATCCATCTACTATATTGATTGATATATTAGAGAGACCAAGTTCCTACGAGGGAAGAAAAGATTCACCAGCTCTATCGATTATCAAATCCCTGTACCTTTTTTGAAAGACATCGCATGTAATAGATTACAAGGGAACGGGGAAAGGTAGAAACTTAGATTCAAAATAGAAGTTCCTAAGCTAAAAGGAATGGGGTCTGACTGCCAAGGAGCGTAGTAGCTTGACTAGAGAATCAAAGAATAATGAGAGAATTAGAGAAGGAGAGTGGTGAGAGAGGGACAACTTGAAAGACATTTGGGAGAGGGGGGCGGTTGAGAGCTGAAGGATTGTGAAGTGTAGTTTTAGGGTTTCCTTTTATAGTGGGTTTAAATGTTGGTTGAACCGGTTCGGTTTGGTCCGGTTCAATTGGTTTAATATTTCAAAAGCCGAAACCGAACCGAACTGAACCAATTTTTTTCTTAGGCTTTTTAATCGGTTTATTCAGTTTTTTTTCTTAATTCGGATGTTTTGGTTAAATTGTTTCTAGTTTTTTTTGGTTTAATCGGTTTTTTGGCTTACCACTAGGAATAATTCCATCTCGGGGAAAGTTGAACATCTAAATTAGCCAATTTTCTTTATGCAAGGAAAGATGGTTCAGTTGTCTATGAAGGTGTTTGAGAGATGCATTTCCACAAAGTAGGAAATTCTATAGTGAATAATGTTGATGGGTTTTCTTTTTCCATCCTAGTATAGACAGCAAGGTCACAATGCAATGACTTTACTTTCACTTTTAGGATGTAGATAATATAAATTCTGGAGTCATTTGTAAGGTTTGCATTTTTTTTTTATCATTAATGCTCGATCGGGGCCTTTTCTTTTTGCTGACAGGTATGTCATAACTCCTTATATCGAGTATCCGCAATTACTTGGCTTACTCCTCAAATTGTTGAATAGTGAATTAGGGTGGACTACTAGACGTGAAGTATTGAAGGTAGCTACATGCCAACTAAAATGCTTGGCTATATCCTTTTAATTATTTGATGCAAGGTTAACTTTTGGCTCTCAGGTTCTTGGCATCATGGGAGCTCTGGATCCCCACGTGCATAAACGAAACCAACAAAACTTGCCCGGTTCACATGGTGAGGTTGCCCGCGCAGCTAGTGATTCAGGTCAACACATCCCATCAATGGATGAACTACCTATGGACCTTTGGCCATCTTTTGCTACATCAGAAGATTATTACTCAACGGTAGTGCTTATGTTGCATTTGTCATTGCTCTCATTCTTGTTCGTATTAACATTCCTTTTTGATGAATTTAGGTTGCAATCAACTCCCTCATGCGAATTCTAAGGGATCCTTCACTTGCTAGCTACCACCAAAGGGTGGTCGGATCTCTAATGTTCATATTTAAGGTAAATTATAACAGTGCATGCCATTTGTTTTTCATTGATAAGAATGACTGCACTATCTTAATTTCATTTTTGACTTCTGACACCATTAATCATTGTTGGGAATTTTTATGATCCGCGAGGTTAGTCAATGGGCCTTGGCTGTGTACCATATTTACCTAAGGTTAGTGAATTAATCTTTAGCTGTATTTATTCCTTTTCTTTTTTCCCTCATATATTCTTTCTATTGGAACTTAAGTCTTTGTGAATGAATGATAAATATCATGGGAAATGGCTTCCTTTTGCCTTCCACATTATCTCTTTATTTCTATGTGCTTCTATCTGCTGGATTTTCATTATCATGTTGCTTGCCCTTGTTTTAATCTTAACGTATCGACTCCTTTATTGGGAAGTTCACCTGGTTACTTATTTTGTTCAATTTCATTTCTGGGCTTTAGCTCTAGTTGTGGTAGTCTGCTATCTTTCACTCACACAAAACTGGAAATTTTTTAATAACACAAGCTGATATCAGGAAGTTAAGAAAGAGTGTGTTTATTCAAAAGGTGAAGATAACTTTCCATGTTAATGTCATTGTTTGGTTTGGAACTTAAAAAAGTTTCTAGATAATATATTTATATTGTTGGATGATGTTAGTGCTTGTTTGGTATTTCATTTTTGTGAGCTGTAATTTTGTTTGGTATCCTGGACAGCATTTGTTGTTTTATACTTGATTAACATGTGTTCTCCTTTACTATTTTATGTAGGTTTTGCCTGATCTCTTTCACACTGTTCGTACATGTGATGATTGTCTTAAAGACTTTATAACCTGGAAGCTTGGAACTCTGGTATCTATTGTGCGCCAGGTGAGTTGTCATTTCTTGAAGTGATATGTAGTGCATTTTGGTACTTTTCTGTTAATGATATATTGGGTTTTTATGTGGTTGTGCAGCACATTCGTAAATATCTCCCTGAATTGCTCTCTCTAATATCTGAATTGTGGTCATCCTTCAGCTTGCCAGCTCCTATTCGTCCTCCTCATGGCTTTCCTGTAAGTTATGTTTTCATTATTTGGTGTGGTTGGAATTACCTGCATGTCATGTTTGGAGGCTACTCTTGTAATTTATTGTGTTGGTCTCTTCCTCTTCCTCTCTCTCAAACACGCATGCTTTCTTTTTTTCTATTCAGGTTTTACATTTAGTGGAACAACTTTGCTTGGCTCTCAATGATGAATTCAGAAAGCATCTTCCTGTCATTTTGCCTTGTTGTATTCAAGTTCTAAGTGATGCTGAAAGGTGTAATGACTATAGCTATGTTCTAGATATACTTCACACGCTTGAAGTGTTTGGTGGTTAGTACTCTCATGAGACACTGGTTTTTTTCATTCTTCGATATATTTCTAGCAACTATTGTGAATCATTGTAATGCATTAGTAATCAAGTGGAAGAGTGTAAAGAATGTAGAACCTTCTCACTGCTGTATAGGAGTCTAGAATCTACTAGGAAGTTATGTGGTAAGACTTGGATAATGTGCTCTTCTATTTTTTAGTAATAAAAAATTGAATCAATGAAAATAATCTTGGGGTATGGTCTATGGACAACATTATTTTCATTGTGGTGTTGTGTTGGAAAGGAAAGTGGTATTTTTTCATGAATACATCAAAGAACTCCATCCTGGTTCTCATTCCACTTGGAATGCTTTCAGACTGGATGCTGCAGTGGATACAGAACATTCTGTTTTCCAAAATGCCAAATTGCAGCCTGAATAGAAATTTACATCATGCTTACACAATGTAGGGACATTGGATGAACATATGCATCTACTTCTTCCTGCGCTCATTCGATTGTTTAAAGTGGATGCCTCTGTGGATATAAGACGGGCTGCTATCAAAACTTTGACGAGATTGATCCCTTGTGTTCAGGTGGGCTCTCAGCTTGTAAAATCACTCCTGTTTTCCTGCATTAAAATAGCCCGCTATGATCGTTGCTTCGTGCTACCATGATAGGATCCAGATGGGTACTGTATATTTATCATATTGTCACAGTAGTTAAAGTGTTTTGCATAAATGGAATAAAAACATATCTCTTAATGTGTTCTAAAGCACTATCACCAAACACTTGCTAGCATGTGTATAGACACAAATGTATGCATGTGTAATTGAGGATTCCTGTACCTAATTGACATGTACTCTTATATTATTTTCTTCAGGTTACCGGTCACATTTCTGCTCTTGTGCATCACCTGAAGTTAGTGTTGGATGGGTAGGTTTCACTGCTTCCACTTTCTACATAGAGAACATGGTTTGGTTCCTGGTTGTGTTTGTGTGTGTATTCATGCATGTCTGTTAAAATCAAACATGGTCCTCTTAGTCCATTTTCCTTAATGATTCATGTTTCTGTTTGCCAATTTGAGTTAAACTTTTAAAAGGTGTACCTGTTTTCTTTTCATACCTTTCTTTAATTGATTCTCCTGTCCTATTTGATGGTTTCTGTTGCATGGAAGTCTCTTCTGTGTTGCTGGGGGGCTTTGTGAGGGAAAGTCCTCTTTTATGCTTATGTCCTTGACATGAAGTTGATTTACTTTCTGGTTTTTTCCCTATATCCTGACTTCAATAAGAGCAATCAGCTCAGTGGACAATTTCAGATCGTTTCTGACTCTACACTCAATCAGAGATTACCGATTTTAAGAGTAAATCAAAACCTTAGTTGTCGATGGTTTCTGGAATTAAATAGTTTTATTGATTAAGTCACGTTTCTGTATATTTAAATGATTGTCTTGACCCATATTTCAACCTTAGAAGAAAATCAAACATCAGTTCTTCTATGGTTCTGTAATTGTGTTTCCCCTCCCTCTGAATTCCTTGCAAATTATAAAGATATTTGCTTGGTTTTAATTGGGGTTAGATTTTTCACAATCTCTGTTTACTTCACCTTGGAGACAATATTGTAACTTTCATATGACATTTCCCCCCAATTCCATATTTTTGTGTACATGTTGCATTTTTCTCTAGCATGATGCTCCAAATGTGCAAGCTTGTAATTTTCAGGAAGAATGATGAACTCCGGAAAGATGCTGTTGATGCACTCTGTTGTTTAGCTCATGCATTAGGGGAGGATTTCACCATTTTCATCCCATCAATCCACAAACTCTTGCTGAAGCATCGATTGCGGGTCTGTGCTTATTTGACTTGCTAATATAACAACGTTCTCTTGGGTTGCTGCATTATATTTCAGAATTGATATGACTATTTTCTCCTTAATTTAAATTTAAGTTCTTTCTGTTGTCAGCATAAAGAATTTGAAGAAATTGAAGGACGCTTGAGGAGACGCGAACCTATAATCTTGGGGAGTACAGCTGCACAAAGATTGAGCAGACAACTTCCTATGGAGGTTATTAGTGACCCTTTAAATGATATGGATAATGATCCTTATGAAGATGGGATTGACATGCAACGACATCTTAGAGGCTATCAGGTAACTTTGTCTTATGAGTGTATGCTCAATGGTTTTTGTTACTGATTTTTGTTTAGTATATAGGCTATACCAAGTCTTTAAGTAAAAGTCTAGGTTGCGAGCTCTGGATATTTTGTTAGCGTGCATGTAAGAAGCTATAAATATTAAATGATTTCTGTTAATTATTTCATGTGCATGGTTTTGATTGTCTAAAGATCATCCAACTTAAAAAGCATAAGTTATTAGGTGAGACCAGAACAATTTTATATTACTTCCAGATATTTCCTCAAGTTATAGCCCATAGGGCTTGAATCTTGGACAAAACTCGGGCATTTACCAAGTTAGAAGCATGCCATACACGTAGTAGCATTCTAGCACTGACTAATAAGCCATAATACTGGTTCATTGTACTTATCTAAAAATTTTGTGGAATCCTATTCTAAAATTGTCTATTGGAGACCTACCCTTGATAGATGAATTACCCATGCTTTAAGCCCAATTGGCTCTTGTTTGAGAGGGCATGTTAAAAATATTGACTTTAGTGTTCTGGTGCGTGACATTTTATCTCAACCATGCCTGCATTATTGTCTTGCTGTGTGGTTTAACTAATGTAAGTTTGTGCAGGTTAATGATGGTAGATTACGTACTGCTGGAGAGGCTTCTCAGCGCAGTACAAAAGAAGATTGGGCAGAGTGGATGAGGCATTTGAGCATTGAACTTCTAAAGGAGTCTCCTTCTCCAGCATTACGAACCTGTGCAAGGCTTGCACAGTTACAGGTATGGACAATAGCACTGTTTATCAACCTACCCTTGCTGTTTCCATTCTGATCCACAGCTTTTGTAGCCTTTTGTTGGACGAGAGTTATTTGCTGCTGGTTTTGTTAGCTGCTGGGCACAACTGAATGAGGCTAGTCAGAAACATTTGGTTCGGAGTTTGGAGATGGCATTTTCATCCCCAAATATCCCTCCAGAGATTCTAGCAACACTCCTTAACTTGGTATGTCGGGTTGGGATTTTGTTTTTTATTAATAATTTAAGAAACCACATTGTGGTGTAAGATGGAATTTTTTTTTCCATCCTTGTGCACCAGAATCTATTGCTCGGTTTGTTAAGTGTGTGAAAGCTATTATTTATTGTTTTGTTTTTTAGTAACCAACTAAAAATTTCCCTACAACTAAACAGTTGGAGGTTTGTATAGCTATGTATTTAAAACCCCGTGACCTGAATAGATAACTCTCTGTTTGACCACATGTCAGCCTGACTTCATTTTGGCAATGATACTTCTTCCAGATATTCATGCTACAGGTGGCTTAGAAACAATTCAATGAAACTAGTCCCTTTTCTTCTATTTTGCCCTTTTTATCAGCATAGGAATGGGCAATAAATTTTGGGCAAAGCTTGCTAGAGTAAGTAAAGCTCAAATTATTTATGGTGTCCCATTTCTTCCACATTTGAAAATTTAAGTTCAAAATTTCCCAAACTTTAGGCCACTATATAACTTTTACGAGGATTTACCTGAATCTTCACATGATGCATAATTTTGCAATTAAAAAATGTTTCGGTAATGGTCCTGATTTCTCATGAAATGAATCTGGTAATGTTTATCCTTTTGTGGTTGCCCTTATTAATGATAATTGGAAATTTGGATTGTGCATTGAGATTAAATGAACAGATTATGAGGACATGCAAGATTTAGTTGTCTAATCCATTGCCATCATTAAGAAGCTGTCCTATGCTATTGTCTCTGATCACCGATGCCAGCATTATAAAATTTGTCAAGAGGAGTCATTGTGATGCTGGACAGCCTTGAAAATTGAAATTTTAGTGTTTTAGATGGGAATTTGGTTAGGGTGTAATGTATGTTGAATGGGGTTTTGGATTAAAGATGTGTTTTAGGAGAATTTGGGGGTTGATTTGGGCTGTGAATAATAATAAGTGATTGTAGCATTAAGAAATTAAAATATAAGAAAGAAGAAGAAAGAGTGTTTAGTGAAAAGGAAGAGGAAGAAATAACACACGGTTACAGTCCTTGAACCAAATCAAATACTTGTAATTTCATTTTAAATTCCTAGATGCACCAAAAACCCTAGTAGTCCTGATCTAAACACAAAATAAAAATCTAAATAGGAAAGGAAAACACAATAAAAAAACTCCTACCTATAGTCCATGTCCTAAATAAACTAAGATTCTGAATTGTATTAACATTCCTGATTAAAACAAATCCCTAAATACTCTAGTTTTACAGGATATGTTAAAATATACAGTAACTGTAATTTCTAAACCTTTCTCTCTCATTGACCTCATCTCATTGTTTCATCTTGGCTCCTACATTGTGAAAAGGAAGTTAAAAATAATGTATGTAGTCCTTGGGAATTTTGACATGCTTGCCCTGTTCTGCTATTAGATGAAGGGTTCACTGTTTTTCTTATTGATGTTTCTTTGCAGGCAGAGTTCATGGAACATGATGAGAAACCTCTACCTATAGACATCCGCCTTCTTGGTGCTCTTGCAGATAAGGTTTTTTCCTACTAATAAGCAACTCTATAACTGCATAGCCCTCATGCTTCTGTCTATATTAAAAGATGTATATTTCATTCTTTGTTTATGGTGAATGCTACATTCCAGTGTCGTGCATTTGCCAAGGCTTTACATTATAAAGAAATGGAATTCGAAGGTTCACGCTCCAAGAAGATGGATGCCAATCCTGTTGCTGTAGTTGAAACTCTCATTCATATAAATAATCAGTTACACCAGCATGAGGTCTGTTTTGAGGAAGAGCAATGTTTTACTTCTTGTACCTTTCAGCTGCCTCTTAAAAACTTTCTGTCAGTTTGTCTTAATCTCTGATCATTCTTATCTCATCCATTGTTGATTCTTAGGCTGCTGTTGGAATATTGACCTATGCCCAACAACTCTTGGATGTTCAACTTAAGGAGTCATGGTATTATCAAGCATTGACGTGAAAGGAATATATATCTGTACTATGAATAAAACATCGATGTTTATTGTATCAGATAAAAATAACTTATACTTTAATTTTCCTGCATTTTTTAGGTATGAGAAGCTGCAACGTTGGGATGATGCTCTCAAAGCATACACTGTCAAAGCCTCCCAAGTTTCAAGTCCACATCTTGTACTAGAAGCTACATTAGGTTTGCTTTAATTAGTCCATGTTGGTTGTTACGACTGCTTGATTTATTTTCATTTCTATAGTTAATTTATTGGAGTCATTCCATCATACCAGCCTACCTTTTTATATCAAAAATCTGATCTTGGCTCTTTTTTCCTATGTGACTTAAAATGAAGAGGAAATTGGTGGAATCAAATGAAGAAATCGACTGTGATATCAGGGAACCACTAATTTCTTAAAGCTAGTTCATGTATATACTGGTTGTATCAAATGTTCAGTATGGCTTTTCATGGGTCAGGATAGCCTAGGAAGTCAGATGTCCAATAAGGATTCTCTCTTGTGTTTTTTCTTGGTCTATGGGGAGGCACATTGGTTGCAATCTGAGTATTCCTTTTTTCTCTTCCATAATATGTGTGGGTTTCGATCCAAGTTTTTTGGTATGATGCAGCCTGGGAAGAGGAAAACAACACTAAACATAAATTAAAGCTGAATATTGACTAAACCAGTAAAGAAAATTGAAGTTGGAACAAGAAAAGGAGATCTGAAGTTCACAGAGAAATCTCTAAAATCTGAAATTGATTGATAGGATTTAAAACATTGACTAGTAAAAATATCCCCAGTAGACAAATCATACTAGTTAAGACTCTAGTCCTATTTCTTGTAGGAAAATGTTCTCTCATTTAGAAGTCAAATGTTAATCACATGACAACTAAATAATCCAAATAACTTAGACTTTTATAGCTAAAAGAAAATTAATACGGAAAATATTAGAAACCTCGTGCATTACAAGTGACTACTAGCTAAGCTAACCTGTATCCTCTCTGCTTTTATTGACTAACTGCATGACTTTGCTTTTAGTCTTTTCTTGTATCCAACTTGACGAAGCTTGTCAGATGATTTCTGTCAAGGGCTGTGATTGCTAACAGTAGTAAGTATCGGTTCTTACAGGATGAGCCATGTAGGATGTCCCTTTTGGTTTGCTGAAAGATCATCTTTGAATGAAGCATTTTTTATTGGAGATGGAAGCCACCTAGAGGCATTGGGTCATTGGGCCTGCATTACCTTGATGGCCTATTCTTGCAATGACATCCCCCTTAAATCATCCGTTTAGATATTGAACTTCATAGTCAACTTCCTCCCATGTTTTTTTACAATTTGAGGGATGGGGATGCATTACGTTTTTATGCTTCCATATTCCAAGAGTTTAAAGATCTTGACTTATGTCCTGAAATTAATCATCCTTGTGTTCTATGCAGGGAGGATGCGTTGCCTTGCTGCTTTAGCTCGTTGGGAAGAGCTTAACAACCTATGCAAGGAATATTGGACACCAGCTGAGCCATCCGCTCGATTGGAAATGGCTCCATTGGTTGTTTTCTGTACTCAATGCAGATTTTTTAACTTAATCCCTGTGCATGCTTATTTTTTGTGATGCGCTTGTTTCAGGCTGCCAGCGCTGCTTGGAACATGGGTGAATGGGATCAGATGGCAGAATATGTGTCTCGGTTAGATGATGGTGATGAAACCAAAATTCGGGGTTTGGGGAATACTGCTGCTAGTGGTGATGGAAGTAGCAACGGCACATTTTTCAGGGCTGTGCTTTTAGTTCGTAAAGAGAAGGTACTCTTTGAATTAGATCTATATTAATTCCAATTTATTTGCTTTTTTTTTGTTCTGCATGGTTAATCACTTCATTGTTACCATTGTTTCTGCAAGTATGATGAAGCTCGTGAGTATGTTGAGAGAGCTAGAAAGTGCTTGGCAACTGAGCTTGCTGCTTTGGTTAGTTTCTTATTTCATTATTACACTTCCAATGAAGCATGGGTTTTCAAGTCAGCTTTTGCATAAATGACTTCTCTTTCCAGATGAAGTTCTTTCTTATCTACTATTATGATATCTCAAGTTATTTTCCTCTCTAGGTTCTGGAAAGCTATGAACGTGCTTATGTAAATATGGTCCGTGTTCAGCAGCTGTCAGAACTAGAGGAGGTTTGCTCAATTGTTTATGAGAATTCATCAACCTTTTTCATTCTATTTCTGCATACAGGCATGGAAATTAAACTGGAGTATGGAGTGGTAATTTGATTTTTAACAGGTCATTGACTATTGTACACTTCCTGTGGGAAATCCTGTTGCTGAAGGACGGCGGGCCATTATTCGAAATATGTGGACAGAGAGGATACGAGGAGCAAAGAGAAATGTTGAGGTAGAGATGATTTTATACTCTCTCTCTCTCTCTCTCTCTCTCTCTCTCTCTCTCCCGCGCACGCATTCTTGTTTCCTGCTAACTGACCGAAGTTGAGATATTTTCCTGCAAGTGAATATTGCTAGATATGATGTGGTGGTATATGAGGTTTCCAGGATGTATGATTGTGAAAATGATGTCACCTGAGGATGAGTAGTTCATGGCATTGAAAGCTAGGTTAAAAAATATAGGAAGTCGATGAGAGTTTATTGACAATTGCTTCCCACTTTTAGTGAAAAGCTTTTATGGATAGTGACAATTGTTTTTGCTCTGATCTGTTTGACCATTTTTATGCTTGATTTTTCAGGTCTGGCAACTTCTTTTGGCTGTAAGAGCACTTGTACTGCCTCCAACGGAAGACATTGATAATTGGCTCAAGTTTGCTTCTCTTTGTCGAAAAAGTAATCGGATTAGTCAGGCTAGATCCACTTTGGTTAAACTTTTACAGGTCAGTGGTACATGTCTTGAGAAACTAACAAAGATGTTAATTTTGGGATTGACTTTCATTTGTCTTTGCATGCTGAAATCTTGTTTTGTATTGTAAACAGTATGACCCTGAGACAAGTCCTGAAAATGTGCGATACCGTGGGCCTCCTCAAGTAATGTTGGCATACTTGAAATATCAATGGTCACTTGGGGAGGATCACAAGCGAAAAGAAGCATTTGCTAGGTTGCAGGTGTGTATAACTGATTTAGCTGTGACCGTGTCAGACACAATTACCATATTCATATATTCTCATTTGCTAATTCTGATTCTGATTCTCTTGCTACATATTTATCTTAACAGCCCAATCACTTTTACAGGATTTGGCCATAGAGCTTTCAAGTGCCCCAAATATGCAATCAATCACACCAACAGGTTTAATGGGCAGCACGGGTCAAAATGTTCATCTCCTGGCACGTGTATATCGTACACTTGGAGCCTGGCAGCGGACACTTTCTCCTGGTTTGGATGATGATTCCATACAAGGTGGCTGCTTCCTTTCCCCACTAATTTCTGCAAGAAATTGAGTTTTTCTAGTCTTATTTTTTTTTTATTCACATATTTTTTCCTTTTGTGCAGAGATTCTTTCATCATTCAGGAATGCTACCCAGTATGCAACAGAATGGGGAAAAGCATGGCACTCATGGGCTTTGTTCAATACAGCAGTGATGTCACATTATACATTACAAGGGTTACCAAATGTAGCCTCACAGTTTGTTGTTTCTGCGGTCACTGGATATTTTCATTCAATAGCCTGTGCAGCAAATGCTAAAGGGGTTGATGATAGTTTACAGGTAAATAATACTCATATATAGGCTTCCTAAAAGAAAGCGGACACCATCTATTGACTAAAGCTTTCACTATAAACTTTGGTCTTTTCGTTGATGACTTTTCTATTTGTTCTTCTTTCGACATTATAGCTTTAGTCACTCTCTGTTGAATAGGCTCCTTGTTGGTTGTTACAAGAGATGGAGATTATGGTGGGAATCTGGTCATGATTTCAATGAACTGCAGTTTGTACTTTCAAATTTATATGGAGATGTCTTAGCTTGTATATGATCATTTTTAATACTGTTGGTATGAATTTATATCATGATGCCTGCATTTTTTGCAAGGGAGAGGAGTGTTGTTTCTTATGCATTGTTTCCCATTTTCCTGATATGTTATTAATTGTGCTATATTTTTCAGGATATACTCCGCCTTCTTACCTTGTGGTTCAACCATGGAGCTAGTGCAGAAGTTCAGATGGCACTGCAGAAAGGATTTGCTCATGTTAATATCAACACATGGCTTGTTGTTCTACCTCAAATTATTGCCAGGATACATTCAAATACCCATGCTGTGAGAGAACTAATTCAATCACTACTTGTGCGAATTGGACAAAGTCATCCACAGGTGAGCATTTTCCGCTTGATGCTTTCCAAATTGATAAACATGATGTTTTAGGTGGGGCTATTAGATGGACGAACTGAGATATAAAATTGTTGAGTATGTGCATTGGATCTAGAATTCCATTTAACAATCCAGGACATTTTCAAATCAATTTTGCACTATAAAATGTTATTTGTTTATTGTTTCTTTGAGTTAATATTCTGTTGTATCTCATTTCTTCAAGCATGGATAAAAACTTCTGAAAGTGAGAAAATCCTAATTGAATTGAAGTAAAAAACACAAGTTCTAAAAATTCTTCTTGCAGTAACTAGATTTTGACTGCTCTATACCTAAAAGGTGGGAATCTTCCTTTATTCAACACGTGGAATCTCTTCCAACACATTCATAAAGTTTACTTTGGATGCACAAGTTTTACTTTGCATGTAGATTCTTAAGATAGATGTCTCTTAACTCAAATGCTTCTGGACCTCTGCATGTATTTGAGGAATTGATATCTTTGCAGGCTCTTATGTATCCTCTTCTTGTGGCTTGTAAATCTATAAGCAATTTACGTAAAGCAGCTGCTGAGGAAGTGGTAAACAAAGTTCGAAAGCATAGTGGTGTGCTTGTGGATCAGGTTAATTAAGTGTTCTCTTTGCAATCAATTAATTGTTTGTTGTAGTTTGGTTTATCTTAATAACGATCTTTTATATGTAGGCACAACTTGTATCGACGGAATTAATTAGAGTTGCTATACTTTGGCATGAAATGTGGCACGAGGGACTGGAAGAAGCAAGTCGTTTATATTTTGGCGAACATAACATCGAGGGAATGCTAAAGGTGCTAGAGCCTCTGCATAAAATGCTCGAGGAGGGTGCTGTGAAGGATAATGTTACTATAAAAGAGAGAGCATTCATTGAGGTAGCTATTAATATTATTGCAGTAGTCATTTCATATTTTTGCTCTGCGGTATCTGCTATCAGTGCATATGATCTTAATTTGAAACTGTTTTGATTTTTTAAGCACAGTTCAATTATTGAATTCTGGATCTTGCCTTTTTTTAGTCCGAATGTGCCATGTTTTTATTCTGAATCTTGAAACCTATTTGTAATTCTTGAATCGGTCATTTCTTGAAGCATCTAGCATTATGGCACTGTTTTGTTTATACATTTAGCTGATAACCATAAGCTGTTATGACTGCAGGCATACCGGCATGAATTGTTAGAGGCATGGGACTGTTGCATGAAGTACAAGAGAACTGTAAAAGAGGCGGAGCTTACTCAGGTATGATAGCTTGAGGGAATGATTTATGCGAGTTTTTATTAAGGTCTTTTCTACTAGTTAAGAAAACGACAAGCGTTTCTTGTGTGTGCTTGAACCTGCCTAGGAGTGGATGGTTTGGTTGGAAAATCTTTGTTTTTTATGAACACCATTTTCAGATTTGCAAACATGGATCTTTTCCTTGTTGCCTTTTATACTTTCACGTCAAAGCATCAAAAACATCAACAAATTTTTAGATTGCCACTTAGTTTCATTAGAGTACCAAAACCTCTTTACCTATGATTCAAGAGCCATTTTTTTCTTTCAATTTACTCCCTTTCTATTATTTTTCAAGTTTTTGTTGTTTGAACAATCCAAATAACATGCATTTGTCTTGCATGCAATCACCCTTGTAGGTTGCAGTTTAAGCCAAGTCCATTAAGGAAATAATTTAGGTGAAACTAGATTATTGATCTGTGTTAAGCTGTGGGTCAGGTCAAATTTTTTTTGAACGTAGGAAAAATGTTCAAATATTGTGAATTTTTTTTTTAGTGGAAAAATAATTTAAACCTTGTGGGGGTTGGCTTGATGTGACCTAGTTGACTTTTCAGGTTCACAAGCAATCCGGACGACCCATAAAAACGTAGTTTGACTCAGAAATTTTCAAGATGACATTTTTTTTAATATTAAGATAACAACAGTGGATTGACTTTGTTCAACCCGGTTTAACATGTAAAATCGGTGACTCGAGTTATAAGACTGATAATCTCATGGAAAACAAATCAAAATAAATTATAAAGCCTAATTTTCAATCAACTCAGTGCTAAAGGATGAAATTGAAAATAAAAACCTAAAAAAGCAACATGAGTTAACTTGTTAAACTTGTGTCTCGAAATATAAGATCAAGATAACTTTATAGAAAGAATATTGAAACAAATTATGAAGTTCAATTCTTGATCAGTTCAATGTTAAAGGATCTTGATCAGTTTAATGTTAAAGGATGAGACTTAAAAAAAAGAAATCAACTAAAAAAACACAAAAAAATGACTCAAATCAATCCGCTAAACCCATGACCTGGATCATGCCATTGAGAAAACCTCATAGAAAGAAAATAATAAAAAAACCTGATATAACCCAAATTAACTTGCCAAATCTATAACTCTGGTCTTGAGACTGAGATAACCTAATAAAAAGCAAATGATGAAGCTCAATTCCTAAAAGATCCTGTTGGATCTAATGTTCAATGATGAAATTTGTAAAAATTTTAATCAAACAAATGACACAAACAATGAGCCAAGTAATATGGGTTTAACTCGTTAAGCATTATTCTCGGGTCATGACACCAAGATAACCTTACAAAAATCAAACAAAAATAAATTATGAAGTTTAATTCTCAATCAAACACAATATTAAATCATGAAATAAAAAAAGTGTCAATTAAAAAAAAGAAAAAAAAATGAGTCAACAAGATTAACTTGTCAAACCTGTAACTTAGGTCAAGAGATGGGGACAACTCAATAAAAATCAAATCTAATGTTGAAGGACATAAGATCGAGATAACCTCTTGGAAAGAAAATAAAAAAATCACCTGGTTAATATACCAATACTCGTTACCTTGATCACGGGACTAAGATATCCCTATGAAAAACAAATCAAAACAAATTATGAAGATCAATTCCCAACTGACCCAATATTTAATGATAAAACTGGAAAAAAATAAATTAAATAACACAAAAAAACAACTTGAGATACTCAGGTTTACCTGTTAAGCACTTTTCCTAGGTCATAAGACCGGATTAATGTAATAGAAAGCTAATAAAACAAATTATGAAGTCTAGTTTTCAATTAATCAAATATTAAAGGATGAAATTAAAAAAAAAAAGGTTAAATAAGGAGAAAAAACCCAGTCAACTGGGTTAATTCACCAAACCCGCAATATGTGTCATGAGAGTAGGACAATCTAATAAAAAACAAATTTGATATTAAATGATAAAATTAAAAAAAAAAACAAAGGCAAAGGTTTTTTTTATAGGGCCGGGGAAAGTACTATTCATTACTACAGTTCTTTCCCCACATATTTTAGTGTATTGTTAATATACTCTTTCTACTCTCTCTAAATGCTGATACAACAACAAAGCCTTAATCTAACAAGTCAGGGCCAGCTACATGTATCCTTTTGCATTATTTGGTGTAATCATAAACCATATCCATCTCCATATTAAGGCTGTTTAAGTCATTTGAGATCACTTCCATCCACAATATTTGGTCTCCCTCCTCCTTCCACAATCCCCTTTTGATTTCTCTGACTCAGTGCCTCTAGTGACCTACTCTAAACATACCCAAATCATCTTAGTCTCATTTTATCTCCAATTTTCTGAACAGTGGAAAATTGGTTAATTTCTAATATTTCCTCTTTTTTGTTTGTTGCCATCAATCCATCTTAGCACACACATCTCAACCACACTCATTTTATGGGTATGCTGTTTTCTTGCCCGAGATTCACTCTTATACAACTTGGTTCACTCCTATACAGCATGGTTGGCCTACTGTGTCATGCGGAGCATACCTTGCACTGATAAAGTTTTTTATATATATATATATATTATTTGATGGAAAGGTAAGTTTTGAATGAAAATATTTATGAACGAAGAATGAGGAATACACCTGAAATACCAAGAGGAGGAACATCTTTTTCCATAGCTGAAATAATCTAGTCACATGTTAGGCTTACTTAGTTGAAGCTATGGATGGGGAAGTGTGCGCTTGTATCAAAACTGAGAAGAAGCTAATGATATGAACTATAATTTGAACAGGCATGGGATCTATATTATCATGTCTTCAGACGAATAGACAAGCAGCTTCAAGTCATGACGACTCTTGACCTGCAGGCAAGAATGATATATCTTTATGTTGATATTTAGCTTGTTATTGAAATGGAACTAACCATTCTCTGGTTGTGGAAAAATAGTCTGTTTCTCCTGAGCTGGTAGAATGCCGTAATTTGGAGCTTGCTGTTCCTGGAACATATCGTGCTGGTAATCCTAATTACAAGACATTAATTATCAAACCTCACTTTCCTGGCTAATCCTTCAACTCGGTTTCTCATGCTTCAGATTTACCAGTAGTAACAATAGCATCATTTGCACCTGAGCTTGTTGTCATAACATCAAAACAGCGACCCCGGAAATTGACTATTCATGGGAGCGATGGGGAAGATCATGCCTTCTTACTGAAAGGACATGAAGATTTGCGCCAAGATGAACGTGTAATGCAGGTAAACTATATTTTGCACTTGAGATATTTATTACTGTGCTCTGTTGTGCTAGATGTTACTATTTGGGTCTAATTGCTGGTTAATGCTAAAAATCCGTTGGCTGTTGTCAGCTGTTTGGATTGGTGAATACTCTGCTGGAGAATTCAAGAAAAACTGTGGAGAAGGATTTGTCTATTCACCGATATGCTGTAATTCCATTATCTCCAAACAGTGGGTTAATTGAATGGGTTCCTAATTGTGACACACTACACCAGCTTATTCGAGAATATAGGGATGCCAGAAAGGTACATTAAAGTTTATTCGTGAGTAATGGAGTGGTGGGGTGATGACTGTTGAAGTATCTGCCTTCTTGTGTTTATTATATGGTTATGTCGGTATTTTGTCATGAGACAGCTGCAATTGATGGATTCCTGTTTGTCTAAATCATTTCAGATCACCCTAAATCAAGAGCACAAATACATGCTCAGTTTTGCTCCAGATTATGACAATTTACCACTCATAGCTAAAGTTGAAGTCTTTGAGTATGCTCTTGACAATACTGAAGGGAATGACCTGGCTAGGGTATGGAATGAAAATTCATCTCTTCAATATTTAGTTCTTCCTCCCCTGTGGAAACTATTTCACTTTACCAAGTAATGTTATCTGCCAGGTTCTTTGGTTAAAAAGTCGCACTTCTGAGGTATGGCTAGAAAGGCGAACAAATTACACACGGAGTTTAGCAGTTATGAGCATGGTATGTGTTCACCTTGTATTATTGTTTAGCAGTCATGGATATATTATGTGTCTGCCTTGTATTATTTAACAGCTTTCTTAAAGGATTCCATCACATGATTAATGAATCTCTCAATGAATGTCATTATATTGCCATTCTAGCTGACTGGTAAGTTTTCCAAACAAACTTGCCAAATAATTGAATCGTGTTTTTGGTTTAACTTGAATACTTCACCGGGGATGACTTTTTGGCCATAATTTGACAATCATTTCTGATTCCATATAGTTGAATAGTGTCTAAAAGATTTAGGACATAGAAGCAGATAATCCCAAATCATCCGGTCCTTTATGCCTTTGAACTGTTCCAGATTATGAACAGGGAAATAAGGTCGTGATGCATCTAGTTGTTGGATTCGAAGTTTTAACTTCTAACCAAAGAAGTTGTTGCTGGCCATCTCATGTGCTTTTGTCTACTAGGTTTTTTAACGTTGCTTTGTTTCTATCAAATAAATTAATAAAGCTGCTTTGTTTTCATTCAGGGCTCCTACAATCTTTTCCTTTTAATTCACTCTCTTTATTGTTGAGTTTTTGATTTTTTGAAAACATGGTAATTATTTAACGCTAATTGCTTTTTCTCAGGTTGGTTACCTTCTTGGCTTAGGTGATCGACACCCTAGTAACCTTATGCTGCATCGCTACAGGTATATAATGACTTGAACAAATCAGAGGAAAGAAAAGTGCTAGTTTATGGGATTAATCATACTACTTATGTTTTTTAGTGGGAAGATCTTGCATATTGACTTTGGAGATTGCTTTGAAGCTTCAATGAACCGGGAAAAGTTTCCTGAAAAGGTGCATTCTAGAAAATACTGCATTATCATGCGCTTCCTAATGCACATGATGGTTCTTTGAATTTGAAATGTGGCAGTATGCTTAAAATTATATTTTCAATGTAGGTTCCTTTCCGTTTGACAAGAATGCTTCTGAAAGCTATGGAGGTTAGTGGTATAGAGGGTAATTTCCGCTCTACTTGTGAAAATGTGATGCAAGTTCTCCGAACACACAAGGACAGTGTTATGGCCATGATGGAGGTATGAACACTGAAGTTTATTTTTCTATTTAGTACTTTTATGAGCGTACTACATAGGGAAACTAAGATCAAATTAATTGCATGCTTTGAATATCTTCTGAAAGTCCACAACTGTAGAACAGTGGATACTGGTGAAAGCAACAGCAATCAATGAGTATACAAGAAGTTTAAAAATTTGCAATATTACAAATGATATAAGACTATTAATTGTGTGAAAAACAAGTATACGTGTCGTTTCATAACTTATAAGAAATTTATAGTGTTGAGGTAAATATATCCAGTTCAAGGAAGAAAAAAGGTAAAGGTTTCCAGTTGGTTAATATATTGGTCTGGTTTTCAATACAATGCTAAAAGGAAAATGTAGATTCTTGTTTGTTGAAATGACAATAAGGTAAGCCAATCCGGTTCCCCTATTTTTCAGGCTTTTGTTCATGATCCCCTCATCAATTGGCGCCTTTTTAACTTCAATGAGGTCCCACAAATGTCAATGTTCACCAATAGTCATGTCCCTGCTGTTGTGAATGCCGAGGAATCTGCTCCTAGTAGGGAGCTCCCTCAACCTCAACGCAGTGCTCGTGAGAGGGAACTTCTTCAGGTATCATATAGTATCTTAAATGCAGGAACCTTTGCAATAATGTTCTTCAATGATGTTTATATATTCAATTGGTTTTATGCAGGCTGTTAATCAGCTTGGTGACGCTAATGAAGTTTTGAATGAACGTGCTGTGGTTGTCATGGCCCGGATGAGTAATAAACTGACTGGACGTGATTTCTCCACTCCTTCATTTACTGCAAGCTCTATCCAACATGCAGTAGATCACAGCTCCTTAATTTCTGGAGATACTCGTGAAGTAGATCATGGCTTATCTGTTAAATTGCAAGTTCAGAAATTAATTATTCAAGCCACATCACATGAAAATCTGTGCCAAAATTATGTTGGGTATGATGCCAGTGTGCCTTCCCGCCTTTTTTTACTTGTTTTATGCACACTCAAAGTTTTGTAACAAGGTGGCAAACACTGGCCAGTATGTCTTTAAAGATGACATGCGGGTCAGTGTTGCTTTTGTTGGTATAACATGCATGGTTTCATTTAACTTGTTAGCAGAAATGACAGCTGAACGAAGGTTGCATTGAACAGTTCCTTTTCACTTTTAATTTCATCATAAAAAGTTTGTTTCATGTCGTTCTTGTCATCTAATTTTGCACTGATTGAAAGAACAATTCTACAAGTTAGCAGGCTTTGTTAACTAATGACTTTTACGTCTTACTTTCCAGGTGGTGTCCTTTTTGGTGAAGGGAAGCAACCCTGTTGTATGAAGTGTACATAGCTCAATCACGGTAGATCTCGAGACGTCCTGGTTGGCATTTTTTCTCATTGTAACTTCTGTATATAGATACCAGTTTGAAGCAACGAAAGTTGCATGTATTCTTGTATAGTGGAATGGCATTTAAAATGTATGGAATGACCATCATCCCCGCAGTATCGCTGCTATTTATTCTCCGCTGTGTATTTCATCCTTGTGACATTTGCAAGAATCGGAATTTCAGTTACGGTAAATATTTTTCGTTTGGTTTCACATGGGTGTCATTTATCATTTCCTCCCTCCCACCAAGTACTTTCTGTGACATCTTGAACTACGTAACTTCCTTGACGTGACCTATTCGCAAATTTAGATACAGTGCATGGCGTTGACATGACCATTTCAATTTACGTGGAAAAATATATATTTTTCCGTACTTTGTACTAAAGGATGCAAATTTGTATTTTGGTCTGTTATCATTGTCGTACTTTATGTAAATGTATGGAACACTGTATTTAGCGTCACTTAGATGGCATTGGCATGAAAGCCTCATATTTTGTCATGTTTTGATGTAGTGGGAAGGGAGATAGTAATTGGTATTTGGAGGTATACTTGTCTTGTGTTGCTAAAGGAAACGGCCTCTAACATTTTCCTGCTGTTTCTTGCTTAGAGAAAAACGCAGATCAAAATGAAAAATGCCACTCGTAGAACATCCGTCCAGAGATTCCTCAGTCTATGGAGGATTCGTTTGAATGCTTGGTATGCAAAGACAATGATTGGGTGCGCATGAAAGTAAGGCCTAAGCCTGTACCAGGGTCAAGTACCTGGTTTCGGCATTATGAAGATTTTTGCAGGTGTAGTATACTGATCTTTACATCTCCCGAATCAAAGCGGTGTTGATTGTTGTGACAAAACTTTAACGGAGGAGATGAATTCTGAGCTAAGATTTAAGTCATTGTTGTTTTTCAAAGCATGGAAGAAGGGCAAGCACCTGTCTCTTATATAGTCATCCAGTCGGTCTTTGGACATCCTTAATAAATTATAGATTCAATAAGCTCATTCTTTAAGTCCATAATGCTCAAAACCATCTAAGGAAGGAAGAAGCTGAATTTGAGACAAAACTTTAAAGCCTAAAGATTAACATTAACATTAATTAATTAATTAATAATAAATAAATAACTTTGTGGCTAAAACACTGTATCAAGACAATGAGAGATCATTGTGGAGGCTTTTTGGACTTGCATTGTGATTTTTTTTAAAAAAACTTAAAATCGCATATTTTTTGTTGACCTTTTTCTTTTTCAAGAAAGAACAGTCAGGCTCTCGATAAAAATTTTCATCCCAGATCTCTTATTTCTCTTAGTTTTTTTGAAAGAATTCCTTAAATTTCCCTAATCTAAAGGCAAGTAGGACTCTAATCTACCCTCGACGATGAAAGAATTGAAAGTGACTAAATTGAAGGAGTAAAAAATGCATAAAATAAGGTCTGCTCTGTGATGCTGAAGATGTTGTTATTTGCTATGCAGCTTCTGAAATGGATCACAAAATGTAAGAAAACCTAGAAAAGATACGCTTTTTGAAACCCTGAATCTTTTATGCTTTTTTTTTGCAATTTCATATTTGGATATGATACATGCAATTTTTTTTTTCATATATATTATGGATTTTTATTTCTGAGATTAATTTGCGATTTGAGTTCTTGGTTGTAGATTTCTTTTTTTTCGGATTTGCCTTTGTTTCTTCTTCGACCGAGTTTGATTTCTCTGCCAATTTGCTAGGATGGTTGAATTGATTTGTTTTGTTCCTTCTCCTGCCAGATACATATTTTCATGTTCACCTCCTTTCATCTTTCTGTTAGATCTTCTTATATATTTGTTGACTAGGAAGACAATCAGCACTTGATTTTAGATTGATGCTTAGATACATCGATGTATGTATGTGAGCCTATATAATCTCTATTTTTTATGTGCTACAACATCAACTGATGCAATTACATCTTCACTTTGTTTTTTTAATTTCCTGGGAGCTGTTTTTTTTTCATGAGAATTGCTTATTGGTTTGTTTTAGCCTGCCTACCTAAGGAGATTTATAGTTTTTTTTTTTTTACAAATCACGGGTCCTTTATATTTTGATATAGGAAAGAATTTTATTAAGAGATTGCTTCCTATTGATGCTTATATTTTTATGTGGCCTGCTCCTGTACCTGTTAGACATATGGAGCTTTCTATTGGAAATGTCTTGCTTAAAAGGTAGCATCTCACTTGCTCATTGTCTGTATTTTAAAATTGGGATATTTGAAGAATTTGTTTTGCCATGGCACCAACACCTTTGTAGACCTATATTTGTTGTGTCTTTTTTTATTTTATTTTAAAGAGCATTAATGATTGCCATTTTTGTTAACAAGCTAGCCCAAATAGTTTGTGTTATTTTTCTCAGCTATACGGTTGAAGATTCCACCTCTGAAAGTTACATTTATGGAGGCTGGCACAGTTTACTAGACTAACAATTTTTTGCTAATATGTATGTTCCAATGCTAGCAGCTGATGCAAGAACTACGTTCCACTAAGAAAGCAACAGTGAATGTAAGAGAATGAAATTAAACTAACCGGTTTATTGGTCTATGCGACTATATGCTATATAAAAATATTTAGAAAGTACAAACCTGAATTATTTTTTTTTAAAAGCATTACTTTTATGAAAGAATTTTAAAGAAATTAAGATATCCAGATAGTTTAAACTGCTTTATTAAGAAAAAAGGACCAAGATACTGTTGAGGAATCCATGTAAAAGATTAATTATAGGCGCCTAGCCATTAATCTACCTAGAAATCATGACTTATATCATCAGCATCACCCAACTCAAGAATCCAACCTAACTAATTTGAGGGACAGTTTCTTTTAGGTTATTAAAAATTTATATAATTATTAATTTTAAAATTTATATAATTAATCAAAATATATACAAATTAATTTGAATATCCACATTAATCAAAAAATAAAAAATTCCAGCCCAACTAGCTCTACCTCGTCCAGCACAGTCCCACAATGCATTGCTACTGTCATCTTCACACCGACACAAAACCACCACAACACCAGCCAAATCGCAACCTCTAAGCAACCCTCCACTCTTTCCTTTTCCACGACCAACACGGCCACAATCACTTCCACACTAATTGAAGAGTGTTATATATAATGTGTATTGTTTACAGAGCTAAAATAAAGAGTCGTTTGCAGAGAAAAGTGCCATGAATGGAAAACATATTTGTTAGCTATTATAGTTCAAGTGTTTTTTCCAAACTAACATAGGAGTTTAGAAAGTTTTGAGAAATAGCACTGCCAGAATTTATTTATTTTTGGATAATAGCACATCCATAAAAGATTTAAAAAACCATGAATGATAACTGCAGTTTTTTTTAAAAAGAACTTTACACTAAAATTAAAAATTGGAATGCTATTTTTTAAAAATCACATTTCCTACTTATTGCTTGTTTAAATACTCTAGTTTTCTCTTGTTATTTTTTAAAAACTCGCAGATGAAAACTAGTTCGATTGTGCTACTTTGTATTTAATGCTAGTTTGTTGATTTAAAAAAATAAAATTGTGCACACCCTGTCCCCGTCCCTTTCCCGTGCGAAGGGTCGGTGTTAATGTACCTGTCCCAAAGTTTTAATCTTTGACTTTCAAAATTGAATCTTGTTTCAAAAAACTACACTTTTTTTTTCCTTGAACTCAAAATAAACCATGGCAGTTTCTAGTGATTCAATGCTTCAAAAGGTCTTTGCAAAGAGCCCAACTTTTGATTCGAACAAAAAGGTTCTAGGAAAATCAGTGGGTATATCTGGTGGGGTAATTTCTTGCAATGAAAGGAAGCTGAAAAGTGAAGACAAGATTGCAGTAAAAGCATCGGCAGAAGCTGGTTTAAAGGGTTTGAAGAGTTATGAGGTGAACTTGGATCTGGGGTTTGATGTGGTGGCACAGAGAGAGTTGAGAGAAAAAGGGTTCTTGGGGATAAGGAAGACAAAGTTAGTGTGTACTATAGGCCCTGCTTGTTGTTCTTTGGAGGATTTGGAGAGATTGGCAATGGGAGGGATGAATGTGGCTAGGCTTAATATGTGTCATAACACAAGAGAGTGGCACCGTGATGTTATTAGGAAAATCAAGAAATTGAATGAGGAGAAAGGTTTTTGTGTTTCGGTTATGATTGATACTGAAGGCAGTCTGATTCATGTAGTGGATCATGGAGCTCCTTCCTCTATCAAAGCAGAGGTATCTAATTAGAATCGCATTGTTTATTTCTCTCTCTCTTTTCCATGTTATTGGAGTGGTGTGGACATTTTTCTTGTAGCTGTTACTTCAGGAGAATTATGAGTAGAATGCAGCGTCCCAGTATTTAGTTTCCCTTTAATTATGGAAAAACATGACTACAGACTATTTCTAATCTTGGATTATAATAATAATTTGTTGAAATGAATTTGTTGCAATCGATGGATTTTTGTTCTTACTTGGGCACCAGGAAGGTTCAGTTTGGGTATTTACAGCTAAAAAATTCGAGGGTTCTCGTCCGTTCACTGTGCAAGCCAACTACGAAGGCTTCTCTGAAGGTGGTGAATTTATTTTCTTGTTCACTGGGTCACTTATCCTTTAGTTAGATATATATATATGTTTTATAAGAAATTACAAAATGATACAATTGCTTTATTTCAATTTACCTCAATAGAATTGAATAATCGGCAGGCATCATGGTGGGTGATGAACTGGTTATTGATGGTGGAATGGCCAAGTTTGAAGTCGTTGAAAGGATGGGGAATGATTTGCGTTGCAAGTGCACGGATCCTGGTCTATTCCTTCCTCGAGCCAAGTTAAGCTTCTGGAGGGATGGGAAGCTTTCCTATCACGGTCTTCCAACTCTATCAATAAAGGTTTTATTCTCCTCTCTCAACAGCTTATATTGATTGCACTATTTCAACTTTCGCAGTCTGCTACCTGTTTTGCTTGCATGTCTCAAAATCCAAGAAATTCAGTACCTGTTTTGCAGAATCCTCCCCCCACTCTCCTCCCCGCCCCCTCGTTTACAACATCCTCTTTTTTCTTTCTCGTTAAAAGTTATATCTGCCTTGATGTAGCTAATATTACATTGCATATTTGTGAAATGGTGTTAATCTATGTCCCTACATTATACAAAGTTAGATAACCACATAGATATAACTGTTTTTCCCCTTCTATTTAGTATCTTCTGGAAAACGAAGTATGAAACTTAAAGATTGCTGTCATTTACAGATCAATAAGAGTGCTGGCAAAGATTGAGACCTTGGAGTCTCTTCAGAAATTGGAAGAAATTGTAGAGGCATCTGATGGAATCATGGTGGCTCGTGGTGACCTAGGAGTTGAAGTTCCACTTGAACAGATTCCAACAGTCCAAGAGGATTTAACTCGTTTATGTAGGCAGCTGAACAAGCCAGTAATTATTGCTTCTCAACTTCTTGAATCAATGGTGGAATGCCCAACTCCAACACGTGCTGAGGTATTATATGACAACATCTGTTGTAATTGAAAATTAATATCTTGATAGTAGCATAGGGGGACGCTGTTTTTCTGGAGGGAGAGAGAAACATCTAAACATTTTTTTTACAAGTTGTTTTCTTGAGAATAGAAAGCCGAAACATTCAAATTTCAAACCTTACACATCCGGTTTAAAAGCTCTGCACTAGAGGACAAAAAGAAAAATTCTATATGGATCTACAAAATCAGATAAAGAAGTGAAAAAAAAAAAAAAGGAACACCTTAATTCACTGTTTGGTCGTGAAAGATCTTTGAAATTCCATTCGATGTAGTCTGGAATTAAACAGGCGTGGCTTCCCAGTATTGCATCTCATGGAATGATGGCAGCTGATTTTTGTTAGACATGGCATGAACTTGGATCGTTGTCCCATTAATCTGAATGTGGAATGATTGGATTGAGAGGAACAGTAGGGTTATTCGGATTGAGACTTCTATTCATGAGATTAAACTGTCTTGTCTAAGGAGCTGTTTTGTTCTAGAGAGCCCGTGCATTTCTTTCTGTAAAGAAAATATATAGTCTTGTTGAAATTTTTTAAGACTTACTGCCTTCTTTTATTTGATAAGGTGGCAGATGTGTCTGAAGCAGTTCGACAGTATGCAGATGCACTGATGCTGTCTGGTGAATCAGCTATTGGACTACATGGGCAGAAGGCTCTTTCTGTCTTGCAGATGGTCAGCAGTCGAATGGAACTATGGAGTCATGAGGAAAACCGACAGAGTGCTCTTCATAACAGTCAGCTGGGCGATACGTTGTCTGATTGCATTGCTGAAGAAATATGCAATTGTGCTGTTCAAATGGGTATGATTTTCCTTTAACCTTCACTTACATTTTAGTACTTTTGTTGTGAAGCATCAAGTGGATAGATGGCATGACAGATGCTAATCCTTTTCTCTAAATATCTTTTCAGCCTTTTCTATTTTTTCCAACAAAAAAGTATCCTCTCAACATTCTCTATGAACTGTAGAAATCTATTGATGAAACAATAGCTTTCCTTAAAAATTACATGATCATTTGAACTTAGACAATACTGAGCCAAAAGTCAATTGATGTATTGAGTAGGCTTTTGTGTAGCACCTTAATGAATCTTTCAGTCAAATTATAACTTGGAGCAATCCCTTGGAGGTTTCGAACTGCTTCATATTCCCTATGTATAAGATGGTTAACTGGAGAGGGCATGGGATTTGTAGTTGTAGTTTCATTGATGACCAAATGTGTGTTTTAGTTGTTCTCGACGTGCTGCCATCCCTAAAAATACCAGATATGTAAGCAACTGGAACCCTTTGGGTTTTTGTAGAAGTGCAGTGAAATATGCTAACAAATGTAGTTCATCAATCATTAATGCGTGGTCTTTCCTTATCTTTTGGACATATAAGCACACACATGACATTAACTTTTGATGCATCACTCCAAAATATCCAGGCCATGACTATTTGGAATTTATGCCGGTGTTTTTTTTGTTCTCCAGCTAACAACCTTGGTGTAGACGCTATCTTTGTGTACACAAAGCATGGTGAAATGGCATCACTTTTATCTCGCAACAGGCCCTACCCTCCCATATTTGCGTTTACCAGTGACAGGAATGCTCGGATGGCTCTGAATTTGCAGTGGGGAGTTATCCCACTTCTTGTTGATTTATCAGATGGTATGGAAGCCAACATCTCAAAAACCATTGATCTGATAAGAACAAAGGGGATGATAAAAGAGGGAGATGCTGTTCTGCTGGTCTCAGATTTAACTCCGACACATGCAACTTCAACGACTTTCCAATCAATCCAGGTGAAGACCATTGTTTAGGAGAATTACTCCTTTCTGAATACTGTTTAGAACATGGGTGAACACAGAGGCTTTATTTTGATCTTTTTCTGCAAGAAAAATATGCTGTCAAGACTGAGTTTGGTAATCGAAAATAGACAATACAAGAAATCCACGAGGTGGTGTGAACAATACATGTCCTGTCCGTATCATCCAAACCATATTCGGCGTCTATTTGTGTACATGAGAATCATTATAATGTGAGTCAGAATCGGATCCTTCATGTATAGCCCCGCCATTCACGGCTATTGGGAACTTGCAAGAAAGATGTTGCCTGGTCTTAACAGGCTATCTAGCATCCATCCAGTTAGCCTATAAATAGTTTTATGCAATTACTTGTTTGATGACAGTACCTCAAACTTGCAAGTTTTATTTAGGTTTCAGACTATGGCCCTACAAGAACTACAAGAAAGTCGTGAAAAAAACTTCACACAAAAAAAAAAAAAAAAAAAAGTTAGCGAGGAACAAGAAACTCTCATATTTAAGTCAGTATGAGTGCAGAGAAACTCTTATAAACTCTTTGGGGAAGTTTGTATAAAGTAATTTGTACATAAAAAAAAAAAAAAAAAAAAAGGTTTGCAGGGCAAAGGCTTTGCTTAGGCGGCTGGAAACAAAAAAAAAAAAAAAAAAAAACTTTTTTTTTATTGAAAGAATCCTTTTTTTTTTCTTCTTTTTTCTTTTCATCATCAGTAACTAACTCTTCCTTGGCGTATACATGAATCATATTCTCCAATAATTACGCTACATAACAAAGATTATAATATAACTTGTGAAATCCTGTGCGTAAAAGACGTGAATTATGAATTTATTCCTCTCTATATGACACTCGGTTATCAATGTAGAAAGTTCCGTGAAAGTTTGACTTCCTTTCTTTCCCAGTCAAGAATCAATCACATATAAGTTCCAAGCTTTGTTTGAATTTGGATTGGAGATTTTTTTTCAAAGTAGCATAGGAGAAATTTTTTTTGAAAAAATAGCAGTCACTTTCCTGCATTTAAGCGTCTATGGCAGCATTTATTATATAACAGTTATAACATATCATTTGATTATAAAATTAGTTATAATTTTTATGGGTGGGCCTTATCATTATTTGCGTTAATAACATTTTTTTTTGAGTGGCTGTTGTTTTTAAAGCAAACCACAGCATGTAAATGTTTGATAATAAAAAACCACACTTTATTTAAAAAAAACTAAAACTATTCATATGAATAGAGTAAAATTTACTTATACTGTTCACTTAAAAAAGTAAACAGTGAAGGAAAAAAGCAACTAAGAGCTGTTTCGACAAAACTTGTGTTGTAAACGTGAATCATTGTTCATATGAATAGTTTTAATTTTTTTTTAAAATAAAAAAACTGTGCAGTGAATTATAAATTCACTAGCACTATTCATTTTTTTAAAGTGAACAGTGTAGAATTCACTCACACTGTTCATTCAATAGTTTAAAAAAAACGGTGTAATAAATTATAAATTCACTTGCACTGTTTTATTTTTTTAAATGAATATTTTTTTTATAAAAAAAATAGTTTAGAGTGAATTAAATTCAGTCACACTGTAATCTTAATTTTATTCCTGATAATATTTTATTTAATTTTATTGCACGCTCAAAAAATCATGGAAATTATAGTTCTTGTCGGATAAATTTTGTAAGTAATGGAATTGTAGATGATTTAATGGAATAATAAAAAATATTTTATATAAAATATTATTTATTTCATGATGTAATAGTATTAATTAAATCTACAATATTTAAATTTAAAACCATTAATATTAATATTAATATTAATATATATACATATATATTATATTTTTTTAATTGTGTTTTATTCAAAAAATTAGAAGGAGATCATTTGATGACGTAGCATTTGCAGAATTTGATTGCAATCCCAATTTTGTTATTGATGATATTTTTACAGGATGTTGTTGTGCGCTTAATAAACCATGAAAAATATAGTCCTTGTTGGATAGATTTTGTACATAATGAAATTGCACGTAGTTTAATGGAATAATAAATAATATTTGATATCAATATTATTTATTTCATGATGTAATAACAATAGTTAAATCTACAATATTTAAATTAAAAATTATCAATATTAATATGTATATTTTTTAATTATTTTATAATCTCAATTTGAAAAGTATTATTTTAACCAAACACATTAAACTATTTTTTGTTCAGTTTCAATTTCAACCATAGTTTTAACCAAATATATATTTTTCCAAACCAACCTCAATTAAAAATATTTTTTATAAAACAACTATTTTCAAACCACAACTATAACAGCTACTACAATATTCAAATCACAACTACAACAGCTATCACAATATTAAACACAACAATATTCAAATCACAACCACAACAACTATCATAATATCAAACACACTTGCATTTTGGTCGTTGAACCTAGAACACAACCTCTCTCTTTATGTGCTTAATGCGTTGGCCCTACCATTATTTGTTTTCTTCCTTTTTTATTTATTAATCCTTGCAAATCTTAAATCTCAAACCATTTAAACTCTGGCTTGCCTTCCCATCTCATCTCTGGAATTTTTTTTCATCTCCTGTTTAAGGTATTTAATCTCCATCTTTGTTCCCTTCCGGCTCTACTATAATTATATATTTGGTTTTGGTTTTTAAGTCTTTGAATTTTTCCAACCGAACTGGATCTAATCTAAAACTAAATACATTAAATTAAGTCCGATGCAATAAAAAAAATTCAATTTTTATTTTTATTTTTAATTGTGTTTTATTTGAAAAAATAGTGTTTAACATTATTCAATGACACTACATCAATTAGATGAACATCCCTTCATGACATAGTATTTGCATTATATACATATATATATATATATATATATATATTTTATAGTCTCAATTTGAAAAGCATTCTTAACCAAACACATTAAATTATTTTTTGTTCAACCTTAATTTCAACCACAATTTTAACCAAACATATATAAATATCAAAGCAACCTTAACTAAAAATACTTTTATAAAAATAATTTTTTTAAATCACAACTATAAAAATTATTACAATACCAAGTAATACCTTTTTCATGTAAATCATGTATTTACATGGAGGAGAAACAACATGATTGTGAACTAACCAGGGTTTTGCATCACAAAATTCAGTGTTTCAGCTGTTGCCTTCAATATCTTGTATGCCATGATTCTTCTGACAAATATATGGTGACATTTAAAGCAAGTCTACACAAATGAATAGATATTGTACTTATTTTACCCTAAATTCAGGTTGCAATGGTCTAAGATAATAACATGACTGTTGCAGATAATATCAGACTCTTTATCTTTATCAGATTCCTTCCTGTACTATATTTGGTTGTGTATAAGATACGGTAGTACATCAGACTCATTTCCCAATTTGTTTTTATATTTTAAAAAAAATTAAAATTTTTATATTTTTTTATTTTAAATTTTTAAATTTTTTTATTTTTAGATATTTTGATACGCTGATATTAAAAATAATTTTAAAAATATTAAAATTAATTATTTTAATATATTTTTAAATAAAAAAACATTTTAAGAAACAACAAAATAACAATCTCAATCTTTACCGGATTCCTTACCGTATATATTTGGTTGTATCAATACGGTAGTAGATATGAGATAAGCAAGTGACACCTGAGGAAAATAACCTTCTGTCAAATACTATGGCCACCTGCTTACCCTCAGTTCATGTTTGTAGGGAAATGAATCCTGTCAAGGATCAAGTTTTCTTACACGCTCTCAAATGAATCCCGTCGCTTTGTTCTTCAAGTTTCTAAACAGTAAATGAAAACCCTTCATTTTAATATATTATTCCTTCTTTTTCTTTTTCTTTTTCTTTTTCTTTTTCTTTTTGTTCTTGGCTTGCTTCATCGATTTTGTGGAGAGTAAATTGTGTGGCAATTCCTATTCCACAAAACATGGGCTTCACCCTACTTCTTAGCCACAAAAGCCACCCAACAGACACGTCACTTCTTCGCACGTTAGTTCCATATAACATCTACTCACTAAAATACGCCCACTCGTTCGACACAGACAACCGAAACCCACCTCTTGTCTTCACCACTGTGCCTTCGTTTCCCTAGAAACAAACACAAAACATTTCTTCTTCTGATTTTATTTTATTTTATCTTCTCTCTTTGAAAAGTGCTCTCATTACTCATAGACTCATTCTCTTGATGCCAAACGCCAACTCAGAATGGCTTATCATATCAACTCTCCCTCCACTCTCCATTTCCCCGTCAAAAAACTTTCCTGGGAAATCAAATTCCAGGAAAACAATTCTTAAGTTGAGAACTTTCTATGGCAGCTCAAGAAGATATTATGAGAAACAGCAAAAGTTTAAGGTCTTTTGCTCAGTCCGAGAAGAAGACAATAATAAAAGAAATGGCAAGTTCGGTTTTTGATACTCGTGTCGAAGTTTCGAACTTTATTGGTTGTTTGTTTTTTTATATATATTAAAAAGATAGTAACTTTTTGTTAATATTTTATGTTATTTGTTTGTGGGTTTGCTTAGTGAAGAGGGTTTTTGTATTTTTTTTTCAGGGGAAGAGCCTCCGGAGTCATTGTTTATGAAGGAACTGAAGAGGAGGGGTATGACTCCGACTTCATTGCTTGAAGAGACCAATAGAGGCAATTATGGAGTGGAGGATGAAATGAAAATTGGAGAGGAAGACTGGGGTTTCTCTAAAAGAAATTCAGTATCAACTGAAATTGATAAAGGTCTGTCTGATCAAAGGGAGAAGTCAATGGCTCTTAATAGTGAAGGACTTGAGGTTAATTTTGTTTTCTATGCTCTTGTTTATTTCTCAAAGTTTGTTTTTCCATTTGCTTATTTGTCAAAGAATTGCTTGAATGTTCTACTAACTATGCCATGCCAAAACTTGAGCTACAATCGTGGGAGAATTATTTGGTGTGTATACTTCCTTACCTATATGTAAAGGTTATTCCTTGCACATCTAAGCTCAGGCGTGCTAAGACTGGCTAACATTTTTCCTCTGTTCCAGGGATTAATTCCTCGGGCTAAACTTCTGCTTACAATTGGAGGAGCGTTCTTCTTGGGATTTTGGCCATTGATTCTCATAATTGTTGCATCTTTTTCTGCTCTCTACTCTGTAAGCTATCTTTCTGCCACGCTTTTGTCTGTTATATGTTACCATGGATCATTGCCAATTCAGTCAGCGCTCGTTTGTCCGAACCTGGTGCTGTATTAGGTTAAGGTGTTTTTATTTTCTAAAAATAGATTGTACTGTGGATCAGTGCCAATCCCGTTATCATTATTTCTACACTGACATGTTATTCAGCTATTTGAGATATGCTTTTTGGTGGAAGGTGATCAAGTTAGGTGGTGTATTGAGAAATGAGATCTGAAAGTGGCTGCTGTCATATAATGTGTTTATGTTTGGACTCTGTATGTATACTTGTTTTAAAAGTTGCCATTATTATGATTATACATAGGAATCGCTTGGCCATGAGATCAGACTCAGTTTATATACACAAACAAGAAAGGTAGCAAAGCATGAAATATTTCTTCAAATGTGGTTCATGACATGTTGTCGAGGAAGACTCAGCAAACTAGTGGCATAACATCAAATCTAACAATCATGTAGTTTGCTCTATAGCTAAGAATATTAGGCATCTTATACTGCAGCAATTACTTTTTGACCTTTTTTTTTTTTTTTTGGAGTTGGATGCCTGCTGGTTTAACCCTCTATTTCAATTTTGGAACATTCTATTACTAGGTTGAAAAAAAATACAGAAAAATTATAGAGAAGGCAATGAGTGGATAATTTTTTTCACTTTGGAGTTGCAAGTCCACTTCTTGTTAATTCTGCATGATGTCACATACATTCTTTTATAGCCATAAGGGGGGCCATATCTTTGGAAGCTTGATTCGAGTTTGAATTGAAGGTGGTTGAGATTTTGGCATTTATATAGCCTTGTAAATCTTCATGTGACCTTTACTTCTGTTCCCAGCTAGCTTCTCTTATTCTCTTTGTTTTGTGCTTAGTAAATCTGATATTGGCTGTTGATGCTGTAGAGAGACCCGAATAGTCCCTGACATCGAATTGGTTGCGCATAACTTAGAATGTGTCTCTCACAGAAAGCATGAATTTCATGCTTTTCAAGCGCGACGCACCTCTTAAACAAACACTCTTATTTGTGTGTCATGGAATCTAGTTACTGATATGTTTCCTCTTTTCCTGGACAGTGCTTTGGGTCAAGTTTCATCCACGACGGAAGCGATGCACCAACCTCGCCACCACAACATGTCGATCCATATGAACTGCTGGAAGATGAAAGAATATCTCAAATAGCTCCTAGTTTAAAATGAACCACCAAAAAAAGCTTATGTAAAACCAGATCCTTGATAGATTCTGTAGCATATAATGTCTGCCCTGGTTAACTCTTTATCTTCGTAAATGCTATCAACAATTGGATCTCCGGCATCTGTCACTATTCTCAATTTCCAGTTGCTTGCTGGTATGACAGGAAAGATGTTATTGGTCTCACTGCAGCAGTGTTTGAATTTCGGGGTATGACTTGCAACCATTAGATTCCTGTCGTGCATGCAGAATGTATTTATATATATGAGCATTAGTTATTTTAATTCGTTCAGGGTCGACGTGGTTGGGCGAAAATTTGAGTTGACTTTAGAGAGTATTTTTTCCCACCCGAATGAATTATAAGGAGTTGTGTCACCTGAAATGAGTAATTAATTGTTTCTCAACTGAAAAAAAAAAAATTGGTTGCATCATCAATTCAAATGAGATGTAGAATCAAATAAATCTGAAATCCGAAAAACACTTTTTATTGTATGCTTAAAAACCTTCTAATGCCATCTTTCATGCTTCAGAGACATAAATTGTGTTCCACAGTGTTTGAAAAATGCTCAATCCACTAAATCACATTCCATATAGAATAGTAAACAAGTCGCATTAGCTTTAATATAAATATAAAAGGGTTCCTTAAACACCTTAGGAACAGGACACATGGCACTGCCAAACAACAACTCATATCAAAGGGTCAAGCACAAACAGGTAATGCAGCACCTCACATGTACTCCTCGCCGTCTTCATCATCGCCCTCGGCTGATTCCGCACCCACCTCTTCATAATCCTTCTCGAGTGCAGCAAGATCCTCGCGAGCCTCGGAGAACTCACCTTCCTCCATACCCTCACCAACATACCAGTGAACGAAAGCGCGCTTGGAATACATGAGGTCAAATTTGTGGTCAATGCGAGAGAACACCTCAGCAACACTGGTGGAGTTGGAGATCATGCACACAGCCCTCTGGACCTTGGCAAGATCACCACCAGGAACAACTGTGGGTGGCTGGTAGTTGATACCGCACTTGAATCCAGTGGGGCACCAGTCAACAAACTGAATTGTACGCTTGGTCTTGATGGTAGCAACTGCAGCATTAACGTCCTTAGGCACGACATCACCACGGTACATCAGGCAGCAGGCCATGTACTTGCCATGGCGAGGATCACACTTGGCCATCATAGATGCAGGTTCAAAGGCGCTGTTGGTGATTTCAGCAACAGAGAGTTGTTCGTGGTAGGCTTTCTCAGCAGAGATAACGGGTGCATAGGAGGAAAGCATGAAGTGGATTCTAGGGTAGGGAACCAAGTTGGTCTGGAATTCAGTGACATCCACATTCAAAGCACCATCAAACCTCAGAGAAGCAGTCAGGGAGGAAATGACCTGCAATTGGCATTCAAAAAGGTCAGTTCAGTACCATCTTCAAATTTGCGACAACTACATAATTGAGGTTTCCTATATGAACTTGATTCGATATCAAGACCATGTAAACCATTACACCTCGCATTATTATTGATACATCCAATTACATTCCGAGCATCAATAAATCCACAAAAGCATCCCAAGCACGAGTAGATGATATACCTGAGAGATAAGTCTATTGAGGTTGGTGTAGGTGGGTCGTTCAATGTCAAGAGAGCGCTTGCAGATATCATAGATGGCTTCATTATCAAGAAGCACAGCCACATCAGTGTGTTCCAACAGGGAATGAGTTGACAGGACACTGTTGTAGGGCTCAACAACAGATGTAGAAACCTGAGGAGATGGGTAGACAGTGAAACCCAACTTGGATTTCTTTCCATAGTCAACAGACAAACGCTCCAAGAGAAGGGATCCAAGACCAGATCCAGTACCACCACCAACAGCATTGAATACAAGGAAACCTTGCAGACCAGTGCAGTTGTCAGCAAGCTTTCTGATACGGTCCAAGCACAGGTCAACAATTTCCTTGCCAACTGAAACAACAAAGACAATCATTAGAATCATAAACTCACAAGTCTTTAGAAAAAAGGAAAACGAACAAACAACAGAGGACACTTACTGGTATAGTGTCCACGGGCAAAATTGTTGGCAGCATCTTCCTTGCCACTGATGAGTTGTTCAGGGTGGAAAAGTTGGCGGTAAGTTCCGGTTCTGACTTCATCAATGACAGTGGGCTCAAGATCTACAAAGACGGCACGTGGGACGTGCTTCCCCGCACCAGTTTCACTGAAAAAGGTGTTGAAGGCATCATCCCCACCACCAACAGTCTTGTCACTTGGCATCTGGCCATCAGGCTACAGAAGTAACGCACAGACATTTATCAGCAACTCATATCAATAATAAATACAAAAATAAAATAAACTATTCATAATCTGCTAATATTTAGTGGAATATACAAAATATTAAAAACTAAGACTTTACGATTCAAGCATTCGTTTGCAAAGATATACATTTAGATCTAAGAAAGATCGATACACAATAAGAACTAAACTTAGATCTAGAAATATTAAACAAATTTGAAAGCAATGATAAACAAATATGACCAAAATGAGAATAAAAACTCACATATCCAATGGAAACCAAGCAAACAAGCCCAAAAATCGAAAAAATATTTTCACATCAGGTGAAGTTTAGATCTAACTAAAACCAAAAAAACAATCCGCAAATCCAAGCAAAAACACATATAAAACTCGAGATTTAAGCACAAAAGCAAATGTGTAAATGTATAAAGTATAAGATCTACAGAATGTTGGAAGATATGAAACCAGAATTGACAGATCTATCGAAACATACCTGGATGCCGTGCTCGAGGCAGTAGAGTTCCCAGCAGGCATTTCCGACCTGAATACCAGCCTGACCAATGTGGATCGAAATGCACTCTCTCATTTTCGCTGTGATTAAGAGACGAAAGAAAACAAAAAAAAAACAAAAAAGTAGATCTGATGGAAGAAAGAAGGAGATTTGGAACGAAAGCGTTTATCAAGACGCCTTCTGGGGAAGATTTTGCAGGGGATGGACTTGGGTGATGGTTATTTATAGGACAGACATTTGGGGATTTTTTAACCGGGGTTGGTTAAGATAGGGCAATATACGGCAATGATTGCTGACGTGGTGTATTTTCATTGTGTATGTATTAACTATCGTTAGGCTTTACGTCCCTTTCAATTATATTTTCAAATCTTGCCGCTCGAGGCTAGACTTTGAATCTTTGATTCAATCGGATGGAAGGGAGGAAGGGTGGATCAGCCTGGACGTGAGTGGACCTTACCTGGGCCTGTTTGGCTGTGACCTGTAAGTGGCTTTTTCCGGTCCATATTTAGGGGACAAATGCGCTGTCTTTTTATTTTTGGTGCATTTTTAAAATATTACTTAGAAAAAAAAAAGGAGGAAAATTAAACCCATTTTACCATGAATGCCCAAATTTTGTTGTCTAATATTAGAATAAAAAATGTTGCAAAACAAATGGAACTAAATTAAAGCCAATCCAATGGCAGCACCATCTCATGCAAGCAATTGAATCCTGGCATTGTGAGTTCTAACCATTGGATTTGCCCGCCCAAAAAGTTTATATATATATATAAAATACATTCTCGAATTTGCACTTTTGATTTTGAAAATGTAGTTGAAATTACTTTTTAAGTAATTTTTTATGTTAAAATGCATGTTAATGTTGTTTTTTTATTTTAAAAAAATTATTTTTAACATCAGAACATTAAAATAATTTGAAAACACTAAAAACATATTAATTTAAAGTAAATAAAAAAATAAAAATTTTAATTTTTTTTAAAAACGCTTTTAAAACACAGAAACAAACAAATATGCTTCTAACAAATGCAGAACATCAATAATGGTGCTTTGGTTTTTATAACTGATAAACTTAAATTTAATAGTTTTAAAAAACCCTCTTTAATGCCCAAAGATACACAGGCTAAGACGACGTGTTCGAGACAAGCCCCCATAAACTTCATCTTGGAAAACAGTTCAGCCCCAAAAGATTTAGCTTTAGGGAAGAGTTCAACCCTAACAGGTTCAACCCTGGGGAAAAGCTTAGCATCTAAAAATTATTTATTTACCACAAAAGATCTTTTTACTGATCCAATACAATTTAAATCATATTCTCCCACATCATTGGGTGTATAAAGTTATTTAAGGCCTACAATTTTTTCATCAACATTAATGTTGTGTAAGGGGTGTTTATCTTTCATTAATGGTATGAAAAGAAAATGACAGTTCAACCCCTCCATTAAAGCAACATAAGGTTCAAGACTATATATACCCCTTGAACCACTTAGATAAAGGGTTTACAATCTCTATTCTTTATTACATGTATATTTTCATAACATTTCTCTCTAAAATATCATTCCACTCTCTAAAAAAATACATATTAAAACATCAGAGAGTCCTCAAATCTATTAAAGGTGATATTTTACAAGTATTAAGCAACAACCACTTAACTAGGAAAAATTGATCATATTACTAAAATTAAGAGATTAACCGATTATCCAACGTATAAACCTTATTCTTAAGCTACTTTGATTTTTTAGGACTTTAAGGCTTTATTTGGGATTGTGATAGCAGTGATTGTTTAAAGTGCTTTTAACTTAGAAATGCATCAAAATAAAGTTTTTTTTAAAAAAAAATTATTTTTGACATCAACACATCATCTGAAAATATTTAAAAAATTATTTTAAGCAAAAAAAATTCAAAATTTTTAGGAACACCGTTTGTACCGCATTTCTAAACACTATTTTCATCAATTGACATCATTTTATGGAAACTTGATAAAAAAAAAAAAAGTCATTGATTGCTCTTCTAGAGGTGGTTTATTAACATCTTTAATCACCATCAAAGACAGATAATCAAAACACTTCTAGAATGGGACATGTCATGGGCCTGCCTATAATTGTTGGCACATTTGCTCCATCAAAACTTTAACAACTCTTAAATAAAGAGTATAAAGGGATTGACTTGGGCAATACCCCTACAACCTTCCCAGGGTGGGATTGACTTAGTCTTTTTAGTGCGATTATATAATTTACCTTGAAATGAGTCACCATGGTTTTTCTAGTGCGATTGCATAATTTACCTTGAAAGAGATTAATTTAACCATCATAGTGTGATTGGACAACTTTTCTTGGAATGGATGAATCTAAAGCTCCCTAATGTGATTACACAACTCTTCTTAGAAGGGATGGATCTGAAACCTTCTTAGTGCAATAACATAACTCTCATTAGAATGAATGGATCTGAAGCTTCTTTAATGTGATTGCATAACTCTCAATAGAATGGATGCATCTAAAGTCTCCATTGTGCGATTGCATAAATCTTCATAAGTTTGTTCCCTCCAACCCTTATAAATTTTTCTAAGTATAGGAGTAAATATGGGTTTGTCCTCTCCATCATTTAGAGATTTTACCAAGTATAGGTGTCGACACTAGTTCCCCTAAGCCACTCTCTAAGGGATGGACTAGAGGTCTCCCCGGTGCAATAGCATCACCCTCTTCGGGTTTACCTACACCCCTAAGAATTTTTTCCAAGTATGGAAGTCGACGTGGGTTCCCCTAACCATTCTCTAATAGATAGACCAAAGGTCTCCCCGGTGTAATAGCACTACTCTTCTTAGGTTTCCCTTATATCTCCTTTACGCATTGGAAAATTTTCTAAGTATGTGCATATACATAAATCTGTCACCTTTACCTTTTATAAATTCTTCCAAGTACGGGTGTCAACATGGGTTCCCCCGAGTCACTCTCCAAGGGATGGACCAAAAGTCTTCCTAGTGAAATAGCATTACCTTCTTTGAGTTTCCCTCCACCCCTTAGAAATTTTTATAAGTACAACATCGACATAGATCCATCCATTTTACCCTTTATAAGTTTTTCTAAGTATAGGCATCAACAGGGGTCTTCTCATTAGATTTCTCTCCTCCTATTAGAAATTTTTCTAAATATAGGCATTGGCATGGATCTATTCCCTTCGCCCATTAGAAATTTTTTAAAATATATACGATAATATGGACGCATCCCCTCTGCCTCTTAGAAAGATTTCTAAGTACAAGTTCCTCCTTCATGGGTTTCTCCATTATTAGAAGAAGAAGAAAATCAGTATGGGTTCTATTATGGCTCCCCTCTACTTGTTTATAAAGTCTTTCTTAACCATGATATATGTTCCTACACACGAACTCTCTGGTATATCACTTAAGGCTTCCACCCCTTTTCTCATACAAAGAAAATTCGACAAACTCATTATACCAAGTATTTTTACAAAGTTTTCACGTTTAAATCTCACAAAAATTAGAGAGGTTACTGATAAATTCAAATTTAACATACCTAAAAAAACCCTTGAAAGCCCAAAACACATGGTTTTAGACAGCATACTCGAGCCTAACTTTTATAAACTCAGCCTTAGGAAAGAGCTCAGTTCTCATAAGCTTAGCCTTGGAGAAGAGCCTAACTTTCATAGGCTCAACCTTGGAAAAATCTCAGACACTGTGGGCTCAACCTTGGGAATAACTTAGTTTTTATGGGCTTAGTCTAAAAGAAGAGCCCAATATCATAAATTTGGCTTGGAAAAAAAGCTCAGCCCTATAAATTCAATCTCGAAGAAAAGCTTATCATATAAGATTTCTCTATCTACAATAAAGGACCTTTTTACTGACCCGATACATTTTGAATCTTACTCTCCCTACATCTCTAGATGTATGAAAGTCCAATAAGTATCTTATTTTCATCAAATGAATATTGTTATATAAGAGATAATGTATAAAGATCTTCTAAGGAAGAATTATATTTCTATCAACATTAATATTATCTAAGTAATATTTATTATTCATTAATAATATCATAAAAAAAAAAATACTTCATTCAAGCAACATGACAAGTTTCAGGTTAAGAAATTATATATAACCATTGAACTACCTAGGCAAAGGATTCTCAAACTTTATTCTCTATTAAATACATATTCTTAAAACAACTCTCTCTAAAATATTATTAAATTTTCTCTAAAAAAAAATTTAATCAAGCATCTTAGAATCTCTAAATATATCAAATAAAATCTTTTCCGAGCACCAATCATCACCTTGACTTACAGGCACTAGTCACCTTAATTAGAAAAAAATAAATCAAATTATTAAAACCAAAAAATTAACTAATTATTTATTCTTTAATATATAAACATTTCTCCTAAACCACTTGAATTTTTGGTAACCCATCAATAAGTCTAATATTTTATCATTATATTAATCAGCACATGCTAGCGTTTACATTGTAAACATATAAAAGGGGTCATTGCCCCTTACATTCATATTCAATCTCTTTCTTTAGTTGTTTTCTAGTGCTCTACCAGTATCTACACGGATACACTGATCTGGATTCTGGGTCTATATGGAGGAAGCCGTCCTCACAAGAGTAGATTATTTCCACTGCAGCAATGGTTATTTTGATGTCTGAAACCTTCAGATGAAAGCTTTTCATCGTCCTTGATTTGGGAAGTTCGATTACAAGGATGCTTTTATTCTTGATGAATGGGAAAAATACAAGTGCATTTCCAACTCTAAGAACAAAAAATTAAGCTGCTGGCTGTGTGCCAGTCCATGCACGATGGTCATCATCAAGTTCATTTATTCTAAGATTACGCCTTTCTTGCAAATAGGTTACCCCAGACCATATACCTCGTATAAGTAAGATACTTACAAACACCATGCTTCCAAGGGTGCAAACCACCTGCATTTCAAACACCAACACAGAGAGGTGAATGACATGATATAACAACTATCCAGGCACTAATCCATCTTCAATTTTATAAAGTCCAATTCAATGATTCCAACCAGCATGGTTGGATTTTCAGAGACTACCGATTGTTTCGGGGAGGAAGGTAGGGGAGCTGCAATCATCCACAACTAGAACTTGGAAATGAATGCCCACAAGGCTCACAAATCAGCACTGCTGTATCTATAACAGAATATTATGACACAGTTTACTTACAGCAATATTTGCATGTACATGAACTCAAGGCTGGACTGGTTAAGTCAAACGGACCATACTCAACATTAACCCAAGCCATTAATTGTGGTCCTTTGCTTGATTAATCATTGAGATTCATTTTAAAGCATAATTCAATAATATGGTAGAAACTCTTGGTTCCTTCACAATTCAAACTTTCAAAACCTCAAAGCTTGGTTCAGATTAGTTCAAGATGTTGCACCAACATGAGCAACTATATGCCAGAAGGGCGTGCATTATCAGGAAATAGAACAGCAAATATCCAATGGCGTGGAGTGAGAGAAACACCAAGAACTATAAATATTGGGCAATTTCAACAATTCAACTAATCCATTTTCAATGATTTTGGGAATAAATATATCCAGGACATACACAACTGCAAAGGACATGCACACTTAAGTAGAATAACAAACAATTGAATCATTCTACTCGGAGCTCAAACTGAAAGATCGTGTATCATTAATATCCAAAGGATGTTATAACCAACATTATCGGGTGGATATGTGCCTTTTGAGCATGATTCTGGCAACACTTGGGTCAATGACTTTGGCTATCTGACACGGACAGAAACACAAAAAAAAGACAGCAAGCTGGAAAGACAGAATTGAAACCGAATAGAATTGTCACACAAAATCCTAATTTATAATCTCATTACTGAATGTCTTTTCAAGTAGTCTACCTCTTTAAGAGACAAGTCCTTAAATAAACCCAAAAGCTAACACCTAAACAAACTAGGAAACCTGGAAATAAAGGAAAACCAATAAAAGTACCAAATAAACTAGGAAAAATAAAATTATTGAGCAAAATATTTAATTTCCTAAACTTAATAGGAAAAAATAAAATAACTGAAAAAAAAATAACTTTTTTCTAAAAACCTTATGCATTGCTATCTCTCTCTTTTGTTGTGATGCATAGGAGATAAAATCCATGACCTGCCCTTTCTGATCGTTGAGCCAGTTAATCTAGACATTTTACTCCATGAATGGTTGACTCCAACTACCCAATCCTACAAGAAGAATACTCTTGACTCCAAGGTATCCCTCTATGTTTCCAACTCACATTCAGCATATATTCAGCTTCATCATTGCACTTAAATCTCCACATTAGATTCTTCTACGAAGCTTACTCTAAACACACACTGGAGCAAATACTGTACTTAATAGCATAAGAAACTAATTGTAGATTCTGACAGAACAACAACAACTGAAGTTCACCGTTATAATGTATTCAATAAGCATTTGGTTGCTCTAAAGTTAATAACAAAGGCATCTTCCAAATCAAATATCAGGTTAGATATTTGATGAGTTGTACAAATATGGCATTAATTAGAACTTAAAATCAGCGATTATACCAATTGAAATTGAAAACCACGCCAACAAGTAACATTGATAAATTAAAAAATAATAATAGTAAAAAATCTAAAATTACTAGCATTACCTCAAGGAAAGCTTTCAGAACCCACAAAAACGCCAGCAATAAAACTCCATTCACCGAAAACTCCACCTAAAAAATCCACAAAACGCGCAAATTAATCCAATAATAATTATAAAAAAAAACAGCTCCCCTTCATTTTCATCAAATAATTCAAGAACAGGACCGGTTAACAGCGATTACCAATTTAGTAGATATAGGAACAGGCAAAACCGATCGGACGGCCTTTCTAGCACGTTTCGATACCTTCTTGAACACATTTGAAATAAACCTAACTAGCAGATCCAAACTCCTATCCTCCTCCTCTGCTTCATCATCATCACCGTCGTCCTCGTGATCATCGGCGAAATCAGAGTTGATCGACCTGCTCCAATTTCGAGGATCATCTAAATTGGAGGTTCTTCTTGAAGCTTGAAGAAGAGAATTAGGTGATCTAGAAGAGTGAAAATGGAGAATAAGTTTTGGATGAGAAGGGATAGTCCGGGGGTTTTGGTGTGTTTTTGGAGAGAAAGGAGAGGGAGATGAGGTGTGAGCGACAGTAAATGACATAGCTGTGAGTTAATGCTTAGACATATTCTTTCAGCTAGAAGGCATGGATGGATGTTTGAAAGAGTTGGTTGCAGAGAGAGACAAGAAAGGTATCAGTGACTCTGAGTCCATGACGGCTCGGTCCAGAGGATTAAGATTACAGTCAAGTGACGATAAAAGTGAAGGGATTGTTCCAGCAACTGCTTCGAATAGATGCCGCGTGGCAGTTCCCTGTAACTTTTTTTGTTTTTGCTCTAATTGTTGATGTTTTTTTATTCTTTTCTTTTTAACAGAAGGGACTGTTTTTGCTCAAAATCATGGTTTGAAGGTTAATTCATGTAAAACGTGGAAAATAATTTGTATGAAAAATATAGTGTAAAAAATAATAAAATGTTAGAAAGCTTCCGTTTATTATTTTTCATTGTTTGATTATATTAATGAATATTAATTAAAATTTATTAGTTGTCTTTTCATATATATATATATATATAAAGAAAAGAATTAATTAATGTTGTGACCCATGATATAAAACAATATATAGTTTTATAAATATTTTAAATCTTTTAAGTGCTGTTTGTTTTAATTTTTAAACTAAAAACGTTATTTTTATGTTTTTTATATTTTTATAGTGTAGACAAATGAGCTCTGAGTTGTTTCTACTTGTTTGTAGTGTAGTTTTGTTTTTACAATAAAATATTTGTTATTGTTAAGTTTTTTTAACTACAGCTGGTTCTTTTTTAACTGTAGCTGGTTCTTGCGAGAAGCTTTTTTAAGTTATGTTTGTTTATGCAAAGTAATTTTTTTTAAGAAAGTGGTTTTTTTATAAAATAAATTTATGAAAAGTAAATTATTTTTTGATATTTGATAGTGTTATAAAAAATAAATTAAAAACAATTTCTAGTGTTTAGTTATGTCATAAAAAATAAGCTGAAAAATAACTTATTAATATTTTTTTCAAGTTTATTAAAATAACGAGGAATAAATTTTACAAATTAAAAAGAAAAAATCTAATTTCATAAATTATCTCAAATAAAATAAATAATATTCAAAATAATAGAGATCAAATCTAACATATAAAAAAATTAAAAGATGATGAAATTAAAATAATAATAATTACAATTTCATAAATTATTTCAAATAAAATAAATAACAATCAAAAGAATGAGGATCAAATTTGATAGATAAATAAATTAAATTAAAAAAATAATAAGAGAAAAGCAAATAACAATTATAAAAATGAGAACCGAAGTTAATATAAAAATCAAATTAAATCAAATTCTAAGGGGTGAAATTGAAAAAAAAAAGATTCAAAACAAAATATATAGCAATCAAAAGTTTGAGGACCAAATTTGTTATAATCAACAAATAATATGATATTTATAATTTTTTCACAACTTCTGGAAAGTGTTTTCCGTCCAAAATAAAAGGAAAAATACTTTCTTGGAAACCAAGACAAATTTTTCTTTGACTGAAAAGTATAGTTTTGAAACCCGGACATGCTCAACGGGTCCACCCGGGCATAGTTATTAAACCCGGCCCGGCGGGTCGACCCGGTGGCTGGACCGGTTCGGGTTTAATAAAAGACCGGCTGTGGCAACAGCCCGGGCAAACCCGGACGAGACCCGGGTTTTTTTTTTTTTAAATGTGGGATAAAAAAAAATTTGGTTTAAATATTTCAACTTAAAATGATAACATAGTATCTTTTCAATGTGGGGTTTGAAGCCCTTTCATATATATACTCTATGTTCACATGAAAAAAATTATATTTTTTCAATGTGAGATTTGAAACCCATTAGTATATATACTCTATGTTCCCAAGGAAAAAATCATGTTTTTTCAATGTGGGATAAAAAACCTTTTGGTTTAAATACTTCAACTTAAAGGGATAACATAGTATCTTTTCAATGTGAGATTTGAAGCCCTTTCATATATATACTCTATGTTCCCATTAAAAAAGTTATGTTTTTTCAATGTGAGATTTGAAACTCATTAGTATATATACTCAATGTTCCCAAGGAAAAAATCATGTTTTTTCAATGTGGGATAAAAAACCTTTTGGTTTAAATACTTCAACTTAAAGGGATAACATAGTATCTTTTCAATGTGGGATTTGAAGCCCTTTCATATATATACTCTATGTTCCCATGAAAAAAGTTATGTTTTTTCAATGTGGGATTTGAAACCCATTAGTATATATACTCAATGTTCCCAAGGAAAAAATCATGTTTTTTCAATGTGGGATAAAAAACCTTTTGGTTTAAATAGTATCTTTTCAATGTGGGATTTGAAGCCCTTTCATATATATACTCTATGTTCCCATGAAAAAAGTTATGTTTTTTCAATGTAGGATAATTTTTTTTTTTAATTTCAATACTTCAACTTAAAAGCTTAACATAATATCTTTTTAATGTGGGATAAAAAACTTTTTAAAATATTATTTTAAACTTTATTATTTATAATATGTATAATCTATATTTACATGAATTTTTTCATATGAAATATATATATATTTTTAATTATTACGGGTTAATCCGGGTCAACCCGGGTTGACCCATGAAACCCGAGACCCGGCCCCTTGGCCGGGTCAACCCCCGGGCCGGGTTTAATAACTATGCACCCGGGCATAGGACCGGTCCGGGTCTAAGTAAAAACCTGCCTGGGAGTTGGCCTGACGAAACCCAGTCGACCCGAGATCCGATCGATTCAGGTAGACTCGGTTGAGACCCGGATTGTTTTTCATGCTTTTTCACTGTAGCTTTGTAGAAGTACTGACATATGTAGATGTCATTGCATGCTTTGCACATGCTATATTAACCATTGAACAACAAAAAAGAGAAAATAAAAAAAAACCATTAAAGAAATCATTTGCATAAAACTCATCTCTTCAATCTTCAAAGTTCAAAGCTATATTATTATCAGTTGCGATTCGTGAAAAAGAGCAGAGGAGCAAAAGACTTCAAGGCAACCCATACCAGTTCAGATCTGCGAGCAGAGTAGATAATACTTCCTCCAGCTTCTCATGACTCTCCTTCTTTCTCTTACTCTTTCTGTTACATCATTTATGTTGATTGTGATCTCTTATACCACAAAAAAATAGTGAAGACGAAGCAATCTCGATCTGGGAAGAAGCCATAAGTCTAATAATGGGACATCACGACATAGAATAAAGTAAATGCAACAATTTTGTGCAGGTCATAAACGAGATACAACCCATTTTTCCAGGGAAAAAAAGGATGTATGGGGGGCAGGGAAAACCCAAGCGGTAATTATGGACCACAAAGAAACATATGAATCTTATTTTAGGATCCTAAACTAACCAGGGTTAGTAACCACCACCCAGCAATATAAGTCATGCCTTGGTTTTTATTTTCTAATTTTAGGACTTTATTGTAGAAAACATGTGTTGCCTTAAAAACGAATGGCATGGCTTGGCTTTATTTCGTTAATTAATTTTAGCAAGAGAAAAGAAAGACTGGTTTTTAAATTCTATTTTTTGGGTTGACCCGGGTTGACCGGGGTCAACTTTTTGACCCGTGACCCGATCACTGTACTAGGTTGACCGCATGGTCGGGTTTTAAAATGATGCTGGAAATATTTTTCTTTGATCAATATTTCTAATAACAAACAAATACAAAAAAATTTGAAAAATAGTTTTTAAAAAACCACTTTCTGCCAAACAATCAAGGCACTAGTGTTAAGCAGGGAGTTTAATTGTATAGCCAAGGTTAGCTTTGTATTTTTTCTTATGCTTAGCACTCGGTTTCCGAAACCCTCTCTTATAGACTTAAGGGAGGGAAACTATATTATAGCTGTAACGTGAATAAATATTTATTTTTAAATAATATTTTTGATATGTGTGGCTTTACTTAATATTTATTTTATTTTATTCATGCAATTTAATATGTATGTTTATTTATATTGTCATTTGATTTAATAAAAAAAATTTAATTAGTAAATTTAGCAAACACAATTGGATAAATATCTTATCTTACGATATTAAATGTCTTAATATACAACACACACGGTTTAAATTTCTTGATTTTTCTGTTTTATTTTTAGTTGTCGTTTATGATTTTTTTTCATTTATAAACACACACGATTCTAGATTTCTTTAATTACATGTATACATAAAAAATTTTATTTATTGTTTCACGTATAATTTTTTTTATTAATATAAAGACATATCAAAAAAGCTTGTGTGTACAATTTTATTTTTGAAAAAATATCTTTATTTAAAATGATTTTTATTTATGATGCTATTATTTTGTACCAGGACAACAATGTAAAATTATGTTGGTGAGAAGAAAAATGGACAGGATAGGGATCTAAATGCATATTGAATATTCGATAGTAAACTAATAGCATTATACGATAAAAGAAGTCAATGAATTGCATTTTTTGTTACAAAAATAAGGGTATTAAGTTAAGATTTTGGTTAAAATGCAAGGACTGAATTTGCTCCACACATTTAATAATTATTTTTAATATATACTCAAAGACTTTGGTATTTTGTTGTAGCAATGAACTTTGAAATGCCTTGATTTTTTACAGTTTGATCCTTAATATTTGCTAAAAGACCTTCACATTTCACTATAGTAATGAGTAATGAAATACTTTGGTGTTTTACAATTTTGTCTTTAAGTTTTTTTTTTTTTGGCAACTTTATCCTTTAGTGTGAGCCTAAGAAATTGGGCTTGCTAAGCCCATGGATCTGTAATTATAGTTCGGCTTTTTATAACTCGTTCACACATCTATTGTGCTTTTAATTAATTTTTTTTTTTAAAAAAATTACCTAAAAATTTGTAGTAGTATTCGAGTGCATTAACATTATTACCTTTTTGTATTTTAAAACATTACATATCAAGCAAACTCTAATAACCAAATTTTTTTGAAACTCAAGGTGTTTGAGACTGCTTTTTAAAGTGTTTTTTATTTAAAAATATATTAAAATAATATTTTAAAAAAACATTTATATTTTAATAGCAGCACATTAAAACAATTCAAAAACACTTAAAAAATTAATTTTATTTTAAAAAAAAAAACAATTAAACCACTCTATACAACCTTTATATCTCATCTTTCTCTTCAATAGAAGTTACTCTCTCCCACACTTCACCTCATTTTCTAAAGGACATTAAAATAAAAAAAAAAAAACCAACTTTACAGCCACCACAAAAATAGTCACCTCAATCAAAATCCAATATAAATGAATTTTGCACACTATATCTCATTAAAAAAAAACCAAATTCATAATCCAAAGGGTCTCTAAAATTTAAGATATGAAAATAAAAAACCCAAACCCTAAGTCACCAACTCTATCATTTTCAATAAAACACAAAATAAATTATTTTGTTTACATAATCAAAATTCAAAAACCAAAAATTATAACAAAAGCTAAAAGGTGCGGAGAAATCACTGTAAATCAAGAGATGTTTTACTATAGATTGTAATAGTAATTTCACTTTTAATTTCTCATCTTTTCACAAGCGGATAAATATTCTTTTGGCTTTCTTCCACAGTTAAGGTTTTTCTAATTTCTAAGTACAGTCAAATAACACTTTTAGCCTTAGAAAATACAAAAATAAGCTTTGCCTTTGGGGGTATTTTGGTATTTTTACAAAAATAAGGATCATGGGGGCATTTTAGTATTTTCACAATATTTGTTATTTTTAAATTGAAAAGTTATGGGCGTGTGTTCCTCGTGCACCAACAAGTGGGCGGCGCACACGCTATTAAGGAGGCGCGTAAGACGCTTCCTCATGGCCAAATCTGGTCATTCTCCATTTAACTGGATGCGCAGTTATGCTCTCTTCCTCATGATGTGACACGTGTAGATAAATAATTGTTGGATTGCTGCCGGTGATTGATTGTTTGCGTTTTTTATTTTCTTTCTCTATCTATCTTGATAACTAAAGTGTATAATTGTCCTCTTTGCTTGTTATTTGTCAAATCATGCGTGGTTCTCGTAGACCCAGGCACGCGGGTCTAACATGGTTGCCATCACCAAGCATCTTAGGTCTGTCATGGTTTGTTAGCCCACACACCTTGGGTCTAGCATGGTTTGCCAGACCCATGGCGTGGGTCTGACATGGTTGTCAAACCTAAACGCCTAGGCCTATTAGACTCTCGCCTGAGTTAAAAAAATTTAAAATTTTTCAAAAGCATAATTGGATTGCAAAAACAAACACTATCTCGTTCAAGCAGAATTTATTATTTATATGCAGTAGAACTTAACTGCGAACTCTTTTTTTGTTTATGCAACTTATTTTATAAATTTATTTCCTGTATTTAAAAATAAAATTTCCTTTTTTGCATGCATTGTGGATAAAAATATTAATTTTATGTTTCCATTTAAGTGTTGGATAGTTTTTTAAAGGATTCATGCTTTTTTAAATTTGAGATGTTGTTGCATGATCTAATTGTCAAAGTTTGTTACAATGAGAGTTTATTCTACATTATAATTATTAGTAAATACGAATAGTTATATATTCGGGTGACCCTGCAGAACCCGATAGAGACCTCTCTTTTTCATATTTTTTCAGTTGGTTACTAACTCATATTAAAGTTCACTATATAAATACTAGAAGAATGCTTTATTTTTTCAATGTGAGATTTGAAGTCTATATACACACACACACACACTCTATGTTCACAAGAAAAAGTTAGGTTTTTTCAATGTTGGATAAAAAATCTTTTTGGTTTAAATACTTCAACTTAATAGGATTAAATAATATATTTTCAATGTGGGATAAAAAAACCTATTAAAATAATCTTTTAGCTTATGTCAACATGTATTTTGTCACAAGGTAAATTTTTCACTCCACAAATAGACTCGTGTGGCAGCCTAGTCCCCACTAGACTCAGCCTTTCCTCAGTAATTCCACTCGTGTTTGCTTAGTAACTAAGTGTTTCTCCCACCTAAGAGGTTGTCCCCACTTTTCCAAGTTAAAAGACAAATGGAATACACAAGTAGAATAAGTTAATCAAAGAACATAATAAAATTTATAGGAACTCTTTCCCAACATTTATTAATCTCGTAAACAAAGGAATACACTATACACAAAGATTGCATGCTACACCAAGTTTACATGCATTATTTCATGCTCTCACAACCAAGAGCTGCAATAACTATTTATATACAAGCATTTACAGGGCACAATTTCTATTCCTACATTTAAGGAAGTAATGGGACACTATCTCACCCATGTTCACCCATGAACATAGTGACCCCATTATCTAACAAGTAGTGGGTAGTTTTCCCCCATGATCTTAATGGGTTGAGAGCATTTTCAGCCATGCCCCATGTTTTATAGCACATCTCCCATGTTCTTGGACAACTTCCTCCACTAACAATCATGGCATAACCACCCATAACCACTTGCATAACTGCCCATCCTTGTTGTCCATGTTGTTGATGTATCTCTCGCATGCCTTGGATAGTCTTTCGTCCAAATTTCAGATCATGCCAAGTCAAACCCATAACTTGCACAAGCTGTTGCGCATTGTCGAATTCGCATCTGCGTGCATGTTGCGAATGTTCGCGATAACCCTTGTTTTCATTAGCCTACCCCCTGAAGAATTTTCCTGCCTAGCTTGGATAGTCTAGTGTCTAACCCATGTTCGTCAAACAATCTACACTGCCCATTTTCACTAACGAAGCTATAGCTACACAAATCTGCATTGCTAAGTTTTCTCACTGTTGGCATGGTTGCCAGCACCTAAAACACTATTTTAGATAGCTTGTCGAAGTGTGCAACTCATGCACATATGACACTGTTATAAACCACCCCAACCAAAAAAACCCGACACCCTCATCAGATAGATTTGAAGTACCCTTGCATCATATATGTTCCTTGTCACAATCCATGTTTCTCCTACAAAACCTTTAGCTTTGCTCACATTCAACAACAATTCAACCTACCGAATCTTCGTCAACCTGTTTCAAAGCCAAGTTGTGACATAATTCTATTTTGGCTTTTTAGTTTTCCACAAATGCCAAACATCATACTTGCAAGGATGTTTTCATGAAGTTTAGACACCAATCACAAGCATCCTAGGTATCCATCCCTCTTCACAAAATACATTCACACAAAATCACTTTGAAGAACCACATGAGCTCCCATATGAACATCTAATTCTCCAACCGTTCTGCGTGCCAAACCTGCAAGCATAAAATTTAAATATTACTTACTTGTTCATTGTACAACAATCAACTTTGTTTCCATCACCATGATTTGTCCATCGTCAAAGTTCCGGAATTCCAATTCTGCCTCGCCCAAGGCAGTTTAGCAATGCCCAAATCCTTCTCGACTAGGTTGGCCCCTCATCACTAACTCTCCTACTCAGTGTTAAGCACATGTATAGGATTTACATGTGTCATTCCTTTCCATCCTTCTCCACAGAAATAGCACTAAGTTGTGCTTTTAGCGGGCACTCCCTCACAAAATGATTTCTCTTGCAAATGAAGCATGGTAAATTTGATTTTGAACCCTTACCATTGGCCTTCCCTTTTGACTTTCTAATACCAGCAGCTTGTTTAGGTTTCTCCCCACCAAATTTCTTCTTATTTTTTTTTCGTCCATTCCTTTTCAGAATTTTTAGCATTCTCATCGCTGTCATTTGGCCTCAAATCCACTGACTCGTCAGCATTAGCAATAACATATGAAAAGTCTAAAACCTTTTGCCTTCGCAATTCCATCTGCACCCATGGTTGAAGTCTTGAAAGAAATTTGACCAACTTGTCCTCCTTGGACATATTATCAATATCAAGGATTAAATAACTAAATTTCTTCATATATTCCATCACCGACCTATCTTGCCTCAACTTCTTTAAGTCTTCCTCGCAATCCAGGATGTGTTGTTGGGAAGAAATTGTTCTTTCAACTCCCATTTCAGAATCTCCCTTGTCTTAACTTTTGCTTGTCCAGCATTAAGATCCTATTTGGACCTGGTCCACCACTATAACTTAGCATCTCCTGTGAGATACATCATTGCGATGTTCACTTGCTCATTCAAACTGATCGTATCCCTACTAAAGTACTATTCCATATCCCAAAAAAAGTTCTTAAACTCTTTGGAACTCCGTACCCCGTTAAATGGTTTCAGTTCCAGAACCTTAGGTTTAGAAATACCTATCCCAACAAAAGTGTTTGCCACAGCCTTTTTCAAGATGGCAACTACTTCCTTCGCAGCTTCCAACCTATCACTTGTTTCTACTGCAAGACTAATGTACAAGCTTTCAGCCTGTTCAACACTTTCAATGGCTTCCCTCAACCTGTTATTGATAGAGCGTTGTTCTTCATCATTTAGAATTAGCTCTATCAATTCTTCTAGTTGAGTCAACCTTTCTCGGATTGCTTCCATAACTCTAGGCATACAAAGTTCAGCCACCAATTTCACAAATTATCTCAACGATAGCTTCAACAAATCAATCCTTCGATTTGTCCAAAGAATAGTCTCATCGTCCTACTAAGAACACAACCACATTCTGATACCAATTGTCATGGGGTGAATTTTTTGCTCCATAAATAGACCCATGTGGCAGCCTAGTCCTCACTAGACTCAGCCTTTCCTCACCAATTCCAATTGTGTTTGCCTAGTAACTAAGTGTTTCTCCCACCTGAGAGGTTTTCCTCACTTTCCCAAGTTAAAAGACAAGTGGAATACACAAGTAGAATAAGTTAATCAAAGAACATAATAAACTTTATAGGAACTTTTTCCCAACATTTATTAATCTCGTAAACAAAGGAATACACTATACACAAATCCATATGTGTGCTATGCATAAAGATCACATGCTACACCAAGTTTATATGCGTTATTTCATGTTCTTACAACCAAGAGCCACAACAACTATTTATAGACAAGCATTTACATGGCACAACTTCCATTCCTACATTTAAGGAAGTAGTAGGACACTATCTCACCCATGTTTACCCATGAACATAGTGACCCCATTATTTAACAAGTAGTGAGTAGTTTCCCCCCATTATCCCCCATGATCTTAGTGGGTTGAAAGCATTTCCAGCCATGCCCCCATGTTTTCCAGCACATCTCCCATGTTCTTAGACAACTTCCTCCACTAACAATCATGGCGTACTGCCTATAACCACTTGTGTAATTGCCCATCCTTGTTGTCCATGTTGTTGATGTGTCTCTCGCCTGCCTTGGATAGTCCATTGTCCAAGTTTCAGATCGTGCCAAGTTGAACCCATAACTTGCACAAGCTATTGCGTGTTGTCGAATTCACATCTGCGTATAGGCTGCTAATGTTTGCGCTGTTGAATTTGCATCTACATGCTTGCTGTTAATGTTACATATTGTTTCTTAATTTTTTTTCATATGAGAATATTAAAATCTCCAAAAAAAAATATTAATTTTTTCAGGTTAACCTATGCTAGGCCAGGCCCAAAAAAACATCACACCCACGCCTGAGTATGACAACAATGTCAGACCCGCGCTTGGGTCTGGTAACCACACCAGACCCAAGTGCCTGGGGTCTGGCAAGGCACGTGAGTCTGACGTGGATGCTAGACTGAGGCGTGAGTTTGACATGGTTGCTAGACCCAGGCGTCGCATGGTTGCCAAACCTATGCACCTGTGTCTGACATGATTGTCAGATCCAAGTATCGTGAATCTGGCATTACTACCAGACCCAAGGCATCTGGGTCTGGCAACCTGTATCTTGAATCTAGTAAAGAGTTGAATGAAAGTTTAAAAATTAACCCCCTTATTTAGATTTAATAATACTATTAAAATATTCTTACTACTCATAATATTTTTTTAGCATTTAAAAAAAAAAATTGATCTGTTGCCGAGCATAGACTAATATAATAGTCATTCTTCGAGCACCTCACCTACATCCAGCCGACCAACCCACGAACGTGCCGCCATGGGATTGTGAATTATTCAAACCTGGCTGGACAACCCATCTAGGTTGTGGCTTCATTAGTGACAGTGGCTCCATTAATGACAGATCAAATTTCTAGTTGAGATTGGATGTTCAGGGAAGCTAAAACCCAGGCATCCAGATGCTAAAAAAAAATCTTGGGAAGTATCCTTTATAGTTTGGGCTTGTCTTATGGAAATTGAGACCAAAGAGCATCAAAAGACATGATATCATCCACAACAAGCAGAAGTAACAGTTGCGTACCACGCACATTGTATAACCTTAACTTATAAGATTTGCATGCAAGACAAAGATCTCCAAGCCTTGGGATGAAGGGAAGGAGTTCGGGATTATTGAAGTATTCAATAAATAAAACATTGCTTTTCTTAACTACTTTTTTTTCCCTTTAAATCTCATAATTGACCCGGCAGGGTTTTGGACTAGTTATATTAGGTCGCTTGAAACTCGACCAGATCAACACCAAGTTTTGTCGGCTAATTTCTTGGCTGATTCACTTGTCAACCTAGCAAGTTGCCCGATCCCGAGGTAATCCTGTATAAATAAAAATAACACTGTACAACATCAATCTACTTGAAGTATGTAAAGAAGATATATAATCTACTTGGAGCATGTAAAGAAGATATAAGCAATTTTTTCAAACATTTTGAGTAATTTATACAGTCATACAGGTAACCTTTCACATATCACCCCTGAAAAAAGGGTCACTGAGGAATGGGCTGGAGAATGTTCCTCCGCCGTTGGGGAAAAGTGTGAGGAAACAGATAAGACCGAGAACAACGCCCCAAGCAAGCCTGTCATCTCCCACAGGGGTGATCTCATCTTTAGCAGGTATTTCTTCTCCACCCCGGAAAAATGTTGCAAACAATCCCCAAGCCAAACAAAGGACACTGCCACTTAGACCACCAATACCAAGCAAAAGGGATGTTGCAAAAGACAGCAAAGTTGCTGTATTTCTCCCATACATAGCTTGAGCTATGCGGCCTCCTTCAAGTCTTCCACAGGGCAACAAGTTCAAAGAAGTCACCACCATTCCTGCAGAAACATAAGGTTGTTATGACTTGGATAAACATACAGTTCTCTTTTTTTACGGGGACCTTTCCAGAAAGTATCATGATCTTCATACCTATGCTCAACCTTTTTCATGTTTATGCTCATACTTAATTTGCCAAAATGTGAGAGAAGAACAAAAATGCACTACGCATCTACTACCTCAGTCCTCTCCGCTGGACAAAATTGCCTAATCTAATATCCATTTAGATAGAATATGCAAACAAATCTAGATATAATTCAAGGAACTCACCTAAAAGTCCAGCAAAAGCAAGGGGATCAACAGGAACCCCCACACCCTCCACTGCATAAGGCAAAACGTTCCCAAGGTCATCTGTATAAGGTCCGATGACAAACTGGATGAAAGAAAGCAAAGGGTTGTTGTAGAAGAATTGTGGCCTTATATACCTGCAAGCAAATGGTTTATGTTATTCTAAACGAATCTGACATTGATGAAATTCATAGATTACGTTGACAATGTATCACCGTGGGACACGAGCAACCTATCAAATCAAAGAGTGACGTACCAGCTAAATTCTCTATAGCTTATCATCACCACATCATGGTGATTTCATAATCAAATTTGAAGTGAAATTACAAAAAAACATAGTAAAAGGAGATATGGGGTCGTAAGAGAGTATTTGTAACTCTTTAGATTTAGCTGAAAGGAAATGTTGCATAAGACATAATTCTTCAGTATTTTTTCTACAACTGAATACTTATTTCTCTGGCTCTCTCAGAAGGGAAATATAGAAAGCTTACAGTGCATTGTCACCGCCATTGAAGCTACCATCAGTCACGAAAGCAGCAATCGCCAGCACTAGAGATGTCAAATATGCACTTGCTGTTCTTGCCACTGGAATATCAAAAAGGGCCTTCCTATTTGGAAGCAGGGATTCGTAATTGTTCATCACTCCCAAGCATCCAGTCCAATTGGATGGAACAAGAAATGATGGGCTGAGTTTGACATCATAATGAGCTGCTGTTACTCTTGTGGCTATCTGCCAGAATAATGAAAATATCTTTCATGCAACTGTTTATGTTCAACAGAAAGTTGCAATTGAACTGCAGAAGACTCCAGATTAGATGAAAACATACCTCAGAAACTCCCAAAATAGTGAGGAAGCCACCAAAAAGAGGAGCAACATCAGCAATATAGTCATCAAAAGTTGCATTTGGCTTCAGGAAGAAGCCACTCATCAAAGCTATCGTCCCAAAAGTGGCCACACATAAGACTATAGCGCTGATATAGCCCCAAGGTGTGCTCAGCTTAATTGATTCGAACTCGAAATCCATCTCTGACTTGGGTTGCACCACACAAGCCTTGAAGAGCAATGAATTGTAAGTAAAAGGAAGTTAACAGCAACAGTAACAATGTTAGTCTCTGATTGCTAGAGAGAACATTAATTCATAAACATTGTAGGAATATGACTGTTTTCAAAAGACATCCATGGAGTGTTTTAGACCCTGGAAAGCACTTGATTATGGTGGAGAAAGAGGGATCAAGTAAGAAACCAACTTCATGAATCTTTACCACTGACTGGATTCAGTGGAAGATCCTAGACCAGTAAAGTAATGCCTTTAGCAATACGGCTCAAACTACTTTGGCAATGTCTTGCCCAGTTTGTTGGTTCATGGTTGGTTGATACTCATATCTAACCATCAAAATAAAGCTTGGGGCTAGGGTCATGAAATCCAAATATGTCCCTCACAAAGTTGTGGCATGCTCGATTTGCTATGGTTTAGATGAGGTGAAGAGTCAAGATGAACAAGCAAATTGCTGAACTAAGCAATTACTTATTTCTAATTAATAGACATTAGTAAATCTTTAAGTCAAGCATAGCTCTGGTGTAGACTATAACATTGCTTAAGCGTTCCAAAAAGAGGGCCTAATGAAATCAGTCGTGCACTATTCGTTAAACTCAATTGAAGACCTACCAGTGCTGAAATTAGCTCATTTATCAGTACCTGTTTTGTTATGTCATCGTTCTTTTCCTCCATGAACCACACAACTACCTCCCGCCCTGCTGCTTCAGATAGCTTTTTCTCCAGTTTAGGAATGACCTCTTCAATGGGTTTCCTCAAATTCCCAATAAAAATCCCCCCATCACCAAATCTTCGAACATCAGTAGCAAAAAAGGTGTCAAACCCGAAACAGCTCTTTAACTGCCATGCAAATGTCAACAGAATAAATGCATGTTAGAAAAATCTTGACATGTTTAATAAGAAGCCTCCTAATCGATGATCAAACTTTTCAAGAAATATAGAAGCTGGAAGCTATTATCTCATCCATCGGCTTGCTTTTTGACACCAATACAAAATTTAAGGTCAATTTGAACTATATAATTTGAGACAATCTAACTGATCAGCACATATATAGTCAGCAGTAGCAACTCCTATTAGCGGTAAGATTTGTTCTAATCACTTCATTAACTTAAAAGTGTTTTATCAATTACAATAACGTTATATGGATTGAGGACAGCAATTTGTCCAGACACCAACTTAAACAATCAAATTAAGAACCAAAAGACAGTACCATCACTGAGATCAACAATAAATAAACAGAATTACCTTATTAAGATCAAGAGCCCTAAAAGCCTCCTCGGCCTTCTCCAACCTCTCTTTTTCCCTAGTCAAACTGTCACGAACCAATCTATTAAACAACCCCACAATTGGGTTATAACTGCTTTCCCTATCAAGTTCCTTAAGCTTTCTATCAGCCCTTTTCTTCTCCAGCTTTATTGCTGCCTCTATGGAAGGATTCCCCATGAACTTCTTGAACTCTTCATCAGTCTTCCAGTCCATTTCTTGTTGTTTCTCTTTTTCCTTATCCAATCGATCACTTTCTTTGCTCAATTCCACTTCTGGACTCTCTTTTGTTTCACTTTCGGTCTTGTCAGTAATCACTGCGACTGGAGATGAAGAAGTCTGCTCACTTTCTCCCTCATCTTTAGCAGAGGACATAACAGGCTTCAAATGATTTTCTTTTGTAACAAAAGAGAATGAGAGGCTGGTTCTTCGTCCAAATGAGTGTCTTTTACGAAATGAATGCCTTTTGGCTTCAGTTTCTTGCTCATTTCTGATGGTAAATTTAAGGGGCTCTCCTGGTTTGTTTTTAGAGCATACAGAAAAGCAAAGGTGTGTGTTTTGGGCAAGGCGGTTCGTGGTTAAAGAACATGAGATGCCGCTGCATGGGTTGCTTTTAATGTTCTTATTTTTGATAGTGCATGGAGATAGAGAAAAATGTGAAGAGGTGGAGAGAGTTGCCATCGGTGAAGTTGAAGCCCAAGGAATTCATAGTGTGGAAATTTAAGGATGGGAGCTTTCTGAATGGAGCGAGAAGGGGGAACTATAATAGTCTAGAAGGTTGGTGAAGTTTAACAGGTGGATAGGATATTGAAGATGGTGACAGAATTTTTTTGACCCCGCAGAAAAATCCATAGCAAGATTTTGTGTGGTTGATGAGTTTCAAATTTGGAACTTTATTTATTTATTTATTATGGATTACAGTGTTAGCCATTTCAAGGAGAGGAAATCTTAGTCTAGCAAGTACTTATTGAGTTATTTCTCTAAAAACCTTCAATTAATTTGTTTGCCTGTGGCATCTTGCCAGGCAGCTTACGAGCTTGTTGTGGTTAGGTTGGAGAAGTCCTTTAATGTATGTTTTGATTATAGTTTTCAGACATTAGTCAGTCCTTTTTTATGTTTTGACTGAATTATCTAGATTAATTTTTTTAATTAAAATAATATTATTTTAATAAATAAAAAATCAACAAGTTATAATTAAGTTTTTAACCGAGTTATCATATCAATCCACCGGATCACATCGGATTTTTTCTTCCCTTGTTTTTCTCTAACCCAGCCTAGTTCTAGTTCTAGATTGGTCGGGTCTAAAATCAACCCACCAGACTAGATTTTAAAATTTTGAATTTGATAATACCCTGAAGGAAATTTTAAACATATTTTAATAAAAAAATATATTAAATTAATATTTTTTTATTTTTATTTTATGGCATTTCTAATGCTAAGGTCATTTTCAGTGTAATGCTAAGGTCATTTTCAGTGTAATAACTAAATGAAAAGTTAAAAGGAAAAGACAATTTTTCTTTGCTTTTATCCCTTAGTTTTATAACTAAAACAGGAGAGTTATATTGAAGAGCCAAAATAACATCTTTAAGTTGGATATTTGTTTTTGTATGTTGGTCAAAAAAGTTGAAAATTTATTTAATATATTTTTATGTAAAAAAAAAGGTTTTAATTGGAGTTATAGTGGTTAATTGCTATTAATAAATAGTTAAATTAATATCAAATATATTAAAATACAATTAATTTTTTTAAATGATTTTTTTTTCATTGGAGTGCATATATGAAAAAAAAATGCTATATTTATTCTATTTAAAATATCATATTACTAATTTAAGTCTTTTAAATAACTTCTCCTCTTGAAGATGTTTTAATGTTGAAGTCAAAACAAGGCTTGGCTCATCATCCCCTATTTTAACAACTCAATTGGGATAACCAAAATAATAGCTAAAATTCTTCTTTTTTTTTTTACTGGAATGTTATTTATATGTATTTCTATAAAAATGCAAAATCATAACCAAATCAGCCATTATTTTCCTTTAAAAAAACAAGCAAGAACATGAAGCTTTCCTTTCTCAAAGTCATGCCACATCTCTTTGTAATAGTTCCTTCTCTTTTCTGTCTTGATTTCAAGATAGGTGATTTCATTAAATCTTACCCACTTGAATCTACTTTACTTTTTATAATGACTCCTTTTTTTATTATTGTTTTGTCTTGATATTGCCAAAAAAAAGGGGGGTTAATTTTCCATTATTTTATTCTTTTTTTGTTAATGTTAAACGAGTATACTTAATTTGTTTTTGGGTTTTTCTTTGATTTCATTTACTCTTGGTTTTGTTGCTGATTCGATTCGATCGAAGAAAGGATGATGATTGTTGTAATCTTCGTGAGGAGCTGCTCTTGTATAAATTGTTTAAATTGAAAATAATAAAGAGTTGGTTTAAAGGCGTGGAAACACTATTTTTATGGTGTTTATTTGTCCCACATGTAGACAACACCTCCAGTATATAACTAAGCCCTTTACACCTCTAAAAGAATAGGAAGAGAAGATAAAGTAAAAAAATAATATTTTTTTATATGTGTTCTTTGTGTAATAACAAATTTATTAGACTTAAAACATTATAATAAAATATTATGTCTGTTAATATTATGACTATTAATGAAACTATATGATTGTTAATGAAACAATTATTTTTAAAATTAAAATGAATAGTTTCTATTCAATTTTATTACATCAGTCATAAATGTCAAAATTAATTATAAAAATTAAAGGAATAAATTCAAAAAATAAATTAATCTCACCGATATATTAAGTTCCAAGTGTCTTCTTTTGATATTGTAAATATCAATATAATAGCATTAGAAGGTCTACTAGGATAAGTCATCCACCATAGCTTTCATTTAATTTACTACACAATAGAAACCTAAACTTATAAACACTTAGGAGGGAGTGTTTGATTCCAATGTAGGATATACATATTTTTCTTTTTCTTTTTCATTTACAAACTACACCAACAAACATTCACTAGTTTGTAATGAATGTCTTTTCACTTGATATAATTATGCTTATAAGAAGATATTTTGCAATTTAAACCTTTAATTAGTGTTAGAACTTTAATCCTACTAAAGTTATTGGTGTCCACATATTAAACCAAAACTTTTGTTGTAAAATGAAATATACTACACACACAATATTATCCAAACTCTTAAAAAGACTTATAACTATTTAGCACCATTATGACTGTCGCACGTGTGCGGCGGCGCGGCGATCGTCCACCCTCAAGGAAAAATCGGAATATTTATTCCCGACAAAAAAGGGAGAGACAAGGAATTCTTGTCTCTATAAGTGAAAATATGGACTGGGAGTCGCCACCTAGTATTCTGGTTACTAGGAACCTTAACTGGTCTTTAGAGATCGGGTACGGAGACTGGTTGCGTAAATGGAAGGTATTAGCACCCCAACTACGCCCTACCTAAGGTAGGCTGCATTGTTTTAAATGTCTGATAACATCTAAGGTCGTGTTTGTGGTTTTTTAATTTTAATGTTCGGAATACGCATTACATGTAATGTCATATCCCAAGTTCTATTAATATATATATATATATATATATATATAAAATTAAATTAAATATCCGGAATATGTATTACGTATAATGTCATACCCCGGATATTAAAAGATAAACAAAATAAAATTTTTGTTGTTTTTTTTGAAATTTTGGCCAATATTCTCTTGACTTTAATAAACTGGTTATTAAAGCCAAAATGCATGCTAAAACATTGATTTTTTTTTTTGTATGAAAAATACAAAATGATTTGTTTTTTTTTTTTGAGACATTTGGCCGTATGCATAAAAAAAACATTTTTTTTTTAATTTGTTTTTGTATTCTTGAAAGTCGAAAACCGGGTATTTCAGTACCGGATTTGTATTTTACGACATAGAAATATTGTCCCATATTACATAAAAATGACATAAAAACTACGCGGAAAAATTATAAATAAAACAAGTATTTTTTATTTTTTCTTTTTTTATGGGCCGGGACGAAAACGGTGGTAAAATGATAGAAGAAAATGTGCCTTTTTTTTAAAAAATAAAATATAAAAATTATAACAAAAAAAATAAAAATAATAATAATAAATAAATAAATAAAAATATGGGCCGGACCCAGCCCAAATGCATGGGCTGGGCCAACCAAGCCCGTTTACAAGGGCTGGGCTGAACGGCCCAGCCCAGGCCTAAATGGGCTGGTTACTGTGCATCAGCACAGTAACCAACCTAGGCTGCATTTTGCAGCAGAACGTGAATTATTCACGTTCTGCATGCAAGTGCAAGCCGGGGCAGCAGGAGAAGAAAATGATCGGGGAGCAGGAGGGTACCTGGGGCGGCGTCGAGGCGGTTCTGCTGGCGGAGGTGGTGCTGCTGTCGCGGTGGTTCCAACGGCGGTCCTCCTTTTTCCTCTTTCTCTCTGTTTTTTCTTTTCTTCCCTCCTCTACCGCTTCTCTTTCTTCTTCCTTTTGTTCTGTTTTTTTCTTTTGTTTCTCTCGTCTCTCTACTCTCTTTCTATCGTTCAATCCTTCCCCTTCTCCCTCTTTTTTTTTTTTTTTTTTCGGTTCCCTTCCCCTGTTTTTATAGGAAAAAACAGGGGGGACAAATTGTGGTGGGGCGGCCACTGTTGGCCGCCCCTCCACTATCCGTTCAAAAGGAGGCAAGTGGGCTGGTGTGGTAGGCGTCTTATTGCGTAAAAATGGGGAAAGAAGTTAGGCGAAAAGGGAGAAGAAAAATCTTCTTCTTCCCCTGCCTCGCGCGTCCAGGGGAAGAAGAAGACCTACAGTGCCGTCAAAACGGCGCCGTTTTGGGCTTTTTTTTTTTTTTTTTTTTTTTTTTTTTTTTTTTTGCAACAGTGAATGAAACGGCACCGTTTTGGTCAAAACGCGCCGTTTCATTTAAAAGAAAAAAAGGCGCCAAAACGCGTCAGATTTAAATTTCGACCCTCCATTTGCGCGCGTTTTGCATTTTGGTCCCTGGTCTCGGATTTCTTCAATTTAGTCCCTAATTGGCCATTAAACTTCAATATTTATGCAATTAAGCCCCTGATTTGACCAAATTAACTTCTAAAAAAAATAATTTGACCCCAGAAAATTAATTTCTTCCAATTAAAGCCCAAAATAACTCCAAAATCAATTGTTTTTGCAATTAAAACCTCTATAAATTCAATTAAACCCTTCAATAAAATTTAATTGAGTCCATAAACTTCTAATTTTTGCATTTTTCTTCCTCAAATTGAATTTTCTTTATCATCGGGGCTCGCATCAGTCAATGATATACTGTCAAATTTTTATTTTTATTTTTTTGAACATCCTCAATCAATTTTTGAATATTTTTAAGGCGTTCTGGCATTTTTTTTCACTGTTATATTTTTTTGATAATATATTTTTTTTTGAATTGTTTTGAAAATGTTTTAGGTGAAGACCCAAAAATGGGTTACAACAATGACCATATGCTAAAATCTCATTTTCATGAATATTTACAAGAGAAAACCCTATCTCTTGTTGTTACCTAATTTTTGACCCACCTTTTTATTAATAAAATTTTCGGAAAATCCAAAAATAGTGAAAAACAACAAAAATCAAAAAAATATATGTTTTTAATATATTTGCAGTGTTTTTAGCATTTTCAACGTCGTCTAACCAATAATTTAAATTTTCAAAGGTTTTTGGAACGCGTTCGACGTTTCACGCGTCATTTTTAAAATCATTGATTTTTCTCATTTTGAGTCGGCGTTGATATTGCTCGTTTTTAAAAAAAAATACAAAAAATTAAGAAAAATTAAATTTATAAAAAACATAAAAGTTGAGGGACTAAGTTGAAAAAAAACTAGCAACATTTTCCTATAAATAGTGGTCTCCTCACCACACTATGAGGGGGGTCATTTTTGTAATTTTAGGGAGAGGGAACCAAAAAAAGAAAGAAAGAACCCTAAAACAAAAAAAAAGAGACTTTTCTTCTTCTCCCTCACCCGAACAGCCGCCGCCCCCTAATTCCCCTGCTGATCCAACTTTTTTTTCTCTTCTTCCTCCACCACCGGCCACCCGAACAACCGTCCTCGCCGAAGGCCAAGCAGGCATCCGATCCCTGTCATCTTCCCCTCTCAGCTGCTCCCTTCTCCAGCGCAGCCACGCCCCTGCGCCTCTACGCCTCTGCCATCGGAGAGCCACGCCCGTCTCCACCGCGGCTTCAACGACCATGGACGACCACCGCCATCTGAAGAGGAAAGAAGGGTCGGCGATCTACCCGATCCAGCGGGTAACCGACCGCATGAGTCGTCGATGAGCCACTCTCCTCTCCACACCGAAGCTCAGCCGCCAGCATCCCCTTGCACAAACCGTCAGCCACCTGAACAGAGAAGGTGAAAGAAAAGGGAAAGACCAGACCCAAAAGAAGCTGATCGGAAGACGGAGCAGATCTGAGATGGAGATGAAAGAGCAGATCGGAGAGGGAGAAAACGAAATAAAAAAACCATTGCTTGTTGCGTTTTCTTGGCTTTGCAGGTGGAGTTACTCCCCACCGCCGGTGCTGAAGGGGAAAGGAGGAGAAAACGGCTCAGATCCGTCCATTTCCAGTTGTTGGCGACGGCGCGTAAACCCACGCGCCTCTAGTGGCGGTGGCGCGTGAGACAGACGCGCCGTCACTGTTGCTACTTTCCAGAAGGACTCCCCTGCAATTCCTGGAGTTTTTAGGGGCTATTTTGTAATTTAAAATTTGTTTGATGTAATTTTTTTATTTGGTTTTGAATTTTTTATTTGTATTATGTAAATGTGGATGTAAAAGAAAAAGAAAAGAGAAAGTGATAAATAAATAAAATAAAAGGAAATGTTTGTGTGTGTTTGTATGTTTTTTTTTATGTATGTTATTGAATAAATAAAAAATGAATTTAATTTATATGCACAAATATCTAAAGGACAGATAAAAATCATGTTGTATTTTCCATGAAAATGTAGAACATGTATCTACATATAGTCTGGAAAGTAATAAAAAATTTATCAAAGCCTTATAATTGAGCTAAAATTTTATTTTTAATATCACATCAAGTCCATGAAGCTTGAAAGTGAATGTGGTGTGTATTTTTGTTTATGAATGTTTTTTTTTTATTATGATAAAATTGCAAGAATAAAGAAGAATTTAATATTCTAATTTGCTCACGGATAAAGAATTATAAACTTACATGTAAGTTGTATTTTCTAAAATTCGATGAAAGAACAAAATTTTTAAAACTTCTTTAACACATCAAGTCCATGAAGCAGCTTCCCTCAGGTAGGGTGTGTTAGGGGTGCTAATACCTTCCCTAACCACAACCAGTCCTTACTCGCGATCTCTGACAAGACCAGTACATCAGGTTTCCTAGTAGCCCTCAATGAATTACTAGGTGGCGACTCCAACAAACGAATTCAAAGCAAACGCAACAAACGAGAAAAATCGCAAGCCCCCGATGTCGCGCGTGGAATTTTTCCAACGTGCGACAGAATGGCGACTCCACTGGGGAAGGTATTGTTTTCAACATTATTGGACTAAGCTTTGTATATTTGATGTGTTTATGTTTTTGCATTTTTGTCTTATTTTATTTTTGTTTTATCCATGCATTTTGTAGAATTATCTCATGCATCATATAGTTAATTTTTTTTTTAAAGCACACACAAGCTTCAGGTTAGGAGGGGGACTAGCAGCTTACCTTATGACTTTTAGTCAAGGTTTAAGTTTGTGTAAACCCCAACTCTTCGTTGAGTGCTTAGACTGGTAATAGTTGGACACGTGCCATCTCACTGCCTATTGTCCCCTATATTGCCTTCAAGAGGGCAATCACTGGGACAACAAGAGACCCTTTTTAGAGACCAAGTAGTAAACCTACCTTTTGTCTCACTTAAAAAGAGTAGAACCTGCCTTTAGGATGTATGCTCCGTATACATTGTTTTGCATCCGAGCAAGCCCTTCTTGAAGCATCTTGAACTCCAGACTTATGGGTGACACAATGACCGTCGCTCAGAAAATTTTCATTGTAGAGTTTGTGCAAGAATCAAGATTCTTGTTCCATCATACAAGAGTTACAACCATATTGTCACCCCTTGAAGGGTGAGTTCATCATATAGATTACATATTCATACATTTATCATGCATGTACCGGGTTGAAAGGTAGGTTCCCCCGCACAAGTTGTGCTGCAAGTGATTGAAGAAAGGATGGAAGTGAAGAAAGATGTCAGATAGAGGCTCATTATCAGATTGAGGTTGAGAGCATCAAAGGTGAAGTAACTAGACTCAGATCTGCTCGAACAAGTGTTGAGCATCAAATGGAAAGAGAATGTCTGCATAGTCTTCTGTGGGAACACTGCTTGTCCACGTCCAATTGAAGCTGCCTCTCCTTTTCAGTCATGAACAACATCAACAATGCCTTCAGTCATCAACTATTGACAACTCTGGTTCTTGTCCAGTTGCACTGATAAGTGTTCATCGCCTCCACATCATCTAATGGAACCAAACGACTACTAGCCTCCAATACATGGTGCATTAGTTTTCTTTGAAGTTACCCTAATTATGAGCTCAATTCCAGTTCAGCAACACAAGATGTTGGTCTAAAAAACCATGATTAGACACTGAACTTCTACATGGTAGAGCTCTCTCTGTAGAGATTTATTTGTGGATCTGCCAATGGAAAATACAAAAGGGGATGTATTTATTACATATGCTTTGAAACTTTTTTCCCATCAGTGGCACGAGCAAAAAATTGTAGTAGGCAGAGGAGTCAGGCCTGGTCTGAAAATATGAGTGGTCGTCGAACTTCAACATGGCAGAACTCTCTCTACAAAAATCTATTTATGATGCTTCAAGTTGAGAGTGCAAGAGGGGATTTACTAATTGCATATGCTACAAATATTTCTCTCATCAGTTTCAGCACGAAAAAACTATAGCAGGTTGAAGAGCCAGACTTGGTTTGAAAAACATTGAGCAGACATCAAACTTCAACGTTGCAGAGATCTCTCAACAGGAATCTATTTATGGATCTGTAAATGGGAAATCCAAGAAGGGATGCAGTGGTTTCAGATTGTCCACAATTTTCTCCTACCAGTATTGACATTAAAATGCAAAAGTGGTTGTTTGTTGCACCGTCAGTGAGGAATCAAAGAGGAAATAGAGGAGTTGTGGATTCATTAGTTTCTCTTCCAATTTTGACAATATGTGATTCCATACATTTTTGTTTTTGCGCACTGCCAGGATTACCTAGTTATTGAGAGGTTTCCAACAATCCTAAAACAACAACAACATTGGAAGATTGACATGAAGTTGTGTGGATTGCTAAAAATTGAACAAGCTATCAAGATGAGAAAGATTGAAGGTTCTGCCAAGGATTCTAGAGAAACGATGAGAGATGAATCAAAAGAAGACTCTGACGGTGGAAAACCTTAATTATGTTGGTCTAACCAAGTCTTGTTGTATCATCGACTACTCCAATGTCTTTGCCAAAGATAGACATTTTTTTGCTATGTGGGTTTATTTACCAGATTCTAGACTTTTGCTAGACTCCGACAAATCCCATGCAACTATCATTTTCTAGGTGGTATAATCCAGACAAGAGATGTGATGTCATGGTGGGGTCCTCGGCCATTTCAATGGAACAGTTGCAAGAATTTCAATTGAGCAGTTGTCATGTGAGTTTATTTGCCAGCATCTGCTAGATTCCAGACTTTTACCTGACTTCGACAAATCCCATACAACCACCATTTTCTAGGTGGTTTAATCCAGACAAGAGATGTGATGTCATGATGGAGTCCTCAACCATTTCAATTGAGCAATTGCAAGAATTTCAAGAAGCGAGTCTGAAAGTTGATGAGCAAGGGACATATGGAGCTTGCAAAGAAGGGTGTCATTGGCTATATTGTCCCCCGAACATCATCAAAATGACATGTGATCGAAAGTGCTTGGCAAAACACAGATATTGCCAGAAAAGCTGATTCAAGAATGGTGATGAACTGTCAATCATATTGTTATATTCTGCATTTTGTTTTAGGATCACATCTCATCCTTCAACGAAACATGCCTTGCTTTTGTCTTTTTGTTGTTTTGAAATCAATAGATGTGTAGCATTTTATTCTGACAAAATATTTTGATCAAACTCCAACATGCGATAAAGGTTAATCAATCCGGAAGATTAAAAGTGTTTTGATTACAGAAATGACTCCATGCTTGAAAATAACATGAGGTGACTAAACAATTTTGAACTCATACCTCCTGCAACTGAACCACACATCATATAGCTAAGTTTTAACAGTATGCCTAATGACATGTAGTGGATTCGATAGTTATGGACTCGTGAATCATAATTCTTACAAGTCTCAATCATTACACTGGATGTGGTCAAAATTTATCGGTTCTAACCGACCTTGCTTGAAATGAGAAAAGGCCATCTTTGATATCCCTTCACTTTCTAAAGATTATATCCCTTCACTTTCTAAAGATTATATCCCTTGTAGTCCCATTTTGAGCTGGATAAAATATCTTTTCATGAAAACCCTGACTAGGATCACACCCCACACTAGGGGCAAATGAGAGATATTTTGAAGACATTGATATGATTAATGGATAAAGAGGAAGGCTTAGAACAAAAGTCCAATGATTGAGAGAGAGCTAGAAGAAGACACATAGACTAGGGGCATATAAGAAAGTTTTGAGGAAGGCTATGAAAAAAAAAAAGAGAACGAAAAAAAAATGAAGTTGAAATTGCCTTCACTTAAATACAAGTCAAAGGTAAAGGAAGGAAAACGCCTATCAAGTCTAGGAAGAACAAAAGAAATTTCCATCAAAGAAAGGCACAACAAAAGTCAATACCAAAAAAAAGACTAAGCTATAAACGTTGACTTTTGGTATCCATTATAAAGCCTACGATGTTATCAGATGATTAAGGTTGGTTATTCATCAAGGAAAGGTGGATTTGTATTATGACTTATGTTAAGAGAAGTCTGATCTTTGAGGTTAACAAGGTTCTATGTCGTTTCCTCTACAAAGACAACAATAGAAAACGAGTTGATGAATAATTGATGTTGATCCTAGGTTTTTTGAAACCCTCAAACACCTTTTGAGCCTTTGAAATTCTTTTCTTTCATAGCCATGAACCATAGCCTGCATTACGTGCTTTTAAAAACCCTTTTTAATCAAGCAAGCAACTTAAACTGATAAATGACGCTCTCAAAACTTGAAGAGCTTTCCCATAAGGGTCGTGACTTCATGAATTAAGCTACTGGTCATTATGCATGTTGATAAAATTGTTACTAAAAAAAAAAACAACAAAGAAAACAAATTTTCTTGATGTATGCTCAAGTTTTTTTTTTACTTGAGCCTTTTGTTTTTTTTTTTGAAATTCACAGAAGGTCACCTCATCGCAGACCATCAAAGAATATACCCAAGATCAAATATTAAAACTGACACAAGGAACCATGAAAAAGTCATTTTAAATCTTACAACGGGTCATTTCTATTTTCAAAATACAAGACAATCAAAGGACTGCATTGAATAGTGTGTTGGGTCTTTGACCAAAGAAGTTTGAATTTCAAAAGAAAAAAAAAATAATTTCAAAAACAGACATCTCTCTGATTTCATTTCAACAATTAGACTTGAATAGACATGATCGTTGAAATGTGAGATTTGATTCCAGAACAAGAAAGATTTTCAAACAAGAACATCAATTGAGTTTGCAAAATCCTTGACAAAAATAACATCAACATTTCTCAACACTCCTTGCAATGTTAACCACCTGGGGGCAATTTCAGTGGACCTGAAGAAGGAAAACAAACAGTATCCAGATCAGCTGGGGGCAAAGAATGAATTAGATGATGAGTCATCAAAGTCCTGGAAAGTTATGTTTAGCATCTGACAATGACAAAGGAAAACCTACTTGAGTATAAACTGATGAACGAGCATTCATATCATTGCTGGGTCCAATGTTGTTCAAAGACAATCCATGATCTAGTGCACTTCAGCAACAATTGATGAGCAACGCTGCACTAGAAGGATATTTTCATATCTTCATTTTGGTTTATCATTTTCAACATGGTTATGACTTTTGATCGATGTTATCACATAGTTGCATGTGCATGAATGCTAGAAGGATGCACCCACCAAGACTGACTGTGGGACCATTTGTTTTGAAGCTCAAATGCACACTTCATCGCATGAATATGGGTGATAACATGAACATCATTGATGATGCCAATACATTTCTTTTCAAGATCTGATTAGATGGGTGAGAAGAACTTTTTGAGGAAAACATTGAGCTTACAACAATGAGCCTTTCCCTGCAAAGTATGAGATGCATGTCGGAATGACGTGGCAGTTCCATGATTATGGATGACCATATATACTTGAATGGTGTTTCAACTGGAGGCAGTTTCAGCCTGATTAACAATCTTGATGGGTGTTGGCATGATGCACACAATCATTCAAAGGATAATCCTCGAAAGAATCTAGGAGAGAAAATCTTTCATAATGAATCAAGTAGCACCACACTTGGGGGCAGGGTCAAACTTGATGAACGATGTGAGCAGTAATTGTCGAAGACAGCCCGGGATGGGCACTGCATTTACAGCTGAGTGGATGGCTAGCACATGAATGAGCCAATACATCGAAAGAACAAGGAAAGCTTTGGAATGCAAACAAAGGCACCTTATGACGATGGAGCATCAAAGAGGGGGGGACCTATATTTCAAATCAGGTAAGGATGCATGCATATCATCTAACCTAAAAAAAAAAAATCCATTTGCACATGTTTTTGAATTGTTACAGGAAAATCCTTAATGAGGTCCCGCAAGATGGTGGAAAAAGAAAGAAGCATTGTGGTGATGATAATAAAGAATCGATTTTGATCATGGAATAAAAGGAAGATGGGATGAACCCTACCATTAGGAAAATCCTAAAGAAATGAAAAGATCAACCTTGCAATCGGGAAGCCTCGAGTTTTCAACCCTTGCAGTTAGGAAACACCGAGTTTTCAAAACCTATGATCGGGAATTATCAGGAAGCACCAAGTTTTCCAGCCCTTCTTCGGTCATCCCCTCAGGACTTTGCCAGGTAAGTCCTATTTTTCACACTTCATTTGTTTTTTGGGTAGGTCACCCATTATAATAAAACCGCACTTCATATTCTTTCCATCTGGGTAGGTCACCCATCATAATGAGACCATTTTTCATATTCTTTCCATCTGGGTAGGTCACCCATCATAATGAGACCATTTTTCATATTCTTTCCACCTGGGTAGGTCACCCATTACAATAAGACCGTTTTTTTTTTTTACATTTTTTTGTTTTGGTTAAATGAGGTCGCCAGATGGGATCTCATGTAGCTTTGGTTAAAGGGAATCGCCAGATGTGATTTCAGGTTGACTGAGCTACACACAGTTTTTAGTTCAAGTAATGAGGTCGCCAGTTGGGATCTCATGTAGCTTTGGTTAAAGGGAATCTCCATATGGAATTTCAGGTTGACCGAGCTACACACAGGTTTTTGGTTCTGGTTAGAGGGGATTGCCGAAAGGAATCTCAGTTTATCCCAACCACACACAGGATTTTGGTTCTGGTTAGAGGGGATTGCCGAAAGGAATCTCAGTCTATCCCAACCACACACAGGTTTTTGGTTCTGGTTAGAGGGGATTGCCGAAAGGAATCTCAGTCTATCCTAACCACACACAGGATTTTGGTTCTGGTTAGAGGGGATTGCCGAATGGAATCTCAGTCTATCCCAACCACACACAGGATTGTGGTTCTGGTTAGAGGGGATTGCCGAAAGGAATCTCAGTCTATCCCAACAACACACAGGATTTTGGTTCTGGTTAGAGGGGATCGGCGAAGGGATCTCAGTTCAGCCCAACCACACAGATGTTGGTTCTGGTTGAAGGGGATCGGCGAAGTGATCTCAGTTCAGCCCAACCACATAGATCTTGGTTCTGGTTGAAGGGGATCAGCGAAGGGATCTCAGTTCAGCCCAACCACACAGAGGTTGGTTCTGGTTGAAGGGGAACCATGAAGGGGTCTCAGTTCAGCCCAACCATACAGATTTTGGTTCTGGTTGAAGGGGATCGGTGAAGGGATCTCAGTCCAGCCCAACCACAAAGATTTTGGCTCTGGTTAAAGGGGATCGACGAAGAGATCTTAGTTTAGCCTAGCCACGACGAATTTAACTTTGGTTAAAGGGAATCGCTAGATAAGATTTCAGTTTAACCGAGCTACACACCAACTTTTGTTCTTGATTAGATTGCTAGATGGGATCTCAGGTAAACCCAATTAAAAGGGCAGATCGCCCGTGAAAATAGACCAGTGTGAGAGTGTGGGTCGGTCGCCCGTGAAAATAGACCAGAGTGAGTATGGGCAGGTCGCCCGTGAAAATAGACCAGTGTGAGAGTGTGGGCCGGTCGCCCGTGAAAGTAGACTAGAGTGAGTATGTGTGGGCCGGTTGCCCGTGAAAATAGATCAGAGTGAGTATGTGTGGGCAGGTCGCCCGTGAAAATAAACCAGTGTGAGTGTGTGGGCCGGTCGCCCTTAAAAAGAGACCACTTTGAGTACATGAGGGCAGGTCGCCCGTGAAAACAGACCACTTTGAGTATGTGTGGGCAGGTCGCCCGTGAAAATAGACCAGTGTGAGTATGTAAACAGGTCGCCCAAGATAATGAGATCATTTTCTTTTTTATTCTTTATAAAGCTTACTATGCAAAACATTGAGGAGTTTTGCTTCGTAAGCATTGTAAAGAGGTGGCATCTGTTGTTACCTAATTTTTGACCCACCTTTTTATTAATAAAATTTTTGGAAAATCCAAAAATAGTGAAAAACAACAAAATTAAAAAAAATATATGTTTTTAATATATTTGCAGTGTTTTTAGCATTTTCAACGTCGTCTAACCAATAATTTAAATTTTCAAAGGTTTTTGGAACGCATTCGACTTTTCACACGTCATTTTTAAAATCATTGATTTTTCTCATTTTGAGTCGGCGTTGATATTGCTCGTTTTTAAAAAAAAATTAAGAAAAATTAAATTTATAAAAAAAATAAAAGTTTAGGGACTAAGTTGAAAAAAAACTAGCAACATTTTCCTATAAATAGTGGTCTCCTCACCACACTATGAGGGGGGTCATTTTTGTAATTTTAGGGAGAGGGAACCAAAAAAAAAAAAAAGAACCCTAAAACAAAAAAAAAAAAGACTTTTCTTCTTCTCCCTCACCCGAACAGCCGCCGCCCCCTAATTCCCTTGTTGATCCAACTTTTTTTTCTCTTCTTCCTCCACCACCGGCCACCCGAATAGCCATCCTCGCCGAAGGCCAAGCAGGCATCTGATCCCTGTCATCTTCCCCTCTCAGCTGCTCCCTTCTCCAGCATAGCCACGCCCCTGCGCCTCTTCCATCGGAGAGCCGCGCCCGTCTCCACCGCGGCTTCAACAACCATGGACGACCACCGCCATCCAAAGAGGAAAGAAGGGTCGGCGATCTACCCGATCCAGCGGGTAACCGATCGCATGAGTCGCCGATGAGCCACTCTCCTCTCCACACCGAAGCTCAGCCGCCAGCCGCCCCTTGCACAAACCGTCAGCCACCTGAACAGAGAAGGTGAAAGAAAAGGGAAAGACCAGACCCAAAAGAAGCTGATCGGAAGATGGAGCAGATCTGAGATGGAGATGAAAGAGCAGATCGGAGAGGGAGAAAACGAAATAAAAAAACCATTGCTTGTTGCGTTTTCTTGGCTTTGCAGGTGGAGTTACTCCCCACCGCCGGTGCTGAAGGGGAAAGAAGGAGAAAACGGCTCAGATCCGTCCATTTCCAGTTGTTGGCGACGGCGCGTAAACCCACGCGCCTCCAGTGGCGGTGGCGCGTGAGACAGACGCGCCGTCACTGTTGTTGCTTTCCAGAAGGACTCCCCTGCAATTCCTGGAGTTTTTAGGGGCTATTTTGTAATTTAAAATTTGTTTGATGTAATTTTTTTATTTGGTTTTGAATTTTTTATTTGTATTATGTAAATGTGGATGTAAAAGAAAAAGAAAAGAGAAAGTGATAAATAAATAAAAAAAAAAGGAAATGTTTGTGTGTGTTTGTATGTTTTTTTTTATGTATGTTATTGAATAAATAAAAAATGAATTTAATTTATATGCACAAATATCTAAAGGACAGATAAAAATCATGTTGTATTTTCCATGAAAATGTAGAACATGTATCTACATATAGTCTGGAAAGTAATAACAAATTTATCAAAGCCTTAGAATTGAGCTAAAATTTTATTTTTAATATCACATCAAGTCCATGAAGCTTGAAAGTGAATGTGGTGTGTATTTTTGTTTATGAATGTTTTTTTTTATTATGATAAAATTGCAAGAATAAAGAAGAATTTAATATTCTGATTTGCTCACGGATAAAGAATTATAAACTTACATGTAAGTTGTATTTTCTAAAATTCGATGAAAGAACAGAATTTTTAAAACTTCTTTAACACATCAAGTCCATGAAGCAGCTTCCTTCAGGTAGGGTGTGTTAGGGGTGCTAATACCTTCCCTAACCACAACTAGTCCCTTACCCGCGATCTCTGACAAGACCAGTACATCAGGTTTCCTAGTAGCCCTCAATGAATTACTAGGTAGCGACTCCAACGAACGAATTCAAAGCAAACGCAACAAACGAGAAAAATCGCCAGCCCCCGATGCCACGCGTGGAATTTTTCCGACGTGCGACATCTCTCATTAAAAGCAACTTTGCTTCTAGATTCAAACAGGTGGTATTATACATGTATGTGTCACATTAAACATAAACTTTAAATTCCATTAAGAGCCTACGCTCATCCTCTTTTACATAATAAAACACATTGAATACTATTAGAATAAGATTCAAAATTAATTATCAGTGTCCAACAGATACTAAATAGTAACTAGTTATTACCTATTAAATTTAGAGATAAGCTTTTCTTACTAATCTGAAGTTGGGTTCTTATTACTAGTATCTTGAATAATGAGTTTTAACCCCATTCAACTAGTTGTTTTCTTTACCATGTCTCTAGATAGTCTTCTTTGTGAGTAGATTCACTAAATTATCCACAGACTTTACATAAGCAATGATGATTACCCCATTTGTAATCAACTCTCGAATATATCCATATGAGATGCTTTTATGTCTTGACTTACCATTGTAAGTGTTACTGTAAGCTTAAGACATAGTTACTTCACTGTTACAGTATAAAGAAATAGATGATATAGGTTATGGCCACAATCTAATATCTAACAACATATTTCTTAGACATCCTGCTTCTTTACATGCAACAACTATAGAAATAAAATTTGATTTCATGGTAGAATGTGAGATGCATATTTGTTTCTTAGATGCTCGAGATATTGCACCTCCTCTAAGTGAGAAAAATCCATCATGATGTGGACTTATTATAACTCGAACTAGTTATCCAACTTACACCACAATTTCCTTTCAGCATAGCTGAAAAATGAGAATAAAACAAGCTCAAATTGATCATTCTTTTTAGATAACTAAATACTCTTGTAATAACCTTTCAATGATCAATATTCATCTTGCTTGTATATCTTGATAACTTGCTTGAAACAAAAGTTATATATGATCTTGTACAATGCATAACATGTATAAAACTTCCAATGGTACTAACATATTTTAGTTGTGCTACCATTTTATCACAATAATTATCTAACTTCATACTAAAGTCAAATAGTGTATTAACCTCTTTTATATTGATATGATTAAACTTATCAAGCATTTTCTCAATATAATGTGATTGATTAAATGTATAGCCACTATTTATTTTTTAACTTTGATATCTAAAATTGTATCCACTTCACCAAAATCTTTCATTTTAAATATAGTAATGAGATACCTTTTAGTTTAAATTATTCTAATCATATTTATGCCAAAGATTAACATGTCATCTATGTAAAGACAAATAATCACACCAAAATCTCTTGTAAATTTAGAATGCATACACTTATCAGCACCAATGTGATGAAAATTATTCAACAAAATTACTTTGTCAAACTTCTCATGCCATTATTTCAGAACTTGCTTTTTATCAATTTACATATTTTTTTTCTCATTTTGAGGAAGTATAAAACCCTCAGGTTGATCCATATTCATTTCATCCTTTAAATTTTCATTTAAGAAAGTTGTCTTAACATCCATATAATGAACATATAATTTATAAATTGATGCTAATTCAAATAAAAATCTAATGGATATAATTATTGCCACTGGAGAATAAGTGTCAAAATAATCAACACTCTCGTTTTAAGTAAAACCTTTAGCAATTAATCTTGTTTGAAGGTTTGTGTGAAATCATCGGTATTGTATTTTCTTCTAAACACCTACTTACATTTTATTGGTTTAGAACCTGGAGGTAAATTTACTAGGATCAAAGTATTGTTAGACAATATTGAATCCATTTTATTATTTACTATTTCTTTCTAAAAGGCAATATCCCTAGAAAATATAGCTTCAAGGAATGTTTTTGGAGCTTTTTCCATATTTAGAATCATAAAATGTCCTTTTCAATATTGTGTTTTTATAGTTCATTTTTTTTAAATTTTGACAGAATTATAATTGCTCATTGATACCTTTTAGGGTTTTTTTAATTCTTCATAAATCTTGATCTATACTTTGTTATTGCAAACATAAATTGCTGCACCAGAATCAATGGCTATAGAAAAAATGAAGGTGCTATAGGAAAAACATCATATGGCTAGTATTTCCCATAATAATCAAGAGCTTGGATTTGGTTATCATTTTTGTTCCAGTGATGTTGGTTTTGGGCCTTTATCGACAGAATCAACTTTGATTATATAATGGATAACCATTGAAGGAAATATAAAATAACAACAACGCAGGTAGTCGACATGAGTTAGATTATAAAAAAATATTAAAAAAAGTTAGGGTGGAAAACTATTCATATAAATAGTGAATTGTTTTTTTATTAAATCCTTTTATTTTTTATTTAATAATTGTAGTTTGGTGTTTTCTAAAATTTATATTTGAAAAATTATGAAATAATGTTTTGAATCATGAACATGCACATTAATGTTATAATGAAAATATACTAAAAAATGATGAAAATACAGCATATGAAAGAACAAGATTTATAATGGATTACAATTATTATCCACAATGTTTTATTTTTCTCCATTTATTTTCTTACTTGATTTTTTTTATTTACAGTTTAATAATTTTATATTAAGTTAACTTGGGATTGTGATATATGTTTTGTTTTTATTAGTTAGATATAGAACTCATGCGATGTTAAGAATAGATTTTAACTTGTTAATGATCAATTAATTTGGCAAAACAAAACTAAAATTTATTTATTCAGATTAATTAAAACTTTAGAAATCCAATCTTAAATTAAAATAAATATTTAACATTTATTTTCTTTAAAAAATAACATTCTTATCTCATAACTCAATCTTTAATTTGAATTAACAAATTTATTATCATTTATTAAAAGATATATAATTATTAATTTATCATATTAAATTTACATATAAATTTTTAAAATTGTGTAAAAGAAAGAAAGAAGATTTATTCCGTTGCATACCTTGAAAAATCAAACTAATAATAATAATAATAATGAAAAAACAATAACAACATTAATAATAATGGTCTATATATTTTTTAATTAAAGTGAATGTTACCACAGTTTGCGTATACCTTAACTAATTTTACGAGCCATAAAATTAATGACAACCTTCAAGTGTCCAAGTTATAGTTTTAAAACTTGGTTCGGTCCAGTGAGTCGACCTAAAGCTGGAACCGGGGTCGGTTAAAAAAAATAAAAGAAAAAAAAACTCGGTACGACTCAGTTAACCTTACAAGTTGATTTAGTGACCCAGTGAAAAACTTGATCGCAACCTATTAATTTTTATATTATTTTTTATTAAAATAATATTATTTTAATTTTAAAAAAACATTAACTCGAATAACCTAATGATTAAATTTAGAACTCAAATCTTGAAATAGGCCGGATCTGGAAATAATGTTAGAAGTAATAATAATGGCACATTTGACAATTATGGTGGTGCCCAGCTACTGTCTTTTCGTTTCTTTTTCTTTTTTGGTCTTACCATCTGTTTGTCTCAATATGCATTGCCCGTATCATACCCGCATGGTACAAGGAGTCGAGGTCCTTCCATATACATACATACATGATTTTTCTTAATTGCTTGTGCATTTTGAAAAACAATATTATATTAAAACTAAATTAATCTTACTTATCATTTACTGAATAATTAAGTTTTTTACCAATTAATATATCCAGAAATCCAATCAGATTCTTCTTTCATCATATGTGTCTAAAGGTCTATTCGAAGATAGGAAGGAAATTATTTTTTAAATATATTAAAATAATATGTTTTTTTTTTTAAATTATTTTAATATTAATATATCAAAACAATTTCGAAAAATAAAAATAATAATTTAAAACTGAAAATATAATTCCACCTAAATATTTTTTCCATCGGATCCGACATTTTCATCGTTTTTTTTTTGTTTTTGTTTTGTTTTGTTTTGTTTTGTTTATTTCTACTTATTTACTTTCCAAACCAAACCCTTATAAAACCAAACCACCGTGCGTGCCCCTTCTCACTATCTATCTCTGTACCAGGCAAAACACATGGTTAAACCCTTCTCACATCTCTTTAAATTGAAAGCGCTAAACTTCTCCCCCTTTTCATGCACTTAAACCCTCCATTCTTGATTTTAACGACGCCAAAATTTAGTCTTTATTTTGTTGGTATGTCTTCACTCTCCACAGCTGAAACTTGAATTGATTGCTAGTTTTGAATTCCTGAAAGAACAATAAAACTAGGGTTATTTATGATTCTTTGTTGTTTAGGACTTGTATCACTCCCTGATTAATTAGAATTCGAGTTGTGGGTTCATGTGATTGTAGTGAATCTTGTTTATATGTTTTTTTAGGTTATGAATGCCGAGGGTTGGTGAATTAAATGTTTGGACTTTTTAAAAAGTAAAATTTGGAGGTTTAAGAACCTTATTTGGAGGATTTCAGGAAGATCCAGTTCGTTTAATTTTGATTACTGGCATTGGCGAAGTAGTTTTTTTTTTTGGAATTTTTCTTCTTCCGTATTTGGCTATGAATTTTGATAAGCAGCAATAGAACTCGAGGAAATGGCAACAAGGGAATGATAATTTTGTAGGAAATTATTTTATTTAAGCCCACAAGTTAGTTGCTTTGAGAAAGTGAGAAAAGAATGCTGTGATGAGTAAGACTTTTTTGATGCACCTCAATGGAGTTTGTAGGTAAGTTCTGCTGCTTATGTTTTGAGATTTTAAGGGTAAAGGTATTGAATCGTGACATTCTTTAAGAACGGGATCCTCACATTACTATTTAAGGCATAGTCTTTTTAAAATTTAGATAAAGGATATTGTTGGTCAGTCGATCGATGGCAATTAAGCTCCCAAATTTGCACATTTGATGCGAGGAACAATTCAAATGATATTGAGGTTGATCTTAAGATTTAATTACATGTGCCTGCTTTCCGTTTCTGGAAATGCCGTTGCTATATTAGTTTAATATGTTACTGCATCAATAAACTAATGCAGCATAAAGCTGTGTGTTACTGCATTTACATTCTCACACGTGGTTATTTTTTAGATGTTTGCTACATTTGGGAATTTGGAACTTGCAGGTATCTGTTTGCAATTTTAAGGAATACCCCAATCGGAATTTCATGGTTTTATTGTCCTCCTAGCAAGATTCATTTTTTTCAAGTAAATTTGTTTGTCTTTCCTATCATAATAATTGTTTCATGGATTGCTTTATTTGTCTTTATACCGGTCAAGTAACACTGTTTGGTTTCTAGAAACACATGAGATGGAGGGTAACTTGGGTTGGAACAATTTTTTTCATGACACTGATTTGATTACTTCTATGTTTGTAACTTGATTTGTGATTATTTTGTTTATCATTTAATTATGGCTTTGTTTGCCAAGTGATCTTTTTACCTTCTATTTCATTGCATATATATTTGACTCTTCTGTTAAGGGTGAGTTGTTTTCTGAAAATATAATGAATTTCCCAATAATGCAATACCATTAATGTGAAGCTTAGAAAAAGTTGACCAGGTAGATGATTTCCAGAGGGTATACAGGGAACTGATGTAATTCGAAGAGTCCATTATAAACACATCAGAGCTCCTCAACTTTTCTACTGTACCTTGCAAAAAAACCATTGAATGGGAAGTACCTTGACATTCCACAAATATCATACTGATGCTCCCCTTGCCTTAAATTTCCTACTTAGATCATCTTTCATGAAAATGTAGAGGCGACCCTCCATGGTCTGAATGCATGTTTGCTTTTAGCCTCTCCAGGTTAATGTATCAACCTAAACAATAAAGCTCTAGGAAGAAATAGAAGGCAAACAATACAAAGTTTAACGATGTAGGTCTTCAAGAGGTTTAATTGTTTTTTTTTTTTCATCTGAATAACCTAGTCTGTTTCATTTTATTAATAGGCATTGTAGAATGGGTTGCTTGGCTCATTGAAACTGGAAAAAATATACTGTCAAGTTATGAGCAAAAAGCTCAGCTTTATCTGTGATTCCTTGATTTTCATCTTATTCAGTTTCCTGAAAATAAGCCAAAATTTTCTTTCCAGATGTGGAAAATGGTTGATTTAAATGGAAAATGCTTCTTCATGTCTAAATTATACGGATGAGATATTATTTTGTATTTTTCTTGACAGCCTACATTGTATCCCACAAGCACAAGTTCAATATATGCTGTCTTCCTTTCCATGGCTAGATGTTTTTCGATTTGCTATTTTGTAGCAGTAGTTCATCTGTTTGAATATAATTATTTTTTGTTCTACCTACCATCAGAAAATCAACTGTGTTTCTATCAATGTTATTGAACTTGTTTGATCTTTCCACTCTTGATATATTATATACTGTGGTTTCTCTTGTTGCCATATTGGAAAATACTAATGTGATGGTAATTTTTGCTGGTTTAGTCATTGTCCGATACACGCTGCATCCATAAATGGCCAACAACCCTCAATTCTCTGGAATGCAGGTAATGTTAAAAAAATAAATATATATATGCGCTTTTCATTCCTTACGGGTACTCAAATCTTGACTACTTGCTGCTTTTTGGGCATTCATACAGCAAGAGACCTTGAGTTTTTTAACATGCGTCCATATTCTTTTTTTATTTGATGTTATGGATTGTTTACCACTGTTTTCCAATCTGTGTTTGATACACCAAAAGCATTCTCTTAACTAGTTAAGTATTTTGGAAAATAATATATGCCATGTCATAATTCAGACTTTTCATTGCATATCAATCTATCCTGGATAGTTAAAAAGACACAGAGAAAAGAAATGTAAGATGACAGTAATGTTTAGCATGTTGAATCTTAAAAAGTAATTTTGAAATTTACATGTCTTAGTGCAGCCACTCTCTTGTTTGAGATGGTGCTGTCCATGCTCAGAATTTTTTTTTTTCATTTAATTTCTTTTTCCTAGACCCATTGTTGAAGAAATAAGCATCCAACAATTGTACAGGAGTTTTTTTGCACAGCATCTCAAGGTTGATATGTTTAATGGTCATGCCAAGGTTTTGTTTATGTTTTGCATGGAGGCTTGCATCACTTTCTCAAATGTTCTTTTAAAATTCCTGATGGCTAATGGTTGATATTTTCCGTGTTGTAATTAATGCTATTATATAAAGTGTTTTGACTTATTGATGTTTTAAAAAAGTAAGTATTCAGGACCCACAGTGCTACTTTATGTGTTTAGACATGGCACTAATTGTTATTTTTTTATTTGACATGTCGTCACATAGGATTAACTTGAAAGACCCCACCCCATTCCTAGCTTCAGAATCATCATGTTGCCCATGCAATAAAGTTTTTGCTGCACTTACCTTCCATATGCTAAAATGTTAGAGAAATCTATGTTGTGCTAAAGAAGTGTAACAAAATTATATGTTATGGTATAAAATTAAATGTTAGTGACTTTGTTCTTATCTAATGAAATTATTTCTTTCATACAAAAGAAAAAAAAAAGGGTTGGTGGATACTAGGTAAGTAAATTTCCTAATTCCTTTTCTTTCTATTACATCCATTATTGAGATATGCTCAAGGTTCTGTATCTTGTCGTTCGTTCCATTTGCCTTGAAGCTTGTGGCTATATTTATTAGAAGACAAAAAAAGAAAACTCTTAAATTTGCCACTTAGTTATTAAAACTGGTTTTGCTGGCAATTTCCCTTTATCTTTTCCTAATAGTGGGTTTTTTTTTTTTTAATTATTTAAAAGCCTCTCCAGCCTCCTCTGGTTGGCCCCATGGATCATCCTCAAAATTTTGCTCCGCCACCACCAATGCCCATTCAAGTAATGTTTCTGACCTGAAAAAATTTACAGATCACCTATTCCAATTACTTCAAATAGATCTGGAGAAATCTTTTTCAATCAATTGTTGCTGCAGTTCCGACCGGTTGGTCCAGTGCAGCCATCACAGCAATTCATTCCTGTGAGTTCTCCACACTTTCAGCCTGTAGGCCGAGGTGTCACAGTGATGAATCCAGGATTGCCTCCCCAACCCCCACAACCTCAATTTCCTCACCCAATGCAGCAGTTACCAGCTAGACCTAACCAGCCAAGCCTTGGTCCACCACCACCTCAGGCAATTCCATTACCAAATGCTCATCCAAACAGGCATGTCATGTCTGGATCTCCACTGCCTCCACCTAGTGTTCAAACTCCGAACAGCTACATGCCTGGTTTAGGTGGCCCAGGAGTGCCTCTATCTTCATCATATACTGTAAGATACTGAGAATTTCCTCATAATTGATTTTTAAGAGTTTGATTGATATCTCAAGTATTTAATATATTGAATCTGATTTTTGCAGTTTGCACCGTCTTCATATGGTCAACCACCTGTAACCTTTAATGCTGTAACTCAATTTCAGCCCATGCCTCCAATGCATGCACAGCCTATTCCCACTGGAGCACACCCTGCATCATCCATGAACCAGAACACTGCACCAGTTACACCTATACAGCGCAATGGCGAACAATCTTCAGTCACCACTACTAATGTTCTGGTTGGAAGAATCCTCTCATTTTCGTCTCTGTTTTATGTTGTTGCTCTACATTACCTTTTCTCCTTTGCAATCTCAACAGTTCTTTATGTGTCTTATCTTGGTGTTGGCACCGTATAAATTTCCAGGCAACAAGTATCCAGCCTAAGCCGACTGAAGAAGCCTCGACAGAGTGGAAAGAACATACATCTGCTAATGGAAGGAGGTATGTGGTTCCTAGTGGTGCTGGTGATTGTAGGTGCATAATACAACACTGTCAGATTAGTTTATTGGGTTTTATTTGTTTTTGGTATAAGTGGGCAGTGAGCGGTCTACCCCGACTTGAATCACTTCTTGTGATAATGCATTACTGTTAACAATTCATTTTGATGTTGTATTTACTTTTTTGTTTATTTTATTACTCTTTTTTCCTGATATCCAGATTTTATTACAATAAGAGGACAAGGCAATCTAGTTGGGAGAAGCCTTATGAGTTGCTGACGCCAATTGAGGTGATTTCGAGTTGCTGCTGTTGTTTAGCCTCTTGAATTATTCATAAGTTGTAGCTTTATGGCTTAAAAATTTTGTGGTACTGTGTGTTTATGCATCCCTTCATGTCAGCACAATTTACTTGGGCTTTAATACGACAGTTACTTGTTATATGGATTTCTTCCCCAATTGCAAGCTGATCACTTGGTACATTTTATACAAGTTTGGTAAATGAAACCTGCCTCTCTAGCTCGCCATTAAGGTTGGGTTTTTTTTCTCTCAAGCAGGCAACCATTACTTTTGACTTTTTGTATCTGATGTTTTGTTTTATAAAATTGGTAAACTTGGTCCAAAAAGATATGGTCCCATGAATTAACAATCGCTAATAGTGTTTTGAACATTCTGACCATCTCACAGCCTAATCTTTTTAGTAATTGGAGGAAACTTTGCTGCTGCTTCTCCTGTTTCTTTTCTTCTTACATCTTCACCATTTATTTATAATTTTGTTTTGCTCAACACAATCATTTGTCTAGACATTTGAAAGAAAAAGGAAAGGTACTTCCTTTATCTTTTGTCCAAAATGTTTTTTCAAGTAAATCTCTCTCTCTCTCTCTCTTCTGCCCTGCTTGCTTGCCCAGTTTCTCTTTTTGATCATTTGGATTATGCTTGCAAAATGACTTTGCTTTTTGAATGCTTTTCTGGTACATATTAGCAATGCCCGATACTTAGGCTATCAGTATATCACATGGTTGAGTATGATGTTTTTGTGTAGCTCAGTAAATATCCTTTGGAAAAATTGTAAGTTTAATGTGCTTTTGATCTATTTGAAGATGCTTATATACTCTCCCATAATTCCCCACTTTTTCTAGTCCAATTCCCACACGTGCTTTCAAGGTATTCTTGTGATAAGTATTTCCATGGTGTCATAAAATTTTTTCCTTGTTATCTGTTCTCATTAGGCTGAATGGTATATGAACTCCCTTTTGATTGTTATATTAAAAAATACCTTGTTATGACTCCCATAGCTTTAAAGCTGCTGACAGGTACGCGCTGTGCTTACTCTATGAGAGGTAGGATATGCTGTGGGTCTTTGCTGCTTGCACTACCTACTTTATAGCTTGAATGGTAGTAATTCCTGTCATTCGTGTTACTTACCGATTGTTATGGATTTATTTGAGTGAAACTGTTGTGTTACTTGGTTAGTATGCACTAACAAGAAAACTTCTTGACATGTTTGACCATAAGAAAAACATCCTTACAAGGCCTTAAATGTCTGCCCGATATCCTGAACTCCTGTACTAGTCCTTAAATGTCTTTTTTTATCCTGTGCCTCTAGAAAGAATTCATTATTCCTCTAATTTTGTGAAACCAATTGCAAAAGAAGGAAACACAGATTGTTTTTTATTAGATTACTTGAACATGGATGCTTTTTATGATGGTTTCTTAGACTTCTTGGAATGTATAATACTGTTGGTTTCCTTTTTTTATTCCTTTTTGGTTTTTGCATGTGTTCATTATTCATGAAAGAAGCATGTTGGTGAAGTGAATATAGCTTAGTGAAAACAAAGCATTTTGTGGAATAATGAGAAAGTGAGAGGTACTTGAAGTGGGATTGAAGCTCGGGTATCATTGAAAGCACTTATCCCCCTCCATGCTTCCATCCTTTATTTGGGGAAGAGGGTTTTAAGCATTTTATTGTTATCAGATTCTGTATAAGAACTATTGAATTCTGTAAATGCTTTCTGAATAGATTAAAGCAAAATTAAATTTTCTCTGGGACTAAGCTTTCTGTTTCATAAGTATTCTTATTTGAGTACTTCATCTATTTATCTTTTCAAAGTAGTACTTATCAGATGGTGTTTCTTTTATTCATTGATTTATTTATTTTACCAATATAGAGGGCAGATGCATCAACTGACTGGAAGGAGTTTAAGAGTCCTGATGGACGAAAGTGTGTACTTTAATCTACTTTCCTTGAAGCTATTTATTCATAATCTTTATATGGAGATTCTCTTTTCAGTAAAGCGAGTAAGCAACTAAGCTATTTTTATGTTTTGGGTTCTGTTCTGTCCATGAATCATCTAGATATTACTACAATAAAGTTACCAAGCAGTCAAAATGGGAAATCCCAGAAGAATTGAAGGTTTCTCCTGCACCAACCTCTTCTCTTTTCTTTTTCTTTTTAAATTTGATCTTTTCTTAAAAGAAAAACTTGAATATTTATCCCACTATTGTTTTAAATACTTGCTTCCAGTTGGCTCGTGCACGAGTAGAAAATACATCTACCATGGAAAAACAATCAGAAGTCGTTACAAATTCTCATGCCTCTACTTCTGTTCCTCCATCCGCGGATAAGACACCATCAATTGCAGATGCTTCTACAGCTCAAGGGGCACCATCGAGTCCGGTTCTTGTTATACCTGTTGCTGCTGCTGGTAATTCACAGTTGCAGTTAGCTTCTGAATCATCGACCTTACCTGTCATGTCATCTTCCATGATGACCAATGCAGATGAAGTTCAGACAATTGAGATTCCTGTTGCTGATGTTCCAAAAAGTGCTGAAGTCACTGCCACAGCGGTGAACACCATAACTGCACCAATGTATTGTATTCTTTACCTATTTCATAAGAAACAGAGTAGAACTTATCTTAGGTGCACTTATTTGTTAAATTGTTTTAGGAACAACTTTTCAGAACAAGATAAACCTAGTTCAGCAGATGAAGCTCCCGCACAAGACAAAGAGGTAGTTGTCACCATTAAGATTATCAGTCCGGAAACATACTCGACTTGCTTTACTAGCAACTTGATGTGGTTTATGCCTTTCAGGAAGCTGAAAAGGAGGTGGTCATAGATGAAAAGGTTAACAATGTTCCATTGGAAGAGAAAGCAGTTAATCATGAACCCTTACTTTATGCTGATAAGCTGGTATGTATTTTATAGACTCAAGTTTCTCTTATTGTGCCTTCTCTGGTATTAACATTTTGACTGTAAATTTATCCTTCCCCCCTTCTAGGAAGCAAAAAATTTATTTAAAGCACTTCTGGAGTCTGCAAATGTTGGGTCTGAATGGACATGGGACCAGGTAATTCAACACATTGTATGTGATTCTCTGTCTCCTGCATTTGGAAGTTCCTGACTTTGCTGCTGATTATATCAGGCCATGAGAGTAATAATTAATGATAAAAGATATGGTGCATTAAAAACACTTGGAGAGAGAAAGCAAGCATTTAATGAGGTAAATACTTACAGTTGGTGTTCTTTAAGTTTTAACCCAACATTTTATTCTTCCTAAAAAAATTGCAATTCAATACTTTGTTTGATGCTTTCTGGAACCTGTGTCTAGCTTTTTATCACGCTTGCATTAAAAATGTTTTTTTTTTTTTTTTATCATGATACTGACCTTTTGTTTCAGTTCTTGGGTCAAAAGAGAAAACAGGAAGCTGAGGAAAGGAGGATTAAACAGAAAAAAGCACGGGAAGAATTCAAGAACATGCTAGAAGTAAGTTTTTTGAATTTCTTTCTTCGATTATGTATGTAAAGATGTGTGATATTTCTATAAGAGTTTGCTTTTCTTTTGTTTTGACATGAATGCTTTGCAGGAGTCCAAAGAGCTGACAGCATCAATTAGATTGAGGTTTGCATTTTCTGATGTCATTTAAATTTTTCTTTCTAATTCATTTGCCACTTGCTACTCATAGAATGGTTGTTTTCTTAATAATTTCTCTTTTGTACTTGAATGCTTGAAATATTGCTTAGCAAAGCAGTGACTTTGTTTGAAAACGATGAGCGGTTTAAAGCTGTTGAACGGGAAAGAGACCGTAGGGATCTGATTGAAACCTACTTGCAGGAACTTGAAGAAAAGGTATATTTTGCTAGCTTCATTTTTCTATCCTCTATTTATAACATCCATCCTAATAATTTAGTACCCTATTAGTAATATACATTTGTTGATGCTGTGTGATTCACTGTCGAATCATCTGAGATGGCTTTACATGAGCAACAAGACCAATAGAATCTAGAGGACATGACCTGATGTCCAGGGAGATATCTCACTGTATTATTGTTACCCAGTGGCCAATACATGTAGACAATGCTCTTATATATGCACTTTGGAGTTTGTTATTATATAAATATTATGGTCACAGTAGCCTTTATGTTCTGCTGCATACTTGTTCCTGTTTGAAGTCTAGTAACTGACGGTAGCAATATATGAAGTTGCGATTTGAAACTTTAATTGGGATTTTGACTAGGAACGAGCAAAGGCACAGGAGGAGCGCAAGAGGAACATTATGGAATATAAGCAGTTTCTGGAATCATGCGAATTCATTAAGGCACTCTTTTCGCAAAGCTGATTTCAGTTTTTCAGGTTTCCTTTGGCAATGCAACTTCTTACTTATCCATCATTTTCCCTCTGTAGGCAAGCACCCAGTGGCGAAAAGTACAAGATCGGTTAGAAGCTGATGAAAGATGTTCACGTCTTGAAAAAATTGATCGCATAGAAATTTTTCAGGTACTAATCTTCATTTAGAAGTAACATTTCTACGAGTATTGGGAGCTAATTTTACAACGGTGTCTCAGGATTATTTACATGATTTGGAGAAGGAAGAAGAGGAGCAAAGGAAGATACATAAGGTGCTATTATCTGTTAGCCTTTGTGACGACAAAGTATTTTGATTTGTTTTATATGATATTCATATCCCCATATTGATGAAAATAGGAAGAACTGAGAAAGGCAGAGCGTAAAAATCGTGATGAGTTCCGCAAGCTACTTGAAGAACATGTTGCTGCAGGCACTCTTACTGCCAAAAGTAACTGGCGTGATTATCACCTGAAGGTTATTAACCTACCTTGGTTTTCTTTTGATAAGCATCTCTGTGTGCGTGCATGCGCGTCCCATTTTATTATTGGGAATTGTATATTTGGTTTTGTTAAGCAGAGCTGTTTGTTTCATGTTGGAGGATGCATTTTCATATTTTTACTTTAATTTGTCATTCAGGTTAAAGATTTACCTGCATATGTGGCTGTTGCTTCAAACAACTCAGGTTCAACTCCAAAAGATTTGTTTGAAGATGTCGCTGAGGAGCTACAGAAACAGGTAATTATACCATGTGTTTAGGTATCGTGATAATTGGCTTTTTCATCAAGGAAAGCATGTTGACTTCAGCAAAATATGCATGTTGAATTGAGCAAAATATACCTTTCTGAACTTTAGATTTTGTGGGAACTTGTTTAATTTTGTTTTATTCTTGATGTTTCAGCATTTTCTTTGTTATACCTGCTATAGTTGTCTTCATAATTAACTCTGATGTCCACAAATGTGGTTTATTAGTTTATAATTTATACGGCCAATTAGTTTTTTGAAACTAATAGTTTAGTATTGAGATATTTTTCCTTCAATGAAGTTTTGCCCATGGAATTTGGGTTTAAATGTAAGAGACAAGCAGCAACTTCTCTGCAGTGAAAACCCAGAATGTCTAGCTACCTGTTTTACATGATTACTATACTGTTTATGGGAAGGTCACAAATTGATTTAAATCTTGACAATTTTTTGTTGGAAAATATATTTTCTTTGATTTGATGTTCCGGTGCTCACAAATCTGCATTCCTGTTTGTTTTTACAGTATCATGAGGACAAAACTCGGATAAAGGATGTTGTAAAGTTGAAAAAGGTATAACCTGGAAATGTCATCTTCTTTTCACTTATCCTGTTCTCTTAGATGTCTAATATACTTTTAACTTTCAGGTTCCTTTGGCATCAACCTGGACACTTGAAGATTTGAAGGTTGCTATTATCGAGGATGTTGGCTCTCCACATATATCAGATGTGAACCTAAAGGTGCTGTATGTTCTCATAATAGTTAATGCTTGTTTCTTAAGGTGACTTGGAATGCTTGTCTTTTACAAGGTCATTTCCTCCATGTTTCAGTGGATTACATGTTCCTTTTGAGTTTCTTCTATTATTTGTAATTGGAATTTCTGGCATCTGATCGAAAAGACAAAAAAAAAAAAAATGAAAGAAAGAAAAAAAGAAAAGGAAAAAAAGGAAAGGAAAAAGAAAGAAATTGTTAGGAATTATAATTTTTGCTGGGTTGTGTATTGTCCTTGTTTGATGTCACCAGACTGTGCTTGGCAATTGTTTGAATGTGATCAATTGGACCAACAATGAGTGTCATTTCCAAAGACATTGCTCAAAATGTGTCACTGCCCCAATTCGAAGGTGAATGATATCTAGATCTGGAAATTGGGAACTACACTATGGTGTACCTGGTTATATATTTAAGGGATTTTTTTTTCTCGCTTGCCTTTTTTTTTTTTTGGGTGGGGGGGCTAGCTAGGCATGCTTATAGTCATTCATCATGTGCTACAATCTGATGCTTGATTTACCTCTTTGCAGATGGTATTTGATGAATTGCTGGAAAGAGCCAGGGAAAAGGAGGAGAAAGAAGCCAGGAAGCGTAAACGTCTTGAGGATGATTTTCTCATTCTACTACAGTCTATCAAGGTTTGCATCGCTCTCTCAATTAACTTTCTTTGTATTGGATGGTTAATTAGGGGCATTTTCATCCCATCAACCATCTGATCCTCTGCTTTGTTGCAGGATATAACTGCATCTTCTAAGTGGGAGAGCTGCAAGGAAATCTTTGATGGTAGCCGAGAATACAGGTATTACTTGTCAAATTGATAATTAGTAGAGTCTATGATATATGCATCTGCAATGGTTTTAATTGCTTAAAAACATGTCAAGAAATCCACCCCCCCTCCTGAAACATAATTTTCTTTTGGGATTTGCTAGGATATACATTTTTTTTTTTAATTTATGGATTCACTTCAACTTTATTGTGTTTTACAAGTCACAATCATTAATTTCCATTCTATATCTCATCTTTGGTCCTGTATGTCTAATTTGTGAACACGTGGCACATCAACGTTGAGAACTGTCCATTATCTGAGCTTTGCTTTATTCATAATATCATTTTGCTTGATGCTGTCTTTTAGTTCCATTGGTGAAGAAGGCTTCTGTAGAGAGATATTTGAGGAATATGTATCTCAACTGAAAGATCAGGAGAAAGAGAATGAGTTGAAACGAAAGGAGGAAAAGGTATGAAACAGTTTCAAGTGCCTCTTAAGCAATGTTCAAAACTTGAAATGTGTTTATTTTTCCTTTTGATATTTTTTATGGAAATATATAAAATAGAAGTCTGTGCAGAGTACCACTGTGATCTTATGACTTCTTAGCTTGTAGATGGTATGGGCATTTTGCAATTTGTGAACAAAGAATTATGATACTGTTAGTTTTGGTGAGAGAGCAAACTAGGTTCTGAACTCTGTGGTTAGATAATGTTTTTGCACACTTGTTTGTGTTTTGGTCTGCTGACACTGTTAGTTTTGGTGGGAGAGCAAACTAGGTTCTGAACTCTGTGGTTAGATAATGTTTCTCTAGAAGGTTAGTGACTGCACGGTCAAGAAGTTTTATATGTTTCAGTTTCACAGAGTTGTCTAGAGAATTGAAGTCGAAGTGGTTGAAATTGGTTTGGAAATTTAGAATTTGGATATGATATGTCCTCGATATGGTAAAACAGTTGAAGATAGATTGTGTAGGCTTTACTGGACCATTAATTCCACATTAATGGTTTTACTTCGTGGATGATTTCAGGCAGGGGTTCTAGTAAATAATGGATTTAGTACACTGCTGTTTGCCTTAAACAAAACCAGGGTTCTTGTATGTAAGAACTGATATTTGAACCATGACTGCTACATATGTGAACTCTTGTCACTTCCTGCCTGGAACTTGTGGATATGTAAAATAAATAAACTTGGATATTCAAGTAAATTTTTGGTTTTAATATTCTGCAGGCAAAAAAGGAAAAAGAGAGGGAGGAAAGAGAAAGGAGGAAAGCAAAACATAGAAGGGAAAAGGAAAGGGGACATGATAGAGAAACAAGAAAGGAAGAAGAAGATGTTGAAATTGATGATACAATAGAAACTCAAGTTTCTAGTGATAAGAAAAGATCTGGGAGTGACAATAGCAGGAAACAGAGGAAGAGGCATCAAAATGCTGTGGATGATCTGGATGAAAGCGAGAAGGATAGGTCCAAGAGTTCACACAGACATAGCAGCAGTGACCTCAAAAAATCAAGAAGGGTATGCATTTTTTTTTCCCATTATCATGCAATAAATGCTTGGCTTCGCATATAATTTGTTGGTTAATCCATTCACTTAAAGCTCTAATGGAACATTTCCTCCATTCTTCTCCCAACAATTGGCACAGCATGCTTCCACTCCTGAGTCAGATAGTGAAAGCAGGCACAAGAGACACAAGAGAGACCACCGAAATAGTTCTCGTAGAACTGGTGATCTTGAGGATCTTGAAGATGGAGAATTTGGTGAGGATAGGGAAACTCGGTAGTTAACAATTTACCCCTTTCAAAATCTCTTCAATGTTTTATCTGTATCACAAAGATGAACTGTTTTCTAAGGCTTTACCGTGATAGAATAGAGTTTAAGTCGTATTCCTACATCTTTCTGTAATCTTTATGTGCATTGGTTTGTGGTTTAATCAGGCGATAGATCAATGTTTTTGTTTTGGATAATATTCTGAGACAAGTCACATTGCATGGACACACTGTTTTGACTTTGCAAAATAAATAGCAAGAACATGAAATATAAAAAATGTACCATAGAGCTCAAAATTAAACTATGAACTAGTGTTAAACAGCCAAAGTGGTACGTGTTCATTGCAGTCAGTTCAATCAGGGTTGACATGTTAGATTACTGTTCCGGGCTTTGGTTGGGTGACAGGCTGGTTTACTAGTCTAGAACCTTCTGTTTACACATGTGCAGGCCTATTCTAATGTACATTCTTCTTGTTCCGACAACTTAATGATGCCAACAGTTGCTGCGGTCAACTGGTGCTTCTCTGCCTTTTGTGGGTGAGATACTGAAATTGCATAATGTTGTAACAACTCTGAAACCTGGTTTCGGACTCGTTCCTCCGTCGGCAATAAGCTGAAACGGGGAGGCTTAGGGTAACGAAGGAACGGAGAGTGAAATCAAATTGGAGACGAAGAAAAATAAAATGGGAAACTTAAACAAAGAAGCAATCGGAAAGCTTTGGGTGTGCCGAGAGAAAAGTAAGATCCGAAAACCTAGAAACATTTTTCTTGTCAGCCAACATTGTTCATGCTCTTTGCGTTTTAGCTAAATAGCTATTTAACTAGGTAGCTAAAAAATAGTATTACGTTCATGTTTTCTAAAATATAGTCATGAATGTTTTATTATTATGTGTATGTTTCTCCTCCGCTTGTTTATGCCTTGCCAGATAAATCCCCATTTTCACTTCGCAGTCTGCTTCAAGAAAAACGATGCTCTCTTCTTCTTTCTCGTCTTCTTCTTCTCTGTTGAAGAATATTTGATCTCTTTATAAAGTAAATATTAGCTAGAAATAGCAACAACATAGGTGTACCTCTCGAGAAGATTCAATAGTGATGCTCTGGTTGATGAGTCTGAGATTCAGTACCAACAACCAAGCCTAATCATTGAAGTTTCTTTGGTGAAAACCCATTTTTCCCTCGAAGCCTAGGAGGATGGTGGACAGGTGGAGGCACAAGCATGGGAAACAAGGAGAATCAGCAACCCAAGAATAATGGATGGCACCACCGTGTCAACCACCACCAATGACCAAGTTATTGACATGCTTCATTAATGTACTTGCCCGTGTCTTTTAATCAAGCTATTGAGGCAATCACACCATTTTTTACTGCTAATTTTGCTTTCTTGATAACTTGCAAGGAAGAATCCGTTGAGGTTTGTTGTGCACTTTTGCCTGTGGTTTTTGGGATTGTTTTGGCTAGTAATAGTGAGCATTTGTTTCATTTATTTGGGTTCTTGGTCTGTTGGTTCAACTGCTGGACGTGCTTTAAAATCTGTGGTTCAAGGGATTTTGTTAACATCAGAAGCTGAGAAGTTACATTCTAGGCGAGAGTTGCCAAAACCCGCGAGTCACGTCTTCCTTCCCTCTCTGCAGCTCCACACCTAGAGAGTGCTAGCGAGTAGTGTAGACAAAGCCAAAGAAGAGAGCCCTTTGGAGAGCATCAATGCTGCGGGTAAAACATGAATTTGCTGGCTATTATAGCTGAAGAGCTTAGTTAGAGAGCAACAATGTGGATGCTAGCTTGTGTATACCTTAACTAATTTTATAGGTCATAAAATTAATAATGATGTAAATCTTTAATTCCTTAAAAGAACTTGAACTTATAATCATTAAAAAACAAACCCAAAATTTAACCAATTAAACAATAAATATATTTTGCTCCTACGCATGGTGGACGCGGTCTGGGTGACAATCCCAAAGGTTTTGGCACCTTGAAGATCACCCCCTTAATAGAAAGTGATTAGTTTCTACTAGTCTATTGGGCCATTCTATTGTGGTCGTGTTAGGATTAATATTTTTTAAATTATAAAAAAACAAAAATGTTTAAGAGCATGAAATTTTTTCTTATAATGTTATCAAATCTAGCCAAGGGTCAATTTTAAAACTTTTATTTTAAGGCTTTTCTACTCAATGTTTTAATTTAATTTGAATTTTTAATTAAATCGTGTGAACTGGTCTAATTTAAATAGATTAATTTTATAGATTTAAATATGACTTTGATAACCGGTGAAAACATAACTTATCTTTTAGAAAAAGTTCAACATAATAACTTTTTTTAAAAAAAAAAATATTGAGACAATGAAAGATTGAACCTATCTTGGTCCTCGCGCCACTCGATTCATGAATTCTATTGGGTTTAGAGTCCGTTTGGCAACGTGTTCACGTTCACAATGAAATGGTCGTTTGGTTACAAATACTGAAATGATAAAAACACATGGGTCTCGCCATTTATATGCGGCAGGACCACGACTTTTGAGAAGCAGTAAATTACTGCTTTTTTACGAGAGTTTCAGCCACAGTGCAGTGAATTGCACTGTTCACGTGCACCTTTTTTTTTTTTCAATGTATTAATTTTTTTAACAGTTTATTTAAAATAAAATAAAAACTAGTTTTGAACAATATTTTTTTTCGAAAAACTAGTATAGAGTAAATTAAATTCACTCGCACTTTAATATCAATTTTATACTTGATAATATTTTATCTGATCTTATTACACGCTCACAAAATTATAAAAAATGTAGTTCTTATCGGCTAAATTTTGTATGTAATGAAATTATAAATAGTTTAATGGAATAATAAAAAATATTTTATATCAAGTATTATTTATTTCATGAATTAATAGGAATAGTTAATTCTATAATATTTAAATTTAAAACCATAAATATTAGTATATATATTTTAAAATTATTTTATAACCTCAATTTCAAAAGCATTCTTAACCAAACACATTAAACTATTTTTTCTTCAACCTCAATTTTGACCACAGTTTTAACCAAACACTTATTTTTTCAAACCAACCTCAACTAAAAGTACTTTTTATAAAACAACTTTTTTCAAAGCACAACCACAACAGCTACTGCAATACCAAACACACTCTTAATAATTTTTTAAAAAATATTTTTTTATTTTATTACCTGATAAAAACAGATGCTCACAAAATTAAATACTAACATAAAAATAAATAATTATTTGAGACTGATAACCCAATAGAAAGCAAACAAAAATAAATATTGCAGTCTATTTCTCAACTAATTTAATATTAAATGATGAAATTGAGAAAAATAAATTGAAAACAATTAAATGAACAAAAAAATATATATATACAGTTGATGGGTAAACTTGTCACACATGTGAATAGGATAACCTAGGCTACTGCGTTAAACATGTGAACTATGTTATGTACTCCAATGAGATTATAATTTATTTGTTTTTAAATTATTTTTTATTTAAAAATATGATAACAAAAATAGATGATTGCAAAATCAAACACCTATCCAATACCAAGATTTTTTTTTGATACCCCAATAACCTTATAGAAAGCATTATAAAACTGAAAATGAGATTTTTTAAAAAATAATTAAACTTCCCAGATCTGTGGACCAGGTCAACTTGCTACACATATGAACATGTCCATAGACTTTGTAAAGTTTAATAACATGGTTTTTATCTGAAACTAAATCAAGTTTAGTTTTAAATATATAAAAAAAATAGACTGTAAAAAAATCAAGTTTAATTACAAAAGTAATCTAACTAAATATGTAAATCAAGGCAACCTAAGTTATTCTAATAAACTTATAAACCACACTAACTCTATAGAAAAATAAAATAAAATAAAAAAATTACAAAGCTAAATTATCAACTAATCTAATATTTTAAAATAAAATTGACAAATAATATTTTTTTTAAAATTCATACCAATAGTTCAATATTGTAATCCACGCCACACCATTTAATTTTTGTTAATTAATAATTAATGTGGTTATTATCCGCGTTTAGTTTCTATCATTTGTACTGACTCATCGCTGATGGTTCATGATAATTTGTGCTTTATCCTGGCTAAATGAACCTTGTTCGCAGTTTATGCATATTCGATCCATAACCACTTGGTTTTTTCCCCATTTATGAAAGTACGAGACAATTTCAACTTTGTTTTGCACTCTGCATTGCTTGATAAAATGTACCACTTTTCCATTAGTTTTTATTGATGTTTGTGAAAACAAATTGAAAATTTATGCTGCCATGGGAACTCCTGAAGCTCTGCCAGTTTAACTAGCTGACGCTGGATTCCTTGTAATTTTTGACGGAAGGTTCTGTTGCTATGTGATGGTTTCTGTTTCGCCAAGTAATTACAACGATTCTTTACTGAAAAGATAAATCGATTACTTCCTGAATTATTTCATTCAAGATTGCATCTCCTATCTCTATCCCTATCCTCCTATTAAGCTGCTGCAAATAAGAGCCACCATCTTCTACTATGCTAGTGACGTCAATATTTATTTGTTCGTCTGCGTTTTGTTTTCCACATGAGCAAATTTGGTCGCAGATGATTTTTCCGAGCTCGTTCAGACCTATTAATTCTTGATCATACTGCTTTTTTCTGTTCTTGCTTCTGTATACTTCTATGGCTTCGTTTACACAATCAAAAAGTAGCTGCCTGTTTTGCCATAAGACCCTTCTGTTTTTCAGGTGCTGAGAAAAAGCAGGCACAATCATCTCCTGTAACTCTGTGAAACCAGCAAGACTCTTCTTTTCAATCAATGATTTAGTTAACAAGTCGCACAAGAAAGCTGAGAGCAAAGAGTCTTCCTCCACGTTTGTGCTCAAAACGGTGCTTGAAGCTGATGCATCTTCTTCTTCTTGTTTTTCTGGGAAGTGACACCCTGTCCATTGTAAGATTGGGATTTGGGTTAAACTACAAATCTAAAAATAAATCAAGAAAGTTGCTTTGTTATTCATAGATGAAATAACTGATTCTTTGTACCCTTGTTTATTGATGGTAGTTCCTTTTGTACTGACACTCGGCTGAGTTGCTCATTCTCTTCCTTGCATTCCCATTGAAGATTTATGCCCGCAGCAGCCTGCAAAACTTTGTCAGCAACTCAGTTTAACTCAAGAAACATCAACCATGTAAAATTCTTTTGTGACCACATCATGAGAAGGAAATTAAGTTTCGATCTCCGTTTCTGGATAACATCCATTTCTGTACCTTCTGTTTCACACTGCTATGTGTTAACGCTTGAGAAGTCTTTGGATGGAGAGATGCATGGTTTTCATAACAAGGTGGATCCTTAACATTGCATCTGAAATATTCACGATCTGCAACTGAACTGCTCACTTTAGGAAGCCACTTAATTTCTCCAATCTGCTGGGGCTTTCCAACTGTTTTCAAAACAGGTTCATGTTTCTGAGCTTTCTGGCAGCTTGAAACCGACTGGTTTTGACCACTGCGACTAAACTTGAGCAGCAACAACTTCAGGATCTTCCTAGCCTGCATAATTCTTCTCTTGTTCAAGTCATTACCGCACGGTCTCTTTTGCTTCTTGTTCAACATGATCTGTCGTTCCGAAAGGTAAACATCTAATACAAAAGGTTTCTGTTGCTCTTGGAGATACTCCCGGAGCTGTTTCGATGTAGAGGAGGCCATTCGAACCCTGCAAACTTTAGTGCCTTGATGTTGCAAGTATGGTCAGAGAGAAAGGTTGACGATGCAGCTGTGCTAGTAGTTGGAACTGACAGAGCATGTCTGTCACATTGAAGGCTAAATATAAAGAAAAGATGATAGAAGGGTGTGGATTAAAATATGCGAGGAGAGAATTTTGACATTCATCTTCTTCAAATCCTATTATCTTAAGATTTTGGTATCATCAATCAATAAAAAGATGCCTAGTTTTAACTTTTGGCTGTCCACAATCCATGGCTAGATTGCTTGGAATCTAACATGATATGCCTGCAGGATGATATCGTAGACTTTGTTTGGTCTGCTCAAGTTTTGTCTTATGTAGAGAAACACCCATAAGAACACTGGATGAATCAGAGGCAAATTAAATGTTGTACAGATGCATGGTGGCAGCTTGGCTACATTCAGACAAAATTCTTCCTGTCTTTGTATTTGTTTATGTATGCAAATGATTCCTTGGATAATTTAACATTCACTGACCAACAATCAGTTCTAAGAAATGTGTTAAACCCCACATCACTCTTACATGTCCTTGCTTTTGGGACTAAATACAAAGTCCACTTGGTCCCACTGATGTTTAACTTTTCGGTTCCTCATAAATTCATCATGTGGGTAGGGCCCTTCTCGTGCATTTTAGTATGTTTGGGTGCAGTTGGTCTGGGACAACGACGGAGACAGATTATGGGCAATGAATGTCTCACGTCATCCAATTTTTTTTCTTTCTTTCTTTTTAAGATGGATGCCATGCAAAAGTTTGTCTTATTCAAAAGTCATTTGAGTGTTAAATTTTGTTTTTTTTTTTTTTTGGTTAAAGTTAATTTTTTTTAATATATTTTTAAAATGAATTAAATGATGTAAAAAATAATTTTTTTAAAATAAAAAATATATTATTTTGATATATTTTCAAAAAATATATAATTTAAAAATCAATTATTTTCACTTTCAAATAATTCCTAAATATGTCTTTAACACTTTCCAGTGGTTTCCTTTTGGAAAGTGAATTCCGAGGAAAGTGAATTTCGAGAAAGTATTTTCCGATATTTGGCAGTGTTATGGAAAATGAACTGGAAAACACTTTCCAGTGTTTGGTTGTGTTATGGAAAATGAACTGGAAAATAATTTATTAATGAATTAATTTTTTTTTTCAAGTTTATCTAATATATATAAAATATTTAATATAAAATATGTAATCACTTACAATAAAAAAAATGAAATCTAAAAAGTATTTATAATGATGAATTTTTTTTTTATTATATCCTATATTCATACATAACTTATTAAAATAATGAGGAACAAATTTTACAAATTAAAAAGTTGAATGAGAATGAAATTGAAAAAAAAATATAATTTCATAAATTATCTCAAATAAAATAAATAATAATCAAAATAATAGAGATCAAATCTAATTTTTTTTTTAAAAATGAAAGATGAAGAAATTAAAATAATAATAATCAACATTTCATAAATTATTTCAAATAAAATAAGTAACAATCAAAAGAATGATGACCAAATTTGATAGATAAAAAATTAATAAAAATATGATAAGGAAAAAGCAAATAGCAATTATAAAAATAAGGACCAAAGTTAATATAAAAATAAAATTTTAAGAGATGAAATTGAAAAATAAATATTCAAAACAAAATATGTATACCAATCAAAAGTTTGAGGATTAAATTTAATATAATCAGCAAATAATGACATTTTTAAATTTTTCACAATTTCCGGAAAGTGTTTTCCCCCCAAATTTTTCAGGAAAACACTTTCCTGAAAACCAAGCCAATTTTTCCTTTTACTGGAAAGTGTTTTCCATTAACCAACTTTCCTACTGGCAAACAAACACAAGAAAGTTTGGAAAGTGATTTCCCGGAAATCACTTTCCGGAAAACAAACACAGCTAAAGGGAAAACACTTTCCTGAAAACAAAGTCAAATTTTTCTTTTACTGAAATTGACTGGAAAATGTTTTCCGTTGACCGGAAAGTATTTTCCGTTGACCAGAAAGTGTTTTCCGTTGACCAATTTTCCTAATAACAAACAAATATAGAAAAGTTTGGAAAATGGTTTTCCGAAAATTACTTTCCGGGAAACAAACATGGCCTTAAGCCTTTTGAGTATCAAATGTATAAACCTGGAAAGAATGGTTTCCTTGCTGATGCTGCACGAGGCGGAAAACTTTATGAAGCAGAAGGCCATACTTTTTTTTTTCCTTTGATTAATATGTGGGTACAAACTAGCTTAAATTTATCTCAATTAATCACACGGTTTTAAAATTAATAATTATATAAATTTTTAATAACCTTAAAATTTATAAATCTCGAACCAATAACATTTAAAAAATAAAATTAAAAAACTGATTTGTTGAGCTATATCCTTTTATAAGCCTCTGTAATTGTAGCTTTCAATGACGGTGGATGATTCAGGAAACCTCTTTGTCAAGCCTGTCGTTACATCATTAAAGGCTCCAGTGGGAAGATAATGTGGCTCAGAAAATGGTCCTCGAGTCCCTCGGGGAAAAAAGAGGAGAAGATATACAGAATCCTTGATTAATTAAACCCTTAGAAGGTGATTCTAGGCACAAATCAAAACTGAAATGGCACCAATTTCAGCTATTGCAACTTACCATTGTTCCTGCTTTGAATCTCATTGCTAGTGGGCCTAAATGACAGGTTCAATGATTGTGAAGGCAAGTTTTGGTGACAGTAAGCAGTGAAGGGTGAGTATGAAATGGTGCCTTATGGTTTAACGCAGCAGTTTCTTCTGCAGTAATACACCGAAGAGTAGTGTCTTGATTTTTGGCAATAATTAGCATTTTGTTCCTTGAAAGTTAATTTTATCGTTTTTCAGCAGTTTCTTCTGCAGCAACACGCCAAAGGAAGACGATAACATCCCTGAAGTTGATCAAGCTAGCAAACATTGGCCTGGCCTGCCATGAAAAGCTCTCTTTGGTACTGTAATGGAATTCATTGAAAAATCCCAGCTTTTGGTCCAACCAATTCATCCTTTTCGGTCTACCACTAGTTGAGCCTGGAATCATTTCACTTTTGACTTTTTGAAGCACAGCTTACTAGCAAAAACCTAGTGGTAGATGTTAAATTCCTTGATTATGGTCCAATAACTGACATGCACTAACCTTTAATTTCATGGCTGTTCCCGTGGTTTCTGCCTAGCACAACAAGTATCCAATAATTCAAAGCTATTCACCCTTGCCTGTTTGGGGTGGGTAGTTATAAGCCAAATAATAATAGATATTTAAAAGAAGATGAAAACATAAAACAAATAAGATGAAAACATAAGACAAATAATAAATATATATTTGAGAAAAAAGAATTACCTGAAATAAGAGACGAAAGAGATGCTTCAATTGTTTTGGCAAAGAGATTTGAGAGGGAGAAAGTTAGGGATTTGTATATGCAACAACGTGTAATGTTTTTTTGTAAACAAAAAAAAAGTGTTTTTTTTTAGGATAAAAAAAAAAAAAACACTTTCCTGTCATAAAATATTAATTTTTTCTTTAACTGAAATTTATTTTTTTTTACTAATTTTTGGTATGTTTACCAAACATAAAAAATAAAAAAAATAGTTTTTAAAAAAATAAATTTCTGAAAACTAACAACAATTAAACAAGATCGCCAAAAAACTTTACTTTTTAGCGTGCTGACTCAGCTCAACCAGATTAGTGAAGGTTCAGTAAATTTTCGAATACCGAAGTCTAGAACAAAACAAAATAAGCCTTGGATGTTCCGTAGAAAGAAATTGCTCTACAAATCTTCAAAGGAAATGAGGGTGGCTATAGAAAGATATATGATTGATTGGAGATTGATAATTAACAAGTGAATATTGCATGTATTAAGTTATTAACGTATACAAGCTAGATTTCTAGATTCTTACCATGGCTTTCTTCCAACATATGGCCAATCAACGCCGACAACTCGACGGCCCTTCAATTTTTTCTACAAGGCAAATGAATCCAAACTAATTAATTATGCTCAGCCTGGTTTCAATAATACAACAGCATGTCTTTTTTAATCACGATAAATGCTTGCAGGAGCTCCTTATCAAGAGCTTAAAAAATCTTGATTTGTAATTAAAATAGGAAAACACCCTAATAATCCAAACTCTTTTTAGGATGCATGAAAAGGCTACTACATACACGTCATGGTTCTTGAACTCATTTACTTTCCAAAGATGATGCTAATTTCCAACCCAATCATCCAACTCATATCCGTACTCCTTTTTTCTGATTATATTTTCCCTTCAAATCGGCAGGAAATTATCATGAATTTTCCAAAAATATATAGGGTATGGAAAATTCATTGGATTGTAATATGGATTGACGCTTTTGCCCTTCATCATATCAATAAAAAAAACTAAGCTCGGGAGTAAAATAGTCTTTTCCATGCGCTCACTTGTCATTTTCATCTTGCTCAGGGATACAAAGGTCTTTTTTTCTTTTTAGATCAGTAAAATACCTTCATTGTTCTTTAAAGTAAAAAAATCAGATAATTGATTTCTAGGAAACTTTTTTAAGATTTCATATTTTCTAGCACAATAACTTTACTAAAATAACCTTTGTTTCAAAATTAGTTCAAGCTATTTTTAGGGTTTTTTTTGTATTTTTAATTGGTTTTTTCTTTTTTTATTCTAATAAGGTTGGTAGAGGGATAAATTATTGTTTTACAGTAATTAAATATTTGTTTTTAAAAAAAAAAACATGTAAGTTGTGTGGGAGGACACCAAGGCACTTCGACGGCGCGTGTGTTGTACTCTAGTGTTTAAAAATTTACTTCTGTCATGTCACTGGATTTCTCACAGTATCCTCTTTCTCCACAGGCGCTGCATGCTTGGTATTGCTAGATAAATTATTGTCGAAGTTGTTATCTTCTTTTCTCCCTTGAAATTCAGAACTAACATTTAAAATTTCAGGGCACTCTTCTTGTTTGGGTATATTTGGAGTATCAATCCTTATTTTTTTGATTTTTTAATTTTTGTCCTTGCTCTATTTGTAAGTTTTTTATTTATTTTTTCAATCACATCCTTCACTTTAAATTTTAAATTTTTTTATTTTTCAATTTTCTTTTGGATCCTTTTGTATGTCTAAGGGTTTTTTTTTTTTTATCCTTCAATATTTGATTTATTAATAATTAGTCTTCATGGTTTTTTCATGTTTGGTACTTTCGATCAAATGGCTCATGACATGAATTATATAGGATAAGAAGGGTTGGCCTCATTTTACTTTTGGACTTATTTTTTTCTATCTCATAATTCAACATTGGTCTTTTTTAAAATTGAATTTGATGATTTTTTTCATTTTCTTTTCTATCGGGTTATTTTGATCTTATAATATGACCTATGAGTTTGACGAATTAACCTGGATAGACTCAAGCTGTTTTTTTTCCCCGTGCAATTGCTATTTTATTTTTATCCTTTTGTATTTTTAGTTTTTTTTATAAAAAATTTCTTTATTTAACATTTAATTAGTTGAGAACCGGGTTCGAATTCAAATTTTTTGCTTCTTGTAAAATAACTCGGGTTACAAGTTTAATAAGTTAACATGGGTTCACATCGTTTGTTTTCACTCCATGTATAATTCCATACTTACCCTCCATGATGTCTCTAAATTGACCCAATACAATCTCTTCTCTCCGCATCCTTTTATGTTCCTTTGACATTTCTAGAAAGAAAGAAAACTAAGGAGAAACAGCAGAATGGCTTACAGGATCAGCACCGTTTGCATTATAGCCGTTCTCCTCCTCTCCTTCACATTGACCTATGCTGCTCGGCCGGAGCCAGCCTTCGATGATGTAACTCCGATGGACAATCTGTATGGGGTACGTTAAAATATATTTCTTCAACTTTTTTTTTTCAATCAACTTGCTTGTATAGTTTTTGTTTGCTTAATTAATATTTTTTTTCTTCTTGAATTGCTGAAGGATAATGCTGAACCAGAGACAGTTAAGGTGGAAGAGGGCCGTGAAGGAGTCGGAGAAGAGGAGTGTTTGATGAGAAGAACACTTACAGCTCAAACTGATTATATCTACACACAGAAACAGAAGCCATGAACTCTTGAGGATATATTGCATGCTGTTCAATTTTGCTACTCAAGACCGCTTGCTCTGTGCATACAACGGAGTTGATTTCATATAATAAAACGTATTGTCATGGTGATTTCATATACATTTTACTACCTTCCATTAATAGTTTATGTTCCGCCAAGTAACAAAATTATTTTAATTTTTTTCCTGGTAAAAAGAGAGTCACTTGATGATATTTCCACTGATGTCTAGACATGCAATAAAATAGCAGAGTCCATTGATTGATTATGTTAGGTATAGAAGATAACTATTTTTTTCGAACTAGCTAGAACCACACAATATTTAGCCCATCCTTCCACTTAAACTCCTCGTTCTTTCTACAGCTACCTACACAACTCGTAACAATTTAGAGGTTTGTTTGTCGCATTTTTATTCCAAGTTCAACTCGAAAACATATTTAATCTCAATACACAAAACATGATTAAAAATACTATAATAACAAAGGAGGGAGAAATTCTAACAATTTATGCTAATAGCCACTGCAGTTATATAAGCCACGGAAAGTTAGGAAACACAAATCATAATATTTGCAACCTCTTCTGCTTTCTGCATGCAGGGGCAGAAATTTCATTGGTTTAATGGGCCTAACTGGGTGTAAATAGGCATTAGTCCAGTTAAATGTCCATAAATAGGCCCCAAAGCAAATGACTTGAGTGAGGCAGGGCCTTGGTCATATCAGTAAATCAAGTCTGGACTAATTGTAAGAAGCCCATGTTTTGATGCATATCACTTTTCTTTTGCAGCCCCCCAGTCGCATCCTCCTGGCCGAATGTTTAAAAACCAAGACCAGAGGCAAAAAAACTCTTCGAACAAACCCAGAAACACTTTTGTCTGTTGCAGTGTTTTATCTCTCAAAGCTAGCTGCTGCTTATTTTCTTTTTGGGCAAATGCAAGCGTTAAACCCATTACAACCTGGTTTTACCAAACTCTTCAACCGTCAATTGCTTAAACCGTTAAACGTCCGTGCATTCTCATCATCATCAGATGATTACTCCAACCAGTCACGTGGTGGCCTCCCTCGCTTCTTCTCTGAAGAACTCCCTGCTTCTAAGGCACCGTATCTCTCTTTTGTCTAATAATCATCCTTTTCAATCACTTACTGGAAAGATAAAATGAGGGTTTATTTACATCCAATGATGTGCTTGTAGTTTTGGTATTATTTATTCCCTATTAATCGAGAATGGTGTGCAGGGTGGCGTTGTTCGTGTACAAGGCGATGAATTCAGGCATATGACTAAAGTTTTGAGGTTGAGCACGAATGATAGGTACCCCCTTTGATCATTTTTACTCGCTGGCCACTTGTATTTTTTGTACGCCATTTGTGCTTATGGATACGATTCTTGTAAGCAGGCATCCAGTGAGGTTTTGCATCAGTATATTGAAAGTAACTTATTGTTGCTGCTGTTGTGTTCTTGATCATTTAAGCAGCAGGGCTTTCTCAAATTTGTTTTGTAAATGCGTTTGCTTTATTTTATTGCTGGTTTTGTTTATCTGATTACATTTGTGATCCAAATAATCCAAGTTGTTTGAACTCTGCTCTGGCAAATAATTTAAAGTGGAACATTACCATTCTTGAACATTTATGGTTTTCTGGTTCTGAAAAAAATGGTGATTCTCTGAACAATTGAATGCAAGGGTAGAGCTCTTCAATGGGAAAGGAGGTTTAATAGAAGGGTGCATAGAGAGAATTGAACGTACCGGACTTGATTTTGTTGCACTTGAGGATCCAAAATTAGTTCCTCCCCCGAGCACAAAGTGGCATATATTTGCAGCATTTGGTGAGTTTGGTAGATATGTGCATAAAACATTATTCACAATCTTTTAAACTCATCCCAGTCATCGCATTTTCAAACTTCTTCTCCTTTAGGTACTCTAAAGGGTGATCGAGCTGACTGGCTTCTGGAGAAATGCACAGTATGACTTCAATGCACAAACAAAAAACTTTTCTGCTTGAACTATTACCATTTTAATCCCCTTACTTTTGTAACTGTTGAGTCCTCTGATTTTCCCTTCCTTAGGAACTTGGAGCTCATAGTGTGACCCCTCTACTGACTGAACGTTCTCCATCAATCTCAGAAAATCGAGTGGACAGGTTTCGACGTGTCATTTTGGCAGCAACTAAACAGAGTAAATAATTGCTCCTGCAATATTTTTCTGATATTGTCCTGTTAAATTGTCATTGAGTTGTGGAGGTTCTTATCAGTTTAATTTTGTCTCTCTGATCAAAAGATATTTATTAATTTTCTTTTAACCTAACCTTTGTACCAGGTCAGCGGTTGCATGAAATGATTCTAAATCCTCCAACTAAAATTGTTGGCCTTTTGCCCCTAGTGAGTTCTTCCCTCCTTTCACTAAAAAATTCGAGCAGCATCTTGGTTCAAGTAGGAGAGATTTACAAGTGTTTGTGGAGCTTCTTGGTGGTTTAGGATTTACTAGTGTTATAATTAGAGAGAAAGGGAACTTTCCAGCTCGTTCCTTGCCACCTATTCAATTAATTTGATTATTTGTTTCTTCCTTTTTAACAAAATCTCAATGACATTTGCCAAGACCCGCCAATAACATAACACGACCTAGCATATGACCCATGATAGCCCAGGATATAGTAAAACATAAAGTTAATAGACTAAACCAACCATAAATCAAAGCCTCGACAACAATCAAGAACATATTTGTTACAGGTTTGAATTGGCCATCTCTTGTACTTATCATGCAACAGATGCACCAGCATTTGTTTTGTTTTTCAAAACCATATGGGACTGTGTAATTGATGCTGTTGCCAACAATGTGCAAAGGAGTGTTTGAAAATACATGAATGTTTTCCTTTTGATCTATCACTACTATGTTGAGCTTAACTTTGTTTTTCGTGTTATATAGCTTGCCCAGTCAAAGCTATCTTTTTTGGCAACAGCAGGAGCTACTCCTGTTGTTAGTGTATTGACTTCATCAAGAAAAGAATCTAGTGGATTGATGATAGTGGGACCAGAAGGGGGTTAGTACACATCCTATGTTAGTTCTTATTCATCACAATTTTCTTTTGCTGCATGTCTGGGCAAAAACTACTTGGTATGTTAATCTCTGTTAATTTCTTTTTCAGCTGCTTTTGTTCAATGTTTATATATATATATATATATATATATATATATATAGTTATGTTATCAGTTGATTTATTTTGTTAGGAAGTGCTTATGGTTTTTGAAATATTGATGCTTCTGGTGCTCATATCTTGTGGCATAATTATTCTGTTATGGTGATGGTTGCCATGCACTGTTTCCCTACTCACTTTCTCCCCCTTCTTCTTCAAAGTCTTCTTCTTTTTTCTTCTCACGCTGTGGCTTTTATGTCTTTCAGATTTCACTGTACTGTCACCCGATTTATGATCTGTCATGGGATATGTGTACTTCAATGGTTCTTTCTTTGTCCTCCTTGAAATCTCAAACTGATTTTGTTGTTCCCAATTTAGCTTTCGATTCCCAAAGTCGAATTCCCTCTTTTGTTGATTCCCTATCAGAAAACATGCTGAAGTTCTTGTTCCTGGATCATACCTTCGACATCCATATTTGTGGATCAAGTTGCATAAATAATAGGAATCTTTTAATCTTGATTTCTTCTAGCCAAGAAATTCTTGTTGTGAAATATAGTTGCCTACACTATGATGATATTTGGATGAAACTGTATGCTTAACTAAAATGCCGAGATTCTAGCTTCAAATGCCTGTTTTCCTTTGGAAAATAAAGTCACTGTGGATTTTTGGTGATGCATGCTTTAGACTTCACGGAGAAAGAAGTGGACATGATGATGAAAGCTGGTGCATCAGCTGTTGGTCTGGGACCCCATCGCCTCCGTGTTGAAACTGCAACAATGGCACTTTTGGCTACTCTAATGCTATGGTCTGACTCCCAGTAGTATTGAGTTCTTCGTCACATTTGCAAGTAAGCTTTTCACAACTTTTATCTTACACCTTGCCAATCTACAATATGTCAGACTGGATGAGTCTTTAGCAAATCTGATTCAGAGTAGAAAGTGATCTCCTCGATCCAATTTAAAGTCAGACTTCATAAGAATTACACCTGCCTTAGGGCATGCTATGTAATTATCTCAAATCTTAGTAAAGCTAGGTTAACTTTTAAGTTGACTGGTATGTTTTGCAATCAGCATGCATTGTGCTGTTTGCATTTTAAAACTATAACAAGTGTATGTTTTCGCCTCATGCAGGCCAATGATGAAATTTTTTGACTAGGGTTGATGAATTGTTCAGTTTTCCGGTGTCATCCAGGTCAATATATTTTTAATATAGGCTTAAACGATTTTGTTTAAACATGCTCCTTAATCAGTAGAGGGCTTTTCTATTCGCTGAAACTTTCATTGCATGTAATACCTGTCAAGTCAATGTATTAGATCGCAGAAAACATATCTTTTGTCCTTGTTTATCGTCAATACTTCTAATATTTAGCTGACCTCTCTGATTTCATTGATATTTCTTTATTTCCTGAAGTTCTAATTGAATTGTTTCTCTTGTTATGCTTGAATATCCTGAAAATCTGCTGAGCTGATACTGTTAATAACTGGGATATCGTGTTTGAATTTGAATTTGCTGTAGCAGCGAACATTTAAGAAAAAGATCAATAGCATGATGCTCGGAGCTTGGTGGGGTGGGAGGTTGTGGCAGCTGTACTAGAAGAGAGGTCTTTGCTTTTCTACGCATCAACATTTATTTAATATGCTCTCTTACTAAAACTGGTGGGAAAAAAATTGAGTGGGCATATTGACATTGAGATCTCCCAAGTCTGGCGGTGCTTTGTTCTATGTCCGACCAATATGGTCGGCTGCTAATATGATTTACAGGATAAAGCATTTATATGTTGCACATGCTCTCCGAAGTCTACTATTAAAGCTAATCCATCGTTTTTTTTTTCTTAAGAAAAATTATGCCATGGGGTGTTGTGAGTCTTGTGACTTGTGATTCTGCTCCTTTTGAGAGCATTTTTTACGTACTTGAAGAGGGTTTGCACATGCCTACCCTCATCGTGGGATCTCGGGGCTTTTTTTTCCCTATCTTAATTCCTGAAACTGCTTGTCAAAATTGCTTAAAACTCTGGTAAAAGATTCGTCCAGTGGTCAAGTACTCAAGCTAAAGCCCTGGGAGTTGGAAATATCCAGGTTCAAATCCCTCTAGTCCTGGTACCGAAAAACAGGAAGAGGCTGCTTACAATTTCTTCTATGACTTTGCGAACTCCTTGAACTCTCTCTAAGGGGTTTGAAGTTTAGGCTGGTTCCTCACTTTGAGAGGCGTGCTATTCCACATCATGTAGAACGCTTTGGTGATTGAGTTGTTAGTGGTCTAACTACAATTCATTTGATTCTGAAAGCTATCTTAAAATTGGATTTCTCCTCTCGAACTAAAATGTTAGAGCATAAATATGCTCGTTAATTGGTTTCCTTTCTTGCTCTGGTTTCTCATTTGGAGGGACTTCTTACTTCATATTCCCAATTCACCACACATTTGGCTGGATTCTATCGTGGAGTATGTTGTCTAGTATCTTGTGAGCAGATGAATTACTCAGGATGACCTCTTTTGCCTCTATTTATGGCTCATTTGGGCAGATAAGCACCTGTATCCCTTGCAAGTGTGCTTCTTCTGAATAAATGACTAGACGACAGCTTTGATTGAATGAAAAAAGAAAAGAGACGACAGTTTGATGATCATACGAGATATTCTTAAATGCATTTCAGACAAACAACAGTTATATTCAATCAACAAGGCAAGCTTTTTCCTGTCTTGGTTTACAAATTTGTCTGGTAGGAGGCAGGAATGTTGAGCAAGTTTTTATTTTTCTTGTTTGGTCGTAGAACAAGACAACTGTGATCGGGGAAGAAGACGAAGGAAAATGAATGAGAATAAGCAGGCCTAAATTTGCTCCAGGACAAATCAAGACGAAGCAATCCAAAACGGGAAGTAAAGTTTGGCAGTACTTAAAGACTCATGTGAATGGGAATGGATTCTAAAATCACGTCTTGTACAAGAATTTGCGTTTCAAACCGTTGTTGTGCTGAAAAATCCCCCTTTTTTTGACGTTGATGTCTGTCTATATTTGATTTTAAAATGCTAATCTAAAGGTCAAAACACATCTTTCTTTTATAAGAACATGTTCATACTTTGAAATGATGCAGTGAGTCAATATGCATGCATAATAAACACAGCACCTTATTTTTATCAGCCACGCTACTATATATATATATATAAACCCCTCAAAGTCAAGGGTCAAATTTGAGATTTGTCCTGGCATTCTCTTATGCTGCTAAATTCTTGTGGTTTCTGAACGTGATTGTCATTGTCTTCCGGGAAAATGGACATGCAATTAAGAAAGCCTTTGCCCTGAAGAAAAAAATGCCGTGTGGGCTGATACTTCCTTTCCCTATCTTGATCATTAATTTGTCAATATTGATTATTGAACAAATTATCTACCAGTCGTACGCATGACCAACCTGCGAGCTGCGAGGTATTGAATTAATGTGAGACCAGAAATCAAATTCGTGACTGGTAATTATGAACTCCTTCACGCTATGATGGATTATGAACAATGTTCATCTTCTCATAATTGATCTTAAATTCAAATAAGAAAACAATTACTTGCTACCTATGTTGATCACCCTGTTTATTTTGAAATTGATGGCTTAAATTAAATAAATATGACTAAAAATTGACAAAAATTAACAATATTTGTTTTTGCGTTTCAAAAGCATTTAAAAAAAAGTAATTTTTTTTTATTTTTTTCTCAGTTTCAAATTAATATTTTTTTGATGTTTTTAAATCATTTTAATGCACTGATGTCAAAAAATAATTTTTTAAAAATAAATAAATAATATTATTTTGATGCATTTCTGAGTAAAAAACACTGTAAAAAACAATCGAAACCACACTTTCAAATCATAACATGACTTATTACATGTCCATTCTTAAATCAATTTTTTTTTTAAAATGAGATTATTTAAAAATATATTTTTAATTTTTAAATGACAGAGTTATTATTTATTATTCGCTTTCAACTTTAAAAAAACATTTTAACACTTATAAACAAGTGTATGCACCCAATCCTCCCGGTTGCTTTATTTATTTATATCTTCGTTTTCATTGGTTATTTAGATGAATAATTCAATTACGTGCCTAATCATGAGATTATGCACAGCATTGATTTTTAAATTTTAATCCCAAAATTCAGCACTACCTGCCGTATTTTATTAAAAATCAACTACCTGCCCTTTTCGTTGAATACATCCCTCCGTGCCTCGTTGCAATCACTTCTGGTTGTGGGCCTTGCTTAGGTAGTTTGTAATTTTATCCCTCTATGCGAGGGAGGTAAAAGCTTTAAAATGAAATGACTGGATTACATGTATTTCTTTCCTTTTTTTTTTTTTAGACTAACCTCATAAATATTACAGCAGCTATATAATCAAACTCAATTTTATCTCTTTTAATTAAAAATTTTTCCTTCAAGTTTCCAAAGTCCTTAATTTTATCTTTCAAATTTAAAAGTAAAAAAAATAAAAAACAAAAAAGACTAATGTTATAAAAAAAATAATTTTGTATCCTTATTATTGGATAAATAACTTTTTATGTCACATCAAATCTCTAGAAATCTACTCAAATATTGCATTAAATGCATGCTGATATTTTGTTTCTCAATGAACACTTCTTTTAATGAAAATAAATCATTTGACCTTCTCTTTCCATAAAAATGAGCCACATAGCTACAAAAATCTTAACAATTATATTTAGGACAATTAAATCTCACAAAAAATATAAAATATCTCTCACTAAAATTAATAATCTTTCAAGTCTTTATGTATTCAATACATAAAGACTTGAAACGCTATTGATGGGTCAATATATTTTATATATGCTATTTTTGCTTAAGTCCATGTTTAAAATGGTTAAAAACAGGGTAATAATCTAACATACTCAAGCTTGATAGAATGTCAAGCTTAAATTACATGGGTCTGACTTATTTTTAAGCCCAACATCCTTGGACTCAGCTAGGCGTTGAGTCTAAGTACATATGAGTTTGACTAGATGCAAAACTCAATATTTTTGGGTTCAGATACAAGACCCATTACCCTTAAGTTTAGGATCATTCCAAGTCCAAATATATATGGAATTGACAATCATTATAGGTCCCATGTTGGGTTATGATGCTTTTTTTGTTTATTCTTATAACTCTCAACATAAAATTTTAAAAGCCAAGAACAATCATCTCCTCCATATTCCTAGGTGTATAAAACTCTTCTAATGGTCTACCATATTTTCATTAATAATAATATTATATAAGAGATATTTATCTGTCATTAATGCTATTAGAGAAAAATAATGTTCCAACCCCTTCATTTAAGCAACATGACAATATTCAAAGGTTATATATACTTTCTAAACCATTCAGGTAAAATGTTTATATTTTTATATTTTTTAAGTTTTCATACTCTTATTCTTAAAGTATTATCATATATAAATAAGAACAAAAATTTTTGTTTTTAAAATTTAAAGTTAATTATCTTTTATATATATATATATATACATTTTAGTTTATTTATTTATCGATTTGATTTAATTAGAAAAGGAAGCTGGAATTTGGAATCTTTCCGGGGAAATATTCATAGGTTTGTTCCTCCATGCATCTTGTTGAATTAGTGATTAATGCATAAAACAATGAACTCATGGTCATGCATGGTAGGTACGAGTATCGGCCTTTTCTATCAAAAGTTTTCAAAATCTCATTATAAATTTTTACTTGTAAAGTTTTCATATATGTTTTCATATTTTGATAGTAACGAAGTCATGCATTGTTGTTAAATCTAGCCTATTTTTATGGGTTGTTCCAAAAAAAATTATAATTCAAAGTTTGATCTAATTTCAAATTGAATTGAAAAAGATATTAATCTGAGTCAAATTGATTTGAAGAACTGAAAATTGATCCAATAATCCAATTTTTTTCTTCTATTGGTTGAAGTATAAGTTATGCCTTCAATATATCCTATCATAATTTCTGTTAAAGTTTAACACTGTAATAATTTTTGTTTTTTTTTTTTAATGTTTTTCAATTGAAAAACATTAAATTAATAATGTTTTTTTATTTGTTAATATAAAAAATAAAAAATATATTGTTTTAATATATTTTCAATTAAATAATATTTTAAAAAATCATTCTCCCCAACGTTAGTAAACACACACCCCCATTCCAAAAGTTAGGAAGAAACAAAAATGGCAAACCCGTAATAATCTTCAAAACCGCCCCCAATATTTGACCAACATGTCAATATAAACACGAAGCGACACCAAAGTTGAACACGAACCTACATAAACTACATTAAAAACAAAGAAAAAGCTTAACCAAGCGAAAGCAGCAGATGTCAAAAACACAAGATTTATAGAAGAAGAGAACCCAACTTCTCTCTTTCATTTTTTCTTTAAAAATCCCAGTGAAGTTTTTGTTCCTGAGAGTGAACCCAGATGGCAATCCAACTAGAAAATCTGGTGCAGTCAATCAAATCAAAAGTTAGAGCCCTGAAGAAGTCCAAGAAACCATACATCAAGATGGACAAGAGCTCAAGTGTTAGGGTTGAGATCCGTAGCAGAAAAGCAAGAAAGCTCATCGACAAGACTCTTCAAGTTGCTGATCGTCCTGGAAAACGTGCCATTTCCTGATTCTCCATAGCTTTTCCTCTGCAATAAATGCTCTCTAAATCTCTGTATAGGTAAATTTTAGATTTTGGTTTTGGTGGTTTCTTTTACGTTGCCTACCGATTCTGTGTTTTATCCAAGGAGTTAAAGCCTTTCAAGGCTGGGAACCGTTTCGGGTCTGGCTTGACTGCAGAATGCTTTGTTTTACGTAGCGATCAATGAAAAGCTTTCATATTTTGTTCGCTGTGATCAATGAAAATAAGGATTTTCTTTTTATTATTAGGATATTTGAATAATCTATACGAAACACAGTAGCTCTTGAGAATTTTAGCAATTTATTAGTAACAAGGAAGAAGTTTAACGCACGTTCCATCATGTAAACAATTATATTATCTGTTCTACAGTTTTAGGATACACTGTGATTTACTCTCGATCCATGCCCTAGTGTGCAAGTAATTTTATTTTATTTTTGCTCTTGCTGAGCTACAGCATTAATGTTTCTTGGCCATTTAGAATGAATCTCACCGACGATCTGCCCACGTTCGTTAATGGGTCAGTGGGTTGGTTAGTGCTCTAATGCTATGTGTTTGCCACGAGCAATTGTTTCTTGCAATTGTCAATATATACTGAATAAAGTCGTATTGAGTGAGAAATAAGAATGCTTTTGCAATTGTCAACGGCGGTAGAGTTTGGCAATGGGAAGTTCTAGTCTTGGGCCATTTGGCTCATCAGCAATAAAAAAGACGTTTTAGATATTAAAAGGATGATTGAAGTTGTTTTTTAAAAAAAAAAATATTTAAAAATATATTAAAATAATATTTTTTTATTTTTAATATGGATCGATTAAAATAATTTAAATATATATATATAAAAAACAAACACAGCATCAAACGGAATTGTATGGATTTAAAGGATCAAGAATTCCCTATGCTTTTGCTGATGAGAGAAAGGAGATGGTTGCTCTTTCTCAATTTGATCACGTTGAAATCCAATCACAAAGGAGTATTGCACCAACTTCAAGGCTCAACCTCAATGAGGTGATTATTTTTAATTCTATTTAGATTTTATATAAAAAAAATAATTAAATCAATTTAAAATAAAAAAAACTGAAACCGGTTTAAACAGACTGGTGTCGGTTTAGTTTGGTTTGATTTTTTAGGACAAAACCGGTACAAAAAAGTTTGGCTTAATTTTCTCGGTTTTGGCTTGGTTTTTTCCGGGTTTGGCTCGGTTTTTTTCGGTTTGGGTTCAATTCGGGTTTTTTGATTTGTTGTTTATAAAACCAAAACCGAACTGAAACAACCAAATTTTAAAAAATTTTAATCAGTTTTTTTTATTTTAAAAATTTTTCAGGTATTTTTTTCAGTTTAATCAGGTTTTTAGTTTTTTTTTCCCCACGTCTATCAATCATCACCCTTTTGTTTTCTTCACTTTCTTCAATTTATAAAATATTATCCTGTTATTTCTTTGCAAATGGGATCTAGTTTAATAGCTGGGACGTCTTTATCAGAATTGCCGATAGAATGAGGGTCCCTTTTTTATTATTATTTAATTATGTTAAAATCTCCAACGACAAATTAATCAAGATACTCCCCGTTAAGCGATCAAATTCGAATTAAAAACTAAGTGGTAGGCATGGAATGAAGCTCACGAGTTCCTTTTGATTACGAAACTCTAATTCTAACATGAGTCAACTCTGGCTTTTCAACAGGCAAGACTTGCATTTATTGTTCAATACAAGTAGGTAAATGGTGTCACATTTATTTGTTTGTTTACCATTTTTCCAAGGTCGAGTGAGACTAAACTTCGAGGCTTGTTACAGTTCATAGCTGTCAATGACTTGTTTGTGTTTCATTCATTGGCCATTGATTAGAATTCAATACATAATAGATGATAGATGATCGTTATCATTGATTTATTTCCCGGCAATGAATCAGCTTTGATTAAACTTCAGCCAAAAAAAAATATTAGCAGTTGCAATAAATAAATATCATGAAAGCATGGATGGTAGAGGTAGAGCTTTGACTGCCCGCATCAAAGTCATGGTTATTGGTGTTGAATCAAACCCTAATTAAATATAAGAATTTATGTTTCTGTTTTAAAAAATGGTGTTTAAAAGTGTGATATTTATTGTTTTTTAAAGTAGTTTTTGCTTGGAAATATATTAAAAAATATTTTTTATATTTTTAAAAAATTATTTTTAATATCAGCATATCAAAATAATATGAAAATATAAATAAAAAACTTCAAAAAAAAAAAATATTTTTTTAAAATAAACAGCTATGTAGTATCTGCTATTGATTTGCATATGTGTTGGTATAATTGATATATAGGATGTAAATATTGGTTTGACCAGGTATATATGAAAAGTTTGGTTGAAGATTGAATCCTAGCACCATATTAATTACGGGGAGGCTGTGGCACAAATTTGTATGGTCCTCGGAAAAGCTTGAAGTCTTGAACGTGCTAACGAAATAACATGCCGGGGACAGATGCCGGGTCTCATCGGTGAATACCAAGTAATAATTCACAAAAAAAATAATAGAATCATCATTATTTCATAATTACATGTCATAGTTGTTTATTAGATTACATTTCATACAATCTAAATTTTATTTCATTTAAAAAAAATATTAAGATGACATAAATGTTTTTTTTAAAAAAGTAACAAGACCTAAGCTATTTTCTTGCTTAATATGATCATATGATTTCAATGACATAAATAAAAAAAATACAAGGACAATAACATAAAAAAACAAAAAAAATTAATAAAAAATGATAATAAAAAAAAATAGAGTCCAACTGGCTTAGCTACCAAATATGCGATCTAGTTGTGACATTAGGGCAATCCAATTAAAAGCAAGTGAATAAAATAATGAATTTTAATTATCAAACAATTCAATGTCAAAAGGTGGAATAAATTTTTTTTAAAAAAAATCAATAGAAAAAAGATTTAAATCAACTCAAGTTAACTCGTTAACCTCATGATCATAAATATAGAATTGAGATAACCTCACAAACATAAAAGCAAAAAAAAAAAAAACACGAAGGTAGATTCATAATAAATCAAAAGTTGAAAGATAAGATTGATTTTTTTTTTAAAAAAAGAGTGAACTCAACCCATGTTAATATCTGAAATCACAACCCTTGTTATGAGCCTGAGACTAATGCCATAGAAGGCAAACTCTAAAAAATTACGAAGTAAAATTTTCAATAAAAAAAATATTGAGGGATTAAATTGAAAGAAAAAGGCAATAATTTTTTTTAAAAAAAATAGTAATTAAAAGAATGAGGACAAAACCTGACATAAAAATAAATTAAGTCAAAGATGAAGGGATGAAATTGAAAACAAAATTCAATTAGAAAAAAAAGATAAAAATAAAATAAATAGCAGGTAAAGAAATAATGACCAAATATATGTCAAAAAACGATAGTAAAGAAATCCAATAGCAATAAAGAGAATGAAGATAAAATTGCAGATAAAAATAAATAAATAAATAAAAATAAAAAATAAAGATCAAAATTAATATAAAAATAATAAAATCAAATGATAAGGGACTAAATTGAAAAATAAATAAATAAATAAATAAATCAAACATAAATTAAAATAATAATAATTAAATTGAATATAAAAAAAATTAAAAAACACCTTTATATTTTACCAAAAAAACAAAAAAGAGAAAAGATGAAGAATAAAAATATCCACAGGAGACATCATATTTTCATCGCTAAGATACATCCATCCACCTTGGAGATCTCGACATGCAGCTCCAAACATCATTATGGAAGGCATTGTTTATTTTACCTTGAAAGCAAGTTCACTATTGAGTGTAAATGCCTTGATCCGATAATCAACGGAGTGGAGAAGGAGGGGTGAGAATTGATGACATGGGCCAGCCATTGCCGTCCTCATGTTTAACAAGCCCATTTGGATACCGTAGGGCTGTCTAAGTAAATAAGGGCCCATCCATTTTGAATGGACCTATCCCAATAAAACGGGAAGCCCAATACTGCCTTAAAGAAGATCAAGAAAGTTGGCCCTTCAATTATTAATCATCTGTTTGATGTAAAAAATGGAATCAAAGCCATTATTAATTATCAAATTATTTTGACACGTGTACTCTTAGTTAATTCCATATAACAAATATAGTAAAAGGAAAGGAAATTTTCGAAATACTTTATTATTCACTACAAACAGTGGAGTAATCTATGTGAGCTGGAAAAAAAAAATTGATTGTCAATCAACCAAGTATATTTTTAAATTGCATATTAGTTATTATTGATTTTCTTGGAGGTATTTTTTTTATTCAACATTTTAATGAATAATAAATTAATAATAAAAATCCAGGAGTTAAAAAACTTAATAGTTTTGGGTTGGAATATTTAGGTATTTTTGTTTTTTTATATATAGTGGAATTACACATATACCCTTATCCAAAAAAATTAATTTATTGTAGTCAAGGGTATTAAGATATTTTAGCCTAGGTTGTTATTTATTTATTTATTATTATTAAATGTTAGTCTGGTTGGCGGTGGTGATTTAATTTTACATTAAAATAATATCTTTTTTTTTTTAATTTGAAAAAGTTGTTGGCACGTAAGAGTCGTCATCATGTACTTTAAGTGGCATGTGTAGCGGCTTTTGGTTGTAAAAGATGGGCTTCCACTCTATCATTTATAATAGTGTCTTCTTCCATTATGAGTAACGTATGTTGTCCAAATATGATTGATTTATAACTGGTAACTCTTTATTTTTTTTCTCATTCATTCTTCTCTCCTACTCCAATAAATACACTATCGTTTTCATTGTTATTGAAATTTCAGATTTAGTCTTTTTAGTATTGATTTTAGTATTTTTGTTATTTTTCATTTTGTTAAAGTTTTATTTGTTTTTAATTTAACTATTGATTTCTAATTTGTATATATATAATGCTTTTCAATGCGGCCCTTTTACTTTTATTTTTAATTTCTTCTTTTTTTTATGTTTTTATTTTTTTCAAAGTTTTTACAGCTTCAATTTTATCCTTCATATTAAGTTTATGATTTTTTTTCTATTCTATCATTGAAATTAAGTTCATATTTTTTTTTTATTTCAACAACAATAATACTAGTGATAGTGATAGTGATAGTGATAATGATGATGCTAATAAAATTAATAATAATAGTAATAATAATACTAATACTAATAATAATAATAATAACAATAATAACAATAGAGATGATGATAGTGGTATTGTGAAAATAGTAATAATACTACTATAACTACTACTATTATTAATAATGAAAATGCTAGCAGTATTAATTTTAATAATAATAGAGATAATAATATTAATAATAATGATAATGATAATAATAATAATAATATTACTTATTAATAATAGTAGTAATAGTTATTACCATTATTTGAATTCCTATTTTTTTTTAAAAAAAAATTTATGATTGTAATTTTTTTTTAATTTTATTCTTTAATATTTAATTTACTGGGAATTTAATTTCATAGTTTTTCTAGATTGAGTATTTCAGGTCTAATGACGGGTTACCGGTTTAAAAAGTTAATATGTTTTTTTTTTAAAGGCTTTATAAATCTCTTTATTTTTTTATTTGGTTATTTTGTTCATACAATTTAGATAACGAGTTTAACGGGATATCTTATCTCGACTTAGTTCTAATTAATGTTGTTATATATTTATAAAGACTAATTTTTATGTCCTTTTTAACCTAATTTCTATACCTTAATATTATTTCTTTATACAAAAAAATAGTCTAATTTCATGATAAAGCACGAACACCAAAATTAGTAGGATTTCTATATGTTATTTTTATTCATTTATAAAAAAATATATTTATTACAATAATTTTCAGTATTCACCTACTTAAAGTTACAATAAAGTTTTTTAGTCTGTTTTTCATTAATTATCTTTATCTACATGTAAATCAGATAATTATGAAAAAAAAATAGTGTAATGCCAAATGGGAAAAAAAATAACCCACATTATATGGCTCATGCATCCAACTTTCTTGGATTTCGATTCCATTCGATTAATATAAAAATTAGCTCTTAATTGGAGAGATGAATTCTTTAACAATCGAAAAAACTAAACAAATAAAGTATGCCCCTATAAAATAGTCGTACGTACTCGATTATGCAGTGACCTCCAGCACTAATGAATCCAGTTTTTTATATTTAAAATTTTCTAAAACCTATAAAAAGGAAATATACCCCCGTTAAAAAAAAAAGCATATTAATATATTAAATCTTGCCTACATGTTTTAAGAAGAATTTTTATGTACTTATTATTTAAAATATATTAATTGTTTTTTTAGCATTAACATATAAAACAATTTAAAATCACTAAAAAAACATTAAACAATTTAAAAAAACCCACTAAAGTCTCGGTGGCTCATGAAGGGTTGTTCACCAAGAATGTTTCTATATCTAAATAGTTTAATTCATTTTCTTTTCTTCTGATCAGTCAAGACACATAAAAAGGAAAAAAAATGAAGCAATCAACTGTAAAAACAAATATTATCTTACACCTTGCTCTTTTTGTTTGGGTTGTGCCTTCCATGGTACATTACAAATGTAGAACTTCCATAGTAGAAACAAGGAAACAAAAAAGAAGAAGAAAGTAACCACCCACAATGAATGAATTATCAAAGCTCATGTAATTAATTTAACCTAATCTGATACTCCATACTCTTTCACTAGTAACCGCTTGGCTTCGACTTCTAGGGCACACATCTACATTGATATTATCACCGCCATCCTCTCTAAACGAACAAGGTTTCTCCTCATCAATTTTCCCAATCTTTCCTATCCCAACACTGTAACTCCTCATTTCAATTCCATTAGACAAAGAACCGATATTCCTTCTCACTTCCTCTTCCCTGCAATGCATATTTGGCTGCATCACATGACTTCTGCTCGCTGAAGCAGCTGATTCTGAGAGTACACCACTTCTCCTCCCTGAAGCTGATTGTAAGGGTCCCTTTCTCCTCCCTGAAGCTGATTGTAAGGGTCCACTTCTCCTCCCTGAAGTTGAATATCCTATGCTGCTCTCTCTCTTAGAATTATTGCTAAAACTCTGAGGAAAGCCCGGTTCACCTACCAAACCATGATAATCATTACCAACCATATCAGAAGAATCTGCCATGAACTTCATGTAAAACTCTCCAGCCTTCCTGAGAACTTTAAAGGGTGCTAGCAAAATAATTACGAGCTTGCTTCTCTTCTTTTCTTTGCTTTTCACTGTCCCACCCATGTTAGTGCTACTTTGCATAAAACAGAAGACGAAGTGTAGCTACTGAGAATCAAGGAGGTGGGATGTTTTGTTGCAAGAAATGGAAATCTTGGAACTTTGTAGTGATCATGAAGAAAGAGTGAATATATAGGTGTGTGATGGTTGAATTTGGATTTGATGACTTTTCCATATATTGTAATGGGGTTTATTTATTATAACTTGCGAGTAATTATAGCATCAGATTAAGGTTGAGGTTGTTGAACAGAACAGGAAAAAACGTGCATGTGGAAACTTTCCAGCCATTAAAGACAGACGCATGGAGGTTTCAAAAGTTAATACTTAATACCAAATAGTAGTATTAAAGTAGTTCATTCAGTAGCCCAAAAAGGAAAATGCTCACTCGGTTCAATCCCACCTCACGAATGATCAAGGAGGAATAACTTGCTCGACTTCCCTCGTCACCTCTCAGTTGAACTAATCACTGTTTTCGTTAATAATACAAAGATTAATGCTAATAAATCATATATTTATTGTACTATATACGTTATTATCAGAAGAAATGTGAACGTACGTATCCGCGCTGGGCAACTGGCCTTTTATCATATTATTACGACAGCAGACCAAAATTGTAATACTTGTTTATAGGTTTGTGGGCTTGGGCCAACCATGCAATTTGAATTCTTCAACGGAAACAGGCCACACAATACACAAGTTGTGACAAAAAAAGCATTGCAGCCTGCCCTATGGCTATCCTTTGACGCAAAGCTTTCCTTGACTTGGCTTCTGAAACATCAATGTCAACGTTGCCTTCATAATCATTTCACTGATAACTCGGTCTTTTTTTTTTTTTTTCAGGACCTCGCAAATCGTAAGCCCCGAGACGTTTTCTTGAGATATTTCTGAAATCTTCGTTTCCGAGCAAGTTGCAGAAATCGAGTGAGAATGCGAAACAGAGCTTAGTCAGCTCTTTTTTTTTTTTTTTTTGTTGAACCGGATCAGGTCAGCTCGGAAAAGTCAAGACAAATGTTAAGGATACAAATGGAAGCAGATTGCTAAGACGCCCATTGAAACTGATAGCTCACAGCTCTGTTCAAGCGTGGCACATCCTACATGGTAGAAGTTCCAGCGAAAGAACTTCACATTTATTATCTATTTAGATCGTTGTGCATTTTATGAAACTCCACACCGAAGTAAAATATTTCTTTAGGGACTAAAGTTAAATTTGGTGTAAAGTGTAAACAATGAGGATACAATACTCACATTTATTCGAAAGTAACAATTTCATAAACATTTTTCATACAACGCATTATAGCAAATTAATGAGGATATTAGATTTATCAAATAAGCTTTCTAATAAACAGAGATCATGATGTCGATTTGAAATTCAGATTTTTTCACAATATTTTACCTCAAATTTCCACTTCTCTTAGCCCCTGTTTAATTAAATTCATTATCTGGATGAATACATTTAATTTAATTTTACCAAAATATTAACGATGGGGAAAGAAAGTGTGAAAAGATCTTTGCTAATCTACCTGCCACGACAGGTTCTCAATTCAAATGTAATCAATAATACCTTGATTATATATATTTACAGTAGACTCACACGTCAGGTCTAATTTGAAGATTGATTAAAAGGAATTATTAGATTATTGGTTTAACACGTGAATTACTAGATTAATTATTTTTATTAAAATAATATTATTTTATTGAAAAAAAAACTCTTGATATATTAATATGATTAAGTTGACTAAGTTAACCAAGCATCAACTAATAAGTTTTATAATGTAAATTTCTTATCCAGTCTAAATCAAGTTAATTTGTAAATCTTGAACTCATGAAATAAACCTATAAAACCGAATCAGGTTAATATCCAATGATTTCGTGTATTTGCAAGAATAGGTGTCAATTTTTCATAAGAAAAAGTCCGCAGTGTTAAAATAGTAGTAGCAAGGGTGGAGGCCTGGTTTATTATAAATTATTATAGTAAAAGTATTTATTTGTCTTTGAACGGATTCATCCTTCAGCATGTGTTGTTTTATTTTTTTCAACTTGATTCTTATAGTTTTATTTTTTTGATTAAAATTATTTTTTAATTTAATTTAACTTTTTAATTAAAATAGTCGTGGTCAAGGATGTTTCAACAATAGGCAGTTACCATTTTTTCTCTAGTTCTAATGTTTTTGTAAATTTAATACATGAAGAATTGCGTCAATCACCAGTGTAATATTAACCATTTTACTATGAGAACTATAAGATGCTATACCAAATATAGATTTAAGAGATTAACATATTTAAACTTTTATTATTGAATCACAGCTCAAGTTAACAACTATTTCCATAATAATCGTGAGCTATATATGGACTCTCTGCTTAAGTTTATAACACATCCTTGAATCTCCATGCATGCCTGGCCTTGATTTCTTGTTTTAGTCCTTAAAAGTTATCTGACCAGAATTCATGTAACAATGAGAAGAGCTGGCTTTGAAACTAACAAGTTTAAGCAGAGTTGTAGAAGCACATAGGTAGAATTGAAGCCGAAACCATATTTATACGAGAGTAAAGTGCACGATCAAATCCCATTGGAAGACTTGGTGCTCTCAGACAGAGTACAATAACTTGGGTAAATTAACTTAAATTCGATGCCTAAACAACTTGGTTTAGTTGCGCCTTTTGTTTGGTAGGTTCGGTTGACCATAAATATTTTGGTTAAAACGGAAAGCACGCAGCATCCCTAGCTAGAAAAGACTTCATATAATAAAAAATTATCAGTGACGAATTTTTTTCTTTGTTTTCTGTCCATGAATCAGACATTTACTTAGTTTATCTCACAAGTTTGTCGGCAGTGTAAAGATCAATATTATTCATTTGTAATTACGTTTAAGGCATTTAATCTGTGCGTAGATAAAACCAAGAGATGTAATAATAATCTTAATATTCCAGACTCCAGACTGCAGCTCACTGGAATAATTAAGGAGCTAAGCCAATATTTTGTTTCTTTGTCACTACTATCTATTATCTATTTGTTTTAATTTAGAAGCAGTCTTTATGAAGCCTTCTTCTCTATATATATGATCAATGTAGTTGCTATAAAAAATAATATTTTGGTATATTAATTAACCAACAAAGCGTCAAGAACTTTATTAATATTTTTGTCTCCAATAATGGAGATTTGAGCTTGGAACAATCAGTGGGTCATGTCTAACTCCAAAAATGTCCTCTCCATCTTCCCATTAGACCCCAAACCTAAATCGTTGTGCACACCAGTTCTTCTCTGTATGCTTCCAAAAAACGATTCAAGCTCACATCATAATCTCATTATATAATCTCTTATTCTTTTATTCTCAGCTATTGAATTAACAATTTCATTGGTTTTATGATTTTTCATCAATTAATGCCATAGACATTTAGTTGAGAATAATAAGAGGCTTGATCTATTAGTTAGCCAATCTTTTTTATTTATATATTTAGGGCAATATATAATAGTAAAAGTAGAGATTATAACATCAAATTAATATATATATATATATATATATATGTCCCCTCAAGTTGAGGGTGGAGGATCAACTTGAAGCTTAAAGCGAAAAACAATAAAGAAAGTAGTAGCAAGCGGCTTAGTAAAGACATCTACAAGTTGATCATGAAAAGAGATAAAACGAATCTGAATCTCTTTCTTCACAACTCTGTCTCGTACAAAATAGTAATTAACCTCAACATGTTTAGTACGAGCATGTAGGATTCACAGATAAATAAGTAGCATCAAGATTATCACACTAATTGATAGGGGCAGAAGCAGAAGAGATTTACAATTCAATCAATAAATACTGAAGTCAGACAATCTCAACAGTGCCATATCATGCTAAGGCTTTATACTCGGCCTTGGTAGAGGAGCTGACAACTGTGCTTTGTTGCTCGATTTCCATGAAATCAATGTATGACCAAAGAAAACAAGGTAACCCTTTGTAGACTTGCGATCATAAATACTACTTGGCCAATCTACATTTGTAAAGCCATGCAATGTAAAGGAGAAATTGCGAGTGATATGCAAGCTATATGATGTTGCATGTTTAATTTATTTAATTTTATTTAATTAAAATTAAAATTTATATTTAGATCAACATATTAGGAACCTAATAGACTACACATATTAAGAACCATTGATCAAAAATTAATCTGGGATGATTTAATTAAGTATGTCTTGACTAAAATATATTTTAGAAATTAAGGATTATAATATAATTAATACAGAGATTATACTTCTAGACTTAGAAAAATTAAGTAAGGACTTGATCAAGTTAATTTCTAAAACTATCATTAATTAATATATGGATATTATCCATGAGACAAATTGATATTTTACTAATTTATAAGTGTTTTTTTCAAATTTTTATATAAATAATAAATTATATCTCTTATTTTTAAATAATTATTCATTAAATATAAAATTATATAAATCACAAAATAAAAAACTAGTCGTATAGACATAGCAATTCCGCGTAGATCTAGACGTTGCAGGGACTCCGAACATACCTATTTTAGACTTTATGCTCGCTGTTCGATGTTGCTTCTCCCAGTTTCGTTAGCTCCTTGCCGTTTCAAGCGTGAGTTGTAATAATTAAAGTGGCCGTCTCTCCTGGGCTGGTGTGTATGTAGAAGTCAAAAGCATTTTCTTTGTAAGCTGGGATCCCTGCGTGATAGACTTTACCCTAAGAAGGACACTTTCGGTCATTTGTTTGCTTTCTTACTTTCATTCGTGTCATGCTCAGGTGTTTGCTTTTCAGTGGGGTCCAAGTGCATTATATATTGACTCTTTCACTATTACATCAAACTTATGCGAATAAATATGTAGAGTGCGTGAGGGCCAATTCTTTATAAAAATCATTTTAGCATATTCTATCATAAAAAAATTATATTTCTAGCTCATTTATTTACAATGAAAAAAAGAAAAAGAAAAGAGCAAAAATATGTTTTTTTACAAAATCAAAATTTTTTAATTTCATGTCCAGACCTATGTTATGTTTTGGGGGAGCTTGGCACCCCTAAAGTTTTAAAATATCTTAATTTTAGTCCTTTTAATTTTTAAAATTTTCATAATAATTATGCATTTATCCCCTTCAAAAATAAAATATTTACTTTCAAACCTTATAAATTTAATGATAACACCCCTAGATAAGATTTTCTAGTTCCGCCCCTTTACATGTATATTTGGACTTAATAATATTTGTTTTCAATTTCACTGATATTCAGCCAAAATCAAAAGGTCCATTAATTGGGTCATATCTGGAGCTGTAGATCTTGGATTTAGGTATGTTCTATATGGATAAAAAGCTAAAACATAGGCATAAAACTTTTACGAGGAGTCCAAGATTTAAAAATGCCGTTTTCAAGTCCAAATTATAGCAACAACGGAGAAGTCCGAATCTGTCATGTAGCCTAAACACTTTTCAGTAATCAACCCATATCTCGAGTTCTAGAAGTCCAAATGACTTCAATTTTTTTCATGGAAAGTTGAGACAATTTCCTAGAACTTTCATGAGTTAAGTCTGTTTAAATTCTAACGTTATCAATGATGTTTTGTTCAGACTAGAAGATAAGGATTATTACCAAGTTAAAGATGTGGCCACCCACTCAACAATTAGTCATCAAATCAACAGTTCCAAATTTTAGCCTATAAAAGGAGGCATTTGCCATGCATTTAGGCATCTTGGTTGTTTAAATCAAGATCATACTCTTTATTTCTTTCTTTATATTTTTATAATGTTTAAGTTTTACACTACACGATTAAACAGTTTTACCGACATATTAAGTCCGTCGGTGTGAGGCACAAGAACCTTCGGTAAGAATATTACCGACGGTCTCACCGACAGAATCTATCCGTCGGAATTTTGATCCTCGATAATTTCCCATTCCGTCGCCAATTCTGTTGGTAATAAAAAAAAAAACCAAACACCGACGGTATTACAGACAGTGAAGCGCATAAAAAAAAATTACCGCAAGAATTTTATTGACAAAATAAGTCCATCTGTGTTTCCAACGGTCTTTACCAACGAAATATTCATCGGTGATTATGGCATGGCGGTAAATATTTCAGAACTCCCTGTCAAATACCGACGGAATATATCCATCGGTAATAGTAATGGAAAATACTGACGGAAGATATCCGTCGGTGAATGTGGTATGAGCGGTAATTTTTTTGCAACTCTCGGTATAATACTGACGGCACGTTTCCGTCTGGAAATCCATCGGTATTTATTTAAAATACTAAAAAAAATTATTTATTAACACGAAAAAAACTTAATAACCAAATAAATTTGTATTAAACATTAAAAATGTAAAAATAATGTTAAATAATATTAATCCAAATATTCACTACAAATTTAATGTTTTAAAAAACAAAAAATAAACTAAAATAGCGGCGGAGTTGGAGGAGGAGGAGGCTGGTTATTGCTGGGACAGTACGGTCAAAAGGGAGCATATGGATCATCACCCATCTTTGATCTAATCTCCATAACCATTTGAAGAAGCTGATCATAATCCGTCGAGAGGCGTTGATATTGTTGTTTCAAGGCAATGAACTCATCTGATTGGGTGCTTGATACTGATGGAGAGCTCCCAACGGTTAAGACACTACAGGCCGACCGCAAGTTTTTGGTCGTAGCGTTGGAGAGGTCGTAGAACCGATTTTTATCAGGCCCACCAGACGATCCAACCTCCTTCCACAAATCCAGATCAAAATCCGGATGAGTTAAATGATCGTGCCCATATCTCTCCCTCAACCGGCTATTATAGGTCTCATGATTTTTTTTTAAATCATTATATTCAATTCAAGAACACAATAACTTATGAAATAAAATGATTGAACGAACATACCATAAAGTGCTAAGCACGAGTGTCCACGTACTGCTGCACCCCCTTTTGGTGGTCTTGACTTAGGACGTGTGTCTCTACAAATAGCTTCATTGGACTCGGCTCACGTCAAAGAGATGTAGCCTCTAAGAAAAAAAAAGTTGCAAGTTAAATATATTTATAAGCAATAATTAATTAATTAATGATATATTTCATTTAAATTAATCTTACCATCCGCTTCGCATGTGCGCTAAACAGGATGGAGCCGCCGGTGTGTGTGGTCTCCGAACCATGAATTTGCCGGTTCCGGTTGTCGGCTCCGTACTGTAAGCGCCGTGAGAACTGCTCAGACATCACGTGCTCAATATATGCCGCCCATATATCTCCCAAGATGAATGGCGGTTTGAATTCCCACCAAACCACCACCTCATTCCATCCTTCAAGACCGTTGTCCCTCGCATTTATTTCATCTTTTTTTGGGTGTCATACCAAAAATCACGCAACCTAATTCCATAATAACTAATTAGAATTTAGAACATAAAATTAAAAATTAAAAATTAATATTATTTTTAATGTTACCTAGTTGCCGCGTGATTCTTCCAAACCTTCCTGACAACATTGTTGTCCACGCTATCCAATTCAAATTTATTATGTGTATAAAAATAATTCATTTAAAATAAAAATATTACAAGATATAAAATTATAAAAATTATTTATTAAAAATAAACTGGAAATTAAAAATTAACATCTTCTTGAAATTGCCAAAACTAGGCATCGATATTAGGTCTCCACTTAAGATGTCTGGAGATTTGACTCCATTGAAACAATGGAATCTCCATTGACGATGTAAACACCGATGTTATTGTCCTGGCAACCTCAATGTTTGTGAACCTGGAATTAAATAAAATTAATAAAATATTAATTAGTTATTCATAAATTATGTTATAAGTATATATATAAAAAACTAAAACCTAAACAAACTTACATTGCGAGGTCATCCTTCCACTGTGTCAGGTACTTGCAGGTGAAATGACCCGTTGTGAAGGCACACCCTTTCTGCGCTGTGAAATTGCGCTAGAAGAGGCAACATCACAAGTTGGCGCAGATGCCTCGCCGTGATCAGGACCTAAGGAGATGTCCTCCTCACTGCTAGAAGAACTAGCTGCATCCGTCTACTGACGACGTGCTGTAGATTTCATTTGATGCATCTACACAAATGTATACGAATTATTACATAATTAACGTTGATTATTTTAAAAAAAATCGGCAGCACCTCTCTTATACTGGAGACTACCCACAGTTTTCAAACCTGCAATCTTTACAATAACCACAATGTAATTGACTCCAGCAACATCATAAACAACCTAACATCTATAGAAATTCAATCATTTAAAAAAATTCGGCAGCACCTCCCCTATACTGGAGACTACCCACAGTTTCCAAACTTACAAATATTAATAATAAAGCAAATATTGCAAAATCAACTCTATCCAACCTAATATCTATCGAAATTCAACATCTATAGAAATTCAACATCTATATATTTTCAACTAAAATCAATACAAATTCATAAATAACAATTAAAATTAATCAAAATAATAAACAATATAACAAACAATAATATCCTAAAATTAAGATAAACTAATTAAACTTAATTCTATATTTCAATTAACATTTTAAACATAAATTCCACAATAACAATTATGGCAAAACAAACAATAATATCCTAAAATTAAGATAAACTAAGTAAACTTGATTTTATATTTCAATTAACATTTTAAACATAAATTCAACAATAACAATTATGGAAAAACAAACAATAATATCCTAAAATTAAGATAAACTACTTAAAATTAATTATATATTTCAATTAACATTTAAAACATAAATTCAACAATAACAATTTTGGCAAAACAATCAATAATATCCTAAAATTAAGATAAACTATAACATTTATGGCAATACAAACGATTATATCATAAAATTAATAAATAAAAAGAAAAAAAACCAAAGAACACTACACAAAACCTCCTAAACACAAAACAAACAATACACAAAACTAAAAAACACTACATAAAGTCAAAATAAATTTAGGAATAAAAAATGCTTACCTTAATATCTTCCCCTCACGACATTTTTAGGTGTTGGTCGTCCAGGATTGGAGAATATTGACAAGTTCTTACTCGAAAGCACTTAACCACCATCATCATGCCGTGGAATACGGTTGATCCTCGATCTCAAATGAGGTTTGAAATAGTATGTGATAAATGTTGAGATCTTCTCAACAATATAGGCCTCACATATTGACGCCTTAACATGCGCCTTGTTCTTAACCTTTTTTTTTTTTTTTTTTAAGATTGAACAAGTACCTGCATATATATAAATATATATAATTAATAAAAAATTATCAATTTAAAAAAATGTTTAATTATGAATTACATAGCAACTGTAATATCTAACCTCTTAAATGGATAGATCCATCTGTACTAGACCAATCCTCCAACTTTTACCTCAAATGGTAAATGTACGGGAAGATGCTCCATTGAGTCAAAAAAAGATGGAGGGAATATCATCTCAAGTTTGCATAATGTCTCGACGATATTCATTTCAAGCCTTTCAATGTGATCAACATTCAACTTGCTGGAGCATATATCTCTAAAGAAATGACTAATCTCCGTTAGTGCATCCCATATCCCCTTTAGCAATAAATCACGAAAAGCTAATGGGATGAGTGTTTGCATAAACACATGGCAGTCATGACACTTCATTCCATATAATCTGCATTCCTCCGTATTAACCAACCTTGATATGTTTGAGGCATGCCCATCGAGGAAACGCAGATTGTTAAGCCATTTATATACTAGTAGTTATGTGTTTTTAACTAACACGAAGCTTACTCTTGGTTTTGTGACCCATGAACCATCACAAACCAACTCTATATTTTTACGGTTACAGAACAACACTACATCCAATCTAGCCTTGATGTTGTCCTTTGTCTTCCCCTTCACATTTATGATGGTGTTGAAAATGTTCTCAAACACGTTCTTTTCAATGTGTATGACGTCAAGGTTATAGCGGAGAAGATTGGTCTTCCGATAAGGAAGCTCCTAAAAGATACTTCGTTTCACCCAATTATAGGTTAAACCAAAACTAGGAAACTTCTGCTTACCTGATTAAAGACTAAACACAAAGTCACCGTACTCTGACACAACATCAAGCAATTCTTCACTGGAAAGACACGGGGGTGCAACATCTTTTTCAATTGTTCTAACAAAGAAATCCTTTATGTTCTTTTTGTACCTGTGATTTAGTGGCAAGAAACGACGGTGACAGTAAAAAAAAGAAGCTTTACCCTCGTTCGTTAGTGTGAATGCCTTGTTATTCTCCATACAGTATGGACATGCTAGCTTTTCATGTGTGCTCCAACCAGAAACCATTCCATAAGCTAGGAAATCATTGATAGTCCACATTAAAGCCGCTCTCATAACAAAATTATGTTTCCTCGAGTTGTCATAAGTCAAAGCTCCAGAGGACCACAACTGTGTCAACTCATCAATTAATGGACGAAGACAAACATCTATATTCCGCCTCGGACTGCTCGAACCTGGTATAACCATAGATAAAAACATGAACTCCGGCCTCATACATATCCCTGGTAGCAAGTTATAAACCTTCAGTATGAACAACCAACAAGAATAAAGAGCAACAAATGATCTAAATCGGTTGAATCTATCTATACATAACCCAAGATGCACGTTCCTTGATTCAACTGAAAAATGAGGATGCACACTATTAAAGTGTTTCCAGGTTTCGCAGTCAGAAGGGTACACCATCACTCCATCAACCGTATAATATGATTGGTGCCATGTCACGTGCTCAGCAGTCCTTAGTGACATGAATAACCTTTGCAGTTTAGGTGTGATTGGAAAGTATCTAAGTTTTTTATATGCCACGAGAGTCTTCCCTCTACCAGTTTTGGGTTTGTAACGGGAACGCCCACATGTCATGCACTCGGTTAGCTCTGCATTTTCAAGGTAGTATAACATGCAGAAGTTAGGGAACATGTCAATTTTTTGGTATCCTAAACCGAGGGTTTTCATCATAGACTTGGCAGCATAGAAGTCCTTTTTCAACCTGTTCCCTTAAAGTAAAATGCTTCTCGCCTATTCGATAATCTTGTCATAACCGGCCTCACTCAACCGGTGATCTGAATTGATGGTGAACACCTATGCTTCGACTGATAATTTATTATGGTTCGTGTAACCATCCTATAATGGTTCATCAGAATCTTTCAACATATCAAAAAACCTCGCTACATCTGTATTAGGTTTTTCTTCTACGATTGAACATTCATTGACATTACCTTTACTCATTCTCATTGCATCCATAACCATGTTCCTATAAGGATTGCTGATGTCATTTCCAACTTCATGCATGTTGCTTAACACGACCAAAAGATTGATGTCTTCTCCTAAGTGTAAGAGTGTCGAAGTAATAAATAACCCGGCAAGTCCAAGGTCAAACCATAAGGAGGTTAATTGTATAAATTATAGACAACAACAACAACAACAACAACAACAACAACAACAACAATAACAATAACAATAATAAAGAAGTTGATGAGAACTTTGAGATGAAAGATTAATGTAAGGATTAAACAATGATAAAAATAAATGTCAAGGTTAGAGGATCCACTAATGGTATTTCAAACAAGTGTAGTATAAACTCTTATTATTCAATTGGAAACCACACACAAAGGAGGTTTCAATCGGATGATTTGTCATTAATAATTAATTATAAATTGTTAACATGATCATATTAATTATCTTATTTAAGTAACACCAAACTTTTAAATATTACCACGAATGCATGATGCTAACTTATGTTAACAACAAATCAAGTTCCTTTCATAGCACATGTGTAGGTAATACCATACGGTTGAGCTATGAGAGTGCCAAGCATTTATTGTACCAAGTGTTATACAACACAAATCTAGATTAACCATTTAACAAGCAAGGTATTAAGAATTAGTAAGATAAAAAGATAAGACATGTTAATATTAAACATTAAAGTCCATGTTAAGTTTACACTATACATATTCTTACACCATTAGTGTAACCTTTTCACCTTAACATAATAAACTTAGCTAAACATAATGAAGAAGAGAAACATAAATAAACAAAATAAGAACATAAATAAGATACAAGTTAACTAAGTAAACGAAAGGAAATGAAAAGCATAAACAAGAATTAATGAAAGCAAAACTTAAGAATTACAAAAAATATAAAGAGAGAGAGCAAGAGCAAGTTCTTGACATGAACAACCAAGCTCCTAAATACATGGCAAATGCCTCCTTTTATAGGCTAAAATTTATAACTATTGATTTGATGACTAATTGTTGAGTGGGTGGTCAACTCTTGACTTGGTGAAAATCCTTATCTTGTTGTCTGAATAAAACATCATTGCTAACATCATAACTGGAACCAACTATACTAATAAAAGTCATAGGAAATTGTCTTATCTTTCCAGGAAAAAAAATTAAGGTCATTTGGACTTTTAGAACTCGAGATATGGGCTGAACACTGAACAATATCTGGGCTGCAGGATAAATTCAAACTTCTCCGCTGTTGCTATAATTTGGACTTGAAAACGGCCTTTTTAAATCTTGGACTCCTCATGAAAGTTGTAGGCCTATGTCTTAACGAATTTGTTCAAAAAATTAAGGTATTTAGACATCTAGAACTCAAGATATGACCTAATTACCAAACAATGTTCTAGTTTGGACTGCACCAACATCTCTTTTCTAAGTTTGGCCCTCTTTTTATCCTTTTAATTTCAATACTTAAACTCATCAATCAATCCTTTCATTTATGTGATAAGCCTGCATTTAAGATGAACATTTACCATAAATTAAAGGTATCTTATATTATTAGGTATGTTATTATAAAACATGCTTTAGTTAAGGAGTTATTAATACTTCAATTGCAAAATGATGATATAAAACCTTGATAAAAATGCACTTTTAAGTACTAATCATTGCTAGTACTAGAAGTTGACCCAACCACCCTTTCTACCATGCTCTCATTAGGAGAAAAAATAGTTTCCTGTGTGCATACCAACACAGGTAATCCTCCATGAACCCTTTGGTTAGAAGATGCATTGTTACAACATCTTGATGCAAATTTTTTTTATTTTTACACTTCCTGCATGGACACCTAATACCGCCATCAGTAAAATTTCTCGGGATAGATGTTGCGAAATTAATAAAACCCTGAACCCCGTTACAATAATCCATACTCCATAATCCTTGGGGTGAGTCCCAATACATCCATTAATGATCATCCATGACTTCTATCAAAAAATTATGACGATAACATGTATTAATTAACTATGTTACATAAACAAACATAACAAAAATATTGGTTTTCCCTGACATTATCCAACAAACTAAAAAAACACTTAATTTAAATATTCATTATCAACTATCAATGTCTATACAAATTTATACATATATAAATTTACAGAAATCACAACTTTGCAATAAAATTGATAAAAATTAAAACGGACTCGTTAAACAAGCTATTATTTATTTCATCACAACACATCTAACTTGGTGTAATTGAAACAAAGTTTCAACAATTTACAAACAAATATAATTTGACAAAATCTAAAACAAACTATAACAACTACAAAATTATACATTCATACTACAAGTTTCTTTGACAAATAATAATCAAATAAGTACATACGTTGACAAAAAACATATACTAAAAAAAAAATTCAAATTTAAATGTTAAAATAAAAAAAGGATAGATTTACTTACAAAAAATAATAATATCCACAAGAACGGATATTGTTGTGACCATGTACAAAAGTATAAGAAACTTGAGTGCTTGTGTTTAGAAGAGGGGGAGAGTTTGGATGGGTGGTTGGCTGCAGTTCGAGAAGGGAGAGGTGGGATGAGGAAGAAGAAGGGGAAGAAGGAGAAATAGAGGAAGAGAGTTTACCGATGGAATCACCGACGAACATGTTCTGTTGGTATACCCATCAATGATTCCGCCAGTGAATTTACCACGTCACTGTACGGAGATCCCGGTTTGAATCCATTGGTCATTCCATTGGTAAAATCGTTTGAAAAAAATCTACGTCACCACACCTTTGCAACTTTCAAAAAAACTATATAATCCGTCGGTATATGGTCGATATATACCGATGGAAATAGTCCGAGGATGTTTGTTACTTCTACATGTATGAACGGAAGAATTTAAAATAACTATTTGCATTTTAAATTTTGTTACTAACAATAAAAAATAACTCATTTTTATTTAATGACAACTATGGTTATGAGAGCATCTTCATATGGGTTGGCTCTAAATCTCTAAATTGCCACTTATGATAGTCCAGACTATGAGGGTTACACTTTAGCTCCTATTAGGAAGAAAATAATGCAGTGTTATTTTGCAATTATATGCATTTATATTGTCTGATTGTAACATTAAAAATACAATAAGCTAATATATTTATAATGTTAGGTGGTGTGATAGTACAGTATTTGATAATAATCCAACACAAAGTGTTTTCATTTTATCGGAGCAAGTTAGATAGGGAACAACCTATCATGGTATTTTTTAAACCATTTGTTGAAGACAATAACTTAAATCCAATGAATTATTGCTATTTAATATTTAAGATACTTATCTTTTACAAATCATGTGGACTCCTTATGAGGATAAAAATTTGGCAATTGCTCAAGCTGTTTGCTCTAGCGAGATAGATATATGGACATTAGTGGTCCATAACTATGACTACTTAAGCCGCCATAAAGCTTATGTATCATAGTGAGATGCATCGAGGAATGACATATTTACAAATATGCATCATGTGATTATAGAGAAGGAGTATATGATTTGGTACATAAGCATCACAATGCTGGATCGTGAGCATATTCCTCCACTTTCAAACATGCAATACAAGCAACATTCTAAGTGGATTCAAAATACCATAAGCAATCAAATCTTTTAAGAATTAATATATGTTAAACGATGCATTTTATTTATTGATATTTTAATTTAATATTAATGTTTTATTATTATTAGGTTGACTTGTTGTTACAGAAGGGTCGAAAGGCCGCATCTATGTTTCATAATATTGACAAAGAACATAAAGGATACTCCTATGCGTCTCAGTTATTTGATTTTTTCTGTAATGCACTTGAGAACCTTAAAGAGATGTTAACTCTTGATGATGTCATGACAGGGGATGAGGCCACTCAGGTAGGAGCATGAGTAGGATGCAGTCATGCTATAATGAACCTAGATCATCCATTAGACAATGTAAATGTTGGTAGATAGATAAGTTATGTTGATATATTTTAAGATTTCAATTATTAAAATGTTATATTATTTAAGTATTTCATGTTCATTTTGTATGTAATATGCATATTTATTTATTTGCATTTGTTTCATGAAAATATTCTCATATAGAATTATAGTTCATAAATGTGGTGAGTGAGAATAATTGAGATTTGTGTCTTGAGAGGTAAGCTTGATGCTACTTATGATTATAAACTGTGAAAATTTATTTTGTTTGGTTATCCACAATTTTGTTTGGTTATTGTGGATATTTGAATGTATTTTTAAGCGGGATAAATTTAGATATAGTTCTAAATAGCGGAAACTTTGTTGAAATTTTGTTAAGATTGAAAAATTCTTTACTCTCTAAAATCATTAACTAAATTAAATATAAGATTAACATACTATACAACCAATGAAATTACAGTTGTTAAATTTAGATTTTGAGGAATTTTGCTGCTGAATTTTCAAGGAATAGGGAGGGACGGCTATTGTAATTTAATGGATGTCACGTTCTGTAACGTGACATTCTAAACTATATTATTTTATAATTTTTTTTTTATATTGTGTTAATTAGCTAAACCGTTTTTACTTTCTATGCTATTTTCGCAACATATCCTGAATTTAGCAGCATCATTTTGTACACATTTTGCAAGCGAGGAATTCAGGATAGAGTGAGTCTTGACAATCAGCTAGATTTAATTGTCACGTCTAGCTGAGAAGCTGCCTTTTGCAGGTGGCAAGAAACACGGTTTTAAAATATCAATATCTTATCCAGTTTAATTAGTACTAAGTATCCAGTTTAATTAGTACTAAGCTTCAGATTTTGGATTTTCAGGACTAACTTATTTAGACGAGCTTAGAAAGTGTCTGATACTGTGATTAAAAAAATTATTATTTTTATTTGTTTTAAATTAATATTATTTTTATTTTTAAATTAATTTTATATACTAATTTCAAAAATAATTTTTTAAAAATAAAAAAATATTATTTTAAAATAAAAAAACTAAAAAAAAAAATCACTAAAATACTTCTAAACACCCTTTAAATGTAACAACTACAGTTAAATTAGCAACGTAACCCCTGTAAGATTTCGATTCCCAAAGTTTTTCACAGATAAACTAAGTTTAACACAATATATCAATTAAATGATTTTGAAGGAGATTTAATAAAAAGAAAGATATTTTTAATCAAATAAACTAATTGAGTACAGGATGGCTTGAATAATTAGATCGAAAAGTTGAAAATAAAACCGAACAAACTAGTCAGCATCAAAAGAGTTTCTTTATGCGCCTTTAGCAACTATTACAAATTCCCCACTTTCCTTTGAATGAAGCTCCATCTCTTTGCTTGTGAAAGGAGAGTGATATTCCTCCACCTGCGTTTCTTTCAACACCAAGAATGAGTCAATTTCCCCAGTAAGCACAAGAATTCTTCTGGCTCATTTCTAACAGTTTATGCTATCTTATTCCTGCGTCGTTTCGTTCTTGTCTGCAGATTTATCAGTGGACTAGATTTGGCAAACTTAGTGGTCACCGGAGATTTGCTGCAGCTTTCCTGCGGTGCCGTAAAGGACCTACACGCAGAAACCAATCCAAATCAACAGCTGCCTGTAAGACACAAACTTGTCAGCCAATCGAACTGTACCACCATAGCTTTTGCCACAGAAGACCATGTTTTACAAGGAGGAGACTTGGTTTCATCATCAGCTCTCAAGGAGCAGGGGTTTCCTCTCTTTGAATCCTTGTGCTCCAAAGGCAATCCTTCCTTCTCCGTTCATAGAGCTGCAATAACCCTTTTTAAGGCCTATTTTCAGGAGCTCTCTCTACTCAAAACTCAGGTACTCTTCTTCCCTACAATCTCTTGAATCCTTTTCCATATGCCTTTACCTGGGTCTTTTTTATCCTTTGTGTAGAATCATAGCCATTAGATCTGGTGAACTGGTTCACATTCATTCTCAGTTGATTGTTTCTACCTGTCTCCAGTCCTCCATGGTAAAAAACAGCAAACTATTATTTAGTCCCTATATTTTTAATAAAATAATTAATTAATCCCTCTGGGTTTAAATGCCCTATATATATTGAGTGTATATTTTGTATCTTCCTATAACTTAGTCCCTCCCTTGGTTGATCATTACCATTTTCTTTCTCCTAATTTTGGTGAAAGATGTCAAAGAACTATGATTTCCAAGACTAAAAGGAATAAATTATAAAATCATAGAAAACACGAGCTAAATTGTACAATAATTTTAGTCAATTTTAGCTTTCAACTTTCACATGAGTGTGTTTTCATATACGTGATAATTTCGGGTTATATAATGTACTGTATCGTGTCAGATCCATGATTCGAAGACTGGTGAATTACTATTGAACTCTCCGTTGATCGTTACCGGACACTCTCTAGGAGGATCAATTGCTTCTCTCTTCACTCTATGGCTGTTAGACAACATCAAACGAGCATCCAACAGAAATAAACTCCCCCTCTGCATCACTTTTGGTTCACCCCTTTTAGGGGACCAAGGCCTCCAACGAGCCATCTCAGAACATTCAAAATGGAATTCTTTCTTTTTACACGTTGCTGCAAACAAGGACCTAGTTCCAAGAATCTTCAGTTCTTCACAACCCAGTCCTTGGTACAAGCCTTTTGGTACATTTTTCTTCTGTTCTGAGCTGGGATGCAACTGTGTTGATGATCCTGAAGTGGTTTCAATGTTATTGAGAAGCACAATAAGTCAAGTTTCCGCTGAAGAAATGGGGATTGATGATTATAGTGGAATTGTGAAGCGTCTGAAGTCCAGACTTATCTTGAGAGAAGATTCACAACTTGGCCGGCCGGTTTTACCTCCACTTCGGCTAGGGATAATCTTACAGCTGAAAGCCATCGGAGTAGATATAACAGCCGAGGTAACGAGTACTATTTAATTTTTTTCACAACATTGATTGATGACTTTCACAAACAACCTCTCTTCATATTTTGGTGATGCTAAAATCCTTCGAAACTTCAGACCAAGGCTTGGCTAGAGTGTTCATAAGATCAATTGGCAACTATTCTTTCCCTTTAATAACTCAAGTTCACCGTGTCTTTTGCTACATACTTCTAGTTTTTCGAATAGCTAATGGCAAATCCATTTCAACTCAGCAGCAGCAGCAGAACAACAGCATCGATGATCTAATATCAGAATTGGAAAGCCACGAAAATCGAAGGGCACAACAAATGAAGAGTATTGAGGGCATAGAAAAACTGAACAGAGTAAAGATAAAAATGGCCTACCTAGAATGGTACAAGAAAGACTGCAAGGCTAAGGGGATAGGTTACTATGATAGTTACAAGAACCTGAACTCTTTTAGCGACAATGACGTCACCAAGTTCAAGAAACTCCTCACCAATTACTGGAGAAAATTGGTGGAGGATGCTGAGCGAAAACCCCAGAAAGAAGGAGCATCTATGCGGGAGACATGGCTTTATGCAGGGACAAATTATAGAAGAATGGTTGAACCACTAGACATCGCCGAATACTATAAACAGAAAGGGAAACGAGACTACCAAACTAATGGAAGATCTAAACATTATATTCTTCTGGAGCAATGGCAAAAGGAGCGTGCAGCAAAACTTGCAGGTGCACCAAACGATAAGAAGAAACAAAATGTGGCTGGTAATCTTACTGAGGATTCTTGCTTTTGGATGAATGTGGAGGAGGCTCTCATTTCTTGCAAACAGTTGAAGGATGGAAGTGATGAAGAGAAACAATCGGCGAGAGAGCATCTGAATGTGTTTGAGCAGTATGTGATGGACGAAATCAATAACTATGCAGTATCTCCTGAAATTTTCTTGGAAAAAAGCAGTTTTATGAATTGGTGGAAAGATTTTCAGGAAATCATAGAAACATCACATGATTCTCCTCTCAGCGGCTTCATGAAGAAATGCAGATATTGCCAGTATGAAAAGGGGCAGTTTTAGGCGTTTAGTATTCAAGATAGAATCAATTGTTTTACTTTCTTATGAACTATATTGCACCAAAATAATGTGTAATTGCTATCAGACGAAATAACTAAGGAAAGGATTCTTGCGTTGCTGCAGAACTCAAACAGCGAACACAAGGATAAGTTTTTTCTTTCTGCAAAAGTTTCTTCTTGTCCTCGTTCTCAATTAACTAAAACTGAAACGCTGAAGGAAAAACAATGCGGACGGTACACTGTTTTTTCTTTTTTGCCCCTTTCAAAACCAGTAAAGTACCTAGCTATTGGGGGTATTTTTGTTATTTTATAAGATCAGTCCTTATCATGGATGTATAATCGTGTTTTTATATTTATTGTGTACAGTAAAATGGCTTCATTACTATCGTAATCATAATTTTTATAGTAGGAGTAAATGAGGCTTTTTATTTTTATTTTTTATGCATAATAAAATAATTAAATTATCTCTAAAAAAAAAAAACTAAGTTTTATTCACTAATGGTCAGGTATCTTTTGATGATGTTTTGATATTTTATAATGGTTTTTTTTTTATATAATAATTAGTTAATGGAGGGGCTTTATTGAAATTTGGAATTTTAATGTATAGCAAAATTATTTGGATACTCTCTCGGATCAAGAAATTTAAAGCTTTCATTTAGGGTTTTTTTCATCATTTCATCTCATTTTTTTTTTCTCATGAGGGATAAGGATCATTTTGATCTTTTAGCAAATATAAAATATTAATAAAAAAAAGTTATGGTATGTGTCTGGCATACACTATCAAATGGATGTCACCCACACTCATCATGCGATGGCATTCGATGGTAAACCACCACCTTCAAATGTGATGTTGAAAGCACACCAACATCCTTTATACTGTCATGTGGCGCATGTGTGCAACAAAGCTTCGGTTGAGGTTCAATTGACTTTTCTCTTTTCCTTTCTCTTTTCTCTTTTTTCTCCTTGTCAAAATATGAATTTATTTTATCATTTATTTTGTATATCCAATTTAGTTTTTATTTTTTTTATCACTACATGCTTTGTTTTTTTTAATTTTATTTTGATTGAATGTTTCCTCTTTAATTTCATTTTGTCATTCAGTTTAATTTGATTTTCATGTCAAACTTGATATTCAATTTTTTTTTATTTTTATGCCCTTTTACTAATTAAATTTGACTTTCAATTTCAACCCTATACATTTGATTTTAATTTATTTTTATGTTGAATTTGACTCTCATTATTGTTTTCTATTTATTTTTTATTTTGAATGTTTTTTTATTGCATTTTATTCCTAATTTGATCCCTTGGTATTTGTTTAGTTAAGAATTCTTCTTTGTTTTCTCTTCTATAGGGTTAGTCTCCTCCTCATGGCTAGGGTAACGAGTTCAAAGTTTGACACGGGTTGACTTCGGTGGTTTTAAATTCTTTTATAGAATTGATTTATTTTAAATTTTGTCTTTCAAAATTTGATTTTTTAAATTGATTTCTGTGCTTTTTTCACTTGTTTTTATGGCGGGTTAGCCCGATCCTTGGTTGACTTGGATCATTTTTCATTCTTCTTTTAAATTATTACTTCTTGGTTTCATCGTTAAGCATTTTTTATTGAGAATTTTACTTCGTTGTTTTTTTATATATGCCTTCTATGTAGTTAGTTCTGATCTCATGATCACGATCATGTGTTTCTGTCTTTTTTTTTTTAAATTGAATTTTTTAATTTCATCTTTCAAATATATTTTTTTGGGCATTGATCTTCATGCTTTTTTTTTTTTTTTCACTTTTCTCTCTATGGGTCTATCCTAATTCTATGTTCATGGTTGCACGGATAATGAGTTAACCCAGGTCGACCCCTATCTTTTTTTTTTTCATTTTTTTTAATATTTTTTTCCGGTTTTGTCCTTTTATTATAGGTTGTTTGATAGTTGAATTTTATAATTTTATTCAATTTTATTTTATTGACAGTTTTTTTTTAACCTTTATTAGCATGAATAATCATTTGATTAGATAAAATACTTATTTTAAGAAACAAAGTTAATAGACATAATTGAGTGCAAGACTTGTGTTGCAAGTTCAAGTATCTTAATTTTAATTATTTCTTGATCAAATATAAATTTATTTAATTATATATATATATATATAATTTCAAATTTAAATTTAATTTTGCTAGTGCATAGCAAAACAATGTACAATAAATCGGCAATTATTTTTTTTTTAAATTTTTTTTCTTTAAGATATTTTCAATTTGATTCGTTTTCCTCTTAATTTTTTTTCTTCTCTTATTGATTTTATTTTTCATATTATAAAGAGGAAATAAATTTATGAGATTTTTATATATTATATAAAAGTTGGGTGATGATAATATTTTTTCATTTGAGGTTGGGTTGAATTTTTTTATTAAAGCGTATTTGTTTTTACTTTACAAAAATACTATAAAAAAAGTTTTGAATTTTTTTTTTCTGTAGTTCAAATAAATATTTTTTTTATGTTTTTTTTAATTATTTTGATGTGATGAAATAAGATATAGATTTTACAAAATTAAAAAAATATTATCTCAATATTTTTTTAAAAAAAACATATTTTAAGACATTTTTAATTTTATTGTTTTTTAGGATATTGAGTTTGCCTGGACAACCAAACCCAATGATATTAGGTGTGGCTCTATAGCCAGACCTAAGGATATTAGGTCTGACTTCACACCCATACCTAAGGATATTTCAAATTTCTTTCCCTTAAATTTTTTTCTTTTTAAGATATTTTTAATTTTATTATTTTTCTCTTTAGATTTTTTACTTTTCTCTTATTTAATTTTTTCCTATATTGTAAAGAGAAAATAAATTGAAGGGACTTTTTTTGTATAGTACAAAAGTAGGGTGATGCCAATTGTATTTTTTTTTTCATTTGAGGTTGGGTTGGATTTTCTTATTAAAATATGTTTGTTTTTGCTTGTAAAAAATGCTTTAATTTTTGTTTTAAAATTTTGAAAGTTTTTTTCTTTAATTCAAATTAATATTTTTTTTTGATGTTTTTGTATTATTTTGATGTGATGATATAAAAAATCAATTTTGAAAAAAAAAAATATTATCCCAATATATTTTCTTAAACAAAATTTTTTAAAAAATAATCATTATTCAAATAATCATTACCCAAATATTTTAAAAGATTTTTTTTATTCTCTTTTATTGAATTTTTTTCCCACACTATAAAGAGAAAATAAATTAACGAAAATTTTTTCCTTCTTCTTTGAAATCCAATAAAACCAGCAAGAACATCATCAAGAACAACAATACTAACAATAAATGAATTCTTAAGAAACGAACACAAACTCACATAAAAAATCTTTAAAATCTTAAATTCAACATTAAACAAACACAAGAGTTCACTTACTCTACACCAAACCGAAAACCCAAAAAATTAACCACAGCTTAAAAAAAGAAGAAGAAAAGAATTAGTAAAACCTGAGCTTGAATAGCGTGGTAATGAAACATCAACCTCCTCCGCAACTCCTCCACAATCCTCCACCAATGGAGTAACAGAAGGGTCTCTAGAATTCAGCAGCAAAACCTCATGTGCAGTAATAATCGCCTTAACATGCTCCAAATTAATAACAATTGCTCTCTCTCGACCTAGAACAGCAGACAAGTAAGAAAGTAGCGGGTCAAGGATCCGAAGGTCACAAGCACGGAGGCCTGTACGATGCATGCATGATTGCGTGCTTGCCGACTTCCACCACTTGGGCTTGCCAGTTGAGTCTAGTAAGAGCCAGGGTCGAACCCCAGTTCCTTTTTTTGCGAGAGGATGGGAAAGGAACGTTGAGAGAGGTTATGGTAATGGTTAGCGCGGGCCGGGTCATTGAATCCATGCCAACTTCATTTTTGGATAACGGTAGTGTTTGTGGGCGAGATCTCATGGTCGGAGGTGGTGGTGAGTTTTATTGGGCTAAACAAGAAGAGGATGCGTAGTTTTGGGAAAGTATTGGAGTGTTTGTCTCAGGTCACTACCAAAATTAATAGTTTTACTGGTGAAATTTTCTATCAATATTTATATTAATAATTTGTTGACAAAAAGCTTACCCACAGATTTACGGATGGAAATCATTCATCGATAATCCATTTGTTAGTAATGTCATTTATGTCAATAAAAAAAAACTCTGATAGTTTTACAAACAAAAATTATGCTCCAAAAAATTAAATTACCCACTTTAATACATCGACAAAATTATTCTATTGGTGATTGGTAGTGGCATTTATTGTAAATTTATTCAAACCTTCTATAAAATATCGAAGAAATAATTTCGTTAGTGATGTAACAATGTTATAGTGGCATATGAAGCAAACTGTTCCCCTCGTATCTGGAATATACCGACGGATTGTGTTCGTTCGTATATTCATTTGTAATAATTAAAAAAATATTTTTTTAAAAAAATCTTTTGAACAAAAAAAGAAAATAATTAAAAAAATAAAATTTTTTAAAATTGAAATATGTAAGAAAACTGAAATAATATGAAACCCAAATACTCATTACAAATTTATATGTTCAAATAAAAATTAAATTAGAACAATGGGGGTGTTGGAGGAGGAGGAGGCTGGTTGTTCCTGAGAGCATACGGCAAAAAAGAAGGCATACATGTACCTCCCATTTGTGATCTTATATCCATGACCATTTGACAAAGGTGTTCATAATCTGCCGAGAGTCGCTAATATTTTTTGATGAGATGGGCTATATGTTATTGTAAGGCCACGAACTCATGAGACTGGGTGCTCCATACCGATTGCGAGCTTCAAACGGTTGAGACACTATGGGCTGTCCACAAGTTCTCGGCCGTAGTGTTGGAGAGCCCGTACACTCGATTTCTATCTGGTCCATCAGATGATCCTGCCTCCATCCATGAATTCGGATCAAAATTTGGGTGAGTCGATGGATCGTCCCTGTATCTCTCCTTCAATTAGTTGTTATATGTCTTCTCGAAATAAAAACTAAAATCATCAAATTCATTTTAAGAAAATAATAACTTATGAAAGAAAATGGTTGTTGACATACCACAAAGTATTGAACGTAGTTGTCGATGAACTGTTGCATCCCCTTTTGACGGCTTTCACTCTGCACGTGCATCTCCACAAAAAGCTCCGTTGGGCTCGGCTTATGTCCTAGAGTTGTAGCCTGTAAGAAAAAAAATATTGTAAGTTAAATATTTTTATAAATAACAACAAATTAATTAAAGATAGATGTAATTAAAATTAATCTTACCATCCGCTTCACATGTGAAACGAAAGGAACGAAGTCGCTGGGGTACGTGGTAATCGAACCGTGAATTTTCTGGCTCCGATTCCTCACATCGGACTTTGAGCATCGTGTGAAATGCTTGTATGGTGGCCTGAAATCCTTCCAAATCATCACGCCATTCCAACCTGGCAGAGCGTTTTCTCTAGCATATTTTTTAGCTTTTTTTTGCGCCTCATACCACAAATCACTTAACCTTTATGATACAAATATATTATATATGAGTTAATAACAAATGAAAATTTAATATTTAAAATAAAAAATAATTATCGTATTGTTTTTGTTGTTACCTAATTGTAGAGTAATTCTCCTAAACCCTCTTCGCAACATTGTCATTTTCTATATCCCATTCAAATTTATCTTTGCATTAACAATTTATGAAAAATAAATAAATAATCTAAATAAAGTAAATGAATTTACATAAAAAAATAGTTAAAATTTTAAGTTAACACTGAACTGAAATCTTGAAAACCATGCATCGACATGAGGTTTCCAATCAGGATGTTTGGAAACCTAACTCCATTGAAATAATGAAATCTCTATCGATAATTTAAACATCGATGTTATTACTAGGGGGCCCTAAATGTTTATGAATATGAAAATGAATAAAATTAATAAAATATTAGTTGTTCATAAATTGTTATACACAAACAAACTCAAAGCAAAACAAATTTACATTGAAAGGGAATCTTTCCAATGCACCTCATACTTGCGGGTGAATGGATCCCACTGAGAAGGGATACTGCCTCTACGTTGTGGAACAACACTGAAAGAGGCAGTATTGTGAGTCGACGTAGGTGCCTCTTCTTGATTGACACTCAATGCCACATTGTCATCATTGCTGTTAGAAGAACTAGCTGCAATCATGTGCTCAAAACATGCAGTTGATTTTTCCCTATGCATCTACACTAATTTTATGAATATTTGCATAATCAATTTTGATTTTTTTAAAAAAGATTTGGCAGCACCTCCCCTATACTAGAGACTACCCAAAATTTTCAATCTTGCAAATACATAAAATATATGCCACAAACCAATTGACTTTAATTTATTTCTACCAACAATTTTAGATTATTCAATTTCATCTCATTTTCAACGTGATGATGTTTTTAATCCTAAATTGACAAGAATTTTTTGAAATTAAATTGAATCCTATATATTCAACTAACATTTATACTACAAATTTGACACTAACAATTCAAATTCAACAAAACAATAAAATATTATTGCAATGTAGACAATAAAATAGAAAAAAAAAATTAATCCTATATATTCAATTAATATTTATACTATAAATTTAACAAACACAATTAAAATTCAACAAACATAATAAAATATTATTGCAATCTAGACAATAAAATAGAAAAACAAATATAGGGTTTTGGAATGGAAAATGCTTACCTCAATGACGTGTTTAATTTCAGAGTATATCTATATTTAATATATAATAAATGAAAATACATTGTTAATAAACCAAAGAAAAGAAGAAAAATAAGAAAAAAAAATGTCAAAATGTTCAACAATACACTTGTTGATTTCGTTGAGAGGAAATACTTGAAGATCTTGAGACAGGAGAGAACTGAGAGAGCGAGATTGGTGGTAATGAGAGAATTTTATATTGCATTTTTATCAAGGGAATCCTCTATGAAAGATTAAATAATATTATTTTTAATTAATCAATCGGTGATTCCCTCGGTAAATGCACCTAGAAATTTTCATTTCGCATTAAAATTTTCAGAAAACCCTTTAGATTTTTTGTTGTTCGTCCATTATTTCATCAATAAAAAAGTAAATAGCACATGACATTAATTAACAATGCATTGTAATTTGCATTCCATTGGTAATTCCCTCGGGAACTTGACACTGAGTAATTGGCATCACATTTGGAATACAACGACGGACATAAATCGTCGATGTTTCCCTCGTTGTTGTTATTGTGAATACTGCTTGGAGGAGAGGAACAATTCCTTTTGCCTCTGGAATACACCGACGAATACAAACCGCTGGTGTTTCCATCGATGGTTTGCATAGTAAACAATGCTTGGTGGGTTCCCCTCGCATCTGGAATACATCGATGAACATAAATTATTGGTGTTTCCATCAATGGTTTGCATAATGAATAATGCCTGGTGGAGGAAAAGAATTCCTTTTGCCTCTAAAATACACTGACAAACATAAACCGTCGATGTTTTATCGGTGTTTTTCACAATGAATGACAAATTGTATCTACATTCCCTATCTATCCATCCCATAGATACTTAACTTGAAAGCTACACGCACAATATAATAACATCAATTCAAATAACACTTATGAAATAAATACTTATTTGTTGAGAATTTCATCAATAACTATGGCATTCCAATACTTTCGTGTTTTCATAGTTAGTTCGAATTGGCTTCTTCTTCTTTAATTAACTCGTCGTCAGCTTCAACATAATCTTCTACATTGATATCATTGCTATCATCACCTTCATTGACTTGTGCTTGTCCGCTAGAGCTCAGAATAACATTCAACTCCTCAGCATCAATATCAATAAAAATATTATCGAAGACTTAAAAATTTGAATTTTCTTCCAAGTTAATTAATGGAGCAACTCGATATAGTTCAACCAACTCACTTACTTAAAAGACATCATCTCTGATATTTGAGTCAATGTTCTCATCCTGAACAACCTCGACACGACCTCTGGGTTTGATTTTCAATACAGATAACCAATCAACTCTTAAACGATCCTTTCTAAAGTAAGGGGTGTATGTGTAATAAACTTGCTGGCATTGCTTTGTGAAAACAAAGACATCGTTGACATTGTGGAGTCTAGCTTTTAAGTTAATTTCGACCAAACCATGAAGAAGATTTACTTTGATTCCTTTATCAATGGTGTCATACCAATAACATTTGAATAAAAAGATTTTGTTATGCTCTCGATGATATTACAATTCAATTACCTCTTCTAATTTCTCATAATAGTCAACTTCAAACTCATTAGAAGTCAATCCCTTAACACAAACCCCACTGTTATATATCTTTCTACCGTACCTATATTCTTCAGTATGAAACACGTAGCCATTAATAAAATACCCGTTGTAACACTTCACTTTCCTTTCAGAACTTAGACGTAGTAAGGATAATGTAGTGCTAGCATTCCTTCCCATTTTATAAACTTGGTACATCAAGTACAACAATGAATAATGATCGAGAATTCTATAACAAAATTAAGTATCCCGATAGATAATGAGTTTGTGATAGTATTTAAATGTGTTCTGAACCACATCATAAATTGTCATCTCGTAATCGAAAGATTTGAGATTTGGTCAGCTGTGAGTTATTAGACAGTAAATATTGATGATATTGCCTACGAGATATTCAACAATGTATGAGTTTGTAATATTATATAAGAGAAATAGTCCATTAATAACAAAGTTTAAGTAGTATACTTACTAAATAAAAGGTCTTAGTTCACCACAGTTAAATAGCACAAATTATGTGCTTGTCTGAATTCTATTTCAGACAAATATCTTCCCCTGACAACATTTTTTAGTGCGGGTCGTTCAGGATTGGAGAATATTGATAATTTCCCACTCGAAGACACTTTACCACCATTTTCATGCTTGGTACACGATTGATTCTTGTTCTCAAATGAGGCTTGAAATAATATGAGATAAAAATAGAGATCTCCGTAACAATATAGGTCTCACATATTGATGCCTCAACATACACCTTGTTTTTTACTTTTTTTTTAAGGTTGAACAAGTACCTGCATGGAATAAAATGAATGTTTTCAATTAACAAAACCAATGAAAATATATACATTTTTAATTACATTTCATGTGTAATCTTTAACCTCTCAAATGGATATATCCATTTGTACTGGACTGAGCCTCTAACTTTTACCTCATACAGTAAATGTATGGGTAAATGCTTTAAAAAGTCAAAAAACGATGGAGAGAATATTATCTCAAGTTTGTATATTGCCTCGATGATATTCATTTCAATCCTCTCAATGTGTTGTGTCTGCAACTTGCTAGAGCATGTATCTCTAAAGAAATGATTGATCCCCGTGAATGCATCTCATATCCTCTTTGGCAATAAATCATGATAAGCTAATGGAATGAGTGTTTGTATAAACATGTGGTAGTTATGGCTCTTCATTCCATATAATCTGCAATCCAACAAATTAACCAACCTTGATATGTTCGAGACATGTCTGTTGCTACCCAATTTTTGACCCATGTTTTTGATAAATTTTCAGAAAACAAAACCAAAAATAGCAAAAAAACAATGAAAATCCCAAAAAATCATTTTTGATATATTTTCATTGTTTTTAGCATTTTCAATGTCATCTTAGAAAAATTTAAATTTTCAAAGGTATTTTGAACGCGTCCAACTTTTAACGCGTTAATTTTAATCACTGATTTTTCTCGTTGAGTCGACATTGATATGTCTCGTTTTTTTAAAAAAATAATAAGAAAAATCAATTTTTTAAAAAAAAAAGAGAAAGAAAAGTTGAGGGACCATTTTGGAAACCTAGCAACATGTTATCTATAAATACAATAGAAAATATTGAAAAGAGGGTGGAGAAAATTTATAGGAAAATGGGAGGAAAATTCTTAAGTAAAAAAACCTAAAACCTTTTAAAAAAACCCCCTAAATCTATCTCTAGGGACGATTGCTGCCTCCCTGGCCTTGGCAAAAAAAAAAAAAAAAGGAATTAGAGAGCCAAAGCTTTCCCCTTCTCTAGTTTAAACTCCCTTTCCCTTTACCAGTGGCCCAATCTTCCCTGTGGCCCTCCCTTTGCAAAAAAAAAAAAAAAACACAAGAGAAGCCACCTCCCCTCTTCTTTTGGATTTTTGGCCTTCTTCCTCACCACCCAAAGGAGCCTCATCTCTTAGCCATTTCTAGCTCCACCTGACAAACCCAACATCCCCTTCCTTCCTTAACCTGCCACTAGCTCGCCAAGACCAAAAGAGGTTAGAGCCCCCCTTCACTCTCCCCTCTTGCTGGCCGTTTCGGCTTTTTCTCCATCATAGACCAAACCAGGTCTCCCCTCCATTCAGCCCCGTAGCAGATCCGGGCCAATAAAAAACCGCCATATCTACCATTTGAGGAAGAGATAAGATAGAAAAATCAAACCATGAGGAAGAGGGAAAACATAAGTGAAACAGATTTGAAAAGGGAGAAGACCGCCACCGCCATATCTGCCATCGGCAAAAGGGAAAGCAAACTAGGAGGAAAAGATAACAGAAGGCTTTAAACAAATCTACACAAACTTAAAACAGACTTCTTGTGTTTTTTATTGCAGGTGACGGTGGTTCTCACCACCTGCGAGGAAGGGAAGAAGGAAGGAAGCCAAGCCAGATCCACCCCGTCCGCTGTTTTTCTTGCGACGACATGTGAATCCATGCGTCTTCACTGTTCCTGCAATTTCAGAAGACTTCCTAGTAGTTTCCTGAATTTTTAGAGGTTATTTTGTAATTTTTGATTTGTGTAATGTGTTGTTTGATTGGTTTTGAATTTTTGTGATTTGTAACATGTAAATATGGGTATATGAGAAAAGCATAAAAAAAAGGATGTGTGTGTGTATTTTTTTTTTATGTATGTTATTGAATTATAAAATCAAAAAGATAAAAAAATAATTAAGTGTTTTAATTTGCATACAGTCAAGTATCTTAAGGACAAATAAAATCATGTTATATTTCCTGTGAAAATGCAAGAACATGTTTCTGCATATATTTTGAGATTTAATAACTGATTTATTAAAGCCTCAAGAATTTAGCTAATATGTTTAAATTTTTAAATCGCATCAAAACCACAAAGTAGCTTACCTAAGGTAGGGTGCGCTAGGGGTGCTAATACTTTCCCTAGCCACAAACCAGTCCCTTACCCTTGAATCTCTGACAAAGGCCAGTACACCCGGGTTTCCTAGTAACCTTCAATCAAATACTAGGTGGCGACTCTCAAAGAAACAAGTAAACAAAACAAAAATCACCACAGACACTGCACGGGGGATATGCGATGACGACTACATTAGGGAAGGTACTGTTTTTGATATTATCGGACTAAGCTTTGTGTTTTGATATGTTCAAGTTTTTTTTTTTTGTTTTGTTTTATTCTTGCATTGTATATAATTCTCTCATGCATCACATGTTTTAATTTTTGAAAGCACAAACAAGCTTCAGGTTAGGTGGGGGACTAGCAGCTTACCTTACGACTTTTAGTCAAGGTTTAAGTTTGTGTAAACCCCAACTCTTCGTTAAGTGCTCAGACTAGAAATGATTGGTACATGTACAAACCCATTACCTACTAGGCCCCTATATTGCCTTTAAGAGGGTGATCACTGGGACAACGAGAGACATTTTTTAGAGACCAAGTAGTAAACCTACCCTTTGTCTCACTTAAAAAGATTAGAACTTGCCTTTAGGATGTATGCTCCGTACATATTGTTTTGTATCTAAGCAAACCTTTCTTGAAGCATCTTGAATTCAGGACTTACGGGGGATATAATGGTCATCACTCAAGAAATTTATTGTAGAGTTTGAGTAAGGATAAAAATTCTTGTTTCATCATGCAAGAGTTATGACCATATGTCACCCTTCGAAGGGCGAGTTCATCATATAGATTACATGTTCATACATTTATCATGCATGCACCAAGATGAAACGTAGGTTCCCCCATCTAAGGTCAATTGCATTGATTGAAAAAAGATGAAAAATGAAGAAAGAGGTCAGATAGAGGCTCATTATCAAAAGAAAATTGGAGCATTAAAGGTGAAGTAGCTAGACTCCGATCTGATTGAACAAATGTTGAGCATTAAATGGAAAAGTAATGTTTGCACAGTCTTATGTGGGAACACTACTAGTCCACGTCCCATTAAAGCTACACCTCTTCTTTTCAGTCATGAAAAACGATAGCAATGCCTTCAGTCATCAACTAATGATAACCCTTGCTCTTGTTCAACTGCACTGATAGTCATTCAAAGCCTTTATATCTTCCAAGAGCACCCAATAGCTGCTAGCTTTCTGTGCTTGGTGCATTGGCCTGCTTTCCAGCCATATCTATTGTGAACACCATTCTAGTCCAGCAACATCGGATGCTGATATGAAAAAACAGAAGCAAACATTAAACTTTAATGTAGCAAAGCTCTCTTTACAAAGATTTGTTTGTGGATCTGCTAGTAGGGAATTCAAGAAGGGATGCAGTAGTTGAAAATCATTTATGGTTTTCTCCCACCCATCGCAGCACAAAAACAAAGTAGTAGAGAGAAGAGCACTCCTAGTCTAAAAACCATAAGTAAATGTCGAACTTCAATGTAGCAAAGCTCTCTCGACAGAGATCTGTTTATGGATCTACTAGTGGGAAATCCAAGAGGGGTGTAGTAGTTTTAAATTAGCTATAATTTTCTCCCACTAGTGTCAGCATGAAAAAGAAAAAATAGGGAGAAGAGACAAAACTGGCCTGAAGAAAAAGAGCAGACATTGAACTTTAACATAGTAGAATCCCCCTATAGGTGCTTATTTGTTGCACTACCTATGAGGAATCGAAGAGGAGAAAATAGGGTTTCAGATTCATCAGTTTCTCTTCCAATTAAGACAAAGCGTGATTCCACACATCAGTAGTGGCGACGCTGTTTGTCTCTGGACGCTGCTAAGATTACCTAGTTGTTAGGAGGTTCCAACAATCCTCAAACAACCACAACAACATGGGAAGACTTACATGATGTTGTAAGGATTGCTGAAAGAATTGAGCAAGCTATGAAAAGAGGAAAGACTGAAGGTTCTGTCATGGATTCCAGAACAATGATGAGAGATGAATCAGGAGATGACTCTGAAGGTGGGAAACCATAGTTATGTGATCTAGTCAAGTCTTGCTCAAGCATCAACTACTCAAATATCTTTGCCAAAGATTGACATACCTTTATCACTCAAGTTTGCCTAACAACATCTGCCAGATTCCAAACTTGTTGCTCAAACTCTGTTAAATCCTATGCAACCATTGTTTCTTAGGTGGTATAATCCGGAGAAAAGATGTGAATATCATGGTAGGGTCCTGAACCATCTTAGTTGAACAATTCTAAGAATTTGAAGAATCGAGTCGAAGTTTGGTGTGCAAGAAGCGAATTGAGTTTGCAAAAGATGATGTCATCGGCCATATTGTCACCACAACATCCTTAAAATGACAAATGATCGAAAATGCTTGGCAAACATAGATATTTCCAGAAAGGTTGATCCAAGAAAGGTGTTAAATTGTCGGTCATTTTGTTTTGGAGTTTTGTCATTCTGCATTTTGTTTTGGGATCACATTTCATCCTTTAATGAAACATGTCTTTTCATTGTCTTTTTGTTGTTTTGAAAACATGAGATGTTTATTTCAATATGTATTTAGACAAAAAAGATTTTGATCGAACTCCAACATGCAAAATTAAGGCTAGTTAATCCTAAAAGATTAAAAGTGTTTTGATTGCAGAAATGACTCGATGCTAAAAAATGACATGAGGTGACCAAAAAATTTAGAATTCATACATGAAACTGAACCACACATCATATAGCTAAGTTTTAGTAGTATGCATAATGATATGTAGTGGATTCGGTAGTTATGAACTTGTGAATCATGATTCTTACAAGTCCAAATCATTACACTGGACGAGATCAAAATTTATCAGTTCTAATCGACCTTACTTGAAATGAGAAAAGACCATTTTTGTTATCCCTTCACTTTCTAAAGATATATATCCCTCGTAGTCCCATTTGAGCTTGATAGAATATTATTTTTTCAAAGAAACCGTAACTAGGATCACACCCCACACTAGGAGCAAATGAGAGATTTTTGCTAGAATAGATGAAGATAATGATAAAATCAATGGTAAAGGAAATGTTAAGCATGAAAGTCCACCAATTGAGAGAGGGCTAAAAGAAAAAGGCCATAGACCGGGAGACATCCAAGAAATCTTTAAGAAAAGGCTATAAAAAAAAGAGAAAAAAGTGGAAATTGCCAACACTTAAAGGCAATTCAAGGATAAAGATAGGAGAATGCCTATCAATGCTAAGAGGGGAAAAAAAGGTTTTCATTAATTGATGAATAATTGATGTTGATCCTAGGTTCTTAAAACCCTCAAACACCTTTTAAGTTTGTGAAATTCTTTTCTTTCATAGCCATTTGTGAATCCGTCATCAATTTTGTCAATACTAGTTACACGTCACTGTATGACATTCTCTGTTTGAGTATAACTATAATTTTGTTGGTAAAATCTTCCATAAGAAAATACACATAATCGTACTTTTTTTAAAAAAATTCATTTTATTTTGATTGTAATTCCTTCAGTATTTATCGATGGACTATTTATGTCTGTAAATATCAACGGATTTAGCGATGGAATAAAATCGGTCAGTAAATATTACCTCAAAATACCAACGAAAGTTTACCTTTGATAATTTCATTTGTGTTCTTAGATTTTCAAACAGTGGATTCCCTGCATATTCACTCGATTACTAAATAATGAGTGCCCGTATCTTACTGGGCAATTCATATGATTCTCTTAAAGTAGCATTATAATATTTTTTTGTTAAAAAAGGCTACTGTTCTTGGTGGTTAAGATTATTATTATTATTATTATTATTACATGTTTAGAGATTGTGTTTCAAGCACGACCATCCATATCTGAACATATATTAATTAAGAGGCATAAACAAATACTATCAAGTCTATCGAGAAAATAATAATAATAATAAAAAGGGTAGGAGCTAAAAGGCTCGTTAATCCTTCAGTTTTCTGATGTGCAGTAGAAGCTAGATCATATTAAAGATCCCGTTGCTGAAATACGAAACATGGATTAGGGCGTACAATAGTTAATTAATGAGTCCATGAGAACATTTTGGTATTGGTTTTTTTTATAGAGGGTAGTAATCAAACCACCTATCCATCATGGCGAAGCACTGCTGTGGCCTATATTCCGGCGCTGTGTGACCCCCTCCCTACACCACCACCACCACCACCACCACCACCAATATCAGGCTTTCAAGATACCATAATTGCTTATTTATATTTTTAGATTAAACAGTTAGCTGAGCTATGCCTGTTCTTACCTTCACAGTTGCAAATGTCAGGTCGTATGTTATGTATTCTTGCGCATTGTCTGCATACAGCATTGCGTATCTAAAGATGACCCAACAAACAAAAAAGGATTAGTTAATGCCACTTCCTGTACGTACCTTTGTTTTTTGGGATTCTGTCATTCTACTTTAAAAAAAATAAAATCTCTACCATTTCAAATGGACATGACACATGTTAAAAATATGTAAATTAATTAATAATATCATTATCTACAAAATAAAATAAAAGAAACGCAAACTAAAAGATTTTCATGAAATTTTTTTAAAAAGGTGATAGTTTAGTCACAAATATCTTCCTTTATAAAATATTTAATATTATTTTAAAAATATTAGCATCTAATAAAAAATTGTTATTAATAAAATCATGAACGAGAGACTTTATTATCTTATGGTTAATTATATGTTTGAGATAATTTAACTTCATTGAAAAATAAAAACAAATTAATATGATTTTTTTTATTAAAATATATATATATTTCTTTTTTTTTCTATCTTTTTTTATGTATATTATTTTTCAGAATATTTGTGACTAATTTCTATTTTTTTAAAAAAATTATGATAAATTCCCATTGGTTTGGATTTTGAAAAATAAAATCAAAGGGGGTAAATTAAATGATGGATACTTACCCTGCAACTTGGCCATCAACAAACCATGGTTCCCAGTCATACTTAATCGTCAAATTCAGAGATTCTATCCATTCAAGCGTACCAACGTATGGGATAACCATGTCATGATCGCCACTACAAATGTTAAAACAATGGTTAAGATTGCACTAAATGGGAAAATTCAGAATTTATAATGTGTTCATAGAATTATAAACAATACCTGTAAATGAGAGCTCGATATGGTTGCTTGGTCAAGTTCCGATGGTAATCAACAGTACTTTCGACATTGTACGAATAGGCCAGGGTCTTATTGCATCTTCTCCAATCCTTTATGGTTCCCTGGTCATGATAGTTTTATTATTTTTCCGCCATGAGCAGAGTTACTTTGAATCTGGAAGGTAATATATATACTTGATAGGGCAAGCATATATACCTTGCGAATATGAAGAGCATCTCGAACAGTTTCATCATTAGCCCACATATAAATGTATACATAATTGTAATTCTACATGCCAATAAGCTGGTTAATAACCAAGGTAAGAGAGAAAAAAGAAAAGAGAAATTAGTTCAATGTACCCGGCACCAAGGTCCAGGAACACGGGGACTTGGTAGCAGAATATCAGCGTCATCGGCTATGAGAAACCTTGGATCCCATTTCAATGCCACTGGTTTTGGGGATACGTCCTTGCATTTAGGTTCCAGAATTTGTGCAGTATATACTTTTCCAATGCACTATAAATTCAAAAGAGAAGTCAACTTTCATGTTCATAAACTTCAAGCATGATGCAAAAAAATGTTGATCAGAGTTCTGATTTATGAATTGATCAGTCACCTCCTTGATGGCTAATATATCTTCCATACACGATGCGTTGCTTTGATCTGGATTTAAGTACTCACCCTTGCAATTTTTCATGAAGGACTAGAAAAAAACCATGAGAATAGTTTTGCTTATATGAGAGCTAGCTAGCTGGGAAGTTAAAGAGCAGAGCTAGGAGAGGGAAGTTACCTCGTAGAGTTTATCTGATATAAGCGCTTTTAGGTGAGCAAAAGGAACTACTGAATTGGTGTCAATCTCAGAATCTGTAAATGGGTTTCCAAGCACATATCCCTGAGTTCCAACATGTTTTACAGCCTTGTCAACTACAACGTAAATAAATCAGTAAAAAAAACAAAATAAAACCATGAGTTGATCGAGTACTTTGAGGTTCATTGTTGGCTGACGTCCCACTTTATTTCCTGCAAGAAATAAAACGAAAAAAAATCAAACACTTGTGAATATTACAAGAAAATAAGTTGTGTTTGGGACAGAAGTTAAGTACCATCAGAAATCTCCTGGACTATGATAGGTGCAACGATGCCTGAAAAAGAGTCCCCAGCAACATACAGTGGATTTGTAAGAAACTTGGGGTGATCCACGAGCCACTGTGTCACAAACTCATAATGTTAGCCAAATTGTTTTACATTACTAGCTAGTTTACAACTATGCATTTACCTCTGTTGACTAGCATGACTCGTATCATGGAACAGCTAACAACCTTTTGAATTTAACAGTTGTTTTACGTTTCTAGTCAATATTGACTTTTATGCTTATCATTATTTCTTTGTTTAACAAACTGATTTGCTAGCAGATTTTTCAACAAATCTGATTCCATTATGATTTATAAATTGCAAGTCAATGATCAATAAAACCATGCTTTTCTAGCATATCCATAAATCAGTCTCCAGTTGTCTTCAACATTTGTGCAAAAAACCAAAAACCTCTAATTTTATTTAGAAAAAAAACCCACTTCTGTGCCATTCCTTCTCCTTGACATACAACTTGTATATCTTGCGATTTAAAAATACACTTTCCCTTACCTTTCTTAAGAACTCATAAGTTTCTGCAGCTGACAATGTATCAGTAACATGGTAGCCTTCCCATGTAGTTGAATAGGAAAATCCGGTACCAACAGGTGCATCTACAAATATTATGTTGGCAATCTGCACCATTACATGAAACATAATTTCAACAGTTACATTTAGTTGCAAATAAATAATTCAAGGGTGCAGAAATTTGTGACCTTTGTCCATGAATACGGGTTCAATGCCAAAACAGGTTTGCCTCCTCCGCTGGATTTTGCATAATCAAATGATAACGGGCCTATTCATTCTTAACCAACATTAGAAAAACTTTTAATAGCCTTAAATTTCTTGGATTTTTGCCCAACGAATTAGGAAATAGAGAAATTTCTGTTTTAAAAAGTGCACGATAAGAAGATTGTAGTTACTGAAAACATGAATTATGGGGTTAGAAAGATGAAGACACACACACACCAATTTCATATATAATTCCAGACAGGGCAGAGCATCCAGGGCCACCAGTGAGCCAAAGCACAAGAGGGTCATCTTTTGGGCTCCTCTCAGACTCGATGAAGTAGTAGAATAGCTGCACGGCTTCCAATTCTCCCACGCCAATATACCTGGACACAGAAAATCATTATCAAAACAGGATAAACTTCACAAGGCCTTGCACCATGAAGAGAAAAAGTAAGTACACTCACCCTGTTTCCAGTACAAATGGAAGGTTACCGTCAAAGCCAGGTAGGGACTTGATTATTGATTTTGATGCAGCGGCATCGGAGAGTAGCAGTAGAGTGAATACAAGGAATAACATCATATTGATTAAGTGGCAATGTGTGTTACGGAGTCGGATAACAGATATATATAGCCCTTTCTTCATCAACGAAAAGATGTTGAATTGCTGGTAGGTATCTTTCCACCGTACGAGATCTGAAATGGGGACCCACTGACATGATGTGTCTCAAAATTGAAGATCCCCGTAACGAATTTAAAGCTACTATAATTGTGGTGCTATCTAATTTACTAATTTTTTTTTTTCTCTTTTTGACAAATAACTTTTATTTAACTGAAAAGGAGGAAGGTTGCTATATCTAAGATCTAAATGGGAAGCGAAAACAAGAACTTTGAAGAATGATATATACAGCCCTTTCTTCATCAACGAAAATAAGTTGAATAGCCTTTCTTCATCAAATAAATAAAGATAATGAGATTTAAATTTGTGAACACTTGATGATACCATGTTAAGGAATTTATTCAACCCCAAAGTTTAAGATATTAAATGAAGTTCCAAGATATGGTTTATATTATTCTCTAAAATATAGTTCCACCTTTTTTTTTTTTTGACAAAAAAATTTAATTTAACTTTAAAAGAGAAAGATTTCCATATCTAAGATCTAAATTTATATAAACGTACAAATGATACTACTTGCCAATATTACTAAAAAAAATAACCAAAAACAGCATACAATGACAATTTATAAAGAGACTAAAAATCTAGAATTTAGATCCAAAATATAAAAATATTTTTACAAATGGCCAGCTGGTACAAGGGCCGGGACGTAGGGGATATACACACACACACCTTGATAAGTATCTTAAATATTAATTAGCAATAATTCATTGGAGTTAAGTTGTTGTCTTTAATAAATAGTTTAAAAAATACCTTGATAGGTTGTTGTTTATCTAGCTTGTTCCAATAAAATGAAAACACTAATGTCGGATTATTATCAAACACTCTACTATCAAACCACCTAATATTATAAAGATGTTAGCTTAATTATATTTTTAATGTTACAATCAGACAATATAAATGCATATGATTGCAAAATAACATTGCATTATTTGCTTCCTAATAGGAGTTAAAGTGTAACCCTCATAATATGGATTACCATGAGTGGCAATTTAGAGATTTAGGGCAATACCTTGTCAATAACATAATTTGGTGGTATAGTAAATATCTTCTCAATATATTTAAGATATATGCTACCCCATTTCAATTTAGTAGGAGGGGTTTTTAACCCAAATTCATGCTCTCATAACACAACCCGATTATACACCATAGTAAATGTGAGTGTTTGTCTATCAATATGTAGTTTAAGCAAAATTGCAATATCCAATAGTGTAGATGTCATCCTATGTAACTACCAGTGGCGGAGCTAAGACTTTTTAAATGAGGGGGCAAATTACTAACAAATATTTGATAGTATATATTATATATACATTTGTTATATATATAAATTAATTTGAAATATATATATCAACTCAAGTTAAGCAAAATTAATTTAAGAATACTTTTAAAATAAAAAAAAACTTATATTATAATTGTGCTTTTCGAGATTTAATATTTTAAAATTGTTTCATAATGATTTTATTTTTAATCTCATTAAAAATATCTTTCTCAATATATATAACAAATTTTCATTTATTTATTCTAAATTTTCCAAGGATTAGGAAAGTTCTTGACAACAATTTTATGCTGACATATGGTACATAACATCTAAAATCATAGTTTAAAAAGATTGTCACAAATTAATATTGTTCTTGCTAGCTTGTTGTTTTATACAAGTGGATTAAATATAAATATTAATTTTTTTTTAATTTATTTATTATGTCCTTAATTTTTTTAGTTGTCATGTACTTCATTTTTAATCATTAGTAGATTTATTATCATAATTTTTCATATGAAATTCATAATAAAATACGTATCAATTCATCAAAACTCATTTCATTTCATACCTATTAGCATATAATATTATCCATACGCATATTAATTCAACAAACCCATAAATTATTATAAACCCTAACATTTTCAATAACTAATTATAAAAAAATAAAACTAAAATTATATAATGAAACAAATAAAAAAGTAACACAACTTTATATTAGTTTTGATTAACTCTTTTTTTATTATATTATGTTTGATTTAGGTGTTAAATCTCTATATTTTATTTAATTTGGATGTTGATTTATCTACTATTAATTTATATAAATCATTTAAAAAAGTAACATAGCTTTATACCATGAAATAGTTAAGCTGCATCCTTGAGGTGTCTGAGCCACACGTTTATAGCCTATGCTTCTTTGGTTGTGGAGGGTTGCTAACTGGGAGGGGGAGGGGGCAATTGCCCCCTTTTGCCCCTATGTGGCTCCGCCACTAGTAACTACCCACCATAAGAATGTCAACTTCATAACGTGTCTACCCACCATAATAAGAGGATCTACCACCTTGCATGTGCTACATCCTATGTAACAGTACTTGTGTTTAATGTGAAATTAAATACGTTTAATATGCTTTAAAAAAATATCATAATATACTTTAACAAATAATTTTTTATGTATGCATATCTATTTGATATTATACATATACATGTTGTATAACCGGTAACATATCTCTATAAGGAAAGTAAAAACCATTTCCAATTAGAATTTTTTTCTTCATAAAAAATTACAAAAGCCAACGGGAATATCCTATAAATTGCATCAAAAGCAATTGCAATCAATAATTTCACATCATATCTCCCATACAAATGTGTGCCATCAATACTGATTAGTGGTCATCATTACTTGAAACCTTCAATACAAGCTCTAAATGACCAAAAAAACTCTCCTAAAAATCATTGTACTATCATCAAGATTTCTTTTATGTGGAATCAACAATTGTTTTAGGATTTGATTATTTTATTACCAACAACAACCTTAATAATTTTTTAAATGACTATTCATGTGAATCAAATAGATGCTCAAACACCTTTTGTTTTGCAATCCATGCTTTGTCATATGATATTTTATACTTGTAATGCAATTTTATTTTATTATGCATGCTTGCAACCATCATTAAAATATTATTCATTACAAGGGTTGATATGGCATTAACAACATAATTTGCATCGAGCTGATGGTGGTCTTTTTGGACAAAGGTTAAGGTACATGTGTGTGACCCTTTTAACTTTGTTATCTTAATTAAATCCAATCTTTTATGATATCCCCTATGTAAATACCACTTAAATTTAGGAGCTTGCACACATTGTAATTGAACAAAGGTCGAGTTCGACCATTGAACTTGGTATTCAATCAAATATGCAAAGTGCCACTATTTAACTGTATTAGCAAATTCATTTTAATTGTTAAATGTTTGTCTAATCTCTAAATTAGAGCCTCATGTAAAACGTTTATGACTAAGTGCTCAATCATAAGAAATAGCAAATGTAGACCTGTAAACATCTCCAAATTCAAGAACAATAGGTGTTATCTCATTGTCAACATCATTATCCACATCATCATCAATGTTCGGGTCTAACATTACATCGTCTTCATTGCCACTAGGATCATAATAATGAAATCTATGTTGATTAATGAATGGATGTCAAACATGGTATCATCAATCATTTGTAGCAAATCATCCGACAATAAACTTTTTTCCCTCTACTAATTGACTTTGAAGGACCAAAAGATCATGATGCACCTATACATATCTGACCAGAAGTTGGAACATATAAAGAATTTGGTCAACTACTCACACTAAATATCATCATTGTCGCAAATCGGTGGATATCATGATGAGGGCTAAAATATATATCATGAAAAATTAGGAGTCGCCACCTAGTAATTAGAGGAAACTAGAAATCCTAAAGATAAGCATTGGTTCTAGAGATTCAGGTAAGAGGTTAGTTATGCTTAAGGGAAGAACGATGTCGCCTTTACAACATTCTTTCTTATGCTTAAGGGAGGGACTAAGTTATGAGAAGATACAAAATATAGACACTCAATATAGGGTTTTTAAACAGAGAGGGAATCTAAAGCAAACACTCCACTACTTTCCCAAATTCTCTCAATATAGGGCTTTTAAACAGAGAGGGTCTAAGTTATGTGAATAAAACCAACAAGGGCGTTGTAAGTTCATTTTTTCAATTCTCTCAATCCTTCACTACTTTCACTCTCTCAAATTCTCTCATTATCTCCAATCTCACTCTCTCAATCCTCTCCTGTGTCAAGATCTTCAAGTATTTCCTCTCAACACAATCAACAAGTATATATGTTGAATATTTTGACATATTATTTTTTCTTATTTTTCTTAATTTCTTTGGTTTATTAACAATGTATTTTTAGTTTTTTATATTACATGCAGATAAACTCTGAAATTAAACATGCCATTAAGGTAAACATTTTCCATTCCTAAAACCTATATTTGTTTTCTATTTTATTGTCTACATTGCAATAATGTTTTATTATGTTTGTTGAATTTTAATTGTGTTTGTTACATTTATAGTATAAATATTAATTGAATATATAGGATTTTTTTTTCTATTTTATTGTCTACATTGCAATAATATTTTATCGTTTTCTTGAATTTGAATTGTTACTGTCAAATTTGTAGTATAAATGTTAGTTGAATATATAGGATTCAATTTAAATTCAAAAACTTCTTGTCAATTTAGGAATAAAAACATTATCACGTTGAAAATGAGATGAAATTGAATAATCTAAAATTGTTGGTAGAAATAAATTAAAGTAAATTGGTTTGTGGCATATATTTTGTGTATTTGTAGGATTGAAAATTTCGGGTAGTCTCCAGTATAGAGGAGGTGCTGCTAAATTGTTTTTTTTTTTTAAAAAAAAAAATCAAATTTGATTATGCAAATATTCATCAAATTAGTGTAGATGCATAGGGAAAAATCAGCTGCACGTTGTGAGCACATGATCACAGCTAGTTCTTCTAGCAGTAATGATGATAACATGTCATTGGGTGGCGATCAAGAAGAGGCGCCTGCATCGACTCATGATGCTACCTCTTCCAGTGTTGTTCCACAACGTAGAGGCGGTATCCCTTCAAAGCGGGATCCATTCACCCATAAGTATGAGGCGCATTGGAAGAACAACCTTTAATGTAAGTTTGTGTTTAACAATTTATGAACAACTAATATTTCATTAATTTTATCGATTTTCAAATTCACAAATATTAAGGTTGCCTGGTAATAACATTGGCATTTGAATTGTCGATGGAGATTCCATTGTTTCAATGGAGTCAGGTTTCCAAGCATCCTAATTGAAAGCATCATATCAATGCATGGTTTTCAAGATTTCAGGTTAGTGTTAACTTAAAATTTTAACTATTTTTTATGAAAATTCATTTACTTTATTTAGATTATTGATTTATTTTTCATAAATTGTTAATGCAAAGGTAAATTTGAATGGGATAGAGAAGATTACAATGTTGCGAGGAGGGTTTGGGAGAATCACGTTGCAACTAGGTAACAACGAAAACAATACGATAATTATTTTTTATTTTAAAAATAAAAATTTCATTTGTCATTATTTTATATAGAACATGTTTGTATCATATAGTTTAAGTCATTTTTTGGTATCAGGCACAAAACAGCTAAAAAATATGCTAGAGAAAACGTTCTGTCACACTAGAATGACGTGACGGTTTGGAAGGATTTCAGGCTGTCATACGTCCTGGAGGATACATGAGCAGAATATATTTAGATGTGACGTCAGGTGCATGAAATTGGAGCAAGCAAATTCATGGCTCGGATACCATGCACACCAGCGACTCTATTCCTTTCGTTTCGCATGTTAAATGGATGGTAAGATTAATTTTAATAACATCTATATTTAATCAATTTGTTGTTATTTATAAATATATTTAACTTGCAACATTGTTTTTCATACAGGCTATGGCTCTCGTACATGAGTCGAGCCCAATTGAACTTTTTATGGAGATGCAAGTGCGGAGTGAAGGCTGCTAAAAAAGGGTGCAACAGTTCATCGACACCCACACTTAATACTTTATGGTATGTTGACAACCATTTTCTTTTGTAAGTTATTATTTTCTTGAATTGAATTTGATGATTTTAGTTTTTATTTCTAGGAAACATATAATAGCTGGTTGAGGGAGAGATACGAGAACAATCCGTCGACCTACTCAGTTTTCGATCCATATTCATGGATGGAGGCAGTATCATCTGGTGAAAAATAAGTGAGGTTTTTTTTAAAGTGGTCTCATTTTAATGGATGGCCTACCTAAATAGAAAATATGAAAAACAGTCTCATTGTAATAAGTGACCTACCCAAATGGAAAAAAATTGAAGAGACAACATGATAAAGCTCAAAGAGAGATGAGGGCTTAGAGGCGCACTCAAAAGTAGATAGGGTTAGGAAAACGCACTACCTTAAGAAGTGAGAGCTCAAAGGCACACTCAAAAGGAGATGAGGGCTCAAAGGCGCACTTGCAAAGATATATGGTTTGAAAATACATTATCTAAGAAGTGATGGTGAAACACCGATATGTCAATGATAAAAGCAATGCATTATGATCAATATGCATGTATACTTACCTGAGTAATATAGGTCCCCATTTCTTCATGGTGTCTTTCTTTTCTTAAAAGTTTGATTCTTGGTAGTAAACTTCAATGGCTTTTTTTGCTCTTGCTAACTCAAGTCACATCTTGTGATCTTAACCTCTAGGAAGGGCTTGATATCATCATACTTCTTTGTCCTTCAACCTTTATCTCAAGGGCTGCTAGCTCTGCCCTACATTTTGTTTTTTTTTAAAGAGAATCATGAAGCTAGCCCTATTATATGTTTTTGGATTGCTCCCAGCTTGATCATGCCTCCAAGTGTTAAATTTGGGTTTTCTTTAGGGATAAGGCTATGTGAAGGAAGGTTTGGATATTTACAAGGAGTTGTTTTCAAGTAGAGGTTTTAGAATTTCAAAGCTATTTTAGACACATAAATCATTTTGGTATTGGTTTAAAGCAAACTCGTTTTGAAGAAATTCAAGTGATTTATATGGACATGTTTTCAGAAGCGATGAAAACTTTTGCTTTTGGTGAAAATATGAAGCGACACTTTGTTGGTAAAAAAGGTTCAAACTTCAATTTAAGGGTTATAGAAAACCGATCTTCAAAGCATTGATTTTGCTTGTATAAATAATGACTTATTTCTTATGAGAAAGCATTGCCTGTCAATCCAAATTGCTTGTCTTTGATCAGAAAAAGCTTGATTAGGAATGTAGGCTTGAGCTCTTGGTTGTGAAGAAAAAAAAGATGTTTATAGGCTCAAAAGGTGTTTAAGGATTTCAAGACTTAGGATCACTAGTGCTTATTTCCCGACCTGTTTTTTTGGTTGATAGATTTTCTAGACCTTCGAATCACTACAACATTTAAAATTTTTATTGACGGGCCTAATCTGTTGGTGTAAGATTGCCACTTCGTCGGTAAATTTTTATCGACTAAATCCTCGACGGAAACAGTCCGTCGGCATAACATTCGTCAATAATTCCACATTCTGTCGCTAATTCTATCGGTAAAAAAATATACCGATCATTTTACAGACAGAAAATGCATGCCAAAAAAAAATTCTTTTTGGAAATATACCAATGTAAATATTCCATTAGTGATCATGGCATATGCAGTAAATATTTTTCAAATCTCAGTAAAATACCGACAGAATAATTCCATCTAAAAATCCATCAATGGTGTATAATTTTCTAAAAAATATTTAGAATAAATTATATAAAATTATAGTAAAAAAACCAATTACGCAAATAAAATTGTATTAAACATAAAAAAATATTTAAAAATAATGTTAAACAATATTCATCCAAATATTCATTAAAAATTTAACGTGTTTCCAAAAAAAATTAAATTATAACAATGGCAAAGCTAGAGGAGGAGGCGGAGGAGGACGGTTGTTCCCGGGACCAAACTGCCAAAAAAGGGGTGCTTATGTATTACCCATCTGTGATCTAATGTCTATGACCATTTTGCATTGTTGTTCTTAATATGCCGAGAGCTGCTCGTATTGTTGTTGCAAGGCCACGGACTCCTTAGATTGGGTGCTCGATACTGATTGGGAGCTCCCAATAGTTGAGGTACTATGGGTCACCTGCAAGTTCTCGGCCATAGTGTAGGAGAGCCCATATACCTGATTTTTATCGAGTCCGCTAGACAATCCTACCTCCATCCACAAATCCGGATCGAAATCCAGATGGATTGAAGGATCGTCCCCATATCTCTCCCTCAACCGCCTATTATAGGTCTTTTAAAAATTAAAAAAAGAAATCTACATATTCAATTCAAGAAAATAATAACTTACAAAATAAAATGGTTGAACGAACATACCATAAAGTGTTGAGCGTGGTTATCATCAAACTATTACACCTCCTTTTGGAGGTCTTCACTCCGCACGTGCGTATCTACAAATAGGTCAATTGGGCTCATCTCACGTCCAAGAGACGTAGGCTGTAAGAAAAAAAAATTAATTAAATAACAACAAATTAATTAATGATATATTTTATTTAAATTAATCTTACCATCCGTTTCGCATTTGCAGCAAATGGAATGGAGCCACCGGTGTGCGTGATCACCGAACCATGAATTTGCTGGTTTCGATTGTCGGTACCGGACTGTGAGCGTCATGTGAATTGCTTAGATGTCATGTGCTGGATATATTGCGGCCATATATCCCCTAAGATGTATGGCGGTTTCAAATCCCTCCAAACCGTCGTGTCATTCCAGCCTTGTAGATCGTTATCTTTCGCGTATATTTTGGCTTTTTTTTTTGTAATTCATATAAAAAATCATGCAACCTACTTTCATAATGAAAAATTAGATTTTAAAACATAATTGTTTTTTTTTTAAATATTGTATTGTTTTCGATGTTACCTAGTTGCAACGTGATTTTCCCACACTCTCCTCGCAACATTATAATGCGCGTTGTTCCACTCGAATTTGTGTTGTGTATAAATAATTTATGTAAAATAAAAATAATAATTTATTTACAATTATAATAATAATTTATTAAAAATAAGCTAGAAATTAGAAATTAACACCAACCTGAAATCTTTGGAACCATGCATCGATATAAGGTCTCCATTCAAGATGTCTGGAAACCTAACTCCATTGAAATAATGGAATCTCCATCGACGATTTAAACACCAATGATATTGCTCGGGCGGCCTTAATATTTGTGAACCTAAAAATAAATGAAATTAATGAAATATTGACTAGTTGTTCATAAATTGTGTGATAATTAAAAAAAAAAAAAAACTAAAACCGAAACAAACTTATATTGGAAGGTTGTCATTCCAATGTGCCTCGTACTTGCATGTGAATTGATTACGCTATGAAGGCACACCGCCTTTGCGCTGTGAAACCACACTAGAAGAGGCAACATTGCGAGTCAATGTAGGTGCCTCTTCTTGATCGGCACCTAAGGACATGTCATCTTAACTGCTAGAAGAACTAGCTATGACCATATGTGAGTGGCGAGCTATTGATTTCATTCTACACATCTACACAATTTTATACGAATAATTACATAATTAAATTCGATTATTAAAAAAATTTGGCAGCACCTCCCCTGCACTGAAGACTATCCAAAGTTTTCAAACCTGCAAATATTGACAATACCCTCAAACCAATTGACCTCATTCAAAATTTTTATATTTAACCTAACATCTATACAAATAACAATTAAAATTAATAGAAATAATTAAACACATATCATGCAATAATAGAGTAAAATTGAGATAAATTTATTAAATTTAATCTTATATATTTAATTACTAATTACAAGGTAAATTCAACAATAACAATTAAAATTCAACAAAGTATTCAATTATTATGGCAATACAAACAATAAAATATATTGAACAAATTAAAAAAATAAAAACTATAGACTTTAGGAATGAAAAATGCTTACCTTAATAATGTGTTTATTTCAAGACTTTATCTACATTATCAAAATACACCAAAATAAAAAACACAACCAAAATAACAATAACTAAAACAAAGAAAAATAAAATAAAATCATCAACCATATTAAATGAAAATACATACCTTTTAATTTGTTGAAGATAGAACGAGAGATGAACAATTTAAATAATATTATTTTTAATTATTCTGTTGGTGAATTTTTAAATGACCCTCCATAATTTTTGCTGTCCGTCGGCAATTACACGCAGTCAGAGATGCATTATTTTTAATACCCGCCCCTTGAAATTCGCACAGTCCATCGGTAATTATGAACTGCACTGACAAATGTCGATGGACTGTATCCGTCGGTATCAATGTCGGTGATTATGGCATTTGTAGTAAATATTTTACAACTCTCGTTAAAATACTGTAATGACCTGGCTTTTTCAAGGCCAAAATCGATGGATTTTTTTTTTCTGATTTTGGATGTTTTTCACCATATCATTATGCAGATTTATAATTGCATTCCATTCATTAACAAGGCACAATCCACATAGGATAATGTAAATCAATATTTCCATAAAATGGATTCTCAATACACCTGCCCATATTATTATATTTTCATACTCATAGGTTTACATTACATCATATTGACATACTCACAAATTCACATTCCTATTATAGTCTCGGTAACATCACGAGTTCATACAAGAATGTTGAACAACAAGATACACAATTATCACTCTCATATCTGACATCCTCATAAAATGAATACCTCATATGTATATTCTTACACATCATATCAACCTGTTCTCACATTCATATCTGTGCTCCATTTTAATTTTTCATTACTATTCTCTATAAAAAGGGTCAGAGTACTAATTGAGTGATTAACATGTCTATTCATACAGAACTCATATCACTCATGACATGCGAATATATAGTTGTTTTCAAAATGTGTGAGCTATAAAATGGATTTCCCTACGCACCATGTTAGTATGATGTCCCTATTGTTGAATAAGATAATTTCAAGCACTATAAGCAATTTAAAGAAACATAATAAAGCAATATTAGCATTACATTTCATTCATGCACCAAAAGAGTGTAATATATCATTTCTCCTTACTTATGTAAATACCACTATTAATAATTCATCAATTACAGAGGCAAATTACAACACTCAAACCTGATCATGCATCTTCAATATTGTTAGCCAAACTAAAGTTATTCTCTGTTTAAAGCATAACAATCATAGTTCTTTTGTATAATTTGTCATAACCTAATTTTTTACCCTTTTATTTTATTTATTATTTACTGAAAAATGATTAAAAATGATGATGAAAAATAAATTAAAATTTGGGTTAAGGGCAACATGATTGGAAGTTTAAAGATTTAATTGAGCTTGGAATTAATTTGATTAATCAAATCAAGGGCTTAATTGGAGAATTGATAAGTTTTGACACTTAATTAAGCTTGGAATTAATTTAATTAATCAAATCAAGGGTTTAATTGGAGAGTTGATAAGTTTTAGACTTAATTGAGCTTGGAATTAATTTATTTAGGGATTTAATTGAAAACTTATCAAAGTATAGGGCTGATTCTAGTCAAAATTGCAACAGATTATAGTCCAAGGACTATTTTGTAAAATACGCCGAAATGCTAGGGTCCATTTAAAATTTATCCATGGGCTTACTTACAAAAATTTCAAAACTTCAAGGACCAAATCATAAATAGCAGTTCAATGGAAAACGAAGCCGTTTCTTGGACAAAACTGTTCACTGTCTTCTTCCTCCATTTCATCAGTTTCTAGCCAACGCTTACATTTCATCATTGAGGTGCTTAAAGGGTCGGTTACAAGGCATTTAGGAGGCCGACCGTTACCACTGATTTTGGCCTTATAAAAGGATAGGGAATCACAACCAACGTGAGGGGGGGATTGGACTGAAAAGAGGATGAAAAACTAGAGAAGAAAAACACAAGCAAAACCTAGAGGAAAAACCAAAAAATAGAGGGGGGGAAATGGATAAGGAAAAACAGAGCAAAGACATAAGAAAAAAAGGCACAAATTGATAGAGAGAATAAGAGAATACAGACGAAAAGAGGAGGAGACTGGACCGAGAGAACAAAAACAAACTAACAAACAGCAAAACAGAAAAAGAGAGAAGATAACAAAGGGAAAAAAAAACAGAGCAAAAACACAACACAAAACCCAAACTTAGATTTGAAGGGAGAAGCCAACACCGTCTTCAGTTTTCCAGCACCGTCTTTAATTTTTCATCACGAGGACTGAGAAAGCAGGAAAAAAAAAGGGAAAAAAGGAACAGTGGGCACAGAAGCAAAGGAATAGCAGGAGGGAAGGCTGTAAACAGACGAGGGTCACCGCGCTGTCACTATCCCCACCGCCTCCAGAGAACAGGTAAGCCATTTTTCTCTTGTTTTTTTGTACATTCATTTTGAATGTAATGTTGCACTGTGCGAAGGTAAATTAATTACCTTTGCATTGTGCATGCACGCGTGGAGCCACTCCATGCGTGCTTTTTATTGGCTTTTGCCCAGCCGGGTCACTGGTGTCACACGTCAAAATCCGCGTGACATCGGCTTGACAATTTTTCATTTCTTGTTTTGCTTTGATTGGTTCGTTGGGGTCGCCACCTAGTATTTAATTGAAGACTACTAGGAAACCCGGGTGCTGATCTTATCAGATATTCATAAGTAAGGGATTGGTTGTGGTTAGGGAAGGTATTAGCACCCCTAACACACCCTACCTGAGATAAGCTACTTCGTTGACTTGATGTGTTAAAGAAGTTTTAAAAATTCTGTTCTTTCATTGAATTTTAGAAATACAACTTACGTGTAAGTTCATAATTCTTTATCCATGAGCAAATCAAAATATTAAATTCTTCTTTATTCTTGCAATTTTATCATACAAAAAAACATTCATAAACAAAATACAAATCACACATTTCCTTTTCACTATACTTTTCTTTTTTTTCTTTTCTTTTTCTTTTTTTTTGTACATCCACATTACAAATTTAAAAAAATTAACACTAAACAAAAATTACATTACATAATTTGAAAATTACAAAATAGTCCTTAAAACTTCAGAAATTGCAAGGAAGGCCTTCTATGAAGCCTCAGGGACACCAGGAACAGTGGCAGCGCGTTGTTCCACGTGACACCGCCACTGGCGGCGCGTGGGTTCACGCACCGACATAAGTAGAAACAGGAGGCAGGGTGGATCTGGAGCGCCTTCTTCTCCTCGTCCTTTCCTCACCGGCGGTGAAGGTCACCGCCACCTGCAACAAGAAAAAAAAACTCACAAACAGTCGATTTTAGGTTGTTATGTCCTTGTTTTTCATATATGTTTTTTTTTCTTTGGGGCTTCGTCGTCTTCCTCTCTACTTCAGGCGCTGCAAGACCAAGGGGGAAACTGTCGTGTGTGGGCTGCTGCTAGGTGGTCTTCTCTCCGATTGGTGGCAGCAGTGGTTGGCTTTTGCTGCTGGTGTCCGACTACAGAGGGATAGGCCGATCTGTGTGGGGGAGATGCCGCTGAAAGCCTAGTGGGGCGGAGATGAAGAAGACAACGAGGTTGCTGCTGTTAGGGGTTGGTCTATTGGCACTGTTGGATGGCCTTCACTCCTGTCGGTGGCAACGGTGGTTGGCCTTGCTGCGGGTTGGTTTCGGGGTAGTAGCCGACCGGTTCAGATTTATTATGGGTGAGGGGGGAGTGAGCAGCTATGTTTTCTCAGCATTGGTTGGCGAGAAGAAGAGAAAATGGTGATGAAAAGGGAGGGCTGATGATGGTTGTCGGCCAAGGAAAAGGAACAAATGTTGTTCAGTAGTGTGAGGGAAGAGAGGTGGTCGAGTGGTGTATTGTGGTGAGCGGCCAGGAAGAGGAAGAAGGAAAAAAAATCAGAGAAAAGGAGGGGTCGGCGGCTGCTGTCTTGGGTGAGGGAGATAAGAGTTAAGTTTTTTTTAGGGTTTTGTTTTGTGTGTTGCCTCCCCTAAATTGCAAAATTGCCCCCCCATGTTTTGAGTTGTGGACCTGTATTTATAGGCAAAATTTTGCTCGGGCTTTAAAATTGGTCCCTCAACTTTCTTTTTTTTGTAAATTTTGATTTTTTTTGTAATTTTGAAAACAAGCAATATCAACGTTGAGTCAATGAGAAAAATCAAGGATTTTGAAAACAATGCGTGAAAAGTCGGACGCATTCGAAAGACTTTTGAAAATTTAAATTCTTTTTTAGACGACGTTAAAAATGCTAAAAACAATGCAAATATTTAAAAAAACATATTTTTTGGATTTTCGTTGTTTTTCGCTATTTTTGGATTTTTTGAAGATTTTATCAAATAGGTTGGTCAAAACATGGGTAACAACTAGGGGTGCTTGTCGCACGTGTGCGGCGGCGCGGCGATCGTCCACCCTCAAGGAAAAATCGGAATAATTTATTCCTGGAAAAATAGAGAGAGACAAGGAAATTCTTGTCTCTACAAGTGAAAATATGGACTGGGAGTCGCCACCTAGTATTCTAGTTACTAGGAACCTTAACTGGTCTTTAGAGATCGGGTACGGAGACTGGTTGCGTAAAGGGAAGGTATTAGCACCCCAACTACGCCCTACCTAAGGTAGGCTGCATTGCTTTAATGTCTGATAAAATCTAAGGTTGTGTTGTGGTTTTTTGTTGTTCGGAATACGCATTACATGTAATGTCATACCCCAGGTTCTATTGTCCAAAAAAGAATTAAATATCCAGAATATGCATTACGTGTAATGTCATACCCCGGATACTAAGAGACAAAACAAAATAAAATTTTTGTTGTTTTTTTGAAATTTTGGCCAATGTTCTCTTGACTTTAATAAACTGGTTATTAAAGCCAAAATGCATGCTAAAATATTGTTTTTTGACATATGAAAAATACGATATGATTTTTTAGATTTGAGACACTTGGCCGTATGCACAAAAATGTTTTTTTAAAATTTTTTTTGTATTTTTTGGAAGTTTGTGACAAAAACCGGATATTGTAATACCCGATTTGTATTTTTACGACATAAAAATACTACCCGATATTAATAAAAATAACATAAATAAAAAATGGGAACATCATAAATATTTTTTAAAACAATAATATTTTTTTTCTTTTTTTTATGGGCCGGATCAGGCCCAATTGCATGGGCTGGGCCAAACCTGGACCTTTTACATGGGCTGGGCCGAACAAGGCCTAAATGCATGGGCTGGTTACTGCGCACATAGTAACCGGGTTACTGTGTGCACAGTAACCAGAGAATTAATCTGCGGGTTACTGTGCACATGCACAGTAACCGTGAATTAATTAGCGAGTTACTGTGCTGTGCACAGTAACTCGCTAATTAATCTGCATGCAGAACGGAAAAAAACGACGGGAAAACGCACCTGCGGTGGTGATGTGGTGATGTTCGACTTTCTTCTCTGCTTCTTCTTCTTCTGCTTTCTTCTCTCTGTCTCTCCCTTCTCTTCTCTTCTCCTCTCTTTTTTTTTTTTTTTTAGCAGCCCTCCCCTGTATTTATAGAAAAAACAGGGGAGGGCTGTCATGGTGGTGGCCGCCGCCCCGTCCACTATCGATCCGTGGATAAAAAGGAGGAGGCAAGTGGGTGATTGCGGGCGTCTTATTGCGCCAAATCCGGGTGAAAAATTAGGTGAAAAGGGGAAGAAAAAATCTTCTTCTTCCCCTGCCTCGCGCGTCCAGGGGAAGAAGAAGAGCTACAGTGCCGTCAAAACGGCACCATTTTGGGCTTTTGTTTTTTTTTTTTTTTTTTTTTTTTAAGGAACAGTGAATGAAACGGCGCCGTTTTGGTCAAAACGCGCCGTTTCTTTACCGACAGAATAACTCCGTCGGCATTGGACAGTGGCTGCCACCATCATCGACGAATATTCAGACTGATACATTTGGTGGGTATTCCATCCACTCACCGACCGATTCACCGACGAACTTCATCAGTCGGCATTTGACAGTAGCTGCCAAACATAGCGACGAAGTTATAGACAGATATATTCGGTCGGAATTTCAAACACTCACCGACAAATTTAATAATCACAAATTTCAAACACTCATGTGCAATAATAATCGCCTTAACATGCTCCAAATTAATAACAATTACTCTCTCTCGACCTAAAATAGGATTTGAAAGTCACAAGCACGAAGGCCTGTACGATGCATGATTCCATTCTTGCCAACTTCCACCACCTAGGCTTGCCAGTTAAGCCTAGTAAGAGCTAGGGTCAAACCCCAATTCCTTTTTTGTGAAAGGATAGGAAAGGGATGTTGAGAGAGGTTGTGGTACTGGCTGGTACTGGCCAAGTCATTGGGTCCGTGTCGGCTTCAGATTTGGATAACGGTAGTGTTTGTGGGCGAGATCTCATGGTCGGAGGTGGCGGTGAGTTTTGTTGGTCTAAACAAGAAGAGGATGCCAAGTTTTGGGAAAGTGGTGGAGTGTTTGCTTTAAATCACTATCAAAATTTACATTTTTACCCATGGAATTTACTGTCGGTATTTACACTAACAATCTATTGATAAAAAGTTTATCGACAGATTTATGGATGGAAATTGTTCATCAGTAATCCATTCGTTAGTAATGTCATTTATGTCACTAAAAAAAACACCGATGGTTTTGCAAACAAAAAATACATGCCAAAAAATTAAAATTACCCGCTTGAATACACTAACAAAATTATTCCATCAGTGATTGGTAGTGGCATTTATTGTAAATTTATTCGAACCCTCTGTAAAATACCGACAAAATAATTTCTTCAGTGATGTAACAGTGTTGTAGTGGCATACGAAGTAAATTGTTCCCCTCGCCTCTTGAATATACCGACGGATTGTATTCGTCCGTATATTCATCTGTAATAATTAAAAAATAATTTTTAAAAAAATCTTTTAAACAAAAAAATAAAATTGTATAAAATTGAAATATGTAAAACTAAACTTGAATAATATAAAATCCAAATATTCATTACAAATTTATATGTTCAAATAAAAATTAAATTAGAACAATGGTGGTGCTGGAGGAGGAGAAGGAGGTTGGGCGTTCCGAGGAACACATGTACCTCCGATTTGTGATCTCACATATATGACCATTTGCTAGGGTTGTTCATAATCTACCGAGAATCGCTCATATTTTTCGATGAGATGGGTTATATGTTGTTGTAAGGCCACGAACTCCTGAGACTAGATGCTTAATACCGATTGCGAGCTCCCAACGGTTGAGACATTACGGGCTATCTGCAAGTTCTTGGTCGTAGTGTTTGAGAGTCCATACACCCAATTTCTATTTGGTCCATGAGATGATCCTGCCTCCATCCATGAATCCGGATCGAAATCCGAGTGGGTCAATGGATCGTCCCCGTATCTCTACCTCAGCTAGTTGTTATATGTCTCCTGGAAATAAAAACTAAAATAATCAAATTCAATTCAAGAAAATAATAACTTACAAAAGAAAATGGTTGTTAACATACCAAAAAGTATTGAGTGCAGGTGTCGATGAATTGTTGCACCCCTTTTTAGCGGTTTTCACTATGCACGTGCATCTCCACAAAAAGCTCCATTGGGCTCAGCCCAGCCCTATAGTTGTAGCATGTAAGAAAAAAATGTTGCAAGTTAAATATATTTATAAATAACAACAAATTAATTAAAGATTAATGTGATTAAATTTAATTTTACCATCCGCTTCACATGTGTAACGAAAGGAACGAAGCTGTCGGTGTGCATGGTAACCGAGCCGTGAATTTGCTGACTCCAGTTCCTTGCACTGGACTTTGAGTGTCGTGTCAAATGCTTGGATGTTACATGCTGAATATATTCTGCTCATGTATCCTCCAGGATGTATGATGGTTTGAAATCCTTTCAAACCATCATGTCATTCCAGCCTGGCAGAGTGTTTTCTCTGGCATATTTTTTAGCTTTTTTTTGTGTCTCATACCAAAAATCAGTTAACCTATATGATAGAAACATATTATATATGAGTTAAAGACAAATGAAAATTTAATATTTAAAATAAAAAATAATTATCGTATTGTTTTCGTTGTTACATAGTTGTATAGTGATTCTCTCAAACCCTCCTCGCAACATTGTCATTTTCTCTATCCCATTCAAATTTACCCTTGCATTAAAAATTTATGAAAAATAAATCAATAATCTAACTAAAGTAAATGAATTTACATTAAAAAATAGTTAAAATTCTAAGTTAATACTAACCTAAAATCTTGAAAACCATGCATCGATATGAGGTTTCCAATCAGGATGTTTGGAAACCTAATTCCATTGAAACAATGGAATCTCTATTGACAATTTGAACATCGATGTTATTACCCGGGTGCCTTTATGTCCATCAAGAAAATGCAGGCTCTTCAATCATTGGTACACTACTAGTTGTGCATTCTTGTCTAAGGCAAAGCTTTCTTTAAGCTTTGTGAGTCGTGACCCAACATAAACCAACTTCATATTTTTACGGTGATAAAACAATGTTATATCCATTCTAGCATTGATGTTATCCTTTGTCTTTCCCTTCATGTCCATGACAATGTTCAAAATATTCTCAAACATGTTCTTTTCTATATGCATGATGTCAAGGTTATGGTGGAGGAGATTGGTCTTTCAATAAGGAAGCTCTCAAAAAATACTTTGTTTTACCTAGTTATGGGTCAAACCAAAACTAGGAAACTTTTGCTTACCAAATTGAAAACCAAATACAATGTCCCTATACTCTAACACCACGTCATACAATTCTTCACTAGAAAGATACAGGGGTGCAACATCCTTTTCAACTTTGCCAATAAAAAATCCTTTCTTTTCTTTTTCTTTACCTGTGATATGTTGTCAAGAAACGCCGATGGTAGTAAAAAAAAGACGTTTTACACCCGTTTATTAGCGTGAATGCCTTGTTGTTTTCCATGCAATATGTACATGCTAGTTTTCCATGCATGCTCCAACCAGAAACCATTTCTTAAGACGAAAAATCATTGATAGTCCACATTAAAGCTGCCCTCATAAGAAAATTATGTTTCATCGATACGTCATAAGTCAACATGTTAGAGGACCACAACTGCGTTACCTCATCAATCAATAGTTGAAGACAAAAATCTATATTCCAGCCTAGACTATTAAAATCGGGTATGATCGTAAATAAAAACACGAACTCCGACCTTATACACATCCCCGGTGGTAAGTTGTAAACAATTAGTATAACTAGCCAACAAGAATAAGAAGCAGCAAATGACCTGAATGGATTGAATCCATGTGTACATAGCCCAAGATGAACCGTCCTTGATTCAGCTAAAAAGTGAGGATGCACACTGTTAAAGTGTTTCTATGCTTCACCGTCGGAAGGGTACACCATCACTCCATCAACCGCATTATGTTAGTGGTGGCATGTCATGTGCTCATCAGTGTTTGGTGGCATGAATAAACTCTACAATCTAGGTGTGATTGAGAAGTATCCAAGTTTTTTATGTTCTACAAGAGTCTTTTTCCAGCCAGTTTTGGGTTTATAATGGGAATACCCACATTTCCTGCACTCGGTTAGCTTAGCATTTTCAAGGTAGTACAACATGCAGAAGTTTGGACACATGTCAACTTTTTGGTATCCTAGACCGAGGGGTTTCATCATGGACTTAGCAGCTTAGAAATTCTCGCCCATTCAACAATGTTGTCATAATCAGCCTTACTCAATCTATAATCCAACTTAATGGTAAACACTTATGCAATGACCGATAATTTACTGTGATTTGTGCAGTCATCCTATAATGGTTCATCAGAATCTTTTAAAAGACCAAAAAACCTAACCACGTTTGCATAGGTTCTTCATCTCAGATTCGACATTGGCTGGCATAATCCTGATTTATTCTCATCACATCCATAATCATAGTCCTATAAGGATTACTGTTGTTAGTTTTAACTCCATGCACGTTGTTAGAACTAGAAGTGACCCAACCATCCTTTCTATCATGGTCTCGTGAGTAACAAATGGTTCTCCATATACATACCAACACAAGTATTCCTCCATGAACCTTTTATGTAGAGATGCATCGTTATAACATCTAGATGAAGAAACTTTTTATTTTGACACCTCCTGCATGAACACCTAATATCATCTCCACTAATATTTCTCGGAATAGATGTTGCATAATTAATAAAACCCTAAATCCCATTACAATAATCCATCATCCGCAATCGTTAGGGTGAATCATTATACATTCATGAACAATCATCCATAACTTCTATTATACACACACACAAAACAATATGAATTAATTAATTACGTTAACTAAATAATCAACCTACTTTCATACTTTTAATTCATTATCAATTATCTATGTACATACAAATATGTACACATTAATTTGTGTACAAATGGATGTCGTGAGTAACAAATGGTTCTCCATGTACATACCAACACAGGTATTCCTCCATGAACCTTTTGTGTAGAAGATGCATCGTTATAACATCTAGATGAAGAAACTTTTTATTTTGACACCTCCTGCATGAACACCTAATATCGTCTCCACTAATATTTCTCGGAATAGATGTTGCATAATTAATAAAACCCTAAATCCCATTACAATAATCCATCATCCGCAATCGTTAGGGTGAATCATTATACATTCATGAACAATCATCCGTAACTTCTATTATACAAACACACACAAAACAATATGAATTAATTAATTACGTTAAGTAAATAATCAACCTACTTTCATACTTTTAATTCATTATCAATTATCTATGTACATACAAATATGTACACATTAATTTGTGTACAAATGGATGTCGTGAGTAACAAATGGTTCTCCATGTACATACCAACACAAGTATTCCTCCATGAACATTTTGTGTAGAAGATGCATCGTTATAACATCTAGATGAAGAAACTTTTTATTTTGACACCTCCTGCATGAACACCTAATATCGTCTCCACTAATATTTCTCGGAATAGATGTTGCATAATTAATAAAACCCTAAATCCCATTACAATAATCCATCATCCGCAATCGTTAGGGTGAATCATTATACATTCATGAACAATCATCCATAACTTCTATTATACACACACACACAAAACAATATGAATTAATTAATTACGTTAACTAAATAATCAACCTACTTTCATACTTTTAATTCATTATCAATTATTTATGTACATACAAATATATACACATTAATTTACAAAAATTATAACTCGGCAATAAAATTGATAAAATATAAAACGGACCCTTTAAACAAGCCATTATTTATATCATCACAACACACCTAAGTCGTTAATTCGACATAAGTTTCAACAATTTACAAACAAATATAATTTTACAAAATTTAAAACAAACCAGAACATGTATAAAACCATGTATCCATACAACAAGTTTGTTTGAAAAAAAATAAAAAAAATAAACACTCAATCAAAATACATTTACTAAAAAAAATATGCAATAAAAAAATTGACTTTTCAAAATTGTTTTCAAATTAAAAAATAGTAGATTTACTTAAAATGAAAAATCCACAATAAAATTGTTGCCATTACTGGAAAGGTCAAGAAATGATGGGGGATGGGTGGGGTGTGGAGCGGTTTTGTTTAGTTGCAGAGGAGAAAAAGGAGAAATAGGAGAGGGGAGGGCCGGTGGCCAATTCATATATTAACTATTATTGTTGGACTTAACAACAAAATGTTTTAATTTGTCAATCTGTCGGCAATTATATCAATACTAGTGACACGTCATTGTATGGCATTCCTTGTTTAATTCCATCGATAAAATCATCTATAAAAAAATACACATCATCTTACTTTTTTGTTTTTTTAAAATTCATTTTATTTCGATTGTAATTTCTTCGGTATTTATTGATGGACTATCTACGTTTATAAATACTAATGGATTTAGCAATGGAATAAAATCGGTTAGTAAATATCACAGATTTTATTTGTATTCATAGATTTTATTCCCCGCATATTCACTCCATTACTAAATAATGAGTGCCCGTATCTTACTGGGCAATTCATGTGATTCTATTAAAGTAGCATTATAATATATTTTTTTGTTAAAAAAGGCTACTGTTCTTGGTGGTTAAGATTATTATTATTATTATTATCATTACAGAGATTGTGTTTCAAGCACGACCATCCATATCTGAACATATATTAATTAAGAGGCATAAACATATACTATCAATTCTATCGAGAAAATAATAATAATAAAAAAAAAGGGTAGGAGCTAAAAGGATCGTTAATCCTTGAGTTTTCTGATGTGCAGTAGAAGCTAGATCATATTAAAGATCCCGTTGCTGAAATACGAAACATGGATTAGGGCGTACAATAGTTAATTAATGAGTCCATGAGAACATTTTGGTATTGGTTTTTTTTATAGAGGGTAGTAATCAAACCACCTATCCATCATGGCGAAGCACTGCTGTGGCCTGTATTCCGGCGCTGTGTGACCCCCTCCCTACACCACCACCACCACCACCAATATCAGGCTTTCAAGATACCATAATTGCTTATTTATATTTTTAGATTAAACAGTTAGCTGAGCTAATGCCTGTTCTTACCTTCACAGTTGCAAATGTCAGGTCGTATGTTATGTATTCTTGCGCATTGTCTGCATACAGCATTGCGTATCTAAAGATGACCCAACAAACAAAAAAGGATTAGTTAATGCCAGTAAGTACCTTTGTTTTTTTGTTCTGTCATTCTACTTTTTTTTTTAAATAATAATTAATCTCTACCGTTTCAAATGGACATGACACATGTTACAAAAATGTAAATTAATTAATAATATCATTATCTCAAAAATAAATAAAAGAAACCCAAACTAAAAGATTTTCATGAAATTTTTTTAAAAAGGTGATAGTTTAGTTACAAATATCTTACTTTATAAAATATTTAATATTAGTTTAAAAATATTACTAGAAAAATATTAGCATCTAATAAAAAATTGTTATTAATAAAATCATGAACGATATATTTTATTATCTTATGATTAATTATATATTTGATATAATTTAACTTTATTGAAAAATAAAAACAGATTAATATGAGTCTTTTTTTAAAAAAAATATTGTTTTTTTTTCTTCTATCTTTTTTTTTATGTATATTATTTTTCAGAATATTTATAACTACTATTTAAAAAAAAAATTATGATAAATTCCCATTGGTTTGGATTTTGAAAAATAAAATCAAAGGGTGTAAAATGATGGATACTTACCCTGCAACTTGACCATCAACAAACCATGGTTCCCAGTCATACTTAATCGTCAAATTCAGAGATTCTATCCATTCATGCGTACCAATGTATGGGATAGTCATGTCATGATCGCCACTACACATGTTAAAACAATGGTTAAGATTGCACTAAATGGGAAAATTCAGAATTTATAATGTGTTCATAGAATTATAAACATTACCTGTAAATGAGAGCTCGATATGGTTTCTTGGTCAAGTTCCGATGGTAATCAACAGTGCTTTTGACATTGTACGAATAGGCCAGGGTCTTATTGCATCTTCTCCAATCCTTTATGGTTCCCTGCTCATGATAGTCTTATTATTTTTCCGCCATGAGCAGAGTTATTTTGATAGGGCAAGCATACGTACCTTGCGAATATGAAGAGCATCTCGAACAGTTTCATCATTAGCCCACCCATAAATGTATACATGATTGTAATTCTACATGCCAATAAGCTGGTTAATAACCAAGGTAAGAGAGAAAAAAGAAAAGAGAAATTAGTTCAATGTACCCGGCACCAAGGTCCAGGAACACGGGGACTTGGTAGCAGAATATCAGCGTCATCGGCTATGAGAAACCTTGGATCCCATTTCAATGCCACTGGTTTTGGGGATACGTTCTTGCATGTAGGTTCCAGAATTTGTCCAGTATATACTTTTCCAATACACTATAAATTCAAAAGAGAAGTCAACTTTCATGTTCATAAACTTCAAGCATGATGCAAAAAAATGTTTATCAGAGTTCTGATTTATGAATTGATCAGTCACCTCCTTGATGGCTAATATGTCTTCCATACACGATGCGTTGCTTTGATCTGGATTTAAGTACTCACCCTTGCAATTTTTCATGAAGGACTAGAAAAAAACCATGAGAATAGTTTTGCTTATATGAGAGCTAGCTAGCTGGGAAGTTGAAGAGCAGAGCTAGGAGAGGGAAGTTACCTCGTAGAGTTTATCTGATATAAGCGCTTTTAGGTGAGCAAAAGGAACTATTGAATTGGTGTCAATCTCATAATCTGTAACTGGGTTTCCAAGCACATATCCCTGAGTTCCAACATGTTTTACAGCCTTGTCAACTACAACGCAAATAAATAAGTAAAACTAACAAAATAAAACCATGAGTTGATCGAGTACTTTGAGGTTCATTGTTGGCTGACGTCCCACTTTATTTCCTGCAAGAAATAAACCGAAAACAAATCAAACACTTGTGAATATTACAAGAAAATAAGTTGTGTTTGGGACAGAAGTTAACTACCATCAGAAATCTCCTGGACTATGATAGGTGCAACGATGCCTGTATAGGAGTCCCCAGCAACATAGAGTGGATTTGTAAGAAACTTGGGGTGATCCACGAGCCACTGTGTCACAAACTCATAATGTTAGCCAAATTGTTTTACATTACTAGCTAGTTTACTAGTGATTTGTGCTGTTAGAACGAAAGCCTATCTTGATGCTAGTGATTTGTGGGAAGCTAGAGAATAAGAGTACCAAGTATTGCTTGTGTTTAGACAAGAGATGAAAGAAGTTTTTGAAATGAAAGACCTTGGGAAGATGACTTTCTTACATCTATGCATTTACCTCTGTTGACTAGCATGACTCTTATCATGGAGCAGCTAACAACCTTTTGAATTTAACTGTTGTTTTACGTTTCTAGTCAATATTGACTTTTATGCTTATCATTATTTCTTTGTTTAACAAACTGATTTGCTAGCAGATTTTTCAACAAATCTGATTCCATTATGATTTATAAATTGCAAGTCAATGATCAATAAAACCATGCTTTTCTAGCATATCCATAAATCAGTCTCCAGTTGTCTTCAACATTTGTGCAAAAAACCAAAAACCTCTAATTTTAATTAGAAAAAAAAACCCACTTCTGTGCCATTCCTTCTCCTTGACATACAACTTGTATATCTTGCGATTTAAAAATACACTTTCCCTTACCTTTCTTAAGAACTCATAAGTTTCTGCAGCTGACAATGTATCAGTAACATGGTAGCCTTCCCATGTAGTTGAATAGGAAAATCCCGTACCAACAGGTGCATCTACAAATATTATGTTGGCAATCTGCACCATTACATGAAACATAATTTCAATAGTTACATTTAGTTGCAAATAAATAATTCAAGGGTGCAGAAATCTGTGACCTTTGTCCATGAATATGGGTTCAATGCCAAAACAGGTTTGCCTCCTCCGCTGGATTTTGCATAATCAAATGATAACGGGCCTATTCATTCATAACCACCATTAGAAAAACTTTCAATAGCCTCAAATTTCTTGGATTTTTGCCGAACGAATTAGGAAATAGAGCAATTTCTGCTTTAAAAAGTGCACGATAAGAAGATTGTAGTTACTGAAAACATGAATTATGGGTTTAGAAAGATGAAGACACACACACACCAATTTCATATATAAGTCCAGACAGGGCAGAGCATCCAGGGCCACCAGTGAGCCAAAGCACAAGAGGGTCATCTTTTGGGCTCCTCTCAGACTCGATGAAGTAGTAGAATAGCTGCACGGCTTCCAATTCTCCCACGCCAATATACCTGGACACAGAAAATCATTATCAAAACAGGATAAACTTCACAAGGCCTTGCACCATGAAGAGAAAAACTAAGTACACTCACCCTGTTTCCAGTACAAATGGAAGGTTACCGTCAAAGCCAGGTAGGGACTTGATTATTGATTTTGATGCAGCGGCATCGGAGAGTAGCAGTAGAGTGAATGCAAGGAATAACATCATATTTATTAAGTGGCAATGTGTGTTTCGGAGTCGGATAACGGACATTTCGGTGGTGGCAGGATATATAGAGAGCCCTTTCTTCATCCACGAAAAGAAGTTGAATTGCTGGTAGGTATCTTTCCACCGTACGAGAACTGAAATGGGTACCCACTGACATGATGTGTCTCAAAATTGAAGATTTAGTAAAGAGTTTAAAGGTACTATAATTGTGGTGCTATCTAATTTACTAATTTTTTTTTCTCTTTTTGACAAAGAACTTTTATTTAACTGAAAAGGAGGAAGGTTGCTATATCTAAGATCTAAAAGGGAAGCGAAAAAAAGAAAAAAGAACTTTGAAGAATGATATATACAGCCCTTTCTTCATCAACGAAAAGAAGTTGAATAGCCGGTAGGTATCACGTGTATCTTTAACCTGCAATGGGTAACCACCAATGGGTCTCAAAATTGAAGATGTAATAAAGAATTGAAAGCTACTATAATTATAGTTCTAAACAATGAATTTAATTTAAAAATTAAATTGTTAAATAAAATTTTAAGATATAATTTATATTAATTTTTAATATATTCTTTCAAGTTAAAAAATTTTGAGCTTGAAATTTACAAAGATTCATATTATCTTATACTTAACTTTTATCAAATAAATAAAAATAATGAGATTTAAATTCGTAAACACTTGATAATACCATGTTAAGGAATTTATTCAACCACAAAATTTAAGATATTAGATGAGGTTGCAAAATATAATTTATATTATTCTCTAACATTTAGTTCCATCTATTTTTTTTTTATAAAAAAATTTAATTTAACTGAAAAAGAAAAAGGTTTCTATATCTAAGATCTAAATTTATATAAACTATACAAATGATACTACTTGCCAATATTACTAAAAAAATTACCAAAAAAGCATACAATGACAATTTATAAAGAAACTAAAAATCTAGAATTTAGATCCAAAATATAAAAATATTTTTACAAATGGCCAGGTTGTACCTATAATTGTATAATTCACCAATAGCTACGTTACTTTAAACTTTCAATTGATACTCTAATTATTGGGCAAGAACTTTGAAGAATGATTATAATTAACAATTTATGTAAAACATTCATTTCACCAAGACCTGTAAAAGGGAAGCGAAAACAAGAAAAAAAAAACCCTTGAATTTTTTTTTTCTGGGGGCAGGGGCCGGGGACGTAGGGGATATATATATATATATATACACACACACCTTTATAAGTATCTTAAATATTAAATAGCAATAATTCATTGGAGTTAAGTTGTTGTCTTTAATAAGTAGTTAAAAAAAATACCTTGATAGGTTATTGTCTATCTAGCTTATTCCAATAAAATGAAAACACTTGTGTTGAATTATTATCAAATACTCTACTATCACACTACCTAACATTATAAATATGTTAGCTTAATTGTATTTTTAATATTACAATCAAACAATATAAATGCATATGTTTGCAAAATAGGAGTTAAAGTGTAACCCTTATAATCTGGACTACCATAAGTGGCAATTTAGAGATTTAGGGCTAACCCATATGAAGATGCTCTCATGACAATAGTTGTTATTAAATAAAAATGAGTTATTTTTTAATGTTAGTAACAAAATTTAAAATGCATATAGTTATTTTAAATTCTTCCATTCATACCTATAGAAGTAACAAACATCCTCTAACTTAATTGACCTCTTTTATGCATGCAAGATGTCGCACCCCAAAAAAAATAACAAAAAATTTGTTTTTGCGACATTCGACTGGCGACTTTCGTTTTGTTCTGTTTTGCTGATTTGGTTCTTTGGAGTCGCCACCTAGTATTTTGGTCACTAGGAACCCTAACTGGTCTTTTAGAGATTCTAAGGCAAGGGACTGGTTGCGTAAAAGGAAGGTATTAGCACCCCTAGTACGCCCTACCTAAGGTAAGCTGCTTGGTGTTTGGTTTGCTCTATCATTGTTATGGTGTTGGTATTTTCTAGGCTCGTCAATTGATTTTAGATAGAAATCTAAGGAGATTCCATGTGCTTTGAAAGCTCATTTTTCCCTTAGTATTTCAAAAGTTTGCGACTCATAAATCGTGAAAAAAAATTTAAAATTTTGAAATGTCCTCGATTATAATCAAGGCTTCTTTCAAGAATGTGCGGATTTATTACTCCCAATAATATTTTGGATATTCATCCTTCTAAGGATTTCTTTATCCAAACATTAGCGGTGAATAATAAATAAATTTTCTCCCCAAAAATAAAATTTTTATAGTTTTTGGAATATTGGTCAATACCCTTTGGAGTTTTACAAACATGTTGTAAAATCCAGAAATGCAAGAAAATAATTTGTGTTTAAGAAATCTATGCGAAAACACACTTTCGAAGCTTCCAATATATTTTTTTATAAAAAAGAACATTCAAAACATGTTAGAGTATTGGCCGTATGCAGCACGCAAGAAAACATTTTTTTTTAAACAATATATTTTTTTTGACGAAAATCAGGTATTTTAAATACTGAATTTGTATCTCCACAGCATAAAAAATACAAACTAATATGAAGTCATTTTTAAAAAATGTACGAAAAAAATCAACAATATTTTTAAGGAATTTTAGAAATTTTTTTGAAAGCAAAAAAAAAAAATTTATCTTTGAAAATTTTGGGTGCCTCGACGAGAATCGGATATTTTAAATACTGAATTTATACCTCCACAGTATAAAAAACAAATACAAACCCCCTTAAAATATATATATATATATATATATATATATATGAAAAGAAAACAACAACATTTTTTAGATTTTTCAGATTTTTTTTATAAATATTTTATATATATATATATATAACATATATACACACATATATATTATAATTTATAATAATACATAATATATTATAGGGCTGGGCCGGCCCAAATAAATGGGCCAGGCTCAGCCTCAAAAAAGAGGCGGGCCGATCTCGGCCCGAGAAACAAAATGGGGCCGGTCTCGGCCCGAAAAACTTCCACAGTCTGGGCCAAGACCGGCCCAGACTTGCAAGGCTGGGCCAGCATCGGGCTGGCCCAGCACCTTACAGCCCAGCGGGGGGAAGAATTAATTTTCTTCCCCTCGCCTCCTGCATGCAAAACTCTGCATGCAGGAGGTAGCGCCTGCAACTAACGAAAAAACAGGGGGAGAAGAAAGTGTACCTGGCGTGGAGGAGGCGGTTGCTGGCGGTGCTGCGGTGGCGTGACTCGTGGACGGCGGCTCCGGGCGGTGTTGATGTTGTCCCTAACGGCGGAGAGAGATTTCTTCCTCCTCCCCTTACTCCGGTTTTCTTTCGTTCACGGTGATCCTCTCCTCCTCAGTCGTTTTCCTCTTCTTTCGGTTTCGGTTTCTTTGTTTTCGGTTTGTTTCTGCTCTCCCCTCTCTTTTGCTCGTTATTTCTCTTCTCCCTTTATCTTCGGGTCTCCTTCTCTTCTTCAGTCTCTCTCTATTTATAAGGAAAAAAAAGAAACCGGTGTGCCTTTTGCTAGTGCGCCTTCAATCACGCAACGGCTGGTCGGCCAGTGACCCGTTCGGTGGTCTTGTGGGGCTTCGGTGGGGGCGAGGAGAGAGAGGCGGGAAGGTTTGAAAAAAAAAAGGTTTTCGTCTTCTGTTTCTATTTATTCGGGGGGGAAGGAGGAAGATGAACAGTGTCGTTCAAAACGACACCGTTCTGGTCTTTTTTTTTTTTTTTACTATATATGAAACGGCGTCGTTTTGTATAAAACGCGTCGTTTTATTTAAATGAGCCAAACTTCAAATCAGCCCTCCAAATTCGGTCCCCGCCCCCATAGTTGGCCGCGTTTTTCACTTTGGTCCTTGGCCTCTGATTTATGCAATTAAGCCCTCAATTGATCAATAAACTTCCAATTTCTTCAATTAGGCCCCTGAACCGAATAATTGCAGCCCCTCCATTTACGCGCCTCTTCCAATTTGGTCCCTAGTTTGGGATTTTCTTAATTAAGTCCTTAATTCGCCATTAAACTTCAATATTTATGCAATTAAGCCCCTGATTTGACCCAATAAATTCCTGAAAAATATATTTTGGCCCCATAACTTAAATTTCTTCTAATTAAAGCCCAAATTGACTTAAAAATTAATTTTTCTTGCAATCAAATCCTTTATAAATTCAAATAAAAATCCAATTAAGTCCATAAACATCCAAATTTGGGCTTTTCTCCTCAAAATTCAAATTTTCCTTCTCAATAGGGCTTTCATCCTTCAAGAATATACTGTCAAAAATTCAATCCTTGTATTTTTAAATTCCTTGACCAATTTTCTGACTGTTTTCCGAGCGCTTCTGCCTCCTGTTATTTTTCTAACCTCTTTTGGCTATTTATTTTATTTTTCATGGGGACCCAAAAATGGGTTACAACACAAGACATAGATTTTTGTACATGTATGCCCAGACAACAGATCCTCAACTATATATAGGAATCATTTAGAAACGTCAGATAAATTAAAGGCACATATCTTCTCGTGAGGTCTGTGAATAATACATTGTCAAACAAATGCAGTATATATGCACTAGCATACCTACATAACACATTTAAATGATCATACCAATTCACATATACTTAACAAAAAATAAACACATTCAAATCATAATTTAATTGATACATTTGCAATACCTTATCGTTAACATAATTTGGTGGTATAGTAAATATCTTCTTAATATATTTAAGATATATGCTACCCCACTTCAATTCAGTAGAAGGGGGTTTCAACCCCAATTCATGCTCTCATAACACAACCCGATTATACACCCTAGTAAATGTGATTATTTGTCTATCAATATGAAGTTTAAGCAAAATTGCAATATCCAATAGTGTTGATGTCATCCTATGTAACTACCCACCATAAGAATGTCAACTTCATAATGTGTCTACCCACCATAATAAGAGGATCTACCACCTCGTATGTGCTACATCCTATGTAACAGTACTTGTGTTTAATGAGAAATTAAATAAGTTTAATATGCTTTAAAAAATATCATAATATACTTTAGCAAATAATTTTTTTATGTATGCATGTCTATTTAATATTATACATATACATGTTGTATAACCGGTAACATATCTCTATAAGAAAAGTAAAAACCATTTCCAATTAGAATTTTTTTCTTCATAAAAAATTACAAAAGCCAACGGGAATATCTTATAAATTGCATAAAAAACAATTGCAATCAATAATTTCACATCATATGTCCCATATAAATGTGTGCCATCAATACTGATTAGTGGTCTTCATTACTTGAAACCTTCAATACAAGCTCTAAATGACCAAAAAAACTCTCCTAAAAATCATTGTACTATCATCAAGATTTCTTTTATGTGGAATCAACAATTGTTTTAGGATATGATTATTTTATTACCAACAACAACCTTGATAATTTTTTAAATGACTACTCATATTATGAATCAAATAGATGCTCAAACACCTTTTGTTTTGTAATCCATGCTTTGTCATATGATATTTTATACTTGTAATGTAATTTTATTTTATTATGCATGCTTGTAACCATCATTAAAATATTATCTATTATAAGGGTTGATATAGCATTAGCAACATAATTTGCATCGAGTTGATGGTGGTCTTTTTGGACAAAGGTCAAGGTACATGTATGTGACCCTTTTAACTTTGTTATCTCAAATAAATCCAATCTTTTATGATATCCCCTATGTAAATACCACTTAAATTTAGGAGCTTGCATACATTGTGTTGCACCCCCAAAAAAATAAAAAAATAAAAAGTTTGTTTTTGCGACATTCGACTGGCGACTTTTGTTTTGTTCTGTTTTGCTGATTTGGTTCTTTGGAGTCGCCACCTAGTATTTTGGTCACTAGGAACCCTAACTAGTCTTTCAGAGATTCTAAGGCAAGGGACTGGTTGCGTAAAGGGAAGGTATTAGCACCCCTAGTACACCCTACCTAAGGTAAGCTGCTTGGTGTTTGGTTTGCTCTATCATTGTTATGGTGTAGGTATTTTCTAGGCTCGTCAATTGATTTTTGATAGAAATCTAAGGAGATTCCATGTGCTTTGAAAGCTCATTTTTCCCTTAGTATTTCAAAAGTTTGTGACTCATAAATCGTGGAGAAAAAAAATTAATTTTGAAATGTCCTCGATTATAATCAAGGCTTCTTTCAAGAATTGTGTGCGGATTTATTATTCCCGATAATATTTTGGATATTCATCCTTTTAAGGATTTCTTTATCCAAACATTAGCGGTAAATAATAAATAAATTCCTTTTCCCAAAATAAGATTTTTATAGTTTTTTGAATATTGGCCAATACCCTTTGGAATTTTACAAACACGTTAGAGTATTGGCCGTATGCAACACGCAAGAAAAATATTTTCTTTTTTTAAAACAATATTTTTTTTTTGACGAAATCAGGTATTTTTAATACTGAATTTGTATCTCTACAAAATAAAAATACAAGCTAATATTAAGTCATAAAAAAAATATGCGGAAAAATCCACAATATTTTTTAGGAATTTTAGAAATTTTTGAAAGCAAAAAAAAAATTTATCTTTGGAAAATTTCGGGTGCTACGACGAAAATCAGATATTTTAAATAGTGAATTTATACCTCCACAGTATATAAAAAAAAAAATACAAACCCCCCTTAAAAATATATATATATGAAAGGAAAATAACCATATTTTTTTAGATTTTTTTTAGATTTTTTACAAATATTTTATATATATATAACATATACACATATATATAATATAATTATATATTAATTATTAAGGGGCTGGGCCGGCCCAACTGACTGGGCCGGGCTCAGCCCCAAAGTGACTGGGCCGATCTCGGCCCAGGAAAAAAAAACAACTTGGTCTGGGCCGGACGCGGCCCAGACCGCCGGGTTGGGCCAGAATCCTTCTGGCCCAATACATGTTTCTGGGCCAGAACCGGTTCTGGCCCAGAAGATAAAACATACGGGGGGAATTAATTTCCCCCCCGTCCCCTGCATGCAGAACAATTCTGCATGCAGGAGACGAAAATTCACAGAAAACGAAAAGAAGAAAAAAAAAAAAAAACAATGCAGGGGAGGGAGCTTACCTGGCGAGGCTGGAGACGGTGGTTTGCTGGCGGGGCTACGGTGGCGTGGCTTCGTGGACGGCGGCTCCGGGCGGCGTTGCTGCTGTTTCAGTGGCGAAAAATTCTTCTTCCTCCCTTCTCCTTCGTTTTTTTCGTTCTCAGTGGCTGTCGGTTCTCGGTTTGGTTTTGGTTTTTTGGTTTCGGTTTCCTTCTTCTCGGTTTGTTTCTGTTCTTCTCTCTCTCTTCGGGTCGTTCTCTCTCCTTCTCTCTTCGGGTCTCTCCTCCTTCTCTCTTCGGTTTTTTCTTCTTTATTTATAGGGGCAGCACGGGTAGGGGACCATGGTTAGTGCGCCTTCAATCACGCATGGCTGGTCGGTTCTTTCGGTGGTGGTGGTGGGGGCGAGGAGAGAGAGAGAGACGCGGGAGATTTTTTCAAAATTTTTTGCCTTCAGTTCTGCTAAAACGGGGGGGGAAGGAGATGATGAACAGTGTCGTTCAAAACGACACCGTTCTGCTTTCCTTTTTTTTTTTTTTTTTATATGAAACGGCGTCGTTTTGAATAAAACGCGCCGTTTCATTTAAATGGCCAAACTTCAAATCAGTCCTCCAAATTCGGTCCCCGCCCTTCTTGTTGGCCGCCTTTTTCACTTTGGTCCTTGGCCTCAGATTTATGCAATTGAGCCCCTAATTGATCAATAAACTTCCAATTTCTTCAATTAAGCCCCTGAAACAATTCCAAACAGACCCCTCCATCTTTGCGCCTTCTCCAAATTGGTCCCTGGTTTCGGATTTTCTTAATTAAATCCCTAATTGGCCCTTAAACTTCAATATTTATGCAATTGAGCCCCTGATTTGACCCAATAAATTCCTAAAAAATATATTTTGGCCCCAGAACTTAAATTTCTCCAAATTAAAGCCCAAATTGACTTAAAAATCAAATTTTCTTGGAATCAAATCTTCTATAAATTCAAATAAAAATCCAATTAAGTCCATAAAAATCCAATTAAGCCCATAAAAATCCAAATTTGGGCTTTTCTCCCTAAAATTCAAATTTTTCTTCTCAATAGGGCTTTCATCCTTCAAGAATATACTGTCAAAAATTCAATCCTTGTATTTTTAAATTCCTTGACCAATTTTCTGACTGTTTTCCGGGCGCTTCTGCCTCCGGTTATTTTTCTAACCTCTTTTGGCTATTTATTTTATTTTTCAGGGGGACCCAAAAATGGGTTACAACACATTGTAATTAAACAAAGGTCGAGTTCGACCATTGAACTTGGTATTCAATCAAATATGCAATGTGCCACCATTTAACTGTATTAACAAATTCATTTTCATTGTTAAATGTTTGTCTAACCTCTAAATCAGAGCCTCATGTAAAACATCTATGACTAAGTGCTCAATCATAAGAAATAGCAAATTCAAGAACAATAGGTGTTATCTCATTGTCAACATCATTATCCATACCATCATCAATGTTTGGGTCTAACATTACATCATCTTCATTGCCACTAGGATCATAATATTGAAATCTATGTTGATTAATGAATGGATGTGAAACACAGTATCATCAATCCTTTGTAGCAAATCATCCTACAATAAACTTTTTTCCCTTTACTAATTGACTTTAAAGGACCAAAAGATCATGATGCACCTATACATATCTGACCAGAAGTTGGGACATATAAAAAATTTGGTCAACTACTCACACTAAATATCATCATTGCCGCAACTCGATGGATATCGTGATGAGGGCTAAAATATATATCATGAAAAATTAGGAGTCGCCACCTAGTAATTAGAAGAAACTAGAAATCCTAAAGATAAGCATTGGTTCTAGAGATTCAGGTAAGAGGTTAGTTATGCTTAAGGGAAGAATGATGTCGCCTTTACAACATTCTTTCTTATGCTTAAGGGAGGGACTAAGTTATGAGAAGATACAAAATATAGACCCTTAATATAGGGCTTTTAAACAGAGAGGGAATCTAAAGCGAACACTCCACTACTTTCCCAAATTCTCTCAATATAGAGCTTTTAAACAGAGAGGGACTAAGTTATGTGAATAAAACCAGCAAGGGGCGTTGTAAGTTCATTTATCTCAATTCTCTCAATCTCTCACTACTTTTATACTCTCAAATTCTCTCATTATCTCCAATCTCACTCTCTTAATCCTCTCCTGTCTCAAGATCTTCAAGTATTTCCTCTCAACACAATCAACAAGTATATATGTTGAATATTTTGACATATTATTTTTTCTTATTTTTCTTATTTTCTTTGGTTTATTAACAATGTATTTTTATTTTTTTTTATATTAAATGCAGATAAACTCTGAAATTAAATATGCCATTAAGGTAAACATTTTCCATTCCTAAAATCTATATTTGTTTTATATTTTATTGTCTACATTGCAATAATATTTTATTATGTTTGTTGAATTTTAATTGTGTTTGTTAAATTTATAGTATAAATATTAATTGAATATATATGATTGCTTTTTTTCTATTTTATTGTCTACATTGCAATAATATTTTATTATTTTGTTGAATTTGAATTGTTACTGTTAAATTTGTAGTATAAATGTTAGTTGAATATATAGGATTCAATTTAAATTCAAAAAATTCTTGTCAATTTAGGATTAAAAACATTATCACGTCGAAAATGAGATGAAATTGAATAATCTAAAATTGTTGGTAGAAATAAATTAAAGTAAATTAGTTTGTGGCATATATTTTGTGTATTTGCAGGATTGAAAATTTTTGGTAGTCTCCAGTATAGGAGAGGTGCTGCTTAATTGTTTTTTTAAAAAATCAAATTTGATTATGCAAATATTCATCAAATTAGTGTAGATGCATAGAGAAAAATCAATTGCACGTTGTGAGCACATGATCACAACTAGTTCTTCTAGTAGTAATGATGACAACATGTCATTGGGTGCCGATCAAGAAGAGGCACCTACATCGACTCATGATGCTGCCTCTTCCAGTGTTGTTCCACAACGTAGAGGCGGTATCCCTTCACAGCGGGATCCATTCACCCACAAGTATGAGGCGCATTGGAAGAACAACCTTTCAATGTAAGTTTGTGTTAATTTATGAACAACTAATATTTCATTAATTTTATCAATTTTCAAATTCACAAATATTAAGGCTACCCGGTAATAACATTGGCATTTAAATTGTCAATGGAGATTCCATTGTTTCAATGGAGTCAAGTTTCCAAACATCCTAATTGAAAACATCATATCAATGCATGGTTTTCAAGATTTCAGGTTAGTGTTAACTTCAAATTTTAACTATTTTTTATGTAAATTCATTTACTTTATTTAGATTATTGATTTATTTTTCATAAACTGTTAATGCAAGGGTAAATTTGAATGGGATAGAGAATATTACAATGTTACGAGGAGGGTTTGAGAGAATCACGTTGCAACTAGGTAACAACGAAAACAATACGATAATTATTTTTTATTTTAAATATTAAAATTTCATTTGTCATTATTTTATATAGAATATGTTTGTATCATATAGCTTAAGTCATTTTTGGTATCATGCAAAAAAAAAAAGCTAAAAAATATGCTAGAGAAAACGCTCTGATACCATGCACACCAACGGCTCCATTCCTTTCGTTTCGCATGTTAAGTGGATGATAAGATTAATTTTAATCACATCTATATTTAATCAATTTGTTGTTATTTATAAATATATTTAACTTGCAACATTTTCTTTCATACAGGCTACAGCTCTCGTACATGAGCCGAGCCCAATTGAGCTTTTTATAGAGATGTAAGTATGGAGTGAAGGCAGCCAAAAAAGGGTGCAACAGTTCATTGACACCCACACTTAATACTTTATGGCATGTTGACAACCATTTTCTTTTGTAAGTTATTATTTTCTTGAATTGAATTTGATGATTTTAGTTTTTATTTCCAGGAGACATATAATAGTTGGTTGAGGGAGAGAAACGAGAACAATCTGTCGACCCACTTGGTTTTCGATCCAGATTCATGGATAGAGGCAGGATCATCTAGTGAAAAATAAGTGAGGTGTTTTGAAAGTGGTCTCATTGTAATGGATGACCTACCCAAATAGAAAATATTAAAAACAGTCTCATTGTAATGAGTGAGCTACCCAAATAGAAAAAAAAAATTTGAAGAGTTTTGAAGAGACAACATGATAAAGCTCAAAGAGAGATGAGGGCTTAAAGACGCACTCAAAAGTAGGTAGGGTTAGAAAAACACACTACTTAAGAAGTGAGAGCTCAAAGGCACACTCAAAAGGAGGTGAGGGCTCAAAAGTGTACTTGCAAAGAGATATGGTTTGAAAATACATTATCTAAGAAGTGATGGTGAAACACCGATATGTCAATGATGAAATCAATGCATTATGATCAATATGCATGTATACTCAAGTCACATCTTGTGATCTTAACCTCTAGGAAGGGCTTGAAATCATCATACTTATTTGTCCTTCAACCTTTATCTCAAGGGTTGCCAGCTGTAAAACCTCCAGATAAAAAATCATAAATTGACTAGTTTTAGGTAACAGAAAAAAATTTGTAACTCTTGATTGGGTGATCAGAAAATTCTAAAACTTTGCGTGGAGCCTTCTAATATCATTCCTTAGCTTGGGTTAAAATTTCAGAAGTTTTAGAGAAATTCATAAATTTGACGAAAAATCACAATTCGACTAGTTTTACGTTATTGGACGTAATTTTCAATTTGACCATCGGATTGAGCCAAAATTTTATGAGGAACCTTAAAATATACTGAATAAAATCTGGTTAAAATTTTAAGATGAATGGAGTTCGACAGTGCTAGCAAAAAAATTAAGACCGTCAAATAGAGGCAAAAATACTCATTAAGGGTAGAATAGTTATTAGCTATGGAAAAGAAAATATATAAGCCCTCCTTCTCTTTTATTAACTGCTGAATGGGCAGAAACAAAAAGATGAAAAGAAAAACAGAGCATAACGTGAGAGAAGGAGATAAAAGTAAGGAAAAACAATAAGGAAATTGAGAGAATAACTTTATAAACTTGCAAGTTCAACCTATAAAACGCTAAATCAAGTGAAGGAAGGAGGATTTGAGAAGGGGAATTCGGTTAACCTTGGAAGAGAAGAGAAATTGGAAGAAAAGAAATAGGTAACCATGAGAAGTTTGGATTTAATGTTGATTTAGATGTTTTCCTAAGCTTATTTGATTAAGTTAGGAAGTAATTTCATGGAACTTTACCTTAGTTTCCCTTAAATCCTAGATTTTTGAACTTAGGGTTCTTATGTGAATTTGGGGGAATTAGGAGGGGAAGGGAAAATGATGAAATTGAAATGGAATAGAATGAAAACAAGTTGAAATAACAAGTAAATGAAGAAAGATTTGGGGGAGGAAAAAGAAACACCACATTCGGCCAATGAAGGAAAAAAAAAAAGGGAGAATGAGTTTTGATGTTATTGTTTAGAAAAAATCATGTTTAATCATGATAAATGAAAATGTAAGAAAGACTAAATGAAGAGATAGCATTTAAGTTGAGAAAATAATAATAATAATAATAATAAGTAAATTCAAATTAAAAGAGAAATAAACTAGTTAAAAGAAAATATGAAGACAAGATGCCTAGATTGTGTTTGAATATAATATTTAGATTAAATAAATAATATGATGTGAGGGTATAAAGAATAGAAGAATTATTTGATGGAGGAATTATGAACATAGAGTAAGCAAAGAAGTAACTTGAGTTAAATATGAGGTTGTATGTAAAATAATGATGTTATATTTGAGAATGAATTTTTATTAGAACAAATTACAAATAAAAATATTACGTGCTTTGTGTTTCAGCATGTAAGAAAAATATTAATGGACTAATGATATAATGACACTTGATTGATTCAAGAGCTGTGTCTAGAGCTAGTTATCAGACATGAGGAGTTGGGTCATCCCGAGCAGAAAGTAGGTGATTCGTCACCTCATTTTGTAATTTTTAGTTTCCCTAATTATCGATGTTGCTTATTTAATTGATATTAAATGAATGGAGCAAATGAATAATTTGAGATATGATTATGTGAAATTACCGGTTTTATTGGTTAATAAAGAGGTTAACCGGGTATGGTGTAATTCGTATGGAATTAATGGATTGTTTGGCTATTAAAAGAGATTAGCCGGATGTTGGGTAATTCAAATGGAATTACCGAATTGATTGGCTAACAAAAGAGATTAGCCGGATACTGGGAGATTCATATGGAATTACCGGATTGATTTTGCTAACCGAAATGGGTTAGCTGGATTTTTGGGTAATAAAGAGAATTACCGGGTTTATTGGTTAACAAAGAGGTTACCGGATAAGGAGTAATTCATATGGAATTACCGGATTGATTGGCTAACAAAAGAGGTTAGCTAGATGATAGGTAATTCGAATGGAATTACTGGGTCTATTGGTAACCGAGGAAGGAAAAATGAATTTTTGAGTAATTATATGGAAGTGTTAGATTTATTTGGTAATTAAGAGGAATTAGCTGGATTTTTAAGTCTTAAAAAGATTATGTAAATTATGGGATTAAGTTAGATTGAAGTAGAAGTACTAAATTTTAAAGGTTAAGAGTAATTAATTAATATTAGATTAATATAGTGAGAAAGTTAATTAATATGGTTGTTGTTGAAACAGGTACACCACGAGGTGATGCAGATCGTTAGATGTAGGAATTCTCCTGTGTATGAATTACCATTTTGGAATGTAATATTCATATCTTTACTTTCAGTGTAAATCCTTTTGTGTTCTAAAAATCAAGTAGAAGGTATAATAGGTAGTGGATGTATTATATATATGTATAATTATTAGTATGACCAAATCATTTTCAAAATGATAAGATCAGATTTATTATAGATATAATATGACTCTTAATCTTAATGTTGTATTTATGTAGTTTAAAGGCATATATGTAGTTAGTAAGCATTTATTATGTTTGTGATGAATTTGTTTATCTTTTGGGTTGTTTTGGGAGTACATTTATGTTGATTTACTAATTGATAAGTATAAGTATTGCGTTATTGTTTGATGACTAGAATGTGATCCAGGATGATTGGATCAAGATGGAAGTCATAATGACATATAATAGAAGTGTTGTCGATAACTTGGTATCAACAAAAATAGAGGAAACTCTGCCAAAATTTTCAAAAAAAAAATCCCATAAATTTAGACATATTACCCAATACTTGACATTGGTGAAGAAATGTTTGGAGATTTCATGATATTATGATTTGAAGGTGTTACACCAACTCTGCCCTACATTTTGTTTTTTTTAAAAGGGAATCATGAAGCTAGCCCCATTATATGTTTTTGGATTGCCCCCGGCTTGATCATACCTCCAAGTGTTCAATTTGCGTTTTCTTTAGGGATGAGGCTATGTGAAAGAAGGTTCGGGTATTTACAAGAAGTTGTTTTCAAGGAGAGTTTTTGGAATTTCAAAGCTATTTTAGACACATAAATCATTTCGGTATCGGTTTAAAGCAAACTCGTTTTGAATAAATTCAAGTGATTTATATGGACATGTTTTCAGAAGCAATGAAAACTTTTGCTTTTGGTGAAAATATGAAGCAATACTTTGTTGGTCAAAAAGGTTCAAACTTCAATTTAACAGTTATAGAAAACCGATCTTCAAAGCATTGATTTTGCTTGTATGAATAATGACTTGTTTCTCATGAGAAAGCATTGCTTGTCAATCCAAATTGCTTGTCTTTGATCAGAAAAAGCTTGATTAGGAACGTAATGTAGGCTTGAGCTCTTGGTTGTTAAGAAAAAAAAGATGTTTATAGGCTTAAAAGATGTTTAAGGATTTCAAGACTTAGGATCACTAGTGCTTATTTCCCAACTTCTTTTTTTGGTTCATAGATTTTCTAGACCTTCAAATCACTACAACATTTAAAAGTTTTATTGACGAACCTAATCTGTTGGTGTAAGATTGCCACTTCATCAGTAAATTTTTTACCGACTAAATCCTCAACAGAAACAGTCTGTCAGCTTAGCGTTCGTCAATAATTCCACATTCTCTCGCTAATTTTGTCGATAAAAAATATACCGATCGTTTTATAGACAGAAAATGCACGCCAAAAAAAATAATTCTCGTTGTAAATATACCAACGTAAATATTCCATCAGTGATCATGGCATATGCAGTAAATATTTTTCAACTCTTAGTGAAATATCGACGGACAATATCTGTTTGTAGAGACATCGGTGATTGTGGCATTTCCAAAAAATATTTTTCAACTCTCTGTAAAATACCGACGGAAGAATTCCATCTGGAAATCCATCAATGGTGTTTTAATTTTTTAAAAAAATATTTAGAATAACTTATATAAAATTATAGTAAAAAAACCAATTACGCAAATAAAATTTTATTAAATATAAAAAAAATATAAAAATAATGTTAAACAATATTCATCGAAATATTCGTTAAAATTTTAATGTGTTTCCAAAAAAAATTAAACTATAACAATGGTAAAGCTAGAGGAGGAGGAGGCCAGTTGTTCCCGGGACCAAACTGCCAAAAAAAGGGTGCATATGTATTACCCATCTGTGATTTAATGTCTATGACCATTTTGCAGAGTCGTTCATAATTTGTCGAGAGTTGCTTGTATTGTTGTTGCAAGGCCACGAACTCCTTAGATTAGGTGCTCGATATTGATTAGGAGCTCCCAACAGTTAAGACACTATGGGTCACCTGCAAGTTCTCGGCTGTAGTGTAGAAGCGTCCGTATCTACAAATAGCTCTATTGGGCTCATTTCACATCTAAGAGGCGTAGGCTATAAGAAAAAAAATTAATTAAGTAACAACAAATTAATTAATGATATATTTCATTAAAATTAATCTTACCATCCATTTTGCATGTGCAGTAAATGAAATGGAGCCATCGGTGTGCGTGTTCACCGAACCATGAATTTGCCAGTTTTGATTGTCGGCACCGGACTGTGAGTGTCGTGTGAATTGCTCAAATGTCATATGCTGAATATATTGCGGCCATATATCCCCCGAGATGTATGGCGGTTTCAAATCCCTCCAAACCGTCGTGTCATTCCAGCCTTGTAGACCCTTATCTCTCGTGTATGTTTTGTCTTTTTTTTTGTAATTCATATAAAAAATCATGCAACCTACTTCCATAATGACAAAATAGATTTTAAAACATAATTTTTTTAAAAAAAAATATCGTATTGTTTTCGATGTTACCCAGTTGCCATGTGATTTTCCCACACTCTCCTCGCAACATTATCATGCGTGTTGTTCCACTCGAATTTGTGTTGTGTATAAATAATTTATGTAAAATAAAAATAAAAATCTATTTACAATTATAATAATAACTTATTAAAAATAAGCTGGAAATTAGAAATTAACACCAACCTGAAATCTTCGAAACCATGCATCGATATAAGGTCTCCATTCAGGATGTCTGGAAACTTGACTCGATTGAAATAATGGAATCTCCATCGATGATTTAAATGCCGATGATATTGTTGGGGCGGACTCAATATTTTTGAACCTGAAAATAAATTAAATTAATGAAATATTGACTAGTTGTTCATAAATTATGTGATAATAATAAAAAAAAAACTAAAACCGAAACAAACTTACATTGGAAGGTTGTCATTCCAATATGCCTTGTACTTGCAGGTGAATTGATTCAGCTATGAAGGCACACTGCTTTTGCGCTGTGAAACCACACTGGAAGAGGCAGCATTGCGAGTCAGTGTAGGCGTCTCTTCTTGATCGGCACCTAAGGACATGTCATCTTAACTGCTAGAAGAATTAGCTACGACCATATATGAGTGGCGAGTTATTGATTTCGTTCTACGCATCTACATAATTTTATACGAATAATTACATAATTAAATTCAATTATTAAAAACAATCGACAGCACCTTCCCTACACTGAAGACTACCCAAAGTTTTCAAACTTGCAAATATTGACAATACCCACAAACCAATTGACCTCATTCAAAATTTTTATATATAACCTAACATCTATACAAATAACAATTAAAATTAATAGAAATAATTAAACACATATCATACAATAATAGAGTAAAATTGAGATAAAATTATTAAATTTAATCCTATATATTCAAATACTAATTACAAGGTAAATTCAACAATAACAGTTAAAATTCAACAAAGTATTCAATTATTATAGCAATACAAATAATAAAATATATTGAACAAATTAAAAAAAAATAAAAACTATAGACTTTAGGAATGAAAAATGCTTACCTTAATAATGTGTTTATTTCAAGACTTTATCTACATTATAAAAATACACCAAAATAAAAAAACACAACAAAAATAACAATAACTAAAACAAAGAAACAATAAAAAAAAAATTAAAATCATTAAGCATATTAAATGAAAATACATACCTTTTAATTTGCTAAAGATAGAACGAGAGATTACAAGCAAAACACAAAAACGAGAGAACTCTGAAACGAAGGAGAGGAAAAATGAATTGAAGGGGCGGTCGCTAGAATTTATAGTGCAGTTTTACAGACGGAATCACCGATGAACAATTTAAATAATATTATTTTTAATTATTCCGTTGGTGAATTTTTAAATGACCCTCCATAATTTTCGTTGTCCGTCGACCATTACACGCAGTCAAAGATGCATTATTTTTAATACCTGCCCCTTGAAATTCGCAAGTTCCATCGGTAATTATGAACTGCACTGACAAATGCTGACGGACTGTATCCGCCGGTATCAATGTCAGTGGTTATGGCATTTGTAGTAAATGTTTTACAACTCTCGGTAAAATACTGTAAAGACCCGGCTTTTTCAAGGCCAAAATCAATGGATTTTTTTTTGTTCGATTTTGGATGTTGTTCACCATATCATTCTGCTGATTTATAATTGCATTCCATTCATTAACAAGGCACAATCCATGTAGGATAATGTAAATCAATATTTCTATAAAATGGATTCTCAATACACGTGCCCATATTATTATATTTTCATACTCATATGTTTACATTACATCATATTGACATACTCACAAATTCACATTCCTATTATAGTCTCACTAGCATCACGAGTTCATACAAGAATGTTGAACAACAAGATACACAATTATAACTTTTGTCATCCTAACCTCATGTAATTTCACAATATGATATCCTCATAAAATGAATACCTCATATGTCTATTCTTACACATCAAATCAACCTGTTCTCACATTCATATTTGTGTTCCATTTTAATTTTTCATTACTATTCTCTACAAAAAGGGTCAGACAACTAATTGAGTGATTAACATGTATGTTCATGCAGAACTCATATCACCCTTGGCATGCGAATATATAGTTGTTTCCAAAATGTGTGAGCTACGAAATGGATTTCCCTACGCAACATGTTGGTATGATGTCCTTGTTGTAGAACAAGATAATTTCAAGCACTATAAGCAATTTAAAGAAACATAATAAAGCAATATTAGCATTACATTTCATTCATGGACCAAAAGAGTGTAATCTATCATTTCTCCTTATGTAAATACCACTATTAATAATTCATCAATTACAGAGGCTAATTACAATACTCAAACCTGATCATTCATCTTCAAAATCGTTAGCCAAACTAAAGTTATTCTCTATTTAAAGCATAACAATCATAGTTCTTTCGTATACTTTGTCATAACCTAATTTTTGACCCTTTTATTTTATTTGTTATTTACTGAAAATGATTTAAAAAATGAAAAAATGATGATGAAAAACAAATAAAAAAATGAAATAAATTAAAATTTGGGTTAAGGGCAACATGATTGGAAGTTTAAAGATTTAATTGAGCTTGGAATTAATTTGATTAATCAAATCAAGGGCTTAATTGGAGAATTAATAAGTTTTGACACTTAATTAAGCTTGTAATTAATTTAATTAATCAAATCAAGGGTTTAATTGGAGAGTTGATAAGTTTTAGACTTAATTGAGCTTGGAATTAATTTATTTAGGGATTTAATTGAAAAATTATCAAAGTATAGGGCTGATTCTGGTCAAAATTGCAACAGATTAGAGTCCAAGGACTGTTTTGTAAAATCGCTGAAATGATGGGGTCCAATTAAAGTTTATCCATGGGCTTACTTACAAAAATTTCAAAACTTCAAGGACCAAATCATAAATAGCAGTTGAATGGAAAACATAGTCATTTCTTGGACAAAACTGTTCACTGTCTTCTTCCTCCGTTTCATCAATTTCTAGCCAACGCTTACCTTTCATCATTGAGGCGCTTAACGGGTTGGTTACAGGGCATTTAGGAGGCCGACCGTTACCATCGATTCTGGCCTTATAAAAGGAGAGGGAATCACAGCCAACGCCAGGGGGGGATTGGACTGAAAAGAGGATGAAAAACCAGAGAAAAAAAACACAAGCAGAACCCAGAGGAAAACCTAGAAAACATAGGGGGGAAACGGAGAAGGAAAAACAGAGCAAAGACAGAGCAAAAAAGGCACAAATTGACAGAGAGAATAAGAGAATACAGATGAACAGAGGAGGAGACTGGTGCGAGAGAACAAAAACAAACTAGCAAGCAACAAAACAGAAAGAGAGAGAAGATAACAAAGGGAAGAAAAACAGAGCAAAAACACAACACAAAACCAAAACTCAAATTTGAAGGGAGGAGCCAGCACCGTCTTCAATTTATTCACTAATATCAGGATCATAAATAAATAAAAAATATAATAATTTTTTTGTAGCTACGAATTTTTACCAATGTCAGAGTTGGAATTATTCGCGGTGAAATTTTTACCAACGCTAGAGTTGGAATTATTCGGGGTTAGAATTTTTACCAACACTAGAGTTGGAATTATTCGGAATTGAATATTCACTGGCGCCAAAGTCAGGAATATTATAAACAAATCATCATAGCATAAGCGAATAAATGTTTAGCAATTTAAGACAAAACCAGCAATGCAGTCTGCCTTAGGCAAAACATTTAAGGGGTGATAATATCTTCCCTTTTATGTAACTAGTCCCGTACCATAGAATCTTTGTTGACCAGTTAGGGTTCATAGTGACCATAATACTAGGTGGCGACTCCTTAAACAAGATATTTTCCCCTAAAAAAACAAGATGTCAGAAATCTGTTCTTTTTCCATAACAGAGAATTATTTTAAGGTCGCTGCGATGTCCGGGTGCAACATACTTAATATAAAGAAAACATAGTATACATGAAGGCATCAATTCTTGAAACTAACTCATAACTCTCAAATCCGGCCATCCTTTTAGGATGCCATTAGTCAAAGTCAATTGTTTATTCATCCCGGTCATCCACTTCGGATGCTATTAGTCGAAGCTAGTCATTTATTTAGCTGAAGCTAATCATCTATTCATCTTGGTCATCCACTTAGGGTGCCATTAGCAGAAGCTAATCATTTATTCATCCCGGACATCCACTTTGGATGCCATTAGCCATAGCTAATCATTTGTTCATCTCGATCCTCCACTTAGGAGGCTATTAGCCATAACTAGTTATTTATTTGTCCCGATCATCCATTCGGATGCCATTAGTCGAAGCTAATCAATGATTTTTCCCGGTTATCTCTTTAGATGCAATTAATCGAAGTTAATCAATGATTTATCCCGGTAATCCATTCGGATTCCATTAGCCGAAGTTAATCATTTATTCATCCTGGACATCCACTTTGGATGCCATTAGCCGTAGCTAATCATTTGTCATCTTGGTCATCCACTTAGGATGCAGTTATTTATTTGTCCCGGTCAATGATTTGTCATTAGCCGAAGCTAATCAATGATTTGTCCCGGTCATTCATTCAGATGCCATTAGCTAATCAATGATTTATCCCGGTCATCCATTTGGATGCCATTAACTGAAGCTAATCAATTATTTGTCCCGATCATCCCTTCGAATGCCATTAGCTGAAGCTAATCAATGATTTATCTCGGTCATCTATTCAGATGCCATTAGTTGAAGCTAATATATTATTTGTCCCGCTCATCCCTTTAGATGCCATTAGCTGAAGCTAATCAATGATTTATCCGAAACTAATCATTCATTTGTCCCGGTCATCCATTTGGATGCCATTAGCTGAAGCTAATTAATGATTTATCTTGGTCATCCCTTTGGATGCCATTAGCCACAACTAATCAATAATTTATCCTGGTCATCTATTCGGCTAATCATTCATTTATCTCGGTCATCCATTCGGATGCCATTATTTGAAGCTAATCAATCATTTGTCCCGGTCATCCCTTTGGACGCGATTAGCCGAAGATAATCAATCATTTGTCCAGGACATCCCTTTGGATACCATTAGCCAAAGCTAATTAATGATTTATCCCAGTCATCCATTTGAATGCCATTGGCCAAAGCTAATAAATGATTATCCTGATCATCCATTCGAATGCCATTAGCCGAAGGTAATCATTCAACCAATCAAACATTCCAAAGATGGTTTATGAAATCACTATAACATGGTAATATCCCTTGAATTACTCATTCAAATGATTCATAACAACTTGACATTCATTGGAACATAATAAAAGGCCTTTTGTAATACTCATACAAGTGTTTCATAATAGTTCAACATTCAGTAAATACAATAATAGATCCTTTGTAATACAAAAACAAACATTCCATAACAATTTAACATTCAATATCACAATAGTACACCCTTCTTATTACTCATCTAACCCTTCATGACAATTAAGGTTTAATACAATACAACAATAGATCTTTTGTAATACTCATACAACCATTTGTCATAAATACATTCAATAAAATACAATAGAAGATCCTTCGTAATACTCATACAACCATTCGTCACAGTTACATGCATGTTTATCTAACCAAGTGCCTCACCCTTTCATTGCCCACCTTTTGCTCACCAATAACAGCCCCACACATTACCTTTCCCATCATCACATGCATGTTTATCTAACCATCCTGCTGCAAGTACATATAGAAATTCGACTCCCTCTAGTTTGCAGCACAATAACTCTGCTGCTACTAGGTCACCTTGTTGCCCTCCCTCTGCTTCACCTTTGTCCGCCAGTAGCACGAAATGTATTTACACCATCACCATCTTTAAATAAAGTATTTTCTACAGTAGCACCATGAATAATACATAGCAAAGTAGCACCCAATACACCTACAACTAATTTATTTCCCTATAATTGTTTTCCTTTTCAGATATTTTCAATTTGATTTTTCTCCACTTAATTTTTCTTTTCTTTTCTCTTATTGAATTTTTTTCCCCTATACTGTAAAGAGGAAATAAATTGATGGGATTTTTTTCCCTTTTTCTTTGAAATCCAATAAAACCAGCAACAACAACAACAATATTAACAATAAATGGATTCTTAAGAAACCAACACAAACTCACATCAAAAAAATTTCAAATCTTAAATTCAACATTAAACAAACGCAAAAGTTCCCTTACTCTACACCAAACCAAAGACCCAAGAAATTAATCACAGCTTAAAAAAAGAAGAAGAAAATAATCAGTAAAACCTAAGCTTTAATAGCGTGGTAATGAAACATCAACCTTCCCTGCAACTCCTCCACAAATGGAGTAACAGAAAGGTCTCTAGAATTTAGCAGCAAAACCTCATGTGCAGTAATAATCGCCTTAACATGCTCCAAATTAATAACAATTGCTCTCTCTTGACCCAAAATAGGATCTGAAGGTCACGAGCACGAAGGCCTATATGATGCGAGATCTTATGGTCGGAGGTGGCAGTGAGTTTTGTTGGGCTAAACAAGAAGAGGATGCCAAGTTTAGGGAAAGTAGTGGAGTGTTTGCTTTAGATCACTATCAAAATTAACATTTTTACCCATGGAATTTTCTATCGGTATTTACACTAACAATCTATCGATAAAAAGTTTACCGATAAATTTATGGATGGAAATCGTTCATTGGTAATCCATTCGTTAGTAATGTCATTTATGTCACTAAAAAAAACACCAATGGTTTTACAAACAAAAAATACGTGCCAAAAAAATAAAATTACCTGCTTGAATACACTAACAAAATTATTCCATCAGTGATTGGTAATGGCATTTATTATAAATTTATTCGAACCCTCTGTGAAATAATTTCAACAGTGATGTAACACTGTCGTAGTGGCATACGAAGTAAATTGTTCCCCTCGCCTCTTGAATATACCGATGGATTGTATTCGTCCATATATTCATCTGTAATAGTATAAAATAATTAAAAAAATAAAATTGTATAAAATTGAAATATGTAAAAATAAACTTGAATAATATAAAATCCAAATATTCATTACAAATTTATATGTTCAAATAAAAATTAAATTAGAACAATGGTGGTGCTGGAGGTGGAGAAGGAGCTTGGTCGTTCCCAAGCAGGGGCGGAGTTAAGATTATTTGTTAGGGGGGGCACAATTAATATAACAAGATATAATATTTGTTTTAATTTATTGTACATGAGTTGTAAAACAAAACCTGTATAATTTAGTTTTATTCAAATAACTTACTACAAACATATAATAACCTTTGTATAAGGTAAAATATTTGGAGCAATATCAAATTGAGTCAAAACAATGAAGTTATTTTCATCTTTATAATGCATCTATCACTTTAATGTTGTTGGTCTTTATACCAAAATATATAAAAAACAATAGCTAAAGTGAAGCATTATTTATGTTTGATAAACTGTGAAATAAAGCAAAAAATAATGAAGAATGATTTTTACATATTTATTTTAATTATGCTCGTCGTTCTTTTATAGAATAGAAATCATCAATTATCATATCAATTGTGAATCTTTCAGCAATTTCTTTTTCTATATAGACAATCAAATAATTTGCAAGAAAATTATCCTCCATCTGATTGCGAAGTCTTGTTTTAACAACATTCATTATTGAAAAAGCTCGTCCAGTAATTAAAAAACAAAATGTCTTGCAAGTGGGGCCCGGGGCCCTGCTTGCCCCCCTTACTTCCGCCCCTGTTCCCAGGAACATATGTAAAAAAAGGGGGCATACATGTACCTCTCATTTTTGATCTCATATATATGACCATTTGATAGGGTTGTTTATAATCTGTCGAGAGTCGCTCATATTTTTCGATGAGATGGGTTATATGTTGTTGTAAGGCCACGAACACTTGAGATTGGATGCTTAATATCGATTGCAAGCTCCCAACGATTGAGACATTACGGGCTGTCTGCAAGTTCTCGCCCGTAGTGTTGGAGAGTCCATACACCCAATTTCTATTTGGTCCATGAGATGATCCTGCCTCCATCCATGAATCCGAATCGAAATCCGGGTAGGTCGATGGATCGTCCCCGTATCTCTCCCTCAACTAGTTGTTATATGTCTCCTGGAAATAAAAACTAAAATAATCAAATTCAATTCAAGAAAATAATAACTTATAAAATAAAATGGTTGTTAACATACCAAAAAGTATTGAGCGCATGTGTCGATGAACTGTTGCACCCCCTTTTAGCGGTTTTCACTTTGCACGTGCATCTCCACAAAAAGCTCCATTAGGCTCGGCTCAGCCCTATAGTTGTAGCCTGTAAGAAAAAAAATGTTGCAAGTTAAATATATTTTTAAATAAAAACAAATTAATTAAAGATTAATGTGATTAAATTTAGTTTTACCATCCGCTTCACATGTTTAACGAAAGGAATGAAGCTGTCGGTGTGCATGGTAACCGAGCCGTGAATTTACCGACTCCAGTTCCTTGCACCGGACTTTGAGCATTGTGTGAAATGCTTGGATGTTATGTGCTGAATATATTCTACTCATGTATCCTCCAGGATGTATGGTGGCTTGAAATCCTTCCAAACCATCATGTCATTCCAGCCTGGCAGAGCGTTTTCTCTGGCATATTTTTTAGCTTTTTTTGCATCTCATACCAAAAATCACTTAACCTATATGATACAAATGTATTATATATGAGTTAATGAAAAATGAAAATTTAATATTTAAAATAAAAAATAATTATCGTATTGTTTTTGTTGTTACCTAGTTGCACAGTGATTCTCTCAAACCCTTCTCGCAACATTGTCATTTTCTCTATCCCATTCAAATTTACCCTTGCATTAAAAATTTATGAAAAATAAATCAATAATCTAAATAAAGTAAATGAATTTACATAAAAAAAATAGTTAAAATTTTAAGTTAACACTAACCTAAAATCTTGAAAACCATGCATCGATATGAGGTTTCCAATCAGGATGTTTGGAAACCTAACTCCATTGAAACAATGAAATCTCTATCGACAATTTGAACATCGATGTTATTACCCGAGTGTCCTTATATACATCAAGAAAACACAGGCTCTTCGGTCATTGGTACACTACTAGTTGTGCATTCTTGTCTAAAGCAAAGCTTGCTTTGAGCTTTGTGACTCGTGACCCAACATAAACCAACTTCATATTTTTACGATGATAAAACAATGTTATATCCATTCTAGTGTTGATGTTATCCTTTGTCTTTCCCTCATGTCCATGACAGTGTTCAAAATGTTCGCAAACATGTTCTTTTCTATATGCATGATGTCAAGGTTATGGTGAAGGAGATTGGTCTTTCAATAAGGAAGCTCCCAAAAAATACTTTGCTTTAGCTAGTTATGGGTCAAACCAAAACTAGGAAACTTCTACTTACCAGATTCAAAACCAAATACAATGTCCCCATACTCTAACACCACGTCATACAATTCTTCACTAAAAAGACGCAGGGGTGCATCTTTTTTTTTTCTTTACCTGTGATCTGTTTTCAAGAAACGCTGATGGTAGTAAAAAAAAGACGTTTTACACCCGTTTGTTAGCATGAATGCCTTGTTGTTTTCCATGCAATATGTACATGCTAGTTTTTCATGCATGCTCCAACCAGAAACCATTTCATAAGGTGAAAAATCATTGATAGTCCACATTAAAGCTGCCCTTATAAGAAAATTATGTTTCATTGATACATCATAAGTCAACATGCTAGAGGACCACAACTGCGTTAAGTCATCAATTAATAGTTGAAGACAAGCATCTATATTCCAGCCTAGACTATTAAGACCGGGTATGACCGTAGATAAAAACACGAACTCCGGCCTCATACACATCCCTGGTGGTAAGTTGTAAACAATTAGTATAACTAGCGAACTAGAATAAGGAGCAGCAAATTACCTGAATGGATTGAATCCATGTGTATATAGCCCAAGATGAACGGTCCTTGATTCAGCTGAAAAGTGAGGATGCACACTGTTAAAGTATTTCTATGCTTCACCGTTGGAAGGGTACACCATCACTCCATCAACCGTATTATGTGAGTGGTGGCATGTCATATGCTCATCAGTGTTTGGTGACATGAATAACCTATATAGTCTAAGTGTGATTGAGAAGTATCTAAGTTTTTTATGTTCTACAAGAGTCTTTTTCCTACCAGTTTTGGGTTTATAATGGGAATACCCATATTTTTTGTACTCAGTTAGCTCAGCATTTTCAAGGTAGTGCAACATGCAGAAGTTTAGACACATGTCAACTTTTTGGTATCCTAGACCGAGAGGTTTCATCATGGACTTAGCAGCTTATAAGTTCTCGCCCATTCGACAATGTTGTCATAATCAGCCTCACTCAATCTATAATCCGACTTGATGGTAAACACTTATGTAATGGCCGATAATTTACTGTGATTTGTGTAGCCATCCCATAATGGTTCATCAGAATCTTTTAAAAGATTAGAAAACCTGGCCGCGTTTGCATTAGATTCTTCATCTCAGATTCGATGTTGACTGGCATAATCCTGATTTATTCTCATCACATCCATAACCATAGTCCTATAAGGATTACTGTTGTTAGTTTCAACTTCATGCACGTTGTTAAAACTAGAAGTGACCCAACCATCCTTTCTATCATGGTCTCGTGAGCCAACACAGGTATTCCTCCATGAACCTTTTGTGTAGAAGATGTATCGTTATAACATCTAGATGAAGAAACTTTTTATTTTGACACCTCCTGCATGGACACCTAATATCGTCTCCACTAATATTTCTCGGAATAGATATTGCATAATTAATAAAACTCTAAACCCCATTATAATAATCCATCATCCGCAATCGTTAGGGTGAATCCTTATACATTCATGAACGATCATCCTAATTTCTATTATATATATATATATATATAGATATCAAATAATGATAACAACAATATGAATTAGTTAATTACGTTAAGTAAATAATCAACCTACTTTCATACTTTTAATTCATTATCAATTATCTATGTACATACAAATATATACACATTAATTTACAAAAATTATAACTCGGCAATAAAATTGATAAAATATAAAACGAACCCTTTAAACAAGCAATTATTTATATCATCACAACACACCTAAGTCGGTAATTCGACATATGTTTCAACAATTTACAAACAAATATAATTTTATAAAATTTAAAACAAACCAGACATGTATAAAACCATGTATCCATACAACAAGTTTGTTTGAGAAAAAACAATAAAAAAAGTAAGCACTCAATCAAAATACATTTACTATAAAAAATATGCATTTCAAAAAAAATTTCAAATTAAAAAATAGTAGATTTATTTAAAATGAAAAATCCACAATAAAAATGTTGACATTACTGGAAAAGCCAAGAAATGATGGGGGGCGGGTGGGGTTGGGCGTTAGTTAATGCCAGCAAGTACCTTCAATAATTTTATTTGTATTCGTAGATTTTATTCCCTGTCCGTTCACTCTATTACTAAATAACGAGTGCCCGTATCTTACTGGGCAAATATGATTCTCTTAAAGTAGCATTATAATAAAAAATTTTGTTAAAAAAGGCTACTGTTCTTCGTGGTTAAGATTATTATTATTATTATTATTATTATCATTACATGTTTAGAGATTATGTTTCAAGCACGACCATCCATATCTGAACATATATTAATTAAGAGGCATAAACATAAACTATCAATTCTATCGAGAAAATAATAATAATAAAAAAAGGGGTAGGAGCTAAAAGGCTCGTTAATCCTTGACTTTTCTGATGTGCAGTAGAAGCTAGATCATATTAAAGATCCCGTTGCTGAAATACGAAACATGGATTAGGGCTTACAATGGTTAATTAATGAGTCCATGAGAACATTTTGGTATTGGTTTTTTTTATAGAGGGTAGTAATCAAACCACCTATCCATCATGGCGAAGCACTGCTGTGGCCTGTATTCCGGCGCTGTGTGACCCCCTCCCTACACCACCACCACCACCACCAATATCAGGCTTTCAAGATACCATAATTGCTTATTTATATTTTTAGATTAAACAGTTAGCTGAGCTAATGCCTGTTCTTACCTTCACAGTTGCAAATGTCAGGTCGTATGTTATGTATTCTTGCGCATTGTCTGCATACAGCATTGCGTATCTAAAGATGACCCAACAAACAAAAAGGATTAGTTAATGCCAGTAAGTACCTTTGTTTTTTTGTTCTGTCATTCTACTTTTTTTTAAAAAATAATAATTAATCTCTACCGTTTCAAATGGACATGACACATGTTACAAAAATGTAAATTAATTAATAATATCATTATCTCAAAAATAAATAAAAGAAACCCAAACTAAAAGATTTTCATGAAAGTTTTTTAAAAAGGTGATAGTTTAGTTACAAATATCTTCCTTTATAAAATATTTAATATTAGTTTAAAAATATTACTAGAAAAATATTAGCATCTAATAAAAAATTGTTATTAATAAAATCATGAACGATATATTTTATTATCTTATGATTAATTATATATTTGATATAATTTAACTTTATTGAAAAATAAAAACAGATTAATATGAGTCTTTTTTTAAAAAAAATATTGTTTTTTTTTCTTCTATCTTTTTTTTTATGTATATTATTTTTCAGAATATTTATAACTACTATTTAAAAAAAAAATTATGATAAATTCCCATTGGTTTGGATTTTGAAAAATAAAATCAAAGGGTGTAAAATGATGGATACTTACCCTGCAACTTGACCATCAACAAACCATGGTTCCCAGTCATACTTAATCGTCAAATTCAGAGATTCTATCCATTCATGCGTACCAATGTATGGGATAGTCATGTCATGATCGCCACTACACATGTTAAAACAATGGTTAAGATTGCACTAAATGGGAAAATTCAGAATTTATAATGTGTTCATAGAATTATAAACATTACCTGTAAATGAGAGCTCGATATGGTTTCTTGGTCAAGTTCCGATGGTAATCAACAGTGCTTTTGACATTGTACGAATAGGCCAGGGTCTTATTGCATCTTTTCCAATCCTTTATGGTTCCCTGGTCATGATAGTTTTATGTTATTAATTTTCCGCCATGAGCAGAGTGATTTTTTGAATCTGGAAGGCAATATACTTGATAGGGCAAGCATACCTTGCGAATATGAAGAGCATCTCGAACAGTTTCAGCATTGGCCCACACATATATGTATACATAATCGTAACTCTACATGCCAATAAGCTGGTTAATAACCAAGGTATGCGATGATTTTTTATGTGTAAGAGAGAAAAAAGAAAAGAGAAAGTTCAATGTACCCGGCACCAAGGTCCAGGAACACGGGGACTTGATAGCAGAATATCAGCGTCATCGGCTATGAGAAACCTTGGATCCCATTTCAATGCCACTGGTTTTGGGGATATGTCCTTGCATGCAGGTTCCAGAATTTGTCCAGTAAATACTTTTCCAATGCACTATAAATTCAAAAGAGAAGTCAACTTTCATGTTCATAAACTGCAAGCATGATGCAAAAAAATGTTTATCAGAGTTCTGATTTATGAATTGATCAGTCACCTCCTTGATGGCTAATATGTCTTCCATACACGATGCGTTGCTTTGATCTGGATTTAAGTACTCACCCTTGCAATTTTTCATGAAAGACTGGAAAAAAACCATGAGAATAGTTTTGCTTATATGAGAGCTAGCTAGCTGGGAAGTTAAAGAGCAGAACTAGGAGAGTGAAGTTACCTCGTAGAGTTTATCTGATATAAGCGCTTTTAGGTGAGCAAAAGGAACTATTGAATTGGTGTCAATCTCATAATCTGTAACTGGGTTTCCAAGCACATATCCCTGGGTTCCAACATGTTTTACAGCCTTGTCAACTACAACGCAAATAAATCAGTAAAAAAAACAAAATAAAACCATGAGTTGATCGAGTACTTTGAGGTTCATTGTTGGCTGACGTCCCGCTTTATTTCCTGCAAGAAATAAAACGAAAACAAATCAAACACTTGTGAATATTACAAGAAAATAAGTTGTGTTTGGGACAGAAGTTGACTACCATCAGAAATCTCCTGGACTATGATTGGTGCAACCATGCCTGAAAAGGAGTCCCCAGCAACATAGAGTGGATTTGTAAGAAACTTGGGGTGATCCGCGAGCCACTGTGTCACAAACTCATAATGTTAGCCAAGTTGTTTTACATTACTAGCTAGTTTACAACTATGCATTTACCTCTGTTGACTAGCATGACTCGTATCATGGAGCAGCTAACAACCTTTTGAATTTAACAGTTGTTTTACGTTTCTAGTCAATATTGACTTTTATGCTTATCATTATTTCTTTGTTTAACAAACTGATTTGCTAGCAGATTTTTCAACAAATCTGATTCCATTATGATTTATAAATTGCAAGTCAATGATCAATAAAACCATGCTTTTCTAGCATATCCATAAATCAGTCTCCAGTTGTCTTCAACATTTGTGCAAAAAACCAAAAACCTCTAATTTTAATTAGAAAAAAAAACCCACTTCTGTGCCATTCCTTCTCCTTGACATACAACTTGTATATCTTGCGATTTAAAAATACACTTTCCCTTACCTTTCTTAAGAACTCATAAGTTTCTGCAGCTGACAATGTATCAGTAACATGGTAGCCTTCCCATGTAGTTGAATAGGAAAATCCGGTACCAACAAATATTATGTTGGCAATCTGCACCATTACATGAAACATAATTTCAATAGTTACATTTAGTTGCAAATAAATAATTCAAGGGTGCAGAAATCTGTGACCTTTGTCCATGAATATGGGTTCAATGCCAAAACAGGTTTGCCTCCTCCGCTGGATTTTGCATAATCAAATGATAACGGGCCTATTCATTCATAACCACCATTAGAAAAACTTTCAATAGCCTCAAATTTCTTGGATTTTTGCCGAACGAATTAGGAAATAGAGCAATTTCTGCTTTAAAAAGTGCACGATAAGAAGATTGTAGTTACTGAAAACATGAATTATGGGTTTAGAAAGATGAAGACACACACACACCAATTTCATATATAAGTCCAGACAGGGCAGAGCATCCAGGGCCACCAGTGAGCCAAAGCACAAGAGGGTCATCTTTTGGGCTCCTCTCAGACTCGATGAAGTAGTAGAATAGCTGCACGGCTTCCAATTCTCCCACGCCAATATACCTGGACACAGAAAATCATTATCAAAACAGGATAAACTTCACAAGGCCTTGCACCATGAAGAGAAAAACTAAGTACACTCACCCTGTTTCCAGTACAAATGGAAGGTTACCGTCAAAGCCAGGTAGGGACTTGATTATTGATTTTGATGCAGCGGCATCGGAGAGTAGCAGTAGAGTGAATGCAAGGAATAACATCATATTTATTAAGTGGCAATGTGTGTTTCGGAGTCGGATAACGGACATTTCGGTGGTGGCAGGATATATAGAGAGCCCTTTCTTCATCCACGAAAAGAAGTTGAATTGCTGGTAGGTATCTTTCCACCGTACGAGAACTGAAATGGGTACCCACTGACATGATGTGTCTCAAAATTGAAGATTTAGTAAAGAGTTTAAAGGTACTATAATTGTGGTGCTATCTAATTTACTAATTTGTTTTTCTCTTTTTGACAAAGAACTTTTATTTAACTGAAAAGGAGGAAGGTTGCTATATCTAAGATCTAAAAGGGAAGCGAAAAAAAGAAAAAAGAACTTTGAAGAATGATATATACAGCCCTTTCTTCATCAACGAAAAGAAGTTGAATAGCCGGTAGGTATCACGTGTATCTTTAACCTGCAATGGGTAACCACCAATGGGTCTCAAAATTGAAGATGTAATAAAGAATTGAAAGCTAATATAATTATAGTTCTACCCCACTTCAATTCAGTAGAAGGGCCCCAATTCATGCTCTCATAACACAACCCGTTATACACCCCAGTAAATGTGATTGTTTGTCTATCAATATGAAGTTTAAGCAAAATTGCAATATCCAATAGTGTTGATGTCATCCTATGTAACTACCCACCATAAGAATGTCAACTTCATAATGTGTCTACCTACCATAATAAGAGGATCTACCACCTCGTATGTGCTACATCCTATGTAACAGTACTTGTGTTTAATGAGAAATTAAATAAGTTTAATATGCTTTAAAAAATATCATAATACATTTTAGCAAATAATTTTTTATGTATGCATGTCTATTTAATATTATACATATACATGTTGTATAATCGGTAACATATCTCTATAAGAAAAGTAAAAACCATTTCCAATTAGAATTGTTTTCTTCATAAAAAATTACAAAAGCCAACGGGAATATCTTATAAATTGCATAAAAAACAATTGCAATCAATAATTTCACATCATATGTCCCATATAAATGTATACCATCAATACTGATTAGTGGTCTTCATTACTTGAAACCTTCAATACAAGCTCTAAATGACCAAAAAAACTCTCTTAAAAATCATTGTACTATCATCAAGATTTCTTTTATGTGGAATCAACAATTGTTTTAGGATTTGATTATTTTATTACCAACAACAACCTTGATAATTTTTTAAATGACTACTCATATTATGAATCAAATAGATGCTCAAACACCTTTTGTTTTGCAATCCATGCTTTGTCATATGATATTTTATACTTGTAATGCAATTTTATTTTATTATGCATGCTTGAACAATCATTAAAATATTATCTATTACAAGGGTTGATATAGCATTAGCAACATAATTTGCATCGAGTTGATGGTGGTCTTTTTGGACAAAGGTCAAGGTACATGTGTGTGACCCTTTTAACTTTGTTATCTCAAATAAATTCAATCTTTTATGATATCCCCTATGTAAATACCACTTAAATTTAGGAGCTTGCACACATTGTAATTAAACAAAGGTCGAGTTCGACCATTGAACTTGGTATTCAATCAAATATGCAATGTGCCACCATTTAACTGTATTAACAAATTCATTTTAATTGTTAAATGTTTGTCTAACCTCTAAATCAGAGCCTCATGTAAAACATCTATGACTAAGTGCTCAATCATAAGAAATAGCAAATGTAGACCCGTAAACATCTCCAAATTCAAGAACAATAGGTGTTATCTCATTGTCAACATCATTATCCATATCATCATCAATGTTTGGGTCTAACATTACATCATCTGCATTGCCACTAGGATCATAATATTGAAATCTATGTTGATTAATGAATGGATGTGAAACACAGTATCATCAATCCTTTGTAGCAAATCATCCTACAATAAACTTTTTTCCCTTTACTAATTGACTTTAAAGGGCCAAAAGATCATGATGCACCTATACATATCTGACCAGAAGTTGGGACATATAAAGAATTTAGTCAAATACTCACACTAAATATCATCATTGTCGCAACTCGATGGATATCGTGATGATGGCTAAAATATATATCATGAAAAATTAGGAGTCGTCACCTAGTAATTAGAGGAAACTAGAAATCCTAAAGATAAGCATTGGTTCTAGAGATTCAGGTAAGAGGTTAGTTATGCTTAAGGGAAGAATGATGTCGCCTTTACAACATTCTTTCTTATGCTTAAGGGAAGAATGATGTCGCCTTTACAACATTCTTTCTTATGCTTAAGGGAGGGACTAAGTTATGAGAAGATACAAAATATAGACACTTAATATAGGGCTTTTAAATAGAGAGGGAATCTAAAGCGAACACTCCACTACTTTCCCAAATTCTCTCAATATAGGGCTTTTAAACAGAGAAGGACTAAGTTATGTGAATAAAACCAGCAAGGGCGTTGTAAGTTCATTTATCTCAATTCTCTCAATCTCTCACTACTTTCATACTCTCAAATTCTCTCATTATCTCCAATCTCACTCTCTTAATCCTCTCCTGTCTCAAGATCTTCAAGTATTTCCTCTCAACACAATCAACAAGTATATATGTTGAATATTTTGACATATTATTTTTTCTTATTTTCTTTGGTTTATTAACAATGTATTTTTATTTTTTTTTATATTAAATGCAGATAAACTCTGAAATTAAATATGCCATTAAGGTAAACATTTTCCATTCCTAAAATCTATATTTGTTTTATATTTTATTGTCTACATTGCAATAATGTTTTATTATGTTTGTTGAATTTTAATTGTGTTTGTTAAATTTATAGTATAAATATTAATTGAATATATAGGATTGCTTTTTTTCTATTTTATTGTCTACATTGCAATAATATTTTATTATTTTGTTGAATTTGAATTGTTACTGTTAAATTTGTAGTATAAATGTCAGTTGAATATATAGGATTCAATTTAAATTCAAAAACTTCTTGTCAATTTAGGATTAAAAACATTATCACGTCGAAAATGAGATGAAATTGAATAATCTAAAATTGTTGGTAGAAATAAATTAAAGTAAATTAGTTTGTGGCATATATTTTGTGTATTTGCAGGATTGAAAATTTTGGGTAGTCTTATGTGAATCAAATTTGATTATGCAAATATTCATCAAATTAGTGTAGATGCATAGAGAAAAATCAATTGCACGTTGTGAGCACATGATCACAGCTAGTTCTTCTAGTAGTAATGATGACAACATGTCATTGGATGCCGATCAAGAAGAGGCACCTGCATCGACTCATGATGCTGCTCTTCCAGTGTTGTTCCACAACATAGAGGCGGTATCCCTTCACAGTGGGATCCATTCACCCACAAGTATGAGGCGCATTGGAAGAACAACCTTTCAATGTAAGTTTGTGTTAATTTATGAACAACTAATATTTCATTAATTTTATCGATTTTCAAATTCACAAATATTAAGGCTGCCCGGTAATAACATTGGCATTTAAATTGTCGATGGAGATTCCATTGTTTCAATGGAGTCAAGTTTCCAAACATCCTAATTGAAAACATCATATCAATGCATGGTTTTCAAGATTTCAAGTTAGTGTTAACTTAAAATTTTAACTATTTTTTATGTAAATTCATTTACTTTATTTAGATTATTGATTTATTTTTCATAAACTGTTAATGCAAGGGTAAATTTGAATGGGACAGAGAATATTACAATGTTACAAGGAGGGTTTGGGAGAATCACGTTGCAACTAGGTAACAACGAAAACAATACGATAATTATTTTTTATTTTAAATATTAAAATTTCATTTGTCATTATTTTATATAGAATATGTTTGTATCATATAGCTTAAGTCATTTTTGGTATCATGCACAAAAAAAAGCTAAAAAATATGCTAGAGAAAACGCTCTGTCACGCTGGAATGACGTGACGGTTTGGAAGGATTTCAGGCCGCCAAACATCGTGGAGGATACATGAGCGGAATATATTTAGACGTGATGTCCAAGCATTTCACACGACGCTCAAAGTCAGGTGCATGGAATTGGAGTAGGCAAATTCACGGCTTGGATACAATGCACACCAACGACTCCATTCCTTTCGTTTCGCATGTTAAGTGGATGGTAAGATTAATTTTAATCACATCTATATTTAATCAATTTGTTGTTATTTATAAATATATTTAACTTGCAACATTTTCTTTCATACAGGCTACGGCTTTCGTACATGAGCCGAGCCCAATTGAACTTTTTATAGAGATGTAAGTATGGAGTGAAGGCAGCCAAAAAAGGGTGCAACAGTTCATTGACACCCACACTTAATACTTTATGGCATGTTGACAACCATTTTCTTTTGTAAGTTATTATTTTCTTGAATTGAATTTGATGATTTTAGTTTTTATTTCCAGGAGACATATAATAGTTGGTTGAGGGAGAGAAACGAGAACAATCCGTCGACCCACCTGGTTTTCGATCCAGATTCATGGATAGAGGCAAGATCATCTAGTGAAAAATAAGTGAGGTGTTTTGAAAGTGGTCTCATTGTAATGGATGACCTACCCAAATAGAAAATATTAAAAACAGTCTCATTGTAATGAGTGAGCTACCCAAATGGGAAAAAAAATTGAAGAGTTTTGAAAAGACAACATGATAAAGCTCAAAGAGAAATGAGGGCTTAAAGACGCACTCAAAAGTAGGTAGGGTTAGGAAAACACACTACTTAAGAAGTGAGAGCTCAAAGGCACACTCAAAAGGAGGTGAGGGCTGAAAGGTGCACTTGCAAAGAGATATGGTTTGAAAATACATTATCTAAGAAGTGATGGTGAAACACCGATATGTCAATGATGAAAGCAATGCATTAGGATCAATATGCATGTATACTTACCTAAGTAATATAGGTCCCCATTTCTTCATGGTGTCTTTCTTTTCTTAAAAGTTTGATTCTTGGTAGTAAACTTCAATGGCTTTTTGGTCTTGCTTACTCAAGTCACATCTTGTGATCTTAACTTCTAGGAAGGGCTTGAAATCATCATACTTCTTTGTCCTTCAACCTTTATCTCAAGGGTTGCCAGCTGTAAAACCTCCAGATAAAAAATCATAAATTGACTAGTTTTAGGTAACACAAAAAAATTCCTAACTCTTGATTGGGTGATCATAAAATTCTAAACATTTGCATGAAGCCTTCTAATATCGTTCCTTAGCTTGGGTTAGAATTTCATAAGTTTTAGAGAAATTCAGAAATTTGACGAAAAATCACAAGTCGACTAGTTTTACGTTATTGGACGTAATTTTTAATCCGACCATCGGATTGAGCCGAAATTTTATGAGGAACCTTAAAATATACTGAATAAAATCTGGTTAAAATTTTAAGATGAATGGAGTTCGACAGTGCTAGCAAAAAAATTAAGACCGTCAAATAGAGGCAAAAATACTCATTAAGGGTAGAATAGTTATTTGCCATGGAAAAGAAAATATATAAGCCCTCCTTCTCTTTTATTAACTGCTGAATGGGCAGAAACAAAAAGATGAAAAGAAAAACAGAGCATAACATGAGAGAAGGAGAGAAAAGTAAGGAAAAACAATAAGGAAATTGAGAGAATAACTTTATAAACTTGCAAGTTCAACCTATAAAACACTAAATCAAGTGAAGGAAGGAGGATTTGAGAAGGGGAATTCAGCTAACCTTGGAAGAGAAGAGAAATTGGAAGAAAAGCAATAGGTAAGCATGAGAAGTTTGGATTTAATGTTGATTTAGATGTTTTCCTAATCTTATTTGATTAAGTTAGGAAGTAATTTTATGGAACTTTACCTTAGTTTCCCTTAAATCCTAGATTTTTGAACTTAGGGTTCTTATGTGAATTTGGGGGAATTAGGAGGGGAAGGGAAAATGATGAAATTGAAATGGAATAGAATGAAAACAAGTTGAAATAACAAGTAAATGAAGAAAGATTTGGGGGAGGAAAAAGAAACACCACATTCGGCCAATGAAGGAAAAAAAAAGGGAGAATGAGTTTTGATGTTAATGTTTAGAAAAAATCATGTTTAATAATAATAATAATAATAAGTAAATTCAAATTAAAAGAGAAATAAACTAGTTAAAAGAAAATATGAAGACAAGATGCCTAGATTGTGTTTGAATATAATATTTAGATTAAATAAATAATATGATGTGAGGGTATAAAGAATAGAAGAATTATTTGATGGAGGAATTATGAACATAGAGTAAGCAAAGAAGTAACTTGAGTTAAATATGAGGTTGTATGTAAAATAATGATGTTATATTTGAAAATGAATTTTTATTAGAACAAATTACAAATAAAAATATTACATGCTTTGTGTTTCGGCATGTAAGAAAAATATTAATGGACTAATGATATAAGGACACTTGATTGATTTAGGAGCTGTGTCTAGAGCTAGTTATCAGACAGGAGGAGTTGGGTCATCCCGAGCAGAAAGTAGGTGATTTGTCACCTCATTTTGTAATTTTTAGTTTCCCTAATTATCGATGTTGCTTATTTAATTGATATTAAACGAATGGAGCAAATGAATAATTTGAGATATGATTATGTGAAATTACCGGTTTTATTGGTTAATAAAGAGGTTAACTGGATATGGGGTAATTCGTATGGAATTACTGGATTGTTTGGCTAATAAAAGAGATTAGCCCGATGTTGGGTAATTCAAATGGAATTACCGAATTGATTGGCTAACAAAAGAGATTAGCCGGATACTGGGAGATTCATATGGAATTATCGGATTGATTTTGCTAACCGAAATGGGTTAGCCGGATTTTTGGGTAATAAAGAGAATTACCGGATTGATTTTGCTAACTGAAATGGGTTAGCCGGATTTTTGGGTAATAAAAAGAATTACCGGGTTTATTGGTTAACAAAGAGGTTACCGGATAAGGAGTAATTCATATGGAATTACCGGATTGATTGGTTAACAAAAGAGGTTAGCTAGATGATAGGTAATTCGAATGGAATTACTGGGTCTATTGGTAACCGAGGAACGAAAAATGAATTTTTGAGTAATTATATGGAAGTGTTAGATTTATTTGGTAATTAAGAGGAATTAGCTGGATTTTTAAGTCTTAAAAAGATTATGTAAATTATGGGATTAAGTTAGATTGAAGTAGAAGTACTAAATTTTAAAGGTTAAGAGTAATTAATTAATATTAGATTAATATAGTAAGAAAGTTAATTAATATGGTTGTTGTTGAAACAGGTACACCACGAGGTGATGCAGATCGTTAGATGTAGGAATTCTCCTGTGTATGAATTACCATTTTGGAATGTAATATTCATGTCTTTACTTTCAGTGTAAATCCTTTTGTGTTGTAAAAATCAAGTAGAAGGTGTAATAGGTAGTGGATGTATTATATATATGTATAGTTATTAGTATGACCAAATCATTTTCAAAATGATAAGATAAGATTTATTATAGATATAATATGACTCTTAATCTTAATGTTGTATTTATGTAGTTTAAAGGCATATATGTAGTTAGTAAGCATTTATTATGTTTGTGATGAATTTGTTTATCTTTTGGGTTGTTTTGGGAGTACATTTATGTTGATTTACTAATTGATAAGTATAAGTATTGCATTATTGTTTGATGACTGGAATGTGATCCAGGATGATTAGATCAAGATGGAAGTCATAATGACATATAATAGAAGTGTTGTCGATAACTTGGTATCAACAAAAATAGAGGAAACTCTGCTGAAATTTTCAAAAAAAAAATCCCGTAAATTTAGACATATTACCCAATACTTGACATTGGTGAAGAAATGTTTCGAGATTTCATGATATTATGATTTGAGGGTGTTACACCAGCCCTGCCCTACATTTTGTTTTTTTTAAAAGGGAATCATGAAGCTAGCCCCATTATATGTTTTTGGATTGCCCCCGGCTTGATCATACCTCCAAGTGTTCAATTTGGGTTTTCTTGAGGGATGAGGCTATGTGAAAGAAGGTTCGGGTATTTACAAGGAGTTGTTTTCAAGTAGAGTTTTTGGAATTTCAAAGATATTTTAGACACATAAATCATTTTGGTATTGGTTTAAAGCAAACTCGTTTTGAAGAAATTCAAGTGATTTATATGGACATGTTTTTAGAAGCAATGAAAACTTTTGCTTTTGGTGAAAATATGAAGCGATACTTTGTTGGTCAAAAAGGTTCAAACTTCAATTTAAGAGTTATAGAAAACCGATCTTCAAAGCATTGATTTTGCTTGTATGAATAATGACTTGTTTCTCATGAGAAAGCATTGCTTGTCTTTGATCAGAAAAAGCTTGATTAGGAACGTAATGTAGGCTTGAGCTCTTGGTTGTGAAGAAAAAAAAAGATGTTTATAGGCTTAAAAGATGTTTAAGGATTTCAAGACTTAGGATCACTAGTGCTTATTTCCCAACCTCTTTTTTTGGTTCATAGATTTTCTAGACCTTCGAACCTAATCTGTTGGTGTAAGATTGCCACTTAATCGGTAATTTTTTTACCGACTAAATCCTCAACAAAAACAGTCTGTCAGCTTAGCGTTTGTCAATAATTCCACATTCTCTCGCTAATTTTGTCGATAAAAAATATACCGATCGTTTTATAGACAGAAATGCACGCCAAAAAAAATTTCTCGTTGTAAATATACCAACGTAAATATTCCATCAGTGATCATGGCATATGCAGTAAATATTTTTCAACTCTTAGTGAAATACCGATTGACAATATCTGTTTGTAGAGACATCGGTGATTGTGGCATTTCCAATAAATATTTTTCAACTCTCTGTAAAATACCGACGGAAGAATTCCGTCTGGAAATCCATCAATGGTGTTTTAATTTTTTTAAAAAATATTTAGAATAACTTATATAAAATTATAGTAAAAAAACCAATTATGCAAATAAAATTGTATTAAATATAAAAAAATATAAAAATAATGTTAAACAATATTCATCTAAATATTCATTAAAATTTTAATGTGTTTCCAAAAAATATTAAACCATAACAATGGTAAAGCTAGAGGAGGAGGAGGCCAGTTGTTCCCGGGACCAAACTGCCAAAAAGAGGGTGCATATGTATTACCCATTTGTGATTTAATGTCTATGACCATTTTGCAGAGTCGTTCATAATTTGTCGAGAGTTGCTTGTATTGTTGTTGCAAGGCCACAAACTCCTTAGATTAGGTGCTCGATACTGATTAGGAGCTCCCAACAGTTAAGACACTATGGGTCACCTGCAAATTCTCGGCCGTAGTGTAGAAGAGCCCGTATACCTGATTTTTATCAAGTCCACTAGACAATCCTACCTCTATCCACAAATCTGGATCGAAATGCAGATGGATTAAAAGATCGTCCCCATATCTCTCCCTTAACCGCCTATTATGGGTCTCTTGAACATTCAAAAAAGAAATCAACATATTCAATTCAAGGAAATAATAACTTACAAAATAAAATGGTTGAACGAACATACCACGAAGTGTTGAGCGCGGTTATCAACGAACTATTGTACCTCCTTTTGGCGGTCTTCACTCCACGCGTGTGTATCTACAAATAGCTCTATTGGGCTCATCTCACATCTAAGAGGCGTAGGCTATAAGAAAAAAAATTAATTAAGTAACAACAAATTAATTAACGATATATTTCATTAAAATTAATCTTACCATCCATTTCGCATGTGCAGTAAATGAAATGGAGCCATCGGTGTGCGTGTTCACCGAACCATGAATTTGCCAGTTTTGATTGTCGACACCGGACTGTGAGTGTCGTGTGAATTGCTCAAATGTCATATGCTGAATATATTGCGGCCATATATCCCCCGAGATGTATGGCGGTTTCAAACCCCTCCAAACCGTCGTGTCATTCCAGCCTTGTAGATTGTTATCTCTCGTGTATGTTTTGGCTTTTTTTTTTTAATTCATATAAAAAATCATGCAACCTACTTCCATAATGACAAATTAGATTTTAAAACATAATTTTTTTCAAAAACAAATATCGTATTGTTTTCGATGTTACCTAGTTGCCATGTGATTTTTCCACACTCTCCTCGCAACATTATCATGCGTGTTGTTCCACTCGAATTTGTGTTGTGTATAAATAATTTATTTAAAATAAAAATAAAAATTTATTTACAATTATAATAATAATTTATTAAAAATAAGCTGGAAATTAGAAATTAACACCAACCTGAAATCTTCGAAACCATGCATCGATATAAGGTCTCCATTCAGGATGTCTGGAAACTTGACTCGATTGAAATAATGTAATCTCCATCGATGATTTAAACGCCGATGATATTGTTCGGGCGGCCTCAATATTTGTGAACCTGAAAATAAATTAAATTAATGAAATATTGACTAGTTGTTCATAAATTGTGTGATAATTAAAAAAAAAAAAACTAAAACCGAAACAAACTTACATTGGAAGGTTGTCATTCCAATATGCCTTGTACTTGCAGGTGAATTGATTCAGCTATTAAGGCACACCGCTTTTGCGCTGTGAAACCACACTGGAAGAGGCAGCATTGCGAGTCAGTGTAGAAGAATTAGCTACGACTATATATGAGTGGCGAGCTATTGATTTCGTTCTACATATCTACACAATTTTATACGAATAATTACATAATTAAATTCGATTATTAAAAAAAATCGACAGCACCTCCCCTACACTGAAGACTACCCAAAGTTTTCAAACTTGCAAATATTGACAATACCCACAAACCAATTGACCTCATTCAAAAATTTTATATATAACCTAACATCTATAGAAATAACAATTAAAATTAATAGAAATAATTAAACACATATCATACAATAATAGAGTAAAATTGAGATAAAATTATTAAATTTAATCCTATATATTCAAATACTAATTACAAGGTAAATTCAACAATAACAGTTAAAATTCAACAAAGTATTCAATTATTATAGCAATACAAATAATAAAATATATTGAACAAATTAAAAAAAAATAAAAACTATAGACTTTAGGAATGAAAAATGCTTACCTTAATAATGTGTTTATTTCAAGACTTTATCTACATTATAAAAATACACCAAAATAAAAAAACACAACAAAAATAACAATAACTAAAACAAAGAAACAATAAAAAAAAATTAAAATCATTAAGCATATTAAATGAAAATACATACCTTTTAATTTGCTGAAGATAGAACGAGAGATTACAAGCAAAACACAAAAACGAGAGAACTCTGAAACGAAGGAGAGGAAAAATGAATTGAAGGGGCGGTCGCTAGAATTTATAGTGCAGTTTTACAGACGGAATCACCGATGAACAATTTAAATAATATTATTTTTAATTATTCCGTTGGTGAATTTTTAAATGACCCTCCATAATTTTCGTTGTCCGTCGACCATTACACGCAGTCAAAGATGCATTATTTTTAATACCTGCCCCTTGAAATTCGCAAGTTCCATCGGTAATTATGAACTGCACTGACAAATGCTGACGGACTGTATCCGCCGGTATCAATGTCAGTGGTTATGGCATTTGTAGTAAATGTTTTACAACTCTCGGTAAAATACTGTAAAGACCCGGCTTTTTCAAGGCCAAAATCAATGGATTTTTTTTTGTTCGATTTTGGATGTTTTTCACCATATCATTCTGCTGATTTATAATTGCATTCCATTCATTAACAAGGCACAATCCATGTAGGATAATGTAAATCAATATTTCTATAAAATGGATTCTCAATACACGTGCCCATATTATTATATTTTCATACTCATATGTTTACATTACATCATATTGACATACTCACAAATTCACATTCCTATTATAGTCTCACTAGCATCACGAGTTCATACAAGAATGTTGAACAACAAGATACACAATTATAACTTTTGTCATCCTAACCTCATGTAATTTCACAATATGATATCCTCATAAAATGAATACCTCATATGTCTATTCTTACACATCAAATCAACCTGTTCTCACATTCATATTTGTGTTCCATTTTAATTTTTCATTACTATTCTCTACAAAAAGGGTCAGACAACTAATTGAGTGATTAACATGTATGTTCATGCAGAACTCATATCACCCTTGACATGCGAATATATAGTTGTTTCCAAAATGTGTGAGCTACGAAATGGATTTCCCTACGCAACATGTTGGTATGATGTCCTTGTTGTAGAACAAGATAATTTCAAGCACTATAAGCAATTTAAAGAAACATAATAAAGCAATATTAGCATTACATTTCATTCATGGACCAAAAGAGTGTAATCTATCATTTCTCCTTATGTAAATACCACTATTAATAATTCATCAATTACAGAGGCTAATTACAATACTCAAACCTGATCATTCATCTTCAAAATCGTTAGCCAAACTAAAGTTATTCTCTATTTAAAGCATAACAATCATAGTTCTTTCGTATACTTTGTCATAACCTAATTTTTGACCCTTTTATTTTATTTGTTATTTACTGAAAATGATTTAAAAAATGAAAAAATGATGATGAAAAACAAATAAAAAAATGAAATAAATTAAAATTTGGGTTAAGGGCAACATGATTGGAAGTTTAAAGATTTAATTGAGCTTGGAATTAATTTGATTAATCAAATCAAGGGCTTAATTGGAGAATTAATAAGTTTTGACACTTAATTAAGCTTGTAATTAATTTAATTAATCAAATCAAGGGTTTAATTGGAGAGTTGATAAGTTTTAGACTTAATTGAGCTTGGAATTAATTTATTTAGGGATTTAATTGAAAAATTATCAAAGTATACGGCTGATTCTGGTCAAAATTGCAACAGATTAGAGTCCAAGGACTGTTTTGTAAAATCTCTGAAATGATAGGGTCCAATTAAAGTTTATCCATGGGCTTACATACAAAAATTTCAAAACTTCAAGGACCAAATCATAAATAGCAGTTGAATGGAAAACAGAGTCGTTTCTTGGACAAAATCGTTCACTGTCTTCTTCCTCCGTTTCATCAATTTCTAGCCAACGCTTACCTTTCATCATTGAGGCGCTTAAAGGGTTGGTTACAGGGTATTTAGGAGGCCGACCGTTACCACCGATTCTGGCCTTATAAAAGGAGAGGGAATCACAGCCAACGCCAGGGGGGGATTGGACTGAAAAGAGGATGAAAAACCAGAGAAAAAAAACACAAGCAGAACCCAGAGGAAAAACCCAGAAAACAGAGGGGGGAAACGGAGAAGGAAAAACAGAGCAAAGACGGAGCAAAAAAGGCACAAATTGACAGAGAGAATAAGAGAATACAAACGAACAGAGGAGGAGACTGGACCGAGAGAACAAAAACAAACTAACAAGCAGCAAAACAGAAAGAGAGAGAAGATAACCAAGGGAAGAAAAACAGAGCAAAAACACAACACAAAACCCAAACTCAAATTTGAAGGGAGAAGCCAGCACCGTCTTCAGTTTTTCATCACAAGGTCTGAGAAAGCAGAAAAAAAAAAAAAACAAAGGGAAAAAAGGAACAGTGGGAACAGAAGCAAAGGAAAGCAGGAGGGAAGGCTGTAAGCAGACGAGGGCCACCGCGCTGTCACTATCCCCACCGTCTCCAGAGAACAGGTAAGCCATTTTCTCTTGTTTTTTTGTACATTCATTTTGAATGTAACGTTGCACTGTGCGAAGGTAAATTAATTACCTTCCCATTGTGCATGCACACGTGGAGCCACTCAACGAGTGCTTTTTGCTGGCTTTTGCCCAGCCGGGTCACTGGCTTGGGCCAGTGACCAGGCCAGGCTGGCTGGGTCCAGCTCAGCCCCATGGGCTGAGCGAGGCCCAGCCCCAAAAAAATAAAAATAAAAACAAAAAAATAAAAATAAAAAAATAGAAAGTGTAGAAATAAATATTTTTCATGTCTTAGAAAAAATATATTTTTGTCAATTTATTCACTAATATCAGGATCATAAATAAAAAAATATATAATAATTTTTTTGTAGTTACGAATTTTTATCAATGCCAGAGTTGGAATTATTCGCAGTGAAATTTTTACCAACGCTAGAGTTGGAATTATTCGGGGTTGGAATTTTTACCAGCACTAGAGTTGGAATTATTCGGAATCGAATATTCACTGGTGTCAAAGTCAGGAATATTATAAACAAATCATCATAGCATAAGCGAATAAATGTTTAGCAATTTAAGACAAAACCAGCAATGCAGTCTGCCTCAGGCAAAACATTTAAGGGGTGATAATATCTTCCCTTTTATGTAACCAGTCCCGTACCATAGAATCTTTGTTGACCAGTTAGGGTTCCTAGTGACCATAATACTAGGTGGCGACTCCTTAAACAAGATATTTTCCCCTAAAAAAACAAGATGCCATAAATCTGTTCTTTTTCCATAGCTGAGAATTATTTTAAGGCCGCCGCGATGTCCGGGTGCAACATACTTAGTATATACAAAACATAGTATACATGAATGCATCAATTCTTGAAACTAACTCATAACTCTCAAATCCGGCTATCCTTTTAGGATGCCATTAGCCGAAGTCAATTGTTTATTCATCCCGGTCATCCAATTAGGATGCTATTAGTCGAAGCTAGTCATTTATTTAGCTGAAGCTAATCATCTATTCATCTTGGTCATCCACTTAGGGTGCCATTAGCAGAAGCTAATCATTTATTCATCCCAGACATCCACTTTGGCTGCCATTAGCCATAGCTAACCATTTGTTCATCCCGATCCTCCACTTAGGAGGCTATTAGCCATAGTTAGTTATTTATGTGTCCCGGTCATCCATTCGGATGCCATTAGTCGAAGCTAATCAATGATTTGTCCCGATTATCTCTTTAGATGCAATTAATCGAAGTTAATCAATGATTTATCCCGGTAATCCATTCGGATTCAATTAGCCAAAGTTAATCATTTATTCATCCTAGACATCCACTTTGGATGCCATTAGCCATAGCTAATCATTTGTCATCTTGGTCATCCACTTAGGATGCAATTATTTATTTGTCTCGGTCATACATTCAGATGCCATTAGCCGAAGCTAATCAATGATTTGTCCCGGTCATCAATTCGGATGCCATTAGCCGAAGCTAATCAATGATTTATCTTGGTCATCCATTCGGATGCCATTAACATAATAAAAGGCCTTTTGTAATACTCATACAAGTGTTCCATAATAGTTCAACATTCAGTAAACACAATAACAGATCCTTTCTAATACAAAAACAAACATTCCATAACAATTTAACATTCAGTATCACAATAGTACACCCTTCATATTACTCATCTAACCCTTCATGACAATTAATGTTTAATACAATACAACAATAGATATTTTGTAATACTCATACAACCATTTGTCATAAAATACAACAGAAGATCCTTCGTAATACTCATACAATCATTCGTCACAGTTGGATGTTTATCTAACCAAGTGCCTCAACCTTTCATTGCCCACTTTCTGCTCACCAATAACAGCCCCACACATTACCTTTCTCATCATCACATGAATGTTTATCTAACCATCTTGCTACAAGTACAGATAGAAATTCGGCTCCCTTTGGTTTGCAGCACAATAACTTTGCTGCTACTAGGTCACCTTGTTGCCCTCCCTTTGCTTCACTTTTGTCCACCAGTAGCACGAAATGTATTTACACCATCACCATCTTTAAATAAAGTATTTTCTACAGTAGCACCATGAATAATACATAGCATAGTAGCACCCAATACACCTACAACTAATTTTTTTCCCTATAATTTTTTTCCTTTTCAGATATTTTCAATTTGATTTTTCTCCACTTAATTTTTCTTTTCTTTTCTCTTATTGAATTTTTTCCCCTATACTGTAAAGAGGAAATAAATTGATGGGATTTTTTTTCCATCACAACAACAGTAGCAACAACAACAACAATATTAACAACAAATGGATTCTTAAGAAACCAACACAAACTCACATCAAAAAATTTTCAAATCTTAAATTCAACATTAAACAAACACAAAAGTTCCCTTACTCTACACCAAACCAAAGACCCAAGAAATTAATCACAGCTTAAAAAAAGAAGAAGAAAATAATTAGTAAAACCTGAGCTTTAATAGCGCAGTAATGAAACATCAACCTCCCCTACAACTCCTCCACAAATGGAGTAACAGAAGGGTCTCTAGAATTTAGCAGCAAAACCTCATGTGCAGTAATAATCGCCTTAACATGCTCCAAATTAATAACAATTTCTCTATCTCGACCCAAAATAGGATCTGAAGGTCACGAGCACGAAGGCCTGTACGATGCATGATTGCGTGCTTGCCAACTTCCACCACCTGGGCTTGCCAGTTCAGCCTAGTAAAAGCCAGGGTCAAACCCCAGTTCCTTTTTTGCAAAAGGATAGAAAAGGGATGTTGAGAGAGGTTGTGGTACTGACTGGCACTGGCCAGGTCATTGGGTCCATGTCGTCTTCAGATTTGGATAACGGTGGTGTTTGTGTGCAAGATCTTATGGTCGGAGGTGGCAGTGAGTTTTGTTAGGCTAAACAAGAAGAGGATGCCAAGTTTAGGGAAAGTAGTGTAGTGTTTGCTTTAGATCACTATCAAAATTAACATTTTTACCCATGGAATTTCTATTGGTATTTACACTAACAATCTATCGATAAAATGTTTACCGATAGATTTATGGATGGAAATCGTTCATTGGTAATCCATTCGTTAGTAATGTCATTTATGTCACTAAAAAAAACACCAATGGTTTTACAAACAAAAAATACGTGCCAAAAAAATAAAATTACCCGCTTGAATACACTAACAAAATTATTCCATCAGTGATTGGTAATGGCATTTATTGTAAATTTATTCGAACCCTTTGTAAAATACCGACGAAATAATTTCATCAGTGATATAACAGTGTTGTAGTGGCATACGAAGTAAATTGTTCCCCTCGCCTCTTGAATATACCGACGGATTGTATTCGTCTATATATTCATCTGTAATAGTTAAAAAAAAAATTAAAATCTTTTAAACAAAAAAAGAAAATAATTAAAAAAAAATTGTATAAAATTGAAATATGTAAAAATAAACTTGAATAATATAAAATCCAAATATTCATTACAAATTTATATGTTCAAATAAAAATTAAATTAGAACAATGGTGGTGCTGGAGGAGGAGAAGGAGGTTGGTCGTTCCGAGGCAGGGGCAGAGTTAAGATTATTTGTTAGGGGGTCCAAAATTAATATAACAAGATATAATATTTGTTTTAATTTATTGTACATGAGTTGTAAAACAAAACCTGTATAATTTAGTTTTATTCAAATAACTTACTACAAACATATAATGACCTTTGTATAAGGTAAAATATTTGGAGCAATATCAAATTGAGTCAAAACAATGAAGTTAATTTCATCTTTATAATGTATCTATCACTTTAATGTTGTTGGTCTTTATACCAAAGTATATAAGAAACAATAGCTAAAGCGAAGCATTATTTATGTTTGATAAACTGTGAAATAAAGCAAAAAATAATAAAGAATAATTTTTACATATTTATTTTAATTATGCTCGTCGTTCTTTTATAGAATAAAAATCATCAATTATCATATCAATTGTGAATCTTTCAGCAATTTCTTTTTCTATATAGACAATCAAATAATTCGTAAGAAAATCATCCTCCAACTGATTGCGAAGTCTTGTTTTAACAACATTCATTATTGAAAAAGCTCGTTCAGTAGGCTGTGAGTTATCAATATTTTTTTTAAAAAAATTCAATTCTTCTTATTTTGTTCATAGTTCAATCTAAAATCAAAACATATATTGTAAGAAAAAAATTGATAATTTTGGTGGCTCTGCTAAAAACAAAAAATATAAAACAATTCCAAGCATAATCAAAACAAACCAATAAAATATATCTAATTAATTAGGAAAAAAAATCACTATTACAAGAATTCAAAAAAAATAATTGGTAGAACTAACATATCTGAGAAAAAAAAATAGAATTATATATAAAAAAAAACACCAAATTATTAACAAACATCTCAAAACAAAACAAAATTAGATTTTAAATTTAAGTTACCTTATTTTGTTTGTTGAAAGATAAATTAATTGGTGGCTCTACTTTAATCTTTTTATAGAAAAATTTTGCTATTGATTTGTGTTTTTATTTTTGTTTTTGATCAGCTGCAGAATTTATATTATGATAAATTGATGGCTTTGTTTTTTATTTTACAAAATAATATTTTTATATTTTTTTTCTTTCCCACGCAAGTCAAGAGTATATTCAAAATAAATCAAAAGTAAAAAGTTACACTTAATTTCAGGCTCACTTTTACCCAGTAATTAAAAAACAAAATGTCTTGCAAGGGGGGCCCGGGCCCCTGCTTACCCCCCTTGCTTCCGCCCCTGTTCCCAGGAACATATGTAAAAAAAAGGGGCATACATGTACCTCTTATTTGTGATCTCATATATATGACCATTTGATATGGTTGTTTATAATCTGTCGAGAGTCGCTCATATTTTTCGATGAGATGGGTTATATGTTGTTGTAAGGCCACGAATTCCTGAGATTGGATGCTTAATATCGATTGCAAGCTCCCAACGATTGAGACATTATGGGTTGTCTGCAAGTTCTCGGCTGTAGTGTTGGAGAGTCCATACACCCAATTTCTATTTGGTCCATGAGATGATCCTGCCTCCATCCATGAATCCGGATGGAAATCCGGGTAGGTCGATGGATCGTCCCCGTATCTCTCCCTCAACTAGCTGTTATATGTCTCCTGGAAATAAAAACTAAAATAATCAAATTCAATTCAAGAAAATAATAACTTATAAAAGAAAATGGTTGTTAACATACCAAAAAGTATTGAGCATAGGTGTCGATGAACTGTTGCACCCCCTTTTAGCGGTTTTCACTTTGCACGTGCATCTCCACAAAAAGCTCCATTAGGATCGGCTTAGCCCTATAGTTGTAGCCTGTAAGAAAAAAATGTTGCAAGTTAAATATATTTATAAATAAAAACAAATTAATTAAAGATTAATGTGATTAAATTTAATTTTACCATTCGCTTCACATGTTTAACGAAAGGAACGAAGCTATCGGTGTGCATGGTAACCGAGCCGTGACTTTGCCGACTCCAGTTCCTTGCGCCGGACTTTGAGCATCGTGTGAAATGCTTGGATGTTACGTGCTGAATATATTCTGCTCATGTATCCTCCAGGATGTATAGTGGCTTGAAATCCTTCCAAACAATCATGTCATTCCAGCCTGGCAAAGCGTTTTTTCTAGCATATTTTTTAGTTTTTTTTGCGTCTCATACCAAAAATCACTTAACCTATATGATACAAATGTATTATATATAAGTTAATGACAAATGAAAATTTAATATTAAAATAAAAAATAATTATCGTATTGTTTTCATTGTTACCTAGTTGCACAGTGATTTCGTCACCTAATATCTTGGTCACTAGGAATATTAACTGGTCTCGGAGATCGGGTACGAAGACTGGTTGCGTAAAGAAAAGGTATTAGCACCCCAAATACGTCCTACCTAAAGTAAGCTGCATTGTTTTGTTGTCTGATAAAAACTATGGTCGTATTGCGTTTTTTAATTATTGGTCTGTCTAAGGTTCAAGAAAAGCCCTTCTTAATAAGGAGGTTCTTATCTTAATGGGGTAAAAACCTAACTGTTCTATATTGTCAAAATAAAATACTTTTTTAATATCAGGAATACGTTTTACGTATAAATTCGTAATCCCTAATACTAAAACAACACAAAATATATTTTTTTTTGTTTTTGATAATTTGGCCAATGTTCTCTTAACTTTAATAAACTGGTTATTAAAGCCAAAATGCATGCTAAAACATTGTTTGCTGGTGTATGAAAAACACAATATGATTTTTTAGCTTTGAGACACTTGGCCATATCCACAAAAACATTTTTTTCTTTTTTTCAAATTTTTTTTTGTATTTTGGAAGTTTTGACGAAAACCAGGTATTTTAATAACAGATTTTTATTTTTTTGGTATAAAATAAAGACAGATATTAAGCAAAATTTAGTCGAAAAAAACACAGAAAAAATTACAATTGTCGAAAGGAAATTTAATCCAAAACGACATTGTTTCATGTTAAAAAAAAAAAAGGAATAGAATAGTGTTTTTTTTAGCGACATTGTTCCTCCTTTCTCTGGACATTCAAGGTTCTGTTTTTTTCTTCTTCTTTCTTCATTTACTCCTTCGTTCCGCGTGCTCTGCCAAATCCCGAAGCCCTACGCACCTTCATGATGAGAAACCAGGGGAGCCGCGCCCTGCCAGCCATGCCCACTGGCCAACCAACTCAGCGCTATGGCAAGTTAGTAAAGCTATGCTCCCCATGCGCAGTAATAGGGACGCCCCTGCTCCCTTTGCCCTATAAATACCACCCAAAGCCAGCACAAAAGGAGGAAAAAAAAGAACCGAAAGGGAGAGAGGACAGAGAGAATAGAAAGAGAGGAAACGAAATATAGAGAGAGGAAGGAAAGAACACGGGGAAGCTTGAAACAGGGGAGGGAATTTAAAAAAAAAAAATCGGGAGGACAAAGGGACAAACCATTGGTAAACAAAAGAAGAGAAAGAAAAACGAAAAACTAGAGGAGAGCGGAAGAGTAAGAATATCTCTCTCTGCCGCTTGAAACAGTAGCACCGCTGCTTGGAGCCGCCTTCTATAAGCCACGACACCGCCACCGGCCTCCACCGCAACACCGCCAGCGAAGCAGTCAGACCAGCAAGGCACCGCCTCCTCCAAGCCAGGTATCTCTTCTTCCCTCTCTCTTCTTTCTTTTGTCCGCTTCATTTCCTTCTGCATGCAGAATGATATTCGTTCTGCATGCAGGAGGATGGGAAGGGGAAAATAATTCCCCCCCCCCCACCGTTTGTTTTGTTGCTAGGCCAGGCTGGTTTTGGCCCAGCACTGATATGTTTTTTCTTCTCTAGGCCAGGCTGGTTCTAGCCCAGCCCTAATGTTTTTTGTCTTTTATGGACGCGGCGAGTTCGGGCCCATCCCTGATGTCTAGGCCGGGTTCGGCCCAGACTAAAAAAGAGAGAGTTGTTAGGCCGAGATCGGCCCAACCCTTCTGGGCTGAGTTCGACCCAATTAGCTAGGTCGGACCAGCCCACCTAATTATTATTATTATTATTATTATGTTAAAAAGTCTGAAAAATACTTAAATTTTTGTTTTGATTTTCTTGCATATTTTTATCAAAATTGCTTAATACTGGTTTGTATTTTTATACCGTAAAGATACAAATCCAGTATTACAATATCTGATTTTCGTCAAAACATTGCAAAAAAAATAATTTATGAAACGAAAAAAATATTTTGTTTTTCATGCATATGGCCAAGTATCTCTCAAAGATAAGAAAAATCATCACATTGTATTTTCATACAACAAAAACAAAAAAATCATTTGTTTTTCATGCATACTGCCAAGTCTCTCAAATATAAGAGAAATCATCACATTGTATTTTCATACAACAAAAACAAAAAAATCATTTTGTTTTTATACATAAAACACAAAAAAAAAATCATAAAGATTTTAGCATGCACTTTAGCTTTAATAACAAGTTTGTTACAGCCATGAGAACTAGGTCAATATTTCAAAAATTCTAAAAACATATTTTTGTCTTCTTTTAATATCTAAGATTACAAATTTATATGTAAAACGTATTTCTGATATTAAAAATATAGTTTTTATATAGACGTTAGAACGGCTAGGTTTTTACCAGATAAAATAAGGACTTCCTTACTGAGGAGGACTTTTCTTAAACCATAGACAGACCAATAATTAAAAATATAATAATACCTTAGCTTTTTATCAGACAATCAAACAATACAGCTTACTTTAGGTAAGGCGTATTTGGGGTGCTAATACCTTCCATTTACGCAATTAGTCCCCGTACCCGATCTCTGAGACCAGTTAGGGTTCCTAGTGACCAAAATACTAGATGGCGACTCTCATTCCATTTTCCACCAATAAAAGACAAGAATGTTTTGTGTTCCCATATTTGTCAGATAAATAGTTACATTTAGATTGAAGTGGAACATTTCGCCGCGACGCCACACACGTGCGACAGGTTCTATAGCCACATAAGTTGACTATGCTCAACTGAAGCATATGGTTCTGAAAAATGTCAAACAGGTAATCGAATTTTGCTTTCTATGCTTTCTAGGAGCAAGCTAAGCAGTGATCACCTTTACAAACAACAAGTCTATGGAGAAAGAATTGATAAACAATAGCTCTGCCTTGGAAAACTTCTTCTCTTATCTCAAACCATGGAAAAGGGAAGTAAGAGCTGTAGACAAATTTGTGTAGGTGTTTATTTTGGAACTTCCTCTGATAGGCTGAAACCGCAAATGTATTGAATCCATTGTGGAAGATGCAGGCAAGATGATTAGATACAACATTACAAGTGTGAGCCAAGGTTCACTTATGGAAGTAAAGGTGCTTATGAGCATGACCTCTTTTATGACTCTAAACAAATGATTTTTGTTGATCCTAGATGGAGATGAATTTGATATATCAGTCATGGAAATGAAGCTAGGTTTTAGTCCCCTACTTACAACAATCAAATACTCAATGGACACATCAGGCACCGATGAATTAGATAAAGAGACATACAACAAATTTACACCTTTAGAAGAGTTTACGCTGGCTAGTGTAAAGGCTAATAAATTGGATGATGATCAAAATGCTACAACCATCACCTTAACAGAGCAACAGGACAAGGACATGGAGAGTGACCCTTCTCTCATCCTCTGCTCAAAGCACATTGGATCACCCAATAGCCTAGACCACTTTGACACAACATACAAAACCTTTTGCCTTTTTTTCTAAAATTAAGGAAACGCATAAGCTACAGACAAAAAATCAGCAACTGCACGTTGCTTCACACTAGCCATCCTTTATAGAGCCATGCTATAACAACTTTAAGGAAAAAAATACAAGGGGTAGAAGAAAGTTACAGCAACTCAGATGCCTTAGCAGTATCTTTTACAAAAGTGGGCTTCAATAAAATAAAATAAAATAAAACAAAAACAAAAGCCTCTTCAACCCAAGTTTTAAGGCCTACCCCAAAGCTAGCGAGACCCATGATATCATACCAGAACTGAAACTAGAATACACATCAACAATCTTTCTCTGCCTTCATACATGACCTGGTAGAATCTCAAGAAGTAGTGGAAATGGAGTTAGAAGAAAAAACAAAAGAGAAGAAGCTTAAAAGAATCAGAAAACTTGCAACTAAATCTTCATACAAAAAAAAAAGAATTTAATGAAAATTAGATCTATTGCAGCTCATGTTGGTATCGGATGGTGCACCTCATCTTCTTGCAATAGAGGTAACCAACACTTAAAATAACACACCTCTAAAGACAACATGCAATTTCTTATTATCAAGTCAACTGATGTTGGGAAAGAAGATAAGAACCCTAACTATGCCTTCATGGATGATAAAACTAGTGGCATACATTTCCATCTACCACCATTGTTAAATCCTCAAAGCAACCAGCAAACCTCTTTAGAAGCGACCAATGAAAACACCAATAAGGCTAGAAAAAAAATAAGGAAACTGAAGTTGTTGCAAGCCAGTGGTAGTGTTGCTAACATTACGGAGGATTGTGATTCTTCAGACTCCCTAAACTCAGGAATTCAACAAGGAAATGTTCGGTTCCAGATTACTTGTATGAACAATCAAGATAATAGTTTTGACAATGAAAAGGATACTCAAGAAATGATACATGATGTAGTGGCTCTGGGTCTAAGAAACCCTCAAGAACTCAAAGTGTATGAAGAAGGGAATAAGGGAAAACATTGATAGAGAAGTAGATGAGTGGACATCAATCAATCAGTTGTAAGTTTTCTGCCATGCTAAGTTCTAGTCTGTCTTGGTTTTTGCTCTCTCTATGAATATCTTTGCTTGGAATAGTTATGGTTTAGGTGTGTCACACAAACAAAATTCCATCCAAAATAGGCTTATAAACAATAATGTTAGTATTTTTTTTCTTTTAGAAACAAAGAAAAATAATTGTTGTGACTCCTTTATTAGAAATTTATGGAATATTGTAACTGTTAAATGGGCTTTTCTAGAATCTATAGGGAAATCAGGAGGGATTATAGTGATGTGGGACAACTCTATCTTTGAAGTTAATACTATAGACTTGGGGGGGTAATGGATCAGCCTATGCGACACACATGTTCTCTCTTCCTTTAATTGTATGGTAGTTAATGTCTATGTTGCAACCTCTATGCAAAAACATGTTGATCTATGGAAAGACAACACCATTCTTAAGTTTGCTTTCGAACTACCAATGGTGGTGCTAGGCCACTTCAATGAAACTCTACACGTTCATGGGAGAAGTAGCAGTTACCTCAATCTCTCAGGTTTAGCTTCATTTTGCAGATTCATAACTGACTGTGAACTGGTTGAATTCAATCTACAGGGCCACCAATTCACTTGGTTTAGGGGTGGCTCCATGAGCCGCATTGATAGAGCTTTTGTTTCCCCGAATTTTTCAACTACAATTCCTATCTCTATCTCTATCTCTCTACCGCTACCTTAGGGGGATGTCCAATCATTGTCAATTGCTCTTCCAAATCCCTAATATAGACTAGGGGTGGAAGCTTTTCTGTTTCATAAACTGCTGGTTGTCACACCATTCTTTTTTAGCAGATTTTAAGGCCCTCTAGTCTGATAGTTGCAAGGAATTCCCTGGTGATTTTAGACTGGTTAAGAAGTTGGGGCCTATAGGAAAAAACTAAGACAGTGGAATAAATCCACTTTCAGGGATTAGAATTCAAAACTTGCAGACATCCAAAACTCCATTACAACACTTGAAAATTTAAGTGAAGTGTGCCCCTTGTCTGACACTAAAAAACAAAGCTCTAGGGACTGAACTCTAAACTATAGGAGGTCAGTATAAGGGTTGAAGATATTTGGAGGCAAAAATCCCGCCAAAATTGGTGTAAAATGGGGGATAAGAACACCCGTTTTTTCCACCTATTAGCAAGTCTAAGGAAAGGACGCAACTACATTAGGAAGATTGAGCAGAATGGTAGCCGCCTAGTCTCCTTAAACAATGTTAAAGAAGACATTGTCAACTCTTTCTCCACCTTGTTTTGCAAACCAAAGTGTAAAAGAATTGAAATGGGACATTTGAGGTTCTCTAAAATTTCAAAAGCTAAATTTTTTTGGCTAGAAAGATCACCTTCAATTGAAGAAGTGAAGCAAGTTGTGTGGGACTGTGATGGTTCCAAAACCCCTGGCCCCGATGGGTACACCTTCTCCTTTAATAAAAAGGTATGGAACATTATCAGCTCATATGTGTTCATGATGGTCAGAGATTTTTCCAAAACCACCAAAGGGTATCAGCTCTTCCCTTATAACTCTAATTCCAAAAACAAAGGGGTCGAGCAGATTCTCCCAATTTGGTTCGATAAGTTTGATTCATGGGTTATATAAAATAGTGGCAAAGCTCTTGTCTATTAGGCTTCAAAGCGTTCTACTAGATGTGATTAGTGTAAACCAGACTGCCTTCCTTGCTTGGCGTCAGATTTTAGATGGGTTCATGATAGCAAAAAGGTTATTCATGGCGTCTGCAACAAGAAGGAGCATAGCCCTCTTACTAAAGGTAGATTTCTATAAGGCCTTTAACTCGATTTTGTGGGAGCATATTGACATTAGCATGGGCTATATGGGTTTTGGCTCTCATTGGAGGAAATTGGTCTTTGAATGCTTATCCACTTCCAAATTAGCCATCTTGATAAACGGTTTCCCTAATAGAGAATTTAGTATGGAGAGGGGCCTCAGGCAAGGGGATCCTCTCTCTCCTTTTCTATTTGACATAGCAGTTCAAGGGTTGACAGTTTTACTCAATAAGGCATCAGCTTCACGTTACTTCAAAAAGCTTGCAGACTTCTTCAGGACACTATATAACTCATTTGTAATATACTGATGACTTTCTAATTTTCCTTCCAATGATTATTCCTCTCTTCTACATGTCAAGATGATTCTTTGTTGGTTTGAGATCATTTCCAAATTGAAAGTTAATTTCTAGAAAAGCTCACTAATAGGAATCAACTTGGACAACGATTACACCTCAGGCCTGGCAAACACAGTTTTCTGTTATAACGATACTTTCTTGGTCAGATACCTTGTACTACCTCTTGGAGCCAATCCTAGAAGACTCTCATCTTGGAAACCAGTGTTGTCCACAATTAGAGCAAAGCTAAGCATATGGAAAGGGAATTTTCTGAGCATGACTGGGAGGATAAGTCTAATTAAATCAGTCTTGAGCTCCCTTCCTTTGTTCTGCATGTCTGTTTTCGCTATGCAAAGGGAATTACTAAAGCCATCTCCTCTATAACTCGTTCTTTTCTCTGCAAGGGAACATCAAGCTCTCATGGCATTTTTAAGATGGCTTGGCACAAGGTAATTAAGAGTAAAACTTCTGGCAGTCTCGGGCTGGGATCCCTCCACAATGAAAATTTGGCTCTGCTCTTTAAATGGCTGTGAAAGCTAGATAAAGGAGTGTCAGGAGGCTAGCAAGACCTCATCCTTCAAAAATACCGACCTCATTTTATGAATGGTCTCCCTATGTTTGCAGGTTCTTTATCTCCAACTTGTCATGGCATGGTTTCGACGATCTCCTCAACACAAAGCATAGCCACTCCTCTACATCCAAATGTCGGGTTCAAGGTCGGTGACGGAAGGAACATCTGGTTTTGGACTGACTCCTAGCTCGGCTCTGCAACCACTCTCCAACTCTTATTCCTTAGACTTTTTAACCTTTCCCTGCAACAAACAACTAACATTGCAGATATATATAATTCGACAAATACCTTGCTCAACCTATCCTAGAGAAGACCCCTTCGGCCCTGTGAGATCTGCATGCGACAGAGCTTGATCGCAGAGGTGCATCATGGTCTTGCCTTCTTAGATGGTGAAGAATGTAAGATATGGAAATTCCACCACTCTGGCGTGTACTCAATTCACTCAAAATGCCATTTCTTTGATAGTCTCTCGGCTACTGAAATTCATCCCTCCCTTGTTCTTCTTTGGAATGGTTATGCCCCTCCAAAAGTGGATGTGTCCATATGGCTCCTTCTAAATGGCAGTCTCAGTACAAGAAGTTCTTTAGCTGAGAAGAAGATCCTTAATTATGAGGGATCTCATTGTCGTTTCTGTTGCATGGAAATTGAGACAATAAATCATCTTTCCCATTTGTGTCCTATAACATGGTCTCTCTAGGGTAGATTCTTGAACTAGTCTGGGCGCTCAGGTTGTCTGCATAAAGACCCAAATCAAAATCTTTAGGAATGGTCCGGCTTGATCAATGAAAATTTTCGACATCATGTCATTACCCTTCTTTGTAAAGGTTTGTACTAGTCAATCTGGATAGCGCGCAACCACCTAATTTTTTAGTCCAAGGCTCCAGATCGGGATGTGATTTTTTATCTCACCTTTCACCGTTTGGCCTTTTGGTTGAAGTCCTAAGTTTGAAATTTCAGCTACACAGGCTCAAATCTTTTTAGAAATCCTAAATGTATCATGAACTAGACTAACTAATTAGATCCCTCGTCGCTTAGGTTTTTTCCTTTCTATTCCCCTTGTATTCTCTCTTTCTTTCACCTCCACCCACTACAAGATTTAACAGTTTTATCGACGGAATTTTTCCGTCGGCGTAAGACACATACTCCATCGGTAATTAATTTACCGACGAAATCACCGACGGATAATTTCTGTCGGTGAATCTTTTGTCGGTAATTTTTTGTCCGTCGGTAATAATATTACCGACGGATTTACTGGCGAAACAGACGCGTCGGTAAATTTTTTTTATTACCAACGGATTTACCGATGGAAATTTCCGTCGGTAAATCCGTCGGTAATTATTTAAAAACATTTAAAAAAAAATTCATGTTATAAAATTTCCGTCGGTAATTATTTAAAAACATTTTAAAAAAAATTCATTTTATAAAATTATAAAATAATTAAATTAACATAAATCAACATTGTATAATATATACTCAAAATGCTTGGAAAAAAGAATAAGAAAATCAACTCAAAAAAATAAAACAAAAAAATTAATTCAACTAAAAAAATTCATATGAAAAAAATGAAGTTGCAATTGCTAAAAATTTAAAAATCCTATAAATAAATCAACTAAAAATTGATCTCATATGAAAAAAAAAATCTCACAACAACATTTATACAATTATTATAAACAAAATCAATTAAAATTAAATAAAAAACAAATATAGTGAAAAAATCATGAAAAAATAAGAAAAAAGAAAAATCTTACCTTAATATACTTGCAAGTGAAGCTAAGGAAAAAACAATTCGTAAAGCATATTAATTAAAAAAAAACTAAGAGGATAAAAGAAGAAAGGAGAAGAAGACATACCCGAGCATGGAGGAAAAGAGAAGGAGATGAGGAGAGAAAAGAAGAGAAAGAAATAGATATTGATGTTTTTTACATATAGTGAAGAAGAAGAAGAAGAAGAAGAAGAAGTAGAAGTAGAAGTAGTAGTAGAAGAAGAAGAAGAAGAAGAAGAAGAAGAAGAAGAAGCAGTAGAAGAAGCAGTAGAAGAAGAAAAAGAAATAATGAGTCTGTCTCTTGTGAAATAAGCGGATTCAGGTTTTTTATTGGGGCGCGTTACCGACGGATTTACCGACGGATAATTTAATATTAATATTTTTTAATTATTCCGTCGGTAATTCCGTCGGTAATATTTAATTTAAATTTTCAATTTCGTAAAAAGTTTTCAGAAACCGCCAAAAATTACCGATGATTTTTCAATCCGTCGGTGATTCCGTCTGTAATAATTAAATGAAAATTTTAAATCAATTGAATTTTTTCAGAAAACCGCCAAAACACACCGACGAATTTTCAATCCGTCGGTGATTTTGTCAGTAAAGTAAAACAATTAACAGTGCAATTGGAAGATGAACAGTTTTGGAGCTCTTTGGAAAATACCGACGGAATATTTTCCGTCGGTAATTCCCTTTGTAATTGACATGATGAACAATATTCACATTTTACCGACGGATTTCCCGATGGATTTACCGACGGATTCCGTTGGTAAAAAATGACACGTAGTCATTTTTTTTTGCTTTGTTTTAATTTTTTTTTCCCACGGTAATTCCCTCGGTATATACCGAGGGAATATTTCCGTCGGTAAAATCCCTCGGAAATGTACCGACGGAAATATTCCCTCGGTATTTCCGTTTGTATTTATTGATTTTCTGGTAGTGACCTACATGATGGGGCTGCTTAATATATAATTCTCTCGTCTACTATCAAAAAAAAAAAAAATCCATCTCTTAGTTTGTGAAAAGAAAGTAATATTCCTCCAGCTGCGTTTCTTTCAACACCAATAATGAGTCAATTTCATTCCCCAGTATACGCACAAGAATTCTTCTAGCCCAATGACGTTCAGTTCTGGAAATGATTACATCCTCATTTCTAACAGCTTATGCTATCTTATTCCTGCGTTGTTTCGTTCTTGTCTGCAGATTTATCAGTGGACTAGATTTGGTAAACTGTTTCTCTTTATTCTCACAGCATCGAACACCACAGCTTCACGCTAGTGTCGGTGGCCCTGGCCAAGTACAAAATTCATCATTAATTCGTCTTAGGCTTTTCTCCTCTTTTCTGCTAAGAACATGAAAGCTTCCTTCGTAATATATAATTATGAGACACTCATTCTGACCTGATAATCAAAAGGGCCTTGCAAATACAAACTCGAGAGCAGCATCGTCAATGAGGCAATTATTGACTTGGGATTTAAGTTAAGTTGGTGTCTGGTGACTGTCTTGGATTATTAAGTTACTTTTGCCTAGCCTGAAGCAATGCCAGGATTTTGATACTATTTTCGAGAGACGTCGGTGGTTTCTCATTGCCCTTCGTGGGAAGGGATTTGGTAGATCTCTAGCTACCATTTTCAGTTGCCTCCCATCAATAACTTAATTTGGTCTCACTGCTGCTACTCCTACTGTTCTTGCCTTATGGTTTTTGATGACTTCTTGAGTGCTAGTTTTCTGCCCTTGTTTCGTTCTCTTCCTGTTGTAGCATCAGCACCTCCAATTGAATGTTTGATTCGATGTTACAATTTATTTATTTTTTGAAAAAATTATCAAATTAATATTTTTTATGTGTTTTTAATGTATTTTAATTGAAAAATATTTTTAAAAATCTGTAAAACCATTATGCACAGTAATACTAAGGGGCTGTTTAGAATTGCGTTCCATACGGTGTTAATAAAAAAATTAAAAATTTTATTTGCTTAAAATTAATTTTTTATGTTTTTATATCATTTTAATGTACCGATATTATTATAAAAAATAATTTTTAAAATAAAAAATATATTTTTTTCATATATTTTTTTAAAAAAATAATTTAAAAAATAATTATTAGTGCACTTACAAATACATCTAACACACACTAAAGCAAAAGGCCAAATATTGAATGCAAAAAATCTCTCCTAACTTATTCTTCTCCATATCTATGATGGCATAAAAAAAGGAAAGAATACATTATATTTCACGCGGCTTGGTTAAGTTTTTTCCCAAGATAAATCATCCATATTAAAAAATACATGATAGATTAAAAAACATACATGTGTTAGGTAGGAGAAATTCTTGTGATTTGGATGATAGAAAATCTTTGATTTAGGTTAACTCATATTGCGAGTTAAAGTATTTTAATTTTAATTATTTTTTAATTAAATACTGATTTATTTAATTAAATAAATATATAAACAAATCTATTCATAATTGAAAACTTTTTATATCAAAAGATATATTGAAAAAGCATGTATATTTAAAATAAAAAATTATTCAACTCACAACACAACATTTTGGAGGCGAATTTCGCTTTCCTATCACCACAAGCAAAGGATAAAGTAATGGCTCTAAGATCTTTTGGTGCAATGAGAAGAAATTTCTGTATTGCCATGCATGGTCCTCGCTGCAACAAATCATATTCTTCAAGTGAGAAATAATTGCCATCAAAAAGCGAAGGAGACACTGCAACCTACCTGAGGACTTCGATTACTATCAAAATCTCAACCGACCTGCCGAATATGAATCCTCCACAGAATAAAGAACAAGGAAGAAACCGGGGAGAAAGCCATTGAAGCAATATTAATCTAGGCCTCGTTTATTTACTGGAAAATAATTTTTTAAAAAAATAAATTTCAGAAAAGTAAATTATTTTTCGATGTTTGATAATATAATAAAAAATAAATTGGAAAACATTTTCCAGTGATAGGTTATGTCATGAAAAATGAACTGAAAAAAAAAACTTATTAATATTTTTTTTTTAAGTTTATTAAAATAATAAGAAACAAATCTTACAAATTAAAGTTGAATAAGAATGAAATTGAAAAAAAATATATAATTTCATAAATTATTTCAAATAAAATAAATAATAATCAAAATAATAGAGATCAAATCTAATTAAAAAATAAAAAAATTGAAAGATGAAAAAATTAAAATAATAATAATTAACATTTCATAAATTATTTCAAATAAAATAAGTAACAATCAAAAAAATAAGGACCAAATTTGATAGATAAAAAATTTCAATTAAAAAATGATAAGGAAAAAGCAAATAACAATTATAAAAATGAGGACCAAAATTAATATAAAAATTAAATTTTAAGGGATGAAATTGAAAAAAATATATTCAAAACAATATATATATATATAGCAATAAAAAGTTTGAGGACCAAATTTGATATAATCAGCAAATATTATGACATTTCTAAATTTTTCACAACTTCGAAAAGTGTTTTCTGTCCAAAATAAAAAGAAAAACACTTTTCTGAAAATCAAGTCAAATTTTTCTTTGACTGAAAAGTGTTTTTCGTTGACCAACTTTTCTAATGGCAAACAAACATAAAAAAATTTAAAAAATAATTTCCTGAAAACTACTTTTCAGAAAATAAACACAGTCTTAGTTACTACTTGTTGTCGTCCTCGTACATGCAGAGGCCACTCTAATCACTGTATTTTTTCCAATTTTATAATCGGATGTCCAAGAAGAATACTATCCAATTGAGAGATTGATGTGGAATTCAATTACCAGTTTATGCATCTCCAACCTTAATCAAACACAACAAAATCTTTTGTTTATCAAGAACAACTCAAAAGTCCCTTGCCACAATTTTGTTTCTGCTGTTCCAAGCAGACAGAACACCACTAAGACTTGATAAAAACACAAGACCATGTTTACTCGAGCATCTGAAAGACAGAAACAACACTAGTAGCTGAGCAGGTCAAACCGTTGAAAATTAAAATTGATATACAACAAATCATTTATCATATATCAAGTTGGATACTGAACTTGAATTCTCAACCGGTACCAAATATCAAGAAACAAAGTCCTATATAGGATTGAATGCCATATATTTTCAGTGAGGAGTTATCTCCTGAAGGCAGAGGAAGTGAGGGCTTGAGCGCAAGTCCAACTCTTGTGATCTAAAGAATAATAAAAAATAAAAACCTTATGATTAGACATGAAATTTAAGCTTCCCAACAAAATCCACTAGGCCTCTCTCCTCTCTCCCTGGCCAAGTCTCTCTCGAAGACTGATCGAGTCCTCTTCATTCCTGGCCATGCATCCCTCGGTCGTGTGTTCCTATTGATGGACTGACCTTGTGTTCCCCTAGACTTTACATCATCTCTACTCGATAGGGTGGCCATGCATCTCATTTCTTATAGAGTAAGTTTTTTATAAAAAAAAAGTTAAAAAATAAAAAAAAATTGTTTGCTTCAAAATATATATATTTTTGGTGTTTTCATATAGTTTTGATATTTTGATATCAAAAATAATTTTAAAAAAAATAAAAAAATATATTATTTTGATACATTTTCAAATGAAAAACAAACTCTATCATATTTTTAAGCACCCCCTTACAATACTGGTCGTATTTCTCTACTTTTTGGTATTAACGTGTGATGAGTAAGTATTTTTTTACTCAATATTTCCCATATTTTTCATGCTTCGTGAAAAAATTTAAATTCATAACTAGGTGATAACTCAAACAAACATAGATCTAGTAAATTATCAAATCCAATACATTTAGGTTCAGTCATGTGCTGAGCCAAGAGTAATGTGGGTCTAACCAGTGGCGGAGCCACAATGGGGATTAAGGGGGCAATTGCCCCCTTAATCCTTTATATATATATATATATATAATAACTTAACAAGTTTAATTTTTTTTATTAATTACTAATTAATCCAAGCTTTTTTTTTGAATTATTATCTTTCTTTTATAAAATTTTTCTTCAAATTCTAAACTATTAATTAGTTAAGTAAGTAATTTTTTATGCTTTATGTTTTAGGTAAGTTTCTTTTATTTTTTCTATTTATTTCATTGTCTAATTTTAGTTTTATTCCTTAATAATTAGTTATTAAAAATGTTAGAGTTTATTATAATTTAAAGATTTGTTAAATTAATATGTAAATAAATAAATATTATATGCATATGAATATGAATTGAAATGAGTTTTGATGAATTAATATGTTTTTTTGTTATGAATTTCACATGAAAAATGATGGTGATCAACTTACTAGTAATTAAAAATGAAGTACTCAACAACTCAAAAAATTAGAGACACAATAAAAAAAATTAAAAATATATATTAATATTTATATTTAACCCACTTGTATAAAACAATAAGTCAACAAAGAATTGTTGCCAATAATTTCACTAGTACTTGGAAGATTTAGAAATAGATAAATGAAAGTTTAATTGTATATATTTAGAAAGAATATTTTTAATAAAATTAAGAATAAAGTCATTATGAAACAGTTTTAAAATATAAAAACTCGAAAGAATAATTATAATATAAGTTTTTTTATTTTAAAAATATTCTTAAATTAATTTTACTTGACATGAGTTAGTACATGTATTTCACATTAATTTCTCTATATATAACACATGTTTATATAGAATATAATATCAAGTATTTGTTAGTAATTTGCCCCCTCGTTTAAAATTTTCTGGCTCCGCCACTGGGTCTAACAACTTATCAAACCTAACAACTTGGATTTTGTCACAAGCTAAACCCAAGTGAACATGGATAATTTGACGAGTTACCAAACTTGATATACTTGGGCTCAACCATGTGTAAGAATAACAATTTTACTGACCCGAATGGCTAGAAAATTTTTTTGTCTATTCAAGTTCATGTGAGGTTCGGGTAAACCTAAAATCAAAAGGTCAGCTTCAGGTAGGGTATGAATATTGGCATTTCTTACCAAAACCTGACCTGAACTACATAACTAACCTTAAAGTGGAAAATTACATTTCTACCATGCTTATAAAATAGAAAATTTATGGTTTTTTCACACTCTAACCTCTTCTCTTTACCTTCCATATTGCTCCCTCTCGCTCTCTTCTCCAACGACAACAACAGCCCGTCCAACAATAGCGACAACAGGTCTAGCAACAAATCAAGTAGTGGCTGATCGTGCTTTTAACAATCTTGATTTCTTTGAAACCAAATTATTGTGCTAGATGTAGTGGCTCTAATAGAGCAAATCTATTATTGTCTTAATTTTCATTTGCAAAGTTTATTTACGTTTCTTGTATGCTAATAATTTTTTTATTATTATTATTATTATTTCCTTTTTTTAAAAGTGACAACCTTGTTTTGTCTACTTTTTTCATTTTCAAAAACTCTTAATTGATGCTAGTCAATTCCTAGAAAAATGAAAAACTGGGTCACTTTCAATTTCATGTTTTTGTCTTGTTCCGAGGTTTTTTTTTTATGTGCAAGTCTGTGTGGTCTGTTTAATAGCAGTAGATCTAGCAACAAATCTAGTAGCGGCAAGTTTTCTTATCTCCATTTTTCTGGTTATCTACTATAATATATTCGGGTTATGGATATTCGAGACTTGATCGGGTTAGGTTCAGATTTTTAAAATCTATATCCAATCAAGTCAGGGTTAGGTATGGATAATGATTTTAATTTCAGTATGGATAGTCACCAACCCGATCCCCGAGTACCTATTTCCATCCCTAACCATGTGCTGATGAGTCTAAGATAATATATATCTAGTAAATTGTCAAACTTAGTATATTTAGAATCAGTCATGTGTCGAGCTTTAGACACCCTAATATACTTGAGTTTAACAATATATTGAACCCAAAACAATATAAATCTAAAAAGTTGTTAGATCCAACATACTTAAATTTAATTATGTACTAAACTCAAGGCTACACGAGCCTGGAAAATTACCAGACTAATCTTCTAAGCTTGACTAGATGCCAAATTCAATTGATCTAGAGGTCATTAAAGATCATATTATGACCATCAAGGTCTGTTTTAAAACTATAAATACAAACCATTCATGTAAAAAATAATCATCTCCCTTAATAAAATATCCATCCTCCTTGAATCGGTCCATATCTAGAAGCTGCTCTATGGTGGTTCTTCGGCTAGCTATAAAAATGATGTTCTTAATAAAAATGGAAACTCTCTCGATAAAGTCATAAGATCGAAGGTATGGGTAGCATCGAACAAATTAAGACAGCATGTTCTTATCTTAGAATGGATGTACATGAAACACAACAAAGTCTCTGTAATCCAGAATTGCATCAACTGATGGAAATACAAGTAGCTAAATGGAAAACTATACAAGTGAAAGAGCTTCATTTTCGGATTTTTGCAGCAAATTTTGGATAAAGAATTTATCCCTAGACGATAAACCCTCAAATTGAGCTCGTTAAAATAAACTATTAGCAGCCCGTTATTCAGTTCCATACTGAAGTAAAACCAGCTCAATTAATTATGGCTACAAATTATAGACAACAAACACCAAAAAATTATGTTGGAAAATGAATCATATAAATTTGAATTTAAAATTTTATTATTGATTTTTTTTTATTTAAGTAATCTATCTTTCTAAAAAGTATACAATTCTTTAAATAAACTCAAAAACTAATTTAAACAAACTAGAAACTTGAAAATATGGTAAATCAATAAAAGTTCTAAACAAATTTTAAAATATATAATTAATAAATATAGTATTTAGTTTTCTAAACTAAATAAAAATAACGAACTTTTACTGAATATCCTCTTATGTACATGCATCCACTGCTCTTAATGTTATTTAGTACTAGATTATTTACCTAATGTTATGATGTGAGACAAATCAATTTTTAAAAAAATATTAAGAAAATATCTAGACATTGCTAACATATTTTCAAGAAGAAAAAAAATTAATTATGTAGGGATTGACATCATGTGATCCATTTAGTTTGGCAAGTCAAAATGCAACTTATATAACTGGATAAAAAAAATTGACTAAAAAACAATTCAAGACGAAGTCTTTTTTTAAAAAAAAACAAATATTAATTGAGATAACAACATATTAAATTGACTGAGGTCAACCCGAGTTAATATGTAAAATTCACGACCCGGGTTATGAGATCTTGAAACCTCATATAATGCAAAATTAAAAAAAAAAACATATTGAAGCATAATTTGCAATCAATCCAATGTAGAATAATGAAGTTGAAGAAATCAATTAAAAAATAAAAAATAAATAAAAAAACCCTAGTTAGCTCGGGTTAACCTGTCAAACATGAATCATGATATTATGATAACCCAATAGAAAAAGAATAAAAATAAATTATAAATCTCAATTCTCAATCAATTTTATGTTGAAAAATGAAATTAAAAAATAAATATATTACAAAAAGATTAAAAAAAACTCGAGTCAACCTGTTATATCATTGAATTAGGTTATGAAACTATGATAAACTTATAAAAATAAATCAAAATAAAGTATAAAGTTTATTTTCCAATCAACCTAAATATCGAATGATAAAATTTTTAAAAAAAATCAATTACAAAATAGGATAAAAAGAATCGAGTCAACTGGGTTAACTAGAAAAACCCACGACCCAGATCATAAGACTTAGATAATTTTATAAAAAGTAAATTAAAATAAATTATAAAATTCAATTCCTGATAAATTTAATATTAAAGAATGAAATTGAAAAATTACTAAATTTATTTGTAAAAAAATTATTATTTTAATAAATAATCCTCAGTGAAGAGGATAATAATGATATGATTTCTCCCCTAATCAATTAGTTTTTTTGTTAGTGTATTAAAATGGATGAAAAGCTACAGGTAGAATGCCGCTGTGTGCGGATTGTGTTGAAAATGATCGATCCCAATCAAGTTATGACATGTTTAAAAAGCCAACAGAAGTTCTGCAACTCGAAAAACATTTAATATGACATAATTTGCATGGTGGAAAACATAGATTAATTGCAATTTATAGCTAGTTAGCACAAAGTCAAAAGATAACTCGTCGCTTAAGCTATGCACTCTGTGCAAATGACCTGTGTGAGGGTCCATTTGCAGCACACTGAGTCACTTCAAAGGCAACAATTTCAATTGCATACATCTCTAACTTTGATATATTAAAAGAAAATAGCAAATTATTTTATATATCAAATTTAAAATTAAACTTAAGAAATTAAGGAAGGTTAGGTTAACCAATATATCAAACCCCAATAAGTGTAACTCAACTTGTTAGATTCTAGGTTTATTTTCTAGAATTTACTGGTTCGAGTCTTATAAACCTCAAAGCCATTTAAGACTTATATAGTCGTTAATTTTAGGATCCGTGGGATTAGTCGAGGCACACAAAAATTAGTTCGAAAACCTACATTAATTAATAAAAAAAAAGTAAAAGGAATAGAACTCTTGAAGGTTAATCTATAATTTATCTATATATCCTTGTCTGAACAAGAAAAATTAATTTAACTCAGGATTGAAGCCAAAACTCAAGGTAAATTTCCTTTGGCTTCGAGTTGTTAAAAAATGACAAATACAGTGATCAGTCATACGTTCTTTTTTCTTCCTCTGCCGTTCAAAACATTCCACACGACTGTTTGGTGAAGAGATATTAACAAAGCAACAAATCATGCCTTCAAAAACTTGTCAATTCTAAAGACTAAATTTACTCTTTTATGGTGAAATTAATCTGTATTTAATTAAATTAAATTGACTAATATTTCATATAAAAAATTAAAAAATAATTCATGTCAATATAGATTATATATATTATAAATAATAAAGTTTAAAAGAATATTTAAAAAACAATTATTTCACATTAAAAAAACACTATGTTATCTTTTAAAATTGAAGTATTTAAACTAAAAAAATGTATTCCACATTAAAAATATATTTTTTTTTCTTATGAATATAGAGTATATATATTAAAAGGCTTCAAATTTCACATTAAAAAAATAAATTTTTTCTTGTGAACATAAAATATATATATTAAAGATTTTCAAATCTTATATGGAAAAGATATTATGTTATCTTTTAAAGATGAAGTATTTAAACCAAAAAGTTTTTTTTATCCTCTATTGAAAAAACTTAACATTTTTCTTGTGATAATAGAGTATATATATGAAAGTATTTCAAATTTCTCATTAAAAAAATAACTTTCTTATTGGGAATATATATATATATATATATACACATTAAAGAGTTTCAAATCACATATTAAAAAATTAAACTATTTTTCTAGTAGTTATAAAATGAACTTTAAAAAGTGTTACTAACCAACTAAAAAATATATAAAAAAAGAGGGGTATAGAAAAAAAACCACATTTGAAAAAAAAAATTTGAGTCTCGTCCGAGTTTATCCAGATCATGAGCCGACCCACCAAATCAATCGGGTATTGCTGGGTTGTTGTATTGGCTGATTTTTTATCTGATCCAGACCAATCTGACTTAACCTACCAGTCTAATTCAGATTTAATAAGTATGTTATATATAACTTTAGATCTTATACCTTTCTCTTATTCAGTACTTAAATAAGATTTCTTAGTAAAAAAGAGAGAAAAAAAAAAAGTTAATTAGATAGCACTACAATTGTAGTAGCTTTAAATTGTTTACTACATCTTCAATTTTGAGACACGTCTTGTCAGTGGTACTGGTACGCATTTCAGTTCTCGTACGGTGGAAAGATGCGCGCCTACCAGCATTTCAACTTCATTTCGTAGATGAAGAAAGGGCTGTATATATCCTGCCACCACCGGAATGTCCGTTATCCGACTCCGTAACACACATTGCCACGTAATCAATATGATGTTATTCCTTGTATTCACTCTACTGCTACTCTCCGATGCCGCTGCATCAAAATCAATAATCAAGTCCCTACCTGGCTTTGACGGTAACCTTCCATTTGTACTGGAAACAGGGTGAGTGTACTTACTTTTTCTCTTCATGGTGCAAGGCCTTGTGAAGTTTATCCTGTTTTGATAATGATTTTCTGTGTCCAGGTATATTGGCGTGGGAGAATTGGAAGCCGTGCAGCTATTCTACTACTTCATCGAGTCTGAGAGGAGCCCAAAAGATGACCCTCTTGTGCTTTGGCTCACTGGTGGCCCTGGATGCTCTGCCCTGTCTGGAATTATATATGAAATTGGTGTGTGTGTGTCTTCATCTTTCTAACCCCATAATTCATGTTTTCAGTAACTACAATCTTCTTATCGTGCACTTTTTAAAACTGAAATTTCTCTATTTCCTAATTCGTTTGGCAAAAATCCAAGAAATTTAAGGCTATTAAAAGTTTTTCTAATGGTGGTTATGAATGAATAGGCCCGTTATCATTTGATTATGCAAAATCCAGCGGAGGAGGCAAACCTGTTTTGTCATTGAACCACTATTCATGGACAAAGGTCACAAATTTCTGCACCCTTGAATTATTTATTTGCAACTAAATGTAACTGTTGAAATTATGTTTCATGTAAAGGTGCAGATTGCCAACATAATATTTGTAGATGCACCTGTTGGTACCGGATTTTCCTATTCAACTACATGGGAAGGCTACCATGTTACTGATACATTGTCAGCTGCAGAAACTTATGAGTTCTTAAGAAAGGTAAGGGAAAGTGTATTTTTAAATCGCAAGATATACAAGTTGTATGTCAAGGAGAAGGAATGGCACAGAAGTGGGTTTTTTTCTAATTAAAATTAGAGGTTCTTGGTTTTTTGCACAAATGTTGAAGACAACTGGAGACTGATTTATGGATATGCTAGAAAAGCATAGTTTTATTGATCATTGACTTGCAATTTATACATCATAATGGAATCAGATTTGTTGAAAAATCTGCTAGCAAATCAGTTTGTTAAACAAAGAAATAATGATAAGCATAAAAGTCAATATTGACTAGAAACGTAAAACAACTGTTAAATTCAAAAGGTTGCTAGCTGCTCCATGATATGAGTCATGCTAGTCAACAGAGGTAAATGCATAGTTATGAACTAGCTGGTAATGTAAAACAATTTGGCTAACATTATGAGTTTGTGACACAGTGGCTCGTGGATCACCCCAAGTTTCTTACAAATCCACTCTATGTTGCTGGGGACTCCTTTTCAGGCATCGTTGCACCTATCATAGTCCAGGAGATTTCTGATGGTAGTTAACTTCTTTCCCAAACACAACTTATTTTCTTGTAATATTCACAAGTGTTTGATTTATTTTCTTTTTATTTCTTGCAGGAAATAAAGCGGGACGTCAGCCAACAATGAACCTCAAAGTACTCGATCAACTCATGGTTTTATTTTGTTTGTTTTACTGATTTATTTGCGTTGTAGTTGACAAGGCTGTAGAACATGTTGGAACTCAGGGATATGTGCTTGGAAACCCAGTTACAGATTCTGAGATTGACACCAATTCAGTAGTTCCTTTTGCTCACCTAAAAGCGTTTATATCAGATAAACTCTACGAGGTAACTTCCCTCTCCTAGCTCTGCTCTTTAACTTCCCAGCTAGCTAGCTCTCATATAAGCAAAACTATTCTCATGGTTTTTTTCTAGTCCTTCATGAAAAATTGCAAGGGTGAGTACCTAAATCCAGATCAAAGCAACGCATCGTGTATGGAAGACATATTAGCCATCAAGGAGGTGACTGATCAATTCATAAATCAGAACTCTGATAATCATTTTTTTGCATCATGCCTGGAGTTTATGCACATGAAAGTTGACTTCTCTTTTGAATTTATAGTGCATTGGAAAAGTATTTACTGCACAAATTCTGGAACCTAAATGCAAGGACATATCCCCAAAACCAGTGGCATTGAAATGGGATCCAAGGTTTCTCATAGCCGATGACGCTGATATTCTGCTACCAAGTCCCCGTGTTCCTGGACCTTGGTGCCGGGTACATTGAACTAATTTATCTTTTCTTTTTTCTCTCTTACCTTGGTTATTAACCAGCTTATTGGCATGTAGAATTACAATTATGTATACATTTATATGTGGGCTAATGATGAAACTGTTCGAGATGCTCTTCATATTCGCAAGGTATATATGCTTGCCCTATCAAGTATATTACCTTCCAGATTCAAAGTAACTCTGCTCATGGCGGAAAAATAATAAAACTATCATGACCAGGGAACCATAAAGGATTGGAGAAGATGCAATAAGACCCTGGCCTATTCGTACAATGTCGAAAGTACTGTTGATTACCATCGGAACTTGACCAAGCACCCATATCGAGCTCTCATTTACAGGTATTGTTTATAATTATATGAACACATTATAAATTCTGAATTTTCCCATTTAGTGCAATCTTTACCATTGTTTGAACATTTGTAGTGGTGATCATGACATGAGTATCCCATACGTTGGTACGCTTGAATGGATAGAATCTCTGAATTTGACGATTAAGTATGACTGGGAACCATGGTTCGTTGATGGTCAAATTGCAGGGTTAGTATCCATCGTTTAATTTACACCCTTTGATTTTAGTTTTCAAAATCCAAACCAATGGGAATTTATCATAAAATTAAAGAAAAAAAAAGAATTTAGTTACAAATGTTCTGAAAAATAATAGACATAGAAAAAGATGGAAAAAAAAGAAGCAATATTGTTTTATTTTAAAAAAAGACTCATATTATTATTTTTTTTCATTTTTCAATAAAGTTAAATTATCTCAAACATATAATTAACCATAAGATAATAATGTCTCTCATTCATGATTTTATTAAAAACAATTTTTTATTAGATGCTAATATTTTTCTAGTAATTTTAAACTAACATTAAATATTTTATAAAGGAAGATATTTGTAACTAAACTATCACCTTTTAAAAAAATTTCATGAAAATCTTTTAGTTTGGGTTTCTTTTATTTTATTTTTTAGATAATGATATTATTAATTAATTTACATATTTTTAACACGTGTCATGTCCATTTGAAAAAAGATTATTATATATATATATATATAAAGTAGAATGACAGAAGAAAACAACAAAGGTACGTTCTGGCATTAACTAATCCTTTTTTGTTTGTTGGGTCATCTTTAGATACACAATGCTGTATGCAGACAATGCGCAAGAATACATAACATACGACCTGACATTTGCGACTGTGAAGGTAAGAACAGACATTAACTTATCTAACTGTTTAATCTAAAAATATAAATAAGCAATTATTGGTGGTGGTGTTGGTGGTGGTGTAGGGAGGGGGTCACACAGCGCCGGAATACAGGCCAGAGCAGTGCTTTGCCATGATGGATAGGTGGTTTGATTACTACCCTCTGTAAAAAAACCAAAACCAAAACGTTCTCATGAACTAAATAATTAAATATTGTAAGCCCTCATCCATGTTTCGTGTTTCAGCAACGGGATCTTTTAATATGATCTAGCTTCTACTGCACATCAGAAAACTGAAGGATTAACGAGCCTTTTAGCTCCTACCCTTTTTTTATTATTACTATTTTCTCGATAGAATTGATAGTAACTGTTCATCTTTGTATGCTTTGTTTATGCCTCTTAATTAATGTAAGTTCAGATGTGGATGGTGGTGCTTGAAACACAATCTCTAATCATGTAATAATAATAATAATAATAATCTTGACCACCAAGAACAGTAGCCTTTTTTAAAAAAAAATTATTATAATGCTGCTTTAAGAGAATCATATGAATTGCCCAGTAAGATACGGGCACTCATTATTTACTAATCGAGTGAATATGGAGGGAATCTGAAGCGAACACTCCACTACTTCCCCAAAACCATGCATCTTCTTGTTTATCCTAGTAAAACTCACCCCCTCCTCCGACCATGAGATCTCGCCCACAAACACCACCGCTATCCAAACCTGAAGACGACAAGGACCCAATGACCCGGCCCGCGCCAGCCAGTACCACAACCTCTCTCAACGTCCCTTTCCCGTCCTCTCGCAAAAAAGGGACTGGGGTTCGACCCTGGCTCTTACTAGACTCAACTGGCCAAGCCCAGGTGGTGGAAGTTGGCAAGCACGCAATCATGCGTCGTACAGGCCTTCCTGCCCGTGACCTTCGGATCCTTGACCCGCTACTTTCTTACCCGTCTACTGTTTTGGGTCGAGAGAGAGCAATTGTTATTAATTTGGAGCATATTAAGGCGATTATTACAGCACAGGAGGTTTTGCTGCTGAATTCTAGAGACCCTTCTGTTACTCCATTTGTGGAAGAGTTGCAGGGGAGGTTGATGTTTCATTACCACGCTACTAAAGCTCAGGTTTTACTGATTCTTTTTTTTCTTTCTTTAAGCTGTGATTAATTTTTTGGGTTTTTGGTTTGGTGTAAAGTGAACGTTTGCGTTTGTTTAATGTTGAATTTAAGATTTTAAAGAGATTTGATGTGAGTTTGTGTTGGTTTCTTAAGAATCCATTCGTTGTTAATGTTGCTGCTGCTGCTAGTTTTATTGGATTTCAAAGAAAAGCATAAAATGGATGCGGTGCTATTTTGGCTCTTTCCCTCTTAACTAGAAACCAATGAGGGTATTTAGAATGGTGATACTTAAAGTTGGATTTCGGATTGTCGGCGTAGCTAATTGAAATATACATTGTTAGTAAGATTTGTAATTTGTAATTGAAATTGTAAGGTGGGTTAATAATAAGTCAGTGGTAAGTGGATTACACAGGAGTTATTTTGACTCCCACACGAAATACATTGGAAGTGCGATTTTTGAAGTTTCTATGTTTCTTTATTGCTACTGTAAAGTCATACTCATACGTTTCTAATGTTTGCTATTGTGTAATGCTTTTGCATATGTTTCAGATTGTCACTTGCTTTCTTCTTTTTTATATATTGTTTTGGTTCTTGTGTAGGACGGCAATGTTGATCATTCAAAGGCAAATCCTTATCACGTGGAAGAGCCTGAGTCAAATGGTTTGAGTCCTGAAAATTTTCCAGAAGGCTTTTCACATTATCAGGATTGCAACGAGGGAGCAAAACAGGGTCTCGAGAATCGAGATGGATCAAAGGTTCTTCCATTTGAGTTTGTTGCATTGGAAGCATGCCTTGAGGCTGCATGCAGTTGCTTAGAAAGTGAAGTAAGCATGTGCAATTCCTTGTTGGATAGGTTTTCTTACAAAATGAAGTAAATATTCTTAATCTCGAGGCTGGTAACTTTCTGGTAGCTTAAAAGTCCTCAGTCTAATTATTTCCTTTCCCTTTTCCATTTCCTATTCAGGCAAAAACACTGGAACAAGAGGCACATCCAGCATTGGATAAACTGACTTCAAAGATCAGTACTCTCAATTTAGAACGCGTCCGCCAGATTAAAAGTCGTTTGGTTGCAATAACTGGCCGAGTGCAAAAGGTTGTTAAGTTTTTTGTCTCCGCGTTTATTTTATTAGTGTGTGGCAATAAGCTGAATATGAATTTTGATCTGGTTTGGAAGTTTAAGCAGGTTTAGAAGTTCTGTGCTCCAAATGATTTATTTAAAGCTCTTCTCTTATGTATGGTAACTAACCATGCATGTAATCTCCAGGTTAGGGATGAATTAGAACACTTACTGGATGATGATGAAGACATGGCAGAGATGTATCTAACAGAAAAACTGGTTCAACAACAGCTTGAAGATTCTTCAACTTCCTCTTTAAATGAGGGAGATGGCATGGATGATGATGACCTTCAAGCAGACTTGGACGACAGGTACCTAATAATTTAATCACCTCATACATATACAGTCTTACATTTTTCTCCTCTTGTTTGCTAAGCTATCTTTTCGCTGAAACATTCTCATTATTTTCCATCAGTATTCCTGCTGAGGTGTCATTGGGTGTTCTTGAGGCCTCTACTAGCCATGAGGATGGTATTAAAAACATTGAGAATGAACATGATCATCTTTTTAGTGCACCTAATGGACTTGGAAGATACAGCCGTGTCAATACTAGTACAACACGAAGTTCAATAAGCAAGCACCTTGATGTCGAGGAACTAGAAATGCTCTTGGAGGCGTACTTTGTACAAATTGATGGCACATTGAACAAACTATGCACGGTATGGAACTTTCCACCTGATTCTTCTACATAGGTCCACAGGCATCATTTCTTTGCATGTATTTTTAATTTGCATTGTGGACATTGTCCATACTCCATATGATGTGTGCTCAGATAGCCATATGCCTATGAACTGCAAGTGATTATGTTGAGTCCTAGTGGAAGTTCATGTCACGGAATTTAATGGTGTAACTGCAACTAACAAGAAAGAGGTATTCTCTTTGCAAACAAGCATACGCCACCCAAATGCTCTGATGCTACCCAAGTACATAAAGCTCTTAACTCATTCGTTGTAGTTCTAACATGTTTGTGCTCATTGTGTCAATATGTGCTAACTAATAAAGCATGAAACCAAATGATGCTATGATGTGGGACAAAAAGATATGAACCTAAAGAAGAAAAAAAGAAAAAGCTAAGAAGAAGCCAAAGAAAAAAAAGAAAAAGTTGAAGAGAAGAATGAGGCTGTAAAAGTCTGCAATTTTACAATTTTTATTCAATTCATCGAAAATTGATCTTAATGTCAAGAAAATTACATATAAATAATAAAACTCTAATCAGAATTTAGAACTCACTAACTAATAAAAGTGTAATAAAATAACATAAATTAAAGTTCAATAATAAAAATAAATAAAATTTAATTACTTGGACTTGAACGAGCCCAATTACCCAACCAAAAAACAATGGGTTGGGTTATCCTCTATCATCAATGATCATATATGTGCTTAAATCATGTCTCACATCCAGCGTCTCCATCATGCTATTAGATGTAATGCTACAAGTTTAACTATTTCCCACACTATAGAAACTGATCTGGTAGTGCCCACATTGAAGAGAGGACAAATTAAATGAGAACTATATTTGGAGAAGAAAGATTGTCAAGAGAACTTGAGGTTGATGGCTAGAACGTTTTTGACTTTTCCCATCATCACCTTGCCTCAAGGGAGAATTCATATCTAAGAATGACCACAGCAGAATTTGATGAGTGTAACATATGTATACAACCATTTACACCCTTCTAAGTGAAGGTTGATCCAAGATCAGAACAAGCTGGTTTCTCTAGATATGCAGTAAGTCGATAACTTTTCTGAAGTATGCCCTTCTGGATCCTGAGTATGAGTTGCCAGTTCAGGTTTGCAATACCACTCTCCATATAAATTCGTATGATGCCACTCCAAAGAGTGAAATGGAACAGTGAGTATTTTGTCATGGGGCATGAGTGCATGACTTCGATTGAGGTGTAGTGGCTGGGTTGCCTGGACAAGTTAGACAGCCCCAAATTTGATTAGAAAAGCCACGGCCAATGACAGCATAGATTATATGCATTCCATTTGTGTTGTTGTGCGTCTATATACATGTCTTTGCCTGTGATCTTAACATGATGCAGCAATGTTGCACATGATTAAACAGGCAAAAACACAGTTATATCCTTTTCAATTATCAATCATATAATTAGCATCGTTTCTAAGGTTATAGTTAATTTTCTCCATGGCTGCTATTTAACTCCTTTTTGTTCCTATGTCATCTGATGGTCTTGAAGCTGAGGGAGTATGTTGATGACACGGAGGACTACATCAACATAATGCTGGATGACAAACAGAATCATCTCCTGCAAATGGGGGTTATGTTGACGACAGCAACCTTAGTGGTGAGCTGCTTTGTTGTAGTTGTTGGTGTTTTTGGCATGAATATCGGAATCAAAATGTTCAAAGAGGAAGTGCAAGCAGGAATGTCGAAGTTTCTATGGACTGTTGCTGGTGGCACTACTGGGAGCATGTTCTTATATGTGATTGCTATTGCCTGGTGCAAGCACAGGCGATTGTTAGATAATTGAATTGCTGTGTATTACTGTATTACGGGCAAAAGTATGGCCGGGCAAAAGTAATTATAATATGCTGTGGTTCATGTAAAAACCATACATAGGGAAGACAACTCTGAACACGTTATTGTGCTGGTGTTACCAGGCAATTGTCAAACCACTTTTGCTTGCCAAGGTCACTCTGGCTCTTCATGGAATGTCAAAAATTGAATGACACCACGGACTAGCCCAAAGACTGTCTCGCCATAATTCTACTCTCCGAACGTTTGGTAGCAGCTGCTCCTCCTTAAGGGGTTGTGAAGTCTTTCACCCCTCAACCTTCCTGGTTAGGTAAGCTAACGTTTCATCGTCACCGTGCTACTGGTTTTTGGGTTTCTTTTTATAAACATTTTCTGTAGCTTGATTTTGTCTCTTCTTTCGCACCATTTGCTGGTTTGGTTAGCTGCAATAGCTGGTTCCAGCATTAAAAAATAAAAAAGGTTAAATGAAAACCCCGACATGTCGCTTGTGTGAAAGAAAGGGCTGATTCGCACGTGCCAGCACCTTGTGTGATTTATTATTATTTTACTCAACATCCACGGAGTGTATATTTTTTGACGATAGAAAACAAAGTGTTTGGACCGAAGTCGAAGATAAGAGGCATGAAACCTCATCATCATCTACAGGCTCAAAAAAACTGGTGGCTGTGGTGCCGCTGCTACTAACTGCAGAGAGAGAGAGAGAGAGAGAGAGTTTGGGTGTTTGTCTAATGGTTTTTCACGGATGAGTTCAATATCCCAAAGTGTGTTGATGGCACTGACCGTTACATTCAACAAGTTTGCTTCATCAAATGTTAATGCAGTTCATAAAAAAGAAGGTAAAAGAGCAGCTAAAGCAGCAAGCAGGGCAGCTGACATTGGAAGAAGAGGAGTCCTCTTATCCACCGTGGTTGGAGTATATTCAGTCAATGATTCAAGGACTGAACTTCTTAAAAGTACTAAAAACACCACTTCTTGTTTTGCATTTCCATTTTTGTCTTTTCTTGCTGCCCGTAGAATGCCATATCTTTCTTCTTCTCTGGAGTCTTAGCTGACAGTTTTAACCATTGTTGGATTGTCAGAATATTTGAAGAAATCAGAGGATAACAAGACCAAAAATGACAGGGAGGTATAACATTTAGAGTTACAGTACTACTACTACGTGCCATCACCAAGAATCTCTCTTTTTAGGAGTCAATATTATTTCATTCTTCTTTCTATGCTTTAATTTCTACAATTCGCATAGTCCTTCCTGTTAATGATTGGCATGTTTTGTTTTTCAAGAGAATGGATAGCTATAACAAGCGGAACTACAAGGATTATTTTGACTTTGTGGAAGGATCTTTGAAAGGGAAGAATGAGCAGGACCTAACTGAATCAGAGAAGGGTATTCTTGAGTGGCTAAGGAAAAATAAATAAACAACATGTAATAGATTTTCCCTCAAGATGTTGTCTGTGGAACTTGCTCGCATCTTGCTTTCTCTACTTTTTCCCTTTTCCTCTTTCTTTTCTTTTTTTCTGGTGAGGCAAGGCACTAAATTTGAAGTACACTCTATTCTCGTTCGTTTATTTTATTTGGAGATCCACTGGTCTGAGGTTCCATAATTAAAAAAAAAAAAAAAAAAAACTAGTACTTTCTGTTTACTACAATCTGAAATCTCCGTGTTAGAAATCAAATACTGGGTCCAATAGAATTCTTGCATTTATTTCAATACTCCATTGCCATTTTTATCTGATATCTTTTGAGCTCCCTTCTTTTTCTCTTCTTTTTTCTTGCCGTTTTCCCTTCTTCGGGGTGTTTTTTAAGCAAACGGTGAGGACTGGGAACTTCTCCGATTATTGAATTGCAATGTGAAGTATATATGTGAAGATTTGGTTGTCCAAGCTTCAACTCACTTGTTTAAAATCGTCTTATCTAAAATTTGAGTACTCAGAATCAATTATAAATATTCAATAGTTGAAACATTGTGAGTTATTCATAAGTTCTTTGTCATAGGGTTAAGAAATTATACACCCAATTCCTACCTGGTGCGTCAAATGATCTTACATCCAACTATAAATCTGGATTGAGATCGAATTAGTCAAAATATCATCATCATATCTTTCCAATCAAATGTTATATATATCCTGAAAAAATATTTTGTTGGTGTGTCTATTTGTATTTGTCATTTTTTTTAGTAGTGATTATTGTTATGTACAGGGACTTCAAATTAATTAATATACATTTAATGGATGATCCATTCTGGATATAGACGTGCGCACAAAAAATAATGATTTATGCAGCTGTTATAGAGAGCTGGAATCTTTTCTCATCTTTTTCATGCGACTTTGTAATGCTTACATGATGCGGTAATGTTTTTCTTTGTCGCACAAACATTAATAATGTTTTTCATTCGTTGACAATATTGTAATATCCAAGACTTTAGCAGAAGTATGGGGCTTTAGCGCAACAACCTTTCAGGTCTGTTTACAACGGAGATGGCATGGTTAGTGCCTGTGTGTGTGTTTCTTGTGAAATCATTCAATTATCTTGTGTATTGCATGCATTGGTTAGGGCTAATCGTGAACCAGTTCACATAATTAAATTGTGTAGAACACATTACAAATGATCGAGACACCGTTTTATACCAATGGTTAATTTTAATCCAGTTGAACTTATCTAATAATTTCACTTGTCACAATGTTTTTATTCGCTGATATCATCTCAAAGATTATTTCAATTAAAAAAAAATATTATTCTTTAATATAATTTAAAAAATTTTATTCTTACAAAAGTTCCAACACCATGACCCATATGCTGAAAAAATAAAAATAAAAAATCATTTAGTAAGTGGTTCAGTGGTAAGAACTTGGGATTAAAATATTTGTTTTCCCTGTAATATCAGGTTTAAGTCTTGTGGTTGCTAATATTGATGGTCACTAAAAACTTATTTAGTTGTTAATTTTAAGATCCATGGAGATTAGTTAAGGTATATATAAGCTGACATGAACAACTTATATGAATCAAAAAAATAAATAAATAATGGAATAGAAATACCTAGCTCTGCTACCGCTACAAATTTCTTCTATTTTTTATTCCAAATTCAATTCTATTGAAAGTAAGAACTTGATTTTAAAAATAAAAAATAAAAACTACTTGGCCACTTAATTTCTGCCTTGATTGCAGAAACACGTCCTTGTGCCCCTTCCTGTAATTAATCAATAAGATTTGTTTTTCTTGTAATATCAGGTTTAAATCTTGTGATTGCTAATATTGATGGTTACTAAAGGTTTATTTAATTGTTAATTTCAGGGTCCATAAAGATTAATCAAGGTATATATAAGCTGACCTGAACAACTTATATGAATTAAAAAAATAAATGAAAAATGGAATAGAAATACCTAGCTCTGCTACTGCTTATGTGGATCGCTCGTTCAATTTTCGATTCGAAAAGCTAGCTTGCTTAATCACCCGTATGGCCCTAGATGTATTTGTGCTTATAACTTTTGATATATAATTCCATGTACAAATTTCTTCTATTTTTCTATTCCAAATTCAATTCTATTGAAAGTAAGAACTTGATTTAAAAAAAAAAAAAACTACTTGGCCACTTAATTTCTGCCTTGATTGCAGAAACACGTCCTTGTGCCCCTTCCTGTAATTAACCAATAAAATTTGTTATTATAATGGCATGTAGACGTCCTGTCCTTGTTAACTATATATCAAGAACAAATTAGAGAGGGAGAGAGACAGCTATACATAATGAACGATATGATCTTTTATTTTAGAAATTCAGATGATCAGTTATGGTACTTGCTGATTCATAACACGTAGCGATAGGGGTGGCAGAGATGATAAGAGACAAGGAGACTATTGTCATGAGAAATGGGAACACTTGTAGTTAAAACGGCATTGGAGACAGGAATACAAATCAGCTAAGCGTATATAAAACGACAAAGCCGCTCCGTTCCCCGCTGTATGTAACAGGGGATTAATGAAGGTTTTGTTTTGGTAGTGGTTGGAAGGGCAATGGATGTCTCTCCCATACTCGCTTGGATCCTTATCCAAAATGATGGACAGCACTGGGGAGGCAAAACTTAACACAGACCACTCCTAATTATAAATGTTATTATCGCTATGCATTTGTTTAATTGATCTTTTAGAATTCTCTTTGCTCTTTGTTTAGGGTTTTGTAATTTGTTTTTTACTACATAGAAAACTCCCATTGCAGAAGCTGTGAGGAAAATGAACATGGGGGTGTAGCTCAGAACTTGGACATCCTAAATTCCCAAGGGATATCTTTTGTTTAATCCTACTCAACCTTATAGATAGATACCAAATTATAAATATAATGTCATAATTAGGAAATGACCGAGTATAGCTGAATGAATAAAGAAATCCAAGGGATCAGAAGGGTATATAATTGTGCATGACATCAAGTCCAATGACTGCTGCAATGCAGACAAGGTTGGAGAGAGCAAGATTTTCCATAAAATATGAACTCTTTATATATATATAAATTGTTTTTAAACAAGATCCTTCCAAAATGAGATAAAGAGCACGTAGTAAACAAAATGAGGCATGTTCCATTGGGTCAGGAAGATCTGAGGCAGGATCCAGGGCTTAAAAAAGGGTCATGGAAATGTATTTGAAATATTCCAACATTGAGTTTGTCATTTCCTTTGTCATCTCTGAACTTATCTGACTACCCATGCATCACCCCTTGCACTTTCCATCATCCTGTCTCATTTTCATGTCCATATTAGCCAAATCTTTGTGCAAGTCTGAAAACTAGCTAGTAGCACTATCATCACGAATGGAGCCTTGTCTGAACACTTAGGGACACGGTGGAGGCTTTGTCCTTGACAGTGCTCCACAGTCGAGCCTTTTCAACGATACGGTTTTTCTCTTGTAGATTTGAAGAAATCAAACCTAAGAAAATCTGGCTATTTGATCATTATTTTAATCATATCTAGATAGCCACAAATGTTAGGTGGCGCATGGTACTTTCTTGTACTGTTTGCTGGGATAGAATACAGACGTGCTAAGATATTATATATATATATATATATATATATATATATATAAAGAGGAATCTAAGCGTCTCAGTTATAGACTTATTTCGTGTTAGATGATTAGATGTGAACGCTTCAATTTGGCAATGACCCTCGTTTTCTCTCTGTGATTCTCTTGACGTAGGTTTCTTTATCTAGCTTTCTTATTGCCGGGCCTCAATTCTTGAATTTTATTTGAGTAGTTGGTGAATTCCAGACTTTATTCAAGTAGCAGCTAGTAGTACTTCATAACTTTGTTTTCCAGGGATTGAGAGCTACAATTATTGGGAGAATGCATGGTATGGAAAATGAAAGGGGAATTGAGAATTGACAGCTAATTATGGGCATAATCATCAAGTCCGACACGCATGAAACACGGCTTGAAAATGGAACACAACCAAAGAAGGACCGATTATTGGCCAAAAATAAGTTGCTAATAAATATCAAACTAAGATTATGAAGTGTGAAACATGCATGGAATTCTCTACCTTTGAACAAGTTTACCATCACAAGCAGGAAAAGTAGCAAGTTGTTCTACTAAAGTGGTTATCCTGTAAGCCAATTCTTCAGTGTAGAGGGTTTCTATTTTGAAGCATTGTAAATTCAATACAAAAATTTAACTTGTTAAATAAAATCTTAAGATATGATTTATATTATTATTTAATACACTTTCTCAAATAAATATTTTTTAAGCTTGAAACATGCACATATTTATATTAACTTGAATTTAATTTTTATCGAATAAATAACAATAATGAAATTTAAGCTCGTAACCGCTTAGTTATTAAAGCACTGATATCAAATAAAAAAACCAATCCAACTAAAAAACTTGAATTATTAAATATAATTTATATTATTCTTTAATACACATATTTATTTATGTGTATGTTGTAAGATGACATAGTGGCAGTGGTTTAATTATGAGATATCAAGTGATGATTTCAAAAGAGAGCATGGGGCTCCATAAACAACAAGGACTGGGGATAATTGCAGGCAGAGGCTGCCTCAAAGGGCACAGCACATTTTTGTACCCACTATTCATTGGCAAGAGAAATAAATAAATTTTGCTCTTAATTAAGTATGTTCCCATTGCATTGACAGGAAAAGGAAAAACTTAAAAAGAAAAGAAGAAAAATTAAAGAAACATGATCTTTTGAGACCCTTTTTTTTTTTTCTTTTTTTGTACTTTGGCAGCCCTTTCTTTCTTTCGTTATTTTAGTTGGTTACATTTGGCAGCCCTCTTTCCTTCGTCTCTTTTGGAGCAACTTCAACAGTAATAATTCCAATGACAGGGAGTATCACCATGCAACTCTTCCCTTAATTAAACCACCTGAAGAAATTGAAACATTCACCATTGTCAAGAATTTGAAAGGGAAAACAAATTGAAGCTCTATTTACGTGGCTAATTGGTTAAAGACTACTCTATAACTTGTGGTCAAAAAGAGATTAGTGTCTAACTTCTTGTTTTTTTATCAGTAATGGAATCTTTCTGTCAATTTTGACAGTAAATATGATCATGTGATCGTCGAGAAGGACGATGCTTGTGTGTCTCACGACACATGTCATCCTTTTACACGTCATGTGACCACATATGCTGAGAAATGGAAGAAAAAATGGACAGAAAGGCTATAATATTATTGATCGAAAAATAAAACCAGGATCTAAATTAGGATTAGAGGAAGTTAGAGGGTAATATCGAAAGTCTAGAATAGTTTTTAACCAGTTAAACTATTTATGGCTAAAACATTGGGTTATATTTTACTTAACTGGTTATTTTGAAGTTTGTTTCCAGACAGAGAAGGGTGTATGTAACCAATGTGGTCTTGATATGTAGATCTTCCCTGCAAGAATGAGCATGCTTGGTATCACTAACAAGAGATTATTTAAATGTTAAAAAGACATGCAGACAACACTTAAACTGGTAAATTTGGCCAAGTACCTGAAAATGAGTTGCTGAAAAACTTTGTGAATAATCGAAGACACTCTCCATTGAATCTTGGTTACTGTTGGAGAGAGCAAAATTATTCTGCTATATATTTTCAATAAAAAAAAAACCCAACAAAACAAAGTTAATTGCAAGAACAATGAAGGTATATTGCAGAAAGTGAAATGTGAAAGTTCTCTAATCGGCATCATATATGTAGTCAATACTGGTATAAACCTATAGGTTTCTGAACAAACCTTGGAGAAGTTGAATGCAGGAGAGCTAGCAGTATCATCAAGAAAAGGAGGCAGTTCTTGATCCTGTCTGTGACGTGGCTGACGGCTATGTTCTTTCTTTTTTTGCCTATAATTGGCACCATTGTTCAGCAATGCAGTGCCCTTGAGCGATGGATAAAAGTGGCCATTATCATAGTTGAAGTAACTTTCATCTTCATGGAAATGTGGAGGGCCAGAAGATGCGTCAGAGACCATAGACAAGTCCTCCTCCTCCTCCTCCTCCTCCTCCTCCTCATCTTCTTCTTCTTCACTCTCCTCTCTGGTGTTTTTACCTTTTCCACAAAGACCAGCACTCTCTGCATCAACAAAGCTGGTCTTATTTCCATGTTTCGAATTTGGGTTAGAAAGAAGAGATTGTTCCAAGTACAGTGTCCACCCAGACTCACAATCAGCACTGCATTCGGAGGCCAGGAAATTCATTTTCCTGATCCTAGCGAGTACTTAACTATAGCTATTTCTCTCTGTTTACAAGTCTCAAAGAAACTACAAGAGATGAGAGCATTTCCTGTATGAGGCTGCCTTTTTATCAAGAAGGAGAGCTAGCTAGGGGCAGTAACAAACACGGTGGGGCTCTATGTAAGTCTATTTTTGGTTCTGAGCAAGGGATAGAACTTACAACTGTGGGGAAGGTGTGGAAAAAACCAAAGCGTATCGGGCTCAAATCCTAGAGTATTTTTGTCCTCACTCTCTTCATTCATACTCTCTATGTGAATGTATCGAACTTGCCAGTTGGGAGAGTAATAGTGGGTGCATGTAAGAGAGAAGAGAAAGCCACAACCTCTCCACATGCTAGACAGCTAGGCACTGTACTCTACTCTCTTAACAAAACCAGGTACACGTCCATTTTCCCTTCCACATCCCTGTGCAGTGATGCCTCTCTATCTCTCTTGTCACCAAGCTTTTTGTTTTTGTTTATATATTGGTTTAATTCCATCTGATTTTATTGTAACTAATCCATTGGCACATGCTACGCGGAAAGAAAAAAAATAATTGCGACAAAAAAATATCTTCGTGATTATCTTCTAAAGAAATAAATTTTAATTATGAATTGACTAATATTTTTATTTAATATTAGGATAGAAACATGTTGGGTTATAATCTTGGCTAATATGCAAAAGTTGCATGAATAATCTTGAAAAAAATAAAATAAAAAACTCAATTCTTAATCAAATCATGTTAAAGAATTAAAATGTTAAAAAAAATAACATTTAACTATAAAAAAATATAAATAAAATCGATTCAACTAAGTAAACTCTCCTGATACAAATCATACATGTCATCAGATTTAATAAAAAACTTTTATATTAAAGTTTATTTTTTATTTAATTATACAACGATAAAACACATGAGATCTTTTAAAAAACAAATAGGAATTAAATTAAAAAGTAAAAAATAATTATTTTTCTTGTTAACGGTGATTTTTGAGAGAGTAAAACAATAATGATTTAAGCTCTATTAAAAAAGCCACAATAACTAGTTTAGTTTCCGTCAATAATAATTATGGTTTGCTATTATCTCTTCTGAATGTTAAATACACGTGTGGTCCTACATGGAATGATTTGGTACAAATAATTAAATTTTCGTGTACAGATATAGCTAGATATTTTTCCAGATAAAAAGTAGTGCACATTATCATGTCCCAGTTTTTATCTTAGCATGTGTCATGTTTAGTCAACCATTTTAGTTAAGAAGAAGAAGAAGAAGAGGCGACCCTTGATCTCCTCGGGCTATGGAACCACTTGTGTGGTGATATTGATAGTGAAGAAACACAGCTTAAAGACTCCTTTGCTGAGTTATTACTCGCCACATCACAGCCTCACACGCACACAGACTGCACGAGTGGAGACTGAGTTAGTGGAAATTTTCTTGGGGCAAGGTCCGCAAGGAGGGTGATGCTACTAATTCAGTTGACTAGGTTTTTATGAATCTCCACATGCTCTCCCCTCTTTTCAAATACTATATTATATATATATTCCTTTAATTTTACAGCCCCTCGATGATCTATATATTGAAGAAATAGAAATCACACATGCATGTGGGCACGTGTGCATATATGTTTGCATAAAAATGCATACGCGAGAGCTTCTAAATATTCACACACACATGTGTGCACATGCACACGCACTTCAACCTGAAATTCTCTGTAAGATTTTCCATTTAGTATTCTCACTTGTGTGATGTTTGGCGCTCATTCCAAGGTTAACTCCTAATTCACCCATTTTGTAAAGCAAAGACCTCTCTATATTTATACGTACGCACGTATGGTGAGAGTATATGTGTATCTATCTAGGGTTCTAATTAATATACCTACCATGTGATGACTCTTTCATTGATGACCTCTCTCGATCCAAAATGATTGTGTTCATTCTCACCACATGATCACATTAAATTGGATACTGAGATATATAATAATCATGGAGATATCCAACTGGCTGGCTGGCTGGCTAGCAGCTTCAAATGGTAACCGTGGAAGCAACTGTACCTCCGGTGATCTTTACTTTTTCCCCCCTCTTCATGACATCGTTGCACGTTGTCATAGCAGAATTCTTCTTTGTGTGCTAGCAATATCCTTCTCGGAATTTAAGCCGAGGACAGCACGCATATGCATACATATAATATAATTGGTAGTGTTTGTTTCTGAATACCGTAACGGAAATTATAAAATAAAATAATTTAGGATTCTCTAGATAAATCTAGAGTTCTTTAAGGATATTTTTACCTAAAAATCTAATTTTTTTCAGCTTTAAATAATTCTTTAAATATTGTGTTGTCATAAACCACAAGTCGTCTAATTATTCGGTCTCCAACAATAATCTACACGAATCACAAGTAAGAAATCTTTTAAATCCCTATTTAGAAGAGAGTTATTGTTGTGTCTTTCATGATGCCCCCAGTAGGTTTGTTTGCTTTAGAGATAACACTCTTCTTATTCTTATCCTTCTTCTTAGACATTCTAAAAGACTGCTCTAGAAGAACTATGTCTTTTTCCTTCTTAAGGACCTCTTCAGTAGTTTTAAGGATATTAATCAATTATGGTAATGTACTATCCAACTTGTTCATGTGATAGTTCATAATGAGTTGTGAAAAGCTTTAAGATAATGATTGTAAGACCGAGTCAACATTTAACTCATAGTCCATGACAAAACCCAATTGGCCCAACTTTTCAATATAGCCAATCATTTTCAAAACATAGGTGTTCATTGAAGAACCCTCTGTCATCTTGCAGCAGAACAATTTCTTAGAGGTCTCATACCTCTCAATCCTACTTGTCTCATCAAACAATTCTTTGAGATGAATAATCATTGTATAGGCATCTATATTCTCATATTACCTTTGAATTTAGGTGACATACTAGCTAACATCACATATGTAACTTGTTCATCGTTATAAATATGATGGGTTAATGTTCATTCCTAACTTCTTCTTTAGCATCCTCAACAGGGGCATTTGGAATTGGTTTTTCAAAAACATACAACCTTTTTTCTTGCTTGGAAACAATCCTCACATTTGATTGTCAATCCATGAAATTTGGTCTCGTCGATTTGTTAGCATCAAGTATGCTTCGAAAGGGTATATTACTACTTATTTTATCTATCAACCCATTAATTATTTGGATTTGCTGAATATCATACATACAACAGAAACTATGAAACAAAATTATTTTGGAATCCCTAGGATCTCGTTAGATAGATCTACAGTTATTAGGAATTTATTATCTGAAGATCTGATATTCTTCGGCTTTGAATAATTTTTTAAAGGCTAAGTTGTCACAAACTACAAGTCCTTTAATTTTCTAACCTTCAATGGTAATCCACAAGAACCACTGGTGAGAAATCTCATAAATCCCTATTTAAAATAGAGAGATTGTTATGCTTAAAGTGTTAGCTCTAATTTTATGTTTACATATTTTTTCTATCTAACAGACAACCTCTAAAAAATAAGAGGCATAACTTACTATTTATAAAAAAAAATAAAAAAATAAAACATTATAAATTGGTAAAATATCAATTTGCCCCGGAATAATATCCTTATATTAATTCACGATAATTTTAGAAATTATCTCAATCAATTCCTTACTTGATTTTTCTAGATTTAGAAATATAATCTCTATATTAATTATATTCAAGTCCTTAATTTCTAAAATATATTTTAATTAAATCATACTTAACTAAATCATCCTAGTTTAATTTCTGACTAATGGTTCTTAATGTAAGTGACCCATTAGGTTCCTAATATGTTGACTCAAATATAAATTATAATTTTAATTAAATATAATTAAATAAATTAAATAGTTTAATTTATTATCAATTAAACAATTGATTAATTTATATTTTAAAATCAGGTGCATCTTTTAGCAACATGTCATAACCCCCCCAAATATTAGAAAATTCATTAGTTGTTTGACTTAACCTTTCAGTGACTAGTTTTTCAGTGTAACTAATATCCTTTCATCAATAATGTTCTGATTTAACATTAAAGCATGCAGTATATCTGTCATGTTAGATCATGTTTGTTTTCTACATAATAGTCATTGATCCTTTGAATAAGATTTGAAATTCTTATAAAATTCTTATAAAATTCTACATAATAGTTAGATCATGTCATAGATGATCTCTCCATATAAAATTCTTATATGAGTAAGTTCGGTGTACATGTCTTATGACAAGCATCTATATATTAGTTATAGGTATCTTTTATATCTCGGCTTATAAGAACAATTGATTCATTTCATAAATAAAAGAACATAATATATATCGGTCTTTGCAGCTCTAATGAATGTTCAGTATTTAAGAGGGCATCGACCAGGAATATTTTAGGAACAATGTTTTGATCACTACAAGATTTAACAGTTTTACCGATGGAATTTTTCCGTCGACGTAAGACACATATTCCATCGGTAATTAATTTACCGACGAAATCACCAACGGAGAATTTTTGTCGGTGAATCTTTCGTCGGTAATTTTTTTCTGTTGGTAAATCCATCGGTAATAATATTACTGATGGATTTACTGGCGGAACAGACACGTCGGTAAAAATATTTTTTTATTACCGACGGATTTACCAACGTATTTACCGACTGAAATTTCCGTCGATAAATCCGTCGGTAATTATTTAAAAACATTTTTAAAAAAATTCATTTTATAAAATTATAAAATAATTAAATTAACATAAATCAACATTGTATAATATATACTCAAAATGCTTGGAAAAAAGAATAAGAAAATCAACTCAAACAAATTTGCAACAAATAAATAAAACAAAAAAATTAATTCAACTAAAAAAATTCATATGAAAAAAATGAAGTTGCAATTGCTTAAAATTTAAAAATCCTATAAATAAATCAACTAAAAATTGATCTCATATGAAAAAAAAAATCTCACAACAACATTTATACAATTATTAAGAACAAAATCAATTAAAATTAAATAAAAAACAAATATAGTGAAAAAAATCATGAAAAAATAAGAAAAAAGAAAAATCTTACCTTAATATACTTGCAAGTGAAGCTAAGGAAAAAAAAATCGTAAAGCATATTAATTAAAAAAAACTAAAAGGATAAAAGAAGAAAGAAGAAGAAGACATACCCGAGCATGGAGGAAAAGAGAAGGAGATGAGGAGAGAAAAGAAGAGAAAGAAATAGATATTGATGTTTTTTACATATAGTGAAGAAGAAGAAGAAGAAGAAGAAGAAGAAGTAGAAGAAGAAAAAGAAATAATGAGTCTGTCTCTTGTGAAATACACAGATTCAGGTTTTTTATTGGGACGCGTTACCGACGGATTTACCGACGGATAATTGAATATTAATATTTTTTAATAATTCCGTCGGTAATTTCGTTGGTAATATTTAATTTAAATTTTTAATTTCGTAAAACGTTTTTAGAAACCGCCAAAAATTACCGATGATTTTTCAATCCATCGGTGATTTCGTCTGTAATATTTAAATGAAAATTTTAAATCAATTGAATTTTTTCAGAAAACCGCCAAAACACACCGACAAATTTTAAATCCGTCGGTGATTTTGTCCGTAAAGTAAAACAATTAATAGTGCAATTGGAAAATGAACAGTTCTGGAGCTCTCTGGAAAATACCTACGGAAAATTCTGTCGGTAATTCCCTTTGTAATTGACATGATGAACAGTGTTTACAGTTTACCAACGGAATAATTCCGTCGGTAATTCCGTTGATAAAAAATGACACGTCATGATTTTTTTTTGCTTTGTTTTAATATTTTTTTTCCCATGGTAATTCCCTCGGTATATACCGAGGGAATACTTCCGTCGGTAAAATCCCTCGATATATACCGAGGGAATACTTTCGTCGGTAAAATCCCTCGAAAATATATTCCCTCGGTATTTTCATTTGTATTTATTAATTTTCTGGTAGTGCGATACGATATGAATCTTATAATTATAACAACTTTATAATTTTCTTTGTAAATCATTTTTGTCTCATGAACTGAATTTATTAATTTAATATTATATGAATATTAAAAATAAATTAAGTCTTTATTGGTAATATATATATATATATATATATATATATATATATATTAGAAAACACTCCATTAAACATAAAACTATAGTTTTTCTCTTTAAATGTGTTGGAAGACTCGAAAGAATTAATAGAGCTGACCATGCAAATACAATAATTTCGAGTTAAAATACGTCTCCTAAAAGAAAAATTTTATTTAATGATAGAGATATTTTCAAAATAACTTATTCAATAATCAAAATTAATTAAATATTTTTCTTCGATGTTGATCTAATGCATTATAAAAACTTTTATCGTTGAGAAATTGGTTGGACATGCTTTCCTCCACAAACTTCTATAGTACTGTACTTGGATAAGAAACGTCGGCTCTCTCTCTCTCTTTCTTTTTTAGTTCATGCAATCCGATCACTGTACGAAGCTGGAGCCAACGACACATGATGGTCAAAGACATGAGTGCGCGGCTAGTTCTGAATCAAAACGGACAGACAATAAAAAAAAAAAATATAGGTGGGTTTAATTGTTGATATAAATAGGGAACTAAATTTATATTTTTTTGAATATTTTATAATAACTTCTATTTCACTCGGTTGGATTGGCACCTAAAGGTTAAAGGTTTGATTCATATTGGTTGCAATATTTGATCTTGCATGCGTTTAGACTTTGTTGTAATAAGCTTTAAAGGTTTTTTTTATTTTTTAATATTTAAATTTATCATTTAATATTGAATTAATTATAAATTAATTTTTATATTTTTATTATATAAAAAAAATAATTTTACCTGATGAAGCTTATAATTTGAGTTATGAAGTTTGATAGAAGTTAATCTAACATGTTTTTTTTTAAAAAAAAGAAAAAATTATCCACTTGATAAAATTGTGCCAGGATGACTCGTATGTGATTTAATAAAAAAAGTTGGGTAAACAATTTTTTCTCTTATGGATTTACTCACTTGTTTGAAGTTTAATAAAAATATTAAAAAAAACACGGAAATGGATAATTAAACAGCTATTTCAACATCATCAATAAGCTGATACAGAGATTCGATCTTGGACATTGAAGGGGAGGCATTGGCCTGATATCGCCCATTTATTCGTTCTTTAACCGGGGTAGCAGAAACAGCAAACGGAGAGATCGAGACTCAGTCCTGAACTCGAGAAGCGGACGGATGCCCGAGGAGTTCTACCGTTGACGACAGCAGCGGGAATGGACTTCAAGTAAAGTTGGAAATATATAAACTAATATCTAGATAATACGCGTGTATGGAACAAAAAAGTGTTACGATATGATCCTTATCAATGGAGGACAGGGATTTCTTTGTATCAGTGCAGGGTTCAGAGGATTGAGAGAGGAAACTCGGTCAAAGATCCAAACAACAAATTAACCGCAAGTTACCACATGGCGTGACCAAAGATATATAGTAAGTTTAGAAACTTTTATAAACCCCATGTGCTCTCTCTTCTTCTTGGATCCCTCATTATTAATAACTCCATGGACTATTCAAACAGATCTCTTACGGATACTTCAAGTGTTGTTACCATCAAAGCCATCAGATTGAGAGGATAAGAGATTATTGAGGATAAGAGACCATGCATATGCAGAGCTCTCTCTCTCTCTCTCTCTCTCTCTCTCTCTCTCTCTCCCCACTTGTTGAAACCTTAATGGGTATCTTCTGTCCCATACAGCTCATATGGACCACAGCTCGCAAATTGCTCATTTGGGTCTTTCAGTAGCGTTGGGCCCATAAGTTTTCTTTCGAAATTGGGTCCTTCCTGATTAAATCATCAGTGTCCACGGTTGCCTCTTGGGACCAACTCTCTTCTTCTTCTTCTGATCTTTTGGTGGTGAATTGCATGGAAACCTATGAACTACTGATTCTTTGAAAGGATTGGCAAACATAGGGGTCTTGATTTGACTGCTGGGATTTAATTTCATTTATTGACAGTGTTTTTTTTCTCCGATGAAGATGATGGATTGTTGATTTGTGAAGTCCGCCTGATAATTAATCAACAGTGAAAAACCGGTGAGCAGAGGAGCAAAACATGGCAGTTAATTGGATGAAGAGGCCCACCCACAAGCCCACGCTGTTATTTGCGTACACGATTTGCAAGTATGGGAAGAAGCCATGCCCAAGCTGGCAGCCAGAGTCGTGCTGGGGCGAGGGGGTTGTGTGGTCCCCGAATTATGGGTCCCAACAAAGCTCTTGAGTATTATTAAAAAGTGTTTTTTTAAGAAAAAACAATCTAATATAGAAAACTTTGTCGTGTAGCAAAGTACATCGTACGGACGAGGCACGAATGGGCCACGGCAACACCGACCGCGCCGAGCGTAATTAGCAGAAGAAACATCTCTCTCCAATCATTTTTGGCAAAACCCACCACTCCTATTCCTTGCTTTTCGTAATCAGGGGCAAAGATTGCTTCTATGACGTCATGCATCTCTCCACGCCCTCCACCGTAGCGCGTGATAGTCTTGACATGTCCACTCGCTACGATTAGCTTAACATGGCAGTTTGAAAACGCGTCCACAGGTGTTTTTAAAAAATTAAAAAACAATTTTGTTTAAAATTATTTCTTAAAATTATTTTTGTATCGTTTTGATATATTCATATAAAAAAAAATTAAAAATTAAAAATATTATCTTTATATATTTTCAAGCAAAAAATAATTTAAACTACAACCATTTAATATTATTTTTATATCAACTAAAACTAAATTGTTGTTTCAAACTATCTTGAAAGTAATCTTTATTAGGGATGATTATTTTCAGTTCAATTCATTTTTTATCAAAACAAAATAACCAAACCAAAATTATTAAAAAAAACCGAAATCGGTTCAAAACATCCAGTTTCTGTCCGGTTTGGTTTTTTTGGACAAAAACCGATTCAAATTGGTTTAGCTTAGTTTTTTTTTTATTTGGGTTCGGTTCGGTTTTTTTGGTTTCAAGCTTATAAAACCAAAACCGATTCAAACTGACGTCATGCATCTCTCCACGCCCTCCACCATAGCGCGTGATAGTCTTGACATGTCAACTCACTACCGATGAGCTTAACACGGTAGTTTGAAAAACGTGTCCACAAGTGTTTTTTAAAAATTAAAAAATTATTTAAAATTATTTTTTTTAGTATTTTTAGACTATTTTGATATGTTAATATCAAAAAAAAAAAATCATTTTGATGTAATTCTAATAGAAAAATATTTTTCACTACAACAATCTTAAACAGGTTGAAACGGTGTTTTCATATCATCTTTATATTAATTAAAAATAAATTGTTATCTCAAACTATCTTGAAAGTAAATCTTTACATCAATTTGTTTTATTTAAAAATATATATATTTTTTAAATAATAATTATAAACTTTGTACCTAAGAAGTAAAAAAAAAAAATAGATTACACCTCTTATTTATATAAATTCTTTTAATTTTGTGTCTATATCTTTGACATTAAGTTGTCCATTTAAAATTCTTATGTTTAACAAGCTGATAGATTTTTCAGAGGATATATAATTGAGAAAATATAATATGGAGGGTGATAAAATATATTAATATGTGCAGCCTTCTAAACTAGTTTAAAAACGATGTTATATATGTTAAAATTAAAGTAAACCATAATCTAGTCCCTATATAATATAAAATAAATAATTTAATTTTTTTTATTTTTTAAAATCAATTAGTCATTTCTTTATATTCGGAACCACTAGCAAAAACTAAAAGTAAATTCCAATGCCGGCTTATCATTTCACCAAAAAATCACTAACAAAGAACCTAGTCAACTATCGTATATGAAAATCAATAATTAATTTCAAATATTTATTTATGTGTAGAGATATAGAGGTGATAATTTTCTATTCGTTTTGGTTCAATTTATATATATTAAAAAAAACAACCAAATTGAATAAAAAAAAAAATCGAAACCAGTTCAAACCAATCGATTCCGGTTCCAGTTCGGTTTTTTTGTCCAAAAACCGTTTCCAACCGGTTTGGCTTGGTTTTTTCATTTTGGCCAGTGTTTTTCAGTCTGGCTCGATTTTTTCTAGTTTGAATTCAGTTCGGTTCGGTTTTTTCAACTTCAGGCTTATAAACCGAAACCAAACCGGTCAGTTTTTTCAAAATTTTAATTGGTTTTTTTTATAGTTTGATTTTTTCAGTTATGTTTTTCTAGTTTTCTGAATTTAATCTATTTTTTTATTTTTTTTCTCACCTCTAGACAGAAATTAGGTTATAATTTACTCTTGAGAGTTACACTCTGGGTATTTAATTTAAGCATGAGCGTGGGACTTTTTAATTATATAGTTCACGTGTCTGTCATTCCAACACAAATTCGAGATATGTGGAGTTTTCCTTAATTCAACATATTATATACTAAATTAAGTAAATCGATCAGAACAAAAAAAAAGGGGGGGGGGGGGAATCATATACAATAGAAATGGTTGTGTTATAAAGCGCGTGATTTCCCTTGGGCTTAAGGCTATGATTCGATCCGCGCAGACCTATTTTAACCCAATCCAGGGTCGAGCGAGTCGTTGAAAAATGTGGACAGCTAAACAAGTCTGGCCCGATTATGAAAGTCGGACCAACCCAAATAAATAACCTTCTCTTTCTTAAATCTTAATTGTTTATTCTTGTTTTTGGGCCATTTAATTGCGTTAAATTACTGATCCACCTCTCCATTATAAGTATACAGTTTGCCAGGGGGGGGGGGATATTTAATTTTATAGATCACGGTTTGTGGTATTCTTCGATAAGTGTGCTTCAGTTTTTTTGGGATTTTGACGGGGAAAAAAAAGTTATAAAATTTGACATGACTGTTGAAGCATGCATTAAGTTTTAATGTTTTTCAGGTAATAATTCTCTGATTGTTGGGGTAAGTTGTTCATGCAGAATATTATTTGAAGTGGTCCAGATTTCTCACCATGTTTCATGGTTTTAGAAAGTAATAACATGTTTTTCTGTTTTTCCTCTATAAAAGCTTATATATACAATAATTAGTGACTAAATAAATTGTTATTCATCCTTTAAATACTATGAGTTAACCATGTATCATAAGTAGGAGAGTTAACAAGTGGTATCAGAGCTACCATCACACGAGCCTGATTGAGTGTTCTAAGAAACTATAGTTTTTTAAGGAAGAAGCAAGAGTGAGTGAGTGATCAAACATAAAAGAGAATGGAGAATTATAGCAACAGAAAACAACAGCTTTGTTCAACCGGCGATTCCACAGTTTGATGGTCATTACGATCATTGGGTTATGCACGTGGAGAATTTTCTCAAGTCAAAAGAGTATTGGGACTTGATAAAAAAAAAAAAAACAAGATACCTGTAGCAATAGAAGAAGCAACAGAGACACAATGTAAGCTCATTGCAGATTTGAAACTAAAATATTTATGCCAAAGATAGCTTGTTTGGTAGTGTAGTTGCGGTTGCTTTTCAAATAACTTTTTGTGCCAAAATATATGCCAATGATTTTTTTTATTTTTTGACATCAGCACATCAAAATGATTTGAAAACACAAAAAACTTATTAATTTGAAGTTAATAAAAAAATAAAAAAATTTCAAATTTTTTCAAAAGCGCTTTTGAAACGCAGAAACAAATAGAGGTCAAGAATTATCTATTCCAAGCTATAGTATTAAGGCCATTCTCAATAAGGAGACTGCAAAGGCTATCTGGGATTCGATGAGATTAAAGTATCAAGGCTCTACAAAGGTGAAACATGCTTAGTTATAGGCTTTGAGAAGGGAATTTGAGATTCTTGGCATAAAGGAGGGTGAAAAGGTCAATAAATACTTTGCCAGAACACTGATCATTGCAAATAAGATGAAAACATATGGAGAAAAAATGGAGCAAAGTGTGATCATTGAAAAAATCTTAAGATCAATGACTCTTAAATTCAATTATGTTGTGTGTTTGATTGAAGAGTCTAATGATCTATCTACTATAACCATAGATGAACTTCAGAGCAGTTTGTTGATCCACGAACAAAGAATGCATAGACAGAAGGAGGAAGAACATGTTTTGAATATCATTAATTCAGAAAATGATAGAGGAAGAGATGAATACAAGTTTGAAGGAAGAGGAAGAGCTCGTGGGAATTTTAGAGGAAAAGGTTGAAGCAGGGGTAGGCAGCCTTTCAATAAAGCTCTTGTGGAATGTTTCAACTGTTACAGACTTGGTCACTATCAATATGAGTGTCCTCATTTAAGAAATGCTGCAAACTACGTTAAGTTGGATGAAGATAAGGAGATGTTGTTAATGTCATACATTAAGATGAATAATTCAACAACAAAAGAGAATGTCTGGTATTTAGACTCCGGGTGCAGTAACCATATGTGTTGTATCAAAAGTTTTTTTTTCAGACCTTGATGAAAAGTTCAAACAATCTGTGAAACTTGGAGACAATTCAAAAATGATGGTGATGGGGAAAGGAAATATCAGACTCCAAGTGGGTGGCATGAGTTGGGTAATCACTGAAGTTTATTTTGCACATGAGTTAAAGAATAATCTTCTGAGTGTTGGCCAACTACAAGAAAAAGGTCTCACCATTCTTATTCAAAATGGTATATGTAATATTTATCATCCAAGGAGGGGATTAATTATGCAGTCTAGAATGTCAACAAATAGAATGTTTGTTGTGTTGGCTTCAGTAATGCCTTAAGTTATAACATTTTTTCAAACTGTGACTGAAGACAACTCACATTTATGGCACTGTCGATTTAGACATCTTAGCTTCAAGGGACTGAGAACTCTTATGTACAAGAAAATGGTGAGAGGACTACCAATTCTCCAAGCTTCATCAAAGGTGTTTTTACACTGCATGGTGGGAAAAGAACATCGAGAAGTTATTCCCAAGATGAGCCTGTGGAGAACTTCACAACGTCTTCATGCTGATATCTACGGACCTATCAAGCCTGAATCACAATCATAAAAGGTACTTAATTAATTTTATTAATGACTATAGTAAGAAGACCTAGGTTTATTTCTTATCAGATAAATATGAGGCATTTGATGTATTTAAAAAGTTCAAAGCACTTGTTGAAAAAGAAACTGGTAATTCTATTTGTTGCCTACGTACTGATAGAAGTGGAGAATTCACCTCGTTGGAGTTTAATCAATTTTGCAGCACAAATGGAATAACTAGGCAACTTACTACCTCTTACACACCCCAATAAAATAGGGTGGCTATGAGAAAGAACTACACTATCATGAACATGGTACGTAGCATGTTGTTAGGAAAACAAATTCCTAAGGAGATTTGGTCTGAGGTTGTCAATTAGGCGATACATAAATTGAATCAAAGTCCAACTTCAGCTGTAAAGGAGGTAACACCTGAAGAGGCCTAGAGTGGTAACAAACCTTATGTGTATTATTTTAGAGTATTTGGATGCATTGCTCATGTCCATATTCCAGACAAACGAAGATCACAGTTGGATGATAAAAATGAGAAATGTATCCTATTAGGTGTAAGTGAGGAGGCCAAAGCATATAGGCTATACAATTCGGTTTCAAAGAAAGTGATAATTAGTAGCGATGTGGTATTTGTCGAAAATGAGAAATGGGAGTGGGAAAAAAACAATGAAGAGATAAAAGTTGATGTATTAGAGTGGGGTGATGAGGAAGAAATCAGGACTCAAGAATCTGAAGAAGGTATGAATGTTGAGATTGAAGAAGTAGACGGTGTGAATGCTGAGATTAAAGAAGTAGACAGAGGAGGTTTTAATTCTCCATCTGGAGACTTAAATGCAAATATAGAAGGTTCTTTAAATCTATTTCAAGGGAGGAATAGAAGATAGCCTTCTTGGATGCAAGATTATGTGTCAAATGAAGGTTTATTAGAAGAAGATGAGATTGAAACTTTGGTGATGTTCACTACTTCAGAAGACATGCATGCTTCGAAGATGCCGTCAAGAGTTTGAAGTGGAGAGAAGCAATGAAATTATAGATCAAAGCTATTGAAGAGAATGAGACCTGGGAGTTAACAACATTACTAGAAGGAGCAAAGAAAATAAGAGTGAAATAGGTGTATAAGACCAAGCTTAATGAGAAGGGTGAGGTTGACAAGTTTAAGGCTCGTCTCGTGGCAAAGGGTTACTCACAACAGCATGGTATTAATTACAATGAGGTGTTTTCTCCGGTGGCCAGATGGGATATTATCAAAGTGGTTCTTGCTCTTGCAGCACAAAAGGGCTGGTATGTGTATCAATTTGACGTAAAAAATGTGTTCTTGCATGGAGAATTAAATGAAGATGTATTTGTTGATCAACCACAAGGATTCACAAAAAGAGGAGAAGAACATAAGGTTTATAAACTTAGAAAAGCTTTGTATGGACTCAAGCAAGCTCCCTAAGCTTGGTATAGCAAAATTGAAGGGTGCTTCATTAAAGAGGGTTTTGAGAAATGCTACTGTGAACACACATTGTTTGTGAAAACTGAAGATGGAGGTAAGATTCTCATTGTAAGCCTTTACATAGATGATTTGATTTTTACTGGAAACAATGAGGATATGTTTGAGAGATTTAAGGAGTCGATGAAGAAGGAATTTGCCATGTCTGATCTTGGTAAAATGAAGTATTTCCTTGGTGTAGAAGTCATAAAGGATCATCATGGAATATTTATCAATCCAAAAAAATTATGCTCATAAAGTGTTAGAGAGATTTGGGATGCTGAATAACAACTTAGTGAAGAATCCAATCATTCCAAGTTCCAGATTGTCAAAGAATGAGGGAGGAGCTGCTGTAGATACAACAATGTTCAAGCAAATGATAGGCAGCCTTATGTATCTAACTGCTACCAAGCTAGAATTGATGTACCCTATTTGCTTAATTAGTAGATATATGGAAAGGCTTACTAAAATACATTTGCAAGCTGTGAAGAAAATTCTAAGATATTTGAAGGGAACGACTTGAGCTGGGGATTGCTTATAAAAGAGGTGGAGAAGAAGAATTGGTGGGGTTTGCTGACAGTGATTATGCAAGAGACATTGATGATAGGAAAATCACTTCTGGATACACCTTCATGCTTGGAACTAGAACAGTTTCTTGGTCTTCAAAGAAGCAACCAGTTGTGACCCTGTTCACTACAAAGGTTGAATTCATTGCAGCAGCATACTATGCATGCCAGGGAGTTTGGTTGAGATGAGTTCTTGAAAAGTTGGGACATATTCAAAGTAAATGCACAACCATTTTCTGTGATAACAGTTTGCCCATAAAATTGTCAAAATATCCAGTCATGCATGGGAGGAGCAAACATATAAATGTAAAGTTTCATTGTTTACATGACTTGACAAAAGAGAGAACTGTGGAACTGGTGCACTACAATACACAAGAATAAATTTCTAATATAATGACAAAGCCTTTCAAATTGGAAGCGTTCTTAAAGCTACATGACATGCTTGGTATGTGTTTGAAGTCAGTAAACTGATTGCAGTTCTGCAATTCAATTTAAAGGAGGATATGTTGAAGCATGCATTAAGTTTTAATGTTTTTCAGTTAATAATCCACTCATTGTTGAGATAAGTTGTTAATGTAGAATATTATTTGAATTGGTCTAGATTTCTCACCATAATTTTAGAAAGTAATAACATGAAGTTTGTTTTTTCTATTTTCCTCTGTAAAGGCTTATATATATATAGCCATTAGTGACTGAATAAATTGTGCTCCATCCTTTAAATATTGTGAGTTATCCATTTATCAGAAGCAGGAGAGTTAACAACGACTCTATAAATATCGAGTTGATTCTAAACTTGATTTACATTAGGCTATATAAAATAATTTTTTAAAATCAAAATAAATTATTTATTTTTTTCAAAATCATAGCTTAAATTGACCTATAAAATAACTTGCCAAACTAACTATCCATTCTTGATAATCTATTATAATCAAATAATTTATCACTTCTTATTAAAACATATAATTATCCATTTAAATGTATAAACTTTTTAGTTTTCAACTAGAAACTTTCTCGATAATAATAAAAAAGGAAGAAAAAACTTAATATAGTAGCGTATTACGAGAGATCAAACTACTATAGGGAAAAAAAAACGTTGACTCTTCTTCCAAGTGCATTGAAGGCACAACAACAAGTTGTATCTTGATACGAATAAGCATGATATATATATATTTCGAACACGAATATATAAGCAACTACACATTATAAATTTGGAAAAGTATTTGATTATGTTTATTTTTGTATTTTAAAAATATTTTAGAAAAAAATTGAAATTTTTTTATTTTTTTTACTACAAATTAATATTTTTCTAGTATTTTTAAATTATTTTGATTTACGTTAGGCTATATAAAATAATTCTTTAAAATCAAAATAAATTATTTGATTTTTTTCAAAATCATAGCTTAAATTGACCTATAAAATAACTTGCTGAACTAACTATCCATTCTTGATATTCTATTATAATCAAATAATTTATCACTGCTTATTAAAACATATAATTATCCATTTAAATGTATAAACTTTTTAGTTTTCAACTAAAATCTTTCTCGATAATAATAAAAAAGGAAGAAAAAACTTAATATGGTAGCGTATTACGAGAGATCAAACTACTATGGGAAAAAAAACGTTGACTCTTCTTCCAAGTGCATTGAAGGCACGACAACAAGCTATATCTTGATACGGATAAGCATGATATATATATTTCGAACACGAATATATAAGCAACTGCACATTATAAATTTGGAAAAGTATTTGATTATGTTTTTTTTTGTATTTTTAAAATATTTTAGAAAAAAATTGAAAATTTTTTATTTTTTTTACTTCAAATTAATATTTTTCTAGTATTTTTAAATTATTTTAATTTACTGATATTAAAAATAATTTATTTTTTAAAACATATTATTTTAATATATTTTAAAATAAAAACTATTTAAAAAAAAATCATAACCCACACTCATAATCATAATCTAATCCATGTCATATTTATGAGCTGCAGCTACCCAACAGCCATCTGTGGTGTCGTGTCTCCCCTGTGGTAGGTAACCAGACATTAGAAGGGTGTCCTTGAATCGCTGGGGGGAAAATCCGTTGTCCCGCCAGCAAATAGTAAAGGCACTGTCCCTTTGTAAAGGTAAGAATATTGAAATATGGCAATCAAATATGATTATTTAATGCGTTCCTCTGTTCATGGTCCAACTTTGCGACTCTTTTTTTTTTTTTTTTCTTTTTAGTTTATCAACATCTTCTATTCCTATTTTCCTTTTGACCAGGCAGTTGACCAAATACGGTATACGTACATGGATGTAGAAGGGGCATTTTTTTTCCAATGTTTTTAAAATTTGTTTTGATGGTTTGATGTTAGAAATAAAAAAAAAATCAGATAAAAACTTATTTTAGTGCATTTTTAATAATAAAAAAATTTTAAAAAAAATTCATGCATTGCAATCATAAACACCTCATCATTAAAAAACAAAGCATTTAAAAAACAATTAATTCAAATTCTACCTCTTTGAATCCCATACACATTAAAAGATGTTTGGTATTACCATAGTTTTTAATTTTTTACAATTCTATACAAAAGAATATTTGGTTAATTAAATAGTTTTTATTTTTTATAGAGGACCTCACACATGATTACATCTCAAACATTAAATAGAAGCTATATTAACATGTTTTTTTATTTATAAAGATTTATTTATTTTGCATGCAAGAATCAACCCCGTAATAATTTTAACCAACTACATATATTTAATTTTTTTTTTTAAATCATAATAAAAAATATTTTTTTAAAAATACTGCAACAGTAAAAATTACACACTGAAAAAACAGAAAGGTTGGGGATGTTTTGTATAGGAATGTAATCTTTGTGAGATTGGGATTACGATTAATCCTCTAGACTAATGTTTATTTTTCTAAATATCTTGACTATAATAATAATAATAATAATAATAATAATAATAATAATAATAATAATAATAATAATTTGTTTATGAACGTAGACATGACTGAATTAAGTAGAATTTATGTGATTTCTTTTTTGTTTACTGAAATATTTTTATATCCATGCATTTGAAATACAGATCACCATGAACAGAGAAAAATCTAATTAATTTTGCCTCGCGTAAAGTTTTTGAATCCACGAAGCTATTTTTACTGCCTACTTTTTCTTTTTCTTTTTCTTTTTCTTTTTCCTTCGAGATTTTTATTTTCTTCCAATCATTCATGTACATAAAGAACTGCAATTGTAAAAGCAATCTACAGTGATGATTGTCACTCACAGGTTGTGAGTTGATGTCAACTGTAAAACACAATTAGGAGAATAATTCAGTCTCCCACGAAAGCTCGTCATCTTTTACCATGTGCTGGACGAAGCTTGAATTTTCAACTTCAAGTGTCAATGTGAATAAATCTCTCTCTTCTCCTTTTCTTTTTCCTGATCTCTGTGGGATCCATCATATATCCTCCTGTCCTTCCTCTCGCATTATTTATTTCTTCTCAATTCTGATTGTTAACCTAGAAATCCTGAAAAGCTTAGAGGAGTTTGTGCAAGCTGCACGGCCAGCTGCCACATGACATTTTTTTCTTTCTGCAGGCAGAAATTCCACAGTTTCTAATACAGGCACTGGTGTAATGGCGATTTGCCTGCTGCAGAATTTGACAGAAGGGCCTCTAGGTCTAGATGGAGGGAGCGGACCACAGAGCAAGGCACTCCCATGCCTTTTTCCTTTTTAGAACACAGTCTTCCTAAGATTTATTCCACCAACAATCACAGTGATCATTAAAACACTAGCAGGACTCCATTGCAAAGAACACGATCTATAGCTCGAGAACTGAGAAGTTATTTTTGTTGAACTGCATGGATTAAGTTATGATGATTTGCTCTACAAAACTACAGTAGCTTGGCGAGGGCATAACATAAATCAACAAAACCAACCCACAAACCACCTTAGCAGGAGAGGCCAAGTGGCGTGGTTCAATCGGAGGACAATGGGATGCCGGTTACGGGAGGTGTTGATCTGGGTTGTTAACGCCTGATTGTCTCATGCTTTGGCTCTTTCCATTCACTCCCATCGCTAGGGTTAGACCTTTTCTTCTTTTTTTTTCCCAAAAGCTGTTAGGGCTTTCACTCCTACCATCAATGTAGCTTGTGAGTGGGCCCTTTTCTGGACATTTGAGAGCCATTTGGGGCCCATTTCTGCCCCGACCCCAGTTTCACATGTACACACATTGTTTCATATATATATGCATACACATTTTACTTCATTTGTGTTCTGTTCCTGTGCTGCAGGAAATTTGGTGAGGGGGCTGGGTCCCTTTTTCAACCTTTTGCATACAGCCTGGATATGGGACCCCTCTTGACCAATTTATTTTTATGGGAAATAGCAGCCACAAATTGTGAGAGAGGTGACGGTGATGTTAGGGAAGGGGTCAAGGGAGAAGATGATCAAAATATCATAAAAACCAAAGGTGATTTACTAGAGAAATAAGCCAAAATATATATATATATATTAGGGTTGAGAAAAGAGAAAATGTCGATGTACAGAAGACCCAAGAAAAGATGCGCGGGAGAGAGCACCTGACGCAGGGTGACTGGGGCATCCGTTTGATTAATTAGAAGCAAACAATTTTAAGAAACCAACAACAGAAGTTGCAGAAATGTAGAGAAAATAGCAGGATCAAATTCCATATGTTTGGATTTTCTTATTTAAAAATCAAATTGTTCAACCAACTTGGATGGAATTGTTATGAATCTTAAACCTCAAAACACAAACCCCTCCCTCACGCTTTGAATACTTACAAAACATGCTTTCAATTTATGATGGTCACAAGAAGATGTTAGGAAATGTTGAAATGGGCCATCTTGAACGTGTAATCAGGTCTCCGTGTGGAAGTACACTCGGCACTCGAGAGCTATGTATGTATGTATGTATGGAACTGGAACAGTGTCATGACAAATAAAATAGACAAAAACATGCTGCTAGTAGAAATTAATAGGATGCTATATAGAGGAGGCTAAAGACAATGTCCATCGGTTTCGCAGTTTACACTGCCATGCGATGATGAACACTGGGCCTGGGATCAAAATGTATCTAGAACACAGACCAATCAGTCTATCAGCTGCAAGAACCAATGGTATGAATATACATAGCCACACACACCAAAATACACGCCTCGCTTGTAAGAATAAGAAGTGAGAGAGAGATCGTTTTTAATTCTACAAGATGGCTCTTCAATACCAGGAATGGACGTAGTTTTTGAAATGGCTAGTTGAAATAGCCAGAAACATGGTAGAGATTCTGTAATACCTTGAATGAAGGGGAAGTTAATAAGTTGTCGAAAACAGGTTGCATCGTGTGCTCAAGGAATTCTGTCCATCCTCTCCCATGGAGTAGCTAGAGACAGGCGTATGAACGAACGTAGCTGCTCAACATGCTTCGTTCTGCCTGGTATGGTGGAGATGTTCTACAACAGTTGAATCAAAAACAAATAAATTAAATGTTCGTGTCCCTGCTGTATAGCAGCAGTGAAAAACCAGCCGAAACATCTCCTGTTAATTATACACATACAAGTAAAAACGATTTTATTCTGAGAATCGAGATCAAGCGACACTCCAAAATTGTCCTGAAAGCTACCTCGCAATTGATTGCAAGGTGACAAAAGGGAACAAACCTTTTATCCGATGGACACCAGTAGAACAGCCCATACATACACACCTACGAAGTGCATGGACCCTAGCCTTTTGGTTCTCCTGTTCCCGAACAACCTCCTAGATGATGATTTGACAGGTTAGTCTCCCCCACCCCATCATATCTATCATATCTTTGCCCTCAATCGCTACAACTCTTGTCTTCATTACACCTGGTCGTCTCTGATTCATTTCTCCTCTCTGTCTCCCACGACACCGCCGCCCGCTTCTTTTCCCTCCAGTTTCAAAATCTCCCCTCCCTTGCGTGGCAGCTATCCGTCATGCCCACCTCATCGCCTCCCCGATGCTCCGAGCCTGATCCAAATTCACCACCAAGCCCCCTCCTTCGCCGGCCAAAGTTACGACACATCCCCGATGCGAGTTAGTTTTCACTTCGACATAACTCATTTCCTGTCCATCAGATTTCTGTAATAGGTTATCTAGAATTACTGATCTCCTGTGTATCCAATGGATTCTTAGATAAATTACCCGTCTCCAGATTAATATGCTTGCCAAAAATCCCCATTACAAATTAGATCCAAACCCAAAAAAAATCTGGGTGAGCTTCCTCCAATGTTACATTGCCAGTTCTCGAAGCTTTTTTTTTTTTTTTTGGTTATAACAGAGGCAGTGTAGAAAAATGGATAATCCCTTCCATTTTCTAATGCACAGTACAGGAGAGTTGAATTGTTTATGCGACACGCTGTGTTTTTTGAGAAATTAATTTTTTTAATTTTAAATTAATTAAAAATAAATTTAATATATTAATTTCATAAATAAATTTTCTAAAAATACTATTTTAACACACATTTGATTTGTGTCAAAAACTTGTCCCACCAAATCCTTTTAAGAGTTTATTTGAAAATATAATTCCGTTAGTTTTTAAAATATTTTTATTTAAAAATATATTAAATAATAATTTTTATTTTTTAAAAATTAATTTTAATATTATTACATTAATATAATTTTAAACAAATATTTTTTTAATTTTTTAGAAACAGAATTCAAAAGAAGCCCATCATATTCTAACAGAGAAACAACTAGATAATCAAGGATTTTCACAAGGGTAGTTTTGTCAAGAGAAAAGAGAGGGAAAGGCTGATCATTAGATTTCCGGTGTGACCCCATTAGTTTTCATGCACAGATGATTTACGAGAATAATTGAAACATCATTAGACCTCACATGAACAACCAGTTTACATTTTGACCAAAAAGCCCAGCCAATAACAAAATTATGACCCATGAAAAAATATCACTTTATAGTAAATAAAAATCATATGAAGATTAATCAATTCAATAAAGTAATATAACAAAATCCCTCTTCCCTTCATTTTTATCCAATCCCGTCCGTTCATTTTATAATCAACGCATAAAAACAAGCCAAAAAAAGTAGGCCTTTACTTTTCTCCCTCTAATGAAGGTAATAGAAGCAGGAGAGAGTATCTAAGGCGCTGGGTAATGGTCTTATCTACGGTTCCTGTACATCCGGTGCAGTAGATCTTAGCCTCTTAATAATCGGTTCAGTTTCAGGGGCTTGGCTGCTGGCCGAGATGGGATTCTCGGAACGCGTGCTACAGCTCCCACAAGCAGCGGCAGCGTCGAGCACGCCAGCTGGGCTAGCCGGATCAACTAGGGCATCATCCGATAAATCCTTAAGCCGAGCCGTCGGACACGTGTCGATCAGGTATTCCTCTATTAGTTGGTGACAGCTTCTCACCATTTCCTTCAAAAAGATCACATTTTAGTTTTTATTACACAGATTTCAATATCTCTCAGTTAATTCTCGTAAAGGTGGTGAGTATTCGCACAAATAAAGAAAGAAATAAATATATATATTTCCAGAAAAGACCCTACTGACAACAAAAATTATCAATTACGCCCCAAAGATTATAAATATTTACCCTGTTTACTCTCTCATGAAAGAACTGCCCAACACCAGCCTTCAATGGTATAGTATCAAAATTCTTTCCCGCAGCGGATGTCACCGCAGCAGCTGCCACCGTCGACGGTGAAAAACCCAAGAAATCAATCACTGAAAAAATCCCAAAAAGATTTCAAAATGTTTCATAAAAATTGTCAAACGTCAATCAGATTTTGGGTGAGATTTGAATTACCGCGGGTGGTGTTGAGAATGAGATCCGATGAGTTTTTCAAGACCCGATTGAAATTCCCGGGTTTTGTAGAGGAACAAGAAGGGAGCTTTGAAATGAAGTAATCAAGATAATCGAATGGAGTGATTGATCGTAATCTCCAATTGAGATTGGCCATGACCCGAAGCTCCATTTTTTGAATGTTTTTGGGCTCAAATATGAATCCAGGTTCAAGTATTTGAAGGTCTAATAACAATGGCACGTCAGGTTCTTCCATTTTCGCTGCTAAAGACAAGCATGCCACTGATAGTAGCTGAAACGGCCACCCATTTTCCTGTTTCAATTAAGAAAACCCGAGCTTTCGATCAATAATATAATAAAAATCACTCTTTTGTGTAAAATGTGAATTCACTTTCCCGCTAAATCTGATATTTTAAAGGGAAAGTTGAAGAATGGGATATTTTGAAGATAAATATGGAATGTTCCTGGAAAATCCGAGATTTTCTCGGGCGAGAATGGAGTTTAGCAGGAAAAGGGAAAAAAAGAAGGGAGGGTGATTTATTATTTATTTACCGGAAGAGAATAAGAGGAAAGAAAACGGTCGAAGTAATTGACGGAGAGTAACGCCGTTAATGGCCTGAACTCGTAGTGTGCATACACCTGCATTGCCAAAGCAATAGATATCACCACCACATCAATACATACACACGTGTAGACACCTACGTATCTATACACCTGCAGGTACCTTGAGGATCCAGTTGATGGAATCTTGGCGAGCCGTGATGTCAATGGAGCGGTGACGGCAACGATGGAGATAATCCGACAAGGGCATGAAGTGAGACTCAGAGTCAATCAGTTTGGTGATGGTATGCTCATCGGATGGTGGAGAAAGGATGATGGATGGTGGTGGTGGTGGGAATTGAGGGTGGCTAGAGATCCACGTGTCGGCATCCTCCCCACAGTACAGGCTGTTAAGTGCAGAGGCAGAGTGGTCCGGTAAGTGAGAGTGAGAGTGAGACATAGTGAGGGTGGCTGTGGGTGGTTAATGGCAGGACAACGGCATTGGTAGCGGCGGAAAGAGGGAGGAAGAGAGTGTTGGTGGTGTTTGGTGGTGGCTGTCTGGTTTTGGACATGGCTTGGTTATGGGTCTTCTGGGGATAACATGTTTCGGGTGGATGCTGTTGTTGTGTGCGTCTCTCTCTCTTCCTCTCTTGATGGGTTTTCTTTTTTTGTTTGTGTCTGGCTCCGCAGAGCTTTGAATAATGGAGGAGAGAGTGTGCGTGTGTCGAGGGATGAGAAAATGGAGAGGGGCGTGCCGTGTATTGATCTTTTCACGTGGGTTTATGAATGGTGATTTTGTTTTGACCAAAATTAAATGGAGAGCTTTTTGCAACTTATGGTTTACTTTCCCTTTTCTCTTTTGTTAATCTCGCAATTATTGTAAAGTTTCCACCCATTAAAACTGCTTTCCACCTTCAAAATTATCATATTTATATTTTTTATATGTTTTTTTTATAGATGATGCAAAGAATAAATGAAAATCTTAATAGAATATTTTAATAAATTTACTTTCCCTTCATTTGTGTGTTGAACCTACCTCCATTGTCTGTTACGGGCAACATGGCATTTCTATTTAATTGGTAGCATGAAGTAAATAGAAACTATACTATCATGTGCATAAATGCATGTAAAGAGACAAAAAGGAAGAAACCAAGGGTGCGCTTAATCTAGGCGCAGTGCGAGTAGATCCCTTTGGAGATTTTACTCTACACATTAATTGTTGTACATGTTAAATGTTTTGTGCTAAAATTAATCCTAGGTTACCAATGAAATGTTCATTTAATGGTGTAAATATAATTCGATTTTTAAGAAATACACTTATTAAAAAGAACAATCAGGAATCTTGAACATGATTAATTTTATTTTTTAAAAAAGATATGAAAATAACTGTGTAAGGAAAAAAAATTAAAACAAGGGTTAGCCTCCTCAAAAAAAAAAAAAAATTTATGTCAGTTTTGTATTTGGTTATGTTTTAAAAATATATTTAGCTTTTAAAATATTAAATTTATGTTTTTTTTATTATTGAATGCTGCCTTGCCCAACACAAAATTAAGCGGCAAGCCCTGTACAACTTGTCCAACAAAGATGTAGAAATCTTTCCGATAACAAATAAGATATCAAAGTTTTTCAGACCTAACAAGAAAGATCGAATTTTACTAACATAGTAACATGTCACCGCTGTTGATCAAATATCAATACACAGGGAGTTGTTGACTTTTTGTCCTAGCTGTAAAGCCCCTATAGGCTGAAGACATATTGAGTGACCCCGCTCACAGTCAAGCCCATGTGTTCCGTACAGTTTGTATATCTGAACTAGGGTTGGTGTATCGTGTATTTGGCTGTCAAATACCATCGTATCGAAGCACAGGCTCACCACATTATTGACCTTCGAGATTTGCAACTGTAACAATTTGGTTTCATTCTCTCCAAACCACCTTTTCCTTTTCTTTTCTTGTCTTCTTCCATGGAGCGGGGCGGACGGATAATGCAAGGTGCTTCTCCTTGCAGAGCCTGATGACATTTCTTAGATTTTGAATTCTTTTATGTTCTTAAATCATGCTAACAATGTAAAAAAAAAAAAAAAATCTGGGAAGGAAGCTGATTTTACTGAGGAATTTGCATTTCTTTTGTCGATGTAGCAGATATTACTCCAAATGACTTGACAGCTTCTCTTCTCTTCTCCTTTGTTACCTAACTGGCGCGCTAAACAAATAACCTTTTTTGCCAACTTATTAATCAGCGTTTGCTTGCTATTTATGGTTTTGTGCCTTAATGAATCGAGGACAGGGCTCACCGTGTGATGTGATATGATATGACCTTGAATTTTTTTTTTCTTTTTAGGTTTTTGCCCGTGACATTATTTTGATTTAAAGTTTAAACCACGCTCATCTGCTTCTCGCTCGAGTCTCTGCGGGCTTCAGCAACATATAACACATAACACAGTTAGAATTTATGTTCAGCTTCTTCTCTTTTCTTTTTTTAAATGTATTTTTAAGTTAAAAATACTTTTAAAAACAAACTTTACCTGTACAAAAGTACTCATGTTTACACGATGGGTCCCTGTGCATCCACAGTGAACTGAAAGGTATACAAAAGGTCGACAAAACCCCATCAGCAGTTCATTTGTGAAAAAAGTACTCTGAGGTTGCAATCATACGGAATGGGAATGCAATTCTTTATGGGTTGTCGCAAATATAATTGAACCCTCGACTGCTAAACATCCAGGATCACATGCCAACACTCTGAACCTTCCATGAATCGAGGCATTCTGACAATCAAACTGCAAGGCAAGGAATGATGAATGAGAAGGAAAGACAGCTAGAAGGAATCAGAAATTCCAGTTCAACATGATGGAGAATGGACCAAACTGATTTCAACACAAAATTTTCAATCCCCGAATTCAACCATGCTTTCTTGCCGAAGTGACACTTAAAAAGGCCTTAGACTTGGGAGTTCTACACTCCTGTTCCAATACTTCATGTTACTCCTGTTCAACGGGAATTGGGTCCAGCAGATGACCAGGGAAAAAGGGCTTCGAGATTTTAGTCACTATTCATTCCCTGACTCGTTTCTGAAAATCGTGAAAAGTCCTCCCGAGAGGATGATGGGATATGGAAGATAAACTTTTTGTCACGTTTGAACGTTAAAGGTGTGGCAATGGCCAAGCCACATAGCTTTGCCAAAATGTACTCCACAGTACACACACAAAAAAAAAAGGGGGACTAAATTCTATTTCATACACCTTCAAAAGTGATTTTTGAGAAATTAGAACACCAGCTCTCACACAAAGCTACATAAAAACCTGCTGTAAAAGAATTTAGCTATGGTGAATTGCATTCTAACATCTGTAGGAAAAACGGATGTTAGGTTCATCCAAATAAAATAAAAAGAAAAGAAATCCTTGGCAATCAAAAAGGCCAATTCACAAAGCACGACAGATTCTTATTCTCATAAAAGAAGCGAGATAAAAAGGTTCATCACAAGCTAAAATTAAAAATATGACATGCATTATTTCGAGAATGCGTAATAAAGCTACCATCAATTTCTTATAAAGGCACATGAATTAGGTTCACTTTGTTACTTGTTTATCGTGAATAAAATTCTATCTGCAGTAAATTTTTCAAAGATCATTACTGTTTGCATTTAATATTTATAAATAATATTGCGATCACATGTTTAGACTACCAAGTTGGTGTGTCTGGCTTAACTATACCTATACAATGTAATTCTCCTTTTGATAAATAACATTGTTGCCCTAACAATGAAATACTAGGAGTGCAACAAATTCAGAATTTTTTTTATTTTCACTTCTTTTCAGCTTTTCTTTGATGGCAAGGAAGAGCTCCAAAATTAGAATGAAGGGAAAAACCTGTTAAGGTTCCAAGGTAGTGTATAGAACTCCTCACTCCTGGTGTCTTGACTAAAATATCTGAACCTCTCCCACCAGTACCTGCCACTGTCTCGGCGGGTTGTGATGTGCGCCAAACTGTGAGTGCAGTCCAAGAAACGAGCAACTAAAATTGCCACTGTTGCTGGAGAGGAGAAGATCACTTGCATTATGTCGTTGAACTGAAGAAATCATAACTTCATCAAAATACAAATCTCTTAATAAACTTATTGAACAACGATTATGCTATAAGATCAGATGCAATTCAAATGAAGAAATCAGAACTTCATCAAAATACAAATCTCTTAATAAATTTATTGAACAACGATTATGCTATAAGATCAGATGCAATTCAAACATACGTAACCAGGTGGCACCGGTGTGGACAGGGCCACGACCAGAAACCAAAAGGTAGTCCTTGAAGTACTGTGGCACAGGAAGGCCCAAGAAGAGAGAAAACCCTAGGATGAACTTCGTTCTGAAGCTATTGAGTTGCAGAACTGGAGAAATACCAGACCAGCAGAAGCTGCTTCTCCCACAAAAATATCAGGAGTCAAAAGTCGATTAAAATGGTTTCCTTGAAGGGAAGTTGACAGTAGAACAATGGAGCATAACTAAGAGCTATTACAAAACAAATTGATCCCTATTGATCTTTATATACCACGTTCAAAAACAAGTATAGAATACATAGATTTATGTTTGATCTTTATTTTCCATGTGAAAGTTCTTACTAAGTCAACCCTTCCTCTTTGCACTACAAAGATACCACCCTATTTTGGCTCCAACCAGTGAGTTATTATGTGATCTTGAAAAAAAGTGACAGCATGTATCAATCTTCCTAACCAACAGACAGAAAGATGAAAAATCTCATAGAAACTAAATTCATTTTCTCCTGTCGCTCACTATTTCATTTACCACAGCAATTCCTATATGTTCAGTTTATGAAGTTGAGTCTTGAATTAGGAATGCCATATGGTTTCTAGTAGAAACTTTCTACAAAAACAACTACAGTATAGAGGTATACACTGACTAGTAAGAACAGAGGGCCTAACTACCTATTGTGGTGACTATGGACTTTTCTCTAGCATCTTATTGTAATCAGCTGGCAGTAACATGTGTTAGTAACGTTAATTCACATACAAAACTTTAACTGAGTTATGTGACTTCCAGTGGTCTTTAGTGTTTTAATCTTCATCGATAACATTTCTATTGTAGAATCAGGCAAACTGTCCCACTGAACATCATTTTACTCTTGGTAAAATTGATTGATAATTTAGATCCAGCCATAAAAAACATAGAAAAGTAATACATACCCGCATAGGCAAAGATGACACAGTAAAGAGCTGCCACAATTGGCAATGGTATAGGAAGCAAGAACAGCCCCGAATTTCCTGTTAAAGATAAGTTGCAACAGTGCAAGAACAATTACTGAGTGAACAATGCAATGATGGTGCCAGATTTCTATCCGCAAAATTGATAAAGACTTCAAGTTGAAATGATAGGAAAAAGATAAGGAACCTTTTTAAAAGGAAAGTGGTCAATAATCATGACAGGACAAAAAGAGAATCTAAAACATTGATTGCCATGAGAAATGAAATTCAATTCATTCATTAAAAAGATAATAAATAAAAAGAAAATAAAAGATTGCAATGTGGAATACTGCACTTAACACAGAAAAGAAAAGCATGAAGCCTGCTGATATTTGAACAACTCTCCAACTTCCAACTCGTGTTAATCCCAAAAGACCTGCATTTTCACTGTAAGCATAACAGAGCAAAATTAGATTACTGAATTGGTAGGAGAGAATATTAGCATTAGGACATCCATAAATTCATCACACCCAACAACAACGATATTTTACATCTATGCATAAATAGAGCATCTTAAACAAGCAACATAATAGTTTGCAAATCAACATATGGATTGTAAAATCAAGATCCTTAGCTCTAATTTATCCAACCAATGTCAGCTTTCCTTAAATGTTTTTCTCTGATAGTACCAAACAACAAATTTTACAACAGCAACCATGGAATTCTACCATATGGGTTGTATACCTGAAAGTAGGTTAAGCATTTTGCTTATAGATTATGAATGTGGTAAACTATAGTCCAATGAGGGTCAGATTATCATCACATTCTCATTGAACAATCCACCCTTCAACAAAAGCAAAAAACAAAACAACTTCAAAAAGTTTATTTTTTTTTACACTGAAGCAGTGGATCCATTTACGGGGTATTAGTTAAGTTAGAAAACAGTTTTGTGTCCAGAAACAACAGATAGAACGTAAGAGGTCTGAAAAAATATATAACAAGACACCAATTGGTTATGTCCTACCAGCCATCCAATACCACGGCTGAGTACAGAAGGAGGCAGAGGAGTGGCACTCCCATATCTTGATACCGCAATAATTGTACCAGTAGACTGCAGAAAAGTAAAATAACATTAACAGCATTGATTAAATAAGTGGAGTGCTTGTTAGGGAACTTTCAACAAAAAGAATTATAAAAGAACAGGAGATGAGGACTCAGAATTCAAGCAATTCATGATAGGGTTCAACTATTCATCCACATATAAATTCTCGCAAAAGAAATTTTATTAATCCATCTTCTATCTGACAATATTCATACACCAAGCATTAAAGTTATTTAAAGAACAAGCACCCACAGATATGATTTGGAACTGGCGAAATCCTCACTATCAGTGAACTTAAATGAGGAAAACCATTGTATTTGGCATCTATAAAAGGAGTTCAGTAGGGAATTATCTTGATAAATCGTACCTCAACTATAGCAACCAAAAAGCAGCCATCATCACAAAAACATTGCCAGCATCAAAAGTGGGACGTCCCCATTGAAAATGGAACCTTTATCCTGAATATTAATAATTCATCCTGTGAATTTATATGTTACATAAAAAAGGAATTAAATGATTCAAGGTTTCTATGGTAGATCAAAGCTCACCAAGGAGCAGCACTAATGAGCCCAGCACGATCAACACGACAGCTAAGTTGTGTGTCTGGATGCTTATTATTATATGCACCAGCCACAGCCAAAACTGCTGGCATATGCCCATACAACTGCAACGGCAAACCGACTGCATATGGTGCTCCTTGATTTCATCATGTGAGGAACAAACTGCAATATTGTTTATTGTGTAAGAAAAGAAAAAAGAAACTCAACGATATTAGGTAAAATTATTCGAAAACTTGAAAAACCAAAAGCAGAAAAGAATAATAATAAAGAAAAGGTAACTCTCTCTAACTTGTATCCAGTTAGAGCACATAATTGCGTGGAAAAAAAGTCCTTGCATTCTCAAATTTAATATACAAGTTCAGGATATCCAAGGTACACCATCTAAAGAAGAGCAAATAGTGAGGACACAAGGCCATAGCCTAGGAACCAGAAACCAACCCGGTTCCTTTATTTACCTACTAAAACACTTGGCTACTGAATTATTTTTCTAGTCCACCCTCAATTTCTGTTAATAAGCCAATTGTAGTAGATGAAGAAACCAAATTTATTGAAAGAGACGATGCCTCTTGCTAATGATCTCTTCTGCCAACTATGAATATGAACATAAATATCAATTAAGATCCTAGAGAGGCTCTGATCTTACAAATATGTTTTCAACAGTGAGATCTTTTACTCAACGATACAAGAAAATAATTGAGGATGTTGATCACCTGAGATATGAAGACCACGATAAGGAGTGCCGGGATTCCAATTACAACACATTTTGCCAGCTACAAGCATCAACAAAGAGAAGCATATTAAACAAAACTCGACACCCAAATGGAAGAAAAAGCAGCACTAACACATGTAATATCATTGACAGCTGTTCCATCTATAACATCACTAGCTTAATAGATCAAGCCTACTAGACTGTGCAAAGCTTAAACAGCCATCTATTCAAACTAAATTATCTTGAGGCAACCAACTCAAGACATGAAACACCAGTTTTTCTATGGGCCTGCTATACCTCTCCAGTTGGCAATTGTAGGAACAGAGGCAAGAATGGTCAGAGAAGCTATTGGGAAATGCACAAAGGAAGAAAGACGTTTAAAACATGAATAAGGAAGTTGTTATCCAAAAAAGATCAGAGGTATGAACTCAGGGAAGAAAGACAAAAAAATCCTGCTTCCAATGAAGTTTTCCCTTAATTATTAAGAAATCACGCAAATATGACGACCAACAAGTTTTGCTTCTCTCAGCAAACATATGGGCTTTGCATATTATTTTGAAGCACATGCATCTCCAATGGAAGAGGTTTAGAGCTTGAGATTTTAATTATCACCGTATGCATTTCCCCAGCAAAACTAGTAGAATTGGGTGTTCGGCATTCTTACTCGTGGGAATTCATGTGTATAGAGCCCAAGTCCGGTAAGAATCACGAGAGGTATTGCAGCAACAGGGCTGAGAAATCTGCATCACGGAACATGAAGATCAAGCTTCCTTAAGCAAGTGAATGGTGCATTAAGTCATCCCAAATACACTTACATAATATCGCAGCCTCATACCTTGCAAAGAGTCTCCAGAATCCAAAGAAACCAATGCTCCTTGTACAGCTTTCATGGATAGCTCAAACCTTAAAAAAAAACAACCACAAATGTGATAGAAATATGATAGTCAATTCTAACTCCTTAACTTTCCTCGTGCACTTTCCAAAAATAACGGGTAATTTTAAGCGTTTCCTTGCATATTCTCCAAGAAACAAACACGGGCATAAAATTTGAGAATGGCATTTACAAAGTGAGGGAGGGAACTAAACTTAACCTGACGTGGAGTAAGAAATATGACATTAGTGCTGTTGTTAGTAGATAAAGAAATGGTTATTGTGGGGATGCTAAAAGCATAGGGTCCTCCAATGACCACAGGAAGCCGAGTGCCGAACCATGTCTGCAATAGAGTGTTTATACCCGCAACAAAGAGCAGCGTGTTAATCATCTCAGCCTTCTCCACCTACAAAAATAGAAATATCCAGCTAGAAGGAAATTATAGAAACACAAACTTGAAATCCAAATCAAAATCTGTTAATCACATATATGGTTTTTACATTGCCACGGCTAATCGAAAGAACGAATATGGAAGGAATGATCACAGTAGTGCCGAGCATCACTAGGTAATGCTGAAAACCTAGTAGTATTGCTTTAGCTGCATTCAATCGAACAAGTTTTTAGAAAAATTGATTTACTGCACTAAAATTTAGTATTGGCTATACCATAATCACAATCAAGTACAGAACTTTAAATCAATGTAAGTATTTAAATCTTAATTTTGTCAGGTGAGAGGGGGGGGGTTTCATCAATGGTGAAGTCAAGAGAATGTGGTAATCAAGAGCAAAAACAGGCATGAAAACGAAGAGTAGTCGAAGGAAGAAAAGGAAGGAGAAGACAATCAGAGTTTCCATAATGCAATGCATTCAAACTTAAAAACAAAGCAAAGGAGTAATTATTACGCCAAGAAGGAGAGCTGGAGACACAGGAATCAACGCCAGGGAGCTGGTCTTTGACAGGAAATGGGGCGAACACACCAACTTTAGCAGCGCCTCCAACTGCCATTGTTTCTCTCTCTGTTTTCCTTTATGTTAAATGGCAGAAACAAGCAACGGGAAGAGAATTGTAGGCAGTATTAGAGGAGTCAGTTAGGCAGTCATTGATCTGACTCAATGCATTAACTCTTTTTTTTTCCTTACATATATCCTTTCGTTTTAGTTTCTAGGATTTTTGCTTGTTGGAATTTGAGAGATTTTATTCTTGTATGAAAGGAAAGCTATAAACTGCAGCAGATTGACAGTGACTGGCATCTACTGTCTGCCTGTTAAGAAAATGACAGTTTTACCTCTTGTGGGACAGAAATGAATATACTGTTTTAAGGTTTGTTAATGGCGGATGGGTGGCCAAATTAAATCCAGGGTTTTTTAATCCGGTCCGGTAATTATCCGAGTTATCCAGATTAATCTTAATTTTTTTTATAAATTAAAATGTTATTATTTTAATTAAAAAAATAAATAGTCAATAAATTATAACTATATTTTTTTATTAGATCTTGTCAGGTAAACTAGATCAACCAGCTGAGTCAACTAGCTAGGTCACTCGGGCTTTTAACTTCCCTTTTTTTTTTTTAAACTCAGCCCGGTTTTTATCCCGGGTCCTAGATTAATTTGCTGGACCAGATTTTAAAACTATGATTAAACTTATGATAGGTTTTCTACTCTTGTTTTTGTTTTTTTCAAAACTTAAAATTTACTCTGGTTTAGAAATATTTGAAAATAATATTTTTTTTATTTTTAAGATTTAGTTTTGATATTAATATATTAAAATATATTAATCATTTTATAAAATAAATTTATTTTTTAATTTAAATTAATATTTTTAAATTATTTAGATATGTTGATATCAAAAATAATTTTAAAAAAAATAAAAAATATATATTATTTTAATATATTTTTAATTAAAAATATTTTGAAAAATAACTTAGAAATGTAAACATCCCTAGAGTTTTTTAAAAAAATTCATTATAAATTTGTTCCTGGATGAATACGATACAAAAGCTTGCCAATCTAATGACTTATTATAAGAAACTCTAAAATTATTGGGATTTTTACTAAACATGTACTGTAAACCAACAATTAAGTGTGGGTTACACAGTTGCTTTTCACGGCTTTTGATTGTTGCTTTGCTTTTCCTTTATGGTACTTATTATACATTGTATTATATTATATCATATACACACACTTTATATTAAAACTAGCTTTGATACCCGCGCGATGTCGCGGGTTATTTTTTTTGTATAAAAAATATTTTAAAAAATAAAAATTGAAAATTCTTGGGTTTTTCTGCAAAGTTATACTCAAGAATCTTGGGTTTGGCTGCAACGCCTGACCTAAAAATAATATGTATAATATTAATAATAAAATTAAACTTGCATGACCCAAGTTTAAGTGAGCCTGACTGTAACATCAGACCCAAGAATATTGGATGTGGGTCTTGCTATAAGGTCGTGTCATAAAAGTGTGATAATTAAATAGATTAATTAAAAAAACAAAGAAAAAAAATCAACAGAAAGGAAAAAACTAATGAATAAAAAGAAAAAGAAATTGAATTAATTTGGTTAACCCTTTAAACCAGGTTATCCTGTAAAACCTGAGATTTGTGTCATGAAAGTTTGATAACTAAATAGAAAAAAAAATGACGGGTTTACCTAGAATTAACCAGGTTAACCCATCAAACCAAGTTAACCCGTCAAGCCCAGGATACGTGTTATGAAAATCTGATAATTAAATAGAAAGAAAATTAATTTTAACAAACTAAACTAAATGAAAAAAAATAACTCGTCAAATCAGGTTAACCCATCAAACCCGAGATTCGTATCATGAAAATATGATAACTAAATAAAAAAAAATTAACATAAACAAAATAAATCAAACAAAAAAAATTCATAAAAAAAAATTAAAAAGAAAAAAACAGTCATATAATATAATACAATATAATAATAATTATAATGAAAAAACATGGGGAAAGCTAAAGCTAAAGCTAAATTCTCAACCAACTCAATATTAAAAAAATAAATTCAACAAAGATAATTTAAAACATAAACATATAGGGGAAACACTGCAGTTAAACAAAAATCATGCAAGGGAAACACTATAGTAATCCATGGTGTTTTTTTTTTTTCTTTTTGAAAAAAGCTACAAAGCTAAGTTCTCAACCAATTTAATATAGAAAAAAAACCGAGATTCATGTAATGAAAGTATGATAACTAAATTAAAATTTTTTTTTCACATTAACAAACTAAATTAAACAAAAACAATTCATTAAAAGAAAAAAGCAAAAAAAAAAAAACTCATGGGCAAAACGAAAAAAAAAAACAAAAAAAAGTCAAGTGTTTCACTATGTGCACAGTGATACATTATATGTAAAAAACAGAAGAAACAAAAGCGAGGAAAAAAAAAACAAATCTACTACAATGAAAAAAACATTTTAAAAAAAAACAAAAGCAAAAAAAAAAAAGGAAAAACTGCCACAGAAAAAAAAACCAAAAACGAAAAAAAAAACAGCTTTAGTTACAGTGCCACAGAAGAAAAAACGAAAAAAAAACTACAAAAAAAAATAAACTGCAAAAAAAAAAAAAAAAGCTTTAGCTATAGTGAAAAAACATGACCCGCGCGATGCCGCGGGTCAATTTTTTGTGCATAAAATTGACGGGTTAACATGTCAAGCTTGGAATACGTGTCATGAAAGTCTGATAATTAAATAGAAAGAAATTTAACATTAACAAACTAAACTAAATGAAAAAAATTGATTAAAAAGAAAAAAAACAAAAAAAATAAAATGTATAGTTAACCCGTCAAACTCGGAATCAATTAACAAACTAAATCAAACAAAAAAAATTAAAAGGAAAAAAAACTAAGAAAGAAGCAAAAAAAAACCCATAAAGGCATAAAAAACCAAAAAAATACAGAAAAAAATGAAAACGAAAAATAATATATATTATAATATAATTATAATTATAATTATAATTATAATTATTATATATAATAATAATAATTATTATTATATATAAGTACAATTAAAAGGCGTGGGGAAGCTACAGTGCTTTCCCCACGCCTTTTAGAGTTCTTTAATGCAAGGGAAAAACACATTGTATTTATTATGACCAAAGACTCATCAGTAAATGACATTATAAACATAAAGTATTTGTACTGTGAACAACACTATAATATATATAGGAGGCATTGTCTTTTTTATTTGTAAGTCAAAAAGGGTTGTTGGGTTGTTGTAGCAAGACCCAATAGTGTTGGGTCTTACCCCTATATGACTCAAGACTTTAATATTTTTTTTCATATAGTAAAGAGAAAATAAATAAATAAAATTTGTTTTTTTATTTGAGATTGGGTTGAATTTTCTTATTGAATCATGTTTGTTTTTGCCTTTAAAAAATGCTATTAAAAATTTTAAAAAAATTATTTTTTTCTTAACTTCAAATCAAGATTTTTATTTATATTTACTCTTGAATTTTTTTTTTGAAATAAAAGCTTTCAAAAAATTTATAATTCTAATATTGTCTATTAAAGTTGATGGAACTCTAAAAATTTGTTTTATTCACATAATATACTTTATATATTTGTATTATATAAAAGAATTTTTTAACAATAAAATACATTAAAAAACAATTCATAAATACCGTAACATAATCTTATTTTGGGCCAATGTTGCTGGGTCATTTTGTTAAACATGACCCCATGATGTTAGGCCCTGCTGCCCAACAACTCCTTCTACCAAGAATGATCCAATGATGCTGGGTTCAGATGAGTACCCAGTTATTGGGTCATTCTGTCAAGCATGACCCTATGATGCTAGGTCCTATTGTCCAGTAGTGTTGGGCCCATATGAATATCCAATTGTTGGGTCCTTCTGCCGAGACCCAAGTTTATTGGGTCTGGCTCTGTCGTCAAACCCAATGATGGCGGGTCTAGGTGCCCAGCAGCAATGGGCCCAGCTGTAGCAGGACCAATTAAAGTTGGGCTCTGCTTCCACCAGGACCCAACAGCGGTTGGTCCAACTACAAACAAAACCCACGACTATTGGGTATTGTTGACAACAAGACCTAGTAGCGGTGGGCTTAAAGCTGCGAGCAGGTCCCATTACAATTTGGCTTTGCTACCACCAAGACTCACTATTGCTGGGTATTGCTAACAGCAGGAACCGGTAGTGGTGGACCTAGAGTTGCAAGCAGAACCCACCATCAGAACCCAGTAACATTGGCTGGGTCTGTTTCATTCGAAATTCAGGATTGCAATTGGGCTGGAGGAAATAAGTCGACCTGTCGGGTCAACTTGGAATTCTAGCAAAAAAAAATTCTTAACCCCTATAAAGAAAAATTTGCCATTTAGGGATTGTTTTTCCTATTTAATCAAAGTAGGGAAAGTATAACTGGCTCGACCAAAAATAAGGTTGGCAAAAGTATCCTCAAACCTAAGTTGTCTAACTCCTTGAAAAACATCATGGGCAAAAGTCCTAACAATTGAAGAGGTCTCTACAACTAAAATCGAGGGTGAAGGCATTGACAGTGCCACATGAGAGTTTTTTATAGTTAAGGTTACAATGTTAAACTCTACAGGGGTGGATACCATTTCTCTTAAAACAGGCAGCAACGCCCACAATCACTTCAAGAAGGGTCAGCTCCAGCTGATCCTCAACCAGAGGAGTGGTGACTCTTTTATTTTCCATGATAGTAATGGCTCCAACCATTGTTTTCTCATGGATAGTTTTCTTAGGAAAAGAAAGCTCATTTATGTTGATGAGATCATTTTTCATCTCTACTCCGATCCTAAATCCACTTAATTTAAGAGATGAAGATCCCCTTCATGATATAAACAAACTCTCATTCGCAAACCTTACTAAAATATTTCCTTTTCCTTTGGTTAGTAACCCTACATAAAACCAAGGTAAAAAATGAATATTTTGAAGCACATAAATAAGAGATAAACAAGTTGCTTACTTTGCAATAAGGCATTGTAATTCCCTTTGGTCATCTTTTTAATATCGTGCTCGGTTGAGGTCGAGGCCAATATAGTACATGTGTTTTCATCATTCGAGCTCAAACAGGGCCTATTGTTCACTTTAAAGGGGGTGCTCTTAAATAGTGGGCTCAACCCTAGATTTCTTGCATCTTATCTCTAGGGCTGACCGTCCCATTATATATCATTGTCATCCACGTCCCTTTCCACTTCTTGACAAGTTCAGGCTTGCTCTACAAGGTCCCTTTAATGGATCTAGTGAGTTTGTTTGTAAAGGTTAAACACTAGCACATATCTATATGTGCTATTAGTACCAATAACCAAGTGGTAACAGATCCTAAAGATATTTATGGTAGGCTTGATTCCAACGAGCTTGAGAAACTTGTCAAAAGCAGATAAGGTTATCTATATGTTGGGATACAGTTGGCCTAGACCCAATAAATAATACCAAAAAACTTCTCTCACAAACCCTTGGAGAGGAAAGTTATTCCCCAACTTGTACATATATATTAGGGCAATAATTTCAAAGTAGCCCCGGATGGAGGCCAAGTTCATATGTATAATTCTTTCATCCCTGAAAGGCAATTAAGCCATGTAATCTTTTGGCTACTAATCATTTACAAAGGCTACCTTATTTATGTTTATAGTGCTAGGTGCATCATTCTTAAGGGCTTGAGACAACCCTTTTCTCCCTAAGTGTCCTCTAAAAGTAACAAGGGAAGGACTTCTTCGTTGTTAAGAACTAATTTCCCCTATTTTCAAAGGTGGACGTTGAAGTTTCACCCTTTTTAGTTTTAGAGCCCAATCTAATGGACCCTTGTCCCCTATTGCTTCCTCTAATTTCTAGTTGGAACCTGAACTCATCACTAGAGGAAGCAACATCCATCCATACTTTTAAGGTTAAATATAACTATTTTAGAGTTCATTTTTTTACATATAAAAAAAAAGAAGAGAGAAATTTTAGGGGTGAGCAATACCTAGAATGATAATTTTTTCTTAACAAACAGTGCAAGTTTTGCTTAAGGCTTTTTCAACAATTTGTTTTTACAGAGAAATTACAAAGTGTGAAAGTAAATGAAAAATGGAAGCGAGAGTGGTCAGGGTTGTTATAACCCAATTTTGGTTTATTGGCTTTTAATTTAATTTTATGAAGATTAAAATTTAAAATTAAAAGATCAGGGATTTATTTTAATCAAAATTATGATTTGTCAACTTGTGGAAAAACTAGGGACTACAATGTGTTTTTGTTATTTTCTCCTTATCATTAAGATAATGGTAGTTATCCCTTTTCAAATTTGATTCTTAATTAAATTCAAATTTCAAAGAAGAGAATGAATTTGTTTAAAACTTAATTTTCCATATGCAGTGGGACTCCTGTACTATAAATATTGGGGGGACATTACAAAGAAGCAGAATAAAGCACATTATGCGAAAAAATCAAAAGAAAAAAAAGAAAAAATCATTACAAAGAACCTAGAACATCATTATGTGCAACCACCCCATAAAAAAATCAAAAGAAAAAAAGCTTGGTGTTTCCTTCCAGTCATCGCCCCTCACCCCCATCCTTCAAGATTGGGTAACACGTATGTTTTTTTTTTCTTTTAGTTGCCAGAAAACACCCTTGTTTTCTACTCCCCCACATAATACGCAATTGACAAAACTCAACCAACAAAATCACTTTCTCTGTCCTTGAATAATTCACGCATGCATGCAACAGTAACAATGTAATTAATTTATCAAAATAGGGAAAGAAGAAGAGCTTACCCGGGCACGGCTATTGCTGGAGGTAAGGCTGAGGGAGATGGTCAGGTGTTGCTAATGGTTGTCAATCTAACATGTTGTTCAAGGTGGGGACGGGGTGCTGGCGCGAAAAAGATCTTCCAAATGTGGCTTCAATGAAGGCTAGAAGAATATTCGGCTGTCATGCTGCTGTTGCTATTTGGTGCTCTTGGAGGAAGGATATGATTGCTGCTACTATTGCATTATGATATTGGTGTTGCTTGAAGTGTTAGACCAAAAAGAAGAGGTTGTTGTTGCAGTTGAGTTCTGAGGAAAGCTCTTCACTGTTTCGAAACTGCTTGTGGTTGTAGCTATAAGGTCTTCAAGTGTTGTTTCTCCATTGTTGTTGGTTGTCGGTTGAGGAAGAAGGAGAGTTACTAATAAGGGACAGAGATGAAGTGTGGTTGGTTCGAGGGATCGACCACAGAAAAGAAAGTGAGGAGCAATTTGTGCGTGTTTCTTTTGATTTCCCCACAATTGAGAGTTAATGGGGGGAAGCTTGGTCGCTAGTTTCCTTTGCTGGTGGCTGGTAACTGCGAGAGAAAAAAATGGGTGGAGGGAGGCTTGGTCATTAGTTTCCTTTGCTGGTGGTCGGTGACTGGGAGAGAAAAAGATGAGCTCTAGTCTTTTTTTATGTTTTCCTGATGATGAGGGTTTGTAACTTGTAAGGAAAGGGAGATTTGGTGCTTGTTGGTTATGGTGATTTCCAGCTAAGGAAAAAACGGTGAAGATGAGGGAGAGTGGCGGCACTGTAAAAAAAAATTAGGTTTTTGTTTTTATATATATATTTGTGTGCTCTCTTAGGTGTTTTTAGTAATGGCCTCTCCAAAATCTTTGATTTGTCCTCCTTTTTTTTTTTATATATATATATGCATTGAGATCTGTATTTATAATATAAAAGTCTCACAACATATGGAAAATAAAATTCCAAATAAACTCATTCTCTTATTGAAATTTGAATTTGATTAAAAATCAAATTTGAAAAAGTATAACTATCATTATCTTAATGATAGGGAGAGAATGACAAAAGCACATTGTAGTCCCTAGTTTTTTCACAAGTTGACAAATCACACCTTTAATTAAAATCAATCCCTGATATTTTAATTTCAAATTTTAATCCCTTTAAAATTAAATTAAAAGCAAATGGGTTAAAATTGGGTTATAACAAGGGTTATAAAGGAAATAATTTCTCATCATCATCGTTGAATGAATAACCTTTCATGACACCATAAATCTCTAAAAATCTGTTCCATTACGGCATTAAATGCATCTCGGGCTATTTACATTCGGTCCTAGTGCTCTAGGCCATAGTTGGAGAACATTGCTATTTTGTTTCCCAAAAGATTCTTTTTCAATAAGGACAAGTTATTTGGCTACAAGAATCCCAACAGTCCTACTTGGGATAACCTATCTTATGAAGGAGGTAAAAAGTTTCATTAAAGATGACAACCTTTCAAATCTTTACATATTCAATACATTTGGGATAACCTATCTTTACCTATCTCATTAAAGACTTGGGGGAGCTATTGATGAATCAATATATTTTTAAAATTTATATTTTAGCTGAAGTTTATTTTTAAAAAAGGCCAAAGACATGGTGATAATCTAAGTACACATATGGGTCTCACAAGCTGTTAGGCCTAACATCATTGGGCTCAACTATATGCTAAGCCCAAGTACATATGGGTTGTGTAAGCTGCTAGACCCATCGTTCTTGGATTCAGATATATATTAAGCCTAAATAGGTATTCACCCAATGATCATTATAGGTCTCATGTTGGGCCACGATGCTTCATTTGTGTTATTCTTATGAATTTTAACATAAAATGTTAATGTTAAAAATACTCATATTTCTACATGCATAGGTGTTTAAAAATTTTCTAAGGGCTTGCTATATTTTCATAAACATTAATATTGCGTAAGAAATATTTATATCTTATTAATGTTGTGTAAGGGATATTTATGCCTCATTAAGTGGCCGTTTGGTAGTGTGGTTGCGGGTGAGGTTCACCCGCAACCACACTACCAGGTGTTTGGTTAAAGGAAGAAAAATGAGTTTCGCTGGTAGGCCCCACTAATATTTAAAGTTGAAACGCAGGTTCTGAGAAGCAGCATTTTGCTGCTTCTCGTGCTGATAACAACATCAACAGTGGAGCCATGCTCCACTGCGCACTGTTCACGTGAACAATTTTTATCTTTTTTTAAAAAAAAAAACCATGAAAATGAGTTTAAATTTTTTTTTTGCTTTTTTAAAAATTATAATAACGTACCATTTATGAAATTTGATCGCAATTCCAATTATGTTATTGCCGGGTCCGGCCCAGTTAAAAAAAATTCAGTTTTTATTTTTATTTTAATTGTGTTCTATTTAAAAAATTAAAAGGAGATCGCTTGACAACGTAACAAAAGATTCAGTTTTTGTTGTTGCGCGCTTAAGAAACCATGAAAAATATAGTCTTTGTTGGATAGATTTCGCATGTGATGACATTGCACATAGTGTAATGGAATAATAAAAAATATTTGATATCAATATTATTTATTTCATGATGTAATAACAGTAGTTAAATTTACAATATTTAAATTAAAAATTATTAATATAAATATATATATTTTTTAATTATTTTATAACCTCAATTTGAAAAGCATTTTTATTAACCAAACACATTAAACTACTTTTTTTTCAACCTCAATTTCAACCACAGTTTTAACAAAACACCTATTTTTTCAAACCAACCTCAACTAAAAGTACTTTTTATAAAACAACTTTTTTTAAACCACAACCACAAAAGCTACCGCAATACCAAACACACCCTAATACTATAAGAAGGAAATGACTATTTAACTCCTCCATTCTAGCAACATGACAAAGTTTAAGGGCTCTAAATACTCCTGAACTATCTAGATAAATGGTTTATAATCTCTTCTTTCTCATTATTTTTAGTATATATATTTTTCAAAGTTTATCTATAAAAAAAAACCTTTTACAGTTCTCTAAATACTCCTGAACTATCTAGATAAATGGTTTATAATCTCTTCTTTCTCATTATTTTTAGTATATATATATATTTCAAAGTTTATCTATAAAATAAAACCTTTTACAATTATCAATTATTAGTCACTTTGGCTTACTAGATTCCAAATACTAACCACTTTAACTAAAAAATTTAAGTTAAATTATTATAACTAAAAAATTAACTAATTATCTAACTTATAAGTATTATTTATAAACTACTTAGATATTTTATACATCATGATAAATATTTATGTGATAGCCAACTATTACCTTCTAGAAGCAGCAACACCGAAGAAGCTACAGAAGGTTATGATAAAAAACAAAGAAAAACTCCCTTCCATTCAGCAAGGATATTTCAGTCATTTAAAAAATCTTCCCACCGGTTTAGGGTTCGTTAGATGATAGCATCGATTCGTGGTCATTAATTCTCTACTATTTCAATACCGTCGCTCTGTTTTCGGAATCCGATTTCAATTATCATTTCTGTGATGCTGTTAAGCGGCGATTTTCAATAAGAATTGAGAATCTGTGTTCTTTTTCGGGTTTCTTTTGGAGAATTATATTTTTGCTAGACTTCAATGATTTCTGTTGGTAATTTTGGTGAGCAAGTGAAATTGAATAAAAATTGAGCTAGAAAAACTTGGTTTGTGTGTGAATTATGGAAATTTGATATTTTTTTGTATATATAATTTTTTTCTGATCAGATCAATAGCATGCTTGTTCAATTAGTTAAGATATGCATGGAAATTCCGTTTCCTATGCTTTGAGCTTAAAAAATGTTAGGAGTAACTGTACATGTCATGGACGAGGATTGTTTGATTTCTAGAATCATTTTTTTTTTGCGGGTTTTGATTGTGTTGTCTGTTGATGGTTTAATTTCTCTCTCCTGGTTTTTTTATTTATTTTGCATTTGCTTATATGACGTACTGGTAATTGATAGGTGTGTCTGAGGAGTTTATTTGTTGGTACGCTTGATGGGTGCACCGAAACAGAAATGGACAGCAGAAGAAGAAGCAGCGCTAAAAGCTGGAGTTATTAAGCATGGAGCTGGAAAATGGCGCACGATTCTTAAAGATCCAGAATTTAGTGGTGTCTTGTATCTGCGTTCGAATGTGGATCTTAAGGTTAGCTTGCTTAAGCATTTCTCTTAAAGGAGGGCGTTCATGTTTGTAGAATTTGCTGCAAGCTTTAGATGTTCCGCTATTTGATTGATCAATTTAGTGAATTTGTGGGATCAGAAGTTTGTCTTATGTTTTTATGATGCAATTCAGGGTCATAGATTTGTTTGGTGTTTTGTGTGGGTAGGACAAATGGAGAAACATAAGTGTAATGGTAAATGGCTATGGATCAAGAGAGAAGCCTAAGTTAGCACCTAAGATGGTGCACCATGTCCTAAGAAAGGATGAGAACCCTATGGCTGTTGGTCAAACCGATGAAGATATTTCAGATGCCAAGCCTCTCGCAGTTAGCAGTGGTGCATTGCTGGTTGCCAATCCAAAGAGAACTACTGTAAGGTTGGACATTTTTTTATCAGCAAAAAAAGAAAAAGAAAAAAAGAAGAAACCAAGCACTTATCACTGAATTCGTGCATTCTCTTGTATTCACACGCCACCCATTAGCTATCATTCTTGTGTCACATTTTATTAGCTTCTTTTAACTGTTTGTTTTGTGTGTTTGAGACTTCAGATTTTTTTTCCTGTTATAATTTCATTATCTGACCTTGAAGAATTTTTAGTGCATGTGGCCATTGGATGGTTATATGAATCACAATCAGTAACTGTTAGATATTATTCACCTTTTTTATGACTTTTGATAAACAGTAGCCATTGTTGCAGGCTGGATAATCTTATAATGGAGGCAATAACTAGCTTGAAGGAGCCTGGGGGCTCACATAAGACAGCAATTGCTTCATACATAGAGGTACTCTTCCATTTGTAAATGCTGTAGTAGATCCAACTTAAAAGTAGCATGAGCCTTTATTAATGCAACTGCTAATTTAAAGAATTGGACACAAAATCTGCAAATTTAAGTTTTAAAACAGGCAATACAAAAATGGCAAAACCACTATTGCTTCAACAATTTAGACAGAAGGTTGAGGTGCTTTTTTTTATTATTATTGTTCAATCATTTCAGAGTTGAATTTTGTTCAAATTTGATTGAACCACATGACTGGATGGTTTTCAGATAATTCTCTGTTATTTATCTTATACAGAGATAAACAATTATTGGTTATTTTAAGAAGGTTCTATCATATAGCTTGTCTGAAGCCAAACAATATCAAGGGTCCTACTTTAACTTTTCTGCTTCAAGGAATTTATATATATTACTGTTTTATAATAATTTTAGAGCAATTTACCCAGATTGCCCTTGCCCGACTTGATAATGCAATAAAAATAAATTTAAAACCTACTGCCCTTTTATATTGCAATAACTCATCACGACTAATAATATGGTGAGCCAAAAAATTCCAGCCAGGATGATATCCAGGACAGGTGCTAATAACAATTTTTTGAGCAATGCAATATTTTTGTTGACATTTTCTGCTGTTGTCATTCCCTTTTTATGGCCATATCATGTTGAAGGAATCATTCTGCAGCAAATATTGTGTCTTTTATATAATTTCACGTTAAGAAGTTTATTTTTTTAATTAGCTTACCTTCCTGTCTTATTTTTTAGGAACAATATTGGCCACCAAATGACTTTAAGAGGATATTATCAGCGAAATTGAAGTATTTGGCAGCTAATGGTAAACTGATTAAGGTAATTATGTTCCAAGATTGTGGTGTAATGGTAACTTATTTGACACTAGTAATTGCTATGCTTGCAATTAAATGGCATAGAATATTAAATGCTGTTAATTCAAATGTCTCCTGTATAATTTTATTTGTTACGAGTAATGCTTTTTTTTTGGATCAGAATTGAACATTTAGTGATGCATTTAGACACATGGATTATGACCAACTATTGTTGATAACCAGCTGGACACATTAGGTGATGTTAGAGATCTAGAGGTTTGCTTTTGTTAGTTGCTAGTTATTTTTTACGCTCAGTAATTTCCTGAAGGCTGGGGTATAAGGAAGTCAGTGAGAGGATGTGTATCATCCACAACATTATATATTGTCTTTCTTCAATTATGTTTTCATCTCCCATTAGAATTCGAGTCTGAAAACGATTTTAAGCTGAGTTGAATGTCTAGTTTGGGTAAATCCTGCTTCAGCTAGAAAAAGAAATACACTGTCACCATGTTGGTATACTTTCTCGTTAATTGTACTTTGATTGTCTTAATGTTGGATCTCATCCAGCTGCTTTGTATTTTTGCAGGTTAAACGGAAGTATAGAATTGCACCTACTTCAGTGTTTGCCGAGAGAAGAAGGGTTTCTCCCTTACTATTGGAAGGAAGACAGAGGATCTCTCCTAAAATTGAAAGCGATGGTTTCAATATGTTTACAATGTCTCAGATTGATTTGGATCTGGGCAGGATGAGGACTCTGACTGCAGAACAGGCTACTGAGGTAGCAGCTCGAGCAGTTGCGGAGGCAGAAGCTGCCATAGCAGTAGCTGAAGAGGCAACAAGGGAGGCCGAGACAGCAGAAGCTGATGCAGAGGCAGCACAAGCATTTGCTGAAACAGCTAGGAAGACACTGAAAGGAAGGACCACCCCCAAGATGGTAGACTTTATCACTGCATCTTTTCTGAATGATTTGTTTTGAAATGTTTGAGAAGCCAGCCCTTTATAAGTGGTTCTGTAACAAAATAATTAGCTGATTTGCTTTTGAAATTTAAAGTAAAAAAAAAAATTCACACGTATTAGTCACTTCCAGAATTGTTTTTAGAATTGCTTATTACTTGACTGCTGGTTTGCATGTATCTACTCTGGGCAATCCATCAGTGTAATGATGCATTATTAATTCTCCGTGCTTCTTTCGCAGCTAAATGCTTCAGTGCATCTTTAAGAATTTACCTTTTTTTTTTTTTTTATTCTGAATGAAGTTGCTCTGCAAATATGTGCAGACGATTCGATCTTGATGGAAATCTCTGAAAAGGTCAACGGAGAGCTTGATGGACACTGAGATCCACACTAGTCTGCTGACTCTGTTCTCTGTACATATTTAAAGGCCCATTTGGAGGATCTATGCTGCTTCGACCTTTACTGGATCCTGTTGGTTTGTTAGATTGCAAAGGCAGCTCACTCTGGGGACAATTTTGAATCAGAATTTGTCAATTTCATTTCCTCAGTTTCTACTTTTTTGTCAATATCTACTACCAGTAGGATTGTTGAAAAATACATAACAGGAGCATTTACAGTGTATGAAAATGAGGCAGTGCGATTTGGACCGGGAGAGATTGTTTTTTACTTTAGTCCTCTCCATGCTTGTATTAAATTGATCAATGATGTGAGTAAATAACGTAGATGTTTTTGGCCATTGTGTTTGAATTATTTCACTCATCATTTTACACATTAGACATTTCTTGTCGTGTGCTTCTTATCTTGCTGCTTCAATTGTCCCAGTGCTAAATTATTAAAAAAACAAAAAACTAAAAGAGGTGGAGAAATCACTATGCCTCAGGGGGTGTAACTGTAATTGCACATGAACTAATCAGTTATTATTATTTTATTATAGTCTAGGATGTCTTTCTCTTTTTAATGGTATAGTATAATGACTGAGATGTTCTTGAAATTAAAAAAAAAATTGCTTTGATACTGGGGTGATTTTGTTTTTTTGTTTAGAAAAACTCATTAAAATTACTTTGTTGCCTCTTGAAACAAATATATGTTAACTAGGATATAAGGGCTCATTCATCTTTTGCTTTGAAAATGAATAGTAAATTTGCAAAGTTTTTTAATCAATAAAATTTTAAACTAGGATTTAAAGGCTTGTTCATCCTTTTATTTAGTTTTTTTTTTTAGTAATGGAATCAAGACATGGACAATTTGGTATTTTTCAAAAAATATTTAAAGAAGAAAGTTTGTTGGTGTATTTTGTTCACGCGTGATTGTGTAAAGCCACTTCACATGCTTCCAGCGAAGCATACAGAGGATTTAGGTGGTGGAAACTGGTCATTCATGGTAGCGTTAGAATCCAAATGAGATGGTTCAATAGGCAATTCGACTTCGATGATGTTTTTTTTCTTTTCTTTTTTTCTCTCTCTTTACTTTCAAAAACATGTCCAATCAGAAAATTCACGATGTCCTCTTATTTTGTCTTGCTATTTGACTCAGTCCTCTTGCTTTTGATTATATGATTTATGTCTTAGTTTATTTTGTGAACTTTACATTTCTTTTCAATTTCATCTGTGATTGAAATGTTATTTTTCCTTTTATTTTGTCTTGGTTTCATGTTTGATTCCCTTTCTTTTGATTTTAGATTTCCACTTGATTTCTTGTCAAATGTTTGATTTTATTTTTTATTTTTACCCTTGAATCAATTAATGTTATTTTCCCCTTTATTTTTCTTTTTAGCATTTGGTCCTCATTTTTTTTATATTACTATTTTGTTTTGTTTTGGGCCCTTTTATTAAAATTTTTTTTTTCAATCTCATCTTCTAATATTGAAATATTAGTTTTCTTTTATTTTGTTTTGATTTCAGATTTGCTCCTCTTTTTATCATGGTCCCAAACAGAGATAAGAAGTTTTGTTTTCATGAGTAATGGTCTCATAATTAATTGGAGGCATTTAATAAATGATTCAGTAAGACCATTCTAAGTGTCGTGGCGTGCATGACGGGTTTGCCTCCCTAGTGATGGTGAAAGGGGTTTTGGATTTAATAAAAAATTATGATTATAAAGTTCAGGAGTCACCACCTAGTATTATGGTTACTATAAAATCTATGATTTACGATAATCCGGGTAAGGGACTAGTTGTGTAAGAGGTAAGTTGCATTGTTGTTTGATTATTATTATAAGTCGCATTTCTATCCTTTGGTCTTGTCTAAAATTCAAGGTAGATCTCCCTTCGTGAAGAAGTTTCTACCTTATCATGTTAAATCTTAACCATTCTAAAAGCCAAAATTATTTATTTCTTGGATATAGTTAAGTCCTAGCATTCCAAATAACAAAATAATTGTTATGGGGTTTTTTATAGTTTAGCCAAACCTTAATGCATAATTATAAATTGATTATAATATTAATTTGCATTTAAAAAAATTTAATAAAAATATGATTTTATTTTTAGAAAATATGCATGAAAAACCTTTAGGATTTGGCCGCACGAAAAGAAATTTTTTTTTTTGGTGTTTTTGGAAAGAGGAAATCAATTTAATTTTTTTTAAGGAAAAATTTCGGAAAAAATCGGGTATTTTTAATACCGAATTTGTATCTTACAGTGTAAGTCTACAATCTGATATTATACAAAATAGTTGGAAAAACATGCAAGGGACCCACAAATATTTTTGAAATACCCTTTTGAAAATTTGAATTTTTTCTTCTTTTTAAATATCTAAATATTATTATTATTATTTTATTAAATATATGTTGGGCTGGACCAGGCCCAGCCATCCAGGCTAAGCTGAAACAAGTCTAGCTCGACTCAATTAGGATAGGCCGATTAGCAGCCCAACAACTTTTTTTTGTTTAGGATAGACTTGGCCCAGCCATCTAGGTTGGGCTGCAACAGGTCTAGCCTAGGCCCACATGGTTGCTAACCTAGCCCAACGACCATATTAACTAATTTGTTGTTGCATGCAGAATGAATTCTGCATGCAACGGCTACAGTTGGGATGGATGAGAAGAAAAAGAAGAATAGGAAGGAGAAGGCTTACCTGACCAAAGAAGAAGAGCTGGTGGTGGCTTGAAGGTTGGTTGGTGGCTCACGATGGCATAGAGGTGACGCTGGTGGAAGAAATAAGTTGGTGAGGTTGCTGGAGGAGAAGATCGTGGTAGAGAGGAAGGAGCTAGAAGTGGCTATTCCATATGTGGGGGAGGCCAACTGGTAGCCATGCTAGGGACTCATAGTAGAAGAGTTGATGATGAGGTTGTTGTGGTTGAGCATATGGTGGAGGAGAAGAAGAACATAATGGCAAAAAAGAGAATAAAGAGGAGGCTGATTTTTGGCCAACTTTGTCCTCCAATTTATTCATTCTCAATACATGGAATCCACCCCTATTTATAAGGAATGAAAGAATGACATTTTTTCTTTATTGGGAACGAATACTGACCATTGATCCCGTTCAAAAGGATCTCAACTATTGGCTTAAAGTGGCCATCATGGTGGTGTATGTTTTGTCAAATTTGGTGAAGAGGCGAATCATTAAATGCACATGAAAAGTAGCCATCCAAAAAGGTTTTTCAAGCAAAAAAAAGAAGAAGATGATGAATAGTAACTAGACGACTTGTCATCTGTTTTTTTTAATCAAAACGACACCATTTTGGCTTAGGGTTTTAATTTTTGAATTTAGCTAAACTTCAATTTGGTCTTTCGACTTTTGCCTCCTTCCAATTACACCCTTGGTTGGCCTAGAACTTTTAATTTTATGCAATTTTACTCATGTCAAACTTCACACATCAACCCCAAATTTTAACATCTTTTTAATTTGGTCATTGGTTTTGGACTTATGCAAATTGACTTTTAATTGACCATTAAACTTTCAAATTTCTTCAATTTCACCACTGATTTCAATTACTTAAATCCCTAAAGTTCGATGCCCTTTTCAAAAAGGTCATTGTTTGCAAAAAAAATTTAATTTAGGCCTTAATTGACCATAAACTTTAATTTTCTTGTGATTTTACCTCTAATTTCAACCAATTGACTTTGTAAAAATTAAGTTTGGTCCTCTAAAATTCTAATTTTTTTTAATTAAGCCCAAATTGAGCTCTCAAACTTAGTTTTTCACCAATTAAGTCTCTAATAAAATTAATTTGACACATTTAAAGTATAATTAAGTCTTTGCACTTAATTAAATCCTTTAACTTGACCCAAATAAATTCTTAAACATAATTAAATCCTTTAATTTGGCCCATGATGAAACCAAATTGGCCTATTAAAAATCTAATTATATCCTTAGACTTAATTTTTATACAGATTCGTCCAATAATAATTTAATTTGATCTTGAATTTGTATTGTCTCTCTAATTTTAGGTATAATGAGTATAATTAAGCTCCCAATTCATTCAAAATTGTAGCTTGAGTTTCCTCTATATTTGAAATCTCTCAAGCTTGCTTTTGCTAAAATATCAATCATCTTGCTATTATTACTATATTATTATTATTATTATATTTTTTATTTTTTGTAAAAGGGTAAATTTTAGGGAATAACCTAAAAATGGGTGATGGCACTGAGTATGGACATGGGCAACAAGATTTTCAATGTTTATTCCAAGTGACATGCAAAAATCATTAAATGCTTGGAATGAGAATTTATTAGCGTTGTCAAGATGAATTCTCTTGATTATATAATCTAGAATTACGTTAGTAATCTAATAATTTGAGCAAGCAATCTCGCAAATACCAGGTTGTGAGTTGATAATAAACACACATATGACCATATAATAGATGCATCTATTAAAACCATAAAATATTTAAATGGTCCATATGGTGGGTGAATGAGCCCATAAATATCACATTGAATACATTATAGAAATCTTGGGGATTCAATCCCAACTTTAGCTAGTGATGGTCTAATAATCAGTTTACCTTGAGAATAAATAGCACACGAGAATTCTTAATTGAAAAATCTTATAGTTCTTCAATGGATGGCCGTGAGAATTCTCAATAACTCTTTACATCATTATTGATCTAAGATAGTCTAGGTAGGCATGCCATATATTAAAATTATTTGGTTTATTAAACTTCTGGTTTATTATTGCATTGACTTTAATTGTACTAATCCTTGTATAGTACAAACTAGAAGATAAAACATATAATTTTTCTAATATTTGATTTTTAGTATAGATATTTAATATAATATAAAAATATTTTATACCATTGTCATTGGTAGTCTCAATATGGTACCTGTTATGATATATATCCTTGAAACTTAGTAGATTTCTCATTGATTTGGTGGAGAATAAAGTATTATCAATTGTAAATATTGTTCCCCTATAAAGCATTTATTGGCTCTTCCAAAGCCTTCAATCAAGTTTGTTAAATCTGACATTGTATTTACTTTTGCTTTCATCATTCTCAGATTTGAAAAATATTGTTTATATGTGAGAATGGTGTGTGTCATTGCACTCTCTACTGAACATATATCTTCACCACTGATATCGGACTCATTTATAATATGATGCAAATCCATGTTTTCTTCATCAAAAGGAATAGATATATAATAAATTCATAAAATGACATAGATCTTAAAATTGCATATAAAAATTATTATAACACAATCCTTTACATTAAACAAGTTATCATAAAAGTAACAAACCAAAATATATTGAAATATACTAGCATAAAAGAAACACACCTAAAATATTAACTGAATTTTAAATTCTAACATTCTTATATTTAACTATTTAATTATTATCATTACAAGATATATTAACTTTCTCATCAGTTTGCTCAAAGAAATCAACAACATCAAGGTATGTCATATCTAAGGGGTAAAAGTAAATATCATTATTATCTTGATGTGGGTGAGCAAAATTTATTTCTATGTCCTTCTCCTTTCCTTTCAATGAGGACTGATATAAACTAACAAGATGTTTGGTCGTATGATAGGTGCGTAACTATTGTCCATTTATTCCAAACCTATTACAAATATTTTCTATCTTCTTGGTATCCCTGCTATGTATATTCTTCCTTTTTTTTCCTTGTTTCTCCTTATTCTAAGAAGGTTTGTTAGAATTATGATCATTATAGTTGTGGAAATTAATTTGTCTTCGCCCATGGTCGCGTCTATAACCTCTACTATGACCATGATCATAATTATTATTATATCTCATGGCATTCACTTCAGGGAATAGAGATGAACCAGTTAGTCATGATTCATGATTTTTAATTAAAAGCTCATTATTTGTTCAGCTACAAGGAGACATGAAATCAGTTCAAAGTATTTCTTTAAACCCCGTTCTATATTAATGTTATAGGAGTATATTCTAGGCATGAAAAGTAGAGAATGTTTTTCTAACATATCTCTACTAATAATATTATCTCCATATACTTTTATTTTAGAAATAATATTAAACATAACAAAATTATATTCACTTACCGATTTAAAATCTTATAATCATAAATATATTCAATCATAACAGGCTTTAGGGGGAATAACTATCATTTGATAATCATGTCTTTATTTCAAGTTTTGCCAAAGAATAAGGGGATATTTGATTGTGAGATACTTAATTTTTCAACTCCTCATTAAGATGATGACGTAAAAAAATCATGGAAATCATGGTTTTTTCCTTACTTTAACTGGATGCACCATATCTATTTTTAATGGTGTCTCCAAGACCTACAACATCCATATGGATTTTGACATTAAAAAACCATGATAAATAATTCTTACCCATAATATAAAGTGCCACGAACTCAATTTTGGCAAGATTTGTCATGGTTAATTCATGAAAAAATATCAAAATTGCTAGAAATTTGGTTTAAACATTATAATAAATATTGAACAAACATTAGCTAAGATATTGAATAAATTTGTTATGAACCGGAAAAAAAATGATTCATTTAAATAACTAGAAGGAAAACAATTAAGTAGATAAACATATCTTCTACTTTTTATTCACAAATCAAACATGCTTATTCATTTAAAGATGAGAACATGGAGCAATCATGTTGATAACATATTATAAAACAATATATTTAGAAGCAAGCGATGTACCCAATAAAGAGTAAACATAATAAATAAAAACAATAGATATTAGGGAAACAAAGAAAGAGCATTTTTATTTTATATCATTGTAAATGTAGTTGTATATAATATCATCTCAACACTGCTCTTAAATATAATCTAATATACATTAATACTTGTAAGCCTAGAAATTATAAGAAGATGTAGAGTTCACATGATTTTGGAGATGATGAATGAACACGAAGATGAAAAAAAAAAGACAAATAGACATTTACGGGCAATGTATAATTTCATAACATTTTTTTTTAACAAAACTCTGAAAGCATGCTAATTTTTTAATTCTAGCCTTGGGGCGAGTCTAATTTTCATGTGGTATTTTAATTTTCAATTGGGTTTTGTTATGTGTTTTGAATATTTTAAAAGTTACAATAGAATTTATTTTTTCTTTAGTTAATATTATATATGACCTTGCAATTTATTATATAATTTATTAAATGGTTAATACAAATAATTTTAGATATCCAAAAATTAAGAGATCTTATTTTGCTTTTATAGTTGGTCTATAAAACCTTTGATATGTAATTGATTTATTCATTTCAATTACCCTTCAAATATGTTATGCATTTTAAGTTTATTTTGTTTTCTTTTTTGAATAAGAAAAAAAATACAAAATAATTTTAAAAAATAAAACATAACTCAATAAATAAAACACCATAATACCTAGCATATGACAAACAAATAAGAGGGTTTGATTTACAAGCATACGTACTAAGATTATTTTTAACATCATTTTTTTAAAAAAAAGCGATAACATGTATTGGCTTTTTATAGGTATTTTTTTCAATTTCAATTAATAAAGAAATATATTAGAGTGGCAATATAAACGAAAGGAACTACGTTAGCTGCATGCTAAATACCTATTTGGCACTGTATTAACTTATGTTTTTCAGAGCACCTTTTGTTTTAAAAAGCATTAAATTAATGTTTTTTAAAATATTATTTTATGGTTTTGATGTATTCATATAAAAATTAAAACTAGAAACATTCTAAAAAAATAAAAAATTAAACTCATCAAACTCTATTAAGGAATCTCATGGTAATGATTAGGCTGTGGTCATAAAAAATACTCCCAATAAACACCACAATCATTCGAGTTTAGGTGATATTTATTTTTACAGTTCATTTATTCTTTTAAATTTTTAAATTTTTTTATTTAAATTTATTTTTTTAGATTATTTTGATATATTAATATCAAAATTAAATTTAAAAACAATAAAAAAAATTATTTTAATATATTTCAAAGAAAAAAAAACATTTTAAAAAGAAATCTTAATAAAATTGATATTAATGAGAAGAAATAACAATTTATTTATTTCCTAGTCTTTGTACACCTCATTTAATTTGTTTATAAAGGAATACCATCTAGTCTAAAAAGGTAAGTTGTCAAACAAATATCTAAAGTCTAGGATCTAGGATCTAATTTCTGTAATTACAATTTCTGATTTCTAAGATGCCCTCTCAAGCTAAAATGTGGATCTCCAAAGTTCGTAGTTTGTGAATGAGATTATGAAACAATGAGTTGCCAAGTGGCTTAGGCCCCATTTGTTTGCTGGAAAGTAGTTTTTTTTTTAGAAAGTAAATTCTAGGGAAAGTGAATTCCGAGAAAGTATTTTTCGATGTTTGATAGTGTAATGGAAAATAAGTTGGAAAACACTTTCCAGTGTTTGGTTATGTCATGGAAAATGAGTTGGAAAATAACTTATTAATATTTTATTTTTCTCCAGTTTATTAAAATAATGAGGAACAAATCTTACAAATTAAAAAGTTGAACGAGAATGAAATTGAAAAAAAAATATAATTTCATAAATTATCTCAAATAAAATAAATAATAATCAAAATAATAGAGATCAAATCTAAAAAATTAAAAAAAATGAAAGATGAAGAAACTAAAATAATAATAATCAACATTTCATAAATTATTTCAAATAAAATAAGTAACAATCAAAAGAATGAGGACCAAATTTGATAGATAAAAAATTCAATAAAAAAATGATAAGGAAAAAGCAAATAGCAATTATAAAAATAAGGACCAAAGTTAATATAAAAATAAAATTTTAAGAGATGAAATTGAAAAATAAATATTCAATATATATATATAGCAATCAAAAGTTTGAGGATCAAATTTGATATAATCAGCAAATAATGACATTTCTAATTTTTTCACAACTTCCGGAAAGTGTTTTCCCCCCAAATTTTTCAAGAAAACACTTTCCTGAAAACCAAGCCAAATTTTCCTTTTACTAGAAAGTGTTTTCCATTGACCAACTTTTATAATGGCAAACAAACACAAGAAAGTTTGGAAAGTGATTTCCCGGAAACCACTTTCCAGAAAACAAACACAGCTAAAGGGAAAACACTTTCCTGAAAACCAAGCCAAATTTTTCTTTGACTGAAATTGATGGGAAAGTGTTTTTCGTTGATCGGAAAGTGTTTTCCGTTGACTAGAAAGTATTTTCCGTTGACTGGAAAGTGTTTTCCGTTGACCAACTTTCCTAATGACAAACAAACACAAGAAAGTTTGGAAAATGGTTTTCCGGAAACTACTTTCCGGAAAACAAACATGGCCTTAATGAATATGTCTATTATCTGTTGAGCTAAAGAAACATGAGTTGTCTTGATTAAGCTTGATTGTATTCTCTCATGCACTGTTTCTTGCATTCATGGAACACGAGGTTGGCTATATTATGTAGGGCTACCTGATTATCGTAATATAAGAAGGTTGATAGTAAATGTGTTACTCACAAGTCTTGCAAAAGGTATTTGAGCCATACTAATTCACAAGTAAAGAGGTCATGAATTTGTATTCTGATTCTGCTGAGGAATGTGACACGATTGACTTGGCAAGACCTGGTCAAAAACCAAGTTACAACCCATTGATTCTTGTTTTTTTTTTTTTTTTTTTTACTAAAACGACATTGTTTTGATTTAAAAATAAAAAGAATTGACCCTAACGACCCAGTCAAAATCAGGAACCCAAGTTCTGAACTGAACCGAGTCTAAAATCTATGAAATGAAGGGTGAATATATTAGGAATTGTTGAACTCCATAACCTTCATTGACTTCTTATCTGGTGAAGTTTGTCATTATGGTTAAAAATATTGGCAAAAGCAAAAGTGAGCAATATCAAGCACTAAGATGGTGCTCTATACCATAATAAAATTGATATCGGAGAAAAGAAACAATAAAAGCTTCTATTTATTTTCTTGTTTTTGTACAACTCATTTAGGTGCTGTTTGGTATTATAGTTGCGGATAAGGTTCACCCTCGACCACAAATATTGTTGTTTGGTATTGCTAAAAACATATTTTTTTATTGGTAGGGCCCACCATAAATTGTGGTTGTGCCACAAGTTTACATAAATCACAAGAAGCAGCTCTTTACTGCTTCTTGTGTGGAGAAATCACAGTGTAGTCATGCCCAACTGTTCATGTGAATAGTGGAGCATGCCTCCACTGTTCATTGAATCGAACTAGGTCCAGTTCAAAGCTAAAAATGCATTGAACTGGGTCCGACCCAGCAAAATAAATTTTTTTTTTTATTTTTAATTGTATTTTATTCGAAAAACTAGTGTTAAACATTATTCAATGACACTATATAAATTAGACGGAAATCGCTTGATGGCGTAACATTTGCAGAATTTAATCGCAATCCCAATTTTGTTCTTGATTATATTTTACCTGATGTTGTTGCGCTTTTAAGAAATTTGTGAAAACTGTAGTCCTTGTCGGATGTATTTCATACGTGATGGAATTATAGATAGTTTAATGGAACAATAAAAAATATTTTATATAAAATATTATTTATTTTTTGATGTAATAGCAATAGTTAAATCTACAATATTTAAATTAAAAATCATCAATATTAATATATATTTTTTAAAATTATTTTATAACCTCAATTTTAAAAGCATTCTTAACCAACCACATTAAACTACTTTTTGTTCAACCTCAATTTCAACTACAGTTTTAACCAAACATATATTTTTCCAAACCAACCTCAACTAAAATTACTTTTTATAAAACAATTTTTTTTCAAATCACAACCATAACAGTTACCGCAACACCAAACACCTACTCTGTTTATAAAGAGATATTATTTAGTTTAAAAAGGTAAATTGTCAAATAAATATCCGAAGTTTAGTATATAATTCATAGTTTTGAAACCTAGCCTAATCCGACAGGTCAGTCCAGGGCTAGAACCTGGCCTGGTTAAAGAAAAAACAGGGGAAGGAAAAACCCGATGTAACCCAGCTAACCTAGCGAGTTGACCTAGCAAGACCCAGTCAAAAATTCGGTTGCAACTTGTTGACTTTTGTTTTTTACTTAAACGATGCTATTTTGATTTTTTTTAAAACAGAATTGACTTGGACAACCCGAGCAAAACTCAGAACCCGAGTCTTAGCCGAGCCGGATCTAAAAACTATGATCTAATTACAATAATTACAATCTCATTTATTTGTTGAGATTTTATCCACAAATCAAGCTTTGATTGATATTGACTCTAATTTCCAACAAATCTTTATCAAAAAAATCAAAAACTAGCTCAGTTTTAGACCAAAAAGATTGCTTGGCTACGAGGATTCTTGAAATGTTTATCCTTGATGGAATCAGAAACGTGAAACCATCTGTCCAGTACAGGTAAATTTTATTTGAGATATCAACTTCCAGTCCTGGTATTGGCAGAATCGGGTCTCCTCAATTAATTTCTTGACCAAGTGTTTATTTACATCAATTTCATATACAAATTTGTAAGGAAAACTTCAGTATCTCTGAACGGGGAAATATCTATCTGTCAATTTATAATTCATTTATTCAATTGACACAGCTAATCCTCGTGGGGTCGTGGGTCCTGGCAATTTTATTCTACAGTTAATATGTTTTGAATAATTCTATAAAATAAAATAAAACATATGTACAAATAAAAATAAAAATTATATAAACTTGAAAATATGTATAAATTAATATCAATTACTTAATATAAATAATTATTAGATAGATGATCATGCTTCACCGCATGCTATATTAATTTTTTTTTAATGTAATAAAAAGATGCTCAAATAATGATAGTGTTTTTAAATAAGCAAGAAAATTTAGGACTGAGTCATTGATTCGAATGGATTTAATAGCTTGATTAATTTAATAATATGATTAAAAAAACCAATGACACATTAAAAAAACCTAGAAAGAAAACATTAATGACTATTAAAAACAAATAAAGTGTACCATTATCATGAAAATCCACCCTCTATATATGCTTAAAATATCTTAACAATTTTATTTGATAATAAAAAAAAATAAAAGGGAGTGAGATAATCTCGTAGAAAATAAAATTAAAAATATTCAAACTCAATTACCTATAAAGCAAAAGTTTAAGGATGAATTGAAAATTAAAAAAAAAATGATAAAAAAAACTAACTCGAGTCTGCATGCCAAATTTGCATCTCAGTCACGAGACTGAAATAACCCCGTATAAAAGAAATTGAATAAAGCAAAAAAGGTCACTCTCAAGCAAACTAAATGATGAAAAATAAACATTAAAAAAAAAATCAATTTTCAAGGTCTAACTCGACTAACTTATGACCTGGAATATAAAATTGGAACAACCACACAAAAAGAAAAGTAGAAAAAAAATCATGAGCTCAATGTCTAATAACCTAATGTTAATAATAAAATTAAAAATAAATAAAAAAAGTTAAGTTGGGTTAATATTTGAAATTTGTGATCAGGAATCATGAGACCTATATTACTATACAAAAAACAAACACGAAAAAAAATTATGAAACAAAAATCCTAATCATCCAATTTTGTTTTTAAAAAATAGTAATCAAAATAATAAGAACCAAATCTGGTATAAAAAATGAAAAATAATGATGAGAGACTAAATTAAAAAATAAAGTAAAGTAATAAAGGATAAAAAAAAATATAAAAACTGAGAACCAAATTTGATACACAAATTAAATGAAATATAATGTTGAGGGAAGAAATTGAAAAAATAAATTAGAAAATGATAAAAATAAATAAATAAAATAGAAATAAAAAGAATTAGAATTAGAATTAGAATTAAATAAAAAATTAAATGAAATAAATTGCGATGAATGAAATTGAAAAAACAATTAACTTAAAAATATTAAAAATAAAATAAATAGCAATCAAAAAAATAAAAATCAAAATTAATATCCATATAACCTGAGATGATAAAAAAAATTATTTATTTTTTAAAATAATAGATAAAAAAAAGATGAAATAACAAAATAAAAAACAATAAAAAATAAAGATTAAATTGAATATAAAAATAAAATAAAAAAACATAACAAGAAATAAAATAAAAAAACAACTTAAAAATATTAAACACAAAATAAATAATAAACATATATTAATATCAAAATTGATATAAAAACAAGAAAAGAAATGTTTACTGAAACCAACTGCTCTTATACTGCTCACAAGCTTCTGACCACCATGCAAAGGGTAATGGTGGAATGCTTTAACATTTTCGATATTGGTTTTGTTTATTTTTATATTTTTAAAGTATTTTTTTAAAATTATTTTTTTTAATTTAAATTAATATATTTTTAATGTTTTTAAATTATTTTAATGTTCTGATATTATAAATAATTTTTTAAAAATAAAAAAATACTTTTTTAATATATTTCTAAATAAATAAACTCTTTAAAACATAATAACAACCACAATCCTTAGCATATCTTTCATCATAATCTAAAAAACATGGTCCTTTTCATCCATTCATATACCATTAAGAAAGTTTTATTTTAAAGTATTTTTATTTAAAAAAATTATTAAAATAATATAATTTTTTATTTTTTAAAAATTATTTTAATATTAATATATTAAAATAATATGTCAACATTAAAAAAATATTAATTTAAAATAAAAAAAATAATTTTTTTTTTAAATTATAAAAAAGAAAAGAAAAAAGAGAAAGCATCATTGCACAAACCCAATCATAAGGTTGTTGTTGCTTCGGGAGATTATTATATTCCTGTCTTGCCCTTGACTTCTTCAGGTCTTCCTTCCTTCCTTCTTCTGCAGTTCTTCATCTCCCTCCTTCTCTTCTGTTCAACTGCAATAATCAAATCCATTTAATTTAAAAATATTCGTAATCAATTTAATTTCTTTTCTTCCTTTCCACGTTCTGTTTTCCTGTATAATTTCCCCTATTTCACTAACAGAGATGGATACAAATTTAAACGACAAGGAGTCCATGATTGCTCGAATCCAACAATTGGAACATGGTAATATCTTTCTTCTCTCTTACATTTTTTTTCCTCTCTGTCCAAAAGGATGCTCTTTTCTTGTTTAAAACTGCAGTGATGTTGTCTCTTACACTATACTGCTTTCTCTTTATAATTCCCTGTTCAATTATTTAAACCCTAATTCAAGAATTCTTATTTGTTCTTAGACATGGAGACCACACTGAATCTAAAATACAGCACTTTATTAGATAGTTAAAGAAACTCAATTCTGCAGATAGCCTCCTTTTCCATTGTGATTGAATGACTTTCCATGATATGATTGTATTATATTTGTTTTGTAGAGCGTGGTGAATTGCATAAAGATATAGAACAATTGTGTATGCAGCAAGCTGGACCTGGTTATCTTGCTGCCGCTACTCGAATGCATTTTCAAAGGTATAGTTATTTATGTATTTTTTTTCTGTTTATAGGATCAGGGTTTTATCATTTTATGATTCTGCGAGGTTGCTACTAGTGAAAAGGGACGTAAGGACTGTACTATTATTTATTGCTCTATTAGGACAGCTGGATTGGAGCAGGAGATTGGGAATTTGAAAAAGCAGTTGGCTGCTTGCTCAAGAGATAATCTTAATCTTCAAGAGGAGCTTTCTGAGGCTTACCGAATCAAAGTGAGATGAATTTTGTATTCATTTTCCGTTATGCCACTTTTATTGAAGCCTTCTATCATAGTCTTATGCGTTTGCTATGTTGTCATCAGACCCAATTGGCCAAACTACACCAAGCAGAGGCTGCAAAGGTTGGTCTATCACTCTCTCTGTGCCGGTTTATCTGGGCATGCCCTCTTATGTGGTGTCAATCATTCTTTTCTTGAGATTATTTTCATCAAACATCTACCAGAGGGAATTAATGAATCAAACACTACCAAATGACAACATTGACCAAGTAGGAGAGAATAGACAATACTTCAGCATCATTGAAAGCAACATTTGATCAAATGAAAGACTCATAAGCTTTGCATTCAAGATTCTTGTCTTTCAATTGTCATTTCTTGTGTTAGCTTTATTGAGGATCTACCATGATTGATTACCATATTTTCTTTTGGAGGAGATACTAACTTGATGACAACAAAGTTATGACATAGGTTTCACCTACAAGCAATTTGTGCTGGTGACAGGATTAGCTGTTTTTCCAAGCTATGATGTTTGTGGAATGCTTCTATTCCCTTTATTGTTTTCTTTTCCAAAATATTTCATGTGTTCAGATTGCAGTGGATGGAATTTTGCTTTCATCATTAGTCCTGACTTGTTTCATTTCCTTTTTTCCAGAACATGGAGGCAGAGAAACAGGTTAAGTTTTTCCAAGGCTGTGTAGCTGCTGCTTTTGCTGAGCGTGATAATTCGATAATGGAGGTTATGAAAAATCTTTTTGACATTTGTTGATTATATGTTTGTCTTTGTTTTCTTACCCATAACCTTTCATAAGTGTATTCCTGAGTGTATATTCTTAAGGTTTTGAGTCTCCATAATGGTTGATGGCAGGCTGAGAAGGCAAAGGAGAAGGAGGAGTCAATGTCCCAGAAATTTAATGAAATTCAGCAGAGGTACTTGTTATGTTTATGCTCTATTTTTCTTGTGTTAAGAGGCGCAAAATTAAAAGGTTATTCTCTACTGACTGCTTATTATGTTGCATCATGTAATCTGGAGATTATGGTGCATATCTTCTTAGTGTTTGAGTGTTACACTTCCTACGGATCCGAACATTGTCATGTTCCACTTTCTCATCAAAAGTTAAATGTAAGAACGCTATAAATAGTTTATGGTAATGTCTTGTTCCTTCCAAAGTCTTCCCTAATCGTTGAAAAAGATTGTGGCATTGCGTGGTCATGATTTCATGACTATCATGACTTTTCATTTGTGAAAGTTTTTGACAGATAGTGTATCTTTTATCATGTGTGACCTTTTCTTTTTTTCAAAGGGATTTTATGGTTTGTAGTTATGTGATGCATCGTTAGGATGCCGGTGGTTGAATGAATACCTTTTCATGATTAAAGAATTTTTTGTGCAGGTTAGAAGTGCTTAATTCAGATTTTCTTGAACAGAAGAGACTAAATGATACACTGCAGAGTGATTTATCAAAGCAAGATGAGCAGATTGAGACTTTCAGGAAGGTAATTGTTTCATGTTCTTGGGTAATAGCAAGAGTGTACTTGAAACCTTTACACTTCTGGCATATAGACTACCGGAAATAGTGCCAAGAACTACTTGAAACATGGAAATTGTTTGTGCGGTGAACTTCAGATTTCGTTGTACTTTTGAAGTTTAGGATGCATCTTCTAGTCCCTATTGACCTTTCATTTACAGGTTGTCAACAAGTTTTATGAGATCAGGCAGCATTCTCTTGAGGGATTTGAGGATACTAGTTGGGACAATAAATTTGCATGTCTGTTACATGACTCAGAAGAGTTGTGGAGTTATAATGATTCCTCGACTTCTAAATACATTGTAAGTTCTCAAGACCTCATTTTTTGCTTGTTCCTTGAGTATCCATCATACACATTAGTGTTATTACATGATGTACCTATGTTTAGGATTGCTGTCCCGCTATTTTAGAAGTCACAAATACTTGTTATTCAGAGCATGTTACCAGATCCATAAGCAAGTATGCTAGGTGAAAGAAATTGACAGTCTAATTAATTTCCTAGATCCACACAGAGCAGAAATTAAATCAGCTTTTACAAGAATTTGAATAGTCACTAGAGTTTCTTCAAAGTTTCTGCATGCAACTTGAATAACTTCTCATCAGACAGAGTGCATTAGAAGAAGAGGTGGAGACACTGAGGAACTCTCTGGATAAGCTTCAAAGCAAAATACGAGTGGTATGAAATTATCTGGTTAATGTCTGTTTTATTTAATTGTACTATTATGTTGTGTGTTTGCTTAATATGGATTTTGTTGTGGCTTATAGGGTTTGGAAATTGAAAATCACTTAAAGAAGAAAGTTCTTGAACTTGAAAAGAAGCAAGTGGGTAGACTAATGTCTTGATGTTTGAGCTTCTAAATTTGATCATCGAATCCCTTTGCTAATAACTGAACTTGTTGATGTTTTCTGCAGGTTCTTTGGGACAAAATGGTTATGGAGGGGATAGCAGAATTACGCCATTACCATTCTCACCATAGAGTTCAGATCACGAGTTTACTTAGCAAGGAAAGATCGCATATCAAATCAATTATTGATATGGCAGAAGAAAAGATCAAGGAATTTGATGTGATCAGCGAACAGGGTTTGGTGCCTTGTGGAGTGGTAAGACTGCAAGAAAATGAATTTCGAGATGTGCATATGAGTACTGATGCTGATCCGGACTTGGCACCCAAGGTAGGTTAGCTACTATCATTGTACTTCATCTTCTCTCTCTTTATCTGCAGTGCATATAGAAATAGTTTGCTTCACCATCACAAGTAAATTCTTAAGGCTCATGAAGAATCACTTCCTGTGTAGTTGCCATAGTAAATGGTTCCTTTATGGTGCCTCAGCCCTCCTGCCAGGGCCCTCAATAAGCCACTAGCTAGGTAGTGGTGGGATAATAAGCTGGGAGGAAGAGTCATCAAATGCTTCCTGACTAAGATAAATAGTTCTTGATAAACATATTAGTCTGCTAACTTTTTTTAAAAATAGTTATAGGCATAATCCTGCTCATGGAATGCTGCAATTGCAGTATTTTGGTGCAGCAAAATTCCAATTCCACTCCATTAGAAGCTCGCTTATAAGTATAAAACAGCGGCACTGGGAGAAGTTAGCAAATAGAAACTGAGAAGCACTCTGCTAAAGCTGACCTTGTCTCCAATGATCTTTTGCAATTTGATGCGAGACCCAACTCCAGAATTTGCAATTAATAATCTGAGAAGAAAAATGGGTCAATAGAGTGATTAAACTTCCTTGAGATCAGCTTTTATTATCTATTTTTCAGTCAGGCATCCACCTCTCAAGAATGTTTTCATACCTCAGTCCTTTGATATCCTGTACTTTCTACCAACTTTTTGAACTGAGAGTTTTGTTCATAGACAAGAGATTACTAGTGCTCTAATCTTTTTTTTGAACTACTGGATGGTTTTTTAGTATGCACTTAATACAACATAGGATTGCACTGAACCTCTCCTAGTTTTTTCACTTAACACAGAACAAAGATTCAGTAAAAGATTGCACTGAACCTCCATCAATCTGAGCATGAAGAGAAAATACATAGGTGTTTGTGTCAAAGATTCGATGTATGGTATTTCAATAGTTCAAGTTGATGATAGTATCCCTGTAGAATTGTTTGTCCTGGTCACCAAACCTCACTCAGCTAACCCTACCTATTTTTACCAACAAGCCCTTCACTCTGCCTCCTGTTTTGGTTTGATTTGATAATTCTTCTTGTCTCTGTACTTGTGATGAGATTTAAAACATTAAGGAAAATACTGAAACAGAATCAGAAGGTCAAAAATAATTTTTTTCCTACTGTTTCTCATATGAGCAATTTCTATTTCTTGTTTATTGATTTATACATTCTTACATTCATCACCTGCTGTAGAGAATTGACCAAGGCGCATTAGATACTGTGGCTCATAAAGAAGGCAACACATCTGAAGCCCTTGCACAGGCCATGCAAGAAAAGGTTCTGTGATATATTTCATGCCCTATGATTTACTTTCTATATCTCTGTTTTCTGTAAATATTTGGTCGGTTGGATGTTCAAGTTATGCAGCTGATTTGAAATAATTATTCTTCTTTCTGCTCAATTTTGTTTTCCTCGTCAGGTTGCAGCATTATTGCTTTTATCTCAGCAGGAAGAAAGACATTTACTGGAGAGAAATGTCAATGCAGCTCTTCAAAAAAAGATTGGGGAACTTCAAAGAAACTTACTACAAGTAATTCCTGTAGATTTTTTTTAACTTGCACGTCTTGAATGTTTGCCTCTTGTTTACTTGAATAATACACATAACTCGGCAAAAGTTTTGCAAATTTACGTATGGACTTTGAGAATTATGCTTCACTATAGTAATTATCTTATCATATATGGAGGAGACATTATAAAAATGTTGGTAGGCAGGATGAAAGACCTCTCTCCTTGGTATGTGTAACATGGAGCTCTTTCCTCACTGAATCTGGATATCTTCTAATATGAAGTTTTGATAAAGAATTTATCAAATTTAAATTTTTATATCCTTCCTGAACCTCATAATGAGTGCACAGATGTTGTGATGATTTAGGTCACCAATGAAAAGGTTAAAGCTCTTATGGAGTTGGCGCAGTTAAAGCTTGAATATCAACAACTACAAAAGTATGATCTCTTCTTTTCCCTAAAGCATAGCATGCAATTATGCTTTGTTAAAATCATTGTTTTTCTATACTTTTGTTTTCTGCTGGCAATTCTTTTATTGGAACTTGAATGCTGCCAATGACTTTGATAAGGACCTTTCCCCTAAGCTATGGAGCTTTGATGCATTATTCTTTGTTATATTATTATTTTAGAGGTGTTTGCTATTATTAATTTCTCCTGTCACTTTTCTAGTTGTCTGTCTTGTTTTTGCTCTGATGTGGCTTTCTCTTGATATGTCATTAAAGTAACTGGTAACTCTTGTTAAAAAAAAAGTACTAAAGTATGCATGAATTCCTTTTCCCTTGCAACATATGCATACTTTGATCTGATGACTAAAACTACCTGCATGAGTGTAACTCGTGCAGAAAAGTTGACAGTGAAATAAAACGAGATTTTTCAGCTGACACTGGGGAGATAAGACTTTCTAATATAGAAAGAGATGGAAAGGTAAGAAACCTGTTGAAGAGGACATATCTAAAACGTTGGATGGGAACAATGGATTTTCGTGGAAATGAAGCTCAAACTTGCCTGAGTAGTGAAGGGAATTTCTCTGGGAAAAGAGCAAATGACATGGATTTTGCCAGGTTAGTAAAAACTAATTGGATTCCATAACAGAAGACTAGATTGGTGAAGCCTGCATGTCAGATCATACCCTCTGATGCCCCCAACTCTTCTACAAACTAACTGTTAATGAAATGGATGTTTATGGTTGCATGTTCTCAGAATGAAGATTGAAAATGCCACTCTCAAGGAAAGCATGGAATGTATGGACCACCTAATTTCTTCAATTCACAGACTTCACCTTGCACTTCTAAAGGTAAATGTTTCTTCATCACATGTACAGCATGGATGTGCTTCTTTTTTGGCTCAGGAATGGATCAGCTCTGTAGGATGCTACAGTAATATAAATACTGTTAGGAATGATGATACAGTTGAAATTTTGCTTTTTCTTTTCTTTTTTCCCTTCTCTTTAGGTCATGCAATATCATAATAATATTAATATGATGCTGATTTCGTTACCTGCTCCGTAAAGGTTCTTGTCATGATGTTTGGTTAGATAATCTGTCCATATTTTGAAGCTAATAGGTTTTCTGTTGCTGATGCTGCATAATCTATAGGTCAAAGAGTCAGATACTCGTGAAGGTACAAGTACTGGCTTGCTAGAAGCTCTTAATGATATCATTTCTGAGGCTAGACTTGTGAAGACTGCCCTTGGAAGCTCCTTACCTATTAGTTGGTCTGCTGAGGCAGATGATGCATCAATTGGTGAAAGTGTCTGCGATGAGCTAATTGATATTTATGGGAACCCCATTAGTGAGAAGATAGATTCTGTTTCTGCTGCAGGTTTTGAGATGGTGGAGCTTCTGATACTTGCAGCTCAGATACTAAAGGACAATAAAACCATAAAGGGTTGCTGAGATTGGAGTTTGTTTAATTCTGGTCTGTGTGGGCTTTGTTCTGTGATGAAAAGCATAAAGTAATTAATAGGGGTTTAGGGCATACTAAAGGGGCTTTTCGGCAAAGAGAAGTGAAAATTTGTGCAGTGTGAAGGAAGATGGCGACCTTTTGGAACAATTTAATCAGTGCAGAATGAAAGTCAATGCTTATCTTGTCATTGTAGAGCCTTTTATTGTATTTATGGTGTTTTTAAAGGAAAGGAGAAGGAGGGAATAGAGTTCAATTCCTTTGTATATACATGGTTAAACATAGGGCAGTTGCATAAAGTACAGTAATATGAACTGGGTTATTAGATTATTTCAATGACAAAGTTTCTGAGCTTTTGTGTATGTTTCCTTTCAGTACTGCCTGTTGTATTTTAATTGTCGAAGTTTATGTTGAGCGATTGAGGGATGATGCATTTTCTGTTGGCTTTAAACTCACTGGGAAAATTTGTGGTCTGTGCATGCCACCTGGCAGAAACTGCTTATGCCATGAAGAAGTTATGAAGCTTCTTTATATCATTACGTGTAGAATTCCTTGTTTATCTTGAATGTTTCTGCTTTAAAATGTTTTACCCTAGGGTGGGACGGCATCTTTCGTTTTCTGAACAACGCAGTTTCTTTCTTGGTCGATGCAACTTTTTTCCTACTGAATTGTTCACAACTAAATAGAACACGGTGATAATCATTCAGGACACCGAAATCTTTTCGTGTTTTGAGGAAACAGAGGATACAAACTGTGCCACGTAGTATCTCAGGTTACTCAATCTTGGCAGAAATTTCAACTGACACGTCACACTCAGAGTTCCCACAAAATTACAGCATTGGGACACTAACACATCCAATCTTGCAAGCGAAAACCAATCCTTGACATGTAGAAGATAAGAAAATCCATGAAGACCCTGCGATGCCATTTATGGTAGGAAGGACTAAAAAGCGCTAAAGAGGGGGACAAGTAGTCTTTAGTTGATTATGATTCAGCGGCAATTTCCACGGCGGTGATATTCACAGTGACTGGATTTTTCTCGCGTTCGTTCTCAAGCTGGCTGTAGTTCCCTTTCTCCTTGAAAAGTTGGATATGGTGATGCTTGCAGTAGAGTTTTCCCTCATGTGCAATGTAGTTGGATGGGCTAATAGTACAACCTCCATGGGTACACTTAAAACAGCTCCGATGGTATGGAGTCCCGTTTACTGTAACCTGGAAGAAGATCAAAGACCACTCGTCAGAAATGTTGGTCATCTTTGAAGAGGATGATCCTCTGTTTCTACGAGTAAAGTCTTCATTTCTTACCTTCTCGATAGGATAGACAGTCTTGTTGCACCCAACACATTTTTCTCTGGTGCCAGCAAACAAATTCGAGACTTTGCTTGCGTTCTGTGAGATATATCAAGTTCAGTTTAATTACTTAGTGGATAGAAATTGAATAAAATAAATAGCAAGAAACAACATACTATCATTTCCCAATCAATTACTTAAGAGATCACCTCATTATCAACAGGTTTTTCTGGTTTCACAATTTTTGGTGTTCCTGTCAGAAATTATTATAGAAAGTGAGAGGGTAAATTGAATTTAAGTAAAAAGAATTTAACTGGCTAGTGATAATAATAGTAAGATTTGAAGTGTGTAAATTTTGATAATGGCTTAACTGTGCTTTTACCTTCGAAACTCTTGTCTAGACTGCCAGTTCTCTTGAAGAGTTGGTCATAGTGAGGTCTGCAGTACAGAACCCCTTCGAAAGAACTGTAGTTGCTTAGCTGCTAGCACAAAACAGTTTGCCGATGAGTGCTCATCAAGAAATGCAATGAGTAGTTAATTGGCTTTGAGGACAGCAATTTGACTTTCCTTTCCATCAACAGAAAACGGAAAGCAATTTCAAAAGAACCAAGAAAATGAAAGATGATTCTCAGAAATCCTGGCTCTCAGATTAGCCTGATAATATGTTTTATGCTGCTGGCCATATGTATATATAAAGAAGAACATGGTGTGATCTGATCAGAAAGAAAATTGATGATGGAAAGGCTTTTAGCAAAAAACAATATATATATAAAAAAAAGGCAATTCTGAGAAGAAAAGGATTTTCCCGAGACATTACAGTTCAAAGAAGATGGATAAAACATGAACAAGGATATTACAGAACCGATATGCTGTTACCTTAAGGGTACCCCTGCAATGGTGGCATCTAAAGCAGGCCTTGTGATAAATCCTGTTATCAGCCGTTAACTTATCAACAAGATACACTGTCTTGTCACAAGCCATACATTTTTGCTGGGTTCCTGCAAAGGCTGCCATATCCTTTTTCTCCCTCAGAGATGAATAGCAAGATGAAGAGCAAGAAACCTTAAAACTTGCGCACCGATTGTGATATTTCTCGTTTGTTGTGTCTTTAGCCTTTGCCCTACTGTCCTGTCTCTCTTCAAGCTGTGTCTTGGCTTATATTATACAGAAGATAGGGTTGCAGATAATCGCGGGTGACATGAAAGCAGATCTGTACATGATTGACAGGAATGGCCTGGCGCCACCTAGCTATCATTTTGTCCGATTTCTAAGTAATTCATATCAGATAGGATAATCCTTCTGTTGTAATCATTCTACCTTCTTTCTCTATTTCTGGGAGGTACAATTATAAAACACATGCGATTCCGAGGAAGTTGACAATCCAAGCTTTTGGCTCCCAAATTTATCTTTTTTCCTGTTTCTTATAAATGTTCTCGGTTTAGCTAATATTCGAGGAAATAAAACAGAGAAGTTATTATTGATATAAAGTTGATTTTCTAGGTAGATCACAGGGGAACATGATGAGTAAATCTTTTTCACAAAGGTGGTGGGTCTTGAATTATATTGAGTGCTAGAATATCATCATGAAGTTCCTGGCTGGATGCCTTGCTAGACGTTTCTTTTTCGTTGTCATGTTTTATTCTTTGATTACTTTTTCCATGAGTTATAATCGGGCAGTGCAAGCGATTCATCAGATGGATAATCTTTTTTAAAAAAATTAGGTAATTGGCATCAATCAAAGCCTTTCAATGATGCTCCATGTTGCTAGTGACCGAGTGAGCTCTTGGGTTAATGCAAATTTGTCTTCAACAACGCTCGACATTATAATTGGAAATTGTGGTTTATTATATCAGATCAGATCGTAGATCTGTCATCATTGTATCTCAAATTTGCTGGCTAAAGCTAAAAATCATGTCGATTTCATATTTTCACCTCAAATTTATTCATGGCAAAACGACGAAGGGCGTTTTGCCTAGAAATACCTTTTTCTATTAAATCAGATGAAAATCGCAAACCTCACGAATAAGGAAATAAACTAATAAGGATTCATCTTACGCCCGCCTAATGATAGGTTTAAAAATAAATTAAATAATCAATAAAATTACAATTTAACTTAAAAAATTATAATAACTAATAGAATTAAATTATAAAATTTAATTTTTAATCAATTTAATGTTGAATGATGAAATTAGAAAAAAAAAAAAAAAAAACACAAGAAACCACCCAAGTCAACCAATCAAACCCGTAACTCAGGTCATGAGATCATGATAACCTTATAAAACACAAATAAAAATAAATTATGAAGTCTAATCCCCAATCATTTCAATATTAAAGAATGAAATTTTTTAAAAAAATCAACTAGAAAAGGAAAAAAAAAATCTAGTCAACCGGCTTAACCAGCTATATGGGTCATAAAACTATGATAACTCTATAGAAAACAAATCTAAAAATAAGATTATGAAGCTCAGTACCTAATGTTGAACTATTAAATTGGAAAAAAAATCATGAAAAAAAAATAACTTGAGAAAACTTATTCAGAAGACTGAGAAAACTCTATAAAAAACAAATCGAAAAAAATTATTAAGTTCAAAATTTTTAATCAGCCTAACGTTAAAGGATGCAATTGAAAAAATAATATTCAATTAAAAAATGTTAAAAAAACCTGATTCAACCTGGCTAACCCGTAAAACTCCCGATCTAGATCATAAGACCATGATAACCCTATAATAAATAAATAAATAAACAATTATAAATTTAAATCATCAATCAATCAAGTTGAGAAAATATTTAATTAAAAAAAAAATTAATTTAGATTAACCTGTAAAACTTATAATTTAAGTCATGATACTAGAATAACTTTTATATATATATATATATATATATATATATATATATATATATATATGTTAGGGCAAAAAACAAATAGAAAGAGTACTAAACAATTTCCCCCTCGAATTTCTGACAAGGCAGTATTATAATTGCCATGTATACAATGAAAATATAAGACCAATCAAGCGGTCCACATCCCACCTATAACATCTAGGGCCTAAAGGTAAAAGGTAAGGTTCAAATAATTTAAAAGTACATTACTAAAGCCTGTAAATTGGGCATTTGGTCTAGTGGTATGATTCTCGCTTTGGGTGCGAGAGGTCCCGAGTTCGATTCTCGGAATGCCCCACCCTCAAGGGCCTCAACAAAGGAGTTTTACCTCTGAAAGTATCTTTTTTTGTCGGTTTTACCGACAAGATTCTAAGAAAATATCTTATTTTTTGAAAAAAGAAAAGCAGATTGGCAGTAGATGTTGAAAACAAGGTGGACAGGATAGAAAGATTCCCGCATCAACAAATATGAGAAATCAGGTCCTCAAAGAGTGGAAAATAAAAACAACTTGCACTCAAGCCACCAATGTGAGTTTAAAATATACATGGCGACGAGAAGCTACCAAACCACTAGACAGTGCCATACATCAATAACTTCAAAACATTTGCAAGTATTTTTGAGTCCCTGAGTTCAATTAATGCTTACAGTACTTTGGAATATTTATGACAGCTAACCTGAAATGAAAACACTTGCAAGTGCTCTTCGCAACAAACCCATATGAATCGATGAGCATATATATATATATATATATATATATATATATATATATATATATATATATGCATATGGTGCTGGGATCATATCTGTGTGTAGCTTCTTTCATCTCGTAAAAGAAGAGCTGTTTACTAGTGGCATTAATACAAACAACCACTGACCAAGACAACTACGTACATTAGATAACAAAAACACTGCACCCAGATGCATGGTTCTCTTCGTTATCATTCAAGCTCAAATTCTATGACACCCCAATCTAGGTGACGATGGCAACCACCGGTACTACCATTGAAACACAAACACACACATTCCAACGTGCACAGATTATACTATATGCAAGTGCACTCACTTCTTATTGCTGCAAATAAATAATTCTGCCTTCTGCTAGGACATGCCATTTCCTGATTTTTTTTCACACCTAACTAGCTAGTGATCCCATCCCCGTCCATATCTAAAGCAATAAGGCATGAAGGCTTCGCATTCCTTGCTAGTATTAACTAAAAATCGTAAACTGAAATCATACAGACGACTCTATAGTCAAGTAGTTTAATGAAGCCTTCGTCTAAAATACTTACTAGTTTAATTATAATTTGAATAGAAGCTTGGGCATCGTACGGGCATTTGGTCTAGTGGTATGATTCTCGCTTTGGGTGCGAGAGGTCCCGAGTTCGATTCTCGGAATGCCCCTACTGTTTTTGGTTTTAAGAGCTCAGTAACAGCACGCTTATCATTTTTTACGCAGTTTGGCGTTGGTCCCGTGCTCTTTCCCAAAGTCAACTGCACTACAATAGGAAAGTTCCAAGACCGTACATAATTTTTTATTTTTTTTTGAAAAGATTGTGGAATAGATAAGCAAAGAAGCATTTGGTCAAGAGATCAAGATAAAAAGTCTAGAAACACACCTTTGGACAAGGCAATCAATGCAAGACCATTAGCCTCTGAGCCTGCCAGAATGGACAAAAACACATTTGAAGCGGAAGTTCAATTCCTCAATAAAAATGATTGTGCTTTTTCCCTTATAATTCTGGCAGTAAGACTTACACCAGGACAAACTGAGATCTAAAACTTCAAGCTTGCAAATGCATTAGTAGCAGAAATTTCGCATGATGAGTATCACCAACTGGGCATTTGGTCTAGCCGTATGATTCTCCCTTTGGATGCGAGAGGTCCCAAGTTATTATTTCTAACCATGTGACATTTTAATTTTTTATCCATCTTAAAATGTAGCGAGACAACAGCATGAAAACAATGATATAATATTTTGATCTGCAGATAGATTAGTTTCCTGACAAGATTCTAATCCACTGAACTTTTAAAAATAGATTAGCTGTGGATGTTAATGACAAGGTGGTCAGCCAGAAATATCCCTGCATCAAACATGACAAGCATTCAGTATAATTAACACATGTAGATCTGAGTTCCAGTTCATCTAAACGGTGGAAATTACCTTTAAAAAGTGACAATAAAGACTAAAAAAATCCATTGAATAAAAGACCAAGAGACCAGAGACTTTTGAACCACTACCCATCTTTCACTTTGAAGTAACAGAGTAAATAATTAGAGAAACACGTAGAGAGAATATCAGCAAATGGGCATTTGGTCTAGTGGTATGATTCTCGCTTAGGGTGCGAGAGGTCCCGAGTTCAATTCTCGGAATGCCCCATGCTTTTTGCAAATTTTGCTAATTAATTCTTTAGTTCCCATGATATATTCCAGTTTGATATATTTTAGCCAAGGAAACTAACCTAAAATCAATTCCCATGGTAACTATCAAAGGACAGGAAAAACAAAAAAAAAACTGTAATGGCACAATCTCACCTCATTTATCAGGAAAAAGAAGCCCATTTGGCAGGGTTAAGTAAGCACTAAACCCAACCAAATGGCAGCACTAACACACATAATCAAATGTATAGACATTGTAGTGATGCATAGCCATTTCATCCCTTCCCTCATATTTAAAACATGTTGCATTGCATCAACAGCAAGCCATCTAATGAGAAACTTCATTCACACAGATTCAACTTCATTCAAGAAAAAAAAAAAAAAAAGACTCGTGACACTTAGCATCCCTCTAAAAGAATTTTAGTTGCTAGGCATGATTTTTCCTTAGTCTAATTAATTAATAGATTAATTACAAATTAAAGAAAAGGAAATCAGGAAATGGGCATTTGGTCTAGTGGTATGATTCTCGCTTTGGGTGCGAGAGGTCCCGAGTTCGATTCTCGGAATGCCCCAGTTTCATACTGTTTTTTGGTCTTAAGAACTCATGTGAAACCTGATTTGTTATTGCCAGCATATTATTTTCAGGGGTAGTTTTCCATTGTTAATTTAAATAATTTGACTCCATGATCTTTCTCAAAGTCAACTGCTCTGCAATATGAAAATTCCAAAACTCTCTCCAAGGAATTGACTTTGTACATATAAGCATTCGATCATTAGATCAAGTAGTAAAATCAAGAAATATACCTGTGGCCTCGTCAATCAATGCAGAACCACCAGTCTCAACCCTTCAAGATGGTACGAAAATGCATATCAACAAACAACCCAGCAAGGTTTAGAAGGTAGAGTTATGCCTGCATCATGCGTGATGAGCTAAAGATCAATATTTAATGATTAATGTAAATCTTAGGTTCCCAGGAAGTTAAAAGTCCATATAGTTTTTGGTTCCCATGCAGGTTCAGATATTTTAGCAAAGAACCTAAAGTCAACTCTAGCAGGAGAACATAATATTTTAAAGAAAATCTAGATGTATATTTTTTTCTGGTAAGATTCATTACCAATAAAATGATCAATAAATAAGTAGACTCTGCTGAAATCAAGGTATGCAAGCTAGGCTCACACCTGTCACTAGCTTCAGACATTGGAGAGAAGTCATTTACCTGAACCTGCCAAATGGTGTAAGCATCAATTTGATGCAAAGCGTTCAGTAACTCAATTGACATGACAAAATAAGAGAACAGATACATACCCAAAGCTACAATTAATGCAAGAGGACATGCTATACCATGGGAAAGAATTTGAAAGTCAGCTTGTATATCTACACATCAAAAGGTTCAGTCTGTTGGGCAAGAAATCTCAGTGATTGGCTTTCTGCCAAATTTACAGTCAGCTCAGTCTTGCCAAATAACTAAAACGTTAGGATATATAGTTTAATGTCAACGATCTATATGCTTTCCATCAACACATTGTATAACATGAGTTTTTCTGTTTTGACAACATTCTACTCAATGCAGTAGACCCTGTTAATGTGCAGAAGGAAAAGAAAATCATATGAGGAACCTTCATTGAAATAAATCATAGTTTAAGAATCAAGGAAGTATCTGATTCGGTTAGTGAATAACAAAATATGTTGTTAGATAATCCAAAGTGATTCGGGTAAATTCTCAGGTTGGGTGCAAAGCAACCAATCCCAGCATAAAACGGCCCATTTCCCTGTTTCAGGAATTAAAGGGCCATATAGGTTTTTCTTTCCTGGATCATAGATGGCATTGATCTAGTGGTATGATTCTTGCTTTGGGTGCAAGAGGTCCAGAGTTTAATTCTCGGAATGCCCCATTGGAATCATGCTATTCATGACAGGATGAAACCAGGATTTTTTGGTTACCTCGATATCTACAGAATAATTAAAGAAACACAGAATTAAATCCCAACTCAGCCCACAAAGAATAAATAGATAGAGTTGACTGCTGAGATGGGCATGCAAGAAGAAACCAGAGACATTATTTTACAGCACACTATTCATGTTCATGTGCAAAAATCATTTTAGAAGAGAAGCTCCACTGCAGATTTGAGTGGTAAATGATTCCAGAAAAATAACAACATTGACTAGTGTCTGATTTACTACAGCACCAAAATATGGAATGGAATGGACTGCACGGGTGACAAAAATGAACTGGACACTGCCTTGAAACAACATGATAAAATTTAGGCTTCATAAATGAACATAACCTGTAGCCTGATTAGGTCCAAAAGGCCCTCGATTTTGGCCACCCCTTCTGCCAAAACACAGACAGTAATGAAGTTGATGGAACTTCACAGAGCATGCCAATGAACTTTTAGTTTTGCTGACCCTGATTTGATGTTATATTAAAAAGTAATAGTCGAGTATAAATGGCAAGACAACCATCAGTCACAAAGTCAGATAAACTACGACATCCAGCATGAAACATAAAACAATAAATTCACAACCTTTACTGCATACAGCCACAACACGAGGGAAAAAATACATGGGAAAAGAAGAACATAAAAGAATGTGCAGCCAGGCATCTAATCCAACATTATAACTGAAACCAAACAAAAAAAAAAGGTTTTTCAATTAAAAATTACACAAAAACAAAACCCAGAAAAAAGAGTCGTACAACTTAACATGGAAAAGGCTGCAACCCAGAAGCTTCAAAGAGTTGCCCAGTATTATCTTTATAAACAAAACAATCTTTGACGACGGTAAACCTACATAGCTAACAAAAGTAACCAAAACCCACAAATTATCACTACAAGGTTTCGCTTGTCGTACCTTTAATTTGCCTACTCAATCATACTCTATAATTATTAAGCCAGGGGGAGAGAGTGTGAGGGTAAAGAGTTTGTAATTACTATACAGGCATAGCTTGAATACGTTCTATGGGAGATGACAGCGTTGGTTGGACGTATCAAGAAAGAGAGAGAGGAGATCAGATGATACAATAGGAGAGAGAAAGGAGGAAGGAAAAAAAACGTATCCGATGATGCACTGAGAATCTGTTCTCGACAGGTGGTCAGACAGATTTCGATAAGATAATTTTAATTATATTTTAGAAGATTATCAAATAGAATCGTAAGATATGATTATAATCATTTTATTAAGATATTTCTAATAATATCGAATATGTTAAGAATGAATTCCTAACGTATCTTCAGTAACCTATTTATTCATCATTTCTCTCTTATATTATATCATCTTATGTTTTCTTTTTTCTTTTTTCTTTTTGACATATTGAATCTCATCACTATTAAATCTTTTTAAAATTTAAAGTTGGTTTTTGTTTAAATTAATTAATTTAAATGAAAAATGTATTTTGAGACAATTCACTCATAAAAAACTGTGGATATATCATGTATTTTTCAATACTTCATTTTGGTTCTCAAAGTTTTATTTTGGGTAATTTAAACCTAATTGCAGACCAAATACTTTTGATTTCTTAGGTAATGATAGAATTGAAATGAGAGGGATCAAAATGAAAAAAGATGTCAAACATGGGGTGTGCTAAATTTTTTTTTTTAAATACACTCAGGTTCTCAAAACTTTAAAAACAATGCAAGTTATATAATTTAGGTCCTTTTAGATTTCACAAAAATCAGTTTCTATATAAAAGTTTATTTCAGTCCCTCGTTAAAGAGACGAGAGAGAGAGAGAGAGAGGAGTCGCTAGATTCAATAATGAGAGAGAAGATCTTCGTTCAAGCCATTTCCGACCACTAAAACAGGTTTTTTTGGTGTTCACTCATTTCATGAGATAAGAGGGGTTTGTTTGTGGTTGTTTAAAACCTCAATGTTGCCTAAAAAACAGATCTAGACCAAGAAAGATAAATCTAACTCGATTTGATTTTGTATTTTTAGACTATTTTTTAGGTATTTTAAGTTGATGAATTGATTTGTAGGTATTCCAATGGTGTAGGTGAGGTTTTGTTTTTGGTTGAAAAGGCTTAAAAATTAGGGTTTTTGGACAAAAAAGGCACTACCCCAATTTCATGCCGAAATCTGACCTCATAGACGACATGTCATCTGCATATATATATATATATATATATATATATATAAACAACCTGTTAAAATATAAAAATAAAACCAAGCCTAAGAGCATGAGAGCTTGAAGGCTCACCCACGCACCTTAACTTTTCCTTGCAATGGCCCAGGCTCATTGCACCATGAGCCTGAGATGTTTTCTAGCCCTTTTTTGTTTTTTTAAGGTTTAATATAAATTTTAAAAAATTATTAAACTTGGTTTAGTCCATGGACAGGAGCAAAAATATAACGAGTTAAGCCACAATATCCAAACTATTTTTTTTTTCTAATATTACTTTTTTAATTGTTATATTTTTTAATGTCTTTTTTTCTCTTTAAAATTATGTTTCAATTAATATCTCTCCTCAATGATTTGTTTTTGTTTTTATTTAATGATTTTTAGATAGAGTTTTTTTTAATGATGTTACGTGTATTTAGTTTTTAAAAAGATTATACTGATTCATCTATAATTGTTTTTTAATCTCTTATATATATTAACTTTATTTTTGAAAATAAAAAAATATTTACTTTTAGATAATATTTTTAATATATGAAGCCTTGCATAATATTTTTTATTTTATTTTATATCTCAAGTTTTAGAAGTCCAAATGAGCTCTGGTTTTTTTTTTTTTTTTTATGAAAAGTTGAGACAATTGCCCACAACTATCATAAAGACTATATACTTAAATTCTGATTTTAGCAATGACAGTTTAACCACCCAATAATGTCAATAACCAGCCAACAAGTCAATGGTTGGCTACCAACTAAATAATTAGTAATCTAATCAATTGTTTTGAACTTTAGTTTATAAAAGGAGGCATTTGTCATATATTTAGGCATCCTGTTTTTCAGATCAAGATCATTTTCTTGCTTTCTTTCTTTGTAATGTTCAAGTTTTCTTTCATGTTATATTAATCTCTTATTTATACATTTTCATTTCCTTTCATATATTTAGTTAACTTATATCATATTCATGATCTTATCTTGTTTATTCATATTTCTCTTCTTCAAAATGTTTAGCTAAGTTTATTATGTCAAGGTGAATGTTTAGATCCAAGAAAGTTTGTTATTAACATGTCTTATCATTTTTATCTTATTCACTCTTAATACCTTACTTGTTAGATGGTTAATCTAGATTTATGTTGTATAACATTTGGTACAATAAATGCTTGATCCTTCATAATTTTCGATCGCCATCGTTGTTATGAGAAGAACTTGATTTGTTGTTAACATAAGTTAGCATCATGAATACCTGACAATATTTACAAGTATAATGTTAGTTGGATAAGATGGTTAATATGATCATGCTAATAATTTATAATGAGTTAATAACGATAAATCATCCGATTGGAACCTCATGTGTGTGTGGTTTCCAGTTGAGTAAAAAAAAGAGTTTATATTATATTTATTTGAAATACCATTAATGGATCCTCTAACATTAACAATTTTTTTTTATCTTTGATTAAATCTTCACTTCAATATCACATCTCAAAAGTTCTTTTCAACTTTTCTTCATTTATATAGTTCATTTCCTTGTGGTTCAACCTTAGTTTTGCCAGGTTATTTATTATTTCGACACTCCTGCACTTAGAATAAGATATTAATCTTTTCATCATGCAATTAATCCACATAATTTTTTATTTATTTGATTATATATATACATGAGTTTTTTATTTATATAATTTTTTAGGTATAAAAACACAAAAAAAATAAAATTAGTATATACAATATTTTTATAAAACAAATATTTAATCTACGATCAAATATTGAGAAGCGTTTCCAATTTTTATTTTTTTTGTGTTTTTATACTAAACAAGAAAGCTAGTTCTTTCAATCGAGAAAGACACCAGTTAAAATAGTAGATGTTGTTTTGCGAAAATCAACTACCCTCAAAATAGATTTGTTATATTTGTGGCATGATTTCTTTACAATCAAACCTTTTGACGAGTCCTTCAACTTGCATGAGGCCATGGGTGTTCAGAGTTTAGACCGCAGCCAAAAATAGGTGAAGCCAACAGGTGTGCCATACACGCACAGCGACTATTCCACAGGGAATATACAACCATCAGCTCAAGGCAAGTACCAGCACCTCAAAGAAATACAAAACTGACGACATAAGCAAAATCCATTATTCCATTCAAAACCACTGAGTAGCAAGTTTGCATTCGGAAATCACACCAATTGATTAATATTCACATATAAAAATCAAACCAGTAAGCAACCAAACAGCATACTGGCGAGTCAATAAAACTTGGATGTGAACTCAAATGATACATGCAATGACTAGGCCACCGGGAGAAAATAAAGACAATGGTCAGACATCGATAACCCAGTTAGGCATAGCGGACAATTTAAAAAAAAAAAAAAAATTGAAAATGAGCAACTCAAAATCATAACTGCGACAGCGAAAAGTACAGGAACTGATGCTCAATTCTTTGATTTTGAATGTTTTACAAGCCAGTCAATAACTGTGTCGATGTTGGTTGAGTTCTTGCATGAGATCATGTAGCAGCATACTTCTCTGTCAGTGATGGACTTAAGCCCCCTGCACAGAATAACATTATTCTTACCATAAAATGCTCTGAAAACTGATAATACAAAAGCGTTTGACAAGCCTCCTAAATGGATCTTAAGATATTTAGTTGAAGCTTACATTTGTTCCATGAAATCTTCCTTGGACAAGGCTCCTGGTTTGTCAATCTTATTTCCCAGTACCAGCAAAGGGATACCACTCAGAGAGGGTTTACTTAAAAGATCATGAAGTTCACTTCTCGAGACAGATAAATTATCAAAATCAGCGGCGTCCACGACATATCTGCAAGAAAATCAGAGAAAACAAGTAATATAAATTACTAAGCTCATTTACCAGACAGTTGAATGCAGAAGACATCTTATCCATAAGCAAATCTTCACCATGTGCAACAACACTCACTAATTTAACTAGTTTGCAGCCCCCACACAACTAAAATGGTACATTGTAATCCACATGTTTAGCTTTGAAATACAGAGGTGCAGATGCAACAGAAAGAGTGGGATAAACATAAACCATGAAGTAAATGAAAGGCCATCGTGAAATTGCAACTCTTTTATTTAGGGCACTGTATGAATAGGATATTCTATTAGTCCAAAATCCCATCCAATAACACTATAAAATCATTTAAAAAGTGACCAGCAATTTCTATGGGAGATTAACATCCACTAAAAGACCAACAAAACACATGTTTTATTTCACATAGGGAAACAAACAAAAGAAAAAAAATAAAATACAAAATGTCCTCCGTAATTATTAATAATAAGCAATGGCCATTTTTAAAACTAATATAATGAGAATTCCCGAGTTTGAAGACAGTTTTATACGAATATTAAAAAGTGTGAGACATACACAATGGCTGAAACTGCGCGACAATATCTCTCCCACATACTGCGGAACCTTGGTTGACCTCCAAGATCCCACAACTTTATTGTGACATTGCCTTTTGTAACCTTCCTCATGTTAAATCCAACCTGTAGGAAAAAAGAGGTGACTAAAATGTCAATAGGATTAACATCATCATGAATTAAAAAAAATTGCAATTTGATTGAAAGCTTCTCAGGTATAATTTTCCTCGTAATGGAATGACAATTTTTGAGATAATGGCATACTGTTGGGATCATGTCTTCGCTATATCCACCAGTCTAGAATCAACAAGCCAGAAACAAAAATACAGCCATCAGCATCAAAACCAAAGTAGAAGAGAAGCATAAAAAATATATATCACAACTCTCACAAGAACTTTTACTTACAGCGATAACATTTACAAGAGAAGTTTTCCCAGCATTCTGAAGTCCTATAAGAGACAGCTCCATTTCTTGCTTGAAAAAGAGACTATAAACACATTAGAGAAAACAGGTTAGATAGAAAGATTCAATTATGTGTAAAAGTCTCTCCAGGTTAGAAACCAACAGAAAAGATGAGCAGCAAGGATAAATGTGTTCATTTCAACCCAGACAGCCTGGCAATAAATATAAAGAAACTCCCAATCCAAGAATGAACATTCATGCCATCCATCTCAATATTGGAGATACGGACAATCAAATACAAATGAACAATCTGCCTTAAAGCATAAGGCTTCACAAAAAATAACTTTCCGTACAGAAAAAAAATCTTTAAAGCCCATCCAAAAAGAATAAGAGCAAAAGGGCCAGTGGAAACAGCATGGTTTAAAGTTCTCATGGAATATTTTTTTCATAGGAACAGCTGAAAAAATAAATGAATTTCATGCAGAAGGGTACATGACTTGAGTATCAAAATCTTTTCGATTATCTTAAGAACCAGTAATCTGTTCAATACAAGTGGAACTTTTTCTGATTGTCTCTCCACATGGAAAATCAGAAAGAAGCATAAACAAGACTTGAAAGCAAAGACAAAACAGTGTGGAATAAACGAGACACTATAAGTGTGTGCTGTGGTAGCTTTTGCAGTTACGGTTTGCAAAAATAGGTTTTAAAAAAGCTATAAATAGCAGCTTTTTCTTTACCAAGTTTTAAAGAGAGTTTTCAGTGAAACCATGCAAAACTGTGGTGTGTGTTAATTAACCAAACACTTTCAAAACTGTGATTGGAATAAGAAGTAGTTTCAACTACACCTCACCATACTACCAAACAGACTAACAAGGCTGCCAACATGCTACCTAACACCATCTTTCCTTTTTTCACACTTCTTACAAAAAAATTTCTATAATTCAGTACAGCCAGAACATTACAGCTTCAAATTTTCTAAATTTTTTTAACAATGGCAATTGATGCTGTCGTTTTCTTCCTTCACAAACCAACGCTGCTCCGGTTCAAATACTCATGGTATCAGGTTCATGGAGCTTTAGTGAAGCTAAACTGAAGACTTTTAAGCTCATAATAATCCAATCATCATATGGTGCGCATTCATACTATATCATTGCCCTTATTCTCATCATCACAGCCGTCTTTACCACCATAAATTAACACACCTCATACTAATGAATTGATGGCATGACAATTACATTAACAACACCCCCTTTCTACCCTCCCAATCGCAACAACCACTGACACAGCAGCAATACCACAAAAGCCTCGCAATTCCTCCATAGTTCCACTCTTGCAGCCAAGGTTACCCAGAAAAACAATTAAAACTAATTCCAGGTGTTGAAAATCAAGTATTCCATCCTATGATTCGTATAACCGAATAACCCGTAAAACAAATTCCACAGACTCCCTCCAAATAAATTACAGAAGAAATCCAAAGTTCACATAAATCCCATTAGATTTCCCAATTAAATTATATAAAAAACAATTTGAGCTTTTTCATTAATGGTTTAATTTGACAGTAAGCCTATCAATTAATATCAAAACCCAAATAGCCATTGAAACCAATTTTTAAGCCACAATTCCCCAATAATCAATCTTTACAAATAAAACAAACAGCAAAAAAAAAAAAACAGTTCCAAACATTCTCAGCATCCAAACAAACACAAAGATAAAAGGATTATACCTTCGTAGCCAATTGAGAAAAGCTTCCCATAACCCCATCTTTTAGGTCACCAATTCGAAAAGTTAGGGTTTGAAATCGAAGCTATAAGAAGAAGGAAAAAAGGAATGATTTGTGATTTGCTGAGAGAGGAGAGAGAATATTAGAATTAGAAGGACAGACAGACAGTATGTTTTGGTTTTTTTTTTTTTCCTTTTCATTTATTGAAATCTATTTCCCTCCCTGTTTCTTTTAAAAATAGAAAGGCCAGATAATAATAATGTCCTCACGCGCTGTCAAAGAGAGAGGTCAATTTGAACCGATCGTCGTGGGTTTGTACTTTGTACAGCTTTAGCTCGTGTGAGAACCTCATTGGTGAAGTATTGCACGCGCTTAGGTGAGACGGGGAGAGAGGGTGTGCAATGTAGTGATACGATCACTTTAGCGTAAGGGATTTTCGCCATTTTTAGATCCACGCGATTTGAAAGAGATTGGTCAATTTGAACCAATTATATAGTGGTGGCGGAAGGTGTACTGTTGGAGAAGTACGTACACGCGCTAGTGATGAAAATGGGGGGTTTGGTAAAACCATGACGTGGAGTAATGGAAGAAAGGATTTGGCTTTCTTCCACTTCTGCATTGGCTGGCTAACTGCCAGGTTCTTAGTTCGTAGTTGCGATCTCCAGGTTGTCCGATTAGCGGACCGACCAAGACAACTGATTGGACCGACATTTATTGGCTCTCTGCCATTTTTTTTTTCAAACCGAAAATTAAAAAATTGAGCTTCGTTTGAGCACATGACAATTTTATAATCTTAGGAAATTGTATAACATGTGCCTATGATTATAAAAAATTGTATGTTTTTATAGCATTTTAACTAGATGTGAGGCCCCGCGGGTAACAGCTGTTATAATAGCTTTCTGATTCAATGATTTGAGAATATAAAGCCATAAATGGTGGGCACCCTTTTCCAATCATTCTTCGCTGTCCCAAAGAATGAATAATTACATATTTAATACAATCATAATGTTAAGCCTTGTACTTGTTTATTTTTGTATTTTAAATTTATTTTTTAAAAAATTTAAATATTTTTTTTAAAATTAATTTTTTTTAATGTTTTTAAATTATTTTGATGTATTGAAATTATTTTGATATGCTAATATTAAAAATAATTTTTTAAAAATAAAAAAAATATAATCTTGCTTCTCAAATATAGTCTTGCTTCTTGATTGCTTTCGAATCAGGTTAAGTGGATGCTTTCCAGCAACAATGAACATAACATAGACTGTCATCATGCTTAACAGATGTCTATTTCTCTACAGGGAAAGGGGAAAACCAATAGAGATAAAGGTGAATGATGTTTTCGAACAAATGGATATGATAATTATGATCATCCCAATTGTAGTTGAAGTGTCTAAGGCAATTTGTAAAAAAACTAGGAGACAGATGATAGAATTACAGAAAAATATGTTTAGAATGTAGTAAGTATTTGTGGAACGAGACCTCTGTGAAGGGCGATGCAGACTGCCTGTGTTTCAGCGCTTGAAAGGGGAGCATCATGTAGTAGAAATTTCAAAGGTTGTTGTGATGTCTTCAAGTGCTGTCTGAGAAGCTGCAAGGCTGGAGAAAACAATGTGTCGGTTGAATAGCTGATTGATTAAAAGCAGGTGCTATAGAAGTGTAAAGTGGGAGTGTTAGTTTTTTTAAAGCAACTTTAATGGAAATCAAAGTTAAATGTTACTGATTTTTAGAGAAATGCTGTCAGCAAAACTTGAACTGACAATTTCTACTCCACCCAACATATGGATCTCCACCAAATTAATTTCAACTTGATACACCAATGAAACAACAATAGAATGGAGCAAAATTCTTACTTCTGTTCTCCATCAATCTGCCTAACACTTGGTGCATCTCGAAGGGCTGGTAGAGGAACTGAAATCACAATGTTTCATAGATCAAGCATTGACGAAGCTTCATACTCGATGCTGACATATGTTTCATTTCCAGAATCAGATGACCAGCAATCGACTGCAATATGCACGAATTACACATAGCATTAAAACATACAACAGAAAGTGTAGAGTGATCAGATAAGCTATTGCTTTAGATTTGTATCCACGTGTCAGGGGCTCCATTGACTCATCAACTCTTTGCATTCTCCACTTCAAAGTCCAACACCTGGATCCCTGTTTTGACCAGTGGGGAAAGGTCTGTTGGGATCCCTCAAGCCTAAAATGCTTTCATTAGCGAATAATTCTTTGTTCATGTTAGGATGTGTCTTGAAAATGACGCATGGATTCCCCTAGTTTCAATCTGCAAAACAAAATAGACATCATAATGTTAATAAGACCAAGCATAGAAGCTACTGCAGTAACTTCAAAATCAAAGCCACACACACACACACACACATATATATGCTACTAAATCTTTGAAAGTCTCGCCAAAGGGTATGAAATTCTAGTTATCTGTAAATGTTAAGTAGCCATTATAAGACATAGAAACAATTTATTTCAAAAGCATTTTATTCATGAGAGAGGATGGTGTGATTTACTATAAATGGTCCAACCCTTCAGCAATATCCCACTATGGCCTGCAGATGGTAAGAAGCGAACTTTATCAAATTAAGTGTATGCATTTCACATGTTTATGTAAATTCTAGTTAGTTAGATAAGAGCAGTAATAAATTAGAGGCTGATTTGGAAAGATGAGCATTCTGCTCAGAAACAATGGTAAACCTAGGAAGATGGTAGAAACCCTCATGCTCACAAATAAAAGACGATGGTCAAGATATTTCCCAGTGCAAACTTAAGAGCTCTCACAATTTAAAGTCATGGATGCCAAGTCATCTCTTACCTGATAAAACATAAAATATTTCTTTTCATAATCACGTACATGTTTTTTTTGTTACCTCAACCAGGCATGCACAACAGAGACAGAGTGTGAGAGAGAGATTGATGGTAGACCTGAACTTGGATGAACCCGTCTTCTTGGCTAAGAATTTGAAGTGCTAATTTCCCTTGAACATCGAAGTTACTCATTCCACCATGCATCCCGTTTTAGAGTGACATTGAGTTTCTTCTCCGCGATCAAAGTGACAGGATCAGTTAGCTTTTGAGCAGTTGATGTATATTGGGCTAACATTGATGGCTGTATGTCTTCAAAAATCATTTCATCTTCTGCTTTCAAGGATTCCAGAAACTGGTTTTTACTTTGGGTTTTGCCGTGCCTCACCAAGACCTTCAGGAAGAGCAGTAGCAGATGAAGGTTGACGACCTGATTATATCTGGAACCATATTTTGCAGACATTCCAGAAACCCATATGTTCCTCATTGACAAGTCAAACAAAATCATTGAAATTGAAATATCACATCTCAAAACAAATCAAGATATCATGCTTTTTTTTTTTCTCACCAGCCAAATCAAGCAAAATAAGAATCCCCAAATTCAGGAGGTGAAAGGAAGAGAGAAACCTGGAGATATCAGCATGGTGCCTCACATATGTGATATAATATCAGCTTCCTTATCAATCATGGATTTAAGCCCTCTGCCTTTTTTTTTTTTTTTTTTATTAAACTACCAAATTAAATTATCTTTAACTATACCGTTCAGTCTCTCATTTTCACAGCTACAATATCTTGCTGAATTTTTTATTTAGGAGGTATTTGATATTGTGTTAGTGATTAGTTTTTAAAATATATAAAAATAATATATTTTTATTTTTTTAAATTCATTTTAAAAAAATCAAATTTTGTAAAAATCATGGACGGTTGGGTCACAGAGACAAATGATTCTTCTTCAACTAGAGCTATCATTTCTAGGAAAAGACAAATATTAATGCTGACATCAATGATGTATCGTAAAAAGCCAAGTTGTTTTGTGATAAATTAGAAAATTAACACATAAAATTAAAATAAAAAGCGAAATGATACAGGAGAAATTTTTTTAAACTGTGACATTTAATTGGTGTTGTGATTTAGAAATATCCATATAATTTCAATTAATATTGCAGTTTCTAACCACAATATCTATTAATTTTCCATAAAAAACTTTATTTTCTTTTGATATCATTTTTTAATAATAAAAAAAGAGCAAAAATAATTAACTTATGTTTTCATGCTAGATTATACTATTCTTTTACTACACTAATAACACCAAAAAAAAAAATTACTCTAGAACTGGAATCAAGAAATCAACAGGACTGGAAATTAAGTATAATTGATCTTTTAGGTATTTTAGTGTATAATTGATATGTGAATTTTTACTATGAAATAAAAATCCGATATACGATATATATATTTTTTAATATATATATATATATGCATTGATTTAAATTTATTTTATTGGTTTATTCACTGACGTTAGAGTCGGGAATACCATACATTATTTTTTTGCTACATAATACTTGCCAACGCTAGAGTTGGAAGTATTTGTAATTGAACATTCATTAACGTCAGAGTCAGGAATATCACAAACAGACCATCATAGCATAAACCAACAAACTCTTAGCAATTTAATACGAAACCATCAATGCAGCCTTCCTTAAATGGAACTCTTAAAAGGTGATAATATTTTTTTTTTACGTAATCAGTGTCGTATTATAAAATCTTTGTTAATCAATTAGAATTTTTAATAATCATAATAATAGGTAATGACTCTTTAAATAAGACAGAACAAGATGTCAAAATTTATTCTTTTACAAATTTTAATTTTAAAAAATCATCGTGATACCCAGTAATTTCTGCAATAGGACATGACATTCTCTTTTAGACAACTAAGTTGTAGGCTTGCTTAGGTTCTTAAACTCCACCTCCAAACCACCATAAGGAACACTAAGGATTGCTTCTCACTAATCTCTGCCATGTTTCCACTAATCTCTGCCATGTTTCATAAAATATCAAAATCTTGGTTATAAACCTCTAGTCTCTCATTTTATTTAAGATCCTTCAACTCTTTTAAAGAATTCTTTTGTCCCCTGAACCCACAACATAAAACCTTTATATACTCACCCTAGGAGATCTATAGACCACTTAAACTTTTCATGGAACTTTAATGTCAATAAAGAGCCACATTATCTAAGGAATAAGAGGCTACTTTAAGTTTTTTAGATTCATCTATCTCCCTCATATCAAAATATAATTGTCCAGCAAGGTTTTAAAGCAGAATCTCCATCGTGAAGGTCCCAGTAAACTTTTATCGGACCATGTTCAACAATAGTTGATTAGAGCTTCTTGAAAAAACAGCCCACTAATAAGGTCCTTTAGCTCTTATATTGAATTAGACTCCTATCTTCCATTTCTCTTGTAAAAATTAATGGAGATGGTGGTTATATACTATTTATGTTAAATTTAGTGTGTATTTGACATTGTATTTAAAATATTGTTTGTTTAAAATTTGATAAAATTAGTTTTTTATTATTTTTAAATTATTTTGATGTATTGATATCAAAAATAAATTTTAAAAAATAAAATAAAATTTATTTTTATATATTTATAAATGAGAAACATTTTGAAACACAACCTCTACTATATTCTACTAGTGAACAGTCACTTAATATATTGTAGCGTTTTCATTCTTAGTCATGTGATATTTTTTTTTTAAGAACCATCAGGTTAAACAGATACAATTAAGTTGTGTAGGTGTGATATAAAATAAATTTGAGACAATAAGGATCTGGGATTAAGTCTTAAATGGGTAGAATCTGTGTTAATTATATTACTCAGAACAATGTGTGAAAGACATCATGATAAAAAAGTATTAATACTGCCAAATTAAATAAAAAAAAAAACAAAAACTAACTGAAATAATCAATTTAATCAAAAATCGGACCCCTACACAACCGAGTGTCCACAGCCATGGAAGTAGTTTATTGAGGTGGAGAACACAAGTCTAAACGAGGGCATCTAGCCCATGGATGGCCTGATAATACATGATTGATAAATATTTCCCAGCCCAGTTAAGGCCCTTCATTTTCGACATGGAGATTCTGTCAATGGTACAGCAAGTTACTTCAAGTGACACCATGTCCGTACCTGCTACGGAATCATCATGAAATAACAAGGAAGCATCCTAGAAGCAGCAGCAGCAGCCATTCCCCTGAGGCAGCAAAAATCCAACTCCGTTCACCTAATTCTACAATAACTTCACTTTCCATTAACGAAGCTGCATATTTATGTGCTTTGAACTTACTCTTGCCCCTCACTCTCTAAGCCGTACTCTACATAAAGGAGGCATTAATTAATTTCTTAGCTATAATTTCATTTATATAAGAGTGCTATGGCTATCGTGGTAGATGTCTTTGAAGGGATATGTCTTTGTGTTTCAACTCTGTGGGATCTGCAAGAAATGCGCTTTGCAAATGTGTTTGATGGTGTAAGTTCCATTGCAGCGTCAGTATTCATGGCTGCTGTATCGTGTTTTATAGCTATAAGGAGACGATGAAATTAACCATTAATTTGTTTCTGGTGATTTTCAGCAGGCAGGACATGGACTGAGTTGTTTTACTCTTGATAGGTTTGTTTGTATTGTTGTTGCTAGGACCGAGTGGTGCATGGTAAATATAAGACCACCACACCTAGGAGCACTGGGTGGAATTGTTTTTGTTGTTCTTTATTTTCTTTTTCCTCAAATTCTTGATATCTTTTTGTGTTATAATCGCATGAGTTCGCTTTCTCACAAGAATGCTTCTTCCTCTTTTATATATAAATACTTGGTAGTTATTAAAATCCCCCGAAGACATCTTTTCAATGATTCAAATGATTGTCCTCAGAGGGAAGCAAGCTGTTGTTCTTACAATCTGATGGATTGTGTGTTATATATAGAACAATGTTATAGGTCAAGAAGCCTTTTTTTTTTGTTTTTGTTAATAAAAAATGCGTCACAAGCCTTGCTGCTGGAAAATTGAACAACTTACTGCTGGAACTTAAACAACGAAAGTAAGTAACAAAGCTAAGCCTTGTTCCTAGTTCTGACTAATTCGAGGTAGCCAACCTCCTCAATTTCTAAACTGAAGACATGATAGAATTCACTGTGAGAAGCCCTCCTGCAGCCAACAATGACTGTTGTTTATACTAAGAAAGTAGAACAGAAAAGGCGAAAGAAACTGGAAAGGGAAATTTAAATTTCCTCCCCCCGCTGCTGCCGGGGAGATGAACTTCAAGTTCTGATCTCCTTATCTAGAGGTTTGTTGAGTGGAGCTAATCCCTCACACGTTCTTCCCTTAGAGTTAGTCTCCTTAATTGTTGCTGAACATGTTGCTCATTCTGCCGTATCAAACCCAATCCCTTGTTGAGACCTGTATATATACCTGTTAGCAATCAATGGTTAACTACAGATCTGTTTTCATTTTAAACTCTCTTTTTATGATGCTGAGACCTTAAACTCCTTCTTTCCAGCCAAAGGGTACACAGTCTCAAGTTTCCTGTACCCATTATGTATAGCAATCAACTAGAGACCATTATTGATGCCTGAACTAGTACTTTTTTCCGCTTTTGATACACTCTAATCAAAGTCACTAATGAAAATCTAATGCTACATATCTAATTACATAATATAATATGCAGCCATTGATCCAGTGATTCTGGTAAGTAAGGCTGCATATTTCTTATCATCTTTCATAACTCTCTAATAGTCTTTGATTTATAAAAGAGATTGATGACTGTTACGCTAACATGAAAATGAAAGGATTACTAGCAAAATCGAAATCTCCCAGCATTACAAAAGCTTCCACCTCTGTAGCAGAACACTTCTATTTTGTGCACATGCACTATAAGTCAGCAAGGAACTGGCCTTGGCATCAGAACAAGTCTCTGCTGCTGCTGAATGAACTTCCTAGAATTGGTGTGGAGACCGGATAGAGGGTTATTTTGATTGTGCGACTCTGAGAGAAGCCAAGCAAATCTTTACACTCTTCAAGATCAGCATCACAAGTCAGAAGAACTGACTCGTGTTCGATGTCCAAATACTTGAGACCAATTCTGCTGAAATCATATATATCAAAACGCTTTGCAATCTCTCGTCGCAAGTCACTGAAACCCCAATTTGGTTGCAAGCTAAAACGGATATGTTCATCTCCAAAAGTGGCTTTAACTCTAAAGGCACCTCCATCTTGTAAACCCTGGCTATTACTTATTGCTAGGCGTGCTTGAGTCCCCAGATTTTGATTCTGGCCTAGTGTTTCATGGCTCTTGGCTCTAGCAAATTCCTCCTGATTCAAGGAATTTATTTCTGATTTACTGCAAGTTCTCCTCAGCGCCTCGACAGGGTCTTCTACAGCTGAAGCATGTCCAGTGCCCGAGCCATTGGCTGTGCGGGTAAGCTGCTTTTGGCCATGACAGATGCTCAAATCAGAATTCTGACTGCTCAAAGAGGACTGCGATTTTGAATCAGTTCCTTCAGGGCTGAACAGGTGACTCTCAGGTTTTGGGTTTGAATCCCTTGAGTAGTCGGTTATCTTGAAAGATGAAAAGGGATTATGGCCAGAATAGTTAGGGGGACTCAATTCTGGGAAGGCAGTATAAAAAGAATCAACTTCAATGAGACCTTGAGCACCCATGACAGAGTCAACTACAACTTGGAGTTTCCTCAGAGAGTGGTTAACCTTCTTGATCTTTCGAGAAGGCCAACGGTCGATACCATATTGCCTGCATATCCTTTTTAGAGTGGTGGGGCAAACTGCAATGGAAACAAACTGTGTAAACACTTTTTTGTTCACTAGGCTAAAGCAAAACAAAACGGAAAGGAATTTATTGGTCTGCTTGGCAACAGTGCCTTCTTGAGAAATTAGCCCTAACTTCAAAAAAATAAAAAAACTAAATACAAAAAGAGAAAAAAGAAAATGAGATTCAAATATAATGGCATGTTTTTTTACCACCAATACTCTTAGCAGCATCTTTAAGGCTCCCAGAAAAGTATTTTCGAAGAACTTGCAAGCTGATTGTCTTCTCTGTCTTGGTCTGGCTCTTCTTGCCTTTCTTTCTGCTGCCTGATAAATTACTCCAGGGAACATAAGAATCTTGGCCGCTTTCAACTGTACGGTGTTCAGGATCTTGTTGAAGCTTCCCAAGCTCTGAAAATTCCTGCTCTCGGAACAGGTCTAAATCATTGTTATCCCAGTCAGCTGTCTCTCTGAACATCTCTTCGTCCTCGGGTTCTTGTTTCAGACATTCCCATGATTCGCAGAATTCCGGGACCAATTCATTGCTTTCAGGTTGAGAACTTTCAGAGTGTACTGGAGTTGTGATGGTCTCAATCACCTGTTCCTCGTTTTCAGAATAAACTGGAGGAGGGTTTTCAAGGGAGTTCTCTGCTTCTTCTTGATAGGTCAGATGGTGTGTGTTTATACTCAAATGACCAGACCCCATACAAGGAAAATATGGTGAAGGGTCATACACAGCACTAGAGATGGAAGGTTCAGGCTCGAAAAAGTTGACTCCATCGCTTCTCTCGCACCAATATCCTCGAACCAAGAGTTCATCCGTGAAATTCAAGTCCATAAAAGTGTCCGAGGTGGTCCTGAATATTGTATTTTTCCTGAAGGCATCACCTTCCATGCCGATCTTTCTTCAAATTTGTATTTAGTCCAACCTATTAAATCGAAATTGCAGAGAAGTGTTACGAGGCAGAACACCATGGAACAGTAAAGATGAAAAATAAAAGGAGGGACTTCCAGGAAGGATTGTTATTGCTTGTATCCAAGAATCCGATATGATCAAGCCGCAGAACCATGGCTTCAACTAAAATTGTCTTGTCCGCTGCAATCACAGATGGATCAGAGGTAGAAACCTACCGCGGTTCTATGGCAAACTAACACAAACTTGAAATAAGTAAACTGGTATCATCATAGGTACATAGAATCTATATTTTTATCAGGTCTTGCAGGATCTCACAAGCCAAAACGAAGAGCATGGAAACAGAGGACATTAAACACGGGACCAGTTGGATGACATAAATCAACAAATGAAAGATGTAGAGGAAGTACCTCGCTTTCTGAAGACCCTTGTATCAAGTTTCTTTATGCAGTTAACCAAAGCCAAGAATGACTCTGTTAAGGGAAGTTGAGAGTTTTCTCAGGATGAGATCCCTTCCACAGATTCTGAATATGAGAGAGTTTATTCTTCTTTCAGTTGTGACACCCCTCTAGTTATATAACCAATCCCCTAAGGCTAGCTATACGCGTGCTCTATCAACGCAGGCATCCTAAAGTCAACTGTGTAAACATAATAATTAAGGTTAAAAATTACTCGGGAAAAGATAGGAAGGGCACTATTTCTACAGCAAGAGCATTGATTTGCAAAGATCAGTGAAAGTGAAAATTTTGAAAAGTAGAAGATTAGCCACAAAGTTATATTGAATGTTTATTGTTTCTCTCTGCCTTAATTAAAAGATTCCTTGCTGTACTGTCCAACTCTATTTTGACGTGTATTCCATTAATCAAAGAGCAAGTTGCCTCACCATTTTCAGGTATTTTATTGAATAAAGGGTCCATGATAGCTACTCCATTCCGACCTTGTTATTTTGAGCAAGTTCAATGGTTTCTGGGGCCACATGCAGAATCTTTGATAAATTATCCTTTCTTGATCTTCTGCAATGTCCCTTCGCTTCATCGAGCCGCCACATCTTCACCCATACGAGATAATCGAAGTCGATTCCTAATGATTCACGACGAGATTCCAGACTTGAAAGAGAGATGGAAACGCGATTTCTTCCTCTTGATGCTGCATCCTGAATGCTGCTAGCTTGAGAAAACTGGCACGGCCTACAAGTGTTGCTTTCGAGGAAACACTAAAATATATATCCTTGTAAAAAAAATCAAAGTAAGACCAAAATCATTCATCAAGGTGAATCATTAGTTTCGAAATTTTAATGATTTGGTGGTAAGTCAGCATCAACATTGTAATGGTAATGTTTTTTTTATTGTTTTTTAAAATATTTTATTGTTTAAAAATATATCAAAATATTATTTTTTATTTTTAATATCATCATATCAAATCGATTTAAAAATATAAAAAAATAAACAAATTAAGGCTATTAAAAATCATTAACTATTTAAAAATATTGATTAAAGCTAGTTATTTTGATGCATTTTATAACTTGATGTTATTCAAAATAATGATATACTTTAAAAGAGAAAAAAACAATTCAAAAGACAAATCAAAATTTCAATTATAACATCATTAATATCATGAGAAAAATCCCAATAATATCATTAATAATAACTCCAGCAGATGACATCTGCAAAAAAAAAAAAAAAAGTACCACCATCTATCTTGGGGCGGCAAATTGGAAACTGATTACTAATTTTTTTAAGGGTTTTGATTAGTCATCAGAAATAGACTACAAAGCTAATTAATAGCAACCATGACGATGGAATAATGGTTACGTGCTAGCCATGTCCGGACACTCTTTTTGTTTATATTATATGTTCCTTTTCTTCTTCATTAAACCATTAAGTTATGTCCGTTTGCTGGTGTAAACTCTAAAGCATGGTATGTGGCGATTGGTATCTGTTTAATTTAATGATGTCAGATGAGGATTTCACTACAGGTTTTCCACAAAAAGCTCTCACAGCCTCAAGAATTAGTATTCTTTTCTAGGGCTGACCATCCTCTTGCATTATAATATTTGTGTCTGTGTGTGTGTATGTGTCCAGATCCTCCGTCTTCTCCGCCATGGGCACATTGTAAGAGACAAAACAGTCGCCTGGTTCCTGTCAGCACTCAGTGCTGTTTCAGATCTAACTCTCACTCCTAGAGAGAGAGAGAGAAACTGGACCTCTAACAATGAAAGTGAGAGAAGCAGTTCTGTCATCAGATTTGGTGTTTTGTACTTGCTATTTAAAGAAATTATATATGTCTAATAAAAATATTTTTGGTTGTGATTTAAAAAATAATAAGTTTATAAAAATATTTAAATTATTTTAAGTAGAGTGATTATTTTTTGTTTGGTTTGGTTTTTATCAAAAAAAAAATAACCAAACTGAAATTAAAAAAAAAAACTAAAACCAAATTGAAACTGGTTCAAACCCACCGGTTTTATTTCGGTTCAGTTTTTTAAAATAAAAACCGGTTTGGTTCGTTTTTTTCAGTTTGACTTGATTTTTTTCAGTTTGGCTTTGTTTTTTTATGGTTTTTTCGGTTTGGGCTCGATTTAATTTTTTCAGTTTCAAGTTTAAAAAATCAAAACCAAACCGGTCGGTTTTTTAAAAATTTTAATTGTTTTTTTCCACGGTTCGGTTTTTTTGGTTATTTATTTTCCAATTTTCTCGGTTTAATCAGTTTTTCAATTTTTTTCTCATCTCTAATTTTAATGTTGTTTTTTGCATGTAAAATAATAAATAAATAAAAATTGAAATGCAATTATATATTATATCCAATTCAAAAAAATATATAAAAATTATTTATCTAACTAAATAATGTTTTTGATCTAGTTGACCATAACTAAAAATCTATCTCGGTACAAAAAGTTCTCTTCATCCATTGGCGGATTGAGCTGATTTATAGAATGATTATGTTCTGGCATCCGTAGCAGCAATTGTACTTTCTTTCTTCTTCTTATATACAGACAGCATGCCATCCAAAACTATCAAGTGTGTCCTGTGCAGATTTCTCGCAACCAATGGATAAACGGTTTTTTTATTCATGATTGTGCAAAATAAAAAAAATAAAAAAATAAAAAAAACTAATACCTGTCAGCATTTCACTGTAAAACATAACAATAAAATGATATTTTTGCCAATCTCAAAAAAGCTAACAGAGCTTGCAAAAAAAGGTAAAATTATTTTTTTTAGGAATTATTAAATATTACGATTAGGAATAAATTGTTATGAATATATTTTTTTAGTAGAATAATATGGTTTTATTACCCTAAAAAGCAAAAATATATATATAGCTTTCGTTCATGAACTTTTTTATTTTTTCAATATTCTTTGCAAAGTAATATTACATTGATACTCTTAAAAAAAAAAAACTATTAGAGTTGGAAAAAAAGCTCTTCGGTCTTTTTTTTTTTCATGATGAAATTAAAAAATTAATCTTAAAATGAAAAAAATCTAACTATGGTTTCCATGGGTGTTTCCATCTTTTCTTTATAGTTGTTTTGTTATATTCAAGTTTACTTAAAGGTTGTTTAGTAATTTAACAAATTTAAATATTATTTAAAAAAATATTGATGTTTGTGTTGCACGCGTCAACACGTAGACGTTTCCTGAACTCTTGGAGCGGTGAGTGTAGGTCCTTTTAATAACCAAACACTGTCCTCGCGGCGTCATTGGAATTGTTGCAATGGCCCCTCCACTATCCAACAACAAGTGTGGCCAATGAGTCTTTGGTTTGATGCTAGTGGGTTTTTTTCTCTCTCTCTCTCTCTTCTCTTTAATTTTATTCAATTTGCTTTGACAAGGTTACTCTGGTATTACAATCAAGTTACATATTTGGCATGCTAACCTAAACGGGCTTGGGTCGGGTTTTTTTATCTTTTTCTCATTGTTAGTTTTTTTTTTACTTTATTTATTGTTATCATATTTTTTATTAGTGTTTTTAGATTAGCTGAATTTATTAAAATCAATTGAGCCAATGATAAAAGTTTTATTTTTTTTAATAATAAAAAAACATGTACATCGCCAGACAGCATAGACAGGGTTGAAATGTCTTGTTGCAAAGCTTGATTTTTTTTCTTGCTAAAAACTAGCGAGCCTTCCAAACAACATTAGCAAGTTTAAATGTCTCATGGAGCATGATCTTGGTCTTTGCAACAAGCTAGCAAGTCTTTCAAACAACATCCATATATGGTCTAGAATCTCTTGAAACACTTCATGTAAGGAGTTGTTATAGGCTTAATGAATTGCCAAAGAACCCAAGGTCATTAGCATTATCCACAAATAAATTAGGGACTGTCTCCCATGTTTGAATTTGGAGAGCTGTGGCATGTTAGAAATTCCCAACAACTTTGGCTCTTTGCTGTCATTGAGAAAATTGACATTAACGCGGAAGAGTTTTGAGAAGATGTCAGCTGACATCAAGCAACTTCCTGAGCTAACTGAACTTAATTATTCTAGAGCATTGTAAATCGCTTCGATGGTTACCAGATCTTCCATTAACTGTACATCATTTAAAGAAAGCAAGAAAGCTAACAGAGGAAGTTTAAAGAACAGCAAAGCAGTCATATTATTCTGTGTGATTTCTACAGTCCATATATATGGTTTATATAGAAAAGATCTTGTCTAAATAAGTAAACTGACAGACTAAGAACTAATATTTAGGACTTAATTACAGAAATTACAATCAAACTAAATCTCTAAGATATGATTTACAAATCAAGCTTTAATTGTTTTGATTCCGAATATTAACATGCCCCCTAAAGCTGGAGCATGGATGTCCAAGATTCCCAGCTTGCGCAGCAGATTATGAAATAACAGGCTACCAAGAGGCTTTGTTTATATATCTGTTATCTGCTGTATTGAAGATACATAAGTGGTCTTTATCAATCTTGATTGTATTTTCTCACGCACAATATGACAATCAATCTCGATATATTTTGTGTGTTCATTAAATACAAGATTGGTTGCGATGTGTAATGCAGCTTGGTTCTCACAGTATAGGAGGGTTGGCTGCGAGTGTGGCACTTGCAAATCACATTGATCTATATTCTGATTCTGCAGAAGAACGTGATACGACCGACTATTTCTTGCTCTTCCAAGATATGGGAGCTCCTACAAGGAAAACGCAGAAGCCAATAACAAATCGCCTAGTTGTTGGACAACTTGCCTAATCAGCATCACAATAACCTTTCAATTGTAACTTTCCATATGATGGAAACAAAATGCCTTGTCCTGGTGCCAGCTTCAAATATCCTAGGACACGGTGAGCTGCATCCAGGTGAGATTTCCTTGGTTGCTGCATGAATTGGCTGAGAATGTGTACAGAGAAGGCAATGTCTAGCCTTGTGATGGTGAGATATAGAAGACGGATGACAAGACGTTGATATGGTGATTGATCATTGAGCAGTTCACCTTCTAAAGGGGTGAGTTGTTGGTTTTGTTCCATTGGAATTTTAATTGGTCTTGACCTAATCATACCTACATCTTTAAATATATCAAGAGTGTATTTACGTTGGGATATGGCAATACCTTGTTTGGAGTAAGCAACCTCAATTCCAAAAAGAACTGGAGATTGCCCAAATCTTTAATCCGAAAATGGTTGTGAAGAAACCTTTTAAGTTTTCCTACTGTGGCAATGTCATTTCCTGTGATCGAAATAGTCGCCTGGTTCCTGTCAGCACTCAGTGCTGTTTCAGATCTAACTCTCACTCCTAGAGAGAGAGAGAGAGAAAATGGACCTCTAACAGTGAAAGTGAGAGAAGCAGTTTTGTCATCAGATTTGGTGTTTTGTACTTGCTATTTAAAGAAATTATATATGTCTAATAAAAATATTTTTGGTTGTGATTTAAAAAATAATAGTTTTATAAAAATATTAAAATGATTTTAAGTAAGGTGATTATTTTCTGTTCGGTTTGGTTTTTATCAAAAAAATAACCAAACCAAAATTAAAAAAAAAAAACCAAAACCAAACCGGAACTGGTTTAAACTGACCGGTTTCAATTCGATTCGATTTTTTAGAACAAAAACCGGTTAAAACCAGTTTGGCTCGTTTTTTCGGGTTGGCTCGGTTTTTTTCCAGTTTGACTCAGTTTTTTCTGGTTTTTTCGGTTTCAAGTTTAAAAAATCAAAACCAAACCAGTCAATTTTTTCAAAATTTTAATTGGTTTTTTTCATAGTTTGGTTTTTTCGATTATTTGTTTTTCGGTTTTCTCGGTTTAATTAATTTTTAGTTTTTTTGCTCACCTCTAATTTTAATGTTGCTTTTTGCATGTAAAATATATATATATATAAAAAATTGAAATGCAATTATATATTATACCCAATTCAAAAAATATATATAAATTATTTATCTAACTAAATAATTGTTTTGATGTAGTTGACCATGACTAAAAATCTATCTTGGTACCAAAAAGTTCTCTTCATCCATTGGCGGATTGAGCTGATTTATAGCATGATTACGTTCTGGCATCCGTTGCAGCAATTGTACTTTCTTTCTTCTTCTTATATACAGACAGCATGCCATCCAAAACTATCAAATGTGTGTCCTGTGCAGATTTCTCGCAACCAATGGATAAACGGCTTTTTTATTCATGATTGTGCAAAATTAAAAAAAAAAAAAAAAAAAAAACCTAATACCTGTCAGCATTTCACTGTAAAACATAACAATAAAATGATATTCTTGCCAATCTCAAAAAAGCTAACAGAGCTTGCAAAAAAAGGTAAAATTATTTTTTACAGGAATTCATTAAATATTACCAAATTAATTAGGAATAAATTGGTATAAATATATTTTTTAGTAGAATAAAATGGTTTTATTACCCTAAAAAGCAAATATATATATATAGTTTTCGTTCATGAACTTTTTTATCTTTTCAATATTCTTTGCAAAGTAATATCACATTGATACTCTTAAAATAAACAACTATTAGAATTGGAAAAAAAAAAAGCTTTTCTGTCTTTTCTTTTCTTTTTTCATGAAGAAATACAAAAATCAACCTTAAAATGAAAAAAACTCTAACGATGGTTTCCATGGGTGTTTCCATCTTCTCTTTATAGTTTTTTTTATTATATTCAAGTTCACTTAAAGGTTGTTTAGTAATTTAACAAATTTAAATATTATTTAAAAAAATATTAATATTTGTGCTGCACGCGGTAGCACGTAGGCATCTCCTGAACTCTTCGAGCGATGAGTGTAGGTCCTTTTAATAACCAAACACTATCTTTGCGGCATCATTGGAATTGTCGAAACGGCCCTTTCACTATCCAACAACAAGTGTGGCTAATGAATCTCTGGTTTGATGCTGATGATTTTTTTTAGTTTTTTTCTCTTTCTCTTCTCCTTAATTTTATTCAATTTGCTTTGATGAGGTTATTCTAATATTGACAGTCAAGTTACATATTTGACTTGCTAACCTAAATAGAACTTTTATAAGTGGCTCAATTGTTTGTTTTACTTTATTTGTTGTTATTGTGTTTTTTTTATTAGTGTTTTTAGATTAGCTGAATTTAATAAAATCAATTGAGCCACTTATGAAAGTTCTATTTAAAGAAAAGAAAAAAAACATATACATCGTCAAACAGCATAGAGAGGGTTGAAATGTCTTGTTGCAAAGCTTGATTTTTTTTCTTGCTAAAAACTAGCGAGCCTTCCAAACAACATTAGCGAGTTTAAATGTCTCATAGAGCATGATCTTGATCCTTGCAACAAGCTAGCAAGTCTTTCAAACAACATCCATATATGGTCTAGAATCTCTTGAAACACTTAATGCAAGGAGTTGTTGCAGGCTGAATGAATTGCCAGAGAACCCAAGCTCATTAGCATTATCCACATAATTTGGGAACTGTCTCCCATATTTGAATTTGGAGAGCTGTGGCATGTTAGAAATTCCCTACAGCTGTGGCTCTTCGCTGTCATTGAGAAAATTGACATTAACGCGGAATAGTTTTGATAAGATGCCAGCTGACATCAAGCAACTTCCTGAGCTAACTGAACTTAATTATTCTGGAGCATTGTAAATCGCTTCGATGGTTACCAGATCTTCCATTAACTGTACATCATTGAAATGCTAAGGGTTGCATCTCTCTAGAATCAATAGAAAGCATATTCGCACGGGCTGAGAGAGTATGAAGCTGCTTCTGAGAATATCAGTTTTTCTGACTGCTATAAATTGGGTCAGAACGAACGCTTTAAAAGTATGGATGACGCGTAGTTAACAATTCGTCGGACGGCGACATCGATATATAGTAAGGTAAATTCCTCACTCCCTCTCTCTCTCTGTTTATAAATAAAATTCACGATGATGATTTTGTATATTTCTCTCTCTTTCTGGTGCAGGGATCTGGTGGGTTGGATAAATTTTGGTGAACGAATTAGATTTAGATTATTATGTATCCATATTCCATGGGGTGGAAGTCCCGGAGTGGTTCGGCTAATCAGAGAAAAAAAAACAAATATATATATATATATATACACACACACACAAGGGGTCTTCATGAGAAAATATCAAATCACAACTAGTGCTAATCAGTTCTTGGGATTCGCTGTTTGCGCTGTCAGTGTATTGAAAGAAAACTGGGAATCTTCTCTTTTTTTATAGTAAATGTGTCTGCCATCTGAGATAACAGAAGGGGATCCAGTGTGATCTCCGTTTATACACCATGTTCTTGTTGCTATTCGAATCAGAACATTTGTACATTTGCCATGACTCTCTTATTTTATGTACTTGAAACCCTAATATATATGCTTTTAACCGGCTTGAATCTGCTTTCCATTCCTTCAAAGATATCCTGGATTTGAGGTATCTCTGCGTATCTAGGCATCCATTGACCTCCGTATATATATATTTTTTTTTTTTGATGACCCTGGGTGTCCGAGCCAGCTTACACGCACCACAACTAATCACAGGGCCTACTGAACATCCTGCAAGCTCAGTAGTCAGGTAAGGCACCACGGGGGTGACAGGCTGGTACTCTTGAAGATCGAACCCAGGACATTCACAAAAACAAGCCTTGCAGTTGACCAATAGGCTAGACCCTCAAGTGTCCTCCGTATATATACTTCATTGTACAAAAGATGGTCCTATGAAACCTTAATAGTTAAAATAAAAAGAGAATTAGTTACTAGCACATAAAAAATTTAATTGTCTCGAAAAATAATATAAATTATATATTAAAATATTATTTAACAGTTTAAATCATTAGATTGAATTGGTTCATCGACATGGTATTAAATTCTCAATGACCAAACAGTGAATTCGAATCTTATAATCCTTAATTATTTAATAAAAAATTAAACACAAAATAATATAGATCTATGAATTAAATTGATTATTATATGAACATGTATTCATATAATAAAATTTATTAATATTAGTTTTAACTTATTTAATATCAAAATCGTCACCAACAAGTAACTTTTGTTTTTATTAACAATAATAAAAATCAAATACGAATACACGTTATTCTACTCATTTTCTCTCCTTTTTTAGATATAACAACATGGCAAACAAGCTTTTTGTAAGTATTTTATAGGTCTTTTTTTTTCATTTTAAAAACGTTTTTAAAAAAAATTAAAAATTTTATATTTTTTTTGTTTTAAATTAATATTTTTTTAGTATTTTCATATCATTTTGATGTGCTGATATAAAAATTAATTTTTAAAAATAAAAAATATATATTATTTTGATATATTTTCAAATAAAAAGTATTTTAAAAAGCAACCAGAACCAAACTCTCAACCATACCCGTAATATTCCCCAAACCAATTCCAGCTTTATTAAAACATACAAATCAAAAGAAATGAAATTTCCATCGGCCTTGCAGAGGCCAAGATGGTGGCGTTAGTTAATCGATAAATTAACTAACGAAACACCAAAAGTCTAATCAATATATTTGATATTTAGCAACCAGGGAAGTGAGCAGCTTCCACCGTCGCCATTAATACAGCATCAACAAGGACGTCAGGGGATCAGAGTCAAGACCGCCGCAGCAATATTTTTATGCCTGGAGAAACCCTTTCTCCTCCAAGTAAGAAATCACCTTGCCAGCCATGTCGCTTGGGGTAGAACAGTCTCCTGTGTTGCATTTCAATACTATCTGAAATAAAGTAAACGAACATTTAAACACCAAATACATATATTGATGATATGCAAGAATGCTGCGAGCAGGTAGAGGAATTAGTTAATGACAGTGAAACAAGTAACTCAGTAAGAGATGAGCCGTTAAGGCTTCACAACACATCGGTAAATATAAATACAAGCCAGCCAGCAACATAATTGTTAAGATAACAGAATAGAGGCAATTATAGTAAAGGAAGAACCAAACCAGGAGGACCACAATTTATAAGAAATAAACCCATATTAAATGGCACAAAAAACCATCTATAAAACCCAAACTTTTCTTAAGCTCAGTCAATAAAAGAATTAAACCTTTCTTGAGTTCAGTCAAGAAAAGGATCCACCTCCATTTATTGTGTAAAAGATAATATATAAAAGTTCTGTAATGCCCACTATATTTTCATCTATATTAATACATGTGTCAATAATATTTCTCTTATTAATACATATGTAAGAGATATTTCTTATCAATATTAACACACACACACACACACACATATATATATATATATATCAATTTCATTTTCTCTTTTTAATACTATTAAATTAATATTACACTTTAGCTTCTCATCTTCATAAAAAGACTCATGGATTACAAATAAATCATGAATCATTGAAGAGTCCTTAAAAAGACTCTCGAGCCTTATGTTATCTCCATGGATGATCTTGAATTTTTCACTCTCAGGTTAGCTCTCTCTCTCTCTTTGTGTCTCTAATGGGGAGCTTTTATGCCCCATGTCATCTCCAGGAAGACTACATGCCTTCGACTCTTAAAAAAATACAATAACTCTCTCCAAAAAAGGGGATTAACTTGATCTCCTTAATGCAATAGCACCATCCTCTTTGAGTTCCCCTTCACCTCTTAGAAAATTTCTTAAGTATGGGCGTCGACATGGGCATGTCCCCTTCGCCCCTTGAAAATTTTCTAATTATGGACGACGCTAAGGATTTGCTCTCATCTACCTTTTAGAATATTTTCTAAATACAGGCTTATATTTATTGGGTTTTTTACCTATTAGAAAAATTTTCTATGGATTCCTCTATGATTTTACCTCATTCTCCTCAAAAAATTTTGAAGTATTAGTTCCTCTATGGTTCACCTCTTCATGCTTATAAATTCTTTTTTCAAACATGAAGCATACCTTTACACATAGACTCCCTGGTATGTTAACCGAAATTTTCACCCCACTTCTCATACAAAAAAAATCAATGAACTCATTATAACGGATACTTTTACAAGTCTTTGCATATAAACATCACAAAGACTTAAGGGAGCTATTTATTAACCCAGATTTAAGGGCTCCAAAAAACCCCACATAAAACACAACTTCCTTGAGATCAGCCAAGAGACAGACCCAACTTTCTTGGGCTTAGCCAAGAGAAAGACTTACCTCTTTTGAGCACAATTATATTTTGGATCTTACTCTCCCTACACTTATTAGGTGCATAAGAATCCTCTAAGAAGCCACCATATTTTCATCAATATTAATATTGTGTGTAAAAGTATTTTAAAGGCCACCATATTTCTATCTACATTAATACATATGTTAGAGATATTTTTCTTTTTTAATATGTATATCAGTGATATTTTCGATAAACATTAATACATATATCAATAATATTTTTTGTAATTAATATTATCAATGTAATGTTGCACTTTAGCCCATTCTCTTCGTAAAAAGACTCGTGAGCTATACATAGACCATGAATCATTTAAACAAAATGTTTGAAATTTTTATTTTCTACTACATATTTATTTTCATAGTATCTTTATGAAATATTATTGTATTTTTTCTTAAAAAAATAACTAACTTAATCATTGCGGAGTCTAAATTCACCAAATTAAATCTTTTGCAAGTATCAAGTACCCGCTTCCAGCCACCTTGGCTAAAAATAATGAATCAAATTGTTAAAACCAAGAAATTAACTAATTATCCAAGACATAAGTCTTCCTCCAATCTACTTGAATTTTTTGGGGTATCATAAGGTTCCATTAAAATCGATCATCCAAATGAAAAAAAAAAAGGTCTATAAGCATGTTTTTACTGTGCATCTGAGCATTTATGTTGACGAGAATATTCTTTTTTACTTCGCACAAATTACCTCAGCAGCCAATGGCGATTCGTATGGATCATCAATGCCAGTAAAACCTGCAGGATATAGATGAGCATTAGAGCTCTTTACAGTTAATTCATGCAACACAACTCAGATGCATTGCAGTTCCCTAAGAATTAATACCTTTGATCTTCCCAGCACGAGCAAGCTTATACAAGCCTTTTGGGTCTCTGTCCTCACAAACTCGGAGGGGAACATCCATAAACACCTGTTATGACAAGCCTCGTCAGGCATCTTTAGCAATATGAGCAACATTTGAAGGTTGGATCCCAAACTAAGTAGCAAATTAAGGAAAGATAACAAAGAACTACAATAAAACCCGACTTGCTAAACTTTGCAGCTTAAATAAAGCAATCACAAACTGGAGAAGCACCAACCTCAATGAAATCTCCACTTGGTAACATTGCTCGACAGGCAGCCCGATCCCTTTTGTACGGAGAGATCAGGCAGGCGATGCAGATAAATCCAGCATCTGCAAATAGTTTCGCTACCTCCCCTAAACACAAAAGAGACATATTACAAAGTTCCATACTCAGTCATCCAAAGGTCCATGAGTGCAGATTACTGTTAATCAGCCATTATTAACTGAGTAGACGTCCCCACTGCCACGCGTGATGGTATAACAAGTAATACTTGTAAGGAAAAATCACAAGATGTAAGCAGTTAATACAATGCTTACCAACTCTCCTTATGTTCTCAACACGGTCTTCTGCTTTAAAACTAAGGTCGCGATTGAGGCCGTGCCTGACATTGTCGCCATCAAGAATGTATGACAACTTTCCTCTCTGGTACAGCATTTTATTCAAGGCACATGCCACAGAGCTCTTCCCTATCAATTGAGTTACAGAACATAAGAAGGCATGAAATAGAAGAGCAAGATGGCGACGAAAGGTAGAGGACTAAATACAGAAAATATTTAGAAATCTAGAACTTTTTTCCCACAGTGGCACCAGAAACCCAAAGTCAGGCAATAAAAAACCAAAAAATAGAATCAATGCGATGCACGCTAAGCTTCATGGGTGTTTGTGTGAGAGCACTTAAAATCAGAAAAATTTAACCTGCCATCCTTGATTCAAAAGGTCAGAACAAAAACCACACTACAGGAATTTACTCAAAACTAAAAAGCTCGTCAAACACTGTTGATTTACATCAGACAGACTTGGTCTACGATCAGTTGAAAATCAACCCAATTTTTTATTTGAAAAAAAAAAACCACAAGAAGAATTCAATGGAGCCAAGTATGACAAACCTGAACCACTGAGACCGGTGATCCATATAACACAACCCTTTTGTTGGAGAAGCTTCTGCCTGTCAATTTTTTCAACTGGGCACTCATGCCACTTTATGTTTGTTGAATTCCCTATTGTAGACAAATGGCTGTGATTTTTCCCTGTATCCAAAAACTCATGTGAAGAATCAAGTCAAAATCCAAACTATACAAAGAAGAACAAGAATCCAATCGATAAATCCCAATCTCAATAAATACCTTAATCAAGACACTTTTCAAGAAAGAAAACGAGATAAAAAGTCAAAAACCTTGAATTCTCACCAACTAAACTTTAATAAACTGGTCCAAATTCAATTACTAATACAAAACACAAATTAAACCCAATAAAAAAAATTACCTGCATGCCCATTTGCCAACTTATCCACCTTGCCCTGAACATCCACTTTAAGCGTCTGTGTCTCTTCCATGGCAACCTTGATCAGGCAAACCCCTCTCGGTTTAAAATCAATGGGTTGATTGCCACCATTGAAGCTAAAAAGTCCGAGCTTTTTCGAGCCCGAAATTACAGGCAGTGCTGGCTTAAAACCAATAGTATTCATTGCTCAAAACAAAAAATAAACAAACAAAAAACAGTACGAAATGTAGCGAATGATTATATATATCAATGCATGTATCAGAATATGAGTGTAATGAGGATAAAGACGGGGTTGTTGAGCATGACAATTTTACTACCACGTTTTGTAAAACGTGAATTAGGAAAGAAAGGCGACAAGAAGGAACGGAAGTGGTTGGGTATTTTAATTTTTTCTTGAGGCTGATAAAATTACTGACACGATTCCATGATTGTGATGCAGAATGGATGGTTAGTGGATTATAATCTGTCTTGCAATTGCCAAGTGATTTTGTGGAATTAATGAATGATTGAGATGGTTTTGGACTGCCCTCTTTGCCACACAGGTGTCTGTCGGACATTTGCATGGTTTCTATCTTCTGCTTCCATCATGTTTGGACAGGCTGTCGTTTTCTTCTGGGTTGTGTGGTCTGGATGAATGGAATTGAATTGTACTATGCATGCCTTTAATGTATCTCTAGATTTATTTGTACTGTTTACTTAAACAATGCAACGACAATTTTGTCTATTAACCAAAAAAAACACTTAACAAGAGATTGAGTTATTTTGAAATGACATATTAATTATTATTAAATTGATAGGGAGTGAATGAGACTTTTTTTATTTTAATTATATAGTGCAATAAGAATATCATTCCACTCTTGGAAACGCCACCAAGTCATTTTTTTTGGAACAACGTGTCTGTATTGATTGTCTCGTTTGTTATTGGTGACTTTTTTTTTTTCTTAAAAATTACAATTTGAACCTCTTTATTATTAATATTTCAATTTTAATTTTTATGTCTTTGATTTTTAATTTTTGTTTTTGATCTTTTAAATAAAAAAAAATTTTGTTTTTAATTTCATCATCCAATCATAATTTACCAAATATTATATTTTCAAACTAGTCCTTCTTCTTTTAATTTTTTTTCCTTTACTTTTTTGTAAGAGTTTTATTGGGTTTTAATTTCGTCGTTCAATTCAAATTGATAATACTATATTTTTTAATGTGGTCCTCACTATTTTGATTTCTAATTGATAGTCCAAAGCAAGATAAAAGGAATTTGTGTTCATGGAATTATGGATGATATTATTGTAATTATAAATTATAGATGATAATTTTATTATTTTGATGCTCCAGTGGCTCTTTAGTTATTAAAATGGATATAAAGGTAAATCTATAAATAATTAGATATTTTTTGTTGAAATTTTTTTAGATGTTAAGTGTTAGTGCGTGTATAAAATTTAAGAGACAAACTGTAATTTCTCAAACCTTAACTTGAAAACAAAAAACGGATCAAAGCATAGAAGGTTTTTATAGAAGGTTTTTTTTTTGTAATTATTCCAAAATTTACTTTGTATTTTAATTTTGATCCTCATTCTTTTAATTACTTGTTTTTTAATTATTGTATATAATTAATTTTTTTTTTAATTTCATCATTTAATAGTTGATTGATTGTCAAATGAATTTCATGGTTTTTCCTTACAGAGTACTTCAAGTCTAATGATTTGAATTACGGGTTTGAAAAATTAACATGGTTTTTTTAAAAGGAATTTATAATTCTCCTTACTTTTTTATCAGGTTATCCCAATCTTATTATCTGAATCACAAGTTTGGTGGAATATCTCGGGCTGACTTGGCCATGATTACCAAAGTTACAGGTTTATTATGCTAACTCAGGTTGACCATGATATTTTTTTAATGTGTTGTTATTCTATTTTGTTCTTCCATATTTAATGGGGTGAAAAATTTTATACTTCATTTGTCTCTTTTTGAAGAAAAAAAATGATTTGTATGCTATCATTTTCTATTTTCTTATTTAATTAAAACAAAATCATTTTATTCGATTTAGTCTATTTTTATTTATATATATATATAAAAAAAAAACTTACAATACTCAAACATCATTTTTCACACCAAAACAAAATCTCGCCTCACGGGGAGGCATGTACACCAAGGCTACTTTGCAATATTCATGCTATTGGTACATGATTTTTACTATCTTTAAGATTTAATTTTTACAGTCTTTTGTATACACACACTCGCTCTTTAGTATGGTCTTCTCGCTAGTTTCCTACCGACATTGCCTTTTCGTTTTTCTGTTTTAAAAAATCGTGGAATTCTTGGTCGAAATTTTTCACATTTTGTTAGTTATTTAGTTCTAAAGGGCAAAGATGAAACCATTTAAAAATTTATCTCCAGTTAAATTTATTAGCATTTAAAAATAAAACTCATGACAAAGCGACTGGCAAACATATAAAACATTCCATATCACCTAACTTTTTAAAAGTGGTTGAGGAAGTGATTGGATCTTTTATTATATATTTGGAAATGTGGTTGAAATTATATTTTTTAAATTATATATTTTTATTTTTATTGAACATTTTAATATGTTGATTTCAAAAATAATTTTAAAAAACAAAAATTTATTATTTTAATATATTTTTGAACAAAAAAACACTTTAAAAAACAATTATTATTACGCTCTCAAGCACCATTTTAATCTTAATAGGAGCTTATTAAAAAAAAAAACCTTTAAAGCACTTATTTACCCCGCTTAACAAATCATATTTTAGAGTATATTAAAATAGCTAGATGTTAGAGTGACACAGAAGTTTCTAAAATAAGCAAAACATATTTGAAAGTTAGGTTATGGACTTGAATTAAGTTATCTAATTTAACTAATACGAATAGAAAAAATATAATAACAATAAATATATTAACAAGAAAACTGCACAACAAAAAAAGATAAAAAAAAATCTCAGCTCAAATTTATATGTCAAATATACAACTTGTACTGAAACTATGAAGAAGTTACATCCGATTTACTTTCAAAATAAAGTTCACCGAACACTGTTTTTAAATAAAAAACAACTGATTTGATTTCTTAATGAATTACACATAAATTTATTGAAGATCCTATGAAGCCTAAACCATGGGTAATAGGTGAGTAGGAGGGTACTGTCGAAGATACTATCTGTCTTGTTTTTTTTTTGGTAAGCGAAGTCTGCGAAGATACTATCTGTCCCTTATCTAACAAACACAAGAAACCAAAACAATATTATAAAAAGATTAAGCATATACCACCCGCCATAATTTAAATATTTTGGATTAATTAAACCTAAACTTAACTATCAACTTTTTATATTTTAGTTATCACATCTTATCCACGTCATCCCTCGATTAAAATATACACGTCATCATAAAAGCCAATAGATTTTTATTCATGCAATTCGCTGTGAAATATTAAAATGTCCAAAACCTTTCTTAACAAGATTAATTCTCAATCACGTAATGGTGACGATCATACAAGTTGGAATCTTGAATTTAATTGTTAGTTGATTACGATTGCACAAGAGGTGATTAAACACCAAATTACCATGTTCTCCACCGTTTTATTGATTTTATGAGAGGTAATTGACATTTTAGCTGGTAGGAAATCTTTGATTTAAAAAATTGATTTTTTATTGTAAAAAAATTTTCAGACGAAATAAATATATTTTTTAAAAAATATCTAAGATTATAGTCATTAACTCAAGATAAAAAATAATAATTAAAAAACAATGAAAAAAAACCCGAGTTAAATATGGTAAACTTGCTGAATTTATGACCTGAGACATGATATTGAGATAACTCTATAAATAAATATTAAAAATAAAAAATATCAATTTTCAACAAACCTAGTGACTAAAGATGAAATAAAAAAATAACCAAAGCTAACCTCATCCATCTTTAAAAACATGTGACATGGATCATAATGATGGATCATAAGGATGGATCATAATATAAAAACCAAATAAAAAAATAATAATGTAAAATTCTTAACCAACCATAATAATTAGGGATAAATTTGAAAAAAAAATAGATTAAAAAAAATAGATAAGAAATAAAAAAAATGTAGATTTTAAAGGAATAAGAATAAATTTTGACAAAAAAAAATCAAATTATAAGGATGAAATTGAAAAAAAATTTAAATTAAGAAAATGATAAGAAAAACTAAAAATCAAAATCAAAATAACGAGTATTAAATTTAATATAAAAATCAAATGTCAATGGATGAAGTTGAGAAAAAAAAACTAATTCAATAAATGATTCAAAATCAAATACAATGCAATTAAAAAACAAAGACTAAATCTGATATAAAAATCAAATGCCAACGAATTAAATAGAAAAATAAAATTAACTCAATAAATAATTCAAGACTATATATATTGGAATCAAAAGAATAAGGATATAATTTGACTCAACAAATATATAACCATCCTTCTTTATTTTGTTTTTCAAGGGCCAACATGTTTTTCTAGGAAGGGAAAGAGGAAAAAGGAAGGGAAAATAAATGTGTGGCCGGAGCTCAACCGGTGATCTTACCACCCTTGTCTCACCACCGTGATGAGAGCTATAAGGCACAATCAACACTGACTTGGACAATGACATCGAGATATGTTTGTATTTGTTTTGCGATTCACTATGGAGTTTAACAATGAATTTTTTTTCGCTTAAAACTCTTTTTTTTAACAAAAAAAAAATTGCCCTTAAATTGGCAAATTGGAGGTCAATTTAGGTTATTTCGTTAATGGAATGCGAGATTAAAAGACACGGGATCAAAATGCAAAACACGGGGGAGGGGGGAATTGGTGGCTTTGGCAAAGTTTGTGGGTGATGCTCATGTTAGTCTCCAAAATTTTCCACTTATAATTATTTGGTCCCTTCAATTTTAAAAAAATAAGAACAAAGTTAATTTTGATTTTAAACTTTATTTTTCTTATTTTTTGGTCCTTAATTCAAGATGAGAGAGTAAGTGGCTGAATTTTTTATGATAGAAAAAGAAAGTCACCATTTACATGAAGTAAGACCATTAAAATAGTGATTTTAGTGTCAATGGATATCTTTTGACAGGGAGAGTTTATCCTATGTTTTTCCCCTTGAAGTTGCCTTATATGGTAGATCCAAGCTCGCAAACAATTACTGTTTCAGGTTGGTTGTTTCAATTTACTTTCCAAGGTGTTTAGGGTTTTTTGAGGTTGAAATATAGTTAAAAATGAGTTTTTTGTTTTTTTTTTTGTCTAGAATGTCACAACCTACTTTATAGAGACCAGAGATCACCGAAATCTGGGCAGGACATGTGATACGCCAGCTACTGTTTTTTTTCAAAAATTTAAGTTTAAGAAAAAAAAAATGATCCAAGCATGTTGGCTACTCCAGGCTTGCACGCATAATTTTTTTTTCTTACTTAATTTTCTTTCAATTTTATCATTTAATATTTTATTGATTATTAATTGGAAAACATAATTAGTTCCAGTTTGGTAATTTTTATCCAGTTGTCTTGATATTTGATTGACTCTTAATTTTATAGGTGTATGTTTTGAATAAAAATACTATTGAAAAAATTATTTATTTTAGTTGAGTTTATGACCAGGATTACGAGTTTGACAAATTAACTTTGGTTTGTTAAAAATTGAGTTTTATAATTTTTTTTACTTGTATAAATAATTTTTAATTTATTTAATTAAATACATATATAAAATTTTCAATCTGTAATTGAATTTTTTATATTAAAAAACATAAAAATTAATATTACATTAAAAAAAACTACCCAGCCAGCATCCCAAAAACGAGTTAAATAGACAGTATAATAAAATAGCATGCTCAAAAAAAAAAGAAAAAAGAAAGAAGGCTCAAGGCAATCAACGCGGCATGTTCCTTGCTACGAACAAAGTAATCATTTTGAGGGACAGGCTTACATGTAACAACGAAAACGACTATAATTTGTCCGCCACTCAAAATAAATAAGAGGGACCTGACTTGTCCGATAAATTAGTTTAAAAATTAATTCTAACCAAGTTTAATATTAAATTAATCAATAATTTATCAAATTAATTTCTTTTTATCTATCATTAAAAAAAATATAGGCTAACCAATAATTTAATAACTCCAATCCATTAAATTTAGACAAGATAGTTTAAAAAAAATATTTGAGAGTGAATTTCAACTTGTTTTTTTATTAAAAAATGATTTTTTCTTCGAATTATAATTTTAGTGTTTTTTTTATCATTTCAATCTATTAATATTAAAAATAAATTTAAAATAATAATAAAAAATATTATCACATTTATGGGTTTCGTGCATAACTCCGTCCAACGTTTATCACGTTTGTGTGGGGTTTCCTATGGTATAACACGACATGATGACAACCTCCTAGAGAAAAAGACAGCACGAAAATAAGCTTGATCCAGCTGTATGAAAGAGACAGGAGCCTCCCTGGTACTCCTACTGAGAAATGTAATTTTGGACCCTAAACCATGATTCAACAGGTATATATATTTTTACATTACTTATAAAAATAACTTTTGAAAATAATAAGTATTTTTAACAAAAAACTGGATCAAAACAAAATTTTTTAATCAAGTATGTTTTTATTTTTTTTAATTTAAATTAAAAATCTAAGGCTAACTTCAATCAAGCAAGACCCGCACACATGTGTGTGTAAACACGATCTACTCAAATAAATTACTAAAAAAAGCTGGATTAACCTTGAGAGTATAATTTAACTGGTCAGGTTCTGGGTTTGCTTTTAAGATATTATTAGTTTGAGTCTCATAAATCTTAGGGTCACTAGAGGCTTACATGATCTTTAATTTTAGGACCCATAAAATTAGTTAAGATGCACGTAAACTGATCTAAAAACTCATATTAATAAAAAATAAAAATAAAAAAGAAATTAGATTTGATTAAGAAGAAATATAAAAGTTGGGCTCACCTACCGATTTCTTTTTATTAAGGCCCGACGATGAAGAAGAGTTGAAGCTAGGCCTAAGTATTTGGGTTTCGAAACGAATGGAGGCCCACCTTCACCGATTTGTAAGCCTCGGGCCCTCAACCTCGCCCACTCCGAATTTGGCGGCCTCTTCCTCTTCTGTTACAGATAGAGTCAATGTAAAAGCTTTCTTTCTCTTTTTGTGACCTGTTTGGCTAAACGGGTCACAGGAAAAGAGACGGCGAGCACTCACAGCACAAACATTATATAAAGTTAAAATTAATTTCACAATAATATAAATCAGGAATTTTTCCAATTTCCTTTCTCTGGTGTTCCAAAAAAATGAATGAGTTCTAACATTGAACTCAAGGTTGAAACAAAATGTTTTTTATTTTATTTTTATAAACCTTTAATTTAACGACAATGACAAATTTAATATCATAGATCTACAAAATACATGAGCCAACATCAAACTAGTCTTATAAACCCAAATGTCATGAACCTATGTAACATTTCTTGTGGAATGATGGTTTTTTAACAGTATTTTTTAACCAAATATATTGAAAATATTTTATTTATAAATATTAATATCAATAGCCAAATATATATTCCAATAACATCAATCATAACAAAAACTAATTTTTTAAAATTTAATTTTTTATACTACAATTACAAAAACTATGTCAATATCAAATACATTAAAAAAGAATTTGGTATAAAAAAATCAAAAAATAGATTTTTTTTGCCATATCTGAATTAAATTTGAGTTGGGAAGTATTGAAAAAGAATTAGTTTGTTTTTGTATTTTAAAAATATTTTTTTAAAAAATTAATTTTTTTATATTATTTTAAATTCATTTTGATATATTAAAATTAAAAATTATTTTTAAATAATAAAAAAATTATTTAATATATTTTAAAATTAAAAATATTTTACAAAATAACTGTAATAATATATACTTCAAAATAACAAAATTTTTCGAAGTAAAAATTTTCTCTGAGCGTGGGCAAGATAGGGTTGTTAAGTTAGCAGGGGTGTTTTTGGAATAAGGATCTCGACAGCTTTTGTTTAATTCCGTACGAATTTGATAAATTAAATTCCATTTTTCTTAATTCAAATCTGTACAATAAAATAAAAAAAATATTCCAAACACCCTGAATAATTCTCACTTTCCCTCCTCCTTCTCCAGCAAGCTTTTTCAATACCCAAAACACAAAAAGATCGCGCTAAAAAATAAGAAGAGATAGACCGAGGGCGCCGAAAGAGAGAGAGAGAGAGATGGAGAAAAATGAGACCTTGTCAGGAGATAAATCTCGTCCATGGCAATCTTACCACACAGTTTACACTAACGCCAAAGCAGGTAATAAAAATCTCTACATGGGTTGATTTATTCACAATTATTTCACCTCGTGCTTGCAAATTCTTGGCCTTTTTATTCGAGTTTCTTTGTTATTTGATCGATGTTGGATATGTTTTATTGGAAATTAGATTAAACAATGTGTTATAAAAAAATGTTTTTAGGTATGGAAGGAGTGGACAAAGAGAAAGTGCAAAGAATAGTTTATGAAAGCAGTAAAGGATCAAAGTATTTTGAGAACGAGGAAAAAAAGGAGGCTTTATTGAGGCAAAAAATTGAAAACATGCGTGCCCAACATGCCAAGCTTAGTGCTGCTGATCTCTCTCATTATCAAACTGTAAAGCTCAAAAACTCCCTATAAATGTCCGTGGCTTTTATTTTTGTTCCTCTTGGAAATCTATATGGTTTTTAATTTATACTATGATTTATAGTTGGCAGATAGAAGAATTTTAGAGCTAGAAGCCACGCGTGATCTTTCGAGGATTTGGTTACATGTGGATATGGATGCTTTCTATGCCGCTGTTGAAACATTGAGCAATCCTTCATTGAAAGGGAAACCGATGGCTGTTGGTGGCATGTCTATGATCTCGACCGCTAATTATGAGGTTTAGATTGGATGTTACTGTTGGTGGCATGTCTGTGTATCTGGTTCGTTACTCTTCGTTTTTGTGAAAATGATATTTGATTACTTTTTAGGCACGGAGGTTGGGAGTTCGTGCTGCAATGCCTGGTTTCATTGCTCGTAAATTATGCCCGGGGTTAATTTTTGTTCCTATAGATTTCAAGAAGTATACTCATTACAGTGAATTAACTAGAAAAGGTTAGTCAATAGGGTTCTAATAGAGATTATGTAATGCTTTCTCTTATCATGTGCAAATATCTGACTCACACATGCTTCTCTATAGTTTTTGAGAAATACGATCCTAATTTCATGGCTGCTAGTTTGGATGAAGCATACCTGGATATAACCGAGGTCTGCAAAGAAAGGGGCATGTCTTGTGGAGAAGTATGTTGATGGGTTTTCTTACTTTTGCTTTTCTATTGAATGCTGTTCTACATTATATGGTGTTGACATTCACTTTTCTGTTTATGCTGCAATTGTGAAGATTGCCGAAGAACTTAGAGAATGCATCAACGAAGAGACTGGCCTGACATGTAGTGCTGGAGTGGCCCCAAACCGCTTACTTGCTAAGGTTCTTTTAGCTATTCCCTTATTTCGTTGCAGTTTGCGTCCAGCATGGACTTTACATTTTGCATCGTCCCATTTCTTTTAGTAGTGATATAGAAAGTACTGAAAAAAACAATTTTGATAAAATTCACAATAGAACAGATGTCTCCATGGATAAAAACTTTAAGAACTATTCACAATGAGAGATTAATTTAGTGGATGACATACAATAAATTTTTTTGATAGCAAGCTAGTTTAAAAATATTTATACTGATCAAATATAAAGGGCTTATCTATTACACAATAAGCTGCAAGTAACTATTAGAGGCATTAATGGCCTTCTGAAATGTGCAGGAAGCATGCAAAACATAAAAAAAGGTGTCAAGACGGTTAAGTTTCAGTGAAGTCAATTTTAGAAATCTCATCAATAGCCCAATGTAAGTTGTTCAGTAATTGTAGCCTTGGCTGCTTTCAATTCAAGGTGAAACTCATGTTATGATGTCTGAGTGAATGGCTTTGACATTTTATTTACCTGAATTTTGATCACATGCATACTTGATCGGGCCTTAGAATAGGAAACATTTGGTCAAAGAATTTTGAAGTCTGCAAAACGTGATCTTTGACATTATACTGAATGAATTATCCTAATCTTCAATAGTAAACTCATAAAAGACTAATCTCATGCTCTTGCATTTAAATTATTGCCACCTAATCAAACTGTAATATGCTACCAAAAAAAAACAAAAACAAAAAAGACAGGTAACCTAGAAAGGGGTGGAGGTTTTCATTTAGATAATGCATTTTACAGTACAAAAGCCTACCATATATATTCACTTGACATGTGTGTGTCCTCAGGTTTGCTCTGATATAAATAAACCCAATGGACAGTTTGTTTTAATAAATGATCGGATGGCTGTCATGACATTTATATCCTCACTCCCCATAAGGAAGGTATATTTTCTTTGACTTTATTTCAATGAAAGATGTTTCATATTCTTCTGAGGAAAATGCAAATTATCCTTTTTCTTAAAATGTTTCTGAAGTCTTAGTATGATTTCACATCATCGAACTCTATACAGATTGGAGGCATTGGTAAGGTTACTGAACATATACTGAGGGATGCTTTTGGTATTAGCACATGTGAAGAGATGCTCCAGAAGGGCGGGCTCCTCTGTGCACTGTTTTCTCATTCCACAGCAGGTAGTCATTGTCTGGTGTTTTCCTCTTTGTCATGGTATAAACAATGTGCCTAATATATGAGGGTATAAACAATGTTAGTCTTTAGAAATAATTGGTTAGGACAATAAAATCTGCTTAACAACTTGTACGGAGCATTGAATCAATACATAATTACATTATTTTGATGTTACCCTTACAATATCTATGTCAAATGAATCCAGGAGGCCTTTATTCAGGCTGGAAATTCTGACAGTAAGTGGAAGTGACTTCAAATTCTTTATATAAAATAAAACTTCATAGATTTGAATGCCTCATGTGCACAGAGAATTGGTAGACAGTTACTATCAGAGTGATTCTTGCTGATTTATTGCAGATTTTTTTCTCTCTGTGAGTTTGGGGATTGGGAAGACAGATACCCCTCAAGTCAGGTCCCAAAAAAGTATCAGCAGTGAGAGAACTTTTTCAGCCACAGATGATGAGACACTTCTTTATCAGAAATTAGGTAAGCCTCCTTGGCATATCTAATGTTTTTTTTAATCTAGTGTATGTACAATTATGTAATGCTTTGGGATGGAGCAGTTGCTTTCTTTTGGCTTTATTACGCCTCAAAACTCTCTGAAGATTTCTTATTACAGAGGGCTTAGAAATGCAGTAATAATATCATTTTTGGCTTTAATACAAAAAACACATAATCAATTTGGTTTTGCTTGACATTCGATGTCGCACAATTATCTAGAATATTAATGAAATTTTTTACTTAAGTAAGCCTTTTTGAATTGTGTTGGCAGCTGATATTGCAGAGATGCTATGTGCTGACATGAAAAAAGGTGGTCTTTGCGGTCGAACATTGACTCTAAAATTGAAAACTGCATCATTTGAGGTACTTTCTGATTTTTTGTTGCCTTCTCTATGAGAACGCTTGAGGGCAAATTATAAGATGCAAATGGGTTAATGCTATTTAAAGTTCCTTGCTTCTCTGCACCTTTTGTTGGCTTTTCATTTTCCTGCGGAAGATGTGATTAAGGTTAGGAGGCATGCTCCTTTGCTAATGGATTCAAGAAGGGCATTTGATGCTTAACAAAAAAACTAAAGAAAACTAAAAGTAGAGAAAGAAAGAAAGAAGCTAAAAATTAAAAACAGGGAAAGAAAAGTTAGGAAGAAGAGAAAATTTAGAGGAGAAATAATATGTTATTTTATCAAATCATCATAATTATCTCACAAAATCAATAACTGTCTACAGGGAATTGGCCTTTGACGGTGCCTAATATTGTCATTAAAATGCACACTCTTACTAGATTGTCTTATTTGTAAAGTTTCTATGGATTCTATCCTCTCAGAAAAGTTGTTCATCTGATTGGACATGTTGTTTATATTAGCTTGCATGAGCTGTAATTGCTCTTGAATATCCCTAAGAATATTACTAAAGTTCGGGTCCATGGCAACCGTGAGTTCTGAATTGTGCATGACCTCTTTGTAAATGCATGTGATACTAATCCAAGTACTATGATTGAGATCACAAACGACAATTGCAAGTAAAACGCAATATAAAATCAAAGCTAATATATAATTATTTGTTTATCTTGGAGACTAAGCAATAACATATTAAACTAGGAAAAAAATCGCAAGCAAGCAATGATAGTCCTCTAAATACCCACAGGTAGTCCAACCATAATGTTTTGGTTTTCCCACAAATTTAGCCAAGCTTTATAATTAATTAAGAGGACTGAATATTCAATACAAGTGAATAAATAAGCCAACAAAATGAAGGTAGATCAAATTGCAAGACGGATTATATTTTTATATGCACGCACAAAAGAATAATATCAATGTTAATTCTTGGTCAACAAGTGTAAAAATATACTAGGAACAATGATATTCAATGGTTAAAAGAAGTTTATAGAGGCTTACTGACCAGATTGTGATGGGAAGATGTTGTAAGTTACTGTTGCTGACGTGATGAAGAATGCTGACATGGCGCTGATGTGTTAATGCTGGCTGTCGTGTCATTGGCATGACAATGTGCTGACTTGGCTTTGGCATGTGCTGACATGGCATTGATGTGACTATAATATGCCATTGGTGGTGTTTTCAGTGTCGTGGATTGTAGGGAGATTAAGATGCTGTGTTGACACTGTTGGATGGTCTCGACTGCTGTGTTGGGGGCGCTAGGTGGAAAAGATGAAGGTTGATGCGAGGAAGGCCAATCCTGTTCCGAGGGGAAGGCTGTGATGACCTTGACTATGTTGAGGGAGGGATTGCTGTTTGTTTCCAAAACAAAGGGAGAAAAATTGTTGGTGTGTTGCAGCTGTTGTCACCGGTGACAAAAGATTTGAAGTGTTGGATCTATTGTGGTTGCGCAAGGGTGGATGGTTGCGGTTTGGTTGAGGGAGTAGTATGTCTAGGGGTGTAGGGTCTGTGTTGAAGATGAACGATAGTGTTTTTTTTTTTTTTTTAGATCTTAGCTATAAATAAAAAGAATTTTTTTTTTTGTCAACTGATGATGATTCTACACAAATTTGTGTTGAATTTTGAGGATTTTCAAAAGCTCAAAGAGATTGATTAACTGGGAGAACAATTGAAAGCCCGTTCTCTGATACCAAAGTTGATGCGAAAAAAAAACAACTACTAAAAGCAAAGAAAGAAAGAAGGAAGCCAAGAATTAAAAGCTCGGAAACAAAAAGCTAGGAAGTAGAAAAAATTCAGAGGATAAATAATTTGTTATTTTATCAATTCAACAAAACTATATGACAAAATGAAAAAGAACCATATAAATAGCATAACCTTAAAACATCCAACCATTGGGCTTGATCCATCAATTAAAACTGTCTAACATAAATAACCCAAATAAATAAACAAAAAAACCAATGAAATAAGACTAGATGAACTCAGTCTCCCATTTAAAGAGTGATAGATTGAGCTATTCTTCATTGTCTTTGTTCATATACTCTGTGGAATCCGTGGTGTGGGTCTGGTGTCCCCACCCACATTACTCACCCGCAATACTTTGCATTTGTCCTGGCAAAGCAGTGTCCAGGAGGGATGCCCTGGACAGTAGATAAAATCTTAACCCCCTGCAATTGTGCAAGAAATGGCTGGCTTCTTTGAACAAGAAGAAGCAGGCTCTTTTGCTTGATAATGACGACAATAGAATTTTACCATTTCATTGCTGATTGTCTTTGCAATAGATTCGCTAATTGAAATTTAAGATTTGTGATTTGTTTGTCTTTATTGCTTTCCTTAATCTTAAGCTACCTGGCCTCTCCTTGCACTTGTTACTATGTTTGTCATTATGCTCTGAAGTCTACTGACCATCATGAATCTATAGGTTCGAAGCAGAGCTGTGACTTTGGAAAAATATATTTGCTCAAGCGAAGACATCTTGAAGCATGCTTCAAAGCTGCTAAAGGCTGAACTTCCTATTTCTTTAAGGTTGATGGGTAAGAATTCGCATTATGGTTTATACAGCCTTTTGTCTGAAGGTGAAAACGAATTGTTTTGTGTTTTGATGCATGTATCTCTCTCCGGGAGTTTTCTTACATACTGGGAAATGTGTTTGGATGGAGAAGGAATCTTGAATAAGCATAATCTAATGCCTTGTAGGACTTATAAAATGACAAATCATTTTATCTGCTTTCAGGCCTACGGTTGTCTCATTTCAATGAAGACAATATTGGTGCCCCATCTGATCCAACACAAAAAACTCTCAACAACTTCATCGTGTCAGGAGATTTATCTAGGAAAAATTTGGATGATCCAAAATCCTTGGGATTGGATATTAATGATCAACACTTAATGAACAATATGGAAGGTTCCTTTTCTATTGAGAGTCATGTGTTGCAACATTATGGAATTAGAGATCCACTGGACAGCAATAATCTACAGGATTTGAATGTTCACCACTGCACTTACACTGATAGTGTTGAAGCTGAGAAAATCCATGAACCTTCAAGCAACAAAATTGCGGACAAGGTATGTGGCAAGGAGAAAGAGTTGTCCATGACTTGACTAGAAATAAATTCAAATTTGCGGGCTCCCCAGTTCTTCTCTAAAATGACTATGCAGTCATTTTAGAGTGGTGACTTAGATTGAATTCTGATTTTCTTGATTCTTAGTTTTTCTCTTTAGCTTTATTCTTCTCTTTTGTCATTTTCAAGGTGATTACCAAGGATATGGCAGGGGAAGTGTTACAGCGGAAGGAATCAGGCTTGTCCTTACCTGGACAGCTTGAGGGGGCAAGCCCTGACAGAATGAACCGGGTCATCATGGACAATGAGGCAGTCTTTTCATCTGAACAGAAAGATGGGTTAGTTTGGGTGGATGACTACAAGTGCTCGCTATGTGGGATTGAAATGCCGCCATATTTTGAAGAAGAAAGACAAGAGCACTCTGACTTCCATCTTGCAGAGAGGCTTCAAAAGGATGAGTCCAGAATGGACTCGAGAACTTCCACACCGAGGCAGAGGTTGTTTTTCATATACGTGTGTGCGTGCGCCTATAATTTTGTTTTTCTGATCAGTGTTCACTGGACTACACAATGACCCTCTCCCTCTTCAACCTTAACGCAACTTATGAAGTCTTGGATTGGACTTGGATCACGGACACTGCTTTACTCTTTTTCCTAGGGGTTCTACTAAACTAAGTGATCATTGATGTTATCTGTATGTATTGGGTGTCAGTAATTTTTACTTTCCTTTTCTTTTCCAAACACCAAATCAATCATCTTAGCTGCCTTGTATGAGATATAGGAGATTAGGTTAGGCGCTAGAGCATGGGGTTGATTTTATGCTTACCAAATACGAAAGAATCTGCATTTCTTAGGATAGCTTCCGCATTTCCTGTAATGATCTTCGTTTGATCTGACAAGTTTGAAACTCTTTCAGGTCTGTCCAGAAGGACCACATCTCAAGCCAAAGCAAACGTAAGAAGCGCAAGCCATCTCCAAAAGAAGGTGGGCATCTTTCAATTGACATGTTCTTTGCTAAGAGCAATCAGAATTTCTAGCGTTTTATTTTGCACCCTCCCAATCCTGTATATGTAGTTGCATAATTCTCTATATTACAGAAAAACTGTACTTGTACAGTCGTTTATACCAATCTTACCAATTGCCGACGGCAATTCCTTGTAATTATACAATCTAGTAAATTATTGTTTGATCCCAATGCTTTAATGAAATAATCAGTTTAACTCATTTGATGTAAGAAATCCAATACCGAGTTTAGACCTTTGGAAGCAATTTTAATTGTGTTTCATGATTAAAACACATGTTTATATTCTAATTTTATCCCTATCCTGCGGAAATGACACAAGGACGGCAACACCAAGAAATTTATAATAGTGATCATATACAAATAATCAAATGATTGAATATGTATTATCCCTGTGGTAAGCAAAAAGTTTTAATTGTTAGAGCTCAAATGGTGATCCAATTTGTGCCACGCTTTACCTCATTCCGGATATCTACGTAATCAATATTAAAAAAGTAATCTATTAAAAAAGTTAAGTTATAAATGATTTGAGTTAATTTTTAATAACTGATTTTTCAGTGTAATTATAATTCATTCAGCAATAATGTTCTGATTTATACATTTTAGCATGGAGTGTTTTTGTCATATCAAATCATATTTGTTTGTAATATTATAGCCATTGATAATTTGAATAAGATTCGAAACTCTTTTCAAATCTCTTCCACCATGCGTAAAGATTTCACAATCAATACTATTTGAAAACACGCATTACCATAATCTTTAGATTTACCGAAGTAATTTTCTGTTTGCACTACCATTTCGTTGGTAATTAATTTACCAACGAAATCACCGATGGAAGTGCTTCGTCAGTGAATCTTTCATCGGTAATTTTTTGTCTTTCGGCAAGTCTGCTTGTAATAAAAAAATATTATTACTTGAATCTGCTGCTTTAGTCTGATGGATTTATTGACGGAAAAAGCGAGTAAAAAAAAAATTACCCACTTTATTTCGTCAGTAATTCCCTCGGAAAAATACCGTAGGTAATTCCATCGGTAATTATTTTAAAATATATTTTTAAAAAATCTATTTTACAAAACTATAAAACAATTAAATTAATATTAATCAACACTCTATAATACTCAAAATGCTTGGAAAAAAGAAGAAGAAAATCAACACAAAACATTTTGCAACAAATAAATAACATGAAAAATAAATTCAACTAAAAAAATTCATATGAATTTTTTTTTAAAATCCTATAAATAAATCAACTAAAAATTGATCTCATATGGGAAAAAAAAATCCTACAACAACATTCATACAATTATTAAGAACAAAAACAATTAAAAATAAAAAAAAACAAATATATTGAAAAAACACGAAAAAAGAAGATTTTTTTTTAAGCTTAATGTAGTTGCAAGTGAAGCTAAGAAGAGAAAAAAAATAAATTCATAAAGTATACTAATTAAAAAAAAAACTGAGAAGAAAAAAATAAGAAAGGAGAAGAAGACATATTTGTGCATGAAGGAGAAGAGAAGGAGGTGAGGAGAGGAGAGGAGAAAAGAAAAAGAAGAATAAGAAGAAGACATACCTGAGAATGGAGGAGAAGTGAAGGAGTTGAGGAGAGAAGAGAAGAAGAAGAAGAAGAAGAAGAAGAAGAAAGGACACGAGTCTGCTGTGAAATTAGGGATTCTAGGCTTTTTATTGGTGTGTTTTATTGACGGATAATTAAATATTAATATTTTTAATCATTTCATCGGTGATTTTGTCTGTAATATTTAATTTAAATTTAATAAATTTTTTTCAGAAATCGCTAAATATCACCGATGACTTTTCAATCTGTCGGTGATTCCGTTTGTAATATTTAATTTGAAATTTTAATTTAAGCTAAATTTTTTAGAAAATCGCCAAATAACATCGATGAATTTTCAATCCGTCAGTGATTTTGTCTGTAAAGAACAATAATTAACAGTACGATTGAGAAGTGAATAGTTTCATAGCTTTTTATAAAATACCGATGGAAGTTTTCATCGATGATTCCCTTTGTAATTGGCATGGTGAATAGTGTTCATAGTTTACCAATGCTTTTATCGACGAAATTTATTCCGTCGTTAATTTCGTTGGTAAAAATGGCACGTCATCATTTTTTTTGCTTTGTTTTAATTTTTTTCCCTATTATAATTCCCTCGGTAAATACCAAGAGAATATTTCCGTTGGTAAAATCCGTCGGCAATTTACTAGCGAAAATATTTCATCGATATTTTCGTTTGTATTTATCAATTTTCTGGTAGTGACATGGAACATTTTTTCTAATAATGTCTTTCCATTTGTTACATTTACTAATATAACGTGTAACAAGATCAAAACATAACACTTTCTATATAAGATAATTTAGTAATCTCAAGTCTAAGGATCACTTATATGACCGTCATGTGAGCCTTTTAATAGACACATGTGATATCTCCATATGGAATTCTTATGTGTGTTAGTTCAATGTACATTTCTTATGACACACACCTATATATTAGTTTTAGATATCTCTTATAACTTAGCTTATGAGAACATCTGCTTTTTTTCATAAGGAAAAATACATAATATATACCCGTCTTTACAACTCTAATAAATATCCAGTATTAAGAGAGCATTGACCATGAATATTTAAGAGCAATACTTGGATGCAATATGAATCCCATAATTATAACATTTTTTTGTTCCATATTTATCTTTACTTTAGATTCGTTTATCAAACATTAAATTCATAAATTAAATATAAATGAATTTTAAAGATAAATAATGCCTTTGTTTAATAAAATTAAATATGTTCTACATGAATAAAATATTGCCATGACTACAGGGCATATAAACTAACAAACATTCTCCTTGTAACCGAGTCACCTTACCTTGTGTTTGGACTAGTTTATTTTGCATACCATTTAGTGAACTCTAAGCATTAAAAGATATATTTTCAAGCTCTTCAATTCTTTTTCTTGCAACTAATCACTTTTCGTTTAGACTCCATTATGACAACATGAAGGGATGTAACCTTTGTATGGAAAATATCTTTTTCTATGGTTGGAGAGCAAAAGGTTGATTGTAGTTCATGAAGACTCTCATTTACCCAAGGTTGTTTCTCTTTGCAATTTGAAATTTCCTGATGAGCTAATATAAAACAGAGCTAATAACTATATTTGAGAATTCTACAAAAAGAAAAAGAAAAACTTATATTAGTAGTGGAAAAAATAATAAGTGATAATAATAATGAGATCAAATAGCCTCATGCTTATATGGAAAGGTTTAGACATGTTGCTAGTCAATTGATGTGACAAACTACCTTTTTCAAATCATTGTATATCCTGAGAAACTAAGACATTCTAGCAAAACTATCTATATTTTAGAAATAGCTACATGTAAATGAATGATTATCCTTAAATATGGAAGTCATAAAGTCCCCTCTCTATAAGTATAGATTACCTTTCTAGAAGGTTGAAATCCTACCAAAGAAGGTTTCTTAGGTTGAGGACCACTAGTAGTTATATAGTTTACAAGATTTAAGGTGGAAGGATTATGAAACCAAAGATAAGGATACGAAGAGCTGCTAAAAAGGCACTACCACTTAAATTTACATCAACAAGAATGTTAATAGGAATTGTTGCAATATTCAAGGAGTAGTAGTGTTTGGGGTAACTACGTGTGTAGGGCTTAATACTTTACTTGGCGTGGGTGTTATTGTCATAGGAGAATCAAGAATGACAGGCTGTGAACTACGTTTTTTCTAACTCTTTTAGTGCAAAACATACTTGTTCCTAGCTGTTTTCATATCATTATTGGCGTCCGTCTCACCACTCTCTTATTGAGTTTCTTCCATTACCTCTATTTTAGGTATTTTGCTGTTGTCTCTTTCTTCTTCCAAGACTATTACCTACTCTCCTTTTGTGTTTCTTTAAACGACGATAAAAAAATTAAAGCTTATTGTTCCTTCTTATTCAATTGTCTCAAAGAGTGGGACCCATATATAAACGATATAGATAAACATCAATATAATAGTTATGCTGCCAAAAAGCAAGGAAGATGACTAATATCTCTTATACCATAAATATTATCTTATAGACAATAACTTTTGGCCAATCGAAGGAGGTAGTATTGACAATTATCAACAAGATTTTTGAATGCATTATCCCCGTTTGGGCTTAAAGAAATGACATTATTCGCAATAGATACTTTCCAAACTGGAGAACATCTATACACCTTTTTAGCAAAATGTTATAGAACTGTTATAACCCAATATAAACCAATCATTTCTTTACTGATAATGATTTATCTTGAAAAATATCTTTCAATGGATTTTGTATCTTTTTAGAAAAAAAGTATAAAATCATGCCATACTTTTCTTAGACTAAAGAGAAATAGACAAGCTATCAACATTGGGAACTTAACCTTTAAGTTTTAAATACTTGTTAAAAGCTACCACAATTATCCATGTATTTAGGTTCAACTGACAAATAGATAGGTTATAGTAGAAAAACACATCTATAACAAAACCTAACAATGGAAAGTAATACCCAACTTAAACATACTCATACAGGCTATGATCTTAAAATTCTAAGTTATTGCCTTTAGTGTCCTATTTATTCTTTCATAGGAAAGTGAAGTCCTAGCCTCATACATATTTTCATGTTTAAGGTTAATTAAGTAATAACACCAATAGTTACAGTGCTCCTATATGGATGGGAGGTTGAATAAATAGGGGCATGAAGGACAAATGTCTTATACGAGAAGATTTAGTGCCTTTACTCCCACTAGTGTGATGGAAATGTTTAGCTCCCCCCTACTTCTATTGATAGAAGTACCACTTTTAGAGTTTCCTCTATTAATTTTTTTTAATCTAGATAAACATATTTAAAAGCATGTAGAAAATCATAAAAAGAAGAATAAGGTTCTTCACGTCTGTCTTTGCACTAAAGGTTCACCCATAAATAATATAGAAGGAAGAAGAATGTGATGCTGAATAAAAGGGGAGCTACTAGTTATTAATAGTAGTGATTTTGCCAATAACTATTATCAAAGTAAAGTGATTTTAGCATAGCCATGTGAAACAATGAAGAAGTGGAAAAAGATTTCTTGTTATTATCATAGTGGACCAAGATTCTATAACATTGCCATGTGCATAAGCATGTAAAAAGTGTCTCAAGATTCCTGACATAGCTATAGACTTTTACTCCCATAACTATCAACTATGATATCACCAACATTCACAGTAAGTTCACGCTTTTCATGGATGTATTTGAAAATATCATCTATTATTTGTTTTTCCCCACTAAATTTGGTATTTTGATAAAGTATTTTTTTTTAACATTGTAGCTGTTAAAAATTTACTTAGAGGAAAATGATAATACAAAAAAAACTTCTGGCTTGGTTGGGATTCGAACTCACTAGGTTCAGTCTTTGCCTAATTTGTATCTTTTTTTATCTTATCTCTTATATTTTTTTTTATGATCCATCTTTTATCTTTTTCTCCATGTCAAGCTACAGATGCTAGCTTGGTGGGGCCTGGGCCCAACCAAACCTCACTAGGTTTGATTTTTGCCCAACTCATCACCTTGTCTCTTTCTTCTATCTTGTTGTTTTATTATCTATCTCTTATCTTTTTTGGGCATGTCAAGTTATACATGCTAAAACTTCATCTTGCCACCTGCAATAGATGACATGGAAACCCTAAACTAATTTCAACAGTGGAGGGTCTTTTAGTAGGTAACACCCACTACCTAGCATGTTATTATCCGCAAAGAAAGCCAGGACCGAATAATCAATGATCAAAACAGTGATTCAAATCCAAATAAAAACAATGTAGGATTTTTTGAGAACATGTCAATATAAGGAATAATGAAAGTGTTTCATGTACGTTTATGACGCAAACTAACTTCGCAACTGAATCAGGTTTAGGCAACTACAGGATAATAGTTGAATTTCTAAACATAAGACAATGATAAGGCTAGTTTTAACCTTCATTGCCAGTAATTGTGTACATTATGGATATGGTAAAAGTAATGAATCTTTAAACATTTTTTTTTGGCAGAGCACCATTAACAGAAGGTAACAAGGGATCAAAATTGCATCAACTGGATAACATAATTGAAGAATAGAGATTTTAGTGTTGGGTTGAGAATGAAGACTCATTGAAGATTATAGCCCACATGTTTTTTCAGAACTTATTTTGAAAAGAGATTTTAGTGGTTCAAGGTGATCAGATTTAGAGCAGTTTTCCAGAGATTGAGTTCACTTAGGTATTTTATTAGAGTTGGTAACTGATAATGAGGTTAAGGCTGCAATCTTTGACATGAAGCCTTATTTTGCACCCGGACCAGATGGTTTCTGGCCTTTTTTCTACCAATCACAATGTCTATTAGTAGGCAAATCAGCGTGTGACTTTATCAGCAACATTTTTAATAGCAAATCTAAAGTAGAGGAAGCGAAACAAACTTATTTGGTTCTCATCCCAAAAGTGAATTCTCCAGAATATCTATACTAATTTAGACCAATTGGCCTTTGCAATGTCAATTACAAGATTGTGACTAAGATTCTTGTAAAAAAACTTAAATTAATAATGCCAAAACTGATTAGCGAATCCCAGAGCAGTTTTATTCTAGGAAGGAACATCACAGATAATATCATAGTGGCCTAGAAGATTGTGCATTCCATAAGACAGATGAAAGGGAGAAAGGAGATGATGGCTATCAAAGTGGATATGGAAAAGGCCTATGATAGGTTACAGTAGGATTTTATCGGTGATACTCTTACAAAGACAAAACTGCCATCTGATATGGTGTCTTTGATTATGAAATGTATAGAATCTACTTCTATCAATGTTCTATGGAATGGTAAATCTACTATGGATTTTAAACCATCTTAAGGTATAAGACAAGGAGATCCCCTATCCCCTTATATTTTTGTATTATGTCTTGAACGCTTGTGTCATCTTATTAACAAGGAGGTTGAACATGCCAGTTAGCGTCCTTTTATAATAAAAAGAACTGGCCCTGTTATCTCTCATCTATGTTTTGCAGATGATATACTGTTATTTCCTGAAGCTAGCACTGATCAATTAGATAGGATTTTGGATTGTCTAGATTCATTCTGTAAAGTTTCAGGTCAGAAGGTGAACATGGTTAAAGCCAAAATCTTCTTCTCAATGAATGTCTCTCAAGCTCTAACCAATACTATTAGCAGGAATCATTGTTTCAAGACAACAAAGGACCTGGGGAAGTATCTTAGTATTCCACTTTTGCATCAAAAGGGTCACAAAGCAGACATACAAGTTTATTATTGATAACTTGCAGAGTAAGCTAGCGGGGTGGAAAGCAAATAGTTTATTTCTTGCAGGGAAGATTACCTTATGTAAAGCAGTGCTCTCATCAATTCCTTTTTATCCAATCCAATGAACATTACTTTCAAAAAGCATTTGTTATGTTATTGAGAAGTTGTGTAGAAGATTCATATGGGGTCAAAAGGATAGGAGAGATAAGATTCATCTGGTAAATTGAAGGACTATGTGTTAGCAAAAGGAAGTTGGAGGTTTGGGTTTAAGGAAAATGAATGGTATGAACAAGGCATTCATTATGAAGTTGGCATTGGGAGTTTTTCAGAATAATAAAGCTTATAGGTTTGGGTTTTGAGATCTAAATATGTCAAGGAGCAGGAGCTAATTCCTTATCCTCAAGCCCAACAAAGAGATTTTGTATTGTGGAAGGGTATCTGCAATGTGTGGCAATTTGTCACTCAAGGTATAAACTGGGCATTGAGATGTGGAAGTAAGGTGCTATTTTGGATGGACTCTTGGCTAGAAGGGTACGACCCTTTAAATATGCACACTAACCAGATTATTCCTGAGGATTTGATTAATTGTATAGTAGCCGATATGGTGGATAATAGAGGCCAATGACAGTGGGAAACGTTTGCTCATCTCCTCCCAATTCAGGTGTTAATGATCTTGGCAGGTTATAATCCTCCAACTCCTTAGTTGGGGCGGGGGGGATAAAGCCTATTGGAGACATTCTCCAGGTGGTCGATTATTTGTTAAGTCAACTTATTTGATTCAAGAAGACAATACAGTTACTCAACAACAATTTGACCCTTTATGGAACATCATCTGGAAATAGAAGGGTTTAGAAAGAGTGAAAATCTTCCTTTGGATAATCACTCATGGCACCATAATGACAAATTAAGTCAGATGAAGAAGGAAAATCACTGCAAACCCTTTTTGTTGTCATTGTTTGACAGAGACAAAATCAATTATCCATGCTCTCCGAGACTATCCAAGTGCATGTGGGGTTTGGGACAAGATTATTGAAGTTGCAAATTGGGAGGCTTTTTACTCCCTTAACTAGTACACTTGGCTTCTGAATAACCTACGAGATAATCATATGAGCTTTAAGAGAAAGTTTCGGGGACTTGAATTCGGCATTGCCTTATAGCAAATATAAAAAGAGAGAAACCATCAAATTTTTAACTCTACTGTATCATATTACACCAACACTGTTCAAGTTATCAGGAGACTTGTGGATGATATTATTCATTCTATGGTTAGAGAATCGGGTATCATAGTTAATAGCAAGCAGAGGGTATTCATAGGGTGGAGATATCCCCCAATTGATTGGATGAAAATTAATGTCGATAGTTGTAACAAGGGAAACAGGGTGGAGATATCCCCTAATTGATTGGGTGAAAATTAATGTCGATAGTTGTAACAAGGGAAACCAAGGGGTTGTTGGAGCTGGTGGAGTCATTAGGGATGCTATAGGAAAATGGATTGTAGGTTCTGCTATTAATATCGGGATTTGCATGTTAGTAGGTGTTGAATTATGGGCAATTACCACTGGATTGTAGCTAGCTTGGTCCAAAGGATTTCATAAAATTATTTTGGAATCCGATTCGTCTTTGACGGTTGATTTAATTACTAAAGATAAGGTTATTATTGACAAAAATTATAATATAATCATGCAGGTGAGAGATTTATTAACAAAAGATTGGGATATTCAAGTGATCCATGTCTACAGAGAAGCAAATTCAGTGGCAGATTAGCTAGCTAAGTATGGTTTAACCAGGAGTTGTTTTGATAAATTTTCTATTTCCCTTAATGACCCTCCCATGGGTCTTTACAATAATTTGTATCATGATATGATTGGATCAACTTTGCCGCATTTAATTTAATTAGGTGTTTAGCCCTGATTTCAAAAAAAAAAAAAAAAAAAAAAAACTGAAGAATAGAGAAACCTTCAGACACCAGAGAAAGAGTCAATCCAATCGCAGGTCTATTATCAAGGGCTCTGGCGTCAATTTCGGTAGAAATTAAGTTTGACTTGGTTTTTATTTCGTTCTGCAGAAGAATGACTATCATTCCATGATTATCAAACCTTGCCTTAATTGCAGTTAGATTGTCCAAAGTCCATGATCCTCCAACGATCAGAAAGTTCTTCTTTATCGAAAACCACCTAAAGACTAATGCTGCAGCTGAACTTTCTTCTCATGACCAAAGTAGTGGACGTATGATGCCCTTAGAAAGTCACCCTTTCCTGAAAAAATTAGGGAGTTTGAATTATGTTATAACTCTCCTTCACTGTTGAGGCAACAACGCATAACAACAACAGCCACAAGCAGTGATCATGTTTACTTTTAGCAAGGTTTTTATCGTACAGTATGCTAGGAGTTTAGCTAGGAATGACTGCACATATTCTTAACTAGTAGAGGTAAAGAAACTTGCAGGACAATCGATGCATCACAATTCAGCGTTGTCATGTTAATGCATGCATTAAACAGGATAAATTGTCCAGAGTTTGCATCGAATATTTTCTCCATACCAAATGCAAGATGAGCTTCAGGGGATGATCCAAGGAAGATAGCGGATCAAAGCAGGAGAGAGCGGACCCAAGGAACACAAAAGACTGAAGCAGCGTATTTCAAGAAGTAATGAACTTGATGGCGAAAGAGGAACTACACATGCAATGGAGCAGAAAGAAAATTAAGTTGGGTAAATACTTGTTGAGAGTTTCTTATCAAAATAATAAAATAAAGTAACAAGAGAGAACCTTGGTAAAATAAAGGATTATGCATGTGTTTTTCAAGAACAGAAAAACAAAACAGAAAATCCTCCTCTTGTCGCTTCGACATTGTTACATAACGTATAACGAAAGTTGGAGTTCGTTAATTCTAAAAAAAACCAAGAACAATAAACATAACAAGGTTTTGGGAGAACACACAAGAATCTATGTAGAGTGTTAGTATGGATGTATATGTTTCCATTGAAGGATTTCCCTTCCAAGAAAGGGAAAACACACAGAGAAATCTCTCTTGAAGTCGTTTAAGGAAAATATAAAGCATATAAGAAATTTTCTGGCAGAATCATGTAACTCAAGAGAAACAAGATACAAAATAAGAAAACAGAGAACGATATGATATACAACAAGAAGGTTTCTAAAAGATACTTCAAATTGAAAAAACACTTCTTGAAGACTTTCCGAAGTTGGCTAAGAATCTAAGACCTTGGGGTCCTTTGTTTCTCTCGCTTTCTTGATGATCAAAGTCATTCATTTTTCTATGAGAGTCAGAAAGGGAGGAGAGTGTCCATGAAATGGAAGGTTGTTCTGTATAAATTTCTTGCTAACCTGTTCAAAGTGCTTAAAGGAACAGACGAAATGCTAGACTGTTGTGAATTAAGCTTACTTGAAAAACTAAAAAATAAAACGATCCTCTGCCCTTTCCCTTTCCCTTTCTTATCCCAACATAATCATGCCTTAGGTACACACAAATCTCAATTTCTTTAAACTTTCTATAATAATTGATAGTGTTTGATTTATGCTTGTTAGATAAATTGGTGCTTTTGTAGAGAGGACGACGGAAAGAGGAAAGTCAAGCCGGGAAGTGAGTTAGTCAAGATAATGAGATTTGGGTGTTAAAAGCAACAAGATCTGCCATGAAGAACTGGTTTGAAGTATCATTTAGAGAGCGGCGATTTGAAGTTGAAAAGGATGCAATTTTTTGGTGGGATTGAACTTCTTGTCAATGTTTATTTACCAACCACCCAAGATCTTCTGAAAGATTGGGAGGATGATGCCATTGTTGTTGTTCTTGCCACTCTCGCTCATGCATATGAAATCAAAAGTCCACCATGGTGGCTAGTGATTTCTAGGTGGAATTCGGTGTGTACTTGCTGGAGATTGAAAGGGAAGAAAAAGAAGAAGAAGAAGAATAGCAAAGTGTAAGATATAATAAACTATATATATATTAACATATTAAAATTATCAAAAAAATATTTTAAAAAACATTAACTTTAAAAGTAGTTTAAAAAGAAAATTTAACCACAAAAACCTTTATATGATTAAGTAATCATGCAAGGATCTAATTGCAAAAACTTATTACTATAAGGACTAAACTATAAATTTTATAAAATACAAGGATAAAAAATTTTCTAACAAAAATAAAATATAGGTACTATATTTTAAAGTCACCGGAATTAAAATGAAACTTTATCAAGGCTTGCATTAAATTATATTACATCTCATCATATAAAATTTCACCTAACATAAAGCTCCGAGAATTTCGGCATCTGCGAATGTTCTTAATCATTTGGTCCTTTTTCCTGATTGAACACTTCCGAGAGATGAATAGTTAGTTAGTTAGTTAATGAAGTTATAATAGGATGGGTCCTCCATGGATTTTCAGGCTTCTGTGTATTTCAATGATTTGAGGAGTTAAATACGAAGGCTATTGTTTAATAATCAAAACAAGAGGTAACTCGAAGCGCCCAACGACGCCGTTCAGCGCTAATGGGAATATTATTTTATAATATCCGGATGGTTAAAAATCAAGATTACCGTGAGGAATCCAACAGCGAGAAGGAAATCGGCTGTCACCGTATCGGCCTTCTTTTTAAACGCCTTAAGAGGACGGTTTTTCTACCTTCCCTCGAAAGCTCCCCTCCCTGCTCCGCTCCTGCCGCGAATCAAACTATCTTTCTTTCAAAACCCTAAAAACAATCCCTGTCACTCTCTCCATGGCACCTAAACGCGCTCCTCCTGTTGAAGACCCGCCCTCTGCTTCTGTCTCTGAAGAAGAGGAGGAAGATTCTTCCAGCGCTGAGGAAGAAGAAGAAGAACAACAACAACAATCTGATGGTGAACAAAGACAACCCTCTCCTCCACAACCACAAAACAAAACCCAAAACCCACCTCACCAGATAACCGAAACCACCACTCAACAATCTGAATCTGATTCGGAGTCGGAATCCGATTCCGAGTCCGAACCCGACCAGATTGTCAAGCCTATAACGTCTAAGCCCATGGAGGAGACCCCACCAAAGGCGGCATCAGCAGCATCCAAGAAACCCAGATCGAAACCTGCTACAGCTGCTACCCCGGAGAAAACAACTGCTTTGAAGAGAGGTAACGAGACTGATCGCGAAGACTCGAAACGGGCTAAGAACAAGGAACCCGAGCCTGAGAAGCCCGAGGATTCCAAAAAACAGCTCTTTCAAAGGTTGTGGACTGAGGATGATGAGATTGCACTGTTGCGAGGTATAATTGATTTTACTGCAAAGAAGGGTTATGACCCATCAAAGGATATGAATGCTTTTTATGATTTTATCAAGAAGTCGTTGCATTTTGATGTGTCTATGACTCAATTGAAGGATAAGATTTCTAGGTTAAAGAAGAAATTTGAGAATCATGTGAAAGGTAAAAAAGGTGAAAATAAGACTTTCAGTAAACCACATGATCAAAAGGGGTTTGATTTGTCTAAAAGTATTTGGGGCAGCGATGGGAGTATTAAAGCTAATGGGAGGAAAAATGATAGTGGTAATACTAGTAATAATAATAAGACAGGGAATGCGAAGAAACTAGAAGCATCTAAGCCTGAGTTGGGTATGGATGTGGGAGAAGAGGACAGAGTGGAAGTCGAGATGGGGAGAGGTTCAAGTGTCAAAAGAGTTTTGAAGTTTGACAGCAGTGTGAGTGTTGAAAGAATGGAGGATTATGTTGTGAGGACGGGACTGAGTTTTGTGCATGGAACCGAGAAGGAGAAAATGGAAGAGGAGTGGAGGAAGTTGCATGTGGCTGAGTTGGAGCTGTTTTTGAAGCGGAATGAACTAATACGAGAACAGGCGAAGTTAATGCTGGCAGCTTTTAAAGCTGAAAAGGATTAGGGAGGCCGAGAAGGAACATGTTGGGGGGTGGGGTGGGGGTTTTTGTACGTAAATGGTCTTGTTAGTAGTTACTTTTGGTTTAGGTTTCGTAATTAGCTTTAAATCTGCAATGTGTAGTTTCTTAGATAGTGCTATCCTTGGTGCTTTTGGTTTGCTGAATTTTGTTTTCAAGGTTTAACCCTCATTTAGTGGATATACTATGTTATATTTCTCATTTCAGTACTTCCTTTGTTTATTTCTTAGTTATCTGTGTTTGATTAATGGAATGTTTCTAATTTTTGGAATCATAGTATGAGTAACATCAATAATTTGATTATTTGATGTTCATCCTTCATGATTTGGTGTGTTGTTCTGCACCAGTTTTTTAACATCCTTATTTGTATAGTTTATTGGGAAATAATTTGTGCTGTCACTATATAGTTTGGTGGTTATGTGAAAATCATCTCACATTTTGAAAAGTTTACCCAAATTATAACTTATGAACGTACCTTGTATTTGCATCAAGAAATTGCACAAATGTTTAACGTTTAAATTTATAAATTCAAGGAAACATTCTGATGAAGTCATTCTATCCTTGTTCCAATCGCCGTCTAATAGGTATGATTGAAATTAGATAGTTGACTTGGTTGTTTGATGCATATTTGGTGCAGTATGGTTGTCAATGGTAAAAAAAAAAAAAAACTAAATTACAAGTTGGTTTTTTTAGTTACAATACTGGGACAATGAGAGCAGAGAGAACATGTGCTGGTGCATTTCAAGTTTTGAAATTTACTCCAAGACTATCAGAATCAAATTTATTTTATTTCTTTCTATCCCTCCAATTAAAACACTTTTATCTTTTCACTGATTTCATCTTTTTGAAACAATGACCAAACGTTCCCTAATAAAACTGGATAACAACAATGTGTATATGTGATTACCCCCCTGAAAAAAAATGGCACACTTTCAATACTTCAAATTTCAGGTTGCAGTCAATTGTTTTGGGCTAAAAACCGTTGGCATTCTCTTGACTCTAATCCAGGGTAGCTCGGTAGGATATAAATTTGGAAGTTTTTGTTTTTAGTTTTTGACGTGGCTGCCTTAGTCTGATTCTGGGTTGTGTACCCGGAAGACTTGCTAATTTCTTCAATGTCTATTATTTGCTTATGGAGTTGCTTTCAGATTCGAAAACTTCATGAATATGTTAGTTCAAATATCATATTGATAACACCCTGATAAGAATGTTATCACCCTCGAGTACTCTGGAACTTGAAAACAAGCTTGGCAGATGATGGACTATTGGCACAATTTCTACTTAAGATAGAACAAGCAGAGAAACCACTGTAGTTGATTTTCTGAAGTACCAAGTCAAAAAAAGAAGAAAAGCCAGTTGATTTTCTTCTCCAAAGTGATGAATAAACGTTGTCTTGTTGAGAATGGGATGGTGTCGATTCTGAAACGAAATAGGTTTGATTGGTGTATGAAATGAAATGAATTTTCTTCCTTGAATCATACTTATTAAGAGCTTCTGTTTATAGTTTCTTGTGAGCAGTTGATATTCTAAAAGCAAGACAATGAAAAGGCCCGCTTATGCCACCAGCATTAGTAGCTGTATATGGTCTCGATATGGTAGAAGCAGCGAATCTTCGTCGCCGTTCTTGCTGAGCACCAATTAATGATGGATCAGAATCCTGGATAACCCAACTAAAAAATGGACAAACCTTTCAGATCACGAGAGAGAGACCTAATCTGATTTCTGGAGTCTTGTCAAGGGCTTTGGGTTCAAATTCACCAGAAATTGTAAAGAATGACTTGGGTTTGATTTTATAACGGAGGGTAGCAGCCAGCTTCCCACGACTATCAAACCTCGCCTTAATCGTAGTTAGGTCATCCACAATCCATGATCCTTCAACTAAAAAAGAGTTCTCCTTTCTTGATAATGCCCGGCCGATCACTGCTACTGCTGCGACTTTCCTCTCATGATCAAAATAATGTATATAAGATGCCCTTAGAAAATCACCATTGTTCTCCCTGAAAAGTTCCAAAGAAGAGTGAGTTGTTTTAAGTCTCTTCCTTCACAACTGGCTGTTGAGGAAACAAAGCATAATACTAAAGCCATAAGCATGCAGTCACAAAATTAACAGGTGTTTATCTACAATATGTAGTGAGTTTAACTAGGAATGTCCATTCATGTTTTTCATAAGTGCAGGTAAATTAACTTACAATACAATTGACCCATCACAATTCAGGCTCTTCATGCTAATGCCCGCGTCGGACATGAGAAATTGTCTAGAGCTAGTATTGTATATCGTTTTCATACCAAATGCAAGGTGTGCAGTACCAACTGTTGCAGAAAGCCGAACTAGAGGGGAGCGAAGCAAAGGGAGTGTCATGGCTAAAGCAGCTCGTTTGTGGAAGTATTGAACCTTATGCAGAATTTGAAACTGCACACGCAAGGAACCAGAAGAGAAGACGACTAAATTTCTCACTGAAAATGCGTTTGAACCATATGAGATTAGCGAAGAAGGCTTGCTTAAATTGATTAAAGACAAAAGGAGAAAGTATAAAATGCAGATTGTTTGTTGGGATCTGGGGTTTATCTTATTTCTACCATAATTGAAGGAATTGCACACTGTAAGCTGCATATCATGTTAGGAATAGCTTCATTTGAATTGCAAGATTTTGAGATTAGATCATGGTTTAACAAGTGGCCAGAGATGTTTCAATGCTCTTATCATCTTCAATTGTTCTCATAAAAATGGGAACTCGCGATTAGTCATTTATCTGCAGGTTTTCATTTATCTTGTTTGAATCTGAGTAACCTTAACATGAGAACCAAACTCTAGGTAAAGCCCAAAAACTGTCCTTACCTCTCTAGAGTTGCAATCTGGAATTTTCACCAAAACTGTGTTCTTCAAGAATGGCCATGTTCTGCTCATTGTGAGAGTTGTTGAAATCTGTCATTATGCAAAAGACATCAGATAGGCAATGCATAATATAAAGCATAAAAGAACAGCTAGCTGAGTACCAATCCACAAACTCACCGGCAATCCGGGATTAACATCCACCTTAATAGTAGCATGAGTATCCTCAAGATTGTATTCTGCTGTAACAGCTGCTTTCGATTGTTTCTGGTGTCCGGCAGCATACGGAGTAAGAGTCTGAAGAAATGCGAACATATTCAACTTTTCATCAACAACATTACAAGGATTAAAATCATAGCGTGCCATCTAGAATAACAAGTGATTTCTTTCTTTCTTGCAGACAATTTGAAAAAATGTAAAGGGTTTGATAATAAAAGATTAAAAAAAAAACACAGAGCAGAGAATTGAATATTGTTACTATGGTGGCAACTACGCTTTAAGAAAATCCACAACATACCAATCCAATATCACTACTGGTCGAGATGTTACAAGACTGATTAATTCTGTAGAGTAGGAGGTCTGCAAAAAAATAATAAAAATCATTAAGAAGTTTGCAAAAAAAGTACCCTTAAAGTCTCTACTTGCTCAGAATTCATAGAATGAAGAATAAAAAAATGGAAGGACGTAACAGAACCCTGCAAGACAAAGGGATGGTATGTTCAAGAAGAGAAACAGATAAAGAAACTTTTTTGCTCGTTGCTTCTTGATTCAACATGAAGCTCCATTGGAGATTTTCAAGAAAGGAGAAACACGCAGAAAATCTTCGTTTAAAGTTGGCACTGAATATCTTTAATCAGAATGCAAACGAGTTTTACTTGAGAGAAAACAAGATACAGATCAAGAAAGCTTGCAAACAAGATGATGCATGGGATTAAAAAGTACCATATGCAAGCTTTCCAAAGTCAGAGAAGAGTCTGGGACCTCCGGTTTCTTTGCTTCTTGCGCTTTCTTGATGATCAGAGCTGTTCATTTTATGTTTCGGTTTAGAGTGAAGGTAAGAGAATGTAGAAGGATTCTCTATGAACTTCTCGCTAAACAAGAAGTTCCTCGAGAAACAAATGTAACTAAAGTTTTGGTCAAAAAAGAAAAAATTAAAGAATGTTGCATTAGTTTGAATATTTATTACTTTATACCCAAACAATTATTTTTTTAAAATAAAACTTCCTAAAATGTTCAAGAAATGAATAAAAAATATATATTTTTTAAGAAATAAAATCTTTAACAACAGTCAGCCATTAAATGTGAAGGTGTCTTGCATTGAGAAAGCGACCGCTTCGTCAGTTCCTTTCACTCTCTTTTTGTGAATCAGGTAATTCAGGAATCGTTTTATTGTTTCTTTTTCTGGAAATAATAACTATCACATTGCAATGTGACTACTTCATGTTTAGAGCAACCACATATCACCCAAGCTTCTGTAGGATATTAAAATTTTTATTTCACTGTTGAATTAGAAAGCTTCAAACGTCAGGCTCCCTGCTTGTATTGTGAAGAAGTAGTGTCACGACCCGAATCCCGGATCCATGACCGGCACATAGGCAAGGTTCCCCTCCAAGGTTCCAAACCTATGCGAACCCAAACTTACATACAATCCTTTACAACTCAATCAGAGTTTAACTCATAATTAACAACAAACAACTTCATAATATAATTCGATTGTCTTAATACAAGAGTTAATAATTTCATAGTTTTGGAGCACTAACTTGACACAAAAGAAAGGTACAAATTACAACCAAAAGGCAGGTTCAGAAGGTTCAACAAAAGTAACCTGCTATCAAGCTATAAGCCTGAAAAGGATAAATAATGAGAGGGTGAGTTCAACAACTCAGTGAGTAGATAACGTTCAATATACACACACGAGGTAATATAACAATGAGAAATATATATACAAGTATGGCTTTAGTTCTTATACGAAGGTTTATCAAATAGGCCATAACAAGAATATCATATGGTAAAACTCGTCAGAAAATCAAAATGCAATGAGCATGAGGCTCCGTACTGTGGGATGATCAGTCCACACAGGTTGGTGACTCCCCCGACCAACTAGGGTTCAGATACGATGTGCACAAAGACTAACACTACCCTGTTAGCATGGGTATTCTGACTGACATACCATAGGTTCATAATCATAATCAAACAAACATATTCATATCTCAAAGCTCAACTCATGACATCCATCAAATGAGGAGCTATCAATTCAGAAGTCAAATCATATTGGTTCATATCAATAAATCAGATTCAATAATTGATCATGCTTTATCATATCAAGGATAATAATCAGCATATATATTATCAAGAAGCATGATCCAATTCATATTAACAAATCAAATATTTATAATATTTCTCATGCATATGGAAAATTATCCACTCACCTGACTCAAAAGCAAACAGCACACACAAGCTGAAACCGAAAGAAATTCTACTGACGTCCTGCCGGTAGAATATCAGGATTATCTGAATACAAAGGAGACATATTCAAAAACGACTCGAAAGAACATTTAACCTATTTAATACACTTAACTAAGGGTGTATTCTGTAACCCTATATGTTTTTGAACTAACTAGTCAATTTTTCTTAAAAACCCAAAATCTAACGGTTTTCCCGAAATCTAATCCATAATAAAAACAACTAATAAAATTGGTAATAATTCACTAAATAACCCTTAATTATTCATCAAACTAATCTGCAAAAGCTAATATTACAGCTAGGGACTAATATGGATTTTCTTCCATATTTTTAGGGCCAAATTGTAACTTTTGTCAAATGGAGGACCAAACTGAAATTTGTCATAAATCCATGAATATACTGAAATTCTGACCTTAATTAATCCTCAATTCTGTCCAGGATGTATCATTATGCTTCAGGGATCATTCTGGAATTTTACTAAATTTTTAGGGTCAAATCGTACTTTTTGTCAAATTGAAGGACTAAATTGAAAGTGTTAAATTATCTTATCTATACAGTAATTATGTCCATAATTTAAATGCTATTCTGTTCAGAATCTCGGAATATGCTCCAGGGACCAATTTGTAATTTTCCAAAGTTCGGGGACTAAACTGAAATTTTCGGAAATTGAGGGACCAAATTGAATTTTCATCATCTTCAACCTCCAGTCCAGATTTTAACAGAAACCCCACTGTTCTCCCCTGATTTCTAACTCAAATTTCACCATTTACACAATTCTATAACTCAAAATCATCATAATCTTCCATAATCAACTAAATCATCAATTAACCACAACAATTAACCTTATAACCTTCAAATTAATTCATCAATTTAAATCAAACACAAATTCTCAAAACCCTAACATTCATAAAAACTGAAATTAAAGCTTAATTAACATATTATACACATTAAACAACCTAAATCTTACCTTTTTCACTTATTTCCTCCAAATCTCTTCCTTTTTCCCTTATTTTCCCTTCTTTTCTCTTCTTCTTCTTTCTCTCTTCTCTCTCACGGTTCTGCTCTCTAATTTCAGATCACTTTCTTTTTTTTTTTTTTTTTTTTACTTCCTATTTATATTTATCAATTTTTGTTCAATTACCATAATACCCCTTATTCATTTATTCCAACTTTTAAGCCTCCAAGGGCTTTGTTGTAATATCATATCTTATTAATTTCAAAACATCACAAGTAGCTTGTGTGTCTGTGTGTGTTAAAAATACGATTACTTGACAAGGCAAACTGACTGCTCAAGTGAATCAAGGTTTAGGTAAATGGTCATAGGGACTTTTCAGCTCTTGGATTTCTAAACAAAAGACAATGGAAAGGCTAGTTTTAGCCTCCATTACCAGTAACTATATATCTTCTGCGCATGATAAAAGCAGTGTATCTTTGTTTGACTTTCTTTCAAAGCCCCAGCAGAAGGTAATGAAACGTCAGATTCCATCATCTGGACACACAGCTGAGAAATGGATAAACCTTTCAGAGCACGAGAGAGAGAGAGATCAAATTTGATGACAGGAATCCTGTCAAGGGCTTTGGGGTCAAACTCACTAGAAATTGTAACGTATCTCCTGGGCTTGATTTAATGCAGCAGGTGAGTAGCCAGCTTCCCACGACTGTCAAACCTCGCCTTAATCATCATTAGATCATCCATGATCCATGATCCTCCAACTTACAAATGATAGATAATAGTAAAGTAACAGAAACATCAACCTTAACAGAAGCATGAATGTACTCGTGATTTTATTCTGCTGCAACACCTGCTACTAGCGCTTTCTTGCCAGCATCAGTCTGAAAAATGAAAGCCATTCATTTCTCATCAATACATGGCATTACATGGAAGGATTAATCATAATGTGGGATTGGCATGTCAAATTTCATCTTAGAATATGTAACAAGAAATTCTTTCTTTTCTAGTAGAGAATCTGAGACAAACAGTAGGAAAAAGAAAAAAGGCATCAGAAAAAATTGAATTCTATTACTTATGTGGTAAGCTAGAGTAAAGGGAGATTATTACAACATATCACTCCAGTACCATTAATAGTTGAGATGCTGAAGTAGAGATTAATTTTGTAGCTTAGAATGTCTACAAAATTTGAAAAATAACAAACCATTACTATAGAGTCTTTAACTGAAATTTGATAGAGATCCCATTATCAAGATCGGCGAGCAGCAAAGAAGTCAGGTAAAATGTACTCGTTGAGAGTTTCTCGAATAAAGCGTTGAAAAAGTGAAAGAAAGTAAAGAAAAAAAGCCCCGGCAAGACAAAGTGGTGACTCTGTTGCAAGCAACACTATAATAGAACCAACCTGCATGTAATCCTATTCTCTCCAGAACCAAGTATGGACGTTTGATGCCAGTTTTTGGGAAATTATGTGTGCTATAGTTTTTTGTTGATATGGTTGCGATTTGAGATAGACAAGGTCTCCTATTTCAAATATTCTTTCACTCCTCTTTTTGTTTGCCATGCGAACTATATATCCTGTGCTCAGCAGATTGTAAATTGTCCCTTATTGTCCTTGGCATTTCTTCTCTAGGAGTCAAGTAATTATCAACAACCTTCACCGTAAAATCTTTAGGGAAATGGGGTATGTGAATAGGTGGAGTGAACCCATACAATACCTCATAAAGAGTAGCTTTAGTTGAGGTATAAAAATTGTTAATTATCTCAGTTTGTCTATAAGACAGTTGCACCCACTATTTCTTTCAATAATTCATCAATATATGATATTTGTTTTTTATTGTAAATTTATTTAGTGCTTTGTAATCCACACAAAGTCTCCATGAGTTGTCTTTCTTCTTCACTAAAGCAACTAGGGAACCAAAAAGATTGTGACTTGGCTGTATAAACCTAGATTTTAACATTTCAGATACCATCTTCTCTACCACATCTTTATAGAGTTCAATGTGTATATATGACCTCAGACTAATAGGTTGAGCTCTATTATTCACAAAAATTGAATTATCTTGTAGCCTTGGTGGTGGCAAGCCTCTAGATTATCTAAATAGGTCCTGATATTTTTCTAGTAGTAGTTCCAGAGCAGGGTTCCCTTTTGTGTTAGGTGAGAGAGTAGAAGACATCAAATGCAACTCACAATCCACTTCTAAAATTAGCTTCAAACTGCATAAGTTGACCTCTGCTATCTAAGTAGAATTGTCCATTAGATTATTGAACTATTCAAATATGATAGTTTGTAACTTGATGGGACTATCCCCTTTAATCACCACTTCTTACCCTTTCCAATTAAAAGACATTCACATTTCCTTGTTATATGATACGATGTCTCCTAAAATTACCAACCATTATATACTTGATACCATGTCACAACTATTCAGTTCAATAATGAATACATAAGCTATGAATATGTTCCCGTGCATTCTCCACTTCAAATTCTTACAAAAGCTGCACACAACATTGTTTCCTAATTAGTTGCCTCCATTACTAATAGCTTGATTGTTGTAAGGTCACATTGCAACTTAATGGCTATGTTGAAGTCAATGAAGTTATTGGTACTTCTTGAGTCCACAATAATAAAAACTAGGTGTTTATCCACTTATTAGTGATCATGAGAGTGTGGAAACTAGAAATTCCTTTCAATGCATTGACATATGTAATAGGGGTCACTTGTTCGGGGTTAGGTTTTTCCTCATCAATATTGTTATCATCATTTACCTCCTTACCATCACCATCCACTATATATAAGGAATATAATTTTTTATTTTTACATTTATGGTCTAGCTCAAACATTTCATCACACCAAAAACACAATCCCTTGGCTTTCCTCTCATTTAACTCCTTATTCCTTATAGACTTAATGGGTCTCATAGTAGGTTTGCATTGGAAATGTGGATTAGGAGTGGGTAATAAGCTATTTTATGGATGTTTAAGATTGCTAGTGTTCAATGTTGGTGAAAGTTTGTAAGGTGTTTGATTATTGTTAGGCTTAGATTGAGTTGTTTGATTGGTGTTTAATAAGACAAATTTGGTGTAATTCTGGTGGGATCTTCTACAGGCTAGAGTGTTGTCTTGTAAACGTGCCAAGTTGTAGGCTTGATTTAAGGTTTTAGGTTCGAACATCTTAACTAAGTTCTTGATTTCCACTTTCAATCCTCTTAAGAAGAATACTAGGGCTTGGTTATCATTGATTTCAGTCTTGTTCCATAATACGACAAAGTCCTTCCAAATCTTCAATCTGTCTAAAATCCTTAAGCTTTTCTAGTGGATCCTTCCAACCTCTAAACTGATAGCATATTGCCTTTACATATTCACCCAAAGTCACCTCTTGATTACTTTTTCTTTTCATGAAGTTTTAGTGCCAAAACAAGGTTATTACATTTAAATAATAGAAATCTAACTGAAATTTTTTAGCCTCATCTAAACTTGTAGTTGAATGCTTGATAGGCACTCTTGGTGTTAGGTTCATTAAAAGTATGTTGCAACTTCTATAAAAATGAGTTTCTGGTGAGATAACCCACTTGATAAGTTCTTTGAACTCATCAGACTTAGCTTCATGAACAAGCTTATATTTATATAATTGTTTCTTGTTCGTAGCTTCCAATGATTTCTCCAACCTCACGAGATCTTGAGACATAATGTCAGAAATCATAGCTTGTGTTTGAAGATTAGTGGCTCTGTACCACTTATTGCAAGCAGCACTGTATTGGAACTAATTTGAAAATAGTTCAGGAGTACTAATCCAAATATAAAAGTTGTATTTGGTAGTGTCCTGCAATGGTGGTTGCATTGAAATCATGTAAAAGAAGGAGAAGAAGGAAGGAGGGAGAGGGAGAGGGAGAGGGAGAGAAAAGGGGATTGCACTGATTAATTGATCATTAATTCTTTCATCATTTCAAAATCGTGCATTCTGTTACAATTTGTTGCATATATAACATCTTAGCATTCTAGAAAGAGAGAAAATCAGCCTTCTTTCCACACACGTGGCATTACTAAAAAACTGAAACATTAAACAAAACGCCGCGTAGTAAGTGAGTGAGGTGCAGCGTTTTACTAAGGCTAAACGATGCGTTTTTAGACAAAACGATTCGTTGTTATTTAGCAGTGAATAATAGCGTTTATCTTCTTCTTCACCTAGACAATTTCAGTACATTTCCCTCTTCTTCAAATTTAAACTCTTGACCTTTGTTTTTCAAGAACAGAAGATTCCTCGTTCATTTCAAGTACAGATGAAGAACTTCCATTGAAGCATTTTCAAGAAACAAAAGCAGCGAATCTTCATCGCCGTTCTTGCAGAGCACCAATTAATGATGGATCAGAATCCTGGATAACCCAACTAAAAAATGGACAAACCTTTCAGAGCACGAGAGAGAGACCTAATCTGATTTCTGGAGTCTTGTCAAGGGCTTTGGGTTCAAATTCACCAGAAATTGTAAAGTATGACTTGGGTTTGATTTTATGACGGAGGACAGTAACCAGCTTCCCACGACTATCAAACCTCGCCTTAATCGTAGTTAGGTCATCCATAATCCATGATGCTCCAACTGCAAAAGCGTTCTCCTTTCTTGATAACGTCCGGCCGATCACTGCTACTGCTGTGACTTTCCTCTCATGATCAAAATAATGTATATAAGATGCCCTTAGATAATCACCCTTGTTCTCCCTGAAAAGTTCCAAAGAAGAGTGAGTTGTTTTAAGTCTCTTCCTTCACTACTGACTGTTGAGGAAACAAAGCACAATACTAAAGCCATAAGCATGCAGTCACAAAATTAGCAGGTGTTTTATCTACAATATGTAGTGAGTTTAACTAGGAATGTCCATTCATGTTTTTCATAAGTGCAGGTAAATTAACTTACAATATAATTGACCCATCACAATTCAGGCTTGTCATGCTAATACCGGCGTCGAACATGGGAAATTGTCTAGAGCTAGTATTGTATATTGTTTCCATACCAAATGCAAGGTTTGCAGTACCAACTGTTGCAGAAAGCTGAATTAGAGGGGAGCGAAGCAAAGGGAGTGTCATGGCTAAAGCAGCTCGTTTGTGGAAGTATTGAACCTCATGCAGAATTTGAAACTGCACACGCAAGGAACCAGAAGAGAAGACGACTAAATTTCTCACTGAAAATGCGTTTGAACCATATGAGATTAGCAAAGAGGGCTTGATTCAATTGATTAAAGACAAAAGGAGAAAGTACAAAAATGCAGATTGTTTGTTGGGATCTGAGGTTTATCTCATTTCTACCATAATTGAAGGAATTGCAGACTGTAAGCTGCATATCATGTTAGGAATAGCTTCATTTGAATTGCAAGATTTTGAGATTAGATCATGGTTTAACAAGTGATCAGAGATGTTTCAATGCTCTTATCATCTTCTATGATTCTCATAAAAATGCGAACTCGCGATTAGTCATTTTTCTGCAGTTTTCATTTATCTTGACTGAATCTGAGTAACCTTAACATGAGAACCAGACACTAGGTAAAGCCCAAAAACTGTCCTTACCTCTCTAGAGTTGTAATCTGGAAATTTCACCAAAACTGTGTTCTCCAAGAAGTGCCATGTTCTGCTCATTGTGAGAGTTGTTGAAATCTGTCATTATGCAAAAGACATCAGATAGGCAATGCATAATATAAAGCATAAAAGAACAGCTAGCTGAGTACCAATCCACAAACTCACCAATTCGGGATTAACATCCACCTTAATAGTAGCATGAGTATCCTCAAGATTGTATTCTACTGTAACACCTGCTTTCGATAGTTTCTTGTGTCTGGCAGCATACGGAGTAAGAGTCTGAAGAAATGCGAACATATTCAACTTTTCATCAACAACATTACAAGGATTAAAATCATAGCAAAGAAATTGAATATTGCTACTATGGTGGCAAACTACGCTTAAGAAAATCCACAACATACCAATCCATTATCAGTACTGGTCGAGATGTTAAAAGACTGATTAATTCTGTAGCGTAGGAGGTCTGCAAAAAAATAATAAAAATCATTAAGAAGTTTGCAGAAAAAGTACCCTTAAAGTCTCTACTTGCTCAGAATTCATAGAATGAAGAATAAAAAAAATGAAAGGACGTAACAGAACCCTGCAAGACAAAGGGATTCTATGTTCAAGAAGAGAAACAGATAAAGAAACTTTTTTGTTCGTTGCTTCTTGATTCAACATGAAGCTCCATTGGAGATTTTCAAGAAAGGAGAAACACACAGAAAATCTTCGTTTAAAGTTGGCACTGAATATCTTTAATCAGAATGCAAACGAGTTTGACTTGAGAGAAAACAAGATACAGATCAAGAAAGCTTGCAAACAAGATGATGCACGAGATTAAAAAGTACCATATGCAAGCTTTCCAAAGTCAGAGAAGAGTCTGGGACCTCCGGTTTCTTTGCTTCTTGCGCTTTCTTGATGATCAGAGCTGTTCATTTTATGTTTCGGTTTAGAGTGAAGGTAAGAGAATGAAGAAGGATTCTCTATGAACTTCTCGCTAAACAAGAAGTTCCTCGAGAAACAAATGTAACCAAAGTTTTGGTCAAAAAAGAAAAAAAGAATGTTGCATTAGTTTGAATATTAATTACTTTATACCCGAACAATTATTTTAAAAAAATAAAACTTCCTAAAATGTTCAAGAAATAAATAAAAAATATATTAAAATCTTTAACAGCAGCCAGCCATTAAATGTGAAGGTGTCTTGCATTGAGAAAGCGACGGCTTCGTCAGTTCCTTTCACCCTCCTCTTTTTGTGCATCAGGTAGATTCAGGAATCGTTTTGTTGTTTCTTTTTCTGGAAATAATAACTATCACATTGCAATGTGACTACTTCATGTTTAGAGCAACTACATATCACCCAAGTTTCTGTAGGATATTAAATTTTTTATTTCACTGTTGAATTAGAAAGCTTCAACCGTCAGGCTCCCTGCTTGTATTGTGAAGAAGTAGCTTGTGTGTCTGTGTGTGTTAAAAACACGATTACTTGACAAGGCAAACTGACTGCTCAAGTGAATCTAGGTTTAGGTAAATGGTCATAGGGACTTTTCAGCTCTTGGATTTCTAAACAAAAGACAATGGAAAGGCTAGTTTTAGCCTCCATTACCAGTAACTATATATCTTCTGCGCATGATAAAAGCAGTGTATCTTTGTTTTACTTTCTTTCAAAGCACCAGCAGAAGGTAATGAAGGATCAGAATTCCATCAGCTGGACACACAGCTGAGAAATGGATAAACCTTTCAGAGCACGAGAGAGAGAGAGATCAAATTTGATGACAGGAATCCTGTCAAGGGCTTTGGGGTCAAACTCACTAGAAATTGTAACGTATCTCCTGGGCTTGATTTAATGCTGCAGGTGAGTAGCCAGCTTCCCACGACTGTCAAGCCTCGCCTTAATCTTCATAAGATCATCCATGATCCGTGATCCTCCAACTTACAAATGATAGATAATAGTAAAGTAACAGAAACATCAACCTTAACAGAAGCATGAATGTCCTCGTGATTTTATTCTGCTGCAACACCTGCTATTAAGCCTAGCGCTTTCTTGCCAGCATCTGAAGCATCTGTCTGAAAAATGAAAGACATTCATTTCTCATCAATACATGGTATTACATGGAAGGATTAATCATAATGTGGGATTGGCATGTAAAATTTCATCTTAGAATATATAACAAGAAATTCTTTCTTTTCTAGTAGAGAATCTGAGACAAACAGTAGGAAAAAGAAAAAAGGCATCAGAAAAAATTGAATTCTATTACTTCTGTGGTAAGCTAGTGTAAAGGGAGATTATTACAACATATCAATCCAGTACCATTAATAGTTGAGATGCTGAAGTAGAGATTAATTTTGTAGCTTAGAATGTCTACAAAAGTTGAAAAATAACAAACCATTACTATAGAGTCTTTAACTGAAATTTGATAGAGATCCCATTATCAAGATCGGTGAGCAGCAAAGAAGTCAGGTAAAATGTACTCGTTGAGAGTTTCTCGAATAAAGCGTTGAAAAAGTGAAAGAAAGTAAAACAAAAGGCCCCGGCAAGACAAAGTGGTGACTCTGTTGCAAGCAACACTATAATAGAACCAACCTGCATGTAATCCTAATCTCTCCAGAACCAAGTATGGACGTTTGATGCCAGTTTTTGGGAAATTATGTGTGCTATAGTTTTTTGTTGATATGGTTGCGATTTGAGATAGACAAGGTCTCCTATTGCAAATATCCTTTCACTCCTCCTTTTGTTTTCCATGCGAAACCATCTTGTGCTCAGCAGATTGTAAATTGTCCCTAATTGTCCTTATTATTTCTTCTCTAGTAGTCAAGTAATTATCAACAACCTCCACCATATAATCTTTAAGGAAATAGGGTATATGAATAGGTTGAGTGAGCCCATACGTGTTATACCACCACTTAGTTAGAGATAACCATTTGATCCAGTCGCACCCATCCACTAGTTCTTCCAATAATTCATCAATAAAAAATATATGATATTTGTTTTTTATTGTAAGTTTATTTAGTGCATTATAATCCATACAAAGTCCCCATGAGTTGTCTTTCTTCTTCACTAAAACAACTAGGGAAGCAAAAAGGTCGTGACTTGATTGTATAATCCTAGATTTTAACATTTCAAAGACCATCTTGTTTCCCATATCTTTATAGAGTTCAAAGTGTATGTAGGGCCTCAGACTAATAGGTTGAGCTCTATTATTCACAGGAATTAAATGATCTTATAGCCTTGGTGGTGCCAAGCCTCTAAATTATCTGTAATGTTTTGAAATTAATAAGATAGGATTTTACAACAAAGCCCTTGGAGGCTTAAAAGTTGGAATAAATGAATAAAGGGTATTATGGTAATTGAACAAAAATTGATAAATATAAATAGGAAGTAAAAAAAAAAAAGGAAAGTGATCTGAAATTAGAGAGCAGAACCGTGAGAGAGAAGAGAGAAAGAAGAAGAAGAGAAAAGAAGGGAAAATAAGGGAAAAAGGAAGAGATTTGGAGGAAATAAGTGAAAAAGGTAAGATTTAGGTTGTTTAATGTGTATAATATGTTAATTAAACTTTAATTTCAGTTTTGATGAATGTTAGGGTTTTGAGAATTTGTGTTTTGGTTTAAATTGATGAATTAAATTGAAGGTTAGGGGTTGATTGTTGTGGGTAATTGATTATTAAGTTGATTATGGAAGATTATGATGATTTTGAGTTATGGTTTTATTTGAATGGTGAATTTGTGTTAGAAATCAGGGGATAACAGTAGGTGATCTGTTGAAATTCTGGGTTTGAGGTTGAAGATGACGAAAAATCAATTTGGTCCCTCAATTTCCGAAAATTACAGTTTAGTCCCCGAACTCTGGAAAAATTACAAATTGGTCCCTGGAGCATATTCCGAGATTCTGAACAGAATAAAATATGAATTATGGACATAATTACTGTATAGATAAGAGAATTTAACACTTTCAATTTAGTCCTCCAATTTGACAAAAAGTACGATTTGACCCTAAAAATTTAGTAAAATTCCAGAATGATCCCTGAAGCATAATGATACATCCTGGACAGAATTGAGGATTAATTAAGGTCAGAATTTCAGTATATTCATGGATTTATGACAAATTTCAGTTTGGTCCTCCATTTGACAAAAGTTACAATTTGGCCCTAAAAATATGGAAAAATTCCAGATTAGTCCCTAGCTGTAATATTAGCTTTTTCAGATTAGTTTGATGAATAATTAAGGGTTATTTAGTGAATTATTACCAATTTTATTAGTTGTTTTTATTATGGATTAGATTTCGGGAAAACCGTTAGATTTTGGGTTTTTATGAAAATTGACTAGTTAGTTCAAAAACATATAGGGTTACAGAATACACCCTTAGTTAAGTGTATTAAATAGGTTAAATGTTCTTTCGAGTCGTTTTTGAATATGTCTCCTTTGTATTCAGATAATCCTGATATTCTACCGGCAGGACGTCAGTAGAATTTCCTTCGGTTTCAGCTTGTGTGTGCTGTTTGCTTTTGAGTCAGGTGAGTGGATAATTTTCCATATGCATGAGAAATATTATAAATATTTGATTTGTTAATATGAATTGGATCATGCTTCTTGATAATATATATGCTGATTATTATCCTTGATATGATAAAGCATGATCAATTATTGAATCTGATTTCTTGATATGAACCAATATGATTTGACTTCTGAATTGATAGCTCCTCATTTGATGGATGTCATGAGTTGAGCTTTGAGATATGAATATGTTTGTTTGATTATGATTATGAACCTATGGTATGTCAGTCAGAATACCCATGCTAACAGGGTAGTGTTAGTCTTTGTGCACATCGTATCTGAACCCTAGTTGGTCGGGGGAGTCACCAACCTGTGTGGACTGATCATCCCACAGTACGGAGCCTCATGCTCATTGCATTTTGATTTTCTGACGAGTTTTACCATATGATATTCTTGTTATGGCCTATTTGATAAACCTTCGTATAAGAACTAAAGCCATACTTGTATATATATTTCTCATTGTTATATTACCTCGTGTGTGTATATTGAACATTATCTACTCACTGAGTTGTTGAACTCACCCTCTCATTATTTATTCTTTTCAGGCTTATAGCTTGATAGCAGGTTACTTTTGTTGAACCTTCTGAACCTGCCTTTTAGTTGTAATTTGTACCTTCCTTTTGTGTCGAGTTAGTGCTCCAAAACTATGAAATTATTAACTCTTGTATGAAGACAATCGAATTATATTATGAAGTTGTTTGTTGTTAATTCTGCGTTAAACTCTGATTGAGTTGTTTAAAGAATTGTATGTAAGTTTGGGTTCGCATAGGTTTGGAACCTTGGAGGGGAACCTTGCCTATGTGCCGGTCATGGATCCGGGATTCGGGTCGTGACATTATCTAAATGGGTCTTGATATTTTTCTAGTAGTAGTTCCAGAGCAGGGTTCTCTTTTGTGTTAGGTGAGAGGATAGAAGACATTAAATGCAACTCACCATCCACTTCTAAAATTAGTTTGAGACTGCATAAATTGACCTCTACTATCTAAGTAGAATTGTCCATTAGATTATTGAACTATTCAAATATGATAGTTTGTAACTTGATAGGATTATCCCCTCTAATCACCATTTCTTGTCCTTTCCAATTAAAAGACATCCACATCTCCTTGTAATATGATACAATGTCTTCGAAAATTGCCAACCATTATATATGTAATACCATGTCACAACTATTCAGTTCAATAATGAATACATAAGCTATGAATATGTTCCCTTACATTCTCCACTTAAAATTCTTACAAACAGCTGTACACAACATTGTTTCCTAATTAGTTGTCTCCATTACTAATAGCTTGATTGTTGTAAGGTCACATTGCAACTTAATAGCTATGTTGGAGTTAATGAAGTTATGGGTAGTGAGTCCACCATAATAAAAAATAGGTGTTTATCCACCTTACTAGTGATCATGAGAGTGTGGAAACTATTAATTCCTTCTGATGCATTGATATAATAGGGGTCACTTGTTTAGGGTTAGGTTTTTCCTCGACAATATTGTTACAATCATTTACCTTTTTACCATCATCATCCACTATATATAAGGAATATATATATATATAGACACACACACACATTTATGGTCTAGCACAAGCCTTTCATCACACAAAAAACACAATCCCTTGGCTTTCCTCCCATCTAACTCCTTATTCCTTATAGACTTAATAGGTCTCATAGCAGGTTTGCATTGGAAATGTGGATTAGAACTGGGTAATAAGCTGTTTTATGGCTATTTAAGATTGCTAGTGTTCAATGTGAGTGAAATTTTGTAAGGTGTTTGATTATTGCTAGGCTTAGATTGAGTTGTTTGATTGATGTTTAATAAGACAAATCTGGTGTAGTTCTAGTGGGATCTTCTACAGGCTAGAGTGTTGTTTTGTAAATGTGCCAGGTTGTAGGCTTGGTTTAAGGTTTTAGGTTCGAACATCTTAACTAAGTTCTTGATTTCCACTTTTAATCCTCTTAAGAAAAATACCAAGGCTTAGTTATCACTGATTTTAGCTCTGTTCCATAGTATGTCAAAGTCTTTATAACTTTCTAAATCTTTAATTTATTTAAAATCCTTAAGCTCTTCTAGTGAATCTTTCTAACCTCTAAACCGATAGCATGTTGCCTTTATATATTGACTCCAAGTCCTCTTTTGATTACCTTTCATTAAGTTTTAGTGCCAAAACAAGGTTATTACATCTAAATAATAGAAAACTAACTTAAAGTTTTTAGCTTCAAGGCCCAACTGAACTTGTAGCAAAACTCTATTTGTTAAATGCTTGATATTCACTCTTGGTGTTAAGTTCATTAGGGTATGTTGCAACTTCTATAAAAAAAGGTTTTGCTGGTGAAATAACTCACTGATGAGTTTTTTAAGCTCCTCAAACTTAGTTTCATCAACAAACTTGATAACTTATAGTGATTTCATAACTTGCTTATATTTTTATGATTGTTTCTTGTTCATAGCTTCCACCGATTCCTCTAACCTCTTGAGATCTTGAGATATAATGTTGGGAGTTTTAGCTTGTGTTTGAAGAGTAGTGGTTTTGGTTCCACTTGTTGCAAGCAGCATTGTATTAGAACCAATTTGAATATAGTTCTGGAGTACTAATTCATGTATAAAAGTTGTATTTGGTAGTGTCCTGCAATGGTGGTTGTATTGAAATCATGTAAAAGAAGGAGAGGGAGGAGGGAGAGGGAGAGGGAGAGAGAAAAGGGAATTGCATTGATTAATTGATCATTAATTCTTTCATCATTTCATAATCATGCACTCTGTTACAATTTGTTGCATATATAACATCTTAGCGTTCTAGTAAAAAGAGAGAAAATCAGCCTTCTTTCCACACACGTGGCATCACTAAAAAACTGAAACATTAAACAAAACGACGCGTAGTAAGTAAGTGAGGTGCAGCGTTTTCAAACGATGCGTTTTTAGCAAAACGATTCGTTGTTATTTAGCAGAGAATAATAACGTTTATCTTCTTCTTCACCTCCACAATTTCAGTACATTTCCCTCTTCGAGAATAATAACTTTTATAAATTTAAACTCTTGACCTTTGTTTTTCAAGAACAGAAGATTCCACGTTCATTTCAAGTACAAATGATGAATAACCTCCATTGAAGCATTTTCAAGAAGGAGAAAAAACACAGAAATCTGTCTTGAAGTTGTCATTCAATCTCTTTCGTTAAGTGTTTCAAACAAATGGAAAAGAACACACGGGAAATTCATTGCCATATATATGACTTGAGAGAGAGAGAGAGATACAAATCAGGAAAGCAAAGAACAATATGGTATACAACCAGAAAGCTTGCAAATAGGAAGGATGAGATTATTGATAAAACAAAAGACATGAAATTATAGAAGAGCCTCCTGCAGGCTTTACAAAGTCGGAGAGGAATCTAGAACGTCGGTTTTTTTATTTGTTGAAAGGGTGATTCTTGTTACTTTTAAAACTATTTTTTATTTAAAAATATATTAAAATAATATATTTTAAAAATTACTTTTATATAATTACATCAAAACAATTTAAAAACATAAAAATATATTAATTTTAAATATATATTTTCTTAATTTTTAACCAACTCCCAATTGAAATGCAATAGTATATGAGAGCTTCTTTTCTTGCGGTCTCTTGATGTTAGAGACATCCATATTTTTTATTTAGAGTTTTGTTAGTCAGAGGGGGAGGTTAGAGGCGGCAGAATGGAAGGTTTCGTTATAAAATTCTTGCAAGCCCAGAAGCTCCTCACTAAACAAATGTTTGGTTAACTAAGTTGAAAGTTCTTGAGTCGTTTATACGATCACTTTGACACACGATCGTGCATTATGTAAGTTTGAGGTGAGTTAATAGGATACGCGGCAAATTAGATGTGTGCTTACCAAAAAGGAAAATAAAGATTTTTTAATCTCTTGAGAGGGTAACGTTTTATTATTTTCAGTTGAAATACTGGCTTTTATTATAAAAAGAAAAAAAAGAAAAGAAAAGAGAGAGAATGAAAGAAGGAGCGTCGGCGTCAAGGTTCGACACTTGAAGGTTTGTTTTAAGCTTGTGTTGTTGTAACACTGAGTTCTGGTGAAAAAAAATCCTGGTTGTCTGCAGACACCTTGAAGAGTCTACAGTTTGTTTGTATTTTTGGAAAGATCTGACTTGATGAATTGCAGAATCAAGTAACCAAAGCAGTGACTTGCATCCGAAAGCATTGACAAATGACCCGTCAAACGACACAAAAAAAAGATACTTCATAGTTCATACTGACAGCTGAAGTGATTCTGTATGTGGATACATGATCATTGGAACTAATCAGCAATTAAGTATATATGTTTTGAATGGGGTGATTAAGTGATAAAAACAGTATATCTTTAGTTCATTATTACAGAGAACCAAGAGAAGGTAACGATGGATCATAGTTGTATCAATTTTGGGAACCATTCAGAGCACAAGAGAAAAGGCTAATCCAATTCCAGGAATCTTGTTAAGGGATTTGGTGTCAAATTCACTTGCAATTGTTAAGCATGACTTTGATTTGATTCCATATTTCAGAAGCATCATAATCTTTCCACGATCATCAACCCTTGCCTTAACTGTAGTTATATTGTCCATATTCCATGATCCTCCAACTGTCAAAGCATTCTCCTTCTTCGAAAACCTATGAGAGATCACTGCCGCAGCTGCAACCTTTTTCTTGTGATCGAAGTAATGGATATATGATGCCCTTAGGAAGTCACCCTTGTTTCCCCTGAATAGTTTAGAGAAGATTTTGTCTTAAAATCACCTCCAATACATGGCGGGAAGGAATGCATAATGATGAATGATAGCAGCCACAAGCAGTAATCAAATCAAATCAAATTCGGTTCAAGTGGATAGTAAAGTTTATTTTAGTAAGACTTTTTTTGCTGATTATTAGCAAGACTTACATAGTAATTGACGCGTCATAATTCGGTTTGGTCATGCTAAAGCCTGCATCAATCTCACGAAATTGCCTAGAAGCAATCTCATACTTTGTCTGTATACCAAATGCAAGGCTTGAAGTACCCGCAGATGCAGAAAGCTGAATTTTAGGGGTGTGATGCAAAGAAAAAGACGTGGCTAAAGCAGCATATTTGTGGAGGTATTGAGCATGCAGCTGAAATAGAAACAAGAAGGTATAGTTTTGCTTTTGTGGTAATAAGGAGGATTTATTTTGCAAATGCATTCAATCAAAAAAGAAATTAACATAAAGAAAAAACTTGGGTTGAGCATTGAAAACATAAAAGGAACTAAAAATCATCTTGTTGTATTTTACCTTTTTACTGTCATCTTAATTGCTGATATTCCAGGTTGTCTCTGCATTTGGGGATAAAGTTGATCCATCCCAAATGCAAGATCTTGATAGATATTATATCCTAAATGAAGTATAAATGTTATCATCCTCTTATTTGTGTTCTGAAACTTGCCTGTAAATTAGTTCTGAGCTAGCCATTTAACTGCATAGCCTATTTTCTTGGGCAAAACAGGAGGTAAAGCATGAATTATTTGTTTAATTGGCATTAATGATCTCAACATAGGACAATCCATGCATGGAAACCAGGCAACCTACAATCAGGGAGAGGGGGAGGTGGGAATCATATTGTATTTAAAATGATAAAAGCTTCACAGGAGAACCTCACTTAACAGTCCATACCGTGCTGGAATCGTATTTTGGCAATTTCAGTGAAGCAGAAGTATTCAGGGATGGATGGAACTTTCTGCTTAATGTTAGAGCTGTTGAAATCTGCCATGATTACCGAGGATATCATCAGATGCTTAAGTTTGAAGCTTACAAGTAACAGCTGACAACCTAGTAAATGTTCTCAAAGGGTTTTATTTTCCACTCAAAACGGAAAAATCAACTCACTGGTGATTTTGAATCAACTATGACATTAATGGTAGCATCCTTGTATTTGTATTGTGCTGCAACACTTGCAGTAGAGAGCTGTCCGCGTTTGACAGCACTTGAAGTAAGTTTCTGACGAATGCAACACGACCAATTTAGGGCTCGATAACATTACCGGATTAGGATCAAAATGACAGAAAACATGTATATGCCAAGTTTCACACGAGACAAGAATGGAGTTCTTTCCTTTTCTTTTAGCCATCGAGAAAGAACGAAAAAAATCTGATAAAAAGAGAAACAGTAGCACTCTGCTGTAGCAAAATTCAATAAAGGAAATCTCACAGCATACCGCCCCTGTAGTGCTACATGTGGAGATGCTAAATTTATGATCCTTACTGTAGCCTGCTTCTACCAAGTCTGCATGGAAAATGCATCAAAAATTTGTAAGAGAATAGAGTAGTTTTCAATAGAAAACTGACATCAGCCCCCAGTACCAAGAGATCAGATTAAATCAGAAAACAACTAATTAATCATCCTTGTAGAGAGTTTCTTGAATTAAGTGAAAGTGACAAAGGAAAGTTGCAATCGAGCAGATAAACCTAGTGGTTTCTTGCCGAAGTCGGAGAAAAGTAGAGGGGCTTGAGGAGCTTTGCTGGTTTTGCTGCTGCCGGCGCTTCTTTTTCTTCGTTTCCTATGTTTCGCGTTGCTCATCTTTGTATCCGGTGAATGCTAAGGAGTCGCTGAGGGAGTCAATGAGGTGCATACTTTATATGCGTGATTCATATTATAAAAACACCATCTCAATATTAAAATATTTAATTCCACTGATATCTTTTATAATTCATTTTTCGTAATACTTGCATTAATACCATGTTCTGTTCCTTTCACTTTTCTATAATTAGCCTCCATTAACTACCTCTTACAATTTCAATGAATTCTAATTTATAATTAATAGCAGTTGCATTAATGTTTCCTTTTTTCATATATGGCTAATTATTGGTATTTTTATTTCCTTTTATATAATTAACCACCACTGATAAATTATTTCCTTTTATGTAATTCTCCATTTACCTTTTCTATAATTTCTTGTTTGACTTCCTTACTCTATTATGATGGCTCAAGTTATGGAGACCATGTAGTAAATGATGGTAGGTTTATATCTTATTTGGTCATGTTTGTTTTTATGTTTTAATAATATTTTTTTAAAAAATTAAAATTGATTGTGTTTTTTGTGTTTTAATAGATAACATTTAATATTCAAGAATACTAAATTGATTGTATTTTAATACTAATATTTTAATATTCAAGAACTCTATGTCAATGTTATCTCTACAAAATTGATTGTATCAATTTCACAAAAATAAAATTAACTTTTCTATATTAACGTGATAAATTTTAATAAAATTAAATTATCTTTTTTATTAAAATTGACGCGTCCAATAAAATCAATATTAATTAGGTATTTTTAAAAAACCCATGGTTTTAAGTTGTGATTTAACACAAAATCTTTTATATATATATATATATATATACTCGCTTTATTTAATGGCCTGATTATTATATATTAAATCCCTCTTTAATGGGAGTTTTCCTACTATTTAACCAACTTACTTTTCTTTTATTTAATTTGCCAATATTTTCCACATGAATTATGCAATTCACGATTAGAGATCACCTTTGAATTTACAATTTTTTGTCATAATTCAATTTATTAGCATAAAATGTTATATTGTTCATAATAAAACTCCCATTCAAGATTTTTTAGTACTTCATTCAATTATTTTATTCAATGCTAGTTCTAAATTTAATAAAATTTTCAGTTTATTTTTTAAAAATCATCAATTCAAATCTTATAAATTTTATAATTATTAAAAATTTATATGATCATTAATTTTAGGATTCGTATGGTTAGTTAATATACAAGTAAGTTGATCTGGACATTCATGTTAAAAAATAAAAATAAAAATTATACACTTGACATTAAATTGATATAAATTTAATTATTCATATTTAATTTCTTAACAATCTGACTATATTGTGCATTAATTCATAATTACAGTTTTCTCAAAGTTTATCATTCGACCAAAAGCACACTGATACGAGTGGAAAATGCTATTGATAGCCTCTGCAGAATTTGTGGTTGCATAATGAATTACAAGCAGTCGTCGGAAAAAAAGAACAGTAAATGCGATATTTCAGGGGTGCGTCTGCTAATCGGAATGCCTCTAATAGCTCTGCTCTCCTCCGCTTGCTTCAAAAGCGCAGAAAACCCCACTGCACTAAGAGGGAAAAGACACGACGAAAGAGGATCATCCTGCCGATGCCACAGTGTGGGCTGAAAGAAACCGTGTTCCTCGCCGTTAAAAGCACCGCACATGGCACTGTATCCCACTGGCCTCGTTTTTGCTTGCTGTATGAGAAATCAGAGAGATGAGGAGGCGGAAGAGTATATATAAGCCCAATGAGCCTATCAACCCACTTTATAGAGCCAAGTTGAAAATATATCGACCCATTTTCTAGCCCAGGCCCATTACGACTATTTAACTAGTTCGTTTTGAATATTAAAAAAAATAAAAATTCAAGAGAGAATCCGAAAACAGAAGGGATTTCCATGGCTAAAATTACAAATCCACGGGGACTTTCCCCCTTTCTATACACTAAGTCACTAACACGCACTTACAAACTAAATACAAATTAACTGAAATTAAAAAAGAAAAAGAAAAAAGAACAGGAATATAACACTCATCACAATTAAACGCCAGATTTTTTTTTCATTACCAGTCAGATCTCTCTCCCTCCCTTAAGCCATTTAACAAATTCGAGCTCCCTCGCTAAAATCCCCAGCTCTCTGCAATGGTGGTCTGCAAATGTCGTAAGGTACACTCTCTCTCTCTCTCACTTTCATTGAATTGTTTCTGATTAATCGATTGATCGATCGAGATTTGTATTTAGATCTGTAACTCACATCAATCGCTTAATTTCGGAATCAAATTTCTGATCTAGAGTAAATGATTTTACGCTTCGTTATTTCTTAGGCGTTTTTGATTGATTGAATTAAATTGAGGATTTTTTTCTTGGTGTTTCAGGCTACCAAGTTATATTGTTTCGTGCACAAAGTTCCCGTTTGTGGGGAATGTATCTGCTTTCCAGAGCATCAAATCTGTGTGGTAATTATATCGGACTTTATCATAAAAAAAACTTATTCCTGCATTACGGTTTCTACTTGATGACGAAGAAATATCTTAGTGTAACGAGACTGTTTTCACGAGAAAGGTTTTATTCCTTTATATCTTAGTCTGACATTGTAAGGAATAAGGAGATAGAAGGCGAAGAAAGGGTGTGAAGAAGTAAAAGTTGTTGGAGTTCAGCAGGCAGTACTAGCTAAAAGAGAGGAACTATAGGAGAGATGCGATTAGGGCAGAAGAGGAAACATTGTTGGCAGCTACCAAAGTGAATGCCTACCCAGTACCCATTCATTAAGCATGAAATTATGGATGAGATGACAAATCGTCCATCCAAAAAGAAAAAAGAATAAAAGAGCTATAGAATATCAACGTGCCTTCTGAAACTTTTGGCATCAATTTCTTGGTTGAAAACTGTCTGAGGTTTGGCTTTATTAGAATTAGATGTTTTTGATTGGTTAAAGTCAAAAACATATCATGAAATCAACTTTTTTCAGGACTATAGATGTGTGCCTGTTTGTATTTGCATATATAATTTAAAAAGAAAAATTATGTAAAGCTCACTGTACGGCTTACTGGCTTACACTATGCTAATGTTGTCACTGTTTTCAGGTTCGTACATACTCTGAATGGGTGATAGATGGAGAGTATGACTGGCCTCCAAAATGCTGCTCCTGCCAAGCTGTGCTTGAAGAGGGGGATGGTCCTCAAACCACTCGATTGGGTTGCTTGCGTACGTAACATTGCTGATATAGTTACACTCTCAGTTGCAAAATTTTCTGAAACACACAAGATAATATTTTATTTATTTTGGTGTTATTGTAGATGTTATACACACAAATTGTTTGGTTTCACATATCAAAAGCTTTCCTCCACACACAGCACCAGCTGGATATGTGTGCCCTTCGTGTTCAACACCGGTAGAGCAATATCAATTCATCACCAGCATTTAATTATGTTTACAGTTTTTAAGCTATTGCTGTTTAAAAGTTCTTTGTAGCAGTGTTTTCTGTATGCCTTGGTTTATTTCCATATGGTGTTTTGTTGGTGCAGATATGGCCTCCCAAAAATGTGAAAGACTCAGGATCCCGTTTTCATTCAAAGCTGAAAGAAGCCATAATGCAGGTAATGTTTTAGCTTGGTTTCTGGATTACTGTATTCCATCATTAATGCTTCAATAGTTACAACCTCTCAGTTTCCTCTCCCTTATGGTACTGCACTATTGCTTTACTTCATTAACTATCACATCATCTAACTACAGAACTTCATTTATGAATGTAACTTTAGTACGTTTTAGTTTTTGTGTCAAATGCTTGTTATTTATATATTATGTGACTGAACCCTCAGTTTTCTTCTACCTATTGGTTTTTTTATTTTTTCAATGGCTTGTCTGGAATTATCCTCCTCTTTCCTTGCCCCATTCTGCTAGCTTATGACAGGGTAAAATGAAAAATACACACCATATGGTCTGGGTCATTTTCATGTGACAAAGGCTTAAATTTTGGTGGCTCAGTGTCTTGTATCTTTTTTCATCAGCATTGACTTTAATGCTTTTAGTTTAGTAATAGCGTGGAAAAAATTAGAAGGCAAAGAATTTTATAGCATATTTTTAGCGTCATTATCACTAAACTGATGAAGTTAAGGTCAATGTTAATGGAGCAAACAATATTACACTGAATGCCAAAATCTGAAAGTCACTCAAATGCAAATAGCCCAAACCCAATGTACTTTCTTGCAAGTCACCTATGATATATGTGCTCTTTGTTGATTTGTTTTCTGTAGCAAATGCATAAATGTGATCTAGATTAAATAGCTTGTACTTATAAAAAGTTAAGATCCCTGGGGGTAAAACAATACTAATAATGCAAAGGTAATCAGTTTGCAAATTTCCTTCCTTTTCTAGGTAGTTTTAAGCCAACTTGACTTCTACTCTGTCTCTGTCTCACACAAACATGCATACCCACATACCACATGCACAGATGGAGGATTGTGATATACAGGTTCTGATGTGGTGGACTATAGTTAGAGGTTGCTGGTATGATGGCTGTCAGTTTAATGTGTGTTTCTTATTGTGGTGCAGAGTGCTTTTCGCTTGAAAATGCATCAAAATGATTTTTTTTTTCAGATTTTGTTTTTCAGTTTTGATATCAGCACATGAAAACCATCGAAAAACACTAAAAAAAGCATTAATTTGATGCTTTTTCAAGCCAAATGCACTTTTAAAACACACCCAAACACAGTTTGAAACGCAAAAACAAACAGCCTCTTGTATAGGTGCTGGATTGCTCATAGACTTTGCAATCATACAGAATCCCCATATGAAAGATCTTTGCAGTTGTCTTGATATATGAACCATGTTTTTCTGCACTGCTAGAATAAAGGTTTTGGCTGAACATGGGTGCTGGTAGAAATCTCCTGTTTATTCCTCTGTTCTTGTGTTTTATCTTTATCATGGGAGTTGTTATTTGGTTAGAAAAGGAAGCTTCACCTTTTGCATTTTAAAGGGGGAAAATTTGGCATCCATTTTCTGTTAAATCATAACTAGCTTAAGGATCCTTGAAACAGGGGCTGAAGTTATATGGTCTTCTTCCTTATGTTAAGTAGGATTTTACTTACTTTTCTTTTTCTTTGCAAACATGCAGACGGGTTTGGAAAAGAACTTGTTTGGAAATCATCCAGTTTCATTGCTGGCACAACCCCCCACATTCACTTCAGATCCTTTGGTTGCCATTTCTTCATCATCCTTGGTGACAAAAGATGAAACTGGAACAGGGTCTTCTAAAATTTCAGTGTCGGATATTGTGGAGATTGATAGCCCCAATTCTGCAGGGAATTATATGAAAAACTCAAGTCCTGGCATTGTAAGGGTTTTACTTCCTTCCCCCGGTTTTTTTCTCTCATTTAAAAAAAAATGTTTGCCAACTTCAATTTCTTGTATTGTTTTGTAATGCAAACCAGCCTGGTGCTGCAACACGGAAGGTTGGCGTACATGTTGAGCGGCAAAACTCTGAACTTTCATACTATGCAGATGATGAAGATGGGAATCATAAAAAGTACAGTCGAAGGGGTGAGTATAAATTTGCATATATGTGAAGTTCATTTCAAATCATATGATGAAACTTGCTGAGCTTTTTACAAAACCAATATTTGCGAACCTACCCTCACCTTTTATAATCTTATCCTATTCACTATTCATTTCCAATAGTTTGTTTATTCTGTGAGCAGTTCATTAGAAGTTCTTAAACTAGAAACACAGCCATACTCAGTGAATCTCGACTCTTTGTCTTTGATATGGTGATATCAAAAAAAAAATTAAATCAATCTTCTTCTCTAATTTTCTCTGGTTTCATACACCATCTCAGTTTCAACTCATTTCACCCAGGTTCATTTCGTCACAAGTTCCTCAGAGCTTTGCTTCCTTTCTGGTCCAGTGCATTACCAATTTTACCAGTTACTGCACCTCCACGTAAAGATGCATCAAATGCAGATGATCCCTCAGAAGGTCGTACAAGGCAAAAACGTTCAAGGACAGATCCAAGAAAAATCCTCCTCTTTATAGCAATCATGTAATTTCTGTGCTCCTTTTCTGGACCATCATATTATGTTTGGCTGACAGGATAACAAAAGACTGTTGGTTTGGTACTTGTGGAATGTCTATAATGGCCCACATAAAGGCTTCCAAACTTGAAGAGTGGTTTTTGTTTTCTGTATAGACAGTTATCTGTGGATTGATTTACTTCTAACTGAAACAACGAACCCACCCTTCAGAACAAGAAACAAAAGACTATTTAATAAAGTGCAAGCGCACTATAATGACTGTTTTCACTAATTCAGCGTGGTGTGATCTCTTGCAGGGCTTGTATGGCAACTATGGGCATACTATATTACAGAATTGCACAACGGGGTTTTGGGGAGGAGCAGCCAGGTAATGAGCAGCAGTGATTTATGCAAGGTTGTGATGGAATAGGACAATGATACGTTGTACCCTTAGATGCATGCCTGCTGGCAATGGTGCTTCTGCTGCTTCTCGTTTTGTATGGCTGCTTTGATCCACGCACCCGTTACTAGTGATTGAGTGAAATGTAAAAATTCTTTCTTGTCCACCTTTTCTGCCTTTTTTTCTTTGGTTTATTCATAATTGAATTGGAGAATCAGGTTAAAGGATAGATGTTTTTTTTATTATTATTAAATTGGCCTGTTTTTGTAATTATACACGCCTATTTAGTTAATAAAACTTGGGGAAAATACTATTTGAAAGGTTCATGAGCTAGACCCTCCTTTTTAACCTGCCTAGTCGTCTTCTGGTCTTCCCGCAGGGCTGGTTGGATTTGGGAAGGAGCTCTGCTATTAACTCCAGGGACAAGGAACATTGTCATTTTCATGTATGTTTTCCTGTCTAAAATAGCTTTTGAGTTAAAGCATGGGCGCTAATTTATGTCAAGTTGCTAGTAAGTTGCTTTTGTGCTGTTCAAAACAGCCTCCTGTTATTTGCCTAGGCAAAAACCGGATTAGACTCTACCCTGAAATTTCGGAGGCCCTATTTGTTTGGTAGTATTGAGGGTATCTGATCCATAGCGCGTGACTTCTCCTGTCATGTAAATTCCTCTGCTTCCTACTGGAAGGTGGTGCGTAATCTGATCCGTGCAAGAGGTGGAACCAAAATCAGATTTAGGTGCTCTGCATTGAATCGTTAGTGGTCAATCAACTTTATTATTCTTTCAAATCAAATGACCGATCAAAATTAGATTTTACTAAAAACAATCAAAATATTTTTAAATATTAAAACAGTAATAGTTAGATTGAATTTAATAAATTTATTAAATTTATTATTGAATTTATGAGACATTGATAACTTTATAGAAAATAAATAAAAAAATTATTAAATCTAATTTTCAATCAATAAAAAATTTCAATTAAAAAAATAAATGAGTCAACTTGGTTTAAACTGTCAAACCTGGATCATAAGATTATAATAATTCTATGAAAAACAAATCAAAATAAATTATTAAACTCAATTAACAATCAATCTAATGTTGAAGAACAAGATTAAAAAATCAATTAAAAAAAACATAAAATCATTGGAATCAACTGAACAAACTCGTGACCTATCTCGCGAAACCAAAATAATCTCATAAAACGCAAATCTAAAATAAATTACGAATCTTAATTTTCAATCAATCCAATATTTGAAGGATAAGTTTGAGGGGAAAAAACTCAGCTAAAAATAAAATAAAATCAAGTCAATCGATTTAACTTGCGACCTGGGTTATAAGGTCGTGATAATCCCATAAAAGCAAATAGAAAACAAATCATGAAGTCCAATTCTTAATCCACTTAATGTTGAAGGATTAAATTTTTTTAAAAAAAACAAAAACTCAAATCAACCGAGGTTAAGCTGCTAAACCCAGGTGAGGAAACTAGGGTAACTCCATAAAAAGCAAATAGAAAAAAATTATAAAGTTTAATTCTTAATCAAACCAATATTGAAGGATAAAATTAAAAAAATAAAATTCAATTAAAAAATTTGAGTGAACTTAGCTAACTCACAAAACTTGCAACCTAGATCAAAAGACCATGATAACCTCATATAAAAAAATAATTATTATGATTATAAAACTCAATTTTCAATCAATTTAATATTAAAAAATAAAAATAAAAAAATAATTCAAATGAACATAACTAACTTATAAAAATGTCAACCCAGATAATAAAAATGATATGATACAAGCAAATAAAAATCAATATCGACAGACAATTCAATGGCTTTCATCCGGGCGTCTGAAAGGAGGCAGCTAATGCGGGTTTATAGTTTTAGTCAACTAAGAGGCAATAGTTTATGGGTTGACCTTTTCACTGGGATAATAATAGTTTAAGCTTTAAAAGGGTTGACTCAAGCACCGAATTGGAAGTCACAAAAATCTTGAAGGATTCAAAAGCGGAGAACTACACAAGGAGAGTAGATTGAGGAACGAGTCCACTGCACATAAACTCACTCTGAAAGAGTTGGATCGTGCAGTTTGTCATGAGCTGTCTAATTAAACTTTAAATAATGTCTCTGCTAAGGTCAAAACATTAAAATGGATGCAATTTAAAATAACGATGCAATTATGATATATAGATTATGTATTTGCCTATTTAAATTTTAATTAATAATATTCTGATATCTATTAAAAAAAATTAAAACACATACCGAGTTTATCTTTGTACATAGGCAAATAAAAATAGAAAAATCAAAATATTGATGTCAAGTTGGAAAAAAGAGAAAATATGAGGGATTTTTTCAACTAAATATGAGGGAAAAAAAAACTCATGTCACAAGTTTTAGTTTAAGATATATATTAAATATTTTTATGTAATATTTAAAAACAAAAAAAAAATCCAAGAAACACATCTTTTACTCTACATCAACTTATATCAAAGTCCTTAGAGTTGTTTAAAATTCTTTGATAATATAGGAGTTTATTTAGATTCCTTATTATTTTTTAATCAATTTTTTTTTAATAAGATTATGAAATTAAATGATGCAATAGTATTTTTTTAAAAAATTGAGAACAATTAAAAATACAAATTCAATGTACATTAATCAAATAAAATTAGTGGCACTTTTTCAACTCCAACGCGGCAAGTAGTTTCAATTACCACCATCACTTTTTTATATATATAAATATATTTTCCTTACTTCTAGTTGATGTGACCATTTTAATGGCCATCTCATTTACAGTCGTGAAAAGTAATGGAGAGTTGGTGGTAGCATTATCAATACTTATTTTTTCTTCAGCTCCCTCAATTTTGATGCATCATCGGGGATTGGTCACAAATCCACCATGGGAAATTATGCCCTTTCCATCCATCCATGGAGTTAGAAAGAGATCGAAATTTAAAGTACTTAGACACACTGTTTTTGTTTCTTAAATACAGCATGAAACTCAAATAAGTGAACAATATAAGCATGATGAACTCAAATTTAACATGTTCAAAAATTTATAGTTTCAGATAACGTCTTCGAGCTCAGCTTTCATGAATTTAGTTTAAGAGAAGAACTTTTAGTTCTTATTGACTCAATTTAAGAGAAAAGCTCAACTATATTTTGAATATTACTCTCCTTATATCTTTAAGTGTGTAAAATTTCTCTGAAAATCTATTATATTTCTATCAATATTAATGTTGTGTAAATGATAGTATATAAAAAAATTTTCAATGACCCACTATATTTCTGAAAAATTATATTTTAGTCTTTCCTCTCCATAAAAAGACCAGACTTATTGGTTATATGATACCCCATGAATCCTTCAAGCAAAAGATTTTTAATTTTCATTCTCTACTTTATATTTATTTTGAGAGTCTCTCTCTAAAATATCATTGTCTTTTCTCTAAAAATATAGTTACTTAAGCTTTGAAGCGTCTCTAAATTCATTAAATGAAATCTTTTGCAGGTATCATGCATTAGTCACCAGTCATCTTGGCTAAAAATTATGGATCAGATTGTCAGAATTAAGAGACTAATCTATTATCCAAGACATAATTTTTGCCCCAAAACTACTTCAATTTTTTTGGAACATCATTATTGGTGTCGTTTGTGAGGAACGGATAAAAAAAGCTGTTTATTTCTTTCTAATGACATTTTCAAGTTGTTATATGACACAAACCATGACACAATTAAGTTAGAGCACTTAATGGATCTACTCATTACCGCGAGCACTTCTACCCATTCGAACTTTTAACGACTCGTCAACCCAATGCAACCCCTCATTTAGGTTGTGTTGGTTGGTCAGGGAAAAAATTAAACTTTACCATCTCAAAAGTCTTGGCACCTGCAACAGCCCCAGCCTTGGAAGGAATTGACTAGGGGTCTCCTTAGTGCAATAACACCGATCTTTAAAGGATGGATCAGAGGGCTCTTTAGAGCCCAACAAATCATCTTTGAATATATTAACCTCTATAGGAAATAAGTTTATTTTTAAAGTAAAATAATTATCTCTCTAACATACATTTTATATCTACAGATCTTTGGTGAAGGCTTTTGTACTCTAGCACAATCTCTTTGAAATGAGTTATTTCTAGTGTGACTGCATAATCTTCTTGGAAGGGATTCTTTTTAGTACGATAGCTCCATCCTCTGTTATCCCAAGATTATGCAAATTCTTGCTCTTTTCTTGTTTGGGTTAACGATGTCTCTACTTCTGGTAATATGGTAAGTTTTCTTTTAAAGGATTATCTCTTCTTCTTTTTAATTTATTTTTCTCATATCTATACTCTTGGCTCTTTTTTTTGTTTTTTGAACAAAGGTTTCATTCACTTCAAGGAATGGTTTGGAACCTTTGGGATACGATTGAAGATTTTTCATCAAAAACTCATTATTTTGTTCAACCATAAAAAAACATTAAATTAGTTTTGAGTACCTTTTGAAATTACATTCTCTATATTATTACTACGTGACAATATATGAGGCATGAAAGGTAGAGAATATTTTCTCTAACATTTGATATTTTGTGATATTATGATCACCACACAATTTTAGTTGTGAGATAATTTTTTTTTTAAATAGAATTATATTCATTAACCAATTTAAAGTCTTGTAAACTCAGGTGTAACCAATCATAACGAGCTTGAGGAAGTATGGTAAATTTTTGGAAGTCATGTCTTTCCTTTAGATTTCTCCATAAAACAAACAGATATTTTATTATGAGATATTCGACTTTCAATCCTTTATGGAGATGATGACGAATGAAAATCATTATTTTTGTGCAATCCTACAAGGATACACTATTCCTTTGATGGTCTCTCCAATATTCATAGCCTATGACAAATAATTAGTCATAGAGATATCAAAAGTGGTAAATTCAAGTTTCATTAGATTCGAAAGTATATATCTATATAAAAAAAGAAAATAACTTATTAAAAAAATCATGAATATAAAAGGAAAAAAAAAAAACCTTTTAAGACTGTTATTTATTTAATTCTTTAAAGATACTAGTTCTTCAAGAACTGTATTTAATTCTTCAAGAATTTACAATACTAGTTCTTTAGAAACATTAAATCTGATGAATAAAAAGAAAATAAAATTTACTAAAATAAATTATAGAACCAAATATATTCTATAAAGTATGAACACTAATGAAAAGAAAAGAAAAAATTAAAATTGATACAAGTCATGTAAGAGTAATCAATGGCAGTACAATGACCAAAGATTAGTATGTAGCAATGACCGAGAAACAACAAACATAGATAAGTTTTTGTGTGCATATATACTTTTTCTTTCTTTCTTTTTTATAATGAAAAAAAAAATTATATGTTTCGTTTTAGAGTGTCATGATAATAATGTGTTAAAAACAAAAAACAAATAAGAACATAGATATTTAGAATAAATTTTAAAAGAGAAATTCATATCTTTATTATTATGAATTTTTTTCAATCATCAGAATATAATACAAATAATCTATTTATAAGAAAAGAAAATGATAACATTAAAAGATATTAGAGAACTCAAGTATCATAAATATCCAAGAGACTAAACTTAAGAGTCATGGAAGTTCAAGAAACTCTAATAAAAATTCAATATATATAATTATAGATTTTATAATATGAAGAGTATTGTACTCTTTAATGATATTTTTCTTTTTGGTGATAATTTAAGAAAATAATTTACAAACAAATTTCCCATGATAGAATTTTATATAAATAGATGTTTGAAGTGGTTAATGATTGGTTCTGGATGAAAAAAAAATATATAATTTGTTCAATTTTTTATACAATAATAATAATAATGAATAAAATTACAAAAATTGATCAACTTTTTTATAATAATAATAATAATAATAATAATAAAGATGGTATTTTCCTAATAAGAAAAATTAAGCTAATAGACATCAAGTCTCTAATAAGTCCTTTTGTTAATGATATTTGATAAATGAGAATTTCCATGAAAGAAATATCCAAAATACCCCTCACCTGTAATGATAAAAATACCCATTAAACTTGAATAAAAATTAAAAATACTAAACTAATTACTAAAACAATAAAACGATCCTAGCAAAAATTTGAGAAAAAAAATGTAAAAGTTCTGAAAAAAAAAAAGGAAAGTTGTTTAAGAATTCTTTGAATTTTATCCAAAATTAAATAGAAAAAATAAACGAACCCAAAGGAATAAAAAAAATTAAAATTGATTTTTCTTATTATAAATAATTGGAAGCTGCCCCTACTATATAAAGGTATAGTATTAAATATTAAGGTATAGTATTATATATTTGTATAATATATATTTGCATGAAGACTTTGTCTGTACAGTATTATATATATTCAAAGAGTACAATATCTTTTATCAATATTCCTCTCTCCGATAAGATTGATGCCTTCCTGTGCTCCAAAGGCCTGTAGATGATGGCGCCATATATTATTGTAGTTGTTTTAATTAGGCTTATTGTATTTTTTTTCTAAATTAAATATTTGAATAAATTTTATTTTCCCCGGAGATATCTTCTTCTTCTTCTTCCCAGTCAAACTTAGGGCATTAAATTAACCGGCGCACAATGTGGCTCATCCGTGGAGGGCAACAATATCCGATAATTTCCCTCTAATTTAATGGGAAAGAGATTAACCAGAGGCTGAGATGATGAATTCGTGGTGGATGGGATTCTTTTATTATCCTGCAGGGACCGCGGACCAGTTCACCGGCCACCAAAAAGAAGCTGCGTTTCTCGTTCTGAAAGGGTCGTGCAGGCCTGCCATGAATCATCAGATCAGGATTTTAAATGTGAACATTCTCATTTCTGTGATGATAAGAACAGTTTAAAAATTGTAGTAATATTCTCATTCTGACAGTAGAACAATATCGCAATCAAAATTCTAAATGTTCACAATATTCTCATTTCCAAAATTGTTGAAACACAAAGATTTTATTCCTTTCCCATCAGCTCGATGACGGGCAGATCATTCCGTTTTGACAAGTTCTTATTGTTCATCTTCCACCAAGAAAAAGAAAAAGAAAAAAAGGACACTTCTGTGTTAATGAGCATAACAAGAGTCACAGCTATATACTACAATCATCATACAAATGATCGAGAATTAGCCATCGTAAAGAAAATCTCGATACTTTTTCACAAACTAAGAAAATAAAAAAGGATATTATCATGAACATATTAATCGAGATTCACGATATTAATTTAGAAATAGGTAAGGAGTAAATGAACATGAATATTTAATAATTAATATTATGCAACTTGTTTTCTTTTTCCTTAACAATTAATAATTCATGTAACCCAAAGAAAAAACATCTTAATTCCCTTTTACAACTCATCCTTTTTTTTAAAAAAAAAAGAAAGAAAGAAAGAAAGAAAAAGATTCCACTCATAAAAATGGAGAAGAGGAATTGTATTTTTATTGGGATTCTTGACTTGTATTACTCTTGCCGTTTTACGCGCAAGACTTGGAGGATAAAATATGCGACATCGCTCGCTAATAAATTATTAATGGGAGCTGTCGTTCTCTCCATCAATACACAGCATCTGGCTGTGGATTCATTTATTACAGCCTTAGATGCTCTTAACTTACACGTTAGGGATACACTTTCTGCTTTAAGATCAGCACAGTAAATTAAATGCTGCCAGCAAGCAAGAATTGCTGTAAAATATTGTCAAATTCTGATATATTTTACAGTAAAAATGTGAAATAAAGTTACAGAAACTCAAAACAGTTGATTAGAAGATTTATACAAGCACAAACACTAAGATTTTCATCATCTCATCAATGAACTATGATCCCTTGTGAAGCTATAAAACAATATCAACGCAGGGCATTAAATTAAACAAAGCACAAACGTGTCTGGGGTTCTAATTTAGTTGAAAGGGGACATGCACCATCTGCCAGCCAGTAAAGAAATGCGGCCTTCTCCTTCCGGATGGGTCGGGGTCGTGCAGGCTGGCTAAGAATCAAGAAACCATAATTTTAAACCCTTACACCCTCGTTCTTGCAATATTTTTAATTTAATGTTCTCCTCCTGCTGAGTAGATCAATATCAGATTTACAAGAGTTTTTCTAATATTGTTGCAATGCAAGGATTTTATTCCTGTACAGTCAATACGTCAGCAAAAGCAAGTTACAAGAGATCGTGCAATGGCCGGCGACAAATCTCAAAAATATTGAGCAAGTAGTATGGAAATTCTCATCATGAACCTTCCTCTGATATTTCTTAATTCTAAGAATGCTTGATTTTACGCGTGCAATAAAGCGTAAAGATCGCCGGATTCTGAGGTGGCTAGAACTTTGGGATAGGACATTAATGACTTTGGTTTTTCCTCATTACTCACACGGTGATCATAATCAGTTTCAAGTTAAATATATTGACCACTACAATACAATATGGTAATGTTTTATAAGTTCTTTGTGGGAGAAAATGGAGATCTTTCCGTTTTGGAAAAATATGTAGAGACAACATAAATCATAAAACACCAAGGCAGAATTACATTTGATCCATAATTTCTTACGATTGAGTGAACTTCTGTTAGTATTTTTTTTTTTTTCACCACGTGGCTCTGCAATATGCATAGCGTGCTTGTAAAAGTAATTTTCTTGGAAACTTTGGAAACTACAAACATGATGCTATCGTTAATGTCTTTGACTTGGAAACTACGCAGAACCATACTGGTTAACAATTACTTAGCTGCTTTACATGGAGGAAATAGTTACTCTACACCTAGCTAGCAGACCTCCGTGAGTTCAAGTCCTGAGAACAGGCAACTTAGAAGACAGAAGGTTAAAACTGCATCACCAATCCCAATTCAGTGTTACAGTCTGCAGGATCAGCAGCACCATGTATATTCCCTTTAGCAGTCCATAGATCACATGACGTAAAGTTAGAACATTCAAACAAGCTCCCTGGAAATTAAACTGTATATCAAGGAAATCTTGTTTGGATTTGTTGACAGATTGTTATGATGGTTAAGAGTTGATTAAGATTAGGTTCTCACAAAATAGTTCTGAGTTCAAGGGACACTTGGTAAGTTTTGAGGACTGATGGAGGAGACAAAGAATCCAGTAAACTAATATATTGTCTGGTTCCAGGGTAGTTTTGAGGATGTCAAGTCTCATCTCTTCACGACCTTTAGGTGCCGTCCTTATATCCATGTCCTTTTCATTCTGTTCAACAATTTTTTTTTATTTTTTTTATGTTATCATATTCAACAAGAACCTCCCACGTCTATCTATTTCCAGGTGTGATTCTCCTTATTATTCTCTTTATTCACCCTCCACCACATCTCATTTCTCTCAACCTGCAGCCTAAAATAATTGAACAGTTATCCTAAACAGAAACACAGTTAAGTCCCTTAAACTAAACTATTTCTTTAGAGGCTTACAATCATTCCCTTCATGTGTCTATTAAGTTTAAGACTAAGGCGTTAATGAAAGGTTGCTGAATAAATTTAGTTCCATAATTGCTTGATTTAGGTCTTATAGGTGAGTTGTACTTGGCCCCCATTACGAACTGGTCCCAATTGGTTACATGGAATTGAGACCCTTTCATATGTTAATAATTGCATATAATAATAAATTCAGATATTGTTACACAAGTGAAGTCAATGTTTGTCTCAACATTCTTCATTGCTGCTGGGTATAAATATGTCTTTTTAATCCCTGTTTCCTTTCAAGCATCGTCTAATCGAGCCTCTGCCAGCAGTTAACTCACAAAAACACTAGAGATTTCCCTGATAGGTTACAAAAAATAAACGAGAAAAAAAGATGGAGCCTATTGGAGCCACTGCGGAGGGAGAGTGGAGTTCTCTTAGTAGAATGTACACAAGTGAGGAGGCTGATTTCATGGAACAGTTGCTTGTCAACTGTCCTCCTAATCAGGTTGATTCAAGTTCAAGCTTTGGAGCTCCATCTAGTTTTTGGCCTAACCATGAATCAACAATGAACATGGAAGGGGCCAATGAATGTTTATTGTATTCTTTGGATATTGCTGATACTAATCTGTACCATTTTTCACAAGTGAGCAGTGGTTATAGTGGTGGTAGTAGCATTCTTTTTCCCAACTCAAGTGGAGAAAGCTACTACCTGAGTGATTCTCACCCAGTTTTGGCAAACACTAATAGTTCCATGTCAATGGATTTTTGCATGGGAGACTCGTATGTTGTTGATGGCGATGACTTCTCAAACCAAGAATTGAGCAATGGAAATGTGGAAGAGTCTGGTGGAAACCAGACTGTAGCTGCTCTTCCTGAACCTGAAAGCAATTTGCAACCCAAGAGAGAATCAAAGATGCCAGCATCTGAACTACCCCTGGAAGATAAAAGCGGAAAGCCACCTGAGAATTCCAAGAAAAGATCACGACGTACGGGAGATGTAAGTACAATAACCAGCATTTTCACCTCCTTAGAATTTGCTACAGACTCAATGGATGGAGTTCTATTTCCTGTTGTAGAGGGTATAGCAACCAGTTTTACTTTTTCAAGGCACTGTCTAATTATGATTCTAATGAGTAGGCCCAAAAGAACAAGAGGAATGTAAGGTCAAAGAAGAGCCAGAAGGTTGCCTCGACTAGCAACAATGATGAAGAAAGCAATGGTGGCCTTAATGGTCCTGTCTCAAGCGGATGCTGCTCAGAGGATGAATCCAATGCCTCCCAGGAGCTCAATGGAGGAGCGAGTTCAAGTTTGAACTCAAAAGGGACAACAACTCTCAACTCAAGTGGCAAAACAAGAGCCAGTAAGGGAACAGCCACTGATCCCCAGAGCCTCTATGCAAGGGTAGCTACCCTTCTCAATGCTTTTGCACAGTATTTCAATGAACCAGATTTGATGAAACATTTTTCTTCCACCCACCCACAATGTAACAGGAATTGATAGATCTTTTTATTTTCTTATTGCAGAAAAGAAGAGAAAGAATAAATGAGAGGCTGAGAATTCTACAAAACCTTGTCCCCAATGGAACAAAGGTATATATGGAGTATTTTTCACGATACCATCTCTGATTCTATCAGCTATAAATTTTGTGATTCGCAAAATTCTCAAGCTTGATTTATTGATATGGAAGGTTGACATTAGCACAATGCTTGAAGAGGCTGTCCAGTATGTGAAGTTTTTGCAACTCCAAATTAAGGTAAGAGCAAATTAAATTCCTTCTTTATACTACAAAAGAATTTAACGTTGCCTGTTTCTAACTTAGCAATATCTTGACACGAAACAAATTTTTTGAAACTTTTTTTTTCCCATTTTCTTGTTTTAAATTCTGCAGCTGCTAAGCTCTGAAGACCTGTGGATGTATGCTCCTATCGCGTACAATGGTATGGACATCGATCTTGATCATCTGAAGTTTACCACACCAAGACGATAGTAGATGTTAAGAGGAGGGTGGTGATTTTTATTATTATTTCTGTTAATAGCATATGTGATGAGATTAAAATATAGTCATTGCCACTTTGTAATGGTTTTATACTGTACGAGTATAGATAGGGTTTCGCTTATAAAATTAATTCACGAGGAGTAATCATCGTGAGAAATTCTTTCATGTAGACACCTTGACATGGTGAACACTATCCGAGCAGAGTTTTTATTCTTGAATATAAAAAAGTGTCCATAAGAACATACATGAACTTGTCTATAGAACAGTCATTCTCAGTTGGTGGCTGAACTTTTTATTATTAAAATCTAAGAATTTGCTGATCTGTACTGGCATATGATTTTTACCGATATCAACTGATGTTTGTTTCTTCCCTGAGGATGACATTTTTTACATATTAATGCCCTAAGGATTGCATAGAATGAAGGAAGGTGCATTCTTTTCCATGCAACCAAAATGAATTTCCAAAGAAAATCTGCTGGAAAGAATATCAATGATCAACTTTCGACCAAAAGAATTTTCAAATTCATTCCATGCAGTTCTACTTGCTGTAGAGCAGACCAGTCACGGCGTGCCCGCAGAGGCTTCCAACGAACAGAAACGGAGAAATCTTGCACTTCATCGACGTCAATCCACAACAGATATCGCAACTTACAAACCACTGCTTATTTTTCATGGTTTCTTATGCATATGATTTCCTACTTGCACCATGTCTTTGAATTTGTTAAGTCCTGGACGATGCTAGGTTATCCTTTGGGAAGATCAGAAAGCAAGAAAGAAGAAAGGGAAGGAGAAAAGATAATGAACAGACAGAGAACATCAAGGGGCTATGGCAGCTTCGCGTGACAGCAATTTTGGAACAAGGCAAGAGTATTTCCACCACAAATTTGATCATCCGTACAAACGAAAACATCAACTCTCCTTGAATTAGTACATAACGGCAAAAAGAAGATCAACCTGTCTAAAAGGGATGGATCAGTTACAGAATTAAAATAGATTACGTGACAAATTTAGGGATGGGAACGAATATTCTTGGACGTTACAGCCAAATCCCTTCCTGTCTACCCCAAATCCAATCTCTACTTCAAGTGTAAGATTTTACAGTCCTAATAGACGAAGTACAATTTCTAATCTGCACTCTTATCGTCCATGTACATAAATTCACGCAGAAAAATGGATAAAGAAGAGCAACAGTAGAACCGCATCAACACTGCTGTTACCAGCAACAAAAGAGTGTTAATGATTGGGCGTTTTTTTCTTCATGCCCGCTCCTCATGGACATGGTTTGGAACTTCTGCTTGGCTGTCCAGAGGCATGTACTGTGCCATGATAGCTCTTATCTCTGAGTCCATGTATGACTGCAAAAAAAACAAGAAGAAAGAAAGAAAAAAACATCAACTGAATATGCATTAACTGCAACACAAGTATAACAATGACATGCATAAGAGTTTCAAGATGACATGTTGCAAAGACCAATCCAGATACTCAGTTTGATGCCCAACTCTCATTGATCGGGCTGCTTGAAGTTTTCTAACCAACACGTAAACCGAAACCCGGCCAGCCCATACGCAGCTCTCTAGCCCCATTGTAATGGCAAATAATATTAAATTCACAAGTGGTTAGCATAGTTACCATACTGTACTTTCAGCCATTTTTTAAAGGCTGGATGACCAAAAACTACCTGAACTTAGCCTCTGAATTATTATTTTTTTTATTTGAGTACCATGCACTATTTTTGGTAAAAAATAGCCTCTGTCTAGGTCTTATGTCCCTCCATTATTTAAAAAAAAAAATTCAAACACATGTTTTCATGACACATCATTTTTTTAAGCTATCACCTATGGTCAAAATTGATTAAATGGCCTATTTTTACCAAAAAACTGGTTCGAAGTACCCGAATAAAAAAAAAATAAAGTTCAAGAGCTAAGTTTAGTTTGACCCCAAGTTCAGGGTAATTTTTGGTCGTTTAGCCTTTTTAAAATGTTTCAGCTATGCTTAACAAGAGATCCTAAAAGTAGTAATAGATGGCCCAAGTTCAGGGTAAGAAACTTTGCGGATAATCATATGCTTCATCTTTGCATTAATAGATATCCCTCAAAAGTTGCAAAGAGATTTTTACTATAGAGATAACACGGCTATTCCAAATGTTCACATAACAGACAGGTGTCTGGAGTGAGCAAGAAAACAAGGCAAAACTTAACCAAAGGCATGGTTTTAAAAGGGAAAAAATGCTGGGCACCGTGCTTACCCTCAATTTATGTTTGTAGACAAGATATCCTCCACCAGCAGCCATCGCCAGGCCTATAAATATGACCCAAACCACAGTCCATGCTGATTTCACTTCGGTGCCGCTCTTACCTGGTATTGATCATGGGGAGGACAGACATCAAAACAAGGACCATATTATTGCAAGTTTCTAAACAAACAAACAAACAAGGAGGTACGATTTCTAACTCACTTATGCAGGTATCATGGTCTCTGATATAAAGAAGATCCCCACCACAAGAGCATTCATAGCTTCCCCAAGTATCTTTGCAACTACATGCAGGGCACTGACAGGCTTTTCTCTCTCTGCACTCATCAACATCTGCACAGTCAAAGATAAGTAGATAGGACAACATATTAATCAGGAGCATCGACGAACATGCAGATTTATCTGGCAGGATTTTGTTTTCAACAAAGTCAAGGATAAAACCCAAAACTATTTTGACTTGGCAAGATTTGGATACTCAGAAAATTTTTATGAACAATTCAGTAAAACCAGATCATCTTGGTGGCCCAAGCATAAATAAGTTTAAAATTTAAACATTTGCTTTATCCTACAATGGTGATTCATAAGCATTACCCCATTGCTTGGGGTAGCATAGAAGAAATAACTTGAATACACTGGATTTAGACAACTGCTGTTAGATTTGAACTGAGTGGAATGGTGCCTGAGAAATCATGCGTGAATCAACCTCTAACTTCAAAGCAGTGTGATGAGAGTCAATAGGCATTACCCAAGTGCCTGTTGAAGGACGAGCCAATGACTCGGTCTTTTTGTATATGGCTGTACGTTCTCAAAACCTAACAATTATGCAATATTTCAACCAAACATGGCCTGTTGTTCTGTTTGCAACTTACACCTCAGGCACCATAACATTCTCTGAAGACTCAATTTGCATGCATAATCCTTAAATTTCCTTTCAGAATGAATCAGGCTCCCCATCCTGATAAAACTACAATACTAAGGATGACAATGGAGGAATTTCTTACCTATACAACTTTTCACACCATCACCTTTAAATCCCGGAGGACACTGGCATTTACCACCATCAACATCCTGTCCACAGTAAAATTAGAAACTGAAACTCAATATATTTACTGGAGAATAACAAGTTGAAAAACATGATGTTCACTAACCAAACAAGCAGAGAAGGTATGTCCGTCCCGGGATTCATGCCAACAGCCCCCATTGTTAATCTTGCACCTCCCAGATCCACTCACTGTAAAACAATACAATCACTTTAAAAGCATAGCTCACTTTAAGATTGGTAAAGAAGCATATCAATCAGATTTAATTAGAAAATAACACAAGTTGCCCCTTATGACGTGTGCAAACACATCTAATACTAACATCTGAGAGTCAAACATCAAACATGAACCTCAAAACGTATAGTTAATATTGAGCACATGCTTAACAGAGCAAGATCCATTAAACCTTGGGACAGAATACACCAAGTGTGATGCTAGTTAGCTTAGGCAGTAAATCTATTGGTGTTGGGTCCAGAACCTAGGCTAAAATCCTACTCACAAAGTTATTTGCGAGGGATGGCTAGAACAGCTATTTGAAACCATGCTCCCCCCACCCACCCCACTACTCAAAAAAATGAAATGGAAGAAAACCAGTCACTATTATTTGATTCCAGTTGACTAGGATTGGAACTTTCCTGCCTAGTCTACCCAACTTTCACCCAAAAACCCTCAAACAACATAGGCTGTCTCTCAAGTATACATCAGATCCATGTATCATCAATGGAACTAGATTTTCATTTTGGAAATCTTGCAATTCTACTGACTATGAATATAGTCAGTACTGCGAGTATTTGTTTCTAATAATAGCCCATAATTGTACATAAATAACTTTTTTCAGACATTTATTTATCATCGTCAGCAGGACAACCAAGCTTTACTGAATGAATGAACAGCTATATTATTACATTTTACATGTTGATGCTGATTTATAAAAGGGGAAAAAAAAACATAGAGCTTACCTTCACAGTTCTTGTAACCATCTCCTTTGAACTGCACGCCATCAACAAGAGGACACTCACATACTCTCCCACGAAACGTGTCCTGCACAGATAAAAACAGTTGTCAAACAGAGCTAAATATATCAAAAGCCAGAGTGATGCCTTGCAGCAAGTTTTAATTCATACCCTGCAGGCTGTAATGTTGGCTATTTTATCTTGCCAGCAACCCCCGTTATTGTCCAAGCACTCATTTGTCTCCACATCTGTATCAAAGGAATTCCCCAATCAGGAACTATTGTTGAGAGTACGCAAATCACCCAAGGCAGCTGGCGCTAGATGTTAGTCTCAACAACAAGGGTATTGGACTCATGATCTAAAATGAAATATGGTTCTAGGTCTAGCATGCTTTCAGTGACTACTCACAATACCAAGCACTCAAATCCTCTTAGTCAGGGTCATTCATCAAATGATGGCCTCAATATCAAGAAAATCAGGACAAATAGCTTAAGAAAACCTACCACCACTCAAACAAACAGCAGGCTCTGTTGTTTCCTCAAAACCAGAGCATAGAGCCTTTAGAACAGCACCTTTCTCCAACTTTCCTGAAAGAGCCAAGTTTTTTTTTTCCAAAAATAAATAAATAGCCAAATGTAACGTTCATCCAGGAATACAAGCAGGCAATAACAGACCTCGATATTGACGATTGTTGACAACAAGGGTGGGCAAAATGGTTACATCACCCCTTGTTCCTTTTCCAACCTACATGAAGGTCTTTGTAAAGCAGTGATATATGGTTTAAATGGTATCAGAGATTAAGACAATTGCAAGCAGGCACAAGCATCCAAACTTATGGACTTAGGGTGTGCTTGGGAGTGTGGTTGCGGTTACTTTTCAAAGTGTTTTTCACTCAGAAATGCATCAAAATAATGTTTTTATTATTATTTTTTAAAAATCATTTTTGATATCAGCACATCAAAACAATTAAAAAACACTAAAAAAATATTAATTTTAAACAAAACAAATTCAAAAAATTTTGACGGTCCCTTAAAAGAATCATGCTAAACTGAAGAATAAAAAATAACACAACAATTACCTGGGCATCTTGCTCTTCTTTCAAAACTGGGTTTTCAGAGTTAGCATTTGGGTCTCCCATACACTTATCAATCTTTTTACCATCAAGCCCTAATGATTGACAAATGAACAGCATAAGAAATTTAGCACACTAAAAACTCTTGGTTTTCCCATTTTCTAGTGTGATCAATAGTATCCTTAAAATATGAGGAAGTGGCTATGAAATATTTACCAAGAGATTTGATTACAGCATCAGCGCATTCTTTGTTGTACTTCTTCTCCTTCATGGGACATCTAATTTGAAAATCAGTCACGTAATCCCACCACACCCAAGGTTTTTTGGTCTCATTTGCCACTTTAAAAACACATAGCTGTCTTAAATTTTCAAGAACAACATGTTTCCCATCATAACCCGAGCTAAAGTCTTGTTCAGGATCAGGAGCACAATATCTTCCATGATTTATACACTGAGACTTGCACTGCCTGCTCAAGGTGAATGCTTGAGGGCAATACCAAGTAATGTAATGGGGTGTAAACTGAGTGTAACCACCTTTCTCAAGTATCTGTGCTGCACCCCTAAAGTCCTTCACGAATTCCATCAACATGTCACACTTAACCCCACATTCATCATTGCTGTTGGTCCATAGCTCATACTCCACACGATCATCTGGGTGCGGAACAGCTTCTCTCCAATCAAGATTCACATTTACCATATCCCCATTGCTAAGTGCCTTCTTTAACGTTTCACTAAAGCTTTTCTCGATAAGAGCAGAAGGTATTGTTATGTTCTCAATGTATTGTGCAGATGAAACATCCTCTGCAGGTGTGTCCATGGTTATTAATGGTTCCTCCATGTCATCTGCAACAAGAACTGCAGAAGCCCCAGCCTTCTGGGCATTCCAGACCTTCAAGGCGAAGAAGCAATCTGAAAAGCAATATAAAGAACTAATTATAGATTTAGCATTACAGCTATGTAGGTAGTCTTAGAGGAATGTAGTTTAACAGAAGAAAGTCCTGAATCCAACAAAACCGATATCTAGATGGATAATAATTCCTTAACAGCATATGCAACATACCAAACAATGTGATCCTGGTTAAGCATAAAGGAACCAAAGATCAAGGGGAGGGGAAGTAAAAGAAAGAAAAATAGCTCAAATACTATGGGAAAATCAAGTTGCAACGTGTGCAGACTTTCATAAGCTTGTTCCAACAAAACAAGTAAAGAATTGGCATATTCAGGACAGTACAGTAGTTTCCAACGCAATGGAACCAGGAAACAATTGGTATGCTGTGCAAAATGCCTAAAAGGAGCTAAAATAACTTGGTGCACTGATGATTCATCTATCATACAAAGCAAACCAATCAAATAAGAATTTTCTAGAACAGCAGTATAGGTGCCTCTCACACTGTCTAAAAAGAACTAAAATTTCAGCAAGTTAATCTGAAATGGAAACCTCCTTAAACATCTATACTGACTGAAAGTAGCTAAAATAAGTAAATGATCCCAATTAAACAAGGGTGCCTTCTCAACAACCTAAACTTGAAAACCATTAATAAACCATAAGCAAAAAGAGAGTAGCTTCCCAACCGTACACCTCAAAACATCATAACAACAATCAAATTAGGCACAAAAAAAAAAACATTAAGCAAAATTAAAATGTGCAACTTAATAAATTAACAGAAGGGCACCTCACAATCAACCAAACCCAAAAAAAACCACAAATAACCTCAAATGCAAAAAGGGTACGTATCCAATCAAGCAAACCTGGACCAATCACTCACACACAAAAAAAAACCAACTAATTGACCAAAAATATCAAAAGGGTAAATACCTCCACGATCCACCAAGACAAAAGTGGGTAAAGCACCAGGCTTCGACTGAAACGAAATCCCAAACCCATCAAACTCTTTGCAACCCTTTTTATTATCTTTTGGATACACAACAGCGCCTGCCATACTACCTCCATATTGGGGTATCCCAAAATTCCCAATTGCACTATCATAAGTACCCTTTATTTTATCTGGTGATGTAACCCTCAAACTGTTTTTTTCAACAACAAATCTAGCTATAGATCTTGGTGCTATCAAAGAAATCAGCAAAAACCCTAAAAAGAGACTCAAAGACGATCTCTTTAGCACCATTTTCTATTAAAATGGGTAAGAAATGGGATTTTTTTGTGGGCTTTGCTTGTTTTGATCTATAAATGGTGCTGAATGAAGAAAGCTTGTTTCTTTGAAAGCATAATCAAAAGATCAAACAGTGCGTATTTCTTTCTTCTTCTTTTTTCTTTTTTGAGTTTTGTAAGAGATAAAAAAACAAGTCTGGAAAGGAAGTATGGGTTTCTTTTAGTGTTGGTTTTGTTGTTGACAAAAGAGAGGAAGCATCATAGAAATACCAGTGATGCGTGCGAACGAGTTAAGACTCAGATTTATTTTCGATTTTTTGTGACTGTGAGACTCTCTGTGCATGCATGTGTTTAAATTAATTAATATTTTTTAATGATGATATATTTATTCCAATAAAATTGTTCTCGTCTGTGTATGTGAAGACTGCCTTCTTTTTCACTCATTCATTCTTGGAGAGATGTGTGTATTTTTTTAATAAATAAATGTGTTTTTTAAATTAGTTTATTTTGATGTATTAAAAATATAAATTAATTTAAACACCAAGTCCCATATTTCAAACCAGAATATTTGAGTAAACAATCAAGTACCTTATTATTTAATTTTAAAAATCTATATCACAGAATCCGAGTGTAAGTTTCTCGAACTAGTCAACACTTCATATGGTTTGACAGTCACTTTAGATTAGGTTCAAATAGCATTTGGAAATATAGTTGTATTTAAATTTTTAAAAAATTTAATTTTTTTTATTAAAAATTATTTTTTTTTATGTTTTAGATTGTTTTGATATGTTAATCTCAAAAATAATTTTTAAAAAATAAAAAAGTATTATTTTAATGCATTTCAGTATAAAAAATACTTTAAAAATTAATTGTAATCATGCTTCCTAACAAGCGATTTAAAAAAGAGATTATGATCATAATCACACATAAAAAGATATCATTTTATACGGTTCAAGAAAAAAAATTGATGGATAAAGAAATTTCCTCTTTTTGGACATGTAAAAAATGGTTGGGTTATTTCTTGTGCTAAACATCAATTGGATCTTTCAAAAGCTTGTCTTTAAAAGTTTAGCACATAATTGAATCTAGAAAGTCATAAACCAAGATTTATTGATATTTTTAAATATTTAATACACAAATATTTATTTTTAGCATAAGCCTATAATAATTACAAGTTTAATTATTAAACTCATATCCAATACTTGCATACTCAAGCTTAGGTGTTGGCAAACACCTAGCACTTTGTGAGCTCACTAAGCCCAGACTCGAGGGATATACCCAATTCCCTTAGGTCTTAGCCTCGTTTTAAAGCTCAATCATATCTTCCCTCATTAATACATGCATATGAGATATTTCCTCTCATTAATACATGTGCAAGAAATATTTTTCCTCGTTGATGCATGTGTAAGGAATTTTTATATTTCATTAATGTTATAGGGTAAAATAACTCTCCAACCCCTCTACTAAAGAAAAAAACAAGGTTCATCGATTATAAATATCCCTGGAACTATGTAGGTAAGAGGTACAAGATTTTACATTTAAAAACCATCCATATTCAACATAAGAACAACTTTATTCTTGGAATTTGATGCTTTCTAACATATTTATTACTCTTTTTCTCTATAAAATTACTGATTTTACTACTTGAAAGTCCTCAAATCCACCAAAAAATAACTTTTTATAGGTATCAACTAACATTTATCAAGAGATATTTTCCTTTACTTTGAAGAAAAGAGTTATTTGAATGAACATTTGATTAACCCATAATCCAATCATCAAAAAACTTTATTCCCTAACATATCTTAATTTTTGAAACATCATAACAAAGAAAATGTAAAAAATAATTAATAGGCGATACCAATTTGTTCTTACAAGTTTATAGAGAGTGAAAATAAAATTATTAAAGTGTTTGGACATGTAATAGTGGTTGCTTTTAAAAGTGTTTTTTGCTCGAAAAAATATCAAAATAACATTTTTTTATTTTAAAATTTTTATTTTTAACATCAGCACATTAAAACAATCCAAAACACTAAAAAATTAATCTGAAGCAAAAAAAATATATTTTAATAATAATAAAAAGGTTGAATCTTACTTCCAAATGATGCTTAAATGTTTTAGTTGGTTTCTATGTTAGTAACTAAAATAAATTACCAAGTATTTTCGGGAGATATATGAAGTTTAAAAACAACGAAAATAGAACTATTGCCATATATGTTTGTTGTGTTTAAAGAGATTTTAAACATGTTTATTAGATTTATTTTTTTTCAAAATAAAAAGCACATAATTATTTTTAAAATATAAAAAATGATCATAAAATATTAGATTAACCAAAGAAAGTCTTTATTTTCATAGTGGAGAATTTCAAAAACAACAATTTTAGTGTTTTTTTAATTTTCTTGAAAGGTGAATAATTAGAAACAAGTGTTTTTTAAAAATAATTTTAATTTTCAATTAGTAAACACATTTTTTACTTTTATAATTTTTTTAACAAAAAATTAGGAAAAAAATCCACAGGTGATTCCAAACCAAAACTATTACTAATATACGATCAATAAGTCCTTCAAATGAAATCCTGACAATTTAATCCCCAACCAATAAACAGAGGCTATCATAAAAGCAGAGTAAGAATGCCATTGTCATTCTGCCCGTTGATATATTAATTTCCCAATTACAATGTTTTTTTTATACCATACAGTACACCATGAAGCAAATAAGGATGTATTAAACCAATGATTAAATTAATTGTTTCAAAATCAAAGGGGGTCCATAGGTACTAGCACACTTCTCATTTTATCACAATAACAAATAAAAAGTTATTTAGAATTTGATTACCTAAAAAGATATTTTTTCATCAAAAAATAAGATAACATGTTTATTATTATATTGATAGATCAAGATTTATCAGTGTTTTCCAGAACAAATTTTTTGTTGATTTGGATGAAATTTAATAAGTCCAAAAACTCTCGAATACCTAAAAAACCACGGGTCATGCAATAAACATGGGCCTAATAGCCTATGGGCTTAGCCTAGAGGTGAGCCCAATGCCCATGGGGCTCCGATGTCGTCCCCGAGCCTAGTGCCCATGGACCTAAGTAGCGTTTAGGCAAATTTTGGGCTCCAATCAGGCTCAACCACGCAACCTGAGCCCTACCCTCAAGGCCTAATTTTTTAGAACCCCACACGAGTCTGTCGATATTTTTAACGACCCCATATATTTTGAATCCTACTCTCCCTATACTTCTAAGTGTAGAAACAAATATCTCAAACTTACAAAACTCTTTATCTCTCTAATAAATTTAAATGGAATATAGTTCATAGCTAACAAAATTAATTTTTAATGATGGAATGACTCTTTAACCCCTCAACTCTACAAAAAGATAAGACTCATGAGCTATAAATACCTCATAAATTATCTAAATAAAGGGTTCACAATCTCTCCATTCTTTGCATAACATATTCTTGCATAATCTCTTTCTTTAAAATATCATTACACCTTTTCTCTATAAAGATACTTAAACATCTAAGAGTTTCTAAATCTATAAAAGAGAACCTTTTGTAGGCACTTGGCTTCTCACTTTAAGCTACAACTAACCATGGTTTTCCATATCAAGTTACCATCTACCTTAACTTCTCACATCAAGTTACCACCCACCTTAACCAAGGAGAATGAATCATATTACAAGAACTAAATGATTAAGCTATTATCAAACCACATAAGCCTTATTCCTAAGCACATTGGATTTTAAAACGTTATTAATTAGAGTCATTTATGGAAAACTGAAAATAAAGCCATCAATTTCTTTCTAAAACTTGTTTTTTTATATTTCAAGGTCATTCCATGGTAGATAACCAAGACAACCTAGGCCAGGACGTATGACGAATCTACTTGTTACCTCTAGCACTACTACCCAGCTAGACTTTCAATAACTCATTAATCAAGTATAACTCCTCACTAAGGTTGTGATGGTAATTTTTAGGAAAAATCAGGTCCTGCTACCCTCACCAACACACAACGCTTAAATGCCACCATCACTGACCGCTCCCAGCACCTATAGAAAATTACACTACTTTGATGAGCTTACAAAGAATGATACTCAGTAGAATGTTTTACCTTGGCATTCACTAAGTCCCTCAATGGGTCATTCACGTTGTTGCAATACTCATGCATAGATTCGGTACTCTAAATGTGCTCCTTTTAGATACCACAAGATGGACATCAATTACTAATCCCATTGTTCCATACCAAACTCCCCAATCTCTTTAAAGCTTAACAAACAAATAACTGAGAGATGATATGCATTTGAGCATAACTAAGAGTATGTCTATAACCTCTATTACGTGAAGGGTTCTTCTTTATCCAAACAAGTATTGAACACTCGATTCTCTAGGGACATATTTCCATAAAAATAAGATTGGATAACTATGATGGTCTTACCAACCCAAGGGATCATGTGTAAAATATGCAAAATAGCTTAGAGTTAGTTATCCAGGATAGTGACTCGATATGCAAAATCTTCCTTATAAAATTCTGGTGGTCTACGCGCACCTGATATAATAATTTAAAGCCAGGCTCTATTGAAGGGTTCGATGATCTTTATGCCAAACTAGTGGCATATTTTAGCACCGGTATACCTGTTAAGAAAATCTCCATAAAGCTATTTGGGTTACCTAGTTATAGGGTGAATCAACACAAACATACTTAAATATGCTCAAGATGAAAGAGTTGTTTGATATAGTGGTCTTAAAGGCCTTAATAAGAGGGGTAAATGAATGTGCTATATGGGGAAAGCTTTATGCCCTACCAAATAGAAACTTGCTTGAGGTGAAGTAAGTTATGGAAAATCATATACGAGTGGAAGAGGCAAGTGTGTTATGACATATGCCTTAATGTTTTTATATGGATAATCAACATGAAAAACCTTCTGCGTAGAGTCATTCTCCTAGTAGGAATGAAAGCTCAAGGAAGAACCAGCTTATGGATATTTGGTATATCCTAAAAACTTATACATCATTGAATCAAACTATGATAACTCATTCAAAGTTATCAAGATACATCAAGATATGGTAGTTAAAGCAAACACCTAACACCTCTAAGATATGGTTTGAAGAATCTTCCTTATATTTGACACTCAAATAACATCAAGATGCATATGTAAGTTTATTTTTTAAATAAAAATATTGTATCTCTTATATACATTTTCTATTTACAGCTCTCTAGTGTAGTGTTGGTTTAATATAACTCTCTAGTATAACTCTTGGGCCTTACATAATCTTTAAAGATTGATTTTGGATCTCTTGCTTTCTAGTCCAGTCTTGAATGACATGACTCTCTAGTAGGGCTCCCGAGCCCCATGCAATCTCTAGAAATTGATCTTGGATCTCTTGTTCTCTAGTGTAATTTCAAACTGACATGACTCTCCAATAGAGGTCTTAGGCCTCACGCAATCTCCAAGGATTGATCTCAGATCTCCCTTTCTAATACATCATCAAACTAGCATAACTCTCTAGTGAGGCTCACAAGCCTCATAATATCTTTAAGTATGATATCGGATCTCTCTCTTTTTAGTGAGTGGCTCACAAACCCCACACTATTATCGAGGAGGTCACAAACCTCCTACTCTTTAGTGAGATTTTTCTTTAGTGGTGGGATTTTGAGCCCCATATCATCGTTTGGAAAGCCACATACCTTCTACTCTCCAGTGTGGTCTCTCTATAATACGGGGCTTCCAAGCCCCAAACCATCACCCAAAAAACCACAAACCCTCTACTCTCCAATATAATCTCGAATTAGCACAACTTTCTAGAGGGTTTCTAGGCCTCACGTTATCATAATAAATAACCCTTCATGGAATATATTCCCTTCAGCTTCTTTGAAAACTTTCTAAGTATGAGTTTCTTCATGAGTTCCTTTTAGCCTTTTAAAAATGTTTTCTTAGTATGGGCTCCCCTCAACTTCTTATATAAGATATTCTAAGTATAAGTTATAGGTTCCCCTTAACCTTCTAGAAAATTGTTTTAATTATGGGTTCCTTTTTGCTTCATAATTTATTTTTTCTAAATATGAATTCTCTCTAGGTATCTCATATGAAATAAACACTTTTTTTTTAATCATGATGCACAACGCTACATATAGGTTCTCTAGTAAATAACCTTTGGTTTCCACCTCCTTCTTATATGAAGAAAATTCAATAAATTAGTCATGGTAATTGGAGATTTTTATAAGTCTTTATGTATCAATATCATAAAAACTTAAATGGCTACTGATGAATCATGATTAATAAGCGATTTTCAAAACAAAGTTTTTGTTGACTTGAACCAACTTTAACGAGCCTAAAAAACCTTTAAAAGCTTAAAAAACTAGAGGCCCAAGCAAATACCTGGGACCAACCGCTCATAGGCTCGGGTGTGGCACTTGAGCCTAGCACCCATGGGTTTAGGCAACATGTTGGGGCTTATTTTGAGAGCCAATTAGGATCAACAGTGCAACCAGAACCCAACCCTTCAAGCCCTATTTTTTGGGACCACATGCGAGCCCTTCGAGATTTTTCCTGGCTCGATACATTTTAAATCCTACTCTTCTTACACCTCTAAGCATATATAAAAAAAATCTCTAGTGGCCTGCCACCTCTTCATCTCTTTAATACATTTAAGTAAAATAAAACTCATAACCAACAAACTTAATTAATTTATAAGGGTGTAATTATTTGTCATATTATATATATATATATATGAAAAGATAATTTAGTTATTATATGAGTTTTTTTTTGTTAAACTAGAATATGAAATGCAATTTTTGTGTAATCATTGTTTAACCCCAAATGATATGATGCTAATATAGTTTTTCTTAACTTTTATATAAACATGAAAGATATAATAATATATTTTCATGTATGATCCACTATTTATGCACCCATCTATTTGTTTTTATGAAAAAATATTATTAATTAATCTTGTCCTCATATCTTTTTAGATAAATTTTAAGAATTGATATTTAAAAAAAAAAAAGATTAGCATGTTTTTTTTAGCAAAATAACATAATTTTAAAATAATAATAATAATACATTTTATATATCTTACGAGAAAATTCAAACAATTTGCTATAAAGAACCTCGGGAACTTGAACTATTTTCTTGGCATTGAGGTACTCAAGACTTATATAGTTATTTAGGTGAGTGATATTTTTAAAATATTATGTTTTTGAATAAATATAAGGTGTTGACATTTACAAACTATACACTTTTACCCATTATTATTCAAAATATATTATTTTTCCAATTTGTTTTTTAAAGCATGGTAATAAGAAAAATAGTCAAAGAATTTTGGGTGTTCAAGTGTTTCTACACCACTGAATTCATGGGTCAATCATTACAAGTTGATCATATGAGATTTTTCTACCCAGTTAACCAATTACGAGTTAGGATGACAGCACAACCAATCTTAGAAGGACAAGTCATTTATTATGACATTTTATAATTTTGTAATAAAAAGAAAGAAAAGAAAGTCGAAGCCGACAATAAAAAATTGGATTCTTATCATATGGTTACTGGCACCATAAATAATCTCTCTCACGTCTTGATGGTGGTTCAGCACAACGAATATATGGCCCTTCAATAAAAACACCTAAGTTTTACATGTGGTTGGGCCAAGTTTTTGTGTCCCTTCATTTTTCAATTTATTTTTAATTCTGTACACCTAAATTATTAAATTATCAAATATTAAAAAAAATAAATTGAGAAAAATTACTATAAAAGAATAAAGAATCCAACAATATTATACTCCAAGGAGTCACGGGGGGCAATTCTGAACTCATAAGACTATTAAGGACTATTGTGAATTTAATGAAAACAATAAGGAGGAACCGCTCCTCTTCTCGCGCGTGTTAGTCTCTGCCTCCATGGCCACAACACCGTATATTAGTGGCAGAATAGTACTTCTGTAACTGGGAAAATCTCAGTACATCTTCTAACTGTTGCGTACAAGCTAACCTCGTCGCTAATGTCTCTCGCCGGGATAAACCATTGGATTCTTGATAGGTTCTCTCAACATGCTTCAACAATATCTCATATATTTTGTTCCTCACCCTCCCGTAAGCTTCTAATTCAGAATCCTTCAATGTGGAACCGTCTTTGCGTCTCACATTATCTACCCAGTCATTCACTCTCTTGATCATGAACATCATTTCAGCTACCTGGCTATCAGACTTTCTGGAATTTGTTTTGCTACTGAACCATTCTAAATATTCCTCAAGGTTACTTAAAAACCATGTTCTACTTTCATCGTTCAAGGAATTTGCTAGTTCAGCACATACAGGTGAAAAACTCCCTTTCACCCAATCTGGTTGCTTATCCATATCAAGTGCCAACCCAGCATACAATTCATCATTGCTTACTTGTTTCCTAGCCATCAAACCCCCTTTATGTTTGCCACGAATGGATTTAGTTGATGATATTTCTGCACTCGTAGCCGCTAGAAAAAGAGTTTAGGATTTGTTGTGATCAGAAATAGAGTTGAGATCTAATGCAAGTCTTAGTGCTTCCCCAACAGCATCAGGGGTATTTGGATCAGTATCAGCTGTTCTTCGTTGACCAATACTCGTTAGTGAATGCAAAATTAACCTGGTATTAGTCAAGTCATCTTGAAGAGTAAGGAATTTGTCAACTGATAGTTGCTGATCATCCCCTTCGCCTTCAGAAGCTGGGAGTATGTGCTGAGAAAAGTAGGAGAATAAAGGTTAATCTAGTGACTATTGAAGTCGTAACTGATTCAATCACAGCTTATACTTACTGATATCTGTCATGAGTAAATGGAAAAGAGAACGAAACAGACTGGTAAACAAGTTCATTTCTGTCATGCAGAAACCTTCATGCGTGAAAGCTGGAAAGTTGCAAGGATAAGGTAATCAAGTGCTCGTAGGGACACATACTCTTACAAAAAAAAAAGGGTAAAGCTCATATATTAGGAAGAAATTTTAACCGAGTAAAATAATTAAATTATATACATGATCTGAATGATGTGCAATAAAATGTTGGCAGCTCCTAAAATTACACTCCAGAAGCATAAATATACAGACCTTAGGCATTTGAGCAATCTCTCAGCAGTAGAAGCCTCTTGCAAAGCTTCAACAGCAGCAAGCAGAGCAATGTCTCTTTGTCTTAACACCTCCTGCAGAATATATCAACCCATTTATTAGACAGATAGTCAAGGCAAGTGCTCATAAAGTTTAGCTAAATACAGCGCCTGCAATACCTGGCCAAGTTCATTAGAGTTGAGGGAAGGAAATCGCATGATATGTTAGTGCCTATCGAGTTTTTATTGTTTAACGAACTGAAATTACTTTTCTATTAGCAGAATCTTCATTTATTTTTCCTGGCACTGAGATACGATTACCCTTGCTGGAAATCTCGGATGCTTTTGTATATAAGCTAACAACTGTTCTTTTCTATCTGGAGCTTGAATTGTCATCAGAGCTATCATACTTTAACGAATTAATTGGCGAAATATGTCCATAAAGAGACAGCATGGAGTTATAATAAAATATTAGCATAATGAAGAGATTAAAGAACTTCTTGAGCAGCACACATTACTAGAACAAAGCAACCATTTCATACGATAAAAACAAGATTTTAAATCATTCAATCACAAGTTGATTCAGTAATTACTCCTTAAACATGAATTATTTAGTTGGCGAAAAATCTTTTGTAAATTTTAGAAAATAGGAAGAATTCCATTTTTTCCCTAGTATATTTGATAATTGGGCTAAAAACATTTTGAATTTCTACTTTTTTAAGTTTGAAATATGCAGTCAAGTTTGTTACACAACTTTGTGCTCCAGTTTGTTTAATGATAACTATCCGGAATCCATGATTCATTCTTTTTGAGAAGTCACTAAATCTTGAGACCACAACCTTCACCAATTATATGACAAAGGAGCAAAAGAAGAAGTTCAAGAACTCATAGAAAGTCTGTTACTTCTATTATCAATCCCCAACTCATTCTTGTCAATAGGGATGTCAGCAATATCAACTGCTAGAGCTTCCCTACCATGCCAACTTCTTCTCTTGAATGTTAATGATGTAGAGATGAATGACATTGTACTTTCCATATCACTATCTTCATAAGCATTCGTGGATTTATGTCTCGCATGTCCCTTATAATAGCTTCCAGCACTACTCTTTTTAGGCCTGTGACTCAAGGCACTCTTAACTTCCATCTTGTGAGGCCTGTAATTCGGTGCCCTTCCAGGTATTCCTTCACGTGAGCTTATTATTGAAGCACTAATGGAGCAAGATCCAACATTTGGTTTCTTTACCATACCATTACCACCTTGATCAGGTCCCCTAGTTTTATAACTTGTCCCCTCATATGCACTTACTTTCAGAACACTTAAAGATCGAGGCTTTTCTGTTTTTGTCTTCTTCGGTACCTCAATGCAATCCTCAACCATCGTCTCCAAACTGGATACACCAAGAAAGTTTTTCAAATTATCAATCGACAGAAGTTTTTTAGGATTCCCATAACATGGATGCCTTCCTGGAAGAGGCTTAATGCCTCTGAGCATTGGAACTGGATATGCAGCCTCCAATTTCTCCACATACATGAATTTCCCAAGATGCAATTTGTCATATAGAATCAATTCATCTTGTTCTTGAGGCAATGAAACATACAATGCATGTGTCAAATCCGAGATCTTAAAAAGAATCCTTGATTAGGCCAAAGATTACCTTTTCTTAACACAGGAATTATACTTCTAGTCTATAACAACATAGGTTTACAATCGCGTATTGTGTTTCCATCAACATCCATTTCTTAAAGAAACTTCACAAGAACCCCAGATTTCAACTCTCCCATCTTCTTGAAAAAATAGTGATAAGAGAAACACAAGATCTTGAAACATAAAAAATGCTATATAGTGTACAAGTCAATAGACTGGCTTTATGAAACATCAAATAAGTTTCTTGGATCAATGAAACTGAAATCCTGATTCTGTTCATGAAGAAGATTGACGAATAAGTGATTATAGGCTATCAAACAGCAGGAGAGGTCCAAAATAGGGAATTATCTAAATTTATTGTTTTTAGTTTGTTTGATGATTTCAGATAAGAGATTTTTAGATCATTATCTTCAAATAGACAAAGTTAGAAATATTCAAAAGGGAAAGATTCTAAGCCCTTTGCATTGGATTATGGAATATGAACTACTTGCAACTTTGTTGTCCCAATAAAAACGATAAAAATTACAATTAGAACTCAAAAATAACAAAATAATAAACCAGGCTTGGCCTATACGTTTTGTGAAAGCACAAATCAGGTTTGGGCTGGCTTAAGAAACCGAAACTTCAAAACAATAACTCCTTCAAGGTTCAGAAAATCTTTCCTAGCGAACCATCAGCAAGTGCAAGTCAGTCTTGTAATTCTCCAAAGAACGGTTCTTTTTATTAAATCAACTTGATCCCTTTTTTGTTGCAAATTACTGATTTGGTGGGCTGCTAGCTTCCCGGCTGCGATTTTGACCGGTGCTAGTTTTAATACAACATTATGGCTTAAGATGGGACAAGTGGTGTCAACTAAGGCCCGGGCCATGTATAATATCGGTTTAGCCTGGTTAACATATTGGAGTCCCATCATTAATGTGTTCCGAGACCCAAGGTGGGGTCAGGGCCAAGAGACACCAGGGGAGGATCCGCTAGTGGTGTCAAAATATGCTGTGAATTATGTTAGGGGCTTGCAAGAAATTGGCGAAGAAGGAAATTCCACTGGTAATATACTTAAGGTATCAAGTTGTTGTAAGCATTACACTGCATATGACCTTGACAAATGGAAAGATGTCGATCGATTTCACTTTAATGCCAAGGTATGTGTGAGTCTTGGATATGAACTACCATTTTCACTGCATCAATGTGTTAATATAGCCAGCAGATAACTTTCTTAATGAATTCTTTCTTTCAACTGTGGTATAATTTCCCAATGACAATATTGATAATAAGGCTATTTTTGCTTTGAAGGTGACAAAGAAGGACCTAGAGGACACATTTCAACCGCTATTTAGGAGCTGTATGGAGGAGGGTCGTGTGAGCAGTGTGATGTGTTCATATAACAGGGTTAATGGCATTCTTAATTATGCTGATCCAGACCTACTTAAAGGGGTTATTAGAGAACAATGGAATCTTGACGGGTTTGTTGACTTCTACTTCTTTCCTAGGCATATATGAGTATTGAATCAAGTAACAAGACAATAGAAACTTTTTTCTTTTAATTTATATATTTCATGTTTTAACTTCTGTTTTGTGCGTTTTTTGGCATATACATTGTATCAGATTATGATTACATCGAGGTTTATTATTATAGAATCAAATATGCAGCCACACCTGAAGATGCATTAACCCTGGCCTTAAAATATACATGCAATGCACTTGCAAGAATTCTTAATGACTGTCTGAAAATTAAAGATTCCAGCTCTTTTTCGGTATTGATACCTTATAATGATTATGTAATACAGGTTTAAACATGAACTGCAGTGATTTTTTGCCAAGGTATATACAGAATGCAATCAAGTTAAACAATATTGAAGAATTTATTATAGACCAAGCCTTAATCTACAATTATATAATCCTAATAAGACTTGGTTTCTTTGACAGGGACCCAAAATTACACCCATTTGGAAATCTTGGACCATCAGATGCATGTATTGAAGAACATCAAGAGCTAGCGCTTGATGTTGCAAAGCAAGGGATAGTCTTGCAACACAATAAAGAAGCTCTTCCTTAATTTAAAAACACCACAAAAAACTTGGTTGTTATATGACCAAATGGTAATGCTACCGTGGCTATGATAAGCATCTATACTGGTATACCTAGTGAATACACTATGCCTTTACAAGGATTGTAGAAGTACATCTCATCTGTCACATATACAGTCGGGTGTCCATTCATGAATTACACTGATGAATTGCTTGCCGGGCCAGCAACTAAGGCTGCTACTACAACAAATGTGGTGGTGTTGGTGATGGGGCTTGATCAATCTATAGAGCAAGAGCACTTGGATAGGGAGAACCTAATATTGCCAGGATATCAAGAAAAACTTGTAAAAGATGTGGCTAATGCTACAAATGGAACAATGATTCTTGTTATAATGTCTATTAGTCCTATCGATATCTCTTTTGCCAAGAATGAGAGCAAGGTTAGAGGGATTTTGTGGGTAGGCTACCCTGGTCAAGCTGGAGGAGATGCCATAGCTCAAGTCATATTTGAAGACCACAATCCTGGTAATCTTTCTATTTCAATTTCTAAACCACATAATTTTCTGCATCTCATGTTTGAGCATTCTATTCCCAATTTATATTTGTTTCTAGCTAAAAAAAAGGTTACAAATTACCACCTTTATACTGACAATCTCTTCATCTTATTAGCTGGGAGGTCTCCTTTTACATGGTATCCAAAAGAGTACTACGATCAAGTGCCAATGACAAACATTAACCTAAAATCCAATGCAACTGATAACTTCCCTAGAAGAACCTACAGGTTCTACACTGGAAAACCATTATATGAGTTTGGCCATGGACTAAGCTACTCAACTTTCTCCAAGTTTGTTATTTATGCTCCTTCTACCTTACTAGTTCCATTGAAATCTTCTTTTAACCTAAGTGGCATTCCCTCTGTTTATCCCTTCAAACAAGACCCTTATCCTAATGGCCAAGCCATTGATGTTTCGAGTGTAAACTGCACCAATTTGCAACTTGTTCTAGTCATTGGTGTGAGAAACAATGGGCCAATGAATGGAGATCATGTGGTGCTAATCTTTTGGAAGTCACCTAAATCAGCAGAGATAACAGGTCCACCAAATATGCAACTGGCTGCATTTGACAGGGTACATGTGAAAAAGGGCAACACAAATAATATAACCTTGGCTGTGAATGTGTACAAGGGACTAAGTCTTATGGATAACGAAGGACAAAGGAAGCTGGTAGCAGGACAACATACATTTATAATTGGATCTCCGAGTGAGAATCAAGTGAGGTACCATCTCATCGTTAGGCTGGCTTAAAATGGAAGCATGGGAGGATTCACATTTATGTAATAGAAAGAGGATTAATTTCCCATAAGTGTCCTCATCCTAGAGTTCATATCCGGACTCCTAACCTGAGGATACCAGGCGACCCCGCGACCTTAAGCTTAAGATAGCTAGTATTTATGATATTTGTACTCGAAATTAGTTTAAAAAAAAGGAAAATAAATAGAATAATGGAAAACGCTAGAGGAAGGGTTTGAAGTTTCGAGCTTATAATTAGCAACCATACGATCTTACCAACTGAGCTATTCTAACTTGATATATTTTTTTTCTTTGACTCGCAAGTTTGTTCTATGATAAGCGGATTTTCATGACATGATGTGGTTCCGACTCAAATTTGGCGGTGTGTAGGTAATTCCAGTTATGGTATTTTATCTTTAAAAGGTGGCTAGTTCAAGACTATTCAGGAAGATTCTCATATATTTTATCTCCCTTCACCATAAACCACAGTAAATGTCACTCATTTTAAGGGATGTAGCTCAATTAGTCAGATTCTGAGTTTGCTTTCTAGAAATCACTAGTTTGAGTCCCACAAATCTCAGGGCCACTAGAAGTTTACATGGTCGTTAACTTCAAAGTTCATGGGATTAATCAAGGTACATATAAGCAGACCTGAACACCTCACGTTAATAAAAAAAAATTATAAACAACCTGAAATGTTTTAACTTTTCTGTCGTTTTTTTAGAACACCACATGATTTGACCCTTGCAAATCGCACTCATGGTGCTAGAGTGCAAAATCATTCTAAAACACAACAAAGTGAAAATTTGTCGACTTCATTAATAACTGCTGAAAGAAACATCCTTCTGCACTGTGATAATTGACAAGAGGTTATCATGATTCAAGCAAGTCTAGATGCCTTAACAAGCTACTAATTAGTTGGTTGAGCAAATCTGTTACCATGTAAGAAAAAAAACATGCATTCAACATTGTTGTTTGAATCCTTGATTTCCTTTACAATAACATCTATTACAAAACATGGTAAGCAAATTCTTGGTTTTCACTGTTGTTGCTAAAAAAAACTGAGTGGGAAAGCTGTTAGAATACTGGCATGCAAACCTGACAGGATAAAAGGTAAGGGATATGATAAAATGAGAAATGACACAATAATTTACATGGTTCACCTAATTTGGCTACTTCCACGGGCAAGTATAGAAAGATTTTACTAAGTGATGTGGGAATTACAACCTCTCTCTACTAATAGAAGAACACCTAAAATCTCTCTATTAATAGGAGAAAATACATCACTTACTCTCTTACTGATTCCTCACAACTTTGTGGGAACTTTCCTTCTCTTACTCTTCTCTTCTTTCTCTTTTGTGGTACATCCTAATTGTCTTGCAAAAGACAAGTGATACCGAATTGGTGCTGCAAATGGCATCGATTTGGTGCCTATAATTATTGACTAAGGTGTAAAGGATGGCTTCACCTACTCCCACCATTGTTGACTTAGGTGGCTGGCTTCACAGAAAGAAAATGGAAAGAAAAAAAAAGTTTCTAGACATAAAAATGGAAGTCGGCTAAGGTTTCCAAAATGCTTTTGACAAATAAGTCATCATCACGACACATCCAACACAACTACTTGTCCAAATACTCCATAATTATTTTTTAAAAAAAGGGTGATTCCTTGTCACCTTTTATTAAATGGAACAAAGAAATTAACCCAGTTAATTACATAAACATTAAACCCTAATCTGGGTGGTAAAAGAAGAAGAAACAATCTAACCTAGTTCATTAAAGAAAAAAATTGAAAAAAATAGATTAATTGAAAGTCTCATGAATTTATCGTCGCTTAGAGCACCGATAGAGAGCATGTAACATCTGTTCTTCTTGAAACCACTTGAATCTCATCATTCACAAGGAAATGACGGATGTTGTCCTCCAACAAATGAACAATTATTTTGATATAGAAACTGTTGGCTATTAACAGTAAAGGATAGATGGCCTCCAACTCAAGTTTGGTGTTATTTTTTCTTTTTATAGAAATAATAATATAAAACAAAACATACTTGTTGTTATCGTCTATTGATGGTTGAGGAGTTTATGATGAACAGTTAGTTCTAAATATTTTAAATTTTAACTTATAGGTGTCAATAGATTAAATATTCGTTATCTTTAGTACAACCATCATAGAAGTCAATCCAAGGTGCATTAAGATAATCTTAGTTTCATGCAAGGTTGTCAATTTCGTTCCGTTCCGCTTGGAATGGCCGAAACATTTCATACCAATTCAAAAAACGAAACAAAACAGAACAAATTTCATCTCATTTTAAATCTCGGCCCGTTCCAGAAATTCCGGCCGAAACGTTCCGGTTTCATTCCGGTTGTTCCGTTTCGGCCAAAAAATATTATTTTTAAAAAATTAATATATGGTTTATATTATTTTAAGTTAAAGATCTATTTAATCTTTACTATTTAAAAATATTTTAAATTTTAAAATTATATTTGTTTGGCATTATGTTTGTATTGCATAATTTATAATTAATTTATCTTGAATTTGAATTATGTTTGTGGAATATATATATATATATATATATATATATATGAACAGTATAACTCCGAAACGGCACGCCGAAACACTCCGAAACTGAAACATTTCGTTCCAATTGAAAAAACGAAACACCTACCGAAACGGAATTGACAACCTTGGTTTCATGAAGAAACTACACAAAAAAACATGCCATACAGACACCATACTTCAATTCTCCAAATAAACTAGCATTCCCTTATAAATAAAAGATATAAATATAGTTATCGCCATTAATATTCTTTTAAATCTTGGTCTTCTCATTCAAATGTCCCCTGTCATAAAAAATCTAGGCATAATATGTATAACATCTAAGGTCGTGTTTTATTGTTCGGAATACGCATTACATGTAATGTCATATCCCAAGTTCTATATAAAAAAATATATATAAAAATTAAATAAATATCCGGAATATGTATTACGTATAATGTCATACCCCGGATATTAAAAGATAAACAAAATAAAATTTTTGTTGTTTTTTTGAAATTTTGGCCAATATTCTCTTGACTTTAATAAACTGGTTATTAAAGCCAAAATACATGCTAAAACATTGATTTTTTTTTTTGTATGAAAAATACAAAATGATTTTTTTTTTTTGAGACATTTGGCCGTATGCACAAAAAAACATTTTTTTTTTATTTGTTTTTGTATTCTTGAAAGTCGAAAACCGGGTATTTCAGTACCGGATTTGTATTTTACGACATAGGAATATTGTCCCATATTACATAAAACTGACATAAAAAATACGGGGAAAAATTATAAATAAAACAAGTATTTTTGATTTTTTCCTTTTTTTATGGGCCGGATGAACAGTACCGTATGAACAGTACCGGTGAACAGTACACGGGACGAAAACGGTGGTAAAATGATAGAAGAAAATGTGTCTTTTTAAAAAAATAAAAATATAAATAATAACAAACAAAATAATAATAATAATAATAACAATAATAATAAAAAATAAATAAATAAATAAATAAATAAAAACATGGGCCGGACCCAGCCCAAATGCATGGGCTGGGCCAACCAAGCCCGTTTACAGGGGCTGGGCTGAACGGCCCAGCCCAGGCCCAAATGGGCTGGTTACTGTGCATCAGCACAGTAACCAGCCCACGCTGCATTTTGCAGCAGAACGTGAATTATTCACGTTCTGCATGCAAGTGCAGGCAGGGACAGCGAGGGCGAGAAGAAAAAAAAAAAAGTGATGGCGAGGGAGCAGGAGGTTACCTGACGCGGTGGAGCTTCCAACTGGAGCGGTGGCCGGCGGTGCTGCTGGTGATCGAAGGGTGGCAGAGGCGACGATTTCTTCTCTCTTCTCCCCTGCTTCTTTCTTTCTTCTTCTGTTTCTGTTTTTTTCTTTTCTTTTCTTTTCCTCTCTTCTTTCTCTTCTCTTCTCTTCTCTCTTCCCTCTCCCTTCTCTTTTTTTTTTTTTTTTTTGTTCGGTCCTCCCCTGTTTTTATAGGCAAAAACAGGGGGGACAAAGGTGGTGGGGCGGCCACTGTTGGCCGCCCCTCCACTAGCCGTTCAACGGATAAAAAGGAGGCAAGTGGGCGTCGAATGGTGGGCGTCTTATTGCGTAGAAATGGGGAAAGAAGTTAGGCGAAAAGGGAGAAGAAAAATCTTCTTCTTCCCCTGCCTCGCGCGTCCAGGGGAAGAAGAAGACCTACAGTGCCGTCAAAACGGCGCCGTTTTGGGCTTCTGTTTTTTTTTTTTTTTTTTTTTTTTTTTTTTTTTTTTTTTTTTGCAACAGTGAATGAAACGACGCCGTTTTGGTCAAAACGCGCCGTTTCATTTAAAAGAAAAAGGCGCCAAAATGCGTCAGATTTCAAAGAAGGCCCTCAAATTGCGCGCGTTTTACAATTTCGTCCTTGGTCTCGGATTTCTTCAATTTAGTCCCTAATTGGCCATTAAACTTCAATATTTATGCAATTAAGCCCCTGATTTGACCAAATTAACTTCCAAAAATTATAATTTGACCCCAGAAAATTAATTTCTTTCAATTAAAGCCCAAAATAACTCCAAAATCAATTGTTTTTGCAATTAAAACCTCTATAAATTCAATTAAACCTTGAATAAAATTTAATTAAGTCCATAAACTTCTAATTTTGCATTTTTCTTCCTCAAATTGAATTTTCTTTATCATCGGGGCTCGCATCAGTCAATGATATACTGTCAAAATTTTAATTTTAAATTTTTTTTTTTTTTTTTTTTTTGAACATCCTCAATCAATTTTTGAACATTTTTAGAGCGCTCTGGTATTTTTTTTTTTCACTGTTATATTTTTGATAATATGGAATTTTTTTGTAACAAGATGACATCAATCCCAACTCTTGCATATTATTCCCAGCAAGTGAAAAAGTCTTCATTTTGTCACGTAATGTTACACACTTACCTCACCAAGTATTGTGTCGCTTCTATAACTAACTTAAATAGCTATGATGGCTTTACAATCAATAGAGAGCACATATAAAATGTTAGAAGCATCTTGAAGCTAGTGCCAATAAAAAGTGAAGCCATGTGTAGGATTTTCCCTACAGCTTTTTGTGGGAATGATAAGGTGTGTTATCATAGTCTGTGGTTTCATCCTAGATCTCCGCGATCTCTATGTGAAGTCTATCTCTCATTTTAGCACCAGCATTCCTACTAAAAAGAACACTACAAGGCTCTTTTCAATTGCACAACAAAATGATAAAAACACAAGGGCATAACTTTAGAGATTCAACGAGGAAAAGCTAAGCGTGGAGGATTTACTTAAACCAATCACAATCGATGCCCTGGTCAATGAAGTTTATAACTATTTTTTTATAGGAAAGGTTATACACACTCTTTCACAAAAATCTCTTTAGCAACAAACACGTTACAAAAAATTAGATTAGGATGGAAAAAGCTAATGTGGCGAGAAAATGACAATCACACTTCCATACACAAGAAAAGTATTTACCATACCATCAATATCCAGCTAGAGCTTCTAAAAGAAGCACCAAAAGGCACATCCATGATCGTTTGACATTTCTCGAGCTCGTGACCACACCTCTTACAACAACATGTGTTGATGTGTTGGCTATTATAAAGGGAAAAGACTATGCAATACCCATCTCCAATAAAAAGTGGTTCAAACACAAGGAACCCCAACAAGTTCTGTCTTTTTCACCATGATCATGGACACGACATAGAAAAGTGTCATGCACTCATAAAAGAGATAGAAAGATTGATTTATAAATGGTACCTTTAAGAATTTACAAAGGAGAAGGTACAATGTGAACAAATAGTAAACAATCCATATGATGTACTACCTTAGATAAGATAAATCTCATAAATTATATCTCCATCATAATTTGAATTAAAAAAATATATATATCTCCATGTCTCTAAACCTAAAAGGTCTCCATGAAATTTCCATAAAGAAGTCTCCATTAATCTCTATTATGTTGCCAATTCCTTATGACCAATCTTCTTCAGGTCTTCGTGACCAATTTTCTCTAGGTTCTAGTGACCACCATCTTTGGGTCCCTATGACCATTTTTATGTCATTACGACCACCTTTCTCCACGTCCTTGCAACTACTACATCTAAAAAAATCATGGTTCTTTCTTCACAAAACATTGGCAATATTTTAGCTTACGTTGGCCACGGTCCAACCATGCTATTTTGGCTTGGTTGGGCCACAACCCAATCGAGCCACCCCTCCTCTCTCTCATGTGTCCTTCTTTTTTCTCTTTTACTTTGATTATGCCCAACCGAGCTCAAGCTTCGGTCTTCGAACTGGCTCACCTTGAATTACTATCCATAAATAGTAATATTCATGAATAGTATTTTTTTTCATTGTATTTCACACACACACAAATATATATATATATATATATATATATATATATATATATATATATCAAGATTATATATTCTCAAGTTTTAAAAAAAAAAAAATGATTATTCATTAAAACAACATTGTATAAAGAATATTCTCAATGAGACATGTAACACATATCTCTTCTCTACAAACAAACAAAAAAATATCATTTTTATCTTTTTAAATTTTTAATTGTTTATGACTCGAGAAAAAAATTTAAATATCAACTTAAACATTAAAATATCTATTATTCTACCAAAACAAAACTTGTGTTATAGATATAACAAAAGCTCATAACTCATCATCTTAATAATATTTTTATTAGAAGTTTTTCCACTTACTTGTTTAGCAATGTTAATGACAGTGACAAAGTATCCACCAATCCCATTGTTTATTCCTAAAGCAACCTTTCAAAGTCGATTTTCACATACGTTTATGGTAATTATCTATCGACTATGGGTTCTTTTAAATCGGATTTTTTATTGAATAAATAGTCAATTGCATGTCCGGTCTTCTTAATGATCAAAATACAACTTCGATGGTTTGATTTGTTATTATAATGAAGTGTTTTTTTAAATATGTTTTAATATATTTATTTAAATTAATTTTATCCTTTCATACATGTTAATTAAGTCTCTAATATATCATTTAGGCAAGTTTTTTAAACTAATTTATCAAAATCAATCACGTAATTTACACATAATAACAAGTTTATATTTTAATATATTTTAATTTTATTTGTTTAGAAATATGATTATCCATACTATCAAAACTAATGCTTAGATTGACTTTGACCATATCTAAACAAGAAAAACAATAACAACTTGCTCTGGTAAACCAAAGGAAAGAGAGTGACTGTTTATAGAGGGAATTGTTAGAGTTTATAACAATTCATACTTTATTTTAATGAATCTATCCCTCCACTATACAATTCAAATATTATTTATTTTAAACTATTTAGGCTTTGAATTTTTTTTCCTGTAAGTTATCAATTCAATTCGAGTTCCACAAATTTTAGGATCATTAAAAACTTATATGGTCGTTAACTTCATAATACGTGAAATTGATTGAGATACGCTCAAGTTAACCTGAACATTCTATATATATATATATATATATATATATATATATATAAAAACAAAATCTTTATATGAAATTCATATATAAATATACGTGGTGGATCTGTATAAGATTTTTGGATAAAAGGATTGTTTTCTATATATTTGTAAGTGACTGTTTCAGAACTCACAATGTATACCTCAGTCCACTTACAAATTGATAGCAGTAACCAAAAAGGGTGGAGGAGGAAGAGGAGCAATCTCAATTGAATCATGAATGCATGCCGGGATTCAATCTTTTTATTTAGATTTTCTTGAGTCTCTGTAGAATCTTGTTTTACACCTAAACCGTTGGCAAGGTGATCGGGGGAGAAACGTCCCACCTGCTACTCGCATTTGCTAAGGATGATGATAGCATGCTCGAAGAGCCGCACGCATTGAATAAGACACGGACACGCTATTAATTTTGACTTCTCAATTGGCAAGCCACCAAACCAAAATCAAAACTTCCTCAGTTCAATCTTTCCAAGTTGTGATTTGCCTACCTTTCACGATTAGGGTCGGCTAATTCATCCTCGATTAATGAACCGAGTACTATTGTTTAATGTTTAATTTGTTGACACCGTGTTTTTGTTTCATAGACTTCTTCACTTTTGACCTTACGATTCTCAAATCAAAAATGGTATACGTTTCTAGCACTAATGACAGATGAGCTCCAGTTCGGTCGATTTCTCTTTAGCACAGAGTTGTTTGCTGTGTAACGTATCACCTGCTAGCTGTCAGCAGCATTTCAATGAAGAATTTTCAAAGGCCCGACGTTTATTTAACAAAACTTCATTGACCAGAACATTTATCCTCCTACCGTCTCCCCTTCGTTATCCACTAGTGCCAATTATAAGGTCGCTATAAATAGAGGTTGTTCCGTGACATTTCAAGCATCATCAAATCGCACTTTCATATCTACGACGTTTTATCCGAGATAGTTGAGTAGAGCACTGCAAGGAGAGAAGAAAAAAGTGATGGAAGGTTTGATTCCATTTCTTCTCCATTCAATCAAGAAACAGAAGCCTCATAACAGCTACAGGTCTCTCTCCATGGGGTCGAGCCGTGGCTACCGTTTGTTGATGGGAGGTGAAGGGGAGTCGGTTAATGGTTCATCTCATCGGCGAACCAGGTCAGACTACCAGCCACCACCCATGGAGTCTTTGGAGCTGCGGGCCAATTTAGATTTTCTCCGATCTGGGAGCTTGAGGAAACGTTCTGTGAACTCTCCCTTGATGACTGGCGGCTCAAAGTTTGATGCGTATCCTCATCAAATGGGCAAGAAAGTGAACAACAAAGCTAATATTCGACAATAAGAGATTCGAAGTGTTGAAGATGACTCGACAGTATTGTTCTTGATTCTTTTGTATTTTTACTTTATATCATGTTCTTCTGTACTTAATTTGTTGCAAGATAATTGTGTATCCGAAAGGGGAAAAAAAAAAGGAAATTGTAAATTATTTTCATAATAATAATATACTTTGATTCCAAAACCGAGTTAACTTGGCGTTTATTAGGAAACATATACACAGATACGATATTGTTTGAAATTGCATTCTAAACAAGAATCGAATAAAATTTAAATTTTTTATTTAAAATTAATTTTTTATATTTTAAAATTATTTTAATGTGTTGTTATTAAAAAAAACTGTTATTATTCTTTTAAATACCTTTATAATATGTGGTGCGACATGGTTCAAAATATCTATTTTGAGAAACTAGGATGTAATACAACATATGTACTTCATTAAAGATGTAAATTATACGTATTAAAATAAATAAACAAAATGTTACCTACAGGAAAACTACAGACTAGTTTTTTTAATTGAGATCCTTAATAAGAGCGTTAAATCACTTTTCATTCCCTCTAAGGATGTTAATTGATTATTACCATCTATATCATATGGCATTAACTAATTCTATATCACATGTTAAAATATGCAAAAACTATTGTAAGAACATAACGATTCTATACAATAGGAATAGTCAAAATCATACTATAAAATATCTTGAACGTCGGATATGGCTCTAAGAATATATCTAGAAACGTGAGGTAAACCGTATTTTTAAATTTTTTAAATGCTTTTTATTTAAAATAATTTTTTTATGTATTTAAATTATTCTGATGTACTGATATTAAAATTAATTTTAAAAAATAAAATAATTTATTTTAATATATTTTTAAATAGAAAATACTTTAAATTATTGGAACCATTGAAATTCAAAGCTACAAATAACTTTTCAGGACCTCGGTTTTCTTCGTGAATAATTCTGAGCTATAGACATTGGTGCTTCTTGTAAATCAATACTTTAATCGCTAAGTGAGTATAATGTTTAAGGAATGTATTTTTATATCATAAAATATAAAAAAGTAATTGCAAAAATGTGTAATTGTGAACGAAAAACCTCATCTCTTCTTCGTACATGAGAGAAAATATCAAGATGTGACGTATGCATCAAGCCATCACAGCAGCATGGAGTAGGTTAAGAGGCTATTTGGAAACGCGGTGCAAACCGTATTGCTATAAAATTTTAAATTTTTTTTGTTAAAATTTAATATGATTTATATATTTTGGATCGTTTTGATGTGCTGATATCAAAATTGATTTTTAAAAAATAAAAAAATATCATTGGCATGCATTCCAGTACAAAAAGTTATTTGAAAAGTAACCGCTACTACACTCTCAAACACACTCTAAAACATCTCTAAGCGGTGTAAACTATATTTTCTTAAATTTTAAAAAACAAAATTTATTTAAAATAATTTTTTATATATTTTTTCATATCATTTTAATGTGTTAATGTTAAAAAAAAAAATTTTAAAATAAAAAAAATTTTATTTTGATATATTTCTAAGCGAAAAGTACTTTGAACCGTCATTATTATCGTAATCTCAAACACACCTTAAGTGTTGTCGACATTAGTAATTATAAAAGAAAGAGAAGAAGGGGCACTGAAAAGTGCATTTATACCAATGGGGTGTTTGAGATTGTGGTAACAGTTGTAGTTCAAAATGTTTTTCGTTTAGAAATATATCAAAATAAAAAAAAAATTTATTTAATTTTTTTTTAACATCGATACATCAAAACAATCTGAAAACATAAAAAAATATTTTAAACAAAAAAAATTTAAAATTTGAGGGAATGCAAGTTACACCGCGTTTCCAAATACACCATAAGTAGAGCAAACCATTAGTTGACTTGATTGGGGTTAGGCTTGACCAAATCAAACAAAACCTTGGACTTGGTTAAGCTCAATTTGACTATGGTCAAACTAAGCCTGAAGGGGATCAAATCGAGCAACAAGATGAGCTTGGTTGGGCTTTATATGACCAGAGTCAAATCGAGCCTGGAAGGGTTGAAACCGAGCCCAAAATGAACTCGATTGAGCTTGATTTGACCATGATCAGACCAAGTTTGAAGGAATCAAATTGAAACTAAAATGTTTAAATCTAGCTCACGAGCTTGACTCAAACTCATCCGACACTTTTTTTTTTTATTGAACTTGTATAATCAAAAATATTTTTAAAATATCCACTATTTCATTTTTTATTATTTTTATATAAGTTTGAGCAATATCTAATTTATCTTCTTCTTTTTTAATCATGTACATGATATCAAAATTATTAAACATCATATGGTCCAAAGTTTACATTATGAATTAGATAAATTAAACCGAATTAAGTTTAAATTATATTATTTTAAGATTTTTTAAAATGTCAAACCAGGTTTTTTAATCTATTTAAATAAATTATTTATGATCTAATTTAATTTAAAATCTAATCCAATTAAGTTCTGGATGAATAAATGACTGGGTTGATACATATATGGAGCCATGTTTAATAACAGTGCGAAAGAATTACAATTTTGATTTTTTGAAGCATATGGTTGCTTCGGAGGTGGGCTGCGATGGTTGGCCCATGCGTCCATTACCCAAAGTGCATCACAGTTCACAATACACGTCGTTTAAAGAAGGGAATATGATTAATATCAATTAACTACCAGATAGAAACGACATCGTGTTGAAGCTGGAAGCATGTTTTGTGTTGAAGACATCACCAGAACCAGGATGCGAGACAGAGCTGACAGAGAGAGAAGAAAGAAAGAAAGAAACCCCCAACAGACAACAGAGAAAATCGAAGGGCTAAACTGTTACTAATATGGGAGTTGGATCGATTTTCGACGGTGCTGATGTACGGGCAGAGTTTGAGAAAGCAGGCATCAACACTCACTTCATTCCCTTTATTTGGAAGTAAGTAATTACAAGAACACTGTCCTTTTCTTCTTTTTTTGAAATTAATTTCCCTTGATTTTTTTTTTATTGTTGAAGGTATGTGATTAAGAACCCTAATTGTGAATGGGATGACATACCCGATTTACCCTCAGCTGCATACTCACTTTTGCGTTCCAAGTTCAAAACTTCTACTTCAAGTGTTGACTCTGTTATTAACTCTAATGATGGGGTCACCACCAAACTTCTCGTTAAGCTTCAGGTACTGCTCTACTGACTTCTTTAGTTTCATTGTAACTCTGATGATATTTTGTTTTACTGAAAATATAAATTAAGATGAGTTTTAGGGTTGAAATTGTGTGCTTGTGTGTGTTTTTATTGGCGCTGTTATTGTTCTTCTTGATCTGGGTTTACATTATGATGATTAATCATTAGAATGGAGCATTTGTGGAGGCGGTGATTATGAGGTATGACACCCGGTTGGGGAAATATTGTGGGAAACCCCGTCCTGGTGGTCCAAGATCGACTTTGTGCATATCATCTCAGGTATGAATGTTGTATCCGTGTTTTTATATATATATATAGAAATGTAGCCTTGCAATGCTGTAGCATTTTTTGCATGTATAGGTGTGACTTGAGCCGATTCAAAACTTTATTGACCAGACAAGTTTTAAATAGCCTTGCACAACAACATTGCTTTCTTTTTTTACGGGAAAGCAGAAAATTTGAGTCATTGTTCATTTTTAATTCAGTGCATTGATTTCAACTTAAGATGAAGCTTGGCTTGTGTTTGAAAAATGATATTTTGGGCCATCTCTTGTCCCTAATTTTAATCTGTAGGAAGTTTTCCTTCACCTTTGATTTCTTGTGTCTCCTTGCTGTTGTTGGTTTATGCATTTAGGTGCTGCCCATGCACAATGTTTGTTTTAACCTCTTCTCTTTCTATTGTAGGTTGGATGTAAGATGGGTTGCAAATTTTGTGCAACTGGAAGTATGGGATTCAAAAACAATCTGTCGTCGGGAGAAATTGTTGAGCAATTAGTTCATGCCTCTCGTTTATCACAAATACGGAATGTTGTTTTTATGGTCAGCCCCCCCGCTTCCACCCACACCCCCCCCCCCCAACCAAATTGCAATTTCCAAGCCTTTATATTGGTCCAAAATGAGGTTTGAAAATGAGTCTAAATTCTTGATTTTCTGTTATGTGACTAGGGCATGGGGGAACCACTGAATAACTACTCTGCCTTGGTGGAAGCAGTACGTGTTATGTCAGGCCCGTTTCAGCTATCTCCAAAGAGAATAACTGTGTCAACAGTAAGTGCACTGGCATTGTTTTCACTTGTTTACTATCACCTTGTCTATTTTATTCCAGAGCTCCTCGCTCCATAGCTGTTGATTTAGTAATCTACTTCCAGTAGAATTTGAAAGATTGGGCCCTCGTTGCCCACACTTTTCCTCAATTATCACATATCATCAAGCCTGTAACATTTACAATGTTCTAGGTTTTGAGATTTGATGAAATCCATTATTTCTTGAATAAATCTACAACAATTTTTTCTTTTACCTCATCATTGTTGTTTTGTCATCTTCATATTTGTTGTTTCCTTCTCTTGGCCTGCTCATAACTTGCAATTGAAGAATCTCGGGTGGTTAATCTTTGTGATTTACCTTACTTAACATATAAATATATGAAAATGCAATTTTGTGCATAGGAGTTGATTTTTAATTTAGTAAATGGGATCTTTTAATGGTCCCGTTAAGCACACAATTTGTAATTTTGGAAATGGAATGTTGAGGGCATCATATGTAGTAGTCGAGACAAGATTCCTTTTACTGTCAGTTTTTATTGTCTGTTTTTATCTCTTCCACTTTTATTTGATATATTTGACATGGATTTCATAATCTATTAAACCCGAACTGTTCCTAAGGAGAAGTATGTAGGTAGGTTGAAATTTTTAAACTGGTTTATAGAATGCAGGAAAACTTGACTTACAAGCATACCGGTTCAATCTAATCTTCTGTAGGTTGGAATAATTCACGCTATCAACAAGCTTCATAAAGATCTACCTGGATTGAACCTGGCAGTGTCCCTACATGCACCAGTTCAAGATGTTCGCTGTCAGATAATGCCTGCAGCTCGGGCTTTCCCTTTGGAAAAACTCATGGATGCTCTGCAATTATATCAAAAGAACAGGTAAAACTTTGCTAGTCTTATGTTTCTGTAATTCATTTCTAAATTACATGTCTTTGCAACTTGTTTATCTCACAGCTGGTATTTTAATTTTCAGTAAGCAGAAGATTTTTATTGAGTACATAATGCTTGATGGGGTGAATGATGAAGAGCAGCATGCCCACCAGCTAGGCAAATTGCTTGAGACATTTGATGTGGTGAGCTCTTAAATTTGAGTTTAAGCACAAATTTTTTATATGTGATGGTGCTATGTGTGGAACTCTATAACAAGGCTTGAGATCTGGTTTTGTTGCTTGCTGAGTGTCAAAATCTGGAAGGCATTGAAAAACTGTACTTGCAGATAAGTAGCGAGTCTTAATTATTGAAGAACAGCTTTTCATCTTGCAAACCAATTTAATTTTGAGTATTATTTTTAAAGAAATTTCTACTGACTTACACCCAATGATCACCTGTGTATTCTTCTATTTGCTCATAACTACTCGTCTTTTTTTGTCATTCATGAATCGTGATGGTTTCGATGTCACTTCACAGAACCTACTTTTCTATTGGTTACAGATTCACATCCCGTTTTTTTATTCATTGACTGGGAGTTTACTATGAGTTAGAAAAACATATTTTGATGATGGTGAACCAAAACATCTGGAACCAGTCAGAATCACAAGTACTTTCTAGATCACCAGATTGAGGAATTTTAGCAAGCCCCAGTTTATAATTGTTAACTCAAATCATAGTATTTGAATTTCTCTCTTGAAGAAAAGAAACTATTACAGGATGGAACACACCAAAAAATTTGTTTTAACTTTCTAATTTTGCTCTGGTGATAATGACTGGCAGGGTTAGTGGATGAGCTTCATTATGATGTTTATGAACCTAAATTCCCAACTGTGGACATACCTTAATGATTTTAAGGTATGATGAATGACAATGAAAGATTTGGTAGGCTGAACTCTTCTGAAGGAATTTAATTACACTTATTTCATAATTTTCATCCAGCTTACACTTTGAATGCTCTGTGGCCCATTGTCTTTTATGAGTTGTCCATTTACATTATTGTTGTCACTTTCACATATCTTTGCTCATGTTTTCAGTTGTGAGTTCATAACTATCAGTAGCTGCAGGCTACTTGAATATACAATTCCATTCCCACTCAACTCTTTTATTTTCCAAGCAGGTCGTGAATTTGATACCTTTCAATCCAATTGGTAGCCTGAGTCAATTCAGAACCAGTAGCGAAGAGAAAGTGTTGAGATTCCAGAAAATTCTTAGAGGTGTAAATAACATCCGGACAACAGTTCGTAAGCAAATGGGTCAGGATATAAGTGGTGCTTGTGGTCAGCTGGTGGTCAACTTGCCTGATGAGAAGAAGCCTAAAAATTTGGGTGTAACTGATATTGAAGACCTTGTTTTACGCAGATGAATGAATTAGTCGAGGTTATATAGTCACACATTGTTTATGGAATTTGTTTTCAAAAGTAGGCCATGCATGGATAAAGTTCTAGTTGCACTGTTGAGGTTCTTAATGATTTTTCTCGGTATTATTGAAAATATGATTAAATCACTAGCATACTGTGTGAGAAAACTTGTAATACATCTACAGAGACATCTCAAGTCCGAATATCTGAACCTCCCAAAGTCCATGGAAACGATAATGCTGATTCCATTCATGAACCCCGCGGTCCTCTATTCAAAACATGCAAATGTGTCTCTGTTTTGTTTGTATTTTATGTTTTAAAAAAATTTAAATTTTATTTATTTTTTATTTATTTTAAATTAATATATTTTTAGTGTTTTTAAATTATAAAGCGCTAATGTTTAAAATGATTTTTAAAAAATAAAAAAATTATTTTAATGTATTTTGGCATAAAAAAGTTTTTAGTAAATCTATTTGGAACGTGGTTGTTTTTCTAAATTCTTTTATATTTAGAAATATATTAAAATAATATTTTTTATTTTTAAAAAATTATTTTTGGTATTAGTATATCAAAATCATTTGAAAACATAAAAAAATATATTAATTTAAAATAAAAAAATAAAATAAAAAATTAATTTTTTTTAAATGTTTTTAAAATATATATATATATAAAAAGAGTACTATGGAATTGGCTTGGGTTTTTAGTCTTAAGAAAAAAAATCTAAATATTTAAGCGTTCTTTATGTAACATAGACTTGATATTATGTGCTCTTTTGCCTCTCTTGCCTTGCTAAAGCATGATAAATTTAGAGTGGTATCTTAAAATATATTTTATTTTAAATAATTATTTTTTATTTTTAAATAATTATTTTTTATATTAATCCATTAAAATAATTTGAAAACATATAAAAAATATTAATTAGAAGTAAAACAAATAAAAACATTCAGGTTTTTTCAATATTTTTAAAATACAAAAATAAACAGGCTTTTAAGGTTTCTAAGGCTTTTTTTTTTCTTTTTCATCCTAAGAGTGTTTTGTTTGGATATCATAGCTATAAGGTCTGGTTTTTAAATACTTTTTTGTTTACATTTCGTGTCCTCGTGGAAAGCACTAAACAATTAAAATTAAAAAATGTGGAGTATATTTAGTATTATGATAACTTTTATGGTTATGGTGTGAAGAAAACAAGTTTTGAAAAATCATTTTTTTTCTTGTTATTGGTGTGCTTGAAAAATATATTTGATTAAAATTATGGATAATTTTATGTTCATCAAAAAGCATGTTCAAGGCGTTTGGTTAAAAATTGTTATTGAAATTAATGGAATATAATTTTCCTAAAAGTACATGGATTATATTCTTAATTTCAGATTACCTAAAGGTTAATTTTACTACCATTACATTGTAAAAAGATCCAAACAAATTACAACAACAATTTTATTGTCTCGTTAAATTTATTGCAATCACATCACATACATAATCCATATGGAAAGGCTTGTGGTTTCCATAGGTCTGTGAATGTGGAGTCATATTAGTTAAAAAATTCTTAGGAACAAAATTGAGATGGTGATCAAGTTCTTGTAGTGACATTTTTCTAATATAGTTATGTATTGTCATGGATGCAATAACAATCAAAACTTGTGCTTTGTAAAGAAATGAAGATATATTCTACAAAATTCTCCATCTTTTTTTTTCAAACTTTAAATATACATACTATCACACAATGTATTGAATAAGGGACATTATTGAATAAGGGACATGAATAACGATTTCTTCCCAAGTTTATGATTGTCCCCACTTGTAAAATTCTTGCAAATGATATCTCTAGGCTCTATATGAACCTAAAAATCCATATTCATTGGGATATCTTGAATCAACCAAGTAGTATTTCCCTGTAAAAACATATACTAACTTTCTAATGTATTTTACAATAACTAAAATAACATTAACTTATCAGAAATAAGATCAAATAACATATTTTGGTCTGTTAATACCTTCTAGTGGCTTAGAAAATTTTATATTTGAATTGTCAATTGCCGTAAGAAAAATATGTGTATTATGTATCGTGTGTTAGGTGGTGTAATTAACCAAAACTGTAAACAAGACCTAACATTTGCCATCACATTCAAATAATACCACATTATAGAAGTAGATAAGCGGTTTGTTGCAACATTACATTTTTTTTTCCTCATAACATAACTAATGCAACAACAAATATAACTTTTACATATTGATCGAATCAGGTTGTGTAATTTTAGAAAATAAAACGAAACTTACTTGTTCAAAATAAAAGTAATGAGAAAATGACAACAAGTTTCTTACTAGCTTCTAAAGAACATTGTTCTTCACAATTTTGTTATTTATATAATAATTACTAGATGTGTACATGTAAGTTGAGCTTTCGGTTTCTATATATAAAAGCTAAAATTCAAAATCAAGGAACTAAACATTCGAAGTTCATTACCAACTGAACTTTCAACCTAACAATATTTAATGTTAATAAGTTGAAAAATTACAAAGTTCTGCAATTCAAATACTTAGTAGCAGAAATACATAGACAACATGACATAATTCCAATAACAACTACAACATAAAAAGTCTGAGAAATTTGACAATGGAATAACAATAAAGACAAGTGAAAATTTGCTAGAATATTGTATTGTCAACAACAAACAACAAAAACAAGACATTAAAGGTTGCAATAAATTTAATGTTACTTTCTTAGGCCAGGTTTGTTTTCCCCAGCTGTAAGCATTAACAACAACCAAAAGCTTGGATTGTTGGGTCAAACATACTACTTTTAACAAATAAAAAAGACACCAACAAGTTTTAAGATAGCCTATTTAAGAAATTAAAAACCTCATGTTGAAAGAAAGAATTCAACAAAAACATATTGCAATCACCTATTATATAAAGATAATCTTCATACTTCATACTAATAGTAAACAATTAGACAACTAAGTTATGATGATATAAGAACATTAAGAACTAATATTATGCATAAAAATTTAGTTTTACTAATATTTAACATAACTTAAATGATATAAATAGGATAACAAATTAACCCCTACCCTTTTCATTTATGGATTTTTTTGTCGATCGAACATTATTTTCAGCCATGAGAATTTCCTATCAATAAATCCCATTGTAACCAACATCTTCTTCTTGCTTCTTGCACAAAACAATTTAGTGGTAAAGGCATGCAATTCACGACCAAAGATAACTATATTTATAAAATATAGTTCTTCCATAATCTTTTTAATACTACATCCTTTCTTATCTTTAGAAGTTGATGTGCAATTGCTAGCCATCAAAACACTCTCAATAAGTCGATCCAGGAGTGCAAATAATTGTGCTCTCATTTTATATCCTCTTTTCATTTCATGATATTGAGGTGTAATATGTTATGCACCCTTTCTCTTAACACTACCATGGTTGTTACTATTGCTTGTGACTAAACTGAAAAACCAATTAAACCGAAAAAACCAAATTGTAAAAAAAACCTGATTAAACCGATTAGAATTAAAAAAAAATAGTTTGGTTTCAGTTTTATAAACCTGAAACTAAAAAAACTAAACCAAACAAAAAAAAATCAAGTCAAACTGAAAAAACAGAGCTACACCGGAAAAAAAACCGAGCCAAACTAAAAAAACCAAGTCAAATTGAAAAACCAAGCCAAACTGATTTGAACCAGTTTTTGTTCTAAAATAACCGAACCGAAATCGATCGATTTGATTCAGTTTCGGTTCGGTTTCGGGTTTTTTTAACGGTTCGATTATTTTTTTTTATAAAAACCGAACCGAAAATAATCATCCTTACTTGAGGCATTGCATCCACCAATTATATTACTAACATCATGTACAAAATCAAGAATTGTATCCTCTTTGAAATCGCCACTTCCTTCTAGATTAATTTCATAATTATTCATATTTCTTAATTCAGCACCCCTGTCATCTTCATCAGGTAACACTCTTTGTAAAGGAGTCCAAACATATTGTCTCACGGCCACTATGTTACCGAATATGATGTCATGTTTGGCACACAACAAGGGCTCAATCCTGTAATGACTAAAAAAATTTCTCCTCTCATTTCCTACATAATAAAAGTTGAATATGGTTAACAATACTAGAAGATTAATTAAATAATGCAACAATACAAATGAAATTATAAAGATAACAACAAATATAAGTGACCTGAGATTTTTGCTTTCCACCATTAATCAGTTGCAGAAATAGTCTCAAGTTCTCTACTCCAACCAACTCCAGTTTCAAATATTAACTTTTTACATACCTTTTAATCCTTTTTAATCCCATCCCATTTGTTTTTAAGTTATGTTTTTGTTAAAGGAAGACCTGTTTGTTTTTTTAATGCATGTATGATAAATTTCCAGACAACTTTATTGAAATAGTTGTTTGGTCTCATGCATCTCTCAACAGCTTTCATACAAATGTCACAAAACATGTGTAACATTGCTTCGGTTTAATAAGCTTTATCATGTGTGTCAGACTCATCCATTGCTATGTTTGATAAGGTAATGAAAGAAAAGAAATAAAAGTCAAAAAACCTACAACCTCCACAACATTTATTGATCATTTGAAAACCAATGAGATGTAATAATGTGTAATTCATTTTCTTCATAAAAAATATTAAGCAGTAAAGAAAAATTAAACAAATAATTTAAATATATGTATATGGACAAGGACAAAACACATGTGAGGACTACTTATTCCTTCCCTTTTTTACAATAAAAAAATAGATTCATTAATGGGGTGCATGTATAAAATCAAGCTAAATTACCTGAAAATAAAATGCATGTAAAAGCTAGTATTTACTTCTTGTAGTATCAAAGCTCAGTACTAAAGACAAAAACATATTCTAGATATGTTGCACTACAATTACATCCGATACTTACTGGCTATGGATTGTAGGAGATCTAATTGGACTAAAGTTCTACTAATTTCACATGTTTAATATAGCTACATGTTTAAGCAATATGACTTTACTTGTAGGACTATATATCTTTTATAGAGAAGAACTCAATGGACTTGTAGCTTGTTAATAGAACTTAAGATAAGATATTCATGACACAACATAAAAGTTTTATACAACATGCTACTGTAAAACAATCTAAATATTCCATCTATCTTTCAAATCTATCTGCCAACCTAAAATGTCTTCAATTGTTTTCTAGGTAGTTGATCTATATAAAGGTGAAATGTCAAATGCAAACAATAACAGGCACTGCATTTCTAAATTATCATTGCACAAAACAAATTAATTAGTGTTAAAGTAGATTCAGATGTCAATTTATACAAGCATCTCTGTCAAGACATTAACAAATGGAAATTCATTTCATTAAGATTGCAGCGACTGGTATTTCTTTAACCTTGATTTTTTAAAACATCGTATTAATCTAAACATCAATAAATTAAGTTATATGTAGGCATAAGACAAAGATTTGAAATCGATAAGCAATAATCTCAAACAAGGGAAAAACCGACTAATTTCTAAAACTAATTAAACAAATAAAAATGAAAATGAGAAAGCATTCATATGGACTAGTCTATTAATCAAACTAATTAGATAGAAATTATAAGCTTGGTGTTAAAGTGAAGCACGATTATTACTCACTAACCTGATAGATTTTGATTTATGTTTTGGGATTGTTGGTTATAGTAATGGAGACTTTTATTCTATGTAAATATTTTTTTTATTGTTGAAGTTAAAGAGAATGAAGAAAAAAAAAAGGCTACAATGGTCATTATACATGCTTCAACGATGACAAATGTCTGTCATTGCATACTCATGTGCAAAAAGAAGGTTTAACTTACTTTTTCATGATTGAGGTTTAACCTTAGTAAGTGATAGGTCCCACCAATAAAAACACATATCTTAGTTGTAACCAAACACTCACACTCTATGGTTCAACCAAAACATGGATACAACCATAAAAACAAAGGGGTTTGTGGAGAAGGTTATTGACCTTCCAGTAAAGAATTTAGAGGAGCGTGGTTAACGATAGAGAAGATGATGACATGGCACAAAAAGATAGGGATGTTGAGATTTCAACCAAGTCAAAACGAGGAATGTTTGGATTTTTGGCACATGATTCGGTGACATATATTTTGCATTATTTAACAAGCTGTTTAGAACTCTTAGAATTGAATTGAATTCTAGGGGTTAAATCAACTATTTAGTTTAGAACCTTTTTAAGAGCATTGAATCGAATTCCCAGTGAAATTCAATTGCTAAAAAATGACTAAAAACAAAATAGAGGGAAAACCCTTTGATTTGCTACAGTAACCTTTAGAATTGACATTAAAATATTATTCCAAAAATACTTTTATCACAAACCCTATTTTTTACAAAACCCTTCACAATCTCTTTCCCTTTTTCCCCCAAACCAGAAGAACCATGTTTTGAATGGTTAGCGAAAAAAGATGGGTTAGTAATATATTATTGATGAGTTTAAGTTAAGCATGAAAGCTAGAAATAAATTTTATGCAATTGTCAAAAACTTATTTTGTATAGTGATATCTTTTGGATTATTAGAGCTAATAATGTTTTGAGTTTTTTCAAAAAAATATTTGATAAACAACTAATATGAGATAAATCTATTTATATATTCTTTAAAATACCTATATTTTATGTCATTTTAAATAAATATAAGAGTCTTTTTAGCAAAAATAAATGATTTATGTAACAATACGGATTATAAATTAAATGCAAAATAATCAATATAGCTAATTCAATTCATTTCCAAAGGTATTCCAATCACTATAATCAAATTTAATTGTGTGGTTTAGTATTTTATTCCAAACATAAAAATTGTAATAGATTATGAATTAAATTCAAATATGCTTATGAATTAAATTCAATTCAGCATGTTATTTGGTTCCAAACATGTTGTGAACCTTGATTCAATCAGTTCATGATGAGCCTAAGAAATCAAAGGCTTGTCATTAAAACTGATTTCTAAGTTATGGTGTAAGAATAGGCTTAGCTTAAATCTTTACTAATGTATCTCATTATTTATATATTACTAGCTATTTAACTCGCATAACACAAATGGGTCAAATCCTCTTCTTTTTTTTACAGCAAAAAGATATAAAAATGCTAGGAAGTCTAAAATCTTATGCATATTAAATAATATATTTATAAACTATTGAGACTATAATATAATGAATGATATATTAAAAAAAACAATTATTGTGGTGACATTTTGGATCAACATAAACCAACCCACAACTAAAGCCATTAGATCATGATAACCTAATAGAAAGAAAATAAAAACAAATTGTAAAGCCCAATTTTAGTCAATCTAACATTGAAAACGAAAAAAAAAATTCAATTTAAAAAAAAAAGTGACTTAATTGAACTCTTAAAAAATGCAAGACTCGTGAAATGGGTCATGAAAATAAGATTTTCCATAGGAAAAAAAAATACATAGGCAATTATTAACCAATCCATTGTCAAAGTATGAAATTAGGGGGAAATCATGTTTAAAAAAGAAACGAAAAAAAAAACTTAAGTTAACTCGGGTTAACTCATTAAATCCATAATTTGAATCATGAAACTGATATAACTTCAAAGAAAAAAATAACATAATTTTTTAAAAAGAGTAAAAAAAAAATTATCCTGCCATAATCTAGAAAAATTTATTGGTGTATGATTTTTAAAAAAAACTATATTCTTTTGTTTTTATTTAAATGAAGTTAAAAAAAAATTGAAGGTACACCCATTCATAAAGGAACCCATGAGTTTGGCCTTGATGGCCTTGTTCCTGAGCCTAAAGCCTGCGTGCTTGCCATTTTATTTTATTTTTTTTGCTTGATTGGGTGGACCATATGTCATTGGCCCAACCAATTTCTTTTCCTTGCAAATAATGAAAATGACATGTCGTCTTTATCTCCAATTTTTAACTACCTTTAGGTTGCCAAGAAATTATGGTTGGGGTTTTTCAACCCTAAAAGTTCATTTTCAACCTTTTTTCAACCTTTTTCACCTTTAAAACACCAAAAAAACAATCTAGAGATCCATATAAACCCCTGAATGCCTTCAAACAATCCAAAAATTTATTCATAAAAAATAACTAGAAACTTAAAATTTTTCAAGGTTAGATCTACCTTCTCAAGTAATTTTAAGGTGAAATAACATTCAAGCTAAACTTTGTTAATCAAATGGAACCCATAGACACCAAAATCAACATGGTCGAAATCAAGTCAACCATTAACTTTCTCTATCTACAACCACAAAACCGATACGTCTCTCTCTTTTATCGGACCAAGGACTAGAAAAATAAAATTTTGTATCACAATTTGAAATATAGAAGGATCGAATTATTGTTATTTAAAAAAATATGCGGACCAAGTGAGATTTGTTTCCTCAATTTTTGAATTGTCATCGATTTTTTTTGTTTTTTTTCACCTTGGCCATCCAACTTTAAATCCTTCCTTTTCATAGCGAATTAACCAAAATTAACTATCAATTTGGCTATAAAAGGACTTAATCGAGTAGGAAAAAATTAAACGATCAAATAAAAAAAATATATTTATTATTGCATCTCATAAATAAATTTTGTGTGTGTTTGAATAATGACACAAGTTAAAGTGAATAATGAATAATGTAAATCATTATTGTAATCCACATCATTTAAAGTCTCTTATAATAATTACTACAATGAAAGAAAATAGCATAATAAAGGATAACAAAATAAATAAAATTTGTTAGCAAAAAGCATATTATATTATTCTACAAGAGCATTTCCAGTTCTTTTTCATTCGAATTATATGTTAAACTTGAATTCAATTAATAAATAAGTTAAATTATCATGTTTGAAAAAGATATTTTATCATTAAATTCAATTCATTTTGTTTTCTATGTTAACCTCATCATCTTCATCTTACTCCTCCACCACCATAAGTAGAAATAACTCAAAAAACCAAATCAAAATACTTTTATCCAAGGTCTTATTTTCTCAAGCCTTAAAATTGAACACAAACAATATGACATGCAATGGAATGAGAAGATAATAGTATTTTGGTATGGCATGGTAAATGTTTTAATTGTGGTGTATATCTACTCCTAATAAGAGTGAGAAAAGTGATAAAAAAAAAGATACGGGTAAATGAGTATTTTTAAAAAACTACTTTTAACATTAAGTTTTTCTTTTCACACGAGTAAACAAAAGTGATTGATATCTGATTTATTTTTATAGCATTTTCAAATATTAAATTCCATTTGAAATGCAATTTTTATGCTCATAATAATTTAAACATGAGATTTCATTAAAATTTTAAATTAAATTAAATTTATAGTATTCCAAACATGCTATATACATATGAGACATCCCATTAACATAAACCAGTTGAGTTTCTTTAAGTTTGACCTCAATTTGTTTATGCCTAATGCGTTATGTTTGAAAAAAAGAAAAGGTAAAGATTTGAATTGGTAAATAATCTTAACACATGAACTCCATCAGAGCACTAATGAGCTAAACCTTGAGCTAATAAAAAATAACTCGATTTCTTTGTATTTCTATATACTACCGCTTGAAATAATGTTTTTTTTTTTTTTTGTCACAACACCAAAATTTTCAAATTAATTTTCATTTAAAATCTATATAAAATTAATGAGTGTTTATAATTTGAGCTTAACCTTATTAAAAATTAGTTTGATGAAGGGGTTTGATCAGCTACTTAACATGTCTCAACATTAAACTTAACAAGTTATTCTGTCAAACTAGTTATTTGCCTTGTGTTTCACCATAAATTAGGTATTTGGTTTTTTTTAAAATAGATTTATATAGACTTTTCCATGTGTTTTTATACATATAAAATCTTAAATGTAAATCGAAAAGCTTGACCACGCATCTAATTAAATAAATCTAGAACCATTTGTATAAATAAACAAAAAAAATATTAACAAGAACTAAAAAAAAATGAAAAAAAAAATCAAGAGGCAAATATGGATTAAGATATTTGATGTTGCAACATGATATTTATCCAATTGTGTTTGTTGAATTTATTTATTAAAAAATATTGTTTTATTCAATCAAATGATAATAGAAATAAACATACGTATTAAATTGATTAAATAAAATAAAAGAAAAAAATATTTTGCAAGGTTGTATATATTAAAAACATTATATATATTAAAAAAATAAAGCTCATTTATACAAAAGATTAAAAAAAATTATAGATGAATCAACATAATCTTATAAAAATAAATAAATACACGCAAAATAATTCAAAAAATGCTAAAAAATAATAATAAAGAGGGCATATTAATTGAAATATGACTAATATATATATATATATATATTTAAAAAATACATAATAAAAAAATATATTAGTTAAAAAAAGACCATAAAAAAGTCTAGGCGTGTGGGCTTATGACCTAGTGTCCCTAGCCAATTGCAAGGAAAAGCTAATGCTTGGCATGTCTAGACTTTGCTTAAACTTTGTTTAAAAAAGTTTAAGCAAAGCCTAGGGCAGACAACCACCATCAAATCTAATTTTAAGTCATTTCAATAATAATAATAAAAACTTATAACATCCTTGAAATACCTACAAACAAACACATCAACCCAAAAAAATCTAAAAACTTGAAATTAAATTGAGTTAGATTTATCTTCTTCGACTTAGATATGTTTTTTTAGATAATATTAAATCTCTATAATACCACCATCAAACCTATTTCATCGCATGAAACTCGTAGACATTAAGAAAAACTATTTTGGTGATCGAAAATAGCTTGAATGGTGACCTACTCTCTTATTGCCAGAATATGGTGATCTCTTTGTCTTCTCTCTCTATCTAGGAATTGAGAAATAATACAAATGAATTTTTATATTAAAAATAAATTTTAAAAAATATTTAAAGAAATTTAAATTGTATAGATTATGTTGTTTTAAAGATGGAGGGATTTTTCGTATTAATGTCTTTTTCATAAAATCCCTGGCATATTAATGTCTTTTTCAATTCTATCTTTGTATTTCCAATCTCCCCTTTGCCAGAGAAATCAAAAGGAATCGCCCTTCAATTAGGATGAAAAACCACCAATAACTTGTCTCTAATCTTCTTTTAATCTGATCTAGGTCTTTAGCCTCTTTTTTTCTCTTTTTTTTACAATACCATCCCTCTGTCCATGTCACCTTCCAGTTTATCAAATTTGATTGTACATTAATTTGAATTACAATCCAATTTTTTTTTTTTTATTAAACTTAACAAGTTGGATATAGGGATGACATTACAGAAAAAAAGAAAGATTGAAGATATAAATAAGATTAAAGAAAAGGGCTAGGGACTAAGGTCATGTTGATGGAAAGTGCAATATATTTTTTGGATCAATTAGTCATAAACTACGAGTATCATGAAGTTTTAGCAAAGATTTGAAGAATGGAAACTGAGTTGTACAGCGCTGTATAAGCTGCGTACTGATCTGTAGTTTTCTCGAAGTTATAAATGGAATCAAACTCCGAAACAAAACGAAAGAAGCGGAAAAACATGGAGGATTGAAAACCGTGACGATCACTATTGATCAATCCATCTGTAAGTAGATCACCGTTGCCTACCCCAATCTTATTTTGAATTTAAAAATTCAAATCCCCCTCTCTCCTCCTCAAAATAATCCAAAAAAAAAAAAAAAACGGGTGAAAGTTAAGGTTTACCCTCCTCGCACTTTCAAATCTCCTTCCCCCTTTACTCTCCCTCAAAACCCTAACACTCAGAACACCCGCTTTCTCACGCTCTTTTGAATATCCCTCCGTACAATCACGAGATGACAGCTGTCATCCCGCCACCGTTCTCCGGCCGCGAACTCTCGAATCCACCAGCAGACGGTATCTCGAACCTTCGATTCTCCAATCACAGCGATCTCCTACTCGTCTCCTCGTGGGACAAGGTACGCCCTCACAAATGAAGTCACTCCCATTCTTCAAATTTTACTGAATAACTCAATATCTGATTTTTATTTATTTATTGTAGACTGTGAGATTATACGACGCCAGTGCTAATGCTTTGAGAGGAGAGTTTTTGCACGGTGGTGCCGTGCTTGATTGCTGCTTCCACGACGATTCCTCTGGGTTCAGTGCCAGCGGGGACAATACCGTGCGACGGTTAGTTAGTTGATTTTCACTATCTTTTTTGTTTGGTTCTCGAGAAGGTATATTGAAGCAGATTTTATACTAAACTGCAAAATGTATGAATTTAGGAATTGGCTTTGAGTAGTATGTTATGGCAAGACTGTCTAGAGATTTTCTTTTTTAAATTGGTTTAGATTTTTTAATTTTGATGATTTAGGTTGGTTTTTAACCACGGGAAGGAGGATATTCTGGGAAGGCACGATGCACCTGTTCGCTGCATCGAGTACTCTTATGCAGCAGGTAGGTTTGCTTGAATTATGATTGTCTGAAAAGCTGTGTAATTTTGAAAGCGAGGTACTTCTGGTGTGTATAACTCGTTAGTGTTTGGTCTCATTGACACTCTCTCGTATGTCCAACTTGTCAGACAATCTGCCTCTAATTACCACTTGTTAGTGTTTGATCTTGTTGATGCATGTTTATATGTCCAGCTTGATCTGTTGTGCTTTAATGTTGTCTATTTGCATGGACTAAATGGTTTGCTTATTTGATTATTGCTTTTTACTTGGATATCTTTGTCAGTAGTGGTAAAGGTATATTTAGTAACAGGCCCTAGGGTTGCAAATGTGCAATCCCAAGTACGGCAATGCACAAATGAGACCCTGAAACAGAAAAAACAGAATAATATTTGAAAATGCTAAAACCAGTCAATCAAAAGAAAAATAGGCTCGGAAGGTAAAAGATAAATAGTCAACACATGGGCAAAGCTTAAAAATTATTTTAAGCTTTAAAGACAAACAAACATGCAGGACTGCAAGAAAAAGCTGCAGAAAATGACTTGTAGTTACTGGCTCTCTTGTGCTCATTGAACTTTTATTTTTCAGATGTTCAGCTATGTTAGTTGATTTGTTTATAGATGTCATGCTGCTAATGTGCTTGCCTTCGCTATCTTGACTTGTAATGAGATTGTAAAGAATTCCATCACTGAGATAATTATATAGAATACCGGGGAACAATTTCTCCTTATAAAAAGATTATGGCACATTCCTCTCTTTAATTATTGTTTTCCCATCTTTCCCCGACTACAGGGCAAGTAATCACTGGTAGCTGGGACAAAACACTGAAGTGCTGGGATCCCAGAGGAGCTAGTGGGCAAGAGCGCACTCTTGTTGGCACATATCCACAACCTGAGCGTGTTTACTCCCTGTCTCTTGTTGGAAATCGTTTAGTTGTAGCTACTGCAGGAAGACATGTTAATGTCTACGATCTGCGAAATATGTCTCTACCTGAGCAAAGGAGAGAATCCTCTCTGAAATATCAAACTCGATGTGTGCGGTGCTATCCCAATGGCACAGGTATTGATCATGACACTGAACTGACATCATTTTCACTGTCTTTGCTGCTATATTTTATGGTGGGTAAAATCATATGCTAGTTCTGCTGCCTCTCAATTACAAGCCATTCTGTTTGTGCTGCATTTAAGTTTGTTGGTGCAATGACTTGCTTCGTCATGAGGCTATTTTTATTTGCTTGTGTTTTGCTTTAGATCTCGAAAAATTCACTAAAACTGAAAGGTGTTCAAAGGAATCTTCTATATACTTGTATAGTTTAGTTTTATGTTCTGCTCTTCCATGAATTGCATCCTCTTGCTTCAAATAGTTCAGTTAGGTATATTATTGGCAGGGAAAGTGCCTTATACATGCAGTGATGATTTTCATCTATGTCATGAATTTTTATTGCATTGGAGTTCTCTCATGGATGACTCTTCTTCACCTGAATTACATGATGCAGGATATGCTCTCAGTTCTGTTGAAGGACGAGTTGCAATGGAATTTTTTGATCCTTCAGAGGCCAGTCAAGCAAAAAAGTACGGTTCCTTTTCCTCTATACCATGCAGCATAGTGCAAATTTGATTTGTCTTTTCCCTGATAGTCTTTTACTTTTTTTTTATGATTTTTCATGTCTTTAGGTTAGATGACTATGTAAATATCTGGTTGGAACACTTTTAATGTTGCATGATAGATGTTTAATTTACTCCTTTTCCATGCCAATTTCAGGCACTAATGGGTATTTTCAAAGAAATTCATACGGTACATTACAATTAAACTTTTGGTTGTCCCCTATAGCTCGTCCTCTGTGGGAGAAACTGTGAGGTAGATTGTAGTCTATCAACTTATCCGAGACTAGGTCAATAATGATATGAAATGTGTATAAAAGTGAATGTACCCTTCATTACAGAGTAAGAATCAATCCATGTGTCATGTCACTAATGACTTGGTATATGGAAAAGTTGGTAGACTAAGCACCAAATTCAACTTTTGTGGGGTGAGCTTTTTGTACTTTCAGGTGGTGTGTACTCTATATTCTCAAAAAATGCTGTGGTTTTCATGGTATCATTATCAATGTGAATTCTCCATAATCTGTTGATGTTAGTATGCATGTGTGATTTGTATCAAGTTACCTAGTCATTATATGGATGCACTTAGGGTATAAGTTATAACTGTGAAAATGAAGGCAGCCCATGTATACTAACAAATAATATCCTTTTATCTTTCATTCAATGTATTTGATAGAGTTGAAACTTTGTGCAGATATGCGTTCAAGTGTCATCGAAAATCTGAGGCTGGAAGGGACATTGTCTATCCTGTAAATGCCATTGCTTTTCATCCTGTGTAAGTTTCTGAATACTCTTCATGCATTGACTTTGTGAGCTTTTGACAAAATAAAAAAGATAAACAAAGTTTAGATTTTCACCAAAGGTTGATTTTTATCATGTAATGCATGCTTTGTTTATTGTGCAGCATCTTGATTTATATTCTGTCTCTGTTCATGTTATGCTATGGTAACTTGCTCATGATAAATGGCGTATCTTGCACTTGCTGTTTAAGGGCAGGGTTGACTAAGCAAAAGTTGACTCTACCTTAAAATTGTATGAATAGATGGACTTCGAACCCAAACCACAATATGATACGTAAGACAGAAGCAAAATGAACATCAAAATCCATTCCATGTGCATTTTGAAGGTCTAGTGTATGTTTAGCTGACATTCACAACTTTTTCCTAGCTGACAAGTTCTTATGTTAATTAGATGAATTTTTTTATTTAGAGAGGAGCATTCATTCTGTTAGGATTCAGAAGCCCATAACTAATATTTTTGCCTAACATAATCTCATTGAAAACATCCAAGTAATTATGTCTTGATCAAGATGAAAGCTGGATTCTTTTCTCCATTTTTGAGCTTACAATGACTGAAGTTGATGTCTTGTTTGGCATGTAGTCATACTACTAGCCTGTTTCTCTTCTACTATTTTTTGGTCACTTATCTTACATTCAAGCTCAACTTGCAGCTATGGTACATTTGCAACTGGAGGTTGTGATGGTTTTGTGAACGTGTGGGACGGGAACAACAAAAAGAGACTATATCAGGTGCATGTTTACAGAACATTTGACAGTGTTAATTTACTTGTGGAAAGCTTATAGCTTGTTACAATTTTGCTCTTTTCAGTACTCAAAGTATCCATCGAGTGTTGCAGCACTTTCATTTAGCAGAGATGGTCGTCTGTTGGCTGTGGCATCAAGTTACACTTATGAAGAGGGAGATAAACCGTAAGAGTCATTCTAAATTCTAATCTTACCTCGCCATTTCTCTTTCCATGTTTTCTCTGATTGTTGCATGTTCATCTTTCCAGCCATGAGCCAGATGCTATCTTTGTACGAAGTGTAAATGAAATAGAAGTGAAGCCAAAGCCGAAAGCTTACCCCAACCCACCAGCATAAGTGAGCCCTTCGAAAACCGCTGGTCACTAGAATCTTGGATGTGCAATATCTCATGGTTTTCTAGGCGTTTTTGTTTCCTATGAAGCTTTCAAATCTTGATGTGTGCTAATGCTTGAATCAAGTTGGAACACCTTTTCGCTTCCAGTGACCCTGTAGTTTCATTTCTTTTCAAGTGATCGTGTAGGTCTGTGCTTAGAACTTTGGGTTCTGTAATTATTCATATATCTAGTCTCCTAGATATAACAATTATCATTATGCCAGAGTAGCAGCCAAGGAACAAGTTCTGTATGATTATGTTGGATGTAATGTCTAGACAGCTCAGTTTCAATGAAATGATAATCCGAAGACCAATAAAAATACAGTTAAATATTTGCTTGTTTTTGTGTTTTAAAAGTATTTTAAAAAAAAATTAATTTTTTTTTAAAATTAATATTATTTTGGTATGTTTAGATTATTTTGATATATTGTTGTTAAAAATAATTTTTTTTAAAAAAATATTATTTTAATATATTTTTAAATAAAAATATTTTAAAAAATAATTATTATTTTAATCTTTGATACAATTTAAATAGGTTTTTAGTCGTGGAATGCTCGTAAAATTTATGGCTTGGTTTTGTTGCCACTGATTTTGGAGATATATTTGTCATTTAAATGGAAAACACCAGTTATAAGCTCATCTCTCACCTACATGTTATACTTAAATATTTATATAATTTTTTCATTTATATTTTGAATATTTATATATATAAAAATATAAAAATACCTTCTATACCCATTTTTTCCTTAAAAAATATTTTACAACCCAGCACGGAACATGTCAAATAACCAATTTTAAGTATGATGGGTAATATTCATAAGTGTAAATTGTATATCAATAATTATATATAAAAACCAAAACTTAAAACAAAAACATTAATTGATTATTATACATTTAATAACTTCTAAATTACTGCATGCTTAAGCACACTACTTTATAAATTGAACCTCACCTCTAATTAAAGAAAATGATCAATATTAATAAAATTCTTTGTACAAATTTATTAATTCCTAAAAATTTCTCAATTTATCTTTCCATTGTTTTCTTATGTATACACAACTATAACCTTAACTGATGTAAAACATCCTTCTTAAGTTACTTGTAATGTTATCATACAATATTGGTACTTTTTATTTTGAATTATCATGATTGTTGAAATTATAAAAACAAGAAAATACAAATGAATAATATTAAAATAAAAATAAAATTATATCAAAATTTACTATTGAAAGCATATAAATATCTAAATCATTTATCCTAAATGAAATATAAATATAAAGAAACTCGGAACATAGGTCATGTTTGTTTCCAGGAATTCACTTTTCTGAAAACCATTTCCCTCACTTTTCTATGTTTGGCAAATACATGGAAAGTTAATCAAGGGAAATTAAATTTTGATCGAAGAAAAATGTTAACTTTAACAGTAGGAAAGTGCTTTCCCTTTTTTATTCTTGGAAAACACTTTCCTTTCCTTTTTAACTTACGGATGAAACAAATCTCTCCTTCTCTCTTATTAATTTTACAACTGATATCTTTAAAAAATTACTTTGCGTGGCTGTAAATCTCCCTTTCTCATATCTCATTATTGGAACAAAAAATCATCTTATTTCAGGTAATTGTTTTCCTCAAATATTTCTATATTATCTATCTCTTTTTTTCCTGTTCTTTATTTGAATTTTTAATTGTGATTGTGGTATAAATCTTGTGAGCTTGTTAATTCTTGGGAAAAAAACAGAACAATTCCATGCTCTGTTTTGTATAGGATCTTATATCTTGCTTGTTTAATGTGCGTGTTAATAATCTTTAGCTTTTCATTTCATTGCCACATTTCTACTCCACCACACTTTTTCAATCTTTAGCTTTCTGTCAATAGAATTCAAAACTCAATAACTTAGGACATCATTCTTTTTAAGTATTGGTCTGAGAAGAGAGCGTGGTTTCTATCTTTGTTCCATGCCCCAAGACTGTGTTGATTGACAATATGTATAGTCTAGGCAGTAGAGGGAGTTATGGCTATTGCCTGGAGAAGGAAAATTGCTTTGACATGGAGGGAACCCATTGCCTTGGCACAATAAACGTTTTTCTTTAGTTTATCCCCTTCAGCATGGTGAAGACAACTAGAGAACCATTGATCTTTTCTTGAGCAAATTACTACAAGCAAATGGATGCATGTATATAATTACCAAGCACTGTTATGCGTTAACACTACCATTCCGGTTTTGCTTCGTTAATGGCCAATTAATTCTCTTTCTGTTTTTTTTTGGCAATATTTAATGTTGTTTTCTTTTCTGTACTGGCAATAAGTTTCTAGATAATATCAAGGTTTTTTTTTTATATATATATATCTCAACATGATTAGCGTATTAATTAAATCCTATTTAATAGAAGTCACTCTTTGTTCAATCTCTCCTTCATTCTTAGTTTAATAGAAACAAATGATTCAGGAATTGTGGTTGTTAATTATTGTCACGCTTTCTGACTTCATGTGCTTATATCTGAGCAGCAATTCATATGTACAAATGCATGTTTTGATGATTGTTAGATTTTGATTCAAAACTTGTTATCTGGTAATTGTTTCTGCTTTTATTTTCAATGACATCTGAACTACATAATTGAACTAAACACGACATCTAGAATTACAAGTATTTCTAGCTATCCAAATATATTGATTGTGTCAGTTTGATCATAATTTCTTATATTGATTGTGTAAGTATTTGATATGCTTTTTGAATGTTCATTTCTCCATACTTTTTAGGTTTCATTATCAGAAAACTTCACTTTCTTATCATGGATAGTAAGATTAATCATGCAACATGTATGAGAGCAGCTGTAACTATCATAGTTGCAGGAGTATCTATTATTGAACGAGAAAGAAGTATAATTTATATACCAAGAGAACCACGTATAAATGCAATTGCTCAACGAGAATTCTATATTGATAGCATTTTGAATCGAGGTAATAGACATTGCGTCGAACAAATTCATATGAAACCAATTGTGTTATATAATTTGTGTGATGTTCTCACAAGTCGTAACCTACGATCAACTCAAAATGTGTCTATTAGGGAGCAAGTAATTGTGTTCTTACAAATTATAGATCGAAACCAAAGATTTCGTTTTATTAGTGATATATACTATAGGTCTGTTGAAACTATCCATTGTTATTTTAGAATTGTATTAAAAGCAGTTCTTAAGTTATACAAACACCTTATCAAAAACCCAGAGAATATAGTTCTCGCGGAGATAATGAATAATCGCAGATTCTATTCTTATTTTAAGGTATGAGAACAATATCAATATTTTTATACATTAATTAATTACATCTAGAAGAAAAGGTTATAAATTATTTTTTTCATGTTTATATAGGATTGTGTAGGAGCAATTGATGGTACCCATGTTCCTGCAAATGTTCCTGTGGAAATTCAAGGAAAGTTTCGAGGTCGAAAAAAAGGAACAACACAAAATGTTTTAGCAGCTATAACTTTTGATTTAAAGTTTATATATGTTTTAGCTGGTTGGGAAGGAAGTGCACACGATTCCCAGGTTTTAGGTGATGCACTATCAAGACCTAGTGGACTAAAAATTCTAGAAGGTATAAATTAAATATTTACAATATGCAATAAACATGTAAATTGTCTAATTGGATAAAGATAATAATAGGTTTTATTTTTTATTTGTAGGGAAATATTATCTTGGTGATGCTGGTTATGGTATTCGAAAAGGAATCATTACTCCTTTTCGTGGAGTTCGATACCACTTGAATGAGTTTACAGAACATTCACCGGAAAATGAAAAGGAGTTATTTAATCTTCGAAATTCTTCATTACGAACCGTTATTGAGCGAGGGTTTGGTATTTTGAAGAGTCGTTTTAGATCAATTGATAGAAAACCTTTTTGGTCTTATGAAACACAAGTGAATGTTGTGCTTGCATGCTGTATTATTCATAATCACATAATGGGAGTTGATCCTTATGACTTTCTTATGGAAGAAATATGTTCGGAAAGTAAACCAATTAGAAAAACAATCAGATTAAGCCAACGGGAGGAGAGGGAAGAGAATAGGGAGTGGATAACAAAAAAAGAAATGATTGCATCAACCATGTGGAATGATTATAACACTCAAAGAAACTAGTAATTGAGTGTTAATTATATATGTTTGTTTTTATTATGTCTTTCTTGAGTTTGTATTGTCTTTGTTATATATTTGAATTGTTTGTTGACTTTATTATAATTTATTACGTATTTCATGTGTTCTTTTTTAAATAGTAGTTGTATTTTTTTGTATAAAATTAGTTCAATCTAAATATTGTATAATTTTATTTTGTATAAATTTATGAATGTTTTTTGTAGAAATGAATACTGCAAAGAATAAAAAATGCAAAGGTAAGCACTTTACATGGTCTAAGCCTATGTCTCATATGCTACTTGAGATATTAGCTGAGGAGGCACTTAAAGGAAACAAACCTTCTTCCACCTTCAAAGCGGAATCTTTTGCAAAGGTAGCTACAGAAATGAGTCAAAAGTTCAACATGCAATGCGAGCCGAAGTATGTGGACAATCATCTCAAAACTATGAAAAAAGAATGTGGAATAATAACCCAACTTAAAAATAAAAGTGGTTTTGGTTGGGATGATTGTTTGAAGATGATTACGGTTTCGAAAGATGTATTTGATGAAGAAGTAAATGTATGATAAATAGTGTATTCTATGTAATTTTTACATTTCTTTTTGTTTCCAAAACTTTATACAAGGAACTTAAAATTGTATATTCTAATTTTTATGAATAGGCACATCCGAATCATGACAAATATCTCAACAAAAAACTTAATATATATAAAGCAATGACAATTGTTGTTGGAAAAGATATGGCAACCGAAAATTATGTCAAATCATATGATGATATCAACCTGGAAGAGAATATTGAAGTGCAATCTATTTCAATTGAAAATGAAGGAGAATATGAAGAAACTTCAAAAGGTAAAGAGACATCTTCCTCTAATACCTAAAAGAGGCAACATAAAAAGAGATATTGAATGTATGAAGATGATAGTGTTGAAAAGTTGTCTAAAAAGATTGGAGATGTAACGTTTGCAATTCAAAGCCTAAGCAAAAATCAACTTGATGTTAATGAGCTATATACAAAAGTGATGAAAGTTGAAGGCTTGAGGAGATCGCTCTTGGTGATGCTTTTGATCACTTGATCCAAAATAAAATGTTGGCAAAAGCATTTATGGCAAAAATGCTAATTTGAGGAAAATTTGGGTTCATAATTTTGTGAACCAACACTGCTACAGGCTTGATTGCTAGATGATTTCACTATGATAAGAATGTTTATATTTGTTTTTTGACAAGTATGTTTACTTGTTTAATTCGATCTATTATGTTTATGTTTGTGAATTTGAACTAATATGTACGAGTATTACATCAAAACTTAATATTCATGCATGATTATGTTTGATGTAAGACATTTATATTTATTTCTTAATGCTTATTTGATATATATTAAGGGGATATTAAAGGGATAATTGCCTATACCCGTAAAAAAAAAAATCTTCATCAAAAAAACCCATCAAAATATTTTTGTATTTATTTATCTTTTTAAAAAATCTTCATACCAAAAAAACCCAAATATCTAACTCTTACTTAATACCATAAACTAATTTGGCTTTCTTCATATATAAAAAAACATATTTTAAATTGAAAAAAAATATATTAATAAGTTTTATTTATGAAAAATTTCACAAGGTTATATCTCTATAATATTATATGACATATATAGTTATATTTATAAAATAAGCTACAGATGAATATAGGATATAATAAAAAAAAAAATTATCATTACACTTTTTAGATTTTATTCTTTTATTGCAAGTGATTAAATATATATATTTAATATTTTTTATATATATTAGATAAATTTGAAAAAAAAAATTCATTAATAAATTATTTTCCAGTTTATTTTCCATAACACTATTAAATATCAGAAAATAATTCACTTTTCAAAAATTTACTCTCCAAGAAAACCACCTTTTAAAAAAAAACTATTTTTCAGTAAATAAACGGGACATAGATTCTATTTTTATTCGTATGTATTGTGCTTATATTTTAATATTTGATGATTTTTATTTTCTGAACGACCTGTAGTTCGAACCCCTTCAAAATATCCTTCTCAGAGAAGCCTTCTCGTCGTCTGCTTTTTCTTTAAACTAGCTTTCGCGTCATCTGTTTATCTTCGTCCCCATCTCGTTCTTTCCACGCCTACACTCACCTCGTTAGCTGATCATGGCGTTCGCCGGAGTTACAGTGACTTGTCATTCCAGTTATCTACTCCCTCGATTCTCTTCTTTCAACTATTCTTCTATTCCCCTTTTAAGTTTTGGAAGATTCCCATTATTTATTTCTAAGGAATGCTTAAGAGTTAGTGCTTATGCGGCCGGGTCAAAATGGGCATCATCACCATCATCTCTGGAAACAAAACACGGAGTTTGGGAAGATCCTGATGATGGAAGCGGCAGTGATTATGACCAAGAAGATGAAGAAGAAGCGAAAGAAAATGACTTGGATTTTGAGAGTAACTGGGAGGAAGAAAAGAATTCTGTCACAGCTACTTCCACTGTCACTAACTCCACTACAGAAAATAACTACGGGGAGGATCTTTTCAAAGGTGGGGTTCACTGTTCCCTTCACCCCTATTTTAATAGTGCAATGTTATCATTTTTTCAAGTGGAACTATTCCTTTAGGGATGAATTTTTTTTTTTACCCTATGAATGAATTTGACGTTGTTCTGTAACCACTGCAGAGGTTGAACAACTTTTGGGACCAGAAGAGAGAGCAATTTTCCAACAGAATGCATCTCCTAATCTCCGCAAAATATCAACTGTAACCTATGATGATAACGTTTTAGAGCTATTTTCCTGCTGAAATATGTTTTTTTCTTTTTTCATTAAGAAGTAGCGTTTATATATATTGACTTGCTGCCATTTGCTAAAGCATATGAGCTATGAGAAAAATAGTAGTAAACATGCAAAATCTCCTTTCAGGCAAAATGGAATCCGCTCCAGACCCTAGCTCTATCAGGACAGATAAAATTTATGGACAAGTTGCTTGATGACGGATTAGATATTGATGACCAGGATAATGTGAGTTCATTCCTTTATTGTATTCTGTTTATAGCTTATACTTTGAGCATAAATCTTAAGTTGAAATTGTTGAAATAGGATGGGTTCACGGCATTGCATAAGGCAATTATTGGCAAAAAGGAGGCTGTTATTAGTCATCTTTTAAGAAAAGGTGCTAGTCCACATATCAGAGATCGGGTGAGGTTAATAATTTGATCGTAGCAAGTGTTTTTTGCCCCTGTTTAATTTTGTTTGCATTTCTAAGGAAAACATTTGTTGCCATTTATCTATCCCTGTAATAGGATGGTGCTAGCTCTCTGCACTATGCAGTTCAAGTTGGTGCAATGCAAACTGTAAAGTTGCTGATAAAATACGAGGTTGATGTCAATGCTGCGGATAATGTCAGTACAAGTTTCCAAATTTTTTCTGAACCCTTTGCTCAATTGATCATATTCTGGTCCCCAGAAATTTTATAACATTTCTTGCAGGAAGGATGGACTCCATTGCACATTGCAGTCCAAAGCAGAAATAGAGATATAGCTAAAGTTTTGTTGGTCAATGGTGCAGATAAGACCAGAAGAACTAAGGTAAATGTTTTCAATTTTATATTTGAAGGAAAAATTGTTCCAAGGAATGCTGAATTGCTTCTTCTTTTTTTCAGGATGGAATCACACCCCTGGATCTTAGCTTATGCTTTGGCAAAGACTTTAAGTCATTTGATATTGCGAAGTTACTGAAGGTTTTACCAGCTAACAGGGAATTATAATGGATGCAGCAGCCTTGACAGTAAATACAAGCAGAAGACTATATGAAGCTGGTGTGCATTACAAGGGCGTCGCCCATTTTTGTGTGTGCAGATTCTGAATGGGTTTGTTCATCTATCGTGTATGAGTTTTATTGGGGTTCAAAACTCCTGTGTTGTCCAAGAATGAACGGTGCTTAGTAAACCGTGTGACTTGCACGGTGAAGCCAATCAATCTTTGGGCAAAGTAGTTTTGCACCGAGGTGAAGAAGCCTGCTGAACAGGCTACAGCAAACAATCGATCTTTGGATGAATGTGTCCAGCACAGGTAATAATGCAAATGGATTTGTAAATGTCATGTCTCCCGGGGAAAAAATGCATAACAATAGCTTTCAGTACAATCTATTCATCATCATGATGGTTATGAGATGCATTGCAATCAGATCAACAAGAAGAAGGTTGAAGCCATAGGCTAGCCTAATTGTGAGATGCATCAGTAACTTCTAAGAAATCTATATTCTGTGGATTTATTCTGTCGGCTATGGACAAGTTTAAACTAGTTGCTCTATATAGTATTTTTCCTTAACGTCTTCTCCACCTTCAATAGCAGCAAAAATAGTCATGTTCTTCGAAAGACATGGCATTTTGGTTATATTTCTGGAATTAGCAGAAGTGCAAATAAACAAGTGAATTCAAAGCTATCAATAACACAAACAGGTGTCAGCCTTCCTTTTGATTTCTTAAAGCTCAAACGGAGACATTGAATGATTGAAATATCAACCGATGAATTCAGTTGCTGTCAATGGATTAAAAGAGAGGAAATCATACTAAAGATGGTGATGCCTTTCCCTTGGCACTTCATCAAGAGCAATGAAAATGAAGTCCAAGCTCTCAAATCTCAACCAATCATGAGATGAAATGCAACCGTCACAAACTTGCCCTATGTAGTATTTGTAACCAGTTTTCCTGACAAACAATCAGATTTGGGATCTGCAGTTCAACACCAACTTAATTACAGTGTCCTTGGAAAGTTTGTGACCTAAAACAGCTCCAGGTCTGGGTGTGAAAAATATTTCGCTCACACCCTGCACAAAAGAGAACTCATCTCTAGTTGAAAAGGTATAAATTCTCTCCCGGAGTTCAATAAGATCAAAACACAAATATGGAGTTGTTTGTATTACATTACTATTACGAACCAGTGGCGTATTGCTATACATGTAACTTTAACATAGCCCTTGCCCAAGATACACATTGTATACAGCATTTTGAGATTAGCATACGGATCCAGAGCTATCTGGCCACACGGACCAGCACTGCCATCAACAAAAGCGTATCCTACCTTGGCAGTTTCCTCTGTATAATCAGCTATACTATATTTTGTCATCATCTAAAACCAGAGGGAGCTGCTCTTGGCCCAGCAGCTTGTGCCTTCATGGCTTTTGTTTGAGAAAGCAATGCATCATAGTCCTGAACATCGAAGGCTTGTTGTCACTCAAATGCACATGAAATCAAACACAAAACAAAAGCCAAATGCAATGAAAAACTTACCCTTTTCTCAAATGCATCATCACTTGAGCTAAGTAGTTTGTCGGCAATCCCATAATCTATGGCTTCCTGAGCTTTGAGATATTTTGGTCGCTGGATGTCTTTAACAAGGTCTTCCTTCGGCTTTCCAGTTCCCTTTGCTAATAGCTCAATATAATACTCAGTATTTGCATCCAATTCTTTGGCCTGAGAAAAAAGTTAGTTACGAAAATTGATGAAGGAAGAAAAACGAAGGGAGAGTGTAGGGGAGAACCTTGATCCACATATCTACTGCAGCTCCGCTTGATCTGTTGACTTTAGGCAAATATAGTTTTGCTACAATCCAGAATCAAATTATTAGAACCTCATGCTCTAAACCCTTTACATTACTTGAAAGACGTGCCAAACCTATGGCCACATTGTTTGATCGAGCAATCAACAGGCTGCATGGGCTAGTCACTCATGCCAAGGCTATCAAAATAGATCAGCAAAGCAAACAGGTACAGGTTTTTCACAGGTTCTTTTATAAGAAATTAAGTTTATAAGGCTACGAGAAGTTAGGAGATGGATCTGCTGGGTGGAAAACAGATTGTGCGCCTTCCTGTAGGACCAGAAACTGTCAAATTGGTGATTAGGTCAAGCCACAAATGACCAGTGATAAACACTCTCCCATAACTATCATACCACTTTCCTGACATCCGGCAAAATTTTAGGTGATAGAACTTCACCCTAGCAGTCATTCACTTGTTCTGACACATTTTCTTTTTCTCAAGAATGGTACTTAAGCAGCCACACAGTTAGAAGACATGATGTAGAATGGAATAATTTTAAACCATTCAAGTACAAACAGGTTCTCAAGTTATAAATAATTTTGAACACATTAATGCTCCCATAGCTCCAAATAGCAATTGCATTTTTCAAACAAGTCGTGATAATCCTTTTAAACTTAAAGAGAAGTTTGGAGCATACTGGATGTGTTTGGCTGTAAAGCGCGATAACCCTTGGCTCCAAGAGATAGAAGCATTGCTGCTTGACCATATGCCATGCCACAATTCACAGTATAGATAGTTGATTTGCAGTACTTCAGGCATATAGAAAGAGATGCACAGGATAAGTTTCAATCACATTAAACAATTGATGAAAGAATTAACAAATAATTAAAAATATTGCATGCAGACATGCAACAAACACACATTTAATATTGCTCCATAGCATAAACTTAAAGGTGACAAAACAACTGAAAATCTTGTGTGCAGACACACAACAAACAGACACGCACACACAGATATTGGCACATGAACTAAAGAGATCTTATAATAACCTCTGTGCAGAGAAAATCCTAGATTATGATACTTACAGACATGGTGTCTGCAATGGCATACGCTTCAGTTTCGGATCCAACAGTCTCCATCTTCTCATTCTAAACAGTAAGAAAAGAAATTAGGGAAAATGATTACACATATTCAACCACATGAATGTGATTTCAGGCATAATTAGAACACAAGTTGATGGCTTATCTAGGGCGACACAAACAGGTTACCAGAAAATGAAAAGAAAAGAGGGGGGAATTCAAGGGCAAACCTGTGTCCCGGATGAGTTTATATATAGATAAATAGGCTTTGAAGGGTCATCATAATCCAAATACATGAATTGAGCAACAAGAAGCTCTGTGACAGCTGGCACAATCTATCAAGATGTTACAAGTCAGACAACCTGGCAAGATAGACTAACAATTCTAGTTGATATTGAGGATAGCAATGGCATATAAAAATAGTTGCTTACTGGCATTCCCAGGTAGCATATTCGAGCATCTAAGAGCAAAGAAGGTAAATCTGGTGGAGCAGATTCAGGTCTTCCATATCCTCTACCCCCTCCACGGTACATGGTTACACTCATACTATATTTTGGAGGACCATGATCCATCATGCCTGATAGACTATACATCCCTCCATGGTCCAGATAGTTCTTTCTAGATGAGATGCTTTCCTGTCAACAAAGGTAATGAAAAAAATGAGGACTACCACTATATGATTTAGTTAGATAAACTCGACTTCCAGCAAGCAATAAGAAAAATTACTGTTATGCAATTAATCAATACAAGATCATCTTGAAGCTAGAAAGGTGATCTCAAGGGGTGATTAAGAAGAAAGAACCTCTGTGACACTTCCTGACTGACGACGAACGGGATTATCTTCCGTCATGAACATGTCCATTTGTGATGGAGTAAGACCATAAAGAGATGGAGGTAAATTTTTATAATTTTCCATCACTGCAGAGGATAAGATAAAAGAGAAATGGAAGTTAGAATTTGAAGCTTCCAAGTATCAAATTCGGAGCTGCTGGGAAATTAACAAGTCAAAGACACTAGAAGCATTGCAGCTCTCAAATTCTAATACAAAAGGCCACTTTGTATTCCATAAAACCATAGAAAGATAAGTGTCCCGATAAGAACAGAGACTGCAGTTAAATGGCATGAACCTGAAGGTCTCAACATGAATAATTAGGAGTCGTCTCATTCAAAATAAGTGATCTGTATACTGCCGGCATAACCTTAAAATCATTGAATCTCATCTCATCTCATAGCAATGCAATTATGAACTATCGAGCTCATGGATGAGGGAGGATTGAAAGGCAGTCTCCGAATTATCAAGTAAATAAATGGCCAATGTTGCTGTCTTTTCCATTAAAGACTCTAAAACACAAACAATTCCATAAACAAGAAAAACCAAAAAGCTATTAATGATTCAAAAATATAAACAAGGGCACATTCCCATATTAAAAAATAATAATCAATAAAGCTGGCAATAACAAACTAAATAAACAGAGCAGAGTGAGAGAGAGACTGACGTCCATCTTTGAGGTTTTCTTGTCTAAACTGGCTGGGAATATGATTCAGTGACCTCCCAGATGCAGTAGGGGACTTGCAAGAGCAGTAGCATCTTTGTTTTCTTGGAGTGCTTAATAAAAAGAGTTTGGAGCATGGGAGAAAGGAGGATTTGTTTAACCGAGCAGAGGAACTGACCAATTCTGGGATTGGAGATGAGAGTGGAGATAGCAGAGAAGTCGCCATACTCTATGTGCACTGCAGACTGGAGCGAGTGATTACTGATTTCTCTTTGCTTGGAGAGAGCGGTGATAGTGAAGCTTGAGGTTTTGGTGCGTTTGGGCCTCGTTCTCTTTCTCTGTGTTTTTGTTCTTTATTACTGGTTGGTTCTAGAGAGTAGAGACTGAAGAGTGAGTACGTATCTGAATTTGGGTTTGGGCCTAACCTCATGTAAAGAGACTTGTCTCTTTCAAAACAGACTTGGGTAGAAGAGCCTGCACTTTAGGAAGAACAACAACAGAGCTGCTTTAGGCCCATCATTCCCACATACTTTGAATTATTAGAATAATTAAAAAAAAAAACTTAAAACAAAAAAAAAATCAACTTTTTTAAAAAACACGGCGTCACTGCAAAAAAAAAAATCATCACCTTAGAATTTATTTGTTTTTATATTTCAAAAATATTTTTATTTTTTTTTATTTACTTAATATAATTTTTTTGTGTTTTCAAATTATTTTAATATACTAATATCAAAAATATTTTTAATAATAATAATAAAATATTATTTTAATATATTTTTAATTAAAAAATACTACTAAAGTCCCAAACATTCCTCTTGCATCACTAAACCGAAAAAGAAGAAGAAGTTATTGCAACAATTTGCAAGAGCATGGATGTGGGCTTTTACAGAATAATTCGTTGCTTTTATTTTCTTTTTATATGACAGTGAATAATTCTTTACTTTCAAAGAAAGGAATTAGAGGAGGTCAAGTAGGAGATACGTAGCATTTAATAATTACGATTTCTATTTAATTCAAAGATCTCATGTTCAAAAAATGAGAATTGTGGAGGATTTTCATTTAAAAAAGAACAATGAATAATTTTTTATGTTATTGGATAATTTTTATGTTAAAAATTATTGGTTATTAAACTAGGTTCGGTTTGCTCATAAAACATGAACTTAGTTCAAGATTTAAAAGAATTACTAAATAAAATAACTGTTTTTTTTTACTTATATAAGTAGGAATATATCCCATATGAAAAAAATTATTTTTTATTTGATTAAAAGAATAAAAAAAATTTTTATCTTAAACCATTGTATTATTTGGACAAGATCTATAAAGATATTCGTACTATAAAATATTATTTTGGTTTTGATAATTAAAATGATACTAAAATAATTAGATTAAGGATAAAAAAATAATTAGATTAAGGATAAAATAATTAGATTAAGGATAAAAAAACAAATTCTTACAAATAAATTTTCCTTTCAATAAAAAATTTATTATTTTAATATATTTTTTAATAAAAAATAATTTAAAAATCAATATTTATCACCTTCTAACAAACATGTCGAAATTGAAAACCGTTTAAAAGACGGAGGAAAGCACAACTTGACCCTTTTTTTTTCTTCTCTCTTTTTTTGACCAGAAACCAGGTCAGCTTTCAATTTCTGCTGCTGCTTCGTTGGAGTCGAGGGCTCAAATTTCGATCATCTTAGAAAGAATAACTACAAGTCAATAATGCACAACTTGACCCTTCTGGTTTTGGTTGTGGACAGTACTGAAGAGTACAATGGGTGCTTTCAACAAGTTTTGCTGGTTTAGAAAAAGAAGAAGAAAAGATTGATTGAAACCTAGTCTTAGCAGGCTAGTTCTTGAGCAAAGTAGCAAAACCTAGTTTTAGCTCGGCTGGTGGATTCTTTATCTTTCCATGGAAATGCTCGGCTGGATTTAGTTCTTGTTGTTCATCCATCCTCCAGGTTCAGGCAGCCACAGGCGTTAGTTCCATTTGCAGCGCCTCCTCCAGAAGTCAACAAGATCTCCATTCTCTCCCTGTGAATTGGAAAAGTCGACGCAACTCAAGATCTACCATCATAAAGGAAGATAAGTTCCCATTAAAAAAAAAAAAAAAAAGGTGCTGTGTCGACGCTGTAAAATGTAGTCTGCTGGTCTTTGTATTTGACTTCCACTAATTCGAGTTTGGTATGGAAAAACTATACACGGTTCTGGAGCAGAGTAACAGGACGCACTAGATCTCTGGAACCAAAGGCCGCCCCCATTGTTTTGACTATTAAAAACTAGCAGCAAGTAACTTGGCAAAATGGTTAGCTCTCGACGTCAATTCCACTGCTGGCTTGGGCCTTATCCAAGTCTTCCTTCGGGTTAGAAAACGAAGGAAAACACAACTTCGCCAATCAGTATGTTCAAAGTACACACTCAGTACAAGTATTATTATACATGTACGGTGTTTTACTGTACAAATTACACGATTGAATTTTGCTTAGCGGTGATAAATCTGTAATTTGTTGTTTTTTCCTTATTTGAAAACAAATTTTTCTAAAGAAAGTTTAAATTTTTATACAAAGAATAAATAAATGGTTTGTCAATGTAGCAATTGCAACACTCTCTCACTTTTATACTATATTAAAAACAAGCTTAAAATATTTACGAGTTTTTATTAATATACATAATATTTATTATATTTTATAATATATAAGCATGATTCACAATTATATTTTTTATTTATTTTCAAAAATTATATTAATAAAACTTACATGTTAATTCACTTGCATTAAAAAAAATTATTCGATTTGCAGCTATGAAAGTTTAATAGATATGTTTGTATTTAGTGCCACAAATAATTTGTTTATTTAATGAAATGCATTCAAAAGCTTTTTAATTTAAAATTATTATTTTTATTATAAAAAACACGTTTAAAAAATTTATATATTTATTTTTTTATTAAAAAAATTATCTGACCGCTGCTGCGAAGTTTATGTGAAATAACTAGTTGACTCCTACAAAGGAAATTCAACAGAAAACAACGAAATAATCCAATAAAAAAAGAGCAGTTAATTACTTGACTAATTCATCATTCAAAAGGTCAATATATATCCCATTTCGTCCTCACCTTCTTGAAGTTTCCAGCCTGTTTCCAAGAAGCAGCGGGGCATGAAGAGATAATTTGACCATCACATGATTATCAGCCAAGAAAAGACCCTTTAATTCGTTGGTGCATGAAATTCCAGTTTGTAAATTACATATTCAGGTGCGGTTTGTTTTTTATTTCCAGTCGCGATTCTAAAATATTTTGATTTTTCTTCTTGATTTAAAAATAAAAATAAAAATTTATTTTAATGTATTTTTTTAAAAACATTTTAAAATATCATACAAACATGTGTTGTTAGACTAATATGTTGTAAATATGTTATGTTAAGAAAATGAAAGTTTAATTTTCTATACAAGATAGAATCGTGACCCGTCAGTATAGACTTTTAATTAAGTTGGAAATAATGTCCATCATTATATGAAAATTCTTTTTTAAGTATATGTACATCCTCTCAATACACGGATACAGAATCTATGAAGGTTCATGCACCTCTCGAACTCTGGTAGAAACTAGAAAGTAATTGCTCTACTTAAGGCTGTGGCTTCTGCAGCATTAATTAATTAATTGGGTGGGTTTTTTTTAATCTATTTGCCTTCGCTGCTAAGACTCATAACTATTCTGGGAAAAGAAAACCAGCAACGACACGGCATCCAAGTATAATTCTTCTAAGTTCGTTTGGAAATGTAATTGTAATTATTTTTTAAAATATTTTTTTATTTAAAAATATATTAAAATATATTTTTTATTTTTAAAAAATTATTTTTAACATCAACACATCAAAATAATTAAAAAATATATATAAAAAAATATTAATTTTTAAAAAAAAACAATTAAAAATTTTCAAAATTTTCAAAAACATTTTAAAAATAATTAAATGGTTCCAAAAACAAACAGCCTTTGACATTTAACTCCAGCTAAAGTGAGTTGGATCACAAAGCAATACATGAATGTGTACACTCCTTAATTTCCTCCTATTCTACCGGATATTATATAAAACCTGTAAAAGTGACGTCTGGAATGTGTAATGGCTGACGAATAAAAAATAAGAAGGCTACGTATCTTCTACTTTGTTGTTTCTGACACGGCAAGGGTTTAGATCGAGGAGTGGCTGGCAGCACACAAAAAAATAAGAACCCTAGTTCATTTCTGTCCTCTCTGAAGATGAACCTTGACTCCGGCGAAGCATAAAAGCCTGAGAATTCACACTCTTATGAACTCCCGCGTTTAAGCTTATCCCCTTCCTTAATGACGGAGAGTTCTTTAAACTTACTGTTCATATAATTCTTTTCTTTTTTCTTTGTTGGGTGATTAATAAAATACAAGATTAAGCTTGAGTGGGATATACACATCTCGATTTCCAGATGTTTTTGGCGTTTGATTAGCCGTCTAGGGCCTCTCTACCTCGGGGAAAGGAGCACCATGGGTGAACCTTCCCCATGGTGCTCTCATCTTCGCTGCATGCACTGGCAATTACTCTCTGTGTCCCTCTGAAATACTTCTAATCTTCTACGCCTTCTTGAACAATAATTCCCAAACCCATGGCATGCTCTTTTCTATATATATATAAAAAAAAAAAAGAATAATAATAGACATGTATGGACTAGATATGAATCGTGATTTAATTCAATAAACTTGAGATTTTTTACTCACAACGACAGCACGACCCTAATTAAGTTGTTTGTTGTACCTATCCACTCATATGTCTTTATCGATCTTACAATTTCCCAGCTAATCACTCGTGCAAACAGTAATCATTGAAATGAAAATAAATAAAATACCAAAGCACTCCAAGTGAATATGTTGTTGAATTGAGTGCTTGAAAGTGTAGAAGTAATTGTTTTTTAAAGTATTTTTTTTTTAAATATATTAAAATAATATATTTTTTATTTTTTAAAAAAATATTTTTAATATCAGCAAATTAAAAAAATATAAAAATATTAAATACAGTTAATTTTAAATAAAAACATTATTTTTTTAGAAAGTGTGGTTTCAACCGCGTTCCGAGACAAGCCTTTCAACAGAATTCTAACATCCCATTAATTGGCCTAATTTCTAAATCAATGATAACATCACTCAGCAAGGCCTTAGGTGTTTTACTTCAATCCCATAATAACCAGAAGGATTACGAGTGATTTTTATGAGGGCTATGAGATCATCAAGGTGGAAAGTTTTTCAAGTCATTATGATCAGCCTTCTCTATATAAGATAGCTATCTCCAGGCAAGGGTAACTGGTTATGGTTGGGAGATTAGAACCGAGGGAGCTACCTCATGTGCTAAGAGTTGCTAGGGTGGCAGGACCTGATGTTGCCCTTGAGATGCCAAGATGACTTGGGTAAGGGCTTACACCTAATTAATGAGTCGTTTAAAATGTAACAGAGAAGACGTGTTAACTTTTGTAGGGAGGTTAGTGACACGTCCCATCCTAGGGTTTTCTTGATTGTTTACCATTAATAATGACCAAGGATGTTAAAAACCAGTTCTGAAAGAATAATTAATGGTTTTTTGATCAGTTTTTCACAGACGATGTTAATTCACCGAAGAGGAAATAAGAATCTTCCAAAGAGACCTAAATCTCAATTAGATTCATTTTTAAGCTTGCTTTGTTCTAGAAAGATGATCAGTCTGACAGGGTTGGAGAGAAGAGAAAGCGGTCAAAATCTCTCTAATTTGGTCACCAAGCATTCGAACGCCTTTGCAGTAACATATGACCTTCGACGCTTCTTTCGTACCCCTACATCTTGGGCTCAGGATGTAGCTAAACCATAAGGTGTTGGGCTTGTCATCTTGCTAGACCCATGTCACTTAGACTCAACATGTATCTAAACCTAAGGATATTAGATCTGGAAGCAAAGTCAGGCTCATGCCACCTTGGTTTGGCATCCTGCCAGGCCTAGATACATCAGGTTATTGCCTTACATTTTGCTCTTTTAATCCTGAGCTTTTAAGCAAACACGTCAAGGATATATTGATCCATCATATTAAAATATTGTTAGGCATGATTTGCTTTGAATGATCCAATTCAACACAAACAAAACAATGAATCAACTCAATATCTTACTACTTGTTGATATATCTCAAGCTATCACCTAGAGATCACAATTAGGTTATAACTAGTTATGTACTCGAGCTACTCTGTGTGGTGCTTTTTTTTTTGTGTGTGCTAAAAATGATATTCAGGTAGTGCAAACACGTTCTAAAGAAGTGAAAAAAATATGTGACTCGAATCATAAATCCGAATGGGTCAAATAAGTTGGTTTTATTTGAATCAGATGATAAATAAAAATAAATAATGACACCAAATGGAACAAATTAAAAAAATAATGATAATGATAACATAGGGAACTTTTTTGTAAATAGGGATAAACGATGTAGCTTAATTCTTCATCCATTAAATATGGAAGGACAAAATTGAGTAAAAAAAAAAACAAAAAAAACTCATCTCAAGTCAATCTGAGTCAGCATAACAAACCTGTAACTCATGGAATAGGAGGCGAGCCAACTAGGGTTAATCTACAAAACATGCACCCTAGGTCACGAGATCCGAATAACCTAGTAGAAAAGAAAACGTAACAAATCACAAAGCTGGAAAGAAAATAATTTTTTTTTCATAAAAAGCGATGTCAACTCGCATTTATTTTTCAAACTCATGACTCAGGATATTAGACTAAAAACACCTTATATAGAAAAAGCATGAAACTCAATTCTCAACCAATTAAATGTTTAAGGATTAACTTGGAAAATAATATCAACTGTACAAAAGGATCCATAACAAAAAATGATAATTAAAAGTAACGGGATCAAAATTAAAATACTAAATAAAATTTAATTTTGATTGAAGGATGAAATTGAGAAGAAAAGGTAATTGAGTAAAAGGACTAAAAAAAACAATCAAAATAATAAGGATCGAAATTGAAATAAAAAATAAAAACAAATTATTAATTGAATGGTGAAATTGAATAGAAAAATTAATTTAACAAAAGAACCCAAAAATCATCAAAAAAATAAGGATTAAATTGAAAAAATAATATATAGCGAATTGGGATGGAAGGATGAGATTGAAAACAAATAAGACTTTTATAAAAAGGGTCAAAAACAAAAATAAAAAATCAAATGAATAAGGATTGAAATTGAAATTGAAATACAAATAATAAAGAGGGTCAAACTATAATTTTTAAAGGAGAAAAGAGAGAGAAAAGCGTTCATCGACAACAAACTGAACCACCATTATCGACACATATTATTCCACTAAAAAGAGGATGTGATGATGCTTCCATTAACATGGTGGATGAGTGTTTTTGGATGTGGGGAGGGACACACTTGTCGTCCAAAGGGTGTGGGCATCTCTCACGCGCCAAGGAGAGCGCTTTACGATTGCCCACATTTTTGTTTTTTTTATTTAGTCAAATACTAAATTGTCCCTAAACTAATTTAATAATAATAAAAAATCATTGTGAAATGATGAAAATTCCCCTTAAATCCCGTTTTAAATTTTTTACTTTAAAGAATATTTTGATAGTTTCACTATATTTTTAATTATGTAATATTTTTTATATTTGATCAAATATCAAATTACATCCCAGTATACATTATAATAATAAAAAAAATCATCGTGGAAAACACAAAAATACTCATTCATGTCATTTTAAAATTTTTAGCTTCCAATAATATCTTAGTTATTTTACCTTATAATTAAATTGTTTCCTGTTAATTTAGTATTGAATAAGTTCAGATAAAAAGATTTCAATTTACTTAATTGCTAAGTTTTTTTTTTTGTGAATAAACAAAAATATCATTATACCGTTACTGGGAAGACTAGCTTTTGTTAGTTTACAAAATTGTAGTTTATGCTCTACGGCCTAAAGTTTTAGTACGTCAGAAACTTGGAAGAATTGCAGCGAAGTAGTGTTGTCCTCTTTTCCTTGGCTTTTGCACTATTGTTTCTCAATCTCTTCCTCAACAATTTTCGTGTTTTATATTTCTCTCCGGGTTTAATAATCAATAAAATATATCTTTTATAAGTTTACGAGAATTTTTTTTAAATTATTAATTATGTATTTAAGGGTCGGTTTTTCTAGTGTCATAATTTAATTTTGAAGAGGTACTAAGGAGAGAGAGGCCACTGGGCTTGTCAAGAGCGGCAAGGGGTGCTCAGCAGAAAGAGGGTTATACGTGGCAAAACATACATAAAAATATCCACGTGGCGATTTGCTAGAGATCCCTAGCCAATGGATGGGTAATGGTGGTCATTAAAAATATATTGTCGGTTTATCTCTATTTGTTTGCAAGCATGTGAAAACCAGCAAAAAGGAGGTGACACGTGTTTACTTTAGAAGATTGGCGCGTTGCTTGCCGTATGCCTTGACGATTGCGCGTCGGTGAAGCTTTCAGAAGTCCACTATCCCTCTCTAGCTACTACTAGACTGTACTAGCTAACTGTAATGTTATTTGACATCAATAACCCTTCTCTGCCCCCCCTTTTTATGATTTAAAAAAATTAAGGATACGTGGACGGTTCAACCGATATTTATTGTTTTTTAAAAATATATTTGTAATGTTAGTATATTAAAACAATACAAAAATTAAAAAAATAAATTTTTACTATTTAAACATGGATTATAGTGGCAATAATGCTAATTTTCATAAATCTTTTGATTTATGATTTTCTTGTAATTTTTCGTGTAGAATATCATGCCTCTTAAAGTAAGTAGTTCTAATGAAATTTACTTAGAAATATCTTATACTAAACTTGGTTTGGGACGAGATACCATAGTTTTTATTTTTAAATTACGGTAGTCTTGGACTCACCATTCAAATCAAGACTCATAAATTACAAATCCTTTTACTGCTATAAAAAAAATAAGTTTAAAACTTAAAAAGTAATATAAAAAAACACGTGGATATTTATTTTGTAATCTATTTATCTTTTCTCATTTTTCTACTTCAATTAATAACAATCCCAATTTCGACATCTCAATAAAGTATTGCAAAGTTACCATGGAAGATCATAAAACAATAGCAATTTATTTATTTTGATTTTCGAAAAAACAAAAATACGTTGAATTGTCATGTAATGGAATGGAGCGCAAGATTCAGTGTCGTGTCCATACATCACTCCGTTAATTCATAAAGGAATTTATACGCTTGCTCTATGAGTCTATTCGTATTACCCAACGCATGCTTTCTTCTAGCATTCAGAATAATAACCACTACATTTTGGTTCCAGGAGAAGTGTCTCTGGTATTTCACCAAGTTTATTTTTAAAATTATATTTATTTAAAAAATATAAATTTAATATTTTCAAATATTTTTTTAATTGAAATAATTTTTTTAAAAACACCGTAACCTCATAAATCATACACTTATAGCTAGGGGTTATCATTAAAAACTAAAAATTATATTTTTTTTTGAGGTTTTTTTAACTTTTTAATGAGTTCTTTTTTGTTCGGTTCAGTTTTTTTCCGGTTTGATTTGATTCGGTTTGATTTATTTCTTAACTAAACCAATTCGGTTTGTTTTTTATTTTAGGTTTATGAAACCAAATCAAACCAATTTTTTTAAATATTATAATCTATTGGTTTTTTTATAATTTATTTGTTTTAATTATTTTTTTAATTTTCTCAGATTAATTAGTATGAATTTTTTCTCTCATCCCTCCTTGTAATTGAACTAGAATCAATTATCTTGTACTTTGTATCAAGATTAAAATATAGAGGGTAGGAGTAGGGGTAACCTAGACCGTGTTTTTTTTGTTTTTAAAAAGTATTTTAATTATTTTTATTTCAAAATAATTTTCTTTATAATTTTAAATCGTTTTATTTTTTATATAAAAAATAAATCTTAATATATATATATTTTTAAATAAAATATTTTTAAAAACAGTATCCGACACAGTTACAGACACTGCCGAACAACTGATAGGAGTGATTCGAGGGGAGTGGCTTGTATTTTCTAGAATGCAAAGGAGGGATAATCATGGGATGACAGTTGTCCAGGTGGCAAAGAAAGAGATGTTTCTGGGGCGAACATTAGATAGCTGTCTTTCTAGATAGCCAACCAACAAGAAACTACCAAAACCAAGCATAAAGCTCGAAATTCCTAGATAAGGTCACTGGCAACTAACAGACGAATTTCCTGTGCACTTTTCAGCGCGTGAGTGTCAACGATCAACGGCGTAGAAGTAACGAGGAAGCAGAGCAAGGGATGTCTGTTTGCTTCTAGAGAAGGAAGACCGGCGGCCCAAGCAAGCACCGCCAAACGTTTTCGCCGTCCAAGACATATACTATAAAGAAATGGCCGACGACGAGTAAGACCTTAATCTGCAAGGAAGAAATAGTGTGGATTCATCAGTCCTATGCATTGTTATCGTACGTTAGATCTCATTTCTATATAGGAATAATGCATGGGAAACGCCAAAATAACGCTGAAAACATTATTAAATATAATGGCAGCTATGGGGGCAAATTTCCTTAGTTAATTTTCGTGGAGAAGTACATAAAAACCATAGTTATTTAATAAATTGTCCCTCACTCTTCATTACACGTGTCGAATTTCAACAAAACTAAAAGAACGAAACCCAAGTTATTTTTTCTTTTATTATTCAACATTAAAAAGAAATGGATTCTAATTTCAGTTTCAAAGCCATGCTTGATTCTATTTGTAAGAGAAGGGGAGTACCGTTTGATAACGAGCATCAATAAGATATCGGAAACCGGCAGTATTAGTCACGTGCAGTAAAGATTAATGACTTGCGATTACTTTTCCTCGAGTAAGTTGAATGGTATTGTTTTTTTAATATATATATATATAAAAAACCTCATACCACTCCGAAGAAGGAAAGAAATCGGAAAGGAGCAAGTCACTTTGATAGAATAATCTTCGAAGCATCCCAAGATTTACTTGTGGGACGCGAAACTAAAAGGCAATAAAAATACAATCTTTGCAAGCTTATCCACCTTGTGAATGCCTCATTGCTGACACAATAATGCGTGCTCCACACGGCCAAAAGACCCCGAGTTCACCTATGACTCAAATTACCTCTTCTATTTTATGAGTGCTAAAAAGGCAAGCGTACCCTTGTTTTGACTCGGAAAATGGAATTAGTCGTATCCTCACAACCTCTCTTGTTAGTAGTAGCTCAGTCTCCACAAATCCCACCCCACCTCTCTATGGCTTTAGTTGACCGACCTCACTGCCCACCAACTCTCCCACTCCACCACAACTTCCTATATATATAAACAAAACCTCTTCTTACTCTCCACTCAGTGATCGGTGATCGGCCTTCTCCCCTCCCTGTCTCTCTCAATACCTTTCTTCCTCTCCTTGGAAATCTTGTTCGTTTGTAGCCCTCGTTGCCCACTCACACAAGAAAAACTCAGTATCAAGAATCCAAATCATGGCTCTTGAAGCTCTGAACTCTCCTACAACAGCCGCTCCTTTAAATTATGAAGAAACATGGATTAAGAGGAAACGCTCTAAGAGACCTCGTAGTGAGTCCCCTTCGACTGAGGAAGAATACCTCGCTTTTTGCCTTATCATGCTTGCTCGTGGCGGCTCCACTGCCGCAACCGCCAAAAAAACCGCTTCCGCCTCCCCTGCACCACCCCAACCACCAACTTTGGATCTTTCTTACAAGTGTACGGTTTGCAACAAGGCTTTCTCTTCTTACCAGGCTCTCGGCGGGCACAAAGCCAGTCACAGGAAATCCTCCTCCGAGTCCACCGTCGCCACAGCCGCCGAAAACCCATCAGCCTCCACCACAACTAACACAACCACCACGACCACCAATGGTAGGACCCATGAGTGCTCTATCTGCCACAAGACTTTCCTTACTGGACAGGCCTTAGGCGGACACAAGCGTTGTCACTATGAGGGCACAATTGGAGGCAACAACAGCAGCAGTGCTAGCGCTGCAATCACCACCTCAGACGGTGGTGCTGTTGGAGGCGGTGGCGTGAGCCAGAGTAAAAGTCAAAGAAGCGGTGGTGGGTTTGACTTTGACCTTAACTTGCCTGCTTTGCCTGAATTTGAAGGTGCAAGAATCAGTCAACAAGCACTCTACGGTGATCAAGAAGTGGAAAGTCCTTTGCCAGGGAAAAAGCCAAGATTAATGTTTTCGCTTAAGCAAGAAAAGACCGATATGGGTTCTTCGTAAATTTGAATTTAGAATTTAAGATTAGGTTTAATTAGGAAGATTCTTGGATTTTTCGTTTCTTTTCATCACTCTTCTATGGTGTTGTCTCTTGGGGTTTGCTTTGATAATGAATTGGTTCTGTATAGGGATTTGTCTTCGTTGTTTGTAGACGTCCTCTGTTATTCTACCATTGGACATTAATTCATTCTTTTACTATTATTTTTTAAAAAAAACTGCATGAGATTCATATTCAATTATTTATTATATTCGTGGATATGAATGGATTTCTCTTAATTAAATGTTTTAATTCTACTCCATATTTCTTTTTCGGACGGTTCAACTCTCTCCCCACGCCTTAAATGCCTATTATTGTGGGTATTTACAGTTCAATTTCTCCTTTTAAATTTATATTTTTCAAAAGAAGTGCACAAGGAAGCCCAACAAAGTGACAAACACGACGAAACCATTCTCTTCTGCGGTAGAAAAATGTTTTAAAGTTTATTTTTCACATAAATACTTCAGAATAATAAAAAAAATCAAAAAAATTAATTTTCTCAAGAAACATGGCTTCGCTGCAATAACATACAGGCTCGCAATCTCAATGCACCGCCATAACATCCAGGTCACGGCGGCCTGTGAATGTTGAAGTCAAGTTCAAGTACTGCATTATACGCGTAGTAAATAGCCATTCAATCAAAGCCGCGAGAGTCTTTAAATATTCATATCCCTTTTTGTGTGGGCTAGTAGGGAAGCAACTCATTGCCGCGTGAACAGCGCAGATACAGCAGGCAGGCAGGGAGGCGGGGCACTCGGTAGTGGTGGTGATGGTCTTTCTAAGCAAAGAACCAAGCCATGTTAAGAGTAATGAGATGGTGGTCTTAACCAATAACCTCCCATGTGATCATGCCCTCAATCCACGTGTTGGCATCATGATGTAACGTCTTTTGCGTGGCTCAGGACACTTGTAGCTGTAAGCGTTAGTTGCCCAACACCCACTTCAGTACAAGGTCTTGTCCTAATTCTGGAGGCTATTTCCGGTCGGCGGAGCTTTCACATCTGTGTATTGATTTCTTTCACATTTTACTTTTGAATTGATGTGAAATCCTCGGTGTTGCAGGATGCCTAATGGATATTGCATGAGTTTTCAAACATCCCTCTCATTGTGAATTTTTTTTTTAATTATAAATACCTGGATAATTTATATATATTTTAATTAATTTTCTGAATTTTTAAAATTAATAACCAAGTTAGTTGATTCTGATTTTTATAGCACTTAAATAAGTGATTTTTAATAAATAAATACAAGGTCTGACTAATTAAGCTACATCATTTAAAGTTATGAGTTTTTTTCTTTAATTAAAAGTTTAGGAGTGATAATATAAATTAAAAAACATTTGAAATATTGTACAGTTTAAACAAAATTATATTTTAAAAATGTATTAATTTATTTGTAATTTTTGTTTCATATTCTTTCAATTCTTTCCATATATTTCTCTTCCTTACCTCTTTGCTTCCATTGAGGTTTTTATTACTGGAATAATATAACATTTTCCATTAATAATACTATCTATCTACTGTCAGCTAATGGAAATCTAGGCTGTTAAGGAGACGATCTATAATGAATATTTTTTATTTTTTATTATTTTTTTAGTTTAGCGGTTAGTATATTTTAGAGTCTATATGAAAATAAAATATAATATTTACGAAATAAGTTTTAAACTGGTTTGGTTCCAGACTTCCAGCACGATAACGTGAGCAAAATAGCAAACAATCACGTGGTACAATTGACGACGCATTGCAGCACATATGAAGTGCCTGGGCAGCGGGGATATAGATGCTTGAAGACGTTAACATTCGATGCGTGCCGTGCTATTAGTATTGCCTCTACACTTCTCTATCCAGATACGATCGATGATGATCTTTAATCCTTCTCTGGATAGACAAGAATATATTATCAAAAAATAATATAAATTATATTTTAAAATTTTAGTTAATAATTTAAATTTTTAGATTGAATTGAATCTTTAATATAATATTAAATTTTAATAACCAAGCGATCACGAATTTGAATTTTAATATTTTTATTTTTTTGATAAAAATTATATGTAAATTGGTATGAGTCTGTAGAAATTTCAAACTCAAAACTTAAAAAAATATACTACAAAATAATATAAATTATATATTAAAACTTTACCAAACAATTTAAAATTTTAATTTAAATTAATTCACTATAAAAGCGAAACATTACCAAGATTCCATGGTTTGGACATCTGCTCAAGGTCTCTGGATACAAGTTAAGCAAGAAGAGTAAGATTTTTAGGTGACACGTACACTATCAGATAAATATACACATCGACAAGGGTACAATATTAGGTTAGTTGGAGAGCTTCAAAGCCTCCAAGTCATTGAAAAACATGAGAAGAAAAAACAAGCGAAAGTGGAGGAGTTCTTTGCGTGTGGGAGGCAAATATGAACACATCACTTGAAAAATGTTTGTTACTTGGTCCACCCTCGCAAACTGCAAATCGCGTGCCTCTAGCCTCGAATTAGAGAATTCCTAGTTAATTAGTACGCTTAGATCATAGCCCTCTACCTCTAGCAGCCATGAACTCTTCTATCTTGTTGCTGTTCTCGGGAGATGTCCCAGGAAGGAAGGAGCAAGTCATATATATAGAAGCAAAGAAGCTATATATATATATATATATATATATATATATATATATATATATTTGGTAAGCTAAGTATCCGAATCAATTTACACGTAACTTGATTAATCCCTTTATATCCTAAAGTTAATCATGTAAGTTTTGATCTTAAAATTTGTGAGACTCGAATTGATGACCTTTAAAAAGTAAACTCAAGATCTGAACAGTTAAAATATAACTCTCAAGATAAAAAAGAAGCTGTATTGTTGTGCTTGGTCATGGATATTCAAGTTGTAAACATGGTGAATTGAATTAATGTCGATTGATTATTTTGAGGATTGACTGCAAGTTTTTGTTTTCTAGATGAATTGACCTTCTTGAGATGCCAATTTGCCAAGCAGTAAAAGCCTTCAATGTTAATTAGAGTAAGATCGAAAACGAATGATACGCAGTGAAGGCATGAGAAGCGTGAAAGATGAATGCTTCAAATATCTTTATTGGAGAGAACAAAAATCTGTTATTTTATTAAAGTAAATTGAGTGACCTAACAAATATACTGCTTAATCTTAATTTAAAGTTCATCTTAGCAAATATTAAAAAAAATAAAATTAGCATTGCAGTTATATTATATTAAAAAAAAATTAAAAAACAAGAACGTGCACGTTTTCACAAAACCATTGTGGACGCCAATGTTCTCCCTAACGATGGTTTTTTTTAAAAAAAATTCAATTCTCGACTTTTATTTCTTTGCCATTCCATTATTACACTTAATTTCTGGATCCATTTATGCATTGCAATTTACTTTTATTTACATGCTATCATATATTTTGAGGTCTTTGCTAATATTTCATTAATGATCAATTAAACATTAATTTTACAAATTAGATTGTTGTTGGAAAACAAATTAAAAAAACAAGGGTTTAATTTTTTTTTAAAAAAAACAATCATTCCAGTTTTTTGTTTTTCAAAAGATGCGAAAAACATCAGTTTGGTCTCTAAAGTCTTAATTTGTTTGTATTATTTGATCCATGTTATTTTGAGACTTCATGTTTAGGTCTATAAGTTTTTGTTTGTGTTTTTATCTTGGGGTAGGAGAGGTAAAGTTCTTGGAAAAAAGAGAGACGAGAAACATTCAATCAACCACTTTTTAGTCATAAAAAAGGTTGATTTTGATGTCAAATTGTTCGTCTTAAAAAAGAGATTTCAATAAATGTAGTTTTTTCTCTTTAACATTGGTGAGAAAAAATAGATCAAGATTCATAAAGTTTGTTTTAATTCGGTTTGATTAATTTGTTTTTAAGGAAATTACATGGGTGTTCTTGAGGTGAAAATAAATTGAAAGTTAATTTTTTGAATCTTGAACTTTAACCCTAATTTTTCCTTCACCGAAGATGGTTGAAAATGAATTGGTGAATGCCATGTCATTTGTCCAAGAAAACAATGCATCGTTTGTGTTATTTAAAAAAGATAACCAGGTGCGCCAACCTAGGTTCTAGACCTAGGCGGCTTTGAATTTTTGGTTTTGAGTCAGGTAGATGAGCATATCCATCTGGCCCAACAACACCTAGTTGATGAGTATTTTGACCCATCACCTTCTACTTTTTTATTTTAATTCATTGATTCTTTGCATCTCATTTCTATTTGAATTCCATGTTCTGCATATTTTTTCTATCATATACATAGTTAATTTGTAATTTGACATCATATACATGATTCCTGTATATACATTAAGTTTATCAGCTAAACAGAGAAAAAGAATCAAGTGTTCCATCGAAAAGTAATCAAATAGTGTGACATTTCATGTATAATAATTAATTTGTGAAAGTAAATTTCATATATTATTGACTTTTGTTTGTTTCATGAACATTAATAGGTTCTTGATGAAGTCGTGAAAAAACTTCACAGAAAGATATTTGACTTACCCTGGTTGTTGAGTTATGGGCTTGAGACGTACTTGTAAAACAAGTTCTTCATGGAAAGAGAGACACTCTGATGCGTAAGTCGGTATTTGAGTTTTTCTTACGTGACAAGCAAATAAAATTCAAGAAGATGAACAAGATGTTTTTTGTGCGTAGAGAAGAGATGTGTGTTTTTTTGTCTCGTGTTATCTATATGATGAAGAAATGCAGAGGTAAGTGTTCAAGCCCTCTTTTATCTCTCAAAACTTGAGAATATATAGCTTGGAGAATATAACAAATATCTAAAAAAAACATTTAATGAAATATATGAGAAAATATACAATTTATAAATAATGGATAATAGTGATGAATAGTACCATGCATGAATTGTACCATGCAAATAATACTATTTATAAATAGTAAAACGAGATAAGGTAAGGTAACTTGGTCGAATCAACCAAGGGAAGAGAGAGTGGAGCTCAATTTAATAGAGTATGGGACTTATGACTTGTTCTGAACAAGTTTTGCATGACAAACACTATTAATAAATAGTAAATGACAGTACTATATCTAGCTAAGGGATGAGAGGGAAATAAGAGGTTGAAGCTTGGTTTGATTGATTCTGGTAAATACTATTCATGAATAGTAAATTAAACTATAACAAGCTAAGGGGTAAGAGAGAACGAGCAGGAAGATAAAAGAGCTTGATGAAGCCACGACATAACCAAGTTTTTTTCTTATCTTTTTTTTTTGTTGTATTATAACTTGCACCTCAAAGTCTTATAAACATATATATTTGGAAGACTTTATCTAGCTAAAGAGGGGGAGAAAATATTTACAGTGCAAAAATTTACTTTTATCGCTATGCTTGCACAAAAGTGTCACTTGTATAGGCATGCCTTTGAATTTTTTTTCCCATTAAGAGATTTTTGTTAATGTTTGATGGAGAAATATCCATGGAAACATTGGTCATGAAGTCATGAAGAGAGTGGTCATGGTGACTTGGAGATAATGGTCATCAAGACATGGAAAGATTGGTCATAAGAACCTAAAGATAGTTGTTCACGAGAACCTGGAGACATGGCCACAAAGACCTAGAGAATTCGGTCACAAGAATTGAAGAATTGGAGATAGTGGCCATATAAACTTGTGATTAAAAGATTGACTAGCTATTATTGCTTAAACTCCTTATCATTTACAAGCCAGTAGCCATTATTACAATTCATGGAATTCTAAATCGAATGTGAAGCTCGGTTAGTCCAAGCCTTGAAAAATACTATTCATGAATAGTAAAGCCAAGTTATGCATAAAGTAATGCTACTTACTGTTCATTAACAGTAAAACCAAGTTATGCATAATATTACAATATTACTAATTAAGCCATGCATAGTTTAGTTTATTCTATTAAAAGACAAAAAAGATAGAGATTCAAATCTTTAGAGATAATCCATGGTTTATTTAATCTTAGGCAACAATGTAAGTGCATGGACTTCTCTCCCTAGCTTTGGCTATTTTTTTTCTCTCTTATAAATTAGTGGAGGTGCCCACTGATAATCAATTGTTCTATTGTTTTTTAGTGCATGATACTCCCTAGTGTTATACTCATTATCATGGTGAAAAAGATAAAACTTATTGGGGTTTTTTTTTATCTAAACCATATTTTATTGGAGATGGATGTTATAAGAAGTATTTTCTTTGAATAGCAGTTAATTGTTCTTGTGGTGGTCAGAGGTATGATCATGAGCTTAGAAAATGTCAAATAATCATAAATGTGCCCTCTAGTTTTCCTTTTTGATTTTTTTATTGGAGATTGATGGCGTGGTGAAGACTTTACCTATATTTGGAAGCATGGATGATTTTGTCTAGTCACGCTAGCTTATTCTAACCTGTTGTAATTTTTCATCGCGTGTTTAATGTTGAGAAGATTTTTGTCAAAGAGTGTGTATAATCTTTCTCATAAGGAATAGTTATAGACCCCATTCATCATAGTTATAGACCCCATTCTCATAAGTATATTCTCCACGCTTAAGAATTTTTCATTGAACCTTTGAAGATAGGCTCTAATACTTTTATTTTTTCATTATGTGACTATGAAGAGTTATATGGTACTTTTTTTGGAAGGAATACTTATGCTAAAGTGAGAGATAAGCTTCACAAAACGATTATGAAGACTTATGGTAGAGGCATGTTTTAGGCTATGATACCAGATTTTAACATATTCGTAAAAAGGTGTTGGAAGAACTTTATACATAACATCAATGTTTTATGTGATAAGCTTTAGGATGTTTTTCACATTTTAAAAATTCCCCTGAAGGTCTATAAATCCTTTATAGTTATCTAGATTGACTTTTATAGAGACACGGTATTTGATGAGTTAAGTTTGTAACACTACGTGACAAAGTAGAGTCTTTTGGTGAGCATTGTGTTGTGGCTCACAGACTAGTGAAGTCATGGAGGTTTTCTGACGCCTAGGTCTTTATATGGTGGAGCGAGGTGATGAAAACTGATGGAGACTACAATGTTTGGAGTGTCTCATATAAGAATGAGATGTGTATCTCATTTTTATTGTAAGATTGCGAGTGTTACTCGTATATAAGTCATTTTAACTAGTTTCTTTATAGAAATGAAGTTGTATATGTGTGTACTTAGTGCATGCATAGAGGATTGTTGTTGTGTATGAGAAATAGTGCAAAAATACAGTTGCATCACCACAACAACATCGTTAAGTAAATGAATTTGATTGCAAAGTTCTTGGAGCCCAAAAGGAGCTAAAGTCTTTATGGGTAGATCAATCACCCTTTTCTATTCTAGAGTCACGTCCATCATGGAAAGTTTTTTGAAAAAAAAAATGAAAGAGAATATACTAATTTTTTTGTTTAGGCTCATATAAAAGGAGCCGCTGATGAAGTCATGGAAAAACTTCACAAAAAATACTGACTTTCCCTTGCTGATGAGACCTAGGCCTGAGTCATACATGTAAAACAAATCCCTCATGAAATGAAGAATACTTCCATGCTTGAGTTAGTATTTGAGTTTTTCTTAAGTGACAAGCAAGTAAAAATTAAAGAAGATAAAAATGGTGTTTTTATATGTAGAGAAGATATATGTGTTCTCTATCTCGTGTTATTTGTATAATAAAAAAGTGTATAGATAAGTGTTTAGACCCCCATTTCTTTGTCTGAAAACCTGAGAATATATAACTTAGAACATATATGACAAATATCTTGAAAATATCTAGAAAAGTATGTGGTTAAATATATGAGAAATGGTATTATTCATAAATAGTATGGATAATGATTAATAGTACGATGCATGAATAGTACCATGCAAATAGTATGTTTCATAAATAGTAAAACGAGGTGAGACAAGGTAGCTCGATCAGACCCAACAAAGAGAGGAGAGAGAGATGAGCTTGGTCTAACCAAGTGTGGGACTTGGGACTCGTTTTGAACGAGTTTTACATAGTAAACAATATTCATGAATAATAAACAAGACTATATCAAGCTAAAAATGAGAGAGAAAGGAGAGAGAGAGAGAGATGAGCTTGGTCTAACCAAGTGTGGGACTTGGGACTCGTTTTGAACGAGTTTTACATAGTAAACAATATTCATGAATAATAAACAAGACTATATCAAGCTAAAAATGAGAGAGAAAGGAGAGAGAGAGAGAGAGAGAGAGAGAGAGAGAGGAGGGGTTGAGCTCGGTTTGACCGAGTCTGGGACTATGGACCATAATCTTAAAACCCGGGCTGGTTTGATGGGTCGGTCAACTTGGGACCCGGCCGACCCACAGCCATAACCGAGCCGAGTTTAAGAAAACACTGGGAAAGGAAAAAACTCGGGTGACCCGATTGCAACCCGTTGTCTTTTTTTTTTTGAATAAAAATAACAACATTTTATTTTATAAAAAAAAGTAAAAAATTAAAGGTCGACCTGGGATGACCCGGTCAAAACCTGGTTGACCCAAAGCTATAACCGGGCCGAGTTTAAGAAAACACAGGGAAAGGAAAAAACTCGGGTGACCCAATTGCAACCCGTTGTCTGTTTTTTTGAATAAAAATAACAACTTTTTATTTTGTAAAAAAAAATAAAAAATTAAATGATGACCAGGTCAAAACCCTTAACCAAGTCTTGGTTTAGGTCAACTACTGGGTCAAGTTTAAAAACTATGTTTTGAACTTGTTCGGAACGAGTTTTGCATAAAAAATACTATTTATGAATAGTAAATATTATGAATAATAAATGAGACCATACCAAGCTAGGAGATTAAAAAGAAAATGAGAAGAGAGAGGATCTTGATTCGGCCACAACCCAATCAAGTGTGTTGGGACTCGATTGGGCCATGACCCATCAGAGCTTTTTCTTATTTTTTTTAATTTTCTATTATATTATTAGTTCCTAATTTAGTGATTCACACATGTTTTAGCCGTCTCACCATTATTAGGAGTCCAAGTTGCAATTTAAAATGAGTAGTCGTAACTTTTTTCATGAATCATTACAAAATATTAGAAGAGTCTCCGTTTACTACATATTCATGCATCTTTATGTTATAAAGTATTTTGTTGATCCTTTCAATAGCCACCGCATTTCAAAATTTAACTAGCTTTCGTTTAACTGCTCTTTTATATAAGTATTTTTTACTTAAAAATATATTAAAAAAATTTTTTTGTTAAAGTATACATTACATTTTGTTATGCCAAATAAATCACATAATAGATAAAACAACAAAGGGCACTACATTATTCTTTTTATTTTTTCTATGGATAAGATAGAATTATTCGGTCTTTAGGATGCTTTCCAATTTTGCAACTGTACTTGCAAGTTGAATAAACATTATGTCAGCTGAAAACAAAGGTACTATTATATAATTTAACTAATCGTATGCCCCCCCACATTGCAGCCATAATCAATTGCTCATGTTTGATCAATTTTAGTCATTCAATTATTCATATATAAATAAGTTTTTAATAATTTAATTATGTCTTTTTAAATATATATATTTTTTGTATGTTATCACAGTCGTTATATTATGTGTATTTGAACAAGGACATTAACAAAAATTTCACCCATAAAAATATTTAACTTAAATTTTAAATATTTTTATAGCATTTTATTTTTTCAACCGGGTATTAATTCTTAAATTTCTTTTTATGGATTGAAATTAAATTTATAAATTTATGTCCTGAGACTTCAAAAAGCAGTTAATTGATTTTTAAAATTATATAATATATATAATTTTTCAATGCATATCAAATTTAGATATTTAATTATTTTCTTTTTTAATATAAAAAACTTATATCTTGAAACCAAAATAAAAGTTAGTTATTAAAAAAAATATATAATACATTTTTTTTTCTTGATGTATAATTATTCTCTCTGTTTTTAATGTATTATTTGATTTTATAATTTTGTTAAGAAAGAAGGCTTATTTAAAAAATAACAACGAAACAAATAATACATCATTAAACTCCTATACTAGCTAAAGAATCTTGATATGTGTTGATCTATCATGGGAGATGAGTTTCTTGATTTTTCTGTTTTTACTTCTTATTCAAAAATATTTTATATGCATCTTAAACTAAAAGTTATGATAATAGCTTTCTATTGATTTGAAAAGCAAGAATTTACAATAAATCTATGGGAATAAATTATGATTATAATATTTAGTTTAAAAACTTTCCTTGGTATTTTTTTTCTTTTTCAGACTTGCTATTAATATTTTAATTTTAATTTTTATCTAGTGACAAGATATACTCAATGTATGTGTTTAATTTTTTTAGATATTAAAATTTTATTAATTAAAATTTAAATATATTGATAAATAAAAAATTTATATATTAAAACCATAACACCATTTTGAATAAAGTTATTCAAGAATCTTGTTAACAAAAAACCAGAAGAGGAAGGGTTTTTTTTTTAAAAAAAAAAAAAACAAATTCATTATAATAGTTCTTTTACCTTTCTATGGATTTTTTTTTTCAATTAATGTTTTTTTTCAATTTTATTATTCAGCATTAGATTAATTGAAAATTAGAATTTATTCTTTATAAGATTATTTCAATCTCATGACCCGGACCACAATTCTGACTTAACTCAGTTGATTGGAGTTTTTATCCCTTTTTTTCTAATTGAGTTTTTTTTTTAATTTCATATTTTAATATTGAGTTGATTGAGAATCATACTTCATGATTTGTCTCAATTTGTTTTTTATAAAGTTATTCTCATCTCAAGATTTGGACCACAAGTTTCGCAAATTAACTCGAGTCGATTCAAGTTGTTTGTTATATCATTTTTTTACTTTTTTTTTCTTCAATTTTATCTTTCAACACAAGGTTTATTGGAAATTGAGTTTCATAATTTATTTTAATTTCATTTCTATTGAGTTATTCTATTCTTATGACCGGAGATGCAGGTTTGACAGGTTAACTTGAGTTGACTCGGATTAATTTTTTTTAATTTTCATTCTTCATTTGATTTATTGGAAATTAGGTTTTATAATTTATTTTCAACATTTGAGTTGCCAAGTCGATCGAGTCAATACTAACATGGTTTAATTTGTTTTTTCTACTAGAAAGATTTTAGCAATGCATAGATATTTTTTATATTAAAATAACTTTTAATCTGACTCGTAGGGTAGAAGGCCAATGAACATAATTCATTGGAATAATGATCTGACAAACATGCCCCTGGATGAAAAAAAATATTAAGTTAGGATTTGACAAATATAGTTAGGGTTGAAATCATACCAGTAATTAAGTATCACATGCAAAATTTGAGTTTGAGAAATTATGGGTTACAACTAAGGTTTGAGTTGAAGAAAAAGGTTTAAATTAGTTTAGTTTGGTTGAAGGTAAAAAAATTGAAATTTCAAGTATGAGTTTGAAATAAATGGCTAATTTAGTAAATCAATTAAAAGCTTAACTGAAAAAAGAAAATTGAAATTGGGAGCAGGCTTAAAAATGAATAATCGAAGAACCAAGGGCTGATATAAAAGCAATGGAGAAATCAAAGGACATATTTTAATTCGGTCAGGTCAAGATTGAAATAAATTAAGAGGAAAAGGTGCAAATTGACAAAAATAAGAGAATTGAAAAAAGGGGACTGATATGAAGTTTAGTGTGATTCAATTAGGAAACCTAATTCTAGTTGAGGAACGAAAACGACATCGTTTCACGTTACGTGAAATGGGGAGCTTTTTTAAAATAGGGGAGGAGCATGGTTTAAATCTTCAAACAAAACGATGCTTTTTTCTGCAGAAATTCTGGGTTTTGCCCATATGGAAGTTGATCTTTTGCCCTCTTTCCGCCCTAGTCCCAGCCACCAATTGATCCTCCCAGGAAACAAAAAACACATGCCCGTAATATTGAACGAGTTGTCCGTGATCCCGAAGTAAGAAATCACATTTTCTGCCCTGATTCTCTCCCCGCCGATCGAGCCAAAAAGGGTTGGTGGCCAACACTTGAGCTAGTTTCCAGTCCGGATTCATCAGGAAAATCTTCAAGGATTCGGTTTTCATGAAGTCGATGATTGTTTCATTTCATAAAAGGATTGAGATTCTCCTGTAAAAGGCCACATTCAGACACACCAAATAGACTTTGTGAGCGCAACAAAACAGAGGGCACTTAGATCCTTCCAAGAGAAATAAGAGACTCTGTTATCAAGGAGGGAGAAGAGAAAGCAGCATCCTCAAGCAACTTATGGGTTTTTGTTCTTGTAGTTCCAGTGTGTTCGGCAACAGACTTGTTGAATCTTTAAAAGAAGGCGAACTTTTCTTATTAAAAGATTTTTTCTTACGTACTGTCTTTGCCATTACATCATGCTGCGAATCTTACTGAACTTGTCACTGGTCATACACAAATGTTACAGACTCGTGGATATGATAAATCAGAAACCTTGAACTTAATTCCATTTGCTTGAAGGTTTCTTTAACTAGAAGATGTTTACTTCCATGTTAGTGAGAGGAACTGCAAACCCTTAGAGCTCAACATAAAGGAAGAGTTTTAAGCAATGAAACAGAATAGGAATGGAAATATAGGAATAATGTTTGTGTGCATTTGCATCATGATTGCAAGGTAACGTGTTAACAAAATAGGAATCGTGACCCGTGACACAGGTGACAGGCAATGATTGAAACTTGAGTTTTTTTTTTAATATTTCTTTTTTAACTAGAAACTTTTTTATTATTATTTTAATTGGTTATTAATCATTTTTAAAGCTCGCTGTATAAATACTAGAAAAATATTTTTTAAATGTGAGATTTGAAACCCTTTAATATATATATTTTATGTTCAAAAAAAAAAAATTCAATATGAAATTTAAAGCGTTTTAGTATATATACTCTATATTCACAAAAAAAAAATATGGTTTTTCAATATAAAATAAAAAATCCTTTTTATTTAAATACTTCAACTAAAAAAAATAACATATTAATATAGTATTTTTTTCAATGTGAGATACAAACTTTTGAAATAATTTTTAAATTTAATTATTTATAACATGTATAACTTATATTTTCATGAATTGTATTTTAATTTTTTTATATAAAATATTAAAATTTTAAATATATTTTTTTAATTTTTTTACAGTAACTCGGGCTAGTGGGGATTAATCCGGGACAGCACCTAAATTAACTTGCCATCAAATTCTTAATTAAACAGGGCTTTATAGTTTTTGTTTTTGTTTTTTTTTATCTGGGGCTGTGCTATCGGATCCATATGGGTTGTGGCCCATTTGGTGGCAGTTTTATGTATATCTTTGCGGGTCAATTGCTAAAACATTGGGCTTCATTCGTGGGACTCCGCCTAGAATAATGGGAGTGGGCGGAGTGGCCCAATATTAATTATTTTTTAAAATAGTTTTTATTTATAAATATATTAAAAAAACTATTTTTTATTTTTTAAAAAATATTTTTTATATTATCAAATCAAAATAATTTGAAAAATAAAAAATTAATTTAAAAAAAATTAATATTTTTTAAAAATATTTTTAAAACACAAAATAAATAGGTTTTTAATTTACTTTGTCTTAGGTAGTGTTTGAGAGTTTGAAAACAATTAATTTTTTAAGTATTTTTTATTTATAAATATATTAAAATAATAATATTATTATTATTTTTAAAAAATTATTTTTGATACAAACCTATTAAAATAATTTTAAAACATAAAAAATAATTCTTAAATACCATTCCGTGCTCTTTGTACTTAGGATTTGACAAAATGTTATAAAACGGTAGCAGTCAAATGGAGGTGAGCAGGTTTTATGGTATTGTTGTGCCTAGGCCTGTTTACGATTCGGTTCGGTTTCGTTTTAACCATAAAAATCAACTGAACCAAATGCCTCATATTTTTTAAAATTTAAACCAAACCAAACCGGATTCTGGTTCAAACCGAATCGGTTCGGTTTGGATGAATCCGGTTTTGTAGCTAAAAAACCGGGAAACCTAATCATTAAATTAATAGGCTTTTTTTACTTTTTTTTTAATGGGTTTAAATTAAATTGGGCTGTTAAATTTTCTTGTTGGGCTAAATTTATAGGCTTTTTAATCAAAACTCTTTAAAGTGTTATAATTTGATTAATTTTGTTATAAGCTTTTTAATGAAATTAAAATATTGAAATTTTTTTGAAATGCTTAATTGCTTATAGTACCAATAAATTTGAAATGTTTTATCTTACTATTTTAAAATGCAAAGAAATAAGCTATGAAAATTCAAATCAATGCAATATGCAAGATGCATGATCAAATTTGGATACCTCAAATTAAAAGAGGTGTTCACACTAAAAAAGTTTACATTAGCAAATAGCAACTAGTAATAAATTATCATAAAAATTCGGCATAAGTTGAAGAAAAAAATCTGACACAGCACTACAGCAGCATCCAAAACTTCTAGCAACAGCAAAAGCCAAAAAATCCAGCAAGGATAATGCTATAAAAAAAACTAGCAAATTAGCAATATATTATAGTTCGACAATTAATAAAATTAGCAATACAAAATTTTAAAAGGAATTAATAAGACAAAGTAGATTAATTACCCAAAACAATTATATTCCAAGATTGCACCAACATCATCAATACAACTTACAAACAATTAGTTGAGATTTTTAAACTTTCACCAAATTCTACAAAACATAAATTAAAATGTTAGATTAAAATATGTAAAAAAATGATATTATAAAATAACTACATTTAAATTTGTAAAAGAAATTACCTAACTCAATTATCTCAGAATTTTCAATATAATCCATGAAGTTTCTGATGTTGATTGGAATTGATGTTAAACTCAACCAATTCTGACAACAAACCAATGCTTGCACTGTTAATGGAGATAAAAAGCTTCGAAATGGATCTAAAATACAACCACCAGTACTGAAAGCTGCTTCAGAAATAACTGTAGATACCAGAATAGCTAAAACGTGTTGTGCTACCTTAGAAAGAATCTTGTATTTTGTAGCATTACACTTCCAGCAACCCAAAATATCTAATTTAAAATCATTAGGATCCTTACAATCATCAATCAAATACCTCTCAACCTCATATTTTTTTTGGAGACCCCCTTCTTCCTCTAAATGTTTTTTGAATTTAGAAGCCAAGTCATCCAACATATCATCATTTACCACCATTAAATTAACATTAACATTTTCATTTATACTAGTTCCAACACTGTGAACCACCTCAACATTCTCATCAACATTCATATAAAGCTCAAACAACCTTAGCAAAGTATCTTTAACCTTAATTGTAAAATTATCAGCCTCTTTAACATCATACAATCTTCCAAAGCAAACTCTCACATACTTCAATTTGAAACATGGACCTAACACAACAACTACATACAATAAAAAAATTTGTGTATCTTGATGCCCCCAATATTTTTTATACTTTGTCATCATATTATTGGCCATTTTACTTACATAAACATCTTCACTTCTACAAAGTTGAGATATGCTTGTGTTCATGGAAATCAATTCATGAAAGAAAGAATTAGATGTCATATACAACGAGCCAGAAAATTTCAATGTAACTGTGTAAAATAGTTTCAAGAACATGACAAAAGATCTAGCCTTTTCCCCATCTTCTAAAGTAGGAGGACCTAATTTCCTCAAAGTAACTCAAATACCTAGGATTTGTTTCTTCTAACCTCATAAAAACAACATCAAATTTATCAGCCGCATCTAACATCATATATGTAGAGTTCCATCTAGTTGCAACATCGAAGCAAACATATTTTTTGCTCCCAATTTTCAACATCTTTGCACATTGGTTAAAAACAAGTTGTCTAAAAGGAGAAGATCTAACAAACCTCACTGCATTCCTAATCTTAACAACTAAATCATCAATATCTTTCAATCCCGCACATATAATAAGATTAACAATATGTGCACAACATCTAACATGCATGAAGTCATTTGACAATATATTAGTTGTCTAATTACTTGTTACTCTCTTCAAATATTTTATTGTCAAATTATTTGAACATGCATTGTCTACTGTAACTGTTAAGATGTTATCAATTCTCCATTCCAACAAACAACTCTCAATTGCTTGGCCAATCATTTCACCTTTATGATTAAAAACTTGACAAAAGTTTAGAATTTTTTTTATTCAAGTTCCAACCTTCATCAATCCAATGGGCAATCAAACACATATAATTAATATTTTGGATTGATGTCCAAGTATCGGTTGTTAAACATACACGTTGATCCTTAAGAGCTTTCTTTAATTTTTCCTTCTCAACTACATAAATTTTCAAACAATCTCTCTAAATCATCAAACAAGAAGGAACATCAAATCTAGATTGCATTACTTGACAAAATGATTTAAATCCTTGGTTTTCAACAAAGTTAAAAGGTAGCTCATCAAGTATAATTATTTTTCTTAGAGCTTGCCTACACTTTTCATAACTATAATCCACCGCCTTAGCAGTCACCAGATTTTTCTCTCCATTATTACCTCCCTTTATTATAGGCTTAGGTTCTAAGACTAAATTTTTTTTGTTTTCGGTCAATCACAAAAGGAAATTTTTTGCATACACCTAAATGACTCCACATATTACTAATCCCATTGAATATAGTATGACATACATAGTCTTTTCCACAATACATACTTGCAGTCCTAGGAGCCTTAACATTACCATCTAGTTTTTTAAAATGATCCCAAATTTGAGATGTTTTTCTTTTATTAGATCTAGAGGCTGGATTACCTTCACTTTCAGTGTTGCTATTTGTACTAGAAGTAGCAACTAGGACTGGAATTGGAATATGTAAAGAATTGGGTTCTGAACTTGAAGGATTTGATTCAATTGGTGTAGGATCTTCCCGATTATCCATCTGAAATTAAAAAACCAACAACAACATCAATCAAACAATTATTTTTAGCTATGTAGATACATTTTTCAAATAGCCTATGATACATTTTGCAATACATGCAATACATACGGAAATAACCTAAGATTGCCTTGCCTACTATTCTGCCAGTTAATGTAAAAGCAAGAAAAAAGCCTATGATACATTTGCAAACATGAAGATGCAATACATGTAGAAATAGCCTAAGATTGCCTTGCCTACTATTCTGCTAGTTAATGCAAAAGCAAGAAAAAAAGCCTATGATATATTTTGTAATACATAGCAGTAAACAAAAGATACTTGGAATAAACTCACTCATGTTAAGTTTGAGTAACAATCATCTATATGTTAAGCAAAAAATCACAAATGGATTCAGTTGTTTGTCCGGAGTAATTCAAAAAATGTTCTGCTACTTAGGTATAGTATGTTTACAAACTATCACAAATGAAGAATAACATCTGCAAACCTCTTGCAGCTTTTTCTCAGGACATGTATAGAATTCACAACTGATATATATTACTATATGGTGCCAGTGCTTATCGTGTATGTTTCTAGAAAATGTTACAATCAACAATACATAGAGAAAAGACACGTAACAAACCAATGTCAACATTACCAAGATTGGAATTAAGTAAGAAATTGACTCATTAGTCACTGAATCTAATATGCACAGTCTAAAATAACATCCAAATCCCCACAGAATGCAAGCAATACAGAATGGTATAGTAGTTGAATGTTCAACAAAGAAAAACATGAAGCTTTTATCAACAGTAAACAAAAGACTAATAATTTAGCATGAAATTGAAACGTATATTTACATTTGGAAAAGGAAATGCAACAATCAACAAAATGGAAAGCATGTATTGCTTCTGTTAACTAAACAAAACATCAACAAAACAGAACAAAATATGAATTTAAGCTTAAGATCACAAGGGTAGTAGTAAAGCAACAGTCAACACTCAACAAATTATTTGAAATCTAAAGCAATACATATGGAATAAAAGAAGTATGTAACAGAAATTTACCTTTCAACAGTCAACAGATGGAATTAAACAATGAAGCCTGAAAAATGGAGATGGTTTCTGGGAAAGATGAAGATGAAGATGGAATAGACTTAGAATAAACTTTCAAACCCACTAAACAAAAAATCAAAGATGAAGATGAAATTTACCTTGCTATCGTTGCTAAAATGAAGACGCCTGAAAGATGAAGACGGTTTTTGGGAAAGATGAAGATGGAGACGGTTTCTGGAAAATATGAAGATAAAGATGGAATAGACTTAGAATATACTTTCAAACCCACAAAACAAAGAATCAAAGAAGATGGAATTTACCTTGTTGTCGTTGCTTAAATGAAAAAGGTTTCTGGGAAAGGAAGATTGTGATTTAATTATCGAGGAAGATTGGGTTTCTGTTGGAAGTGGGAAGGAAAGAGACGGCTTTGTGAGAGAACTGAGAACTGAGATGAGAATAAGATGTTAGGGAGGGAGGCCGATTAGGTTAACTTAACTATTTATACTGCCTTTTGTTTTTAATTGTTTAAGGGGTCCGGTTCAGTTTGGCCTAGTTTTTTGGTCAAAACCGAAACCGAACCGGACTTGTTAACATTTATGGTTTTTTAAATTGGTTTAATAAGTTTTTAATTTTGGTTCGGTTTTTTCGATTAATTTTTCTTCGGTTTTCTCGGTTAATCAGTTATTTTGAACAATCCTAGTTGTGCCAATGTATCTCCTTAGCATTAATTATTAATTATTTTATTATTAACAAAACTCTAAATCTTATGGTCAAAACACTGTATTAATATTGTGTATCAAGTCCAAGTCACATATAACTATGGACTTGCACAATGATTTTTGTGTTTTTTCAAAAAAAAAAAAAAATACATAGCTGCCTAGCTATAAAAACCCCTTGATTTTTTGACCCAAAATCAAATCTTTTTTGTTCATCCCTTTCTTTTTCAAGAAAGAATAGACAAATGCTCTTGACAAAAATTTCCACCCCATATCCAATATCTCTCTCTTTTTCTTTAATTTTTTTTTTTAAAAAAAAAAAAAACCCTAAAATTCTCGATTTCAAAGGCAGATAGGACCTAATCTAGCCTCGGTGGTAAAATAATTGAGAGAGGCCCAATTCCAAGAGAAATCAAGACCTTAATCTACCCTCGATGATGAAAGAATCGAGAATGGCTGAGTTGGAGAAGCAGAAAATGCATATAAAAAAAAAAGCCTACTTTGTGATGCTGAAGATATTTGTTGTTGGCTATGCAACTTCTGAGATGGATCACAGAATGTAAGAAAACCTACAAAAAAAGTGTGTTCTTTGAAATCCTTAATTTTACGTGTGTGTGTGTTTTTTTTTTTTTGCAGTTTTTTATTTGGATACGATGCATGTGTTTTTTTTAATATTTTTTTTCTTTATGGATTTTTTAATTTCTTTTTGTTTTTCCATTTATTTTTCTTTACTTGGTTTTTATATCATTCATTTTGTTTTGTTTTGTTTTTTAAATTTTCCTTCTTTTCTTTAGCCTTTTTTTTTTCAAATTATTATATTAAACTAAAAGTAAATGGTGTTTTATTGTAGCAATTACATCTATACATTTATTCTTTTACGTTAGACAAAAATTTATTCAACCCTCATCGAGACAAGTCAAATAAAAGTGTTAATTTTTTTTTTTATTGACACATTGATTCTTGATTCAAAAGCTTCGTGTCGAAGCAACAATAATTCCTGAGGTTCTTCTTTCTTTAATAGGATCGAGGGTGAACCCTAACTCTATGGTTGAAATAAGTTTTTTGATTTATAATTAGAAATTTTTTTTATATAAAAAATAGTTGAAAAAGCTTATATATTTATTTTTTGTGCCAAAAAAATCATCTAACTCGCGACAATGCATGGGTAAAAAAAGCTTGTAAGAATTCATAAGGCGTGGTGGATTTATTATAGTACAAAACATGAATTATTATAGGTTAGTACAATAAAATTACTATTTTATCTTTCACTCACTAATTTTGTAAGCTTTGAGGATAAAATGATATTTTAAACGTGACAAAAAGGTCCATGAAGTTCATTGGAAGCATATTGGTATTTGACGTTTTCTAATACAATGTAATGATTGAATTATTTTAAAAAATAAAATTTTAATATACCCTTTGCAAGGACACTTTTTCTTTTTATGTGCATAATTAAAATACTAAATTGCCCTTTAATTTCAAAATTTATTTAGTTTAAAAGTGTTTAAAATAACCAATTAATTAATTAAATCAAAAAAAAAAACATTAATTGAAAAGGCCAAACCACAAGAAAAAAAACTAAAGAAGCTACTAGGTTTGGTCCGATTTCAATTTAAAAAAAAACTCAAACCAATTCAACCGGACCAATTCTAACCAATTTCTTTAAAAAAAAACTCTAAATCATATTTCCCCCCTTTTTCTTTGAAAGCAGACGCTCCTCCCGTTGCAATTCTCTCTCTCGATCTCCCTCGTTGAAACTTGAAAGTTGGAACAATCTAGTATCCCCCCTCCCCCGTCCTTTCTCGGTCTCTCTCTTCCTGTAGCCCAAACCTCACCTAAACCTGCTTCTTTTTTCTTTTTCTTTTTTTCTTTTTTGTCAGTCTTGGATTTTACTACTTGAGCAAGGGAGGGTCCATTTACGAGTCCAGTTTTGACGCCACACGTTCATGCAAGAATGATTAATCCATATTTCTTTTTCGTTATCGTGTAAAGGGTACTACAGTGGAGGTGTATTAAATTATTAATCCTAAACCTCATCCTGCGTTGAATAAATATCATTTTTTACAGAGAAAAAAACATATATTTGGCCTGCAGCAAAGCCCCGTGATATGACTAGTTATATATCCTATTGCCCTATAGTAGGAGTGCTCATCATCACTCCCCTACCCTTAGTGGCATGAGGTGTCTGTCGCAAAGTTTTAGGCTTTTGCGTGGTAAGTTCCTTCATAATCATTTCCTTAAGCTGTGTGTGCTCCATTATCGCAAAGCTCTCATTGCATGGCCATCATCCAATACGAAACGTTTTCAATGCAATCCTTGTTGGCTGCCGGAATATTAGGTTTGCCTGAAGTTCAGAGGTTCCCGACTGTCGTTTTCCGGTGCTGAAAGTGGATTTCTATATAGGCTAAGTTTAACTCCTTCTCCTTCGAAGAATTCTTTTTTTTTTTTCTTGGCCTTTGCTTAGTTTCTGAACCAAAACTCTCCGTTGGTGTAAGCATGGAATAAATTGAAATTAACACGATCAAGGCCATTTGATGCTGGCGATGGAAAGGGCCGGTAAGATTTACAGCAGAGGTAGGGAAGAGATCAAATTGGTTTTAAAGCCTTTGCAATTGGAGGAAAAAACATTTTGGAGAGATGGCAAAGCATTAACCGTCGGGTTATCTCAAGTGGGCATGCTAAGAGTGTGTTTGGTATTGCGGTAGCTGTTGTGGTTGTGGTTTGAAAAAAATTGTTTTATAAAAAGTGCTTTTAGTTGAGGTTGGTTTGAAAAAATAGATGTTTGGTTAAAACTGTAGTTGAAATTGAGGTTGAAGAAAAAATAGTTTAATGTGTTTGGTTAAAAATGCTTTTAAAATTGAGGTTGTAAAATAATTTTAAAAATATATATTAATACTGATGATTTTTAATTTAAATATTATGGATTTAATTATTACTATTATATCATGAAATAAATCATACTTTATATAAAATATTTTTTATTATTCCATGAAACCATTTATAATTTCATTACGTACGAAGAGTGTGTTTGGTATTGCGGTAGCTGTTGTGGTTGTGTTTTGAAAAAAATTGTTTTATAAAAAGTGCTTTTAGTTGAGGTTGGTTTGAAAAAATAGGTGTTTGGTTAAAACTGTGGTTGAAATTGAGGTTGAAGAAAAAGTAGTTTAATGTGTTTGGTTAAAAATGCTTTTAAAATTTAGGTTGTAAAATAATTTTAAAAATATATATTAATACTGATGATTTTTAATTTAAATATTATGGATTTAATTATTACTATTATATCATGAAATAAATTATATTTTATATAAAATATTTTTTATTATTCCATGAAACCATTTATAATTCCATTACGTACGAAATACATCCGACAAAAACTACAGTTTTCATAATATTTTTAGCATGTAATAAAATTGGATAAAATATTATCATGTATAAAATTCACTCTAAACTAGTTTTTTTTTTTAAATAACACAAAAAAAATTAACACACTAGAAAAAAAGAAGAAAAAAAGAAGAAGAAGATAATTTCACGCAGTGCAGTGAACAGTGCAAGAGAATTGCATTGTTCACTTTTTTAAGTGAACAGTGCAATTCTCTTGCATTGTTCATATGAAAAGCAGGAAAAACTTGCTTGCGCAAACCGCAGGTAAAAAATCAATTTTTTGTGGGTCCCATAGCCAAAACACAGCTACTAAAAATAACCAAACATAGGGTGTGTTTGGTATTGCGGTAGCTTTTGTGGTTGTAGTTTGAAAAAAGTTGTTTTATAAAAAGTACTTTTAGTTGAGGTTGGTTTGAAAAAATAGATATTTGGTTAAAACTGTGGTTGAAATTGAGGTTGAAGAAAAAATAGTTTAATGTGTTTGGTTAAAAAAATGCTTTTCAAATTAAGGTTATAAAATAATTAATATATATATATTAATACTAATTATTTTTAATTTAAATATTGTAAATTTAATTACTTATATTACATCATGAAATAAAAAATATTTTATATAAAATATTTTTTATTATTCAATTAAACTATTTATAATTCCATTATGTACAAAATTTATCTGATAAGAATTACAGTTTTCATAATTTTTTTAGCGTAGATAAAATATTATCAGGTATAAAATTGATATTACAGTGCGAGTAAATTTAATTCACTCTATACTAATTTTTCGGGAAAAAAATACTGTTCCCATCACAGTACGAGTGAATTTAATTTACTTTAAACTAGTGTTTTTTTAAAAAAAAAAAATGTTAAAAAATTTAATACACTGAAGAAAAAAAACGTGAACAATGCATTAGTGTGCACTGTTTAACTAGTGTTTTTTTTTTGAAAAAAAATAAAAATGTTAAAAAATTTAATACACTAAAAAAACGTGAACAGTGCATTAGTGTGCACTGTTTAACTAGTGTTTTTTTTATATATATATAAAAAAATAAAAATGTTAAAAAATTTAATACACTTAAAAAAAAGTGAACAATGCATTAGTGTGCACTGTTCATGCTAATTGCACTGTTTAGTGAACAGTGCAATTAGCATGCACAGTGCGTGAAAAGCATGAATTCATTGTTTTTCATTACCTGCGGTCCGAACGTAAAAAACAGGTGAGACACATGAACACCAACTCGTTTTTTTCCATTACCAAACGGCTGCCAACTGCGTTTTAAGTAAAACATAGCCGCAACCGCTTACATAATATTACCGCGTTTGAAAAAAAAAACAGAAGCTAACGCAGCGCCAAACACCATCTAAGTATCCAAAGGAGTAGCTAAAAAAAATAGAGGGTTTTTGGGACCCTTTCATTTGCTGATTGATATTTTTACAAGTAAGATGCCACACGTCTACCCCATCAGCTCCAAAGAAATATACATAGAAAGTACTAGATTTGTCGCTTACGGTCACGCCAAGGACCGGACAATTTTTTTTTTTGATGTATAAAAAATTGTAAGGATAAAGAATCCGAGACTCAAGTCATTGGTTAAATTTATAATTTAAATAATATATATATATATATATATAAAAAAGAATAAGACTTGAATCTTGATTATAAAAACAAATCTAATATTAAAAAATAAAATTAAAAAAAAAACCTTATTAAACAGATGAACTCGTAAACTTTACAATAAGAGTATGAGATTGAGATAATCTCATAAAAAATTAGGGAAACTATTTGAACGATAAAATTAAAATAAATTATTAAAATAAAATTAATCCATATTAACCTTTGAAACTGATGATTATAGTCATGAAATAGGGTTAAATTTCTAAAAAATAGCAAAGTTAAACAAAAAAAAAAGATAAAAAAAAAGAAGAAAATATTAGCTTTCAAAAAATAAAACAAAGCAAACCCAGTTAAACCACCTAAACTTGAACTAATCTCTAAATATTAACCTGTTAAAATAATAATTAAAATGACAAAGACCAAATATAAAGGAAAAATAAATTATATGGGTTGGTCTGATTTTTTTGAAGGGTATAATGCTGATCGAGGTGGGGATAGAGAAAAAAAAAAACACAGGATGCCGAGATCTTCCAAGCAACGTAAATTGACAAAAAAAGTGGTGTTTGTTGGTCAGATAACCTCACACACGCCACCTAAACAGCGTGAGGCCCATCCCCACGCTAGCACGTGCTACACAAGCGTCAACAATGTTTTTTTATATAATATTTAATATATGTAAATTACAATAACACCCTTAAGTAATTTTTAAATTTACAATAAAACCAACGTAAATTGACAAAAAAAAAACTCTTATAAGAGAATTATATTGATTTTATCTTTAAAGGCATCAAAGTAATTAAACTATTTTAAAAAAAATAAAAAGACCAAAACATCTTTTAATAATAGGCATTATAATTTTTTTTTATCTAGAGTTAAATTAATAAATTTTACTATGAACAAAAAGTAAAATAGCCAATCTAATTCTGTATAATTTGTAAGAGATAATCATATATATATATATATAAACCACCTTGCCAAAACTTAGTTAAATAATTTAATAGCTAAGGTGTAATTTCATCGTTAAATTGTTGCAACGAAAGGTAATATGAGTCTCGATGAAAATAACTTTCCTATAAGATTTAGTTTTTATTTCTGTATTTAATTTAACATTTGAAATGGAGGGAGCGAAACACATTGTAATCCTATAACTGAAATTTTTTATCGTATACTTAGGTCAAGTGATTAATCCAGTCATCGCCATTAAACTGCCACGCAATGCGTGACTTGTTCATCCGCGGATCTAAAGGTGCAAGCGGAAGATTCCTCGAAATTTAATAATTTTTTATATATATAAATTTCAATATATTTTCTTCTGTACATGATGGTCGGTTTCAAATAAAATCTTATTTCATAGATTTCAATTTACGTTTTTTGTGTGTTTGGGAATGATTTTCTTACTTAAATTTATTTTATTTAAGAGAATAATAATGATTATTTTTTAAAATAATTTTTGTTCAAAAATATATTAAAATTCGATATTTTTTTAATTTTTTTAAAAATAATTTTAATATTAGCATATTAATACAATTCAAAAATATATATAAAAAACTTTTAACAAACAAAAATTAACTTTTTTAAAAAAACACCATTTAAAAAGCAATTCCAAATTATATTTCCTGTCCTACTTCTCTCACTCTGGCTTTCAATTGATAGCTGCATTCTCCATGGGATAAAGCTAAATCATTGCTTCTCCAGCTACCAACAAACAACCTAAAAAGGTCATATATAGCGAAATAATTTCCACCAGAAAATAGTGATCCTAAACAGGGCGTTTTCAGTGAAAAGTTTTTAATGAGTGTTTATTTTTGTATTATAACTGATTTTTTTAAAGCATTTTTTAAATTATTTTTTTATCTAAAAAAACATTAAATTAATTATTGTTTTGATAGTTCTAATATGTTGGTGTCAAAAACAAATAAAAAAAACATATTATCTCAATATAATTTTAATTAAAAATTATTTTACACAATAATATAGACACATTAACCTGACAATTCTATTCATTGCCATCATATGAATATCATGAAGTTGTGATATAAGAGTATTTAAAAGTGTGATTGTAGATTTGTAGTTTCTTTTTAAAGTGTTTTTTATTCGGAAATACATTAAAATAATATTTTTTTATTTTAAAAAAATTACTTTTAATATCAGCCTATCAAAATATTTTGAAAATATTAAAAAAAATACTAATTTAAAAAAAATTAAAAATATTTTTAAATCATAAAAATAAATAAGTCTAATCAATTTAAATGTAAAGCTGGTTTGTCGAACAAAAATCCAAAGCTACTACTAAATTCATGAACAATATGTTTTGGTGTTCAATCACATCCTATTAGACTACACATGAAATCCAATCATGGTTTAGAATCACTCCCACCATGCCGAATGAGCATTTTCAAAAAACTCCATAGCTATTGATAAAGTCTAAAAATGTGAAATTTGCCCAAAAAGAGAGAGAGAGAGAGAGAGAATATTGTGGAGACAGACAGAGCCTTTGGATTATTTTTTTTCAAAAGCACTCGAGAAGGCATCTTTAATTTATCATAGAATTTCACATATATTGGAGAAATTATATCACAACAATCCTGGAAAACACTGTAATAAATGAGATCAAATTCACACATTGCCAAACTTCAAATCCCGCTCATGTTAGAGAAGAGAGAGATCATCTGGGAAGAGAGAACTGCTATATATTGCGAGTTCAAGCACCATGATGCTTCTGATAATGAAGAAAAGAAGAAAAAGAGTAACACAAGCTACCTAAATAACCTTTGTTCACCTCTAAATGGCCCTGAATTCAAGCCATAACTAGTCATGATTATTTGCAATGCATGACAACGAACTAAAAAGCTTTCAATAAATCTTCTGAACATGGATATTTGATTTGTAGTTGCTTGGTTTTCATGGAAATCATCATGAACCCAACATGGTATCATCATAATCAACATAATTGCTCACACTAGGAGCGGCCATCTATTCGTTTTCAATGAACTTTTATTTTCACTGGCATGGCTTCACTACATTTGCTACATACAAGGCCAGGAATTACCATTACCATGCCTCTAGTCCGCATGTTATGCTTATAATAAAGTGAAAATGGTGTATGCAATGTGATGATCTTGTGTGTGCTTTTGTACCTTTTCAAGTTTTTAATATGCAAATCTGGATCCAATCTGATTCTTACTGGTAAACCAAACGCAAAACAAGGGGAGGAAGCCAGTAGTGGTGGCCCTGACCATATTTTGATTCATTTTACATCATCTATAGAAAGTTCATCGCAGTGCTGTCGAGAAGCATCTTAGTCGGACACGTGCAAATTGATCATAATTGGATTAATCTGATCTAGACCTCGATTATGTGCTTAAGCATCGACGCCCCGACGGTTATCATGATTAGGGAATAGTTTTTTGATTAATGTGATGCTGTTTAAAGTGATCTGGCTAAACAGTATTGCATTGCCACCATGTGCACTGTGTTGGACAATCAAGCACAGAAAATCCTTTCTTTCTCCCTTGTTAGTACATCCATGAGTTGTAAATGTGCTTGCTTTTAGGTTGGACCAAAAAGGCAGAAAGCAACCAGTTGCTAGCTAGCTAGTACTCTGCAAATAACCAATGATCACGAAATCTTGCAGTTAAGGGAGATACTGGATCCTCCTAGTCTGATATTGTTCATACACTGTCTCCAAATTATTCTCCCTTTCTCTAGCAAAGTTAGGGACAGTAGAGGATACGAAGATGATTCTCCTCAAGATTAGCCATGAGACAATGATGTAAGGAATGGAGTGTTTGCAACTAGCAATAACCAAATGTGATCAAAGCGTACGAAACAAGGAGAAAAAAACATGTGGTTGGGTCAAAGTTGACACTGGGGATCTATTTTCCACAACAAGCATATGGGATCAAAACTAGAGATTATATTCCTTTGAGATCCTGATTGTTAAGATTAAGCATTTATCATGATTTAAAACAATTGGCGTGACGATAAGCTGTCGACTAATTACGTCTTAAAACCCACACCACACAATGACTTTTAAAATATTAGTTGAAAGGCTCGAAGCAATAGGAATCAAGTGTTTCTTAAGGAATCAAATTCTTTTTGTAAGGGTTAGAGAATCTAGCAGTGTTTAAAGTGGTAGAGTCAGCACCATGTGTATGAGTTCAGAAACCCTTTACAGAAAAGATAAATAATGGGGACCTTAAAACGTGGTGTGATTGAAGAGTCACTTTTATAGGGATATGCCCAAATGGAATATGAGATGTTCTTTGTTAGTTTTATAATGTAAATTGCTGTTTCTTGGTGATTCTAGGGCTGGATGGGATTCTTGGACAAAGCTGGCGAATAGTCAAGTCACGTTTAGACCAATCTGATTAGCCAGTAGCTACTCTCTCGGCCAAGCAGGGCTCAGCTTGTTGATTAAAATATAGCCGATGCATGAGAATCTTCTTGTGAGTGCTTTCATCAACTACCCCATAACCTATTCTTTAATCACTTGGTCACCATTCCAACACAGAGTTTTCTTAAAAGAAAATGTTGACCTTTTACAAGTTTTAGACTCTTGAAAATCCAGACTCGAGATATAAGATGTCCTTAACCAAGTTTTTTTCTTTTTCAAGAATGAACTAAACAATGCGTGTGATACTTTATGGCCCTTCTAGTGATAAGAAAATAAGCAGCTCTCCTAAGTGGTTGTTAGGGCAGCTCTTCTTCCTTTGAACTTTGGTGTTTGTCATTCCCGCGGTGCCTTACCTACTCATTAATGTGCACAAGCTGACCCGGACACCCATATTAATAAAAAAAAATAAACACATGAAATATTTTTTGGAACAGCATTTCATCAAAAAAGTTGATTACAATTTACTGTACTCTATCTGCTGTAACAGGGTTTGAAAGTATGGGGCCAATCCCATCAACCCCAGCTTGCAGCAATGCGCCATGAATTTAGCAGAATTAACATAATCGACACTTTCTTTTGTATTCTTTGCTTTTTTGGGTGCACAGTAATCACTTAATTAACCTGAGTCAGACGGACATCATTTGCATCCATTCTTTATTGAGAGAGAGAAATGAGAGAGCCAGAGACGTGCCATGGGGGCTCAGGGTACTAGGCTACTATCAAACAAGTAACTGTGTAAATTGAGGAACGGAAATCCTAAGAGCTAATAAAGACGGGTCATTTCTTAAAAGGCAGTGTAGTGGCAACAGGAAAGCGAGCTGTGTGTCAGTTTTGGCGTGCATGACTGAGCAAAGGTGGTGGTGAGTGTCATCTTTAATGCTCCCTTCTCCAAAAACTGAATGAGCTTATCTTTACTTTCTTTCACAATAATTAAACCAAAACAAGAAAAGACACTCATAGACCATTTTTATTTTTGGTTTGATGTAATAACTGTAAAATGTAGGATTGGCGGCAATACACGCATATGTGATAAAACATCGGTTTCTAGCTTATGTTTTTGTGTAAGAAAAGTTGTGGGGTTTTCGGTTTCTGTAACCAAGTGACGACTCATCTTCTTGGAGATTTTCCTTGGTGATTCCCTTAGAGTTTTGTCTTCGTTAATGTTTTTAGCTAGTTCGGACTCAAAATTCGCATCTTTTCAATGGTACTAGCATAGCAATTATTGGGTGAGTGCCTCTATCTATTTTGTTGAATCTTCACGTTTTGCCTTCAAGGTCTGGTCTTTTTGACGATTTATTTTCCTTTTCTTGTTGTTGAAATAGGGTTCTTTTTGGAGGGTATATCTACATTGGTCCTAGGAATATGGTAGCAATGTTTATGGCTTTGTAGGCATGGATACATGGGGTTAGTCTTGGATTTCATCGGGGTTTACACGGAGAGTGGCTTTTGGAGTTTTTGTCTTTTGGTTTCCAAGTTGGTTCTATTCAAACGTCAACATATGGGGTTTTAGCTTTAGGTTTTATGATCTTTGGTTATTATTAAACCAGATGTTTGTTGTTTAGCAAGGTTTTTGTTACATATTCTAGTAGATTCTTTTGATTTCAGTTTCAGTTTTGTTGCTGGTAGTTGAAGTTTGATTGTTCATTACTAAAGCATTTTGACTACGTGTCTCTCTCATTTATTCCCATACTTGGCCTTTTTATTAAAAATAAAATGAAGATAGATGCTTGCTGTCTGCGTTTTTGGTGGTTTATTCAACTGATACCGAGATGCTGTTTCTGTTGCAGGTTTTCAAAGTTCAACGGTAAAAATATACATATTCTTTATACTTGTCAAGTTTGGAACTTGACATTTAATTAAGCTGAATTCTTCTTGTTGATACATGAATCTTCAAATAAAGAAGGGAGGAAACAACGTATCAGAGACATCAGAGATGGAGAGATAAAAGAAATAGAGTGTGAGTGAGGTGGAATCAGATTTATGCTTGTGGGTTGTTTCTATTTAGTGAATTGTTTAGTGTAGAGTGCCTGTTGGCTATGTCTCCTGGGCTGATTCATCGCCTCCGTACTCTGTGGGCTTTGCCGCCGATCTAGGCAACAGCCATTTCTTTGGCTTTCATTTTATATAAGAGATCCTTTTAGTTGAGAAACTACTCGATCCCATCTTCTTTATATCCCTTTTCAACTCTCTCTCTCTCTCTACCCTTCCTGCCTCGGTTGCTTTCAAGATTTGCACATACCTTACTTGGTACACATTGTTCACTACCCTTTCAGATCCTTATTGACTCTCGCGTAGGCCAAGAAGTCTGTTACAATTGAGGAACCTGGTCCCCACACCAGGAGTATCCTTTCCAATTCAGGAAAAAATTCCTCGAGCTGGGTTATGTAGATGTTTCATTGGGAATGTGTGGTGGCGAGCGTATAGCGCAAAGGTGTTTGATTTAGGAGTGATCAATTGAGTGCGGGGAAGAATATTTCTTTTGCAGTGCTACATTATTTGGATCTTCTTGTTTGGCAAGATGAAGTTCATGAAACTTGGATCAAAGTCAGATTCGTTTCAAACAGATGGGAATAGTATTAGGTGAGATGCTCTGTAGCTTGATTTGCATTTTGTTTTATTCGTTTCTGAAAATCTTATTTTGATTCTTGGAGTTGCTTTTATGTTTGATACATTTTGGTTTCTTTTAAGTTAATCCTCTAATTGATGAATTTGCACAGCTGCTGCTTTGTCATAGATTTGCTACTTTGGTTGTATGACTACCTTCTTTAAAGAAACATGAAATTTGGGTTCTCTGCTGGAAGGCCATACAACATTTGTATTGCTGGAGAGTGAAGCAAATGAGGATTTATTCAGCCTCTGTTGGTAGTTGCTAATACCACAGATGCTTTAACAAAATGAAATAATCTTTTAAATGTTTTGCCAGTGTGTTTAGTTCCATTTCTCCACGATCTCACTTTCATGCATGAGCCCAGTGTGCACTGATTATTTCTATCTTCCGTGAAATTGGAGCTGCTTTGAAATACCAAGTGGTTCAAAGGGAGAGATTGTTCAGTTTCTGATTATTTGAGGAATTGAAATTTGTTCTGGTCCAAAGTTATTGTTGGATGCTCATGATTATAGTGTATTTTTCCACCCATGGGGTCATATTTATGCACTTGGCCCTCATAAAGTTTGGTCAGCCTGTGAAGCTTAATACATTCAAAGAAAGTAAAAGAATGGTTTAGATATTCGGAATAGCATGTGGTTATACTTGGCAGTATGCGTATTGCCACATTTAAAAATCTTTTGAACTGTTGCTGACATTACCGAGACTTTATGTTCATGTGCAGGTATGTGGCTACCGAGTTGGCAACTGATATCACTGTTAATGTTGGGGATATAAAGTTTTATCTGCATAAGGTAATCATAATCTTTCAATCCAGTAAACATTTCAAATTGATGGCCATGGTATTATTTCTGTAACTTCATCTTGATCTTTGTATCTTTAGTGCATGATGCAGTACATGACACTATCGGCACCCTAGGTAGCTGATTTGCTTATCAATCCAATATAAGTGAGCCTGTACTGTGATTTTTGGTTCTGCCATGCGAGGACAATGATCTGACCAAGCTCAGCTTGGTTTGGCAATGTCTGAAACAAGCATAGTAGGATGGCAGCAATACTTAAAGTGATTCGATGCATTCACTATTATTGTTGAATAAATCATCTAACCTTTTGTCAAAGGCATCATTGACTAAGGCTTCAATTATGCTGGGTAGAGTGTTATGAAATGGAACTGTGTTGGAAGCCAATAGGAATCTGTGTTAATATGCTATGTTGCTACAATTATTTTGATGCTAATTAATTTAAAACCCTGCTTTGCAGTTTCCTCTTCTGTCCAAAAGCGCTCAGTTGCAGAAGTTGGTCACAACTGCCAATGGAGAAAACGGTGATGAAGTTGACATTTCTGATATTCCGGGTGGGCCTTCTGCCTTCGAGATATGTGCAAAATTTTGTTATGGCATGACTGTAACCATCAATGCTTATAATGTTGTTGCTGCCCGATGCGCTGCTGAGTACCTGGGAATGCATGAGACTATCGAAAAAGGGAACCTCGTTTACAAAATTGAAGTCTTCCTTAGTTCTAGCATTTTCCGCAGCTGGAAGGATTCGATCATTGTTCTTCAGACCACAAGGTCACTTTTGCCATTATCCGAGGAACTGAAGGTGATCAGCCATTGCATTGATGCCATAGCTGCAAAGGCCTGTGTTGATGTTTCAAAAGTTGACTGGTCCTATTCATACAATCGAAAAAATCTCCCTGAGGAGAATGGGACTGAATCAAACTTGAATGGTCTGAGAAATCGGTCAGTGCCAAGGGACTGGTGGGTTGAGGATTTGTGTGAGCTTGAAATTGGATTATATAAGCGTGTTGTTATTACGATTAGGACCAAAGCCATACTTTCTGATGAGGTGATTGGAGAAGCTTTGAAAGCTTATGCTTACAGAAGGTTGCCAGGTTTCAGCAAGGGTATGATCCAGAGTGGACAAGCAGCAAAATATCGATCAACAGTTGATACCATTGTGTGGCTGTTGCCTGCTGAGCGAGGCAGCGTCTCCTGTAGTTTCTTGCTGAAGCTATTAAAAGCAGCCATATATGCTGACTTTGGTGACACAACAAAAGGACAGCTGATAAAGAAAATAGGTCAGCAACTAGAGGAGGCTTCTGTAAATGATCTTTTGATTCGCGCAGGGGAAGGAGAGACTATGATGTATGATGTTGATTCAGTAAAGAAAATGGTCGAGGAGTTTCTGATGCGAGATCAGATTGCTGAGATTGAGTCGGAAGAAGGCCATGAGGTTCAGGAGACGAGAAAACCTGGGATTTTATCTGATGCTTCCAAGCTCATGGTGGCAAAACTGATAGATGGATATCTAGCTGAGATAGCAAAGGATCCAAATCTGCCCCTGTTGAAGTTTGTTGAACTTGCTGAGATGGTATCTGGTATCTCTAGACCTGCTCATGATGCGCTTTACAGGGCAGTTGACATGTATCTCAAGGTAATCTCGAGATTTTCTTTAAATTCACATCAAAAGTTTTCAAGATACCTAAACAGCATGTTTGACCCCGCAAATCCACATTCATAATTGAAAGAAAGCATGTCCAGTGAGTGTAGCCAATCATAAAACTTGGGTGCATTCTATTTCTTAGTGGTTACTGATGTGTAGAGTGCTGCTGTTCTTTGATGCAGGAACACCCAGGGATCAGCAAGAGTGAGAGGAAGAGGATATGCAAATTGATGGACTGCAAGAAGCTATCAGTTGATGCATGCATGCACGCGATGCAGAATGACAGACTACCATTGCGTGTAGTCGTGCAGGTACTCTTCTTCGAGCAGGTCAGGGTGGCTGCGTCATCAGGCAGTAGCACTCCCGACCTTCCTAAAAGCATCAGGGATCTTAACAATGGATCTCAAAGGAGCTCAAGGTCAACCACTACTAACACTGAAGAAGATTGGGATGCTGTGGCCACTGCTGAGGAGCTCAAGGCTCTGAAGGAGGAGGTAGCTTCCTTGAGATTGGCTAATGGTAGAAATGTTGTAGATAAGGCTGCCAGTAACAAATTGAAAGGGATGCTTAAGTCGAAGAAGATCTTTACTAAGCTCTGGTCAAGCAAAGGAGAAAAGGGTGAGAAGAGTGGCTCCGATTCATCAGAGAGTGCTGGTTCTGCTAACATGGAAGAAGCTAAATCCACACCTTCCAGAAACAGGAGGCATTCAGTCTCTTAGAAGAATTTAGTTATGATGCAGAGTAGTTTTCTTGACATGTTTCTTTATTGGCCTTTTACCTATGTTAATGACTCCAACAGCTTGAAAAGAGCGGTGTTTTATCTTCTTAAAAGAGCAAAATGAAGTGAATATTACTGCTGCAATAAACGAGTATATTACAAATACTAGCAAGAACATCATGAATAGAATAAAAATTTCCTGTTTGGAATTCCTCAGCAAATGGGAATAATTGAGAATTTAAATAATTTTAATATATTGATGTAAAAAATAAATTAAAAAAAAAAGAAAAAAAGAAGAGTAAAATGCGAGTTGGGTTGGGCCCTATGGATCACATGGTTTTATCTATTTGGGCTACACCTGACTTGCAAGTTCGGGCCGCGATTTAAATGAATGGTTGGACCACTAAACTGGGCCGACTCTAGTTCAAGTTTGGGGTTGGAAGCCTTCCTCCGTCGTCTTTCTCACCGGTCACTGTCACTTGGCAGCCGGCACCGCCCTGTGTATATTTTACTGGAGAAACGGACAAGAAAAGTGTAGTGAAAAAGAGGCGAGGCGGCTTCGATGATAGACTAGGAATGTTTCAACCTTATTGGCATAAATCGAACAAAACAAGCTTAAGAATGATGGTAGCTTGCGCCGTCTTTTCTCCACATAATCGACTCTTTGAATCCCACTTTTCTACACGTCGGGTGGGTATATATAATTCATACAGACATTAAGGAAAACTACAAAGCACTGCCTGCACTTTTATTCTTTAATTCGATATTTAAAAATACTATAAAGATAAATCAGATATCAATCCTTTTAATTTATAATTTTAAAATAAATAAATTTAATATTAAAATTAATTTTTTCAAAATACTCATTTAGTTTTTTTTTTTTGAAGTAATAAGATTAAGGTAATAAAAATAATATAAGAAACAAGATGAATTGAATTTTATATTTTTTAAACATGTAAATTTAATTTATTTATTAATTAAATTTAATTACAATAAAGAATTAATTCCAAATAATTTATTAGTCTTTTCCCTTTTTCAAGTGAAGTATCTGGGAACAAATCCTCCCATAATAATTATTATTTTTTTAATAATAAGTTATGATCCTTTAACTCCTAAAGCTTCATTAAATTTGTCAAAATCGTAACTGCAAAGACATAACTCACTGAAGCACCAAGATTCGAGAATGGTCAAATACAATTTCTCGTATTTCCAAGGAATTATTACAATTTGCAAAATTATGCAAAAAACCCAAGTTTTTAAACCTGTCCAGCCTGCGTTACAGGTTTTGCCCGGGTTATTCGGGTCAATCCTAATATTTTTTTATAAATTAAAATGATATTATTTTGGTTAAAAAAATAAATAATCAATGAATTACAATTAAGTTTTTAACTGAATCTAGGTTAACCAAATCTTTGACTTTTGTTTTTTAAAAAAATTTATTTTAGTTTCAATTCTGAATAGACCTATAAAAACAGAGCAAGTTTTAAAACTATAAAAGATCTAGTATCTACGGTAGCTAAGATCTAGATACAATGCGGCTACAATTTACCCAGAAAGCATATGGTTTTAATAATTTATGCAATCCAACGTCACTATGAAAGTTGCCAATAAAATAATCTTCTTGTTAATTCCAATTAGTTGTAATAATTGGAAACTTGTAGTTTTGCTTGCCGTTTATCTCAAGGTAAATGGTCAGTTTAATGCCTAAAAACAGAGTAAAATTGTCGCAATTAGTCTTATTTCCTATCGTTTATTACATAGGAAGTTACCAAACCAAAGTATAAAAAAAACCCAAGTGACAAAAAATGCCTCATCTTCCTTTTTTTTGTCAAATTGTTTCCTTCTTTTTTCGCGGGGGAGGGACTGTAAACTTCGTACAAGACAAACCACTATTACAAGGTTTACGAGTTCAGCAAGTTTCTCCCTGGGATAACCTTGAAAAAAATTATTTTTTATATTTTTATATTATTTTAATTTATTAATATTAAAAATAAAAAAAATATTATTTTAATATATTTTTAAATAAAAAATAACTATTATTAACGTACACGCAATATATGAAGCCTTGTAATATAATTTAAAACGCCAAAAACAGTACCTCATTCTTATAGCTAATGTGAGAGCATTGGAGAGTGCTTTCTTGGCAACACGCAATATATGCAGCCAAAAGTTATTTGTTGCCAAAGCTTCTTTTTTTTTCATGTTTTTTTTTGCAAATTTTAATCATTAGCTTGTCATTTATGTCAGAATTAATGATGAACATTTTAATCAATTAATTAAGGCTTATTTTTATATTTTTATTATTCTTAGCAGGATAAAATCACGAGATTAACTTTTATCTCAAAATTAATTTAGGCTTGATTTAGGGGGTAATTTTGTATTTTCAAGTAGGTTTTTAAGTTATAATCATATTAGTTGAGAGGTAAACTGGCTTTCTAAATTAATTAATTAATTAATTAATTATATATATATATATATATATTTATATATATATATAGAAAAAATAACTTGTGAGGCACATGAAAGAAGTTGTCGTGGTTCAGTGTCACGTGCGTCTTTATACAATCAAAAAATTGCTTTTTTTTTTTTATTGGATTCCTCACAAGATCCTTTTCCATCCCAAATGGCGCATGTTGAGTTTTGATGGATGAATTATCATCGAAGCTGCCTTTTTATTCTCTTTCTTTTCTCCTCCCTCGAGATTCATGCATTTTATTTAAAATCTCAGGACAATCCCCTTAATTAGGTATATTTGGGTATAGATTCTCATTTTTTTGATTTATTTATTTTTATCCTTGGTTTTTTTATAAGTTTTTTTTTTTAATTACATCCTTCAATCTAGATTTTTCATGTTTTTCTTTTAAAATTCAGTCATGATTCGTTTTTTTTTTCATTGTCTCTTTTATAAACTTTCAATTTTTTTTTAATTGTATCCTTTAATCAAAAATTTTAATTTGTTGATTTTTTAAGTTTTAGTCCCTCATTTTTTTGGTGGTCCTCATTCTTTTAATTATTCATGCTTGACATTTAAAATCTTGGGATAGGCTCATTGGTTAGATATATTTGGGTATTGATTCTCATTTCTTTGATTTATTAATTTTTATCCTTGGCTTTTTTGTAAGCTTTTATTTTCAATTGCATCCATCAATCTAATTTTTTCATGTTTTGAATTTTCAAATATGGTCTTGATTGTTTTTTTTCTGTCTCTTTTGTAAACTTTTAGGGTTTTTTTTTTAATTTTATCATTTAATCAAAATTTTAATTTGTTGATTTTTTAAGATTTGATCCTTATTATTTTGGTGTTTTTTCTTTTAATTATTTAGTAAGATTAATTTTCTTTTCAATTTAGTCCTTTAATCCAAAATTATTTTCCCTCTCATTTTTTCTTTAAAGATTTTTCCCTATTCTTTTAATTACTATTTTTTATTTTAAATTATTTTTTTTGTGATTTTGTTTTTAATTTTGTCTCTTAACATTTGATTTTTTAAAAAACTTTAGGATTTGTAGTTTTTCTGGATTTGATTCTTCCAATTAAATGGTCAGGTCACGAGTTTTATAAACTAACATGGGTTCCCATATTTTTTAAGACTTATTTTATTTTTTGATCTCATTACTAGATATTGATTTAAAAAAAAAAATAGATTTCATGGTTTTTCTCATATATATATAATCATGACATAACTCATGAGTTTAACAGGTTAAACTAGGTGTTTTATGTCTTTTTTTTTTAAATAATTGTTTTTTATTTTGGATCCTTCCATGTTATTAATTTTTTAAAAATTTTATATTTTAATATTTAATTTATCAAGAATTTTTCTTCATGATTTTTTTATATATAGTGCTTTTTTGCTTCCAAAATGAAAGAAGAAGAGGGAAACAGAAGAAAAGAGAAAGAATCCAATAGATGAGTCAAATGGCCCAAAAGCCCGATTATTCGCGGAAACACGCAGCTGCTCTCTCACCCTCTTCCTTGGAACTCAACCCGACAACAAAAATTGAGTCCTAATTTACTAAACCACGGTTAATTAAACCTAACCATAATTAAACCTCTCCTCTATATATGCATACCTGTCCCTAACTTGTCTCTCCTGCTCAAACACCAACTATTCTCTCTGGCCAGTATTACTCGTTACCAGAGTAAGAAACCTGTTTTTCTTTGCCTAGAATCTTACTTTCATGCCCTAGAAAAATCTTGAACAATGAGCTGCAATGGCTGTCGAGTTCTTCGAAAGGGATGCAGCGAGGATTGTGTTCTTAGACAAGGCATAGGTTGGATAAATAATCCCCAAGCTCAAGCTAATGCCACCGTCTTTGTTGCCAAGTTCTTTGGCCGTGCCGGCCTCATGTCCTTCATGTCCTCCGTGCCCCAAAGCCAACGTCCGTGTAAGTCTCGAAACCATACATCACACTAGAACAACTATCAGATCTGAAGTTCAATTCTTTTGCATCAAAAGCAATCCTGACTAATTGAGAGCCATTGATAATATTTATTGAAGAACCATTGAAGCTAAAAGTTTTGTTTTGGTGTGGTCTGGTCTTTTCAGCATTGTTTCAATCGCTTTTGTTTGAGGCCGTGGGGAGAGCGGTGAACCCAGTAAGTGGAGCAGTGGGGCTTCTCTGGACAGGAAACTGGCATGTATGCCAGAAGGCGGTGATGGCAGTGCTTCGCCGCGGCACAGTAGAGCCACTGCCAGAATTGGAGGGCGGAGTCTTGGGACCAGAATTCGATAGTGTTTCAGAAAGTGGTGGTTTTAGGCCGCCGATAGATCATGTCGGTTCAGGATCACAAAAATTGAAGAGAAAGAGGAATGATGATGGAGCCAAACACGGACAGACGACTGATCTTGATCTTTGCTTGATGTACCAGGGATCAGAGTCACCATTAGAAGAGTCTGAAACCACGACATTGAAGCGTAGTTTAGGGGATAATTGCAGATTCCACGAGGGAGGTGAACCAAAGCTTTTGAGACTGTTTGTTTAACAAGCTACAAGGAGCAGCTGAACCATAATTACTATTATAATTACCTGCAAAACGATGATTCTGCCAGAGAAACATATGAACAGTTACTCATGCACTACAGTTGAGGCATTCCTGTATGATATGATCAATCAAAACAGGACAGGTGAATGAACAATTAAAATGAGCTTTTTCTTGTCTTATCGGAGAGACAAGAAACATTATAAGAATCAATGAAAGGTTTTGCTTTCTTTAAAGATTCGCCAATGTATTCTATTCTTATTATTATTACACATGAAATGAAATGAGAAAATAGGTTTGGAACTTTCACGACTCCATGCACCGGCAGCTCATGTTGATGGTGGGGTCATGTACTGTAGCCCCGTTTATTAATGTGGTTGAGTTGTTTTTTTTTTTTTAGCTTTAAATTTATTTATTTTTAATTATTTTGATGTATAGATATATTAAAAATAAATTTTAAAAAAATAAAAAATATTATTATTTTAATATATTTTTAAACTAAAAATATTTTAAAAAATAATTTCAATCATATTTTTACACAAATGCTTCTCATTTCTTGTGCATTGGATACATAAAAACATCATGAGTTGTCTTCATAATCTATAAAGTCAATGTATAGCAAATAAAAAACAAAAATCATTTCTTTGATTTTGCACTAAGGGATTTTTCATATTTTATGAGTATGTAAGCTACTATTTAGACATACATTTTCACTAAAAAAATCTTTCAGAAAATAATTAGACTTGTTGCCTGCATTCTATTGTACTCTGGACAAATATTTTTTTCAATGTAAAAAAAATGTTAGGATAAAAAAGTCCAGGACTCCAGTAATGAAAAAAAAGAAGTAACAATAATAAATAAAATAACAATAAAATTGAATATATATATATATATATATATATATATATATATATATATATATATATAAAACATGAGCTCATCCATATTGATTTGCGAATCCTATGTGGAAGAGTGAAATTATAGAAAAAAAAAAAACCTTATTAAATTGGATGAACTCTCAAACTCCATGATTATGAATATAAAATTGAGATAATCTCTTAAAAAGAAAAATAGAAAAAAAAATGTAAGGGTGAAATTGAAATAAAACAATTTGAAAAATGATAAAAAAAAATCTAAACAAAAGTGAACTTGTGTTAGCATTTGAAACTGGTGGTTGTAGTCATGAAATCAAGGCTAATTCATAGAAAACAAACGATAAAAAAATTAAAAAATAAGATAAAAATAAGAATACATTAGCTTAGAAAAAGAAGGGGGCAAAACCAAGCAAATCCGAACAAATCTCTTAAACCTGATTTATTCTCTAAAACTCGTAACTCATTCAATTAATTTAATTTTGAAGGATAAAATTATGATAAAAATATTAATAAAAAAAACTTGCAAAGGCAAAAAAGATAGCAACATAAAGAACAATGATAAAGTTTGATAAAAAAAAACCTATGGAGGATGAAATTAAAAAATAAATGATCCTAAACAAAAATAAATATTAATCAAAAGATTGAAGATCAAATTTAAAAGATTAAAAAATCAAAAGGAGTGCAATTGAGAAACATTTGTGATTTGATAGATTATTTATAAATTAAAAAATAGATGAAATTGAGAAATATTTATAATTTTATAGATAATTCAAAAATTTAAAAATAACAATAAAAAAGACATGGATCAAATGTGAAGGAAAAATAAATTGCAAGGGCTAAATCTGATTTTTTTGAAAGGGTTGACATGAAATTCAAGGTAAAGAGAGAGAAAACAATAAGTCATCATCGACACCAAAAACAAGGAGAGTTATTTTCTTGATGACAAGGTGGTTGGGTTCAATGAGCTTTTTCTTCTCCTTCCTCTTTCCTCTCTCTTCTCCTTGAAAAAAAAAATATAAAGGTATCATTTAATTTTTTTTTTTCAATTTAATTCTTATTCTTTTGATTACTATTAATTTTGTATTTTAACATTTTCTTGATTGATTGTTTTCTTCAATTTTGCCCTTATCATTTGATTTTATTTTATTTTTACATCAAATTTGATTCTTATTCTTTTAATTGTTTTTTTATTTTTACTTTTTTCTAATTGAATTTCATTTTCAATTTCATCTCTTGATATTTGATTTCAAATTGTTTTTATATCAAATTTAATTCATAAAATTAAGCTTTATAGTTTTATTTAGTATACTTTCAACAAGATTACTTCAATATCACAACCAGTTTATAGATTTTACATGTTTAAACAAATAAGCTCAAGTCATGTTTTTTTTTTTTTTATCAATTATTTACCATTACTTTATTTTTTTATTTGTATTATTTAAATTAGACAAGTTCGTATAATTTTTTTTTTTTTTTTTTACGACCAAGTTAAACAACCTGAGCATTGAAATTATTCTTAAACTTTTTAGAAATCCTTGCATCACCTTACATTGAAAGCCATGCCGTGTCATAGCGCTCGGAATAAAGTAGACAACATGAACATTTGGCAAATAGCCGTCACCATGATTGGTTTCACTCAACTCAGACGCTGTTTTGCGACGTGCTCACTTGTTCAGTGAACTACTACTAATTAAGAAGCCTTGTGAGTTGTGACCAGACTTCCAACCAAAAGACAAAGAATGACAAGTTCACAACACCATGTTCAGATTACAAGATCAAGAAGGCCAAGAACTGCATAATTTTGAGTAATCAGATGAACCACCGTAAATGTTACATATATATATACACAATTACTTTCTTTTTGCATTGTATACAGCTAATTAGTAGGAGGCGACAAACCACTTCCTGTCATGGGATATAAAGATACATGGAATAAAAGAGATACAAGACCACAAGTGGTTCAAAAAAATGCCAAACGTGAAGCCAAAACTAACTACTCAGTCCATGTTTATTACCTTCACCTCCACCCAATTGAAAAGGAAGAGTCGGGTGTCATGTTAGCATTTTAGAGTGAGTGGTCAAGTGTGGGATCAGTTCTACACATGTGTTGTCAGGCTGCTGGTAGTTGGCAAACGATTTAGTTGTAATGTATGTGTTCTCATGCTACAGTCCTTAACCTGTTCGTATATGTATAATCTTTCGTAAGCAGATGGAGAGGAAAACAATCCACTAATCCTAGAGTAGCCAGAAGAAACAACCATTACCTGCACGATTGCTAAGGCGGATAAGAAACCTTTACATTGTTCAAGCATGCGTCTTTCCTTAGCAGTCACATTCAAAAGTTCAGCCACCAACGAATTCATGTCCTCCACCTGTGAATGACAAATTTTTAGATGTGAAGTACATGCATCTCTAAAAAGTCCATGAAAGCGGCAACCAAATGATGTTGAGCAAATCCATTTGCATTAGTACATCTTTTTCATGCCCCTTTCCCTTGATTTATCAAGTTCAGAATAAATCAAGTTATTATTTCCAGCCATTAAGTGGAGAACTTGACAGTGAACTCAATAAAATTGTTGGCATTGTTCTAGATACCACATGACCACGATGACACAGTACTGGTGCTATTGGGTTTAGGAATGAGAGTTAATGTCATAGGAGATGAAGATGGAATGACTTCGCTAATGTCTCGATGCCAATTGCCAAATAATCAATTTCTGTTCCACTGACTTGAAAGGACAAGACTGATTTTATTTCAGGGAGAATGCGATTTTAGGTCTTAAAGGATGAAAAAAAGAGAGAAAATAGGACCTGTCTTAGTGCCAGTACTAAGTCAAACAGGACTTGGTGTACTTGCCAAACAATAGTAGTACACTGCACTTAAAAACAGGACCTGTCCAAGGTCTACCTAGTCAAACCAGGCAACCCATGAGCCAGACTGCGCATAATCCAGCAAACTCCCTCAAACCAGAGTCAAAACTGGGTGGCCGAGCTAGTTAGCAAATCCTGACTCTTCATTAACATAGCACTAAAAACATCTTTTAATGCTTTATTGCTCATATATTAAGAAATTAGAAGACAAGATAAATAACTTAAAGTTTGTCGTCAGAGCACTCTGCTATGTTTTAGAAGAATATTTGGCATGCTCGTCAGTTAAACAACCCCTTTCTTGAGTTCAAGATATTATATACAACTATGATTACAAGAATGAGTTACCTTTGATGATAGTGAGCATATTGACGACGCCATTGCTTGCATCACGTCAACAGCTGAACCGACAACTTCTTTCAGATTTTGTACATCGGCCTGTAATATAGAAAAGTAAAGTTTGTTAACCTCGGTATTGCTAGTGTTGAGCTTGTAAAATGCTCCCTTTCATCTTAGATGATTAAAACTGAAGGCATGTACCACTGCTTTTCCACCAACTGGAAGGCGAAGGGTACTGGCCTTCAGAGCTCCAGTTGCTCCTTCAAGGGAACTTGAATGATCTCTGTCAAGAAGAGACCATTCTTCTAAATGAGCAATCTGCATTCACCAAGTAAAATGAACTTAAGTGATGAAGATGAGAAAACCAGAGTGAATAAATACTAAATGTGTTTCCGGAAGTACCAAAATAGAGTAAAATAACACTCATCTACTTCAATACAACCCTCATGACTAATCCCTGGGTGTTAGTAAATAATCATTCATCCTGGCATTGGAGACCCTTGATATACAAGGCACATGACCACCTTACATTAAAAAGTTACTCCTGAAAAAATGATCAATAAACTAAAGGAAATCTAGATAAAGCTCTACAAGCATCTATAGTATACGCAAACATCAAGTCCTATAAATGCTTCACCAGTTCACAGGAAATTTTTTAATCTCTCCAAATGATTTTAGAAACAATTTTATGGTCTTAATTGTTTTTAGGTCAGGTTCCAAATAAAAGTAAACATTAGAAAATTGACTCAGGAAGGCATTTGGGGCACAGTTGGCTGGTAAGAGCAGGCAAACAGTATAGATACTCCAAAATCAGTATGCCACTAACAAGTTACATGAGAGAGAAATTGACCAGTCCAAATCCGACAGGTATAAATACCAAATGATATGCAACCGTTAAGGGCTAAATTGATCTCTCAGGTTTGACTTATCTTTTAACTTATCTACTAATTCTCAAGCTGTGAGTTTTCAAGTAAAGATATACTATACGCAGGAAAAAAGATGAAATGGCTGAAAAATTAGGTAACATGAGACAGAAAATCAAAATGATGGGTTTTTATACCAGGTGCCAAAAATTAGAAATAAAAACTTTTCACTATTCCCTGAAAACCCCCAGTAAGATGAGACAAGTGTCTCATACTTGGTCATAGAATTCCGAATCTCTGTGGAATGAAGTTGTTGATTTCTAAACATTTCCAAGTTACTTCCAGTTTACATCACTATATAAATTGAAGTTCCCATTATGCATTGCCAGATCAAAACATCAAGATTTAAGCTTAGCATAAATTAATGAGGGCAAGAGATAATCCAGTGGTGAATACAGAGTTTATAAGAAATATGAAGAGGTTCAATACTGTAACAAAAGTGAAGTGAATCTCTTAATCTTACTTGTCTCTTGAGGATAGAAGTTAGCTTCAGCTTTTGCCTCAGCAATATTAACTTGATTCTTCTGAGAGTGACAGAATGCCGTAGTTCTGAGATAGTTACCCATGCATTCCACAAATTTTTCTGGTAGAAAGAATAGCATTAAGAGTGTGAAATCAAACTTATCCTGAAATTTTGGCAACAAAGTAACTCATTTAAATAAATTGTTTCAGGCTAGGGTATAGGGCTTAGAAGCCAGTAGAAACAGAAGTTTCTGTAGGCAGTACTGCAAGAACAAGCTCCTGAATAAAAGCAATGTCTCACGAGGTTAATGCAAACAAAAAACAGTCAATGAAACACAAACCTAGATGCAAAGTATGAAGTGGAGGGCGGGAATACAGTTATAAAATTATGAGGTACATAGAAGTCCATTTATGCTGAATGCTGGTGATCCTATTTGGTTCCTGTTCCATTTTCCTGTTCTCTAAAATGTATTTCAGAAACAAGACAGAAAAAACTGATGAAATTTTTCTTAATTGTAATTTTGTTTCTTCATGACCTCTCTTTAGTATAGCTTTTGGAAACACATAAGACAACATTTTTCCTGTTGTTAATTATGGAGCTTTTGTTGGAGAAACGGAATTTCAGAAAATTGTTTTCAACAGCTAGCCAAACAGGTTTTTCAGTCTGAAAAAGGGTTTGTCTCAAGAACAAAAAACAGTTTTCAGAAACACGAGCTAAACTTACCCTAAACTTTAGACTTTACTAGCTCGAGCCAAACATGCCAGGCAAGTATGGCTAGTACACAAACAGAAACAAGGTTAGACTCTAACTTTAGGATGCATTTTTTCCTTCCATATGCTTTCGGAGGAGAGGACACCATGTAAGGTGGAACAACCCCGAATTACTAAAAGAAGTTAAATGATAAGTCATCCTTTTTTGATCTTGTACAAACATCAAAAACTCTTGCATCCCCAACACCACAAACTCTGAAACTATCCAGAACGGAAGTGTTCGCACCAACTCTCAATCCTGTACCACCTTCAAAACCTCAAAGGCAAGGAGACAAGAAGATAATCAGATACTGAAGCCTTCAAGCATTCCTATAACAGCATCGAGAAATAATTCTCAAAAGCAGGTCATTGACAACCATTAGCTTAATGAAAAGCAATTATAGAAGTAGGGATTTAAAAGTTTTTCCACTGCATTCAATGCCAAATCAAAACATCTCTCATAACATCCAAATAACACAAGAGGTGAGAATGAAAAATATCCCAACCTCCAATATCCATCCACTTCCCTTGTTTGACTTTACAATTTATCTCCGCTAACTTCCTTTTCCCATGTTCATAACACCAAAATTACAGAACTAAAAGCGCTTTGCTCAAAGAAGCAACTTCCTTATCCTATTTGAAATATCTATACTGACATTTACTGAAATGAAATCAGAACTTGTCTCATATACCTCCTCAAACTGCCCGTCCCACGTTCATAAGACCAAAATCGCAGAACTAAAGGCCTTTATTCAAAGTAGCAACTTCTTATCCTATTTAAAACATGTATAGTCACTTTCACTAATACGATTTTTAAAATTGTTTTGTGTACTCCCTCCACTTTCCCCTTTTAGTACTCTTCCAACAGAAACATCCCTTTGAAACTTTACCAATCCCTTATGCACTCTTAATCTAATTGTGAAAACTGGATTATATTAAAAGGGAAGACTTGTATAGTCAACAATCTCTTTAGACAAATACAACTTCTGCCCTGCTAGTTCCCAATTTGTCTGCTCCACTGTTGCTTTTGATTCTAGCATAGACTTGAGTGAGGAATCCAAATGCAATCCAAAGTAATGCATGGGCCCATATATAGGAATTGTTATTGATTACATATACAATGGCAAATGTTTCTTTAAGGTACTCATGGCATGCCTAAGCCCCAGAACTCCACATATGTTTTGTGTAAATGATGCAGATCGCCTAGGAATAAAAGGGAATGGAGTTTTGGCCATTCCTTTTATCTTAGAGAAAGTACTATGAAGTGTAGAATACTGTCTTAGGCACGAAGATAATCATGTCGCCTTGCCTCTTGGGAATTTAAGATAGCATAAATCCTCAATTTAAGCACGAAGTCTGTCCTTGCCCATAGTTATGCTGCACACTTTTTAATAAAAAGCATGCCAAAGCCATCCAGAAAGTAAATTCCATCTCTAGGAAGTACTTAATCAAGTTTGCAAACTCGTTGATGTTATCCTTTTGATTGTGAACCACCTTAAGTCAAGGTCCTTATTCTTAACCTATTATCTCCACCAAATTCTCAAAGATACACAGAAATTTACTTGCTTAGATTTATGGTTCATGCCCCTTTGTTTGGACTCTGGAAGCCAATTTATTGAACACTGTCCTTAATTTTTCCACTCCATAGAGTACTTTTTTATGCGAAAAGTGTAAACAATTTACATCATTACAAAGCAAATAACATACAGAAGCTAGCACCCGATGAAAGAAAATAATAGCATTTTCATCGAGCATTCACTTTCAGATTTGAAATGGACATTATTTTCACGTTCACACACCAAAATGAATACATCAAATATTAGCAATGAAAAGCGAACATTGACTATTACCAATGAAAAGGTGCATCCACAGGATATAAACCAAGCTAAACAAAGAGAACTGAAATGAATAAATTGAAAACAACATAATCTAGATGATATTTCAGTTTATCATACCTCTGCACTCAGTCTTTGCACCATGAAGGTAGCATCTGCCCTTGCATTTACAAATCGCCATTGCAAATAACGGTTATACAGAAGCCTCAACATGTGTGCATCGACAATTCTATCCTCCCCCATCTTCCCTCTCCTTAAATCAACAGAGAAACTAAGAATGGAAGGTGTACTGCTGCTCATTGGTCTCACCCTTGAAGGACTAGACATCCCTCTAGACGGAGATGAAAATGAAGATGTCCAAAGCTTACCAGGAGATGCAGGCCTTGTAGCTCCCCTAATAGGTGATGCTGCCATCATTCTTGGAGAAGCCAAAGGACCATCACTACTAAACCTTTTTGATTGAATAGCCTTTGGTGAAACACCCATTCTAGAACCGGGACTAGTAGATAAGGGTGAACCTGGATCCTGCAACCTCCTCATCCTGCTATTAGTTTCCTGCCAAAACCTTGCCGAAACAGCAATGCCACGAGCCCCTGTTTTCCATTTACCAATTTCTGTCACTCCAGAAGTGCTACCAGAGGAGACACTATCACTATCAGAAGCAGTGAGATCACCAGTATAAAATGACTCATTGACTGAAACAGTATCTGGGTTTTGCTTAGCAATATTGCCTAAATCCAAACTCAACCTCCTACCCTCACCAACCATCATAGACTGCTGCAATGACTTAACCCTCATTAACCCAGATCCAACAACCCTCTTATCTCCACCACAACCAACAACAGCACTACAATCCAAACTCCTAGACAACAGTTGATTCCGCTCCTTCAAATTCCCTTCTCTACTCCTCCCGGGCCACCTATGGTGATCCACAGGCCTAGAATTCTCACCCTGATCCCCCACAGGAGTTGCTCTCCTCCTATCAGGAGTGGCTTTTCTGGCCACGTTATTTTGTGGTGGTGTCACAGACTTAGCTTTACTAATTGGAAGTGAAAAGGCCTCACCTTGAAAAGAAACTGATAAACTCCTTGTTGAAGTAATCAACATCTTCGTCGCAGCTGACATTTCAGCATTGCCTTGTGGGTTTGGTGTTGTTTCCCTTGAAGAAGTAACAGGTCTTCTTCTATCAACAGATTGGGATCTTTTAGACCCAGAAAGAAAAGGACTTGCAGTTGTTGTTGATGGTGTGTGTGAAGTTCCAGAATTAGTAGACCTTGAAAGTAACGGAGAAGGAAGTCTCTTTGGAAATGAAGAGCTTGAAGATGAAGAACTTGAAGTGGTGGTGGTGGTGGTGGTCGTTGTCGTAGAAGTGGAAGGAGAGGGGGAGAGGTACCTAGAAGGAACTTGTTTGCCTCTGGGTTTTCTTGTTGCAATGTGTGCACTACCATTGTTTTGTTGTTGGTCTTTCCCTGAAGGTAAAAGTGGGGGTCTTGTTAGATTAGGGGTTTTGTCAGTTGAACTAGTAGCTGCTGCTGCTGCTGCTTGAGGAAAGGCAGCCACCATTCTGTGTGTGATGAATCTGGTTTACGAGTTTCTCACATTGCCTCTTGAAAAAGCTTAGGTTTTACGCTTCTCTCACATTAAAGACACAACATCGTGGTTTTCATGGTTAAATCCTGCAAAAAAAGTTGGGGAAAGTTAGGATTTTGAGCAAGAAAAAGGAAACCCAAAATGGGTTACAGATGGATTAGCCTGCATTTTTACCTTTTACTTCTATTTTGGGTTTGAGGGGGATCAGAGAGAGTAGGTGAGAGAGGTGAGATTTGCGAGAGGAGAATCACAGGTGGGCTTATGTGAGTGTGTGTGTTTTGGGTGTAGGTTTTGGTGAATCTTTGGGGAGAAGTAATGATAATTTAATTGTGTTTGCGCCATTTTTTAGTTCTGATAAAACTTTCAATTACGGTTAGTGCATGGTTTTCCTTTGGTTTTTCTACTCTACTCTACTACTACACACCTTCATTTTGTATAGAGTTCTGGTATTTGACTGAGAAGGTTGGTATTTGTTTTTTAATGGTGTCTCTGTCTCGCGCTACAGCTACAGACCAGAGGAAACTCGTTATCCTTTGCTTCATTTTTCTTACTGATTAGGTATTTAGGATTGTGACGGTGATAACACACTTGACTGAATCAAGCATCTGTATAATAACATCATGCTTGTCATTTGTTAAGTACATTCATGATCATGCTCCCTGCCAAGCTATGTAATTCAAGAGGGATTTAGTTTTTTTTTTTTTCCTTTTTCAAAGGTAATTCGGTACATGATGTTTTATATCATTCTAGTTTGTGCGAGAAAATATATATGATTGCCGAGAAAACAAAAACAGAAACTGGACACCGACAGCAATTGAACTGTTAATTGCTTTCAATTAATTTATTTTTGTAAAATGATTACGGGTGGTTTTCCATATTTACTCACAATTATAGTTCCCTGAAAAGGTAAGAGAATCAAAGCTGGGCTGCTGGGGTCATTTATTATAGATTTTTATCATCACATTACTTGATTTATGAATCTTTCCAATGATGCCTGTGAACCAGGTTCATGCCCCAAAGGGGTCACTTGAAGGAAAACAATGGTCAAATAAAAAAACAGAGAGCTTGAAGAAGACCCTCGTGTACCGTCAAATAAGCATGATTCAACAGTAGTCTTGATGAGAATTAGACAGTAGAGTTACGAATCCGGCTGCTTCAGAACAAAGTCAAGTACGATTCTGGAGCAACCACATCAATCCAACCGATCCACAAGCAAGGAATTGTTTTGTTTTATAACCTCGTGTTCATACGAATAATTGAAAAATTGGCGGAGCATCCTCCCACGTCCATGTTTTTGGCATTTTCCAAGCCACTCGTTAGGAAGTCACTTCTTTGCTGGTGGATTAGCAGAGAAGGCAGGGTACAAGTTCATAGGCTTTCAATACAGAGAATAAAAACCAGTTAAAGGTAAAAAAACAAAGACAAAAAACATTTGTTTGTGGTGACAAACCTCCTAGGTCAATCAATAAATATACGAGGCTGCTGGAAGTGCGGAATTAACAAGATTAAAGAGCACACAGAGGTAGAGAGCGAGAGGGGTGGCTGAGCTAGACTGAGAGAGACAGCCTTCATGAAAAGAGCTCTCAAGCAGACACGGAGGGAGTCTGCTGGTGCCGTCAATATGAAAATGCTACTATATTGAAGAAAAGTTCAAAAAGGCGACAAAAACGCCATGTGATTTTTGCAAGCTAAGCTACACAACCCATTTGTTATGTTAATAATTAGTTTTTTTATGCTAATTAATGATGTAGTAAGATGCAACATCTCATTCAATCTTTCCAACCTCTCCAAACCCTTGCTTTTAACGCTTCTTCAATCCTGTATTTCTTAGAATTAATTTCTCCCCTCATCCTGCTCAGATTACAGACCACTAGCCTTGCTTTCTTAGATCTAGGTTGTACTTAGTATTCCATTATTATAAATGTACTAACCTAGAAAAAAATGTTTTTTTTTTATCATTTTACATTTAACCTATGTATCATTAATTTTTTTATCTTCATTTTTTTCTTATATATTTTTAGTTTTTTCTATTTTTTTAAAAAAAATTATTACTGTTTACACTTTGAATATTTATCATTTTACATTTGATTTATTTGTACTATTTTTTTTGTTCTTATCTTTATTTTTTTAATTTTTTTTCTTTACACTTATTTTTTAAAACTTATTATAAAAAAACTATAAAAATGATGTTTCAATATAACAATTGCAACATTATTTTATTTTTCTATTATTTTAAAATCTTATATGTTTTTATTAATGAATATAATATTTACTATATTTTATTATATATAATCATTAATTGTTTAATTCATGGTTATATTTTTTACTCAATATCAAAAAACATGTTAATAACATTTATATATTGATTTTTTTACCTTGAAAAAATAACTATTCGACTAGCATCAAGACAAGTTAAATGGACACGTTTAACATTTTGTTTTTTTGTATTTATTCACACAAATAATTTTTGATATATTTAATTAAATGTATGCATAGATTTTTTTTTATATATAATTCAGTTTTTAAAAAAACAAACAAACACACATTTGAAACAATAACTAGTTAATTACTAACTGAAAAAGTTTCGGACAAGAGGCAGCTTAATTGCCTGAATTCAACAATTTTATATGTTTCCAAACCATGAAACAATAAATTACATGTAAACAAATTAAGGCCTGCTTCCCTGGAAATTCCAGCAAAGTTTCCTTTTCCATTGAAGTTGTTTTCAATTTGGTGGTCGGTCCCTATGAACCCATATCTAGTTGACTTGTTGTGCCCAACAAAAAGTGAAAGCAATTATAGTCATCTGTAAAAAGGAAATGGTGAGATGTAGGGTCGTCTGCACCCTCGACATAACTTGAGTATAAATTGATGCTTCTAGAGTTCTAATCCCCATAATATATTTCTTAAAATAAATACTTTATTGGTAGATAATACTTGAGACTTGAGAGCACAAGAAAAGAAATATATACCATGATGAAAATTGTTTAAAAAAGAATTAAATTTGGTGATAGGTAATGATTTAGAAAGGATAAGATTTAGATATCATGGTATTTTGATAGAAAGAAACAGGTTTATTCCATAATATTCCCAAAAAAAGGGCATCAAAGGTTACTGAATAAATACATCTTCCAAAAATAAATAAAATCCCAACCGAAGGTTTGGTCGAGTGGTTGTTCTGTCATCACCGGCTCTTACAAGCTACAAGGACTCCGATTAAACTCTCACCACCCTTCACCGGTAAAAAGCACAAGAATTGAAGGGCGACTGCTGGAGGAGGAGGAGGAGGAGGCCAGCGGCTACGAGCAACAATATAGTTGTATTTTTATTCCACAGGTGACTCCGACTGCACATAGCTACGTAAATATTTCTCTTGCCCTTTATGTTATTAAATCTTTAATTGGATCAATTTTATCTCTAAACATATCTTAAACTTTTCATAAAGATGAGATTCTCAAGTTAACTCAAGGGATTAGACACATGATTTAGACACATGATTTGCGTAATAATCTATTCAAATATAAATTTATTATTGCTGGTAAATTGATATGAGAATCCCATATAAATACATCATATAAAAAACTTAACTTAGTTTTAAGATTAAAAGTAGCGAGGAGTGTAATAACGTTGCTTTTCAAAGTGTATTTTTACTAAAAAATTATATCAAACTAATATTTTTTATATATTTTTAAAAAATTATTTTAACATTAACAAATCAAAACAATTAAAAAAATTCAAATTTTTATAAAATATCATTTGAAATGCAATTCCAAATAACATCTAAATTAGAGATATTTAGAAGAAAATACCCCCATTATATTGATACATTGAGCCATCAAGATTTATCTATTAAAAATTAACAAACAACTAAGAATCAGTGATGAACCCAGATGTAAGGCAGTTCAACATATCTTAAGATGAACATGGCGCATTAAGAGCTCTGTTTGTTAAGCTCTGGCTATATGGAGAAAAGAAGATAATAAGACTTGAAATAAACTCCATGCTACAATTAATTTAAAAGAAAAACAGAGCACTTAAGTGGTGTTTGTTTAATTTGGTACGAGTTAACCCACTTTGAAAGTGAGAATATAATTGGGAGTGCGATTTAGTCTAGACCCGTACCTCTCCAGCATTGGTTTACCTTTCCACGTCAACCCAACCCCACATATAAAAAGATTGCGACTACTTGTTATTAAAGAAAATTATAAAGAAAACAATTGGGAAAGCGATTTTTGGTGCATGCATTGCAGTACTGTGCTTCATAATTTCCTTAGAACCGAAGATTCAGAGGCAACTAAAACGAAGCACTGGGTAAAAAAACATGAGAGCAACGTCTTGGAGAATTTACACAACCTCCCTTTTCGACCATTGCAATCTAGACCTGCCATGGCTGACCTACAGGTTTTCAGGAATGAAAACATGTTAAACAAACAACGTAATCAGCATGTGTCTCTAAAATGTAAGAGATGCACTACTTGAACGCCTATAAGATTAAGATTTTATGTTATAAGTGTTAGAATTGAATTTAACTTAAACAATACAGTAAACTTAACAATGCAGTTTACGTAAAGAAAAAAACAATTTGATTTTAAGATGGCAAAGTTGAGTAGAAATATCAATACTTTTCATTAACTTCAAATGCATATAAATAGGATTACATAGAACTTGAACATGACTGAAACTTTCAACAAACTTGAGAGATTATTGGAATTGAAAATAACAAACTCAGCAGAAAGTTTCTGCTGCTAATCTTGAAGAAGCTAACTGAAAAATTCAAATATTTAAAACTACTCTTAACTCTATCCTTATCAAGGCAAAAACTCATAATTCTAACACTCCTCCTTGAGACTTGCCTTGGACAATCCAAGTTTCATCCTTAGAAACTCCAGTCTTGATCTAGGAAGAGCTTTAGTCATTATATCAGCAAGTTGAACATCTGTTGGACAATAGAGTATCTTTATAAGCTTGTTCTTCTCGGCTTCTCTTATAGAATGGAATTTCACATTGATGTGCTTGGTTCTGCCATGTTGAATCGGATTTAGAGCAATAGCAATGGCAGATTTGTTGTCACAATAAAGCTCAGTTTGTGAGCTTTGTTCTTGACCCAAATCAGAAAGCAATTTGTTCAACCAAATTACTTGATTTGCAGCAGCTGCCATGGAGATATACTCTGCTTCAGCAGTTGATTGTGCCACCACCTCTTGCTTCTTTGCATTCCAACAGATTGCACCTGAACCAATATTAAAAACATATCCAGAGGTGCTCTTCATGTCATCAACACTCCCTGCCCAGTCACTGTCTGCATAACCAATCAGATTTACTCCTCCTGTCTTCAAGTACCAGATGCCAAGATCACTTGTTCCTCTGATGTACTTCAATACTCTTTTAGCAATTCCCATGTGAATGTTGCTAGGTGAGCTCATAAACCTTGACAGCAAACCAGCTGGAAACATTAAGTCAGGTCTAGTTGCTGTCAAGTATAGCAAACTGCCCACTAGGCTTCTAAATCCAGAGGCATCTTCAAGTTTCTCACCATCATTCTTTGAAACTTTCTCATTTTGTGCTAAAGGAGTTGCTACTTCTTTGCATGACTCAAGCTTGAACTTCTTGAGTATATCAACAACATACTTCCTTTGTGAAACAAAAATACCCGAACTACATTGATGTATTTCCATTCCAAGAAAGTAGTTCATAATGCCAAGATCAGACATTTCAAAAACATCTTGCATTTCAGTTTTGAACTCTTCCAGCAACTTTGCATTGCTTCCAGTAACTAGCATGTCATCTACATAGAGTGATATCACCAGCTGCAAACCATCTTCATCTTGTTTCAGATATAGGGTAGCTTCATTTTCACTTCTTTTGAATCCTAGTTGAATCAAATGAGTATCAATCCTGCTGTACCAAGCCCTTGGTGCTTGCTTCAAACCATAAAGAGCTTTGTGTAGCTTGTAAACTTTGTGTTCATCACCAGCAACAACAAAGCCTTCTGGTTGCTGAACATAAATTTCCTCAAGTAGTATTCCATTTAGAAAAGCAGACTTCACATCTAAATGATAAACTTTCCATCCTTTTTGTCCCGCAAGAGCAAGTAGGAGTCTTATAGTGTCATGCCTAGCTACTGGTGCGAAAGTATCTCCATAATCCACTCCAGCAACTTGAGCAAAACCTTTAACAACCAATCTAGCCTTGTGTTTGAAGATTGAACCATCTGGATTGAATTTGGTTCTGAAAACCCACTTCACTCCAATTTCCTTTTTATCTCCAGGAATTTCAGTCAATCTCCAAGTCCCATTTCTTTCAATGGAATCAATTTCTGATTTCATTGCTTCAATCCAAGCTGGATCTCCTGCAGCTTCAGAGTAATTTGTAGGCTCAGCATGTACAAGGTTACATCTTTCATACACATCAGACAATTGTCTAACCTTTAGTACTATTGTATCTGAAGTTGCTTCAATGGCTTGTTGATCTTCATCATCAATACTTTGTACTGGTGATTCAAAGGCAGCTGTGATAGTCTGTTGAACTTCTTTTAAGTCCCAATTCCAGCAGGCATTTTCATCAAATTGCACATCTCTGCTGACCTGAATTTTGGCTGAATTCAGATTGAAAACTCTGTAACCTTTTGATTCTGTTGCATATCCCACAAGAATCCCTTTTTTTGCTCTAGCATCCAGTTTTCCTTTTTTGGCAGATGGAACATGAAAATAACACAATGATCCAAACACTTTTAAATGTTTGGCAGTAGGCTGGACTCCAGACCATGTCTCCAATGGTGTTTTGTTTTGAACAGACTTGGTTGGAAGTCTATTAAGCAAGTATACTGAAGTATTTACTGCTTCAGCCCATAGAAACCTTGGCAACTTCTTTTCAAACAATATGCATCTGGACATCTCCATCACTGTTCTATTCTTCCTTTTAGAAACTCCATTCTGTTGTGGAGAGTAAGGAGTCGTCAGCTGGTGCATAATTCCAGCTTCTGAACAAAAAACATTAAACTCCTTCGAAATATACTCTCCACCATTATCAGTTCTCAACACTTTGATCTTCTGACCACTTTGAGTTTCAACCATGCTTTTGAAGTTTTTGAACATAGATAAAGCTTGTGACTTGTTTTTCAGAAAATAAACCCAAGTCATTCTGCTGTAGTCATCAATGAATAATATGAAATACACATTATTATTCAAAGAAGCTGTGCTCATAGGTCCACATATGTCTGAGTGAACCAGCTCCAGCATGTGTGTTGCCCTTTTGGATATACCTTTAGGAAATGATTGTCGATGCTGCTTTCCCAGTTCACAACTTCCACATGTATGAGCAGTAACATGTATTGCAGACATGTTTTCTACCATTCCAGTATCATACAACAACTTTAATGAATTAAGATTGTAATGACCGAATCTTTTGTGCCAAAGAATGCTTTCATCAATCTTTGCACTAAACACATGTCCATTAACAGCATCAAGCTTCAAATAGAAGCTATTACCATCCAATTTGATTTTTGCTATCTCTGAATTATGTGTATTAGTGATAAAGCAAAATTTCTCTTTAAAAGAGACTTCATAACCATTCTTGAGCATTTGTGCAACACTAAGGAGATTTTGATCTAGTTCAGGAATGTAAAGAACATTTGTGATGGTTTTAATACCTCTATTTGTGCTGACTGCAACAGTTCCTTTCCCCTTAGCTTGCACAATATCTCCATTTCCCAGCTTAATCTTCGGTTGAACTGATCTGTCAATAGAGGAGAAAATTGACAGAAATTTGGACATGTGACTTGTGCAGCCACTGTCTATAAGCCATGTATTCAGTTCAGAGGTATTGCTAGCTTGTGTTGCCATAAACAAATGCTCCTCCTCATCTTTGCTTTCTTCAGAAACATTTGCTTGTTGTTGTATTTGTTGCTGAGGTTGCTTCTTCTTGATTCTGCAATATTTCTCACTGTGATCGAGATTATTACAGAATAAACATTGAAGAGAAGGTTTCCCCTTAAACCAGCAATATTTCTCGGTATGGTTAGTTCTTCTGCAATAAGAACATGGTGAGAAAGTCTGTCTTTTTGAAGGTATACTTGATTTCCTTTTAGCATACTTGACAGGTTTGTTTCTTGGTAGATTACCAGCACTCCTTTCCCTGTTGTTTGCTTGGAAAGCCCCTTCAACTGCCTCATCATCTCTCATATGAACTCTTTGCTCCTGAATATGAAGTTTGTTAATTAACTCAGCAATAGTCAGACTTTGCAGATCGCAAGATTCTTCTATTGCTGAGATTTTAGCTTCAAACTTTTGAGGAACAGACATCATAAGTTTTTCTACTACCTTATGATCTTCAAATGTGTTTCCAAGAAGCCTCATTTGATTTACAACATCCATTAATCTGCCAGAATAATCTTTGACAGATTCATTGTCTTTCATCTTCATCAACTCAAATTCCCTCTTAAATGCAAGAAGTTTAACTGCTTTGACTCTGCTGCTGCCTTCAAATTCAACTTGAAGCTTATCCCATACCTGTTTTGGTGTTTCCAGATTCATTATATTTGTAAAAATATGATCTGCAAGACCAGAATGAAGACAGGTAATAGCTTTGTCCTTCTTGAGTTTTTCTTCTTCATGTGCTTTCATTTGAGCAATTGTTGGATTTGCATTCAATGGTGGAGGATCAGAATCGGTTGCCACAACATTCCATAAGCCATGAGACCTTAAATAAAATTTCATTTTGACAGCCCAAATATGATAGAGTTCTCCACTAAACATTGGAATTGCAGATACAATATTATTTGAAGAAGACATTGACAAAAAACAGAAAGAAAATAACTCTCAAGTGTTTCGCTCACCCTCTCTGTGTTTGCCTCACCTTCTCTTATTATTGTCACTCAAAAGAAAGCAAAATTGTTTGCCCCACAGCCCGTAGGATCTAATGCTCTGATACCACTGTTAGAATTGAATTTAACTTAAACAATACAGTAAACTTAACAATGCAGTTTACGTAAAGAAAAAAACAATTTGATTTTAAGATGGCAGAGTTGAGTAGAAAGATCAATACTTTTCATTAACTTCAAATGCATATAAATAGGATTGCATAGAACTTGAACATGACTGAAACTCTCAACAAACTTGAGAGATTATTGGAATTGAAAATAACAAACTCAGCAGAAAGTTTCTGCTGCTAATCTTGAAGAAGCTAACTGAAAAATTCAAATATTTAAAACTACTCTTAACTCTATCCTTATCAAGGCAAAAACTCATAATTCTAACAATAAGAAGTTTCAGGGATGGCACGATTACATTCTCTCAGGGATTTGCATTCCAGGTGATGAGGATAAGGTTCAACAGGACTCAGTTGTATCCACGAGTTAAAATAAGGAGGAAATGTGGTATAATCCCAGTTGGAGAGATGCAGCATTCATGAAAATCCCAGATGCGTGCTTCAATGATAGAGATGATTGATTGGTGCTTGAAAGAAATGTGAAAAGGGCACACAGAATACCTTGGAACAGAAGAAATAGTAGTTAAGGAAGTTGGTGAAGGAGATTATTGCAGTCACTTTTAGCTTGTATGTGCTTTTATTTCTCATTTAGGTGATTGCAGTGTATGTGACCATTTAAGGTTACTTCTTAAGAGCATGCATCAGTCGTTAAATTTTGTTAGGCTAAACCTTATCAACTTGAACGATGCCTGGGCACTAAAAGAAAGCAAACTGATGCCTAATTCAAGGTTTCAGTTTCAGGAGTCACAGAATGAGTCTTAGCTGTGCAAAACAAATGCCATTTTCAGAATCTTCAAGAAAACAAGCATTAGAAAAGTAAGTTTGCTACAACGAAGTATGCATGTTTGCCTTTTAGACCATCGTACAGGCAAACAAACTAAGGGCAGCTTGCGAAACATGCTGACCCTGATTTAAGACTTCAGACAACAACCTGAACTTTGAAACTACTAAGGACTTGCTTTTGGCTGGAGATAGAATGTTTAAGCAGGTGGAGGTGAATCGAACCTGTCATGCTTTGGGGGATACGGTGGTGTCGGTCCTGGAATGTAAGGTACGATAGGAGTGCCGTGTTCAGTTGGTCTGGATACTGTAGTGACAGTAGATTTCAAAGCTGGATCAATCTTTGTTGTCTGTCTGAATGTCCTCCCTAGAGATTCCCTGTCTCTAGCTTCCCTCCTGGATGAGAAATCACATAAATAATAGGAAGAAAATCCATTAATTTGACATTGAGCAGTCTTATATTTCAAGATTCTGAATTTCTCATCCTACAGCACAAACAAATGCCTTCTAGGCAACTTCATAAATTCATGTATGGGGCGGATTTAGGATTTAGTCAGATGTTAAAGAATTAAGTATACCTTTAGTTCTTTCATTGGTATTCTAGCTGTCATTCCATCTTCAGTTTTGGGGAAATTCACATCTGGGTTTAACGTGATATAACAGAAATGATCAGAAAAGAGACAACATCGGACTTGAATTAACAAAATGAACATTTGTGATGTCATGAGTCATAATCAATGTTCAGATGATCAGTGCAAAACACTCTGATGAGCTCGAAATAATCTATCTCGTATGACATCTCCATTAAAATGGAAAAGGTAGGGCCACTCAGTTTATTAACTTTGTGCAAAGGTGAACCACCTATACAACTATGTTCAGCAGAATCATGAACTGACATGTTCATTAAGTTTAGATCCACGTAAAGCTCAACTGGAATCTAGGCTTCTATATATTTTCCTTCTGCGCCTTTTTTTTTCTCAAAACATTTAACATCTCTAAAAGGGTGCACAGGTATTTGTTATTATTGGGCGATCTGCTCGACTTGTAGCTAGTGAATAATTGCAGTAACAGTAAAAGAAAATGGACACGCTCTGACTTATAAGAACAAACAAAGAATTGGGAAAATTTAACATGAGATTGGCAAGCACAAATTAAACTTTAAATGATTTCCGTGGTGTGTTTATGCATGTCATCACAGAAACCAGATCAAGTAATATGCCCGAATTTGTTAAGAATGGATAGGGTGATTACAATAAAAGGTCAGTCTTCCATCATCCTCAAGAAAACACCAGAGAAAATGGACTTTATCCACTCCTATCTGCGACGTGATTATCAGTGGTCCTGTTTGGCGAGTGTGAGATAAAATTAAGAATCATTATTGTTCTAGTGTCAGGGATCCTATATAAAAAGATATCAGTCCCTACTCACACCCAGTTCGGGCAAAGTGCTCAAGACTAGATGACTTGAGTAAACGTTTGCAGTTTCTCTTTAGCTCTACAGGGATGATAAGAAACAGCCTTTCGCAGTTCGGTGCTTCTATGTCTGTTGTTGCAGAGCACGTTCCATGATTAAGGGAAGTCCATTCAAAGTGCAAGCATAAATTACATGATATATAGCACAAAAAGGAATGTCAGCATCATCAGGGTCAGGACCACTACATATGTGCTTGTTAAGCAGCTAGCTAAAATGGAGAGGACACCACACGCTGTAAAGCATTGTCAAATCATACAATACATAAAGGTAGGATAAAAGTAAAAATATGGAATTCTCAAGTCAAGAGCTCATTCAGTGTAGATCAAGGAAGTGAGATCAGGGAAAAGATAGTGAACAAAAAGATTTTACACTATTAGAGCATAATCTTCGAACACAGTTGGAATTTGCGGCAAAATCTACAAGGTTTAAGTGCCAGAAAGAATTGCCTCCTGTCTTCCTTCAGTTCTTAGCTCTATAAATGATAATTCTGGATCCATACGTAGTAATAATGGTGAAACTTAGATCATGATCCTTTAATTACAGACCTTGCTATCAAAAGAAAACATTTGGTGATTGCTTACTCTACTTTATGCTCGACAGGCACATGCATAGATGATGGACCGTGAAAAGGAAATTGTTGGAAACAGAAAGATGCATGGCCCAGTGGTCCAAGGGGCTCGTTGCTTGAATGGTAATGGAGTTCGCAAGGGAAAGTTTATGCATCATTTCTTTGGGGTTTGGCAACGAAAGCGAGTCCATATACAGTCGTCTAAACTATAATGGTACGATTAAATCAATCAGAAGATCAATTGTTTTCTTCTTTTAAAAAAAAAAAAAAAAACATATTTTTAGCTTGTAAAAGACAATGACCAGAACAAAAATAGTGATACCTCGGTGTATATGAAAGCATTCTGACACCGTACTTTTACCAGTACAACACTGCAAGTGTTACAAATACAGCTAAACTGTGGCAGAGAAACAGAGGGAAAGTATGGCAACAAGGAGCAAAGAACTTATAGTCGTTCATCTTGAAAATTTACTTAGAATCTATATGTAAAGATAGAATAAAATTCAATGAACAAGGTATTAAAATGAAACTATATATATATATATATAAACCTTGGGTTAATAGAACTTACCGTGAGAAGAGGAATGACTGGAAGACATAAAGGCCGTCAGAATCCAAACACAGCCAACCTCACCATGTCTCCCAAATGAATGAAATTCACTAAATGCCAAGTACAAATTTAACTAACACTATTTAAAATAGATACGATGAAATAGTATATTTTGACCTTGTCGCGCTTTAAAAACATAGAATTAATAAATGTTTTTATTATAAAACACGATATTAATTAAAATTTAAGCTTTTCTCATATCAAACAACATACAAAATAGATACCTTTTTCTCTCTGAACACCAAATGACACTCTCATAAACTCTCTACAAAACCCACCAGACACTTTTATCTTGTCCTTAAAACAACCAAAAGTCAAACACATCCTAATCTTTAAGTATTTATGGATGTGTTTTGGGTTCAAAATCGACCATTCCTTTTATTTTTATCATTGCCACCACCTCCCCAACCCTTTTTCTAGTCCTACAAGCAAGATAAATATACTACATTACTATGAATTTGTGTTTGGTTTGATTGAAATGAAATAATTATTTAGGTTGAACTTAGGGTTAATTGAATTAATATTAAATTAGTTAAGAATATCATTACTTAGGGTTGATTTGATATAGTTGAACATGGAGAAAAAAAAGTTGAATTAATTATTTCAATTAGTTATGTGTTGCGTTTAATTGATGTTAAGTTATTGAATTTAAAATTTTGTGTGCATTTTTTAAATCAACTAATAATATAATTAACTACGTTTGATAATTTTATGTAAAAGAGCACAGATGCTGTAGAATTATGATTAATTACATGTTCTATTGAACTGTTGATAAGTTGATGAATTTGATATTTTCTTTGAATTATATTAACTTGTTATGAGTTTGGGTTTAATTTAATGCAATTGAGCATAAACACATCAATTAGATTTTGTATCATGAATTACATTTATTTTTTGGTGAATTGTCTTTAACGTTAAATTTTGAGAATTTAAGCGAATTTGATTTGGATTTTACCTATTAGTGTCGGGGCAATACAATTTAGTTAAAATTGCATCCAATTAACAAGAATCTGATTTTATTTTATTTTTACAAATGTCTTATGACATATTTTGTTATATCATTATGGTGGCACTATTGTTCATGATATGAACAGTAGTATTACATACAATAATGAGAGTAACTTATTGTTAAATGGTAATTTAGGCATGTCATACGCAAAAATGAAAGAAATCATTTGTCATGAATTTGAGCGAAATTATAATGATATTGATGTTGAAATAACTTGGAGGTGTCAGATTGGTGAACATCAGTATTATCCCATATCAATTATATGTGATTACAATTTTAAGATAGTGATTGTTTCTTTCATCCAAAGTGGTTTGAACATGATGATATGGAATATGAGTAGTCAACCAAAATCTATGTATGACCCAACTTTGTTGGTCCTTCAAGTTTAATCAGTAGAGGTAAAAGTAGTTTATTGTGGGATGATTTGTCGTATAGGATATATGATATTATGTTTGACAATTCATTTACTAATCAGCATAGATTTGATTATTTTGAGCCTAGTGACAATAAAGATGACGATATGTTAAACTCGAATGTGATAGTAAATGATGATGATGATGATGTTGATGATAAAATCATACCTCATGTTTTTAAATTTATAAATGCTTTTGGGTTTAGTTTTGATGTTTCAAATGATTGGGCACTTAGTCATAGATGTACACCAAGAGGGTCTGATTTAGAGGTTGGACAAACATTCAATAGTAAAAATGGATTGGTTAATGTTGTTAAATACACCTCATTTGGCACTGCGGTTGAACCTGCTTTTCGGAAAATTTTAATTTTTTTTTTGCTAAAATTGAGTGCGGTTTTTACTTTTTGGATCGTTTTGATGTGTTGATATCAAAAATTATTTTTAAAAAATGAAAAAACATTATTGGCATGCTTTTCGGCACGAAAAGCTATTTGAAAAGCAACCGCTACCACACTCCCAAACACCCTTATAATGACACATTGCATATTCTATTGAATATCGAGTCCAACTGTCAAACTCTATTTGTTCAATTACAATGTGTGCAAGCATGTGGATGTAGATGATATTTGCGTAGGGGGATAATATAAAAGTTCAAATTCATTTGAGATAGAAAAGTTAAAAGAGTCACGTACATGTATCTCGATTTTTGTAAAAAAAACCATTTTCAGCTTGATGCAAATTTTATTGCTAATGTTATATCAATTCTTATAATGAGTAAGCTTTCAATAACAATTGCAAGCATGCAGGATGAAATAAAATTGCATTACAAGTATAAAATTTCATATAACAGAGTATGGGTTTCAAAACAAAAGGTGATTGAGCATTTTTTTTTATTCATATGAGTCTTTTGAAAAATTTCCTTGGTCATTATTGTCAATAAAGAATTCAAATCCTGAAAAAATTGTTGATTAGATGTATAAAAAAAATCTTGATGAGTATAATGGTTTTTGGTACAATTTTATAAATATTTGAACCTTGTATAGAAGGTTTCAAATACTGTAGATCACTCATCAGTATTCAAGTCACACATTAAAAATGATGGTTTCTCTAGCGTTTTCATTGGCAGAAAAAACATATGAATATCAATGGCCCTGTTGATTTTTTTTTGAGATGGTCAAGCTACATTTATCAATATCAAACAAAGTGACAGTTCAACTACATAGTCTTAATTCCTGCAGTGTTAATTCATCATTTATTTATTTGCAGTTTGTGTTAACCACCCAATTTATCCAGAAGTTGATCTCTTTACCAACCCCCCCCCCCCCTCTCTCTGCGCGCGCGCGTGTGAGAGAGAGAAAAGGGGGGTAGCCGAGAGGGAAAAAGAAGGAGAATTGAATGATTGTAGAATTACGGACATTGGGTGCAGATTCGCAGTGGAAAATGAAGGCATATGAAACCAATGGAAACGACATTGGTCATCAGTGTATAGTCTTGAAAACAGAAATGAGGTTGGTTCAAAGTTGCAAACCACAGCCTTTGCTCTTCTTCCTCATCTTTTTATAGTTGTTTTTTTTATGCAGCGCACATGAGAACGATGCTAGTGTTCTTTCCGAAAGAAAATTTAAAATATCACACTTCCTTTTCACGGTGATCATCGGCGAACAATCTTCAAGTAGCGAAAGAATTCGCATCATTCAGACAGTTTTTAAGCTTCTAAAGTTCAGGAAGATCTTAGTGTTCCGAGAAGACCTTGTCAATAATCTTGTATGGAGCTTGTTTTGCTTCCATATTGATTAGAATAGTATCTGACCTGCCCCAATTTTTCTCTGCCAGTCATTCAAGATCGCATGGAGTACAACTGAGACGAGACTCTGCCCGGTCGGAACCCACATTCACCAGACTAGAATCGGGCCATGCATTGCATGTGAAATCGAGCCATGAATTGATGCAAAGCATGTGCACCTTCTATATTTAACAGCTTATCGGCTTATAGCAGATAAAGTATAAAAGGGGTATGAGTGGGAAAACTTGATAGACATCCATCAAACTAACAAGGTTCGCTTCAAGAACTAGTTTGTTCAGGACAAAGCCACACATCTTAGTTACACTAGATATCTTTGCTTCAAAAAAGTGCCTGATATATCCTCTCCAGCATTACCATGAAGAATCAGAATGAAAAAATTGGAGGCCATACAAACCATACGCTGGCTTGTGAAGGCCACTGGCGGTAACCATGATTTAAGTATTGGGATTTTGCTAAAATCTTCAGCAACCAATAGATGGCAGCAAGTAATAAGCATTGAAAAGCCAAAATAATATTTTTTTTGGCTTTCCATTTTGAGGAGATGTTCTAACAAAGGAGATAATTCCAAAATGTTATCAAGAAATTCGAAAACATTCAATTCGCAACATCAATCCAATTTCAATAATACATCAACTAAGCAAAACATTGTCTTAAGAGTTCAATTCAAACATAAAAACTCTAACAAGATCATACTTGTTCCAGACTCATCTGCTTCTGTGGAAGACACCATCTTCTTTAGCGGTACTGTAAAAGAAACAATGCATAGAATAAGAATGAATTACAAAAATTAAATGCTATTCAATTAATACATAATTGACTTTACCTTGATGAATCCAATTTCCTTGGCATTGCTACGGAAGCACTGTCTGCAGCACATAAGCCCGTACTTCCTGATAATACCATGGGGATTTCCACACACACGGCTGACAAATCAACAATAAAACAAACATCAGAACACACAATTCAATATTTCATGTTTCTATCCAAACCATTACAATCTAGAGACTCGAAATAAAAAGAGAAGTAAATTTTAGCTTCATCTAGCTGAATAATAGGAGAAGATAGTAGCGTAGAAAAGAAAGGTTAGGGATCGTTGAACTTCAAAATTAAACTCTAACCAACACAAAGCTAGAATCAATATCTTAAGCACTAGCTACAAAAGCTCTCGTAAATAATAAATCATCATATTTCCTGGGAATATCCAAACAAAACCATAAAAGCTCTTAGGACAACACGAACATGAAAATAACAAGACAAGTTCCTAGAAACCACATTCCCAAGGAAAACTCTTTCAGACCCAACGCATATTAAAGAAGCATAACAAGAAAAACTGATAGAACCCTTTCTGTCGTAAAATAAGCAAGTAAATACATCGATTTAACATAAAATTATACTTCCATTCAAGCAGAGAGAAGGAAAGTATAGGTTACCAAGTGCGAGAACCAGGGCCGTAGTTCTTGGGGTGAGAGTTCCAGACATTAGAGTGACCCATCCTTTCTACTACCGATCGTTATGGTGAACAAAATCTTGAAGCCGCTAGAGAGAGCTTGAAGCCTGGAGTTTGCAGAGGATTTTTGTATTTGTGAAGGAAAGAGAATATTTATAGTGGTGCTACAAAACCCTAGTTTTCTAGTGGGTGTCATACGAGCCATGAGGTTGTTGGATTTGGGCCTTTTTTGGTATTTGACCCAGAGTGACTACTAGTTTGGTTCTGTAGCTCAGAGGCTCGGAGCCTTTTTATTTTTTAATTAAAAAATTATTTTTAATCTCAGCATAATAAAATTATATATATAAAATATTAAAAATAATTTTTAAACTCGAAAACAAACAAGCCAATGGGTGAAATTTTTAATTTTTTTCTACTTGATGCTAATAACTTTGTCCCTGAATAGGCATCCTCTTCTTTTCTACTCCAAACTTAATGACAGCCGACGCAGCTTAGTACTCATGCATGAGTGGGTTTGGCTTGCGAGGACCTATCCATCCCTACATTTGCCCGGTTAACGATGGCTTCATAATTTTTGCCTTCATAATAATAAATAATAAAGAATTTATTTGTCCCAAAAACACATTTTTTACATAAATTTTACTGATGATTGTTCATTGGGTAATTATTTGACAGATTCATGCAATTGAGAATTTTTATTTCTCTGGGGTAAATTATATTTTAGTTTGTGTAAATTCAACAATTTGGCTCATAGTCAAAGACATCTCAACATTAATTCCATGTTTTTTTTTAAGGGATTCCATTGCGACTCATATTAACTGTTAAATACCTAATAAAACTACTGATAAGCTACTTTTTTAATTATTATTATTATTTGAGTTAAAAGAAGTCTTTAGAGTGTTATCGTATATATAAGGGGGTTTGAAAGGAAAATATTAGAGGAAAAAAATAAAAAAGATGAAAGAAATAAGTTGTTCGTTAGGCTGCCTGAGTTACTCGACAGCCATAGACTAAACTGGAACTTACAGCTATAAGCACGTAACAACTTGTAGCAGTCACTGGGCGGTGTCGTTTCAGGCATCCTGAGCTCTTTCCTAAACCTTACCCATAAACTTCTTTTTATTTCTTCTTTCCCCGCTTGTATATAAGGGCTGCGTAGTTAACAGGAATTCAACTGGGTTTGATGTTTCTGTTGAATCAAAATGCAAAAGAAGAAACCTTGATTATATTTTCATGACAAGCGTTTTGTGAACGAGGTTGAATTTCTCTCTTGCTACCATCCATTGAAAGCTATTTAATTTGATATATTCCATCTTACATCGACGAGTTTTCTTGCTGCTACGATTCCGGCAACTATCAAGCTTTAAAGAGTTATATGGTCAACCTGCAATATTCCCAAGTGACCTATTCCATTTCACGGGATGGAAAAATTGCAAGAAAGATTTCAAGCAGTTTTCTTGCTGGTATGACAAGCTGTCAAGCTTTAGAGCGTTGCAAGGCCAGCCTGAACAAGATCTCTCTAGTTGCACATCCCATCTTGCTAGATGGATTAATTGCAAAAAGTTCATTGGATTATGAAAAGAAACTGAGCAGGGGGGGCCTGGAAAAGCCTACTGAGTTACATTTTATCTTGTATCTAAATGCTAACAGCAGAGGCGATTAAAATGATGAATCATAAGTTGAACCAATACAATACAATCAAATGGATATTGCCTCAATAAACTGTAATTGACAAATAATGTGTATAACTCATAGCATGGTTTTTGAACTACAGTGCAGCAGTACAGAGGTACATAAATCTTCGTCAAAATTTGTGGTACCTTGAAGATCACATGTTCGTCACTCATATTCTAGCTTGCCCCACCTGGCATCAACTCGTTCGTAAGGGTGTGCAAGTTTACCAAGGCTGTTCAAATTACTATTTGCAAGAATACATAGTTTTGCTAGGATCATTAAGCAGTTAGTCTACAAGTCCAATGGTGAAATTGGCATCTTAACTCAGTATGGTTCCAGCTTGTACAGGATTTACTCTGTCAAACACATAAATGCAGCCATAACTAACAATGTTTGAAGAGACTTGGTAATCATAAGATTAGAAGTTACCCCTTTATAGTTTATAGCATCAGGGTGAAATCAGATATAATAAATTGTCCATAATAGCAGAGTATCAGATAGAAACTAGATGGAAAGGATACTCGGGCAATGCAAAAGAACCATTCAAAAAGAGGGAGTATAGGGTGTAGAAAACATTTGTAGCCTAGAACACCGTATCTGGAGATGGGTACAAGTTAAAAAAAAAAAAATAGCATCAACATACCTTAGAACTTCTTTAAAGTGATCTGCACATTCCTGGCAAGGGTATATCCATGATAGAATTGCCATCTGAATGCCAAAGCAATCATGTTACTAGTTCTTAAAAATCTTACAAGCACACTGAATTGAATCTGATGTTCTATTTTAGACAGGATAAACAAGGATAGAGAGGGAAGTGAAAATTAACACATCTAGTTATATATTGATGAACCAAATGGCACAACATCATGAACTTTACAAGCACACAAGAATTTACCATTTATGTATCAGCTTCCCCTAAAATGGCTGTTCATGTCCAGAAATGCAAGTTAAAGACAACAGAGATTTTCCTCAAGATCATCTGCCAAGTCTAAATACAGTTGGGTCACATCAATGGCAACTACTGGAACAGTAGAACAGAGCATGCTTCAACTACTAAAATAGAACAAGCTTCCCACACCACATGTATACACTTTTGGTCAGGACTTAGTTATATAAAGCTCCTGCTCTTTGGTCAAGACAAATCATAGGTACTCATAATCAAATTTAGTTTTTCTAATATTTTAAATGATGTTCTCTAAGTCTTTACTGTGCCAGGGATTGCAATTGGTTGGTTTGCTATTTCAACAAAACTCACTGAAGATTGTGTTAGATAATAATATAAATTATATCTCGGAATTGTACCTAACAGCTTAAGCTTTTAGGTTGAATTGGTTCTTTGATATGGTTCTCATCATCCCTATTTATTTGATAAAAATCAAACATAAGATGGTGTGGACTTATACAAGTTCCAAATCTAAAAGGCTTTTCATTTAAGGGGGTGTATTATCGAATAATATAAATTATATTTTGAAACCTCACTTAACAGTTTAAGCTTTTGAGTTGAATTAATTCTTTGAAAGGCTGAACTTAATAAACAATTGAGAGACAGATTTAATATGCGTAGGCTCAAGAATGATAAATTCACCGGTTCAAACAAATTGAAATAGTTACTTTAACAAATAATAATAATAATAACAAATTGAAATAGACTTTCCCTAAACAAATGGATAACAGAAGTTTAATCAAACCTAGTTATATAAATGGCACAAGCAAAAGCAATGCCAACTAAAAACTACATGAGATTAAGGAATTCTATACTAATCTGGACCCATGTCCACATTTTACAAGCCTTTACGTTCACCTTTAATAGTCTAATTCAGGCAAAAGAAACCTATACTGGAAAATTGATCGTCAAAAACACAATAACCCATTCAGGACTTTTGTCTAACAGTTTGTTGAGTTTGATATCCTTTCCATAGAAACCAGCCAGACACATATAATTGGGAACTCAAATTCAAATTCGATGAAGGTTAGTGATTATCTAAGAAGAAACAGTAAATGGGGTTAGCTTGTTAAGAATGTCTCCAGGTTGGACTGTAGGAGTGTCAATGTTAGCTGGGTATGTTTTGGATGATTACGGTGGTGGTGATGTGAGAGATAAAAGAGGCTTCTTGCTTGTGGATGGTGATGGGTTTTGAGGTTGTCCTGTGAAATTAGACAGATGGGCTTAGATGCAATTTGAGACTTTCTGAAAGGTTTGGAAGAGATCCAGCAATGGATTGTCAGCCTTTTTTTTTGCAGACACAAGAAGGCGGTAGAATGTCCAAGGATGGATTAAGGCTCGTTTGGTTTATGTGTATAAGGTATCATTTTATTTGGTACTTTCAAGAAATGTTCATCAGTTCAACCAACATGCCCATTCAATCAGATCCGATTTTATACCTGGAAAAAGTTTTTTTTTCCCAGATTTTTTATCAAATAATACGTGACCTGACGACCTTGAAACGTAGTTCTTGGTCAATTCAGTACAACTCAAGCCAATTTTTGGTCGATTCAATTAATTTCAAACAAGTTTTTACAAGATCAATTGCACAAACAATCCATGTCCTTAAACCAAGATTGGTCCAAGATTCAATCTATTAATTCATTGGGTTGAAACGTTGATCTGGTTTTGAGAACTTTGTTTTTAAAGTCTTTCATTGTTATATGCCAATCCTGCTTCTTCTTCTTCTTTTTCAAGTTACTTTTCTGATGATGGTGTTAAAATAGATGCGATACTGGAATAAGGTTTTTAAGTGTTTGAATTATGAGTTGTGATGTGTCTCTTTAAATAACTCTTTCTCCGGTATAAAATAAATAAATAACTATCTTGATAAATATTTTTGAAGTACATGAAATAACTCTCTTCTCTGGTATAAAATAAATAAATAACTATCTTGATAAATATTTTTGAAGTACATGTAAAAAATCCTTTTTTAAGATGTTTAAAGATCCACCAATGATAAAATTAATAAATTTATAAAGAAAAGGATGCAATAAATAGGCTAAAAATTATTAAATTTTAAAACCTGCTTGTGTTTTGTGTTAGGTGTTTCTTTTATATAAAAAAAACTTGAACGTTTTACTTGGAAGTTCAAAGATTATTTATGACATTTGAATGTCGTTTTTTCCTTGAATGGAGAGGCTAAAGCAAATTACACAACAATAATATTTATAAAGGATAAAAAAATTTTATATAAGCATTAATAAGAGAGATTATCTCCTAAACAAACATTAATAAGCATTAATGTGAGTGAATATTTGTCACACGAACATTTATAAAGAAAAAATAAATCATTAAACATGTTTTTAAGTCAAAGACTTAACGAGATACACCTCTAGATATTGCACGAGCTCACTAGAAAAGATGTCGAGTGGATGCCCCGCACTTCAGCTCCGGCGTCAACCAAAGCCCACCCTAATACCTAGGCTTGAGTGTTCTACTCAAACCCATCAAAGATGAATGGAAATGAGTTATAAATTGGGACCATGACCGTTATGTATTTTGTGCTAAAAATGATATATCTTGATTCATTATTTTTAAAAAAAATTAAATAACTAAAATTTGGTGGTTAGTGTTGTCTATACAATTATATATAGTATTTTCAAAGAGCCACCACCCCAAATGTGAATTACTAGTGCTCTATTCTTTCTCATTTATTTTTTAAATTAAGGTATGGTATGCATTTTCAATGCCTTAAACAGGCTTCTAGGTTTTGGGGCTAGAGTGTGCTACGGGGGCTTTGATAAAGATTTTATTTAGAGTGGTGGTTTAACTAGTGTTTTTTTTATTAAATTTGATTTTTTATATTAATATTTTTTTGTATTTCTAAATTATTTTAATTTGATAAAATTTTATAAAATAAAAAAAATATTATTCTAATATATTTCCAAGCAAAAAAATATTTTAAAAAGTAACTTTTACCACAATTCCAAACAACTTAAAACTAACCCATTGCCTTGTGTCATGTCGAGTTAGAGCAAGATGTTTTTTCAAACACAAAAAATAATTATCTAAACACTACTAACATTTATTCTAAATAAAAAATAATTTAACCAAGAATTAAGATTAGCTACATATTAAATGATATTTTTATTAAATATTAAAATAAAAACACATTGGATTTACCCAAATCAACACAAGTTCACATGTGAAAATCACAAGAACAATCTTGAAAAAAAAAAACAAATTAAAAAGTTGCTTTAACAAACTCATTGTTGAAAGAAGAAATTGGTAAACAAAAAATAATTGAACATGAGTCAACAAATCAAATTCGTGATACAAGTCATGTATGTCATTGGATAAAAACAACATCTCATAAATTATTTATATTTAATTATACAGCAATAAAACACATAAGAATTTTTTTGTATAGAGTATCTTTTTTAAAAGGAAGAAAACCATGACAAGCGCGTTGGACTAAGATAACAAGATTAAATCATTGATAACAAAGGATAAAATCATATTTTTAGCTTTAATTTAAATAAAAAAAAATAGATCATTGATAACAAATAGTGAAATTGTATTATTTTTTAAATTGAGGGACAAAAATATATTTTAAACAAAAAAAAGGTCTGGATTATAAACTCAACCGACTTCAATAATTTTTTTCATAAATATATATCTAATCTAAATACAAAACAAAAAATAAATTAAAGAAAAGAGTCTAGGTATTTGGGCCTTCGAGTTAAAGCTCGTATACCGAAATGCGACAACTCTCTCTTTCTTTCCATAAATAAACTAGGGATTGAAAATAAAGAAAATGAAGTTTTGTATTAAAATTGCATTTCCAACAACTAAAAGGATCGATTACTTATTAACTAAAAAAGAAAGGGATTAAAATAAACTTTTTAAATAAAATTCAAAGTTATCATCTATATTTCCCTTCTTTTTTTTCACTTTGGTCATGTGCATTTTAATTCAACCATTTCTTTTAAAAATAAGAAGCTATTAGGTACTAATTTAGGTTCAAAAGGGTTTTATTATGCAAAATAATAATAATAATAATAATTCTATGATAAAATAAATAAAAAAATTGATGATTCCATTCTATATTGCTCTGTGAGAAAATGCATAGTAAAAAGGCCTCACCACTTAGTTTTTTTTTTTTTTTTTTTGTAATATATTAACTAAGTTTTGCATTTGAGACCAACCAAAATATATCAACTTGATTCGTTCTTAAGATTATATTCAATTTTTATTAACTGCAAGGGAAATTATTAGACAATTCTTAAGTAGTATTTTTCTAACACTCTTAAAAACAGAGTTCATGAATGATTATCATTTCTGGACCAATTTTCATGTGAGTAAAACGACATTACATCTAGAGTATCTAATGTTTTCTACCAGTAGGGAATTGCGATTAGAGCAAACCTTAGTTTTAGTGAACAAAAGAATCTAATTAAAATTTCAAATTTGTTTAAGATTTTTTTTTTAATTTGACAATAAGAGGCATTTTAAATAATTTTTAACTTTAATTGAAATAACTATTTTTTCAAACGATTTTAATAATATACCTTATATATTTTATAAAAAATGATTTTAATGGATACCCATTTCAAAATTCAAGCTCAAAAAAGAAAAAAGAAAAAAATATGTTTGACTTGTAGTTACCGTTCATGGCAAGTAACAATGCATTTTGGACAATGTTTCGCTTATTACATCTTTAGCCCTTATAATATGGGATACGAGGCCAATAAGCATCCCTGTGAGACTTTAGATACTGGTAATTTAAGCTCCCGTAAGCCAAAAGTCGGTTGCGTGGTCAAATCTGGCACCCATGGATGGAAATTATCATTAAATTACACCCCACTCCCTGCAAGCAGGAGACGGGGGCACAACTTTCCTTGAGTTTCCAAGAGAGAGATAGATTGATAGGAAGCCACCATAGCAAAGATGATGAGAAGATAACATTCAAGCACAGATTCTCATAACATGACAAGGCGACCAGGTCTTCCTTTTGTTCATTGTATCTGAAGATCCAATGGAGAAAGTACTACTACTTTGTTTCTCTTGAAATTCAAGCACAGGTACTGTCCTCGGACAAATTCTTTTTACTTTTATTGATCGGTGTGAAGAAACTAAACTAGCTTCATGGATCCATAAATATCTGATTTCAGGCTAAACCCAGTTCAACCAAGTCCAGGGTCAAAGTTTAAACCTCCTCTAGATCCTGTCTGTGTCGATGGGTGAAGAGGGAATGGCAAGTGATGCAGAGAACAAAGCTAAAACAAGTCCAAAACTAACTTTATTGCCTCTTATTGCTTTGATATTCTATGATGTATCTGGTGGTCCATTTGGTGTAGAGGATTCAGTTAGGGCTGGAGGTGGCCCTTTATTGTCTTTGCTTGGTTTCTTGATATTCCCTTTAATTTGGAGCATACCAGAAGCTCTAATCACCGCAGAGCTGGCCACGAGTTTCCCTGAGAATGGTGGATATGTTATTTGGATATCTTCAGCTTTTGGTCCCTTCTGGGGTTTCCAAGAAGGATTTTGGAAATGGTTTAGTGGAGTTATGGACAATGCCCTTTACCCTGTATTGTTTCTTGATTACTTGAAGCGTTCGTTTCCTATTTTTAACCAATTAATAGCTCGAATTCCGGCTCTTTTAGGCATTACAGTTTCCTTGACATATTTGAATTATAGAGGTCTGCATATTGTTGGATTTTCAGCAGTTTCCCTTGCTGTTTTTTCACTATGTCCATTTGTTGTGATGGGTTTTCTTTCGATCCCTCGAATCAGTCCCAAGCAATGGCTAGCTGTAGATTTTAAGAAAGTAGAATGGAGAGGATACTTCAATTGCCTGTTCTGGAACCTGAATTATTGGGATAAGGCTAGTACTCTAGCTGGCGAGGTTGAAAACCCTAGCAAGACATTTCCAAAGGCACTTTTTGGTGCTGTGATTTTGGTGGTGTCTTCATACTTAATTCCACTTCTTGCGGGCACGGGGGCATTGAAGTCGCCCTCTAGTGAATGGAGTGATGGGTACTTCGCAGAAGTTGGGATGTTGATTGGAGGGGTTTGGCTCAAATGGTGGATCCAAGCAGCTGCTGCTATGTCTAACTTGGGATTGTTTGAAGCAGAAATGAGTGGTGATGCTTTTCAACTTCTTGGTATGAGCGAGATGGGAATGCTTCCATCTATATTTGCTTCAAGGTTAGTCATTTGATCTTAATTTTTTTTTCTTACTGATTTGGATTCCAATAATTGCTGTTTTCTTTGTTATTTGAAATTAATCTATTATGAAGCAATTGAAGCAAAATATTCCCCATGACCTAATTCAATTACTTGAGACAATGTTAACATGGTGAGGCTCAAACATAAATGCTGCACATCAATGTTCTTTTTCAGTCTTTGAAGTTGACGTTTTCTTATGTTTGCCAAATAAGCTCTTTTAGTGCACCTTAAGGATGTGGATTCCTCATCAAATTGATTGAACCACCTATGCTTCCCAGGTCCAAAGATGATCAACTAGACCATAATGTTTTGCACTTTTATCACATCATTTGAGAACTTTTATGTGTTTCTGCAGGTCCAAATACGGAACGCCTACCATCAGCATTTTGTGCTCTGCTACTGGAGTAATCTTCCTCTCTTGGATGAGTTTTCAGGAGATCCTCGAATTTCTGAACTTCTTATATGCTATAGGAATGCTCCTTGAGTTTGCAGCTTTCATAAAATTGAGGATAAAGAAGCCAGAACTTCACAGGCCTTATAAAGTTCCCTTGCAAACACTTGGTGCAACACTGCTTTGCCTGCCTCCTGCAATGCTACTTGTTCTTGTTATGTGCCTGGCTTCTGTCCAGACATTCCTAGTTAGCAGTGTCGTTATTCTACTAGGGTTCCTCTTATACCCGACTTTAGTTCTTGCCAAGGATAGGAAGTGGGCCAAATTTGATACTGATGAACCAGGATTGCCTTCCAGCACATCACTAGAAGAGAGCTCGGTTCTGCTACAGCCGCATCAGGAAGTAGCAGATGAGGCTTCAGTCAGCCTTCTTTCAGATCTGTCACCAGCAAAACTGGGCCAAGAACGCGGTGAAATTTTGGTGGAAGGAGATGTGAAAGAAGAATGAGAAGTCCATGTATATTTTTATGCTGTAGATCATACTAAGAAATTAGCTTCAACGTTATCACTAGTTTATAAAATACGTAAATTAGCTTCCTTGAATTGCAATAGTATTTCGATGTCTTGGTAGTTGAGTTTTTCTCAGTGAGCTCCAGGAAACTCTGTAATTCTGATTCTTGCCACCAAGTAACTTCAGGGCAGAAAAGGGCGTGTTTCAATCAGCAAACCAAGTTTTAACCTTGGTGGCTTGAAATCAACAGGCTGGCAGTCTGGAAAGGATTTTCAGTGCCTTGGAGAACAAAATCTTGTGTTCTTGATGGAATCTAATTATAATTCTTAAAAACTTTTCAATGTACTTCTGGCTTTTAAGCAAGCCTTGTTAGAACAAGAGTCTTGTGATTAAATTGTTTCTTCAACTCAAATAGATCCCTGAAAATTAGAAAGGGGAGGCTTATAATTAACTTTAACCCTGATAATCTACTAATAGACTGACAAGCTGTATTCAAAAAATTATTACACCCCGTTTTTGGGCTGTATTCAGAAAATTATTACAACCCATTTTTAGAGTTCAAACTTCAACTTGCGCCTTATTTTTTAAATTGTCTTTTAAAAAAAAATAGTATTAAATTTATTTTTTAAATATTTTTTATAATTTTAATGTAAAAATGTATATATAAAATATAATCTTAATACATTTTTAATTAAAAAATATTTTTTCAAAATATCACGTTTTGCATTACTAAACATACATATAATAAAATACTTAAGCGATCTTTTATAGCCTAAGAGTAGATTTATTATTATTATTATTATTAATTTAAACGTTCATTCATATTTGTATTAACACAGATACTAAATTTCTTTTTAAATATGAAAGCAAAATCCATCAAGAAAATATTAGTACTAGTCAATAAAAAAGATATGAATTTTTTTTTCTATTTGAGAGTAAAGAATATTTTTAAATTATTTTATAAGTTCATCAAAATTAACCATTATTTATATTATTTAAGATCATTAAAGAAAGATTAAAAAAAAATAAACAGATCTAAAATTAAAAGTAATTGGACTTGCAAAGATTTCCGAGGGTTTAATTAATTTTTAGTTTGGATGTATTTTATAAATATATTTTACTTAAAAAATATTATATTAATTTTTTAATGATTTTGATGTATTAATATTAAAAATAATTATTTTAATATATTTTTAAATAAATGCTATATTCAAAAAATCATCCGACCCACATGATGTTAATAGAACAGCAAACTAACAACCCTTCTGTCAAAGTGCACGTGTGTTGACTTGTGTCCTGAAAAACGACCCGCCAAGCGCTTTTGGTCTATGACTCTATGGTCTGCTTCTCTCCTCGCGGGGGAAAAAAACACGAAGAGAAAAAGGAAAGAGTGAAAGAAAGAAACCAAAAATAGAGAGAGAAAAAGAAAAAAAGTCTTAAAGAAATAGTTGCAGAGTAACACAAAAAGAAATAAACCCAATTCACAGTTTGGTACGTGCTTCACTCTATCTTGTTTCAATTTTCAATTAACCATTTGGTTATTGAATTTCATTATCATCTCAAATGGGTTTCTGTTAAGAATTCTGAATTTCTTTTTTTAATCTGTTCAGCTTGTGTAACTTTGTTTTAAATGTTAAGTGGTGTTCTTCAGCTAAATTTATACTTGGGGTTTGTTCGTTTCTCATTAGAACTAGAAAAATGTGTGAGCTTTCATTGAATTTTGATGAGTTTTTGTTTACTGTGCTGATGTCAATAGACTGTTTTTGGTATAGCCCTACAGGGTTTTTGGTTTTGGATTTATGAGGAAGCATTGTGAATCTTGTGATTTTGTGGGTATTGCTTGAAAGTTAAGATTTTGATGAGGATTTGGATTGGCTGAACTTAAATTGTTTTGGGGAGTGAAAATGACAGTATCCAATCAAACATCTATGCGAATTGATACTTTAGAGCTCAAATCCTTGATTGTTAAAAAGATTGGGCAGCAAAGAGCAGATAAATACTTCTATCAACTTACAAGATTACTTAGTTCGAAGGTTACCAAGTGTGAATTTGATAAATTTTGTGTCGGGATTATTGGAAGAGAAAATATCCCTATCCACAACCGATTTATTCGATCTATTCTCAAGAATGCTTGCTGTGCAAAAGTTCTACCATCAAAAGGTTTTAGAAGAGGGGGAAGTAACCTCACTGTTGCTACTGCAAATGGATACCAGAAAAACAGTCTTCAATTGCTTTATGGAGATGCCTTGCCTTCTTCCCCTCGCAAGGGAAGGTCACCTGTCAGTCGAGATCGCAAGTTTAGGGACCGCCCAAATCCTCCGGACCCACTTGAAAAGCCTCAAAGCGTAGCATGTGAGGAATTGAATGCAGGGGCACAAGAACAACAGAGTGCTACAGAGTTGCTTTCACTTGGTAGTAGACCCCCAGTGGAAGTTGTTTCTGTAGAAGAGGGAGAAGAGGTTGAGCAGATGACAGGAAGCCCCTGTGTTCAGAGTAGAAGCCCGGTCACTGCTCCTCTTGGTATTTCCATGAATTTCAGTGGATCTCGGAAAGCTCTTTCAAATGCATCTTTAAGCAGTAATTACCTTAAAGGGACTTGTCTGAGAAGCGGCGGACTACCTGATTCTAGATCATTAAGACATCGGTTGGAGTGGAAGTTGGAGATGGAGGGCATTAGCATGTCTTTGGACTGTGTTAACCTGTTGAATAATGGTTTAGATGCGTATTTGAAGAGGTTGATTGAGCCTTGTATGGATTTAGCGGGTTCAAGGCATGGAAATGAGTACTTGAAAAGAGCAAGTGGTCAGTTCGTTCCTGGTTTGAATGGGGCGTTACCTGGGAAATACATCCATAGAGAGACAGGATCAGTTTATGCATCCATGTTGGATTTTCGTGTGGCAATGGAGTCAAATCCCCAAATACTCGGAGAGGATTGGCCCACACAACTTGAGAAAATTTCCTTGCTTGGGTTTGAAGAGTGATAAATACTGTCGTCTTTTTAGTAGCTAAGTGGTTGATGAAACTGGAAATCAGTTCCTAGTCACTGTACACTGATAATTAGTTTTCTTTATGCTGATGGAATGCTTCTTATGTTTTCAGCTTTAATAAAGTTGTGAATAAAGAAGCCAGTGCGTCGCCGGCCTTAGAATGTTATTATCTTGGTGCAACTAGCCTCGATCTCGTGCCGTTGCTTGTTTTATTTATGCGCCTCTGGCTTATGTGCAAAAATTCTTAGTTAGAGGTGCATTTTGTTTTCTGGGATTCTTCATATACTAACTTGAGATCATGCAAAAGGTATAGAATAGCAGTGCCTTCCAATACTAGTCTGCAGGGACAACCGGGTTGTGCCAGATCCACAATGAAGAAATAGCCAATGAGGCTTTAGTCAGCATTCTTTCCATTTCATCATGCACAGAAACAGACCAAGAAGACTGGAGTTTTGGTGTAAGGAGTTTTTGAAACCATAGTGAGAAGTTCATGTATACTTCAGTTCTGGAAATCATTTTTAAATTTTGCTTCAACAGGGTCGCTAATTAAAAAATGATGTTCTGGTAAATGATGTTCTTTTCAGTCGGTTAGTCTTTCTTATCGAGTTCTTGGAAATCCTGAAATGGTTGTCCGTGGATAGGCTTTTATGCCAAAGGAAAACAAGAGGGAAAGACGTACATGTCTCTCCATAGTTCTGCCTCCTAGACCCGAAGGGTATGTTTCAATTAGCAAAGCAAAGGCAATTCCAAGCGATTTCAAGTTTAGTATCACTCGACTGGCAGCTTGGCAATAGTTTTGTCGCTTTACATTATAATTTTCTTTTATGCTGCTCAAGAAACAAGTTTTTCTTTCTCCCCCATATTCAAGTTGTAGCTTTCTGTCATCTCCTCAGCTACAAGCTACGCCACTTGTCTCAATTTTCACTACCCAGATCAAGTTTCGTTGAAAAATAATCAGAAATGGAGTTTTCTTTACAAATCAACCCAATGTACATCCTTTTTCAGGGTTAAATAAAGCCAGTAGCTGGATTATTTTGTTGAAGAAATATAAGGGTAGCTACGACCCGAAAACTCTTAGAAGAGTTTAAAATCTGAAAATTTCTAAAATCTGTGACATAAATTATTCATGTTCTATTGTTTTGAATAAATCGAAGAAATTAAACAAAACTATCCAGACTCTCAGACCAAATTATAGAAAGTACCCCAGCGTGAATAAACATTTGATCAGATTACAGAAATCCGATCATGATCAAACCACAAGAAATACAATTGTGGTGCATATAAGTTAGTACAAAGTACTTGCCAGAAAACGAAAATAATATATATATATTTTTTATTATTTATTGTTTTTTTTTTTTTTTTCTATAGGTAGTAGAAAGCCTTTCAGTTTTCACCCGCATGATCTATGTTGTGGACATTCCTTCCATGCAGAACATGTAGGAAAACAAAATTAGTTTTAAAAAACAGCAAACTAACAGGTCTTTCTGAAAGTGCACGTGACATGTGCTGTGTGACTTGTGTCCTAAAACAAACCCCTGAGCCGTCCTTACTGGCTGCGGTCTGTTTCTAGACACCCAAAAGCACATTACCAGCTAAAAAGAGGTGTTGCGTCAACGGGAAAACCATTGCTTGCACAAGCACAGACTAACATTGGAAACCCTAATTCCAATTGGGTACGTATCTCTTCTACTTTTTTTTAATTCAAAATTAGCCATTTGGGTTTTCGATTTTCATTGAAATCTTAAATGGGTTTCTATTATTTTTTCAATTCGATCCTTAAATTCCCCTAATTGTCTTTCCTTCTCTGGAAATTCTGTTCATGTAGTTCTTAAATTAAAATAATTATATTCCCTGTTTTGGTTGTGAATATTTTTATATTAAACATTACATGCTGTTATTTTAGCTGAATTTGCACCTAGGCTTTTTTAATGTTTGATTAGAACTAGAAAAAATGTGTAAACTTTGTTGAATTTTGATGTATTTCTGGTTACTATGCAGATGGGAACGGTGCTCAGGGAATTAGGGTTTTAGGTTTTAGATATTTGAAGAAGCATATTAATGATGTGGGTTTTGTTCTGAAGTTCAAGATTTTGGATTTGGTGAAGATAGATAATTTTTTAGAGAGAGTTGAAACAATGGGGTCGAATGAAATGAATAGTCGAATTGATACTTTGGAGCTCAAATCTTTGATTCTTAAAAAGTTTGGGCATCAAAGAGCAGATAAATACTTTGATCAGCTTGCAAGATTGTTTAGTTTGAAGATCACCAAATGTGAATTTGATAAGTTTTGTCTTAGGATTATTGGTAGGGAAAATATCTCTCTTCACAACCACTTTATTAGATCTATTCTCAAGAATACTTGCCTTGGGAAAGTTCCACCGCACAAAGGTGTTGAAAGAGCAGGAAGTAACCTTACTGTTAAAACTGCAAATGGATATAAGAGAAATTGTCTTCAGTCGCTCTACAGGGATGCCTTTCCTTCTTCCCCGCGCAAGGGGAGATCGCCTGTTAGTCGAGATCGCAAGTGTAGGGACCGCCCAAGTCCTCTGGGCCCACTTGGTAAGCCCCAAAGCATGGCATGTGAGGAATTGAATTCCAGGGCCCAAGAGCAGCAAAGCGCTACAGAATTGCTTTCACTTGGTAGCAGACCTCCAATTGAATTTGCTTCTGTGGAAGATGGAGAAGAGGTTGAGCAAATTGCAGTAAGCCCTGGTGTTCAGAGTAGAAGCCCAGTTACGGCTCCTTATGGTATATTGATGAATCTAGGTGGATCCCGTAAAGCGCTTTCAAATATTTCTAAAGGGAGTAATTACATTCCAGAGACCTGGCTAAATAGAGGAGAGCTACCAGACACAAGATCATTAAGAAGTCATTTGGAGCAGAAGTTGGAGATGGAGGGCATCGGTGTGTCCTTGGACTGTGTTAACCTGCTAAATAATGGGTTGGATGTGTATTTGAAGAGGTTGATTGAGCCTTGTATGGCTCTTGCTGGATCAAGGTGTGATAATGAGCAGTTGAAAAGTGCAAGTGGTGAGTTCATTCCTGGTCTGAATGGAACATTACCTGGGAGATATGCACAAAGACAGAGAAAATCAGTTAATGCATCCATGTTGGATTTTCGTTTTGCAATGGAGTCAAATCCCCAGATACTCGGGGAGGATTGGTCCGTGCAACTTGAAAAAATTTCCTTGCGTGGTTTTGAAGAGTGATAAATACCTTCTTCACTGTTGTATTAGAATTAAGTGGTGGATGAAATGGGTTTTCAGTTGATAGTCACTTACTTAGATAATTCAGTTTTTTGAATCGATCATTTACTCCAATTTTGCTCTCCTCGCTCTCCTCTTGGCGTGGAGCTTTACAGACAGTCCCAAGGGGGGTAATAACTAGCAGAAGCTGTGGAAATCTTTGGTCAGCTTGACCAGGTTGCCTTTAAATGCCAGCAGTCATAATCGTTGAAGGAAAACTTGTTTATACAGTACAGTGTAATTCTAGATACAGGTTAGAGCTTAGCTATTTTAGGAAATTTACACGATTCTTCTACCAATCTCTTTTGGATTTTGCCTCCCTGTAGTGTGTTGGGTTATCAATGAACAAAAGTTTCATTGATTTGGAATGATGTTTACTTGTTAACAAAATTTCATTTTGCATCTAATCACCTCATCCTCACAATTGCGATTTGGAAGACTGGTGACTCGGTATCGAATCTGATGTGAATTGCTGAATTTTGAATCCGATTGTTCCCAGTAAGGTCTGAAACTTTCTGCTATAGAAGGTGAAAACTGATGTTTATAGAGTAGACAGTGCAATTATCTATGCTTATTCTTCTGCAGTATCAATTTTTCCAAACATATTAACATTTTTCCCTTTGTCAGCTTTTTAAAAATGGAGTTTGATATAAATTAAACGTAATCCCGGAGGGCAATGTTTCAAAGAGATGTTTCCAATGACATTAAGCCATTGCTTTACAAAACACTAAGTTCTACATCACAAATCTGGTAAATTATCTCAAAACAATCATGAGAAGACAAGATCAGGTTGCTATTCTCAATTATATCAGAGATCTAACTCGCATGTTCAGCCATCGTACTATTTTAGATACCATAACAGCATGTCATTGAAGGCATCATTGAGTTTCGTTGAACTGATTATGTACGCAACCACCAGTGCAGGGCTGTGTAGTTAGGAGACATGATTTTGGTGAAGGAATGAATTGGTAAGCATTGAGCCCATCATCCGGAGGAGCCTGCTTTCTCTAAATTTGCCATATATGTCATGTAGACAGTCCATAGATATGAAAACGAGTTGCTCACCAAGGGCTGTCAAAATGAGAACACCAGGGGTAAAAGTCAGAAGTGCAAAAACCAGATCATATCAAAAGAAATGGACAATAGTTTTGACTACAGCAATGAACCTACTTGTACCTGTAAATGGACAGGAATGAATTTGAATGTGACAAAATCACATACAGGCCAGTACATAACACCGTTTATCATTGTAGGCAATAAATCTCGCTTTAACCGGGCAATAATCTCGGCACTATTCTCACCTGAACCAGGCAATCAAGGCAACAAACTCTTTACTATAAAGTTTAAGTAGCTCGTACAGGTGATTGTGTCTTCTGTGGAACACACTTGACTATCATGAAGATCAAAATGGAATACATTTTTATTGATTGACCAGTTTGACAGTACAGGATCTGCCTGATGAATACATGTCAACAAAGATGCAAGTGTAGTAGAGATGGCATGCACATTGGCAGAATGTTGTTAATTCCGAGAACTATGAATTCAGAACATTTTAGTACCTATAAAGTCAAATTGAACTCAAGAATGTGCCAGAGGTTGCACTTCACAACGTATATTAGATATATCGTCAACAACTCACAGTTATCATAGTTCAAATCTTCTGAATTACTTAAAAACACCTCTTGTTTCAGAGTTACTAAAAACACCTGCTCATTTTAATTATTCCATGCTTATTAAATGGATTTTTCACATTGAATGAACTGGCCATCAACAGCCAGGGAAGAAATAAATGAACAAAAAATTTCATACTTAATCTAGTTTATTTGTTAGTTTGCACACTTCTATGCTCACAGCCAAGAAGTGGTATCTCAAATTGCAAGAATTACCCTGTGCTTACCCTGTAGGCGTGCATTCAATGAGAAGAAAACAACAGTCATGATAGGTCCGTAGATGGTCTGGCCCATGAGAATTTTCTTAAATGTCGTGATTAGATCTCGTTTTGGAAGGAGTTTTGAGACAAATTTGAACCAAAAATGCAATGATGGTCCTACAATCAGCAACCCATATCCGGCCATGCGCAATGTCCTCACCAGATCATAAGGTTCCGAACTTGGCAGTGAAATTGTCTGAGCAAAAATTGAAGAAATTTTTGTGAAAGAGTGTCAGGGATAATAGTTTCCTGGGCAAACATGCAAATATTAATCGCAGCTATTTGCATCTAATTCTGGCAGAGACTTGCATTAAAGTAGGCAAGGAGAAGAAATAGGTCAAACAAAAATGCAAATAGGAAGAGAAGAGTAGCGATGCTGTGTGCACCTCATCCCAATCCTAAGATGACTTGAAAGCATGCTTTGTCAAGACATTCTAAACAGAGAGTACAATGCAAGCTGAACAGAGTTGCTGGTTTATAGTTTTATTGTTCTGTCCCTACTAAAGAGAGAGGACTGCTAATGAAATGCTTGCAAGGAGTGCCTCTTGTCCACAGTAGTGAGATAGAACAGAGGTATAAAGCAGATAAAACAACATAAACAAAAACATGATAGGTCATTCTAACTTGCAGATAATTGGAGCAATCATAGTTTAATCCAAGCTACAACCACAACAAATAAAGCAACGTCCAGAATTTAACAATTTATCATAACAGAAAAGGCCCATCCATAATTTCCAACTAAATTAGTCCAATCAACAAAAGATTCTTCATCACATAGAAAAAGAAGATGGCTCTCTACCACGTTATAAACAACTCCCTAGTACTACTAAATCCATCATCTCACAGGGCAAAATAACAGAACTTGCCATCAAATCAAACAACTCTGGGTAATTGACATCACAATTATAGCTTAATAAAATATAACTCAAGTTCATATCTAAAAGTTCACCCAAAAAGAAAAGAAAAGAGGAAGGCCCTTATTGTTAGAAATAAAAAATCATTTCTTGAACCATGTATAAACTATTCTCTTTTTCAATATATCAACATGACCCCGGTTTAATTCTACTCTGTGAACACAAACTAAATCCATCAAAATTGAAAATTAAACAGTAAAAAACAAATACTTAAAAAGACCCCATTTTTAAAGCAAACCACTTAAAACAACAAAGACCCAGTAACCTACAAGCCATGTTTAACAACTCGGTGGCTCTACATTTACCTGAGACGACAAGTCAGCAGCAATGTAAATAAGAGAAGAAGTGGCACTTTTGGTCAAAATAGGCCGTGACTTCACCATCCCCAGGTACCAACCAATAAACCCAATTTTGAAAAACGCAGCGTTTTCAGCCTTTGAAGAGAAAGAAGAAGTCAAAAGAGAAGAAGGAGAGAGCTCATTATTGTACTCTTTTGATCTCTTAAAAACATTTGAGAAACCAAAGTAAGCTTTTCTTGACTGTTGTTGTTGTCTGAAAACCGAATGAGCTGCTGGGTCTGTGATGTTGATGATGGTGTGGGCGCGTAACAGGCGGGGGATGGTGGAGTTTCTCATGAATGAGCCGCTCATTTTGGTGGTGTCTAGAAAGTAAGTTGGGGGTTTGGGCTCACAAAAATAACTTTTACACTTTCAAACACCCTCTCTGTTTAAAGAGCTTCTAGCAGTGGTTGAACTCTTTGAAAAAGTCCCTGAAAACCACAAGTTCGCCAAAACTTGAATACTCCACCTTCCAACATTTCAGCACAATTCTCATCGATTTGCTGACACGTGTCCTTCCAACCATTCACTTGAAGCCACGTATATTTTCTTAGTTTCCTGGAAATCTTTTCAAACACGATTAGCTCCGTCTATACGAATGACACGTCGTTTTAAATGAACCAAGACTATTTTGGAGGACTCCAACACGCGTTGGTAATCTCGCACCATCCACGAATCACGTGTTAGCTGAAAAAAAAAAAAAACAGAACCACATCCAGGTTATAATTATAGTTTTGAAATCTAATCTTAAAGAATAATAATAATAATAAAAAAACTTAATATAATCCGGTTGATTTAGTAAAACTTGACCACAAATTTGTTGAATTTTGTTTTTTTATTATTATTTTTTTTATTAAAACAATAATATTTTAATTTTTTTTAAAAAAAAAAATTAACCCAATTAATCTTATCAAAACCTAAAATTTAAATCTTGAATCAAGCCGGTTATTAAATCAGGTCTTAAAACTATTATCAAAAGGTTTTCGATAAGTACGGAATTATAACTACATTAATCTGCTTGGATGTAAGTCAACGTTAGCTTAAAAATGATTATTGAAGTGATTGGTTTTGTTTGAATCAGCAATGAAATTGAAAATTAATCTATAAAGGTTAGCGTATTTACGGAGTAAGAATTTGGTTTAAGATGAGGTGTTTGAGAATTATTTTTTAAATACTTTTTTATTTAAAAATGTATTAAAGCTTTAATTTTAAAGGCATATGAAGACAAATTTATTAAAGGGGTGGGTTAATCGAAAATAACGAGCCTCTTTGCTTTTGTCAGTCGCCAGTCTTTTTTGTTTTCGAGTTAAATCCAACATCTTTTTTTCTTCTGTTTCTTGTGAGTTAAAGGTCTTTGTACAATATTTTGATTATAGGTTAATTTAAATTTTATAAATTTTAGATTTATTATAAAATTATATAATTATTAATTTTAAAATTTATAAAATTAATTGATATACGCGTACGTTGTCCAAACACCAATATTAATAATAAAAAAATAATTTGGCTATTTTTTTTTTTTTTTTTTGAAAAACATAAGATGCAGAGCTAAGGCATGAGAATATATATAAGAAGTCCTTCACAACAGGAGACATGCTTACCTGGACGGGGTTAATGGACAATCAAGAAGGTTCATGGCCTAGGTCAGTGACGTCTATTGCAATTATGATGGGTGCTGGTTTAAGGTCTCCCCAAGAGAAAGAGCCTACTTCATAAGCTGTGGTAGAGAGGGCTGCGCAAGTCGCCGCCTGTGCCTCTAAGAGGGAAAAATCTTTTGCTAAAGTTCATATCCAGTTCTAAACACTGATCAGACATTCTTCAATTCTGCCAGCAGTTTGATTTTCATGAAATCATTCTTTTTGTCCGGCTTTTGTTTTCATCAAATGATCTGATTGTCTCGTTGGTTGTGGGCATGCAGGGACAAAACTATAAGACATCCCACATCGGAGAAAAACGAAATAACCTGTGAGCAAGTGCCTATAAACATCGAGCATACAGCCCGGTTAATATCACGCAGCCGCGCGGTGAGCACAAAGCGAACTATTCTTTCGCCTTTTACTAAAGAATACCGTGTGCGCGCCGCAATCAGCGGCATACGCTTATTTTTGGAGGGTTCTTTTCATTTTGCGAAGAACCCTAACTGAACAGTTTAAACTTATGCTTCTTTATAGACAGTTAAATATATGGTGTATGTGTGTCAGTATTTGGCCTAGATTCTTGTTGAGGACTCAAATTGTGAGGGTGTATGAGGTATATGGGCCTTTAATTTCTCCGCTTGCTGTCAACACTACCGTCAAAGCCTTTGCAGAGTTACCAGCACAGCTTCGAAAGTGCTGAAGGGGATAAAACCTAGTCAAGACTCATAATAAGTGGTGATCTAGCTATGCTTCCAGACATGCGAGCTCCACATATTCTTGTACAGTCAAAAGGGGATAATTCACTTTGTGAGATCGTCAACATCGTTCCGAGGGTTTCTTTAAAGTATACCAAATCAGTCGAAACGAAGTCATGATAATAAGTTCTTGCTTTTTGATTCCATCTTTTACTAACAGTGTTATAAAAGCCTTGAAATTTCACTTAACAAAAAAGGAGAGCAGTGATCTACAAGTATTTATTCAGTCCTCAAACAGCTGTGTGGTTTGCCATTATTTTGTGTCTGAACAAGTTTTATGTCATTGTAATCTGCTGTCAGACATTGCTTGGTACTGTCAAATAAGCAGAGGTATGCATTTCTTCTTAGTATAAATTAGATCCTATTGCCTGTCATTTTTCAGTCTTGTGATCAAGAATAGCATGTCTTTGTACAAGAATCATCAATGATAAACCTCAGATTTCTGTGTGTGTGTAATAACTTTTCTATTCACTGTATCAATAACAATGAGCTACATTTTCTCCTTGGTAATTTCTGATAGGTTATTGTTCTTCTTTTTTTCCTTTTGTTCCAAGTCAGATTATCATCAATTGTCACAAGATTGGGGATGATGCATTGATCAAGTTGAATAAGGTCTCGATACAAAGCTTCGGAGGAATCTGCCCAAATTCTCTCACCAAATCAACCTTTGAAGTTCATTTTTGGGAACAGATACCTGGGATGGAAATGCTTTACAACCTTCGCTAATTCTGGATTTTGATTCTCTACCATACAATCAATCAGTTTTTTAGGCATTAACATATCTCTATTTGATATTATTAAATATAACTCATTGGACTAGAGAAAATGTGTGCAGGTGCGTTGGAAATGCAATGAAGCGTTGTCCGTTCAACTTTACAATCCCACACAGAGAAAATACAGAGTTTAAGCAAGGAATGTGTCTATAAATAAGAAGCTCGAAGCAACATGATCCATACTTACCTGGACGGGGTCGATGGGCGATCAAGAAGGTCCATGGCCTAGGTCAGTGGCATCCATTGCACTGAGGATGGGTGCTGGCTTAAGGTCTCCCCAAGTGGGAGAGCCTGCGTCAAAATTTGTGGCAGAGGGGGCTGCGCAAGCCGCGGCCCCTATCCAATTCGAGCTCAAGACTTCTTTCTAGCCCTACTTTTATTTCTATGGGAACATTTTCTTGGGAGAAAATGTTATGTTGTTTTTTTTCTCTTTCATTATTTGTTGGTTCCGGTTTTAATCCCCTGTATTGTGATTAGAAAATTTGTTACACATGATGCATGGAAACTTTGAACTTCCATGGCTCATTTTCTTCTCAAGATTCCTTTCCTTTTTCTTCAAAAAACAAGTCTTTCATTATCCTACGAATAACTCAAGTTTTTGAATGTTTTGTCCATGATGCGTTCAGAGAGGGCAAAAGATTTCATTCAAAATCAGTGGTCTCCCATTGATTCTGTTTAGTGTTTCTGTTAAGAGTGATGTCAAATTTCCAAACACAACCAAAAGTCTGACATTTTATTGGAACCGATAGGACTTGATTTCAGAGAAATGGTTCGTCAAATTTTCTCCTTGTAGGCAAATGAAGCAAAATGAATGATATTCACAGCGGCAAATGATGCTGCCCGATTGTTTCTGGAGAATAATGACTTCATATCGAAATGGCAACACGCTCAGCTGCAATGTCACAGGGAGTTAAGCTTACCAGCTAATGTTCAACAAGACAAAGATGTGAGTCATCTCTCCTCGAACATTGAGAAAGATAGCAGAAGCTGGTCAAGGATTGCAAGAGAAACGGATGAAGGTTTATGATGAAAGTAAGGTCTTTTTATGAAATTTCTTTCTTTCTTAGACTTTAGGAAAGTTTCCTCACGATATTTTCCAATTTTTTTTTGAGTGATAGCATGACTAAATTCTTTGAAGTAACGCAATGAAAGGGCCTTGTATTCCTAGATTATAATATGCTATCCAAAACAGATCATTGATAAGGAAATGATCAAGACTTCCTTTCTTTTCTTACAATGACTGGAAATAAATTGCAAGAAAAACCCATTTGAGATGCCTGAGGAGAACACGATGCCCTCCCTTTCTATCAAGGATGTAGTTGGTGCTCTGGAGATAGAAGACAGTTTCAAAATCAATTTCTACATATCGATTGAATGATAAAATGTATGACGCTGCAGATGCGCAAGGGGATGAAGCGGATGCTAATCTCTCAATGAAGAGGGAAAGGAATTCTGATCTAGTCAATTGCTAACTATGTACAAATCAAGCAGCTAGTTCTAGTTCAGGTTCAGGATCTTTTATTTTTTAATGGCCATTCCCGTTTATCAATAAATTTTACTTCACAGTTCTAATAGATATCCTTCTTTAAAGGATAAAAGTTCATGTTTCCGTCCCCATGCGCTTATGTTTACATCCAAATACTTTTATGTTTATATTCCTCTTGTATATATCCCATTTATCATGAAATACTAACCAACCACAACCTAAGAAAGATCACAATGTCCAAATCCATCAAAAGGCTACAAAAGATTGTGCAGGTTCAGAGTGAAAACACAGAATTTATAGCAAATGTCGTGCAGAAAACTAATTTGGCTGCTCACTTTTACATATTAATAATGCGGACACTGTCCTCCATTGCCTAACGAGGGATGTTTCCCTGCGTTCCAATATCAAAGATACGGCTTTGCACCGAGGAAGGTAGGATAAGAGTCTATGACCAACTCGCAGATCTTGTATAACCATTTTATTTGCTAACTTGATTACCTTCTACGCATGAACAACGTGCCATTGTCAACTACATATGGTAACAAGGCATATCCCCAGCTAAATTATCTTAGATAAGTTTTGGCATTACAGTCTTCGAGGAAGGTCGAGTTCAAGCTTCCTTCAGCATCCAAAGTCATAAGGCACCAGTCCCTTCAGCTCAGGTCCATTAAGCTTGTTGTTTTCGAAACTGAAACAAGCCAGCAAAAATCAACCACGTTCACAGAAAAAAAACCAAGACAGAGCCATATCACGCTCCATGCATGTATTATGAAACAAATTATTAGTTTTTTGTACCATAATGTACGATAAATTTACACATAGCAGCTTCAGACATTCCATATTTTTTGTGTTTGCAACAGTTCATTGAATTTATTGATACCTTGCATGCATCAAAGTATTTGCATTGCTCATGTGTATCAATCCATTTGCTGGTGTACTTGCATCTCCATGTGGCTGATGCAAGCAGTGTTGACAGCTAAAGTGGACATAAGTGGGGGGGAGAACCGGTACTTTCACAAAAAGAGCCTATGGAATTCTACATGATTGAGGAGTTCCCGGTTGTCACTACTGGGGCAGAGAAATTATGTTTGGCTAGTTCATAAATACAACATGCCAGTCACATGTTCTGCACTGACTCACGCAGATAAACTGGCGCTCGTTTTATGGGATTTTTAGGGAGACTAACAATTATATTTCAGATATTCAATTGGCCATAAGAAATACAGTAAATGACGAGGAAGTAGCTTTCATGCCCTTGTAATTCAAGAAAACCACAAGCAAGACATGTTGTGTTGACAGGATCTAGATACCTTTCCATTGGAAAAGAGGCAAAGGGACCGTCGACTGGAATTGTTCCACAGAGATCGTTGTTAGAAACATCACTGCAAACAAAAGCAAAACATTAAAAAAATTATAATACTCATAAGCAATCTAAATAGCTATTATTTTGTAATTTCAAACATCTTCCTTGTTCTCTACTTACAAAACTTTGAGGTCTTTTAGAGTTGTGAGCTCCCTTGGAATAGATCCTGATAGCTTGTTGTTGTTTAGTCGACTGTACCGTCAATTCAACCAAATTAAAGTTCAAAGTTGAAGTAATTCCTGAGTTGTGTGCGTTCAAATTGCTTAGGGCGATCAAAGTGAAAATGCTTACAGGAATCTGAGAGACTTCAACTTGGCAAAAGACTTGGGTATTTCTCCTTCAAACCTGTTGCCATACATGTCCATGCTAACAAGGTTTTTCAAATTACCCAACTCCTTGGGAATTTTCCCTCCTATATCATTCCTATAAAGCTCCCTGCAGGCATTCAAGACCATCACAACCCAGTTATTTAATATAATCATATGAAAAACAAATACAGCGGCTTATTCACAGAGCAATTGATAGGATGATATATAGTCCTAGAATTGCTTGTAAGCTTCTTCCTATAATGTTTCCGAGGAAACAAAAGCCTGAACTCTACTAGGTCTCACTCAACAAAAAATACCAAATGCTTCTTTCCTTTGAAGAAAAACAGAAAAATCAGAGCAGAAACGGGATGTACTTCAGGATCTAAACTTCTCCTGTTTTTGGGTGATGTTTTCACAACATAATAGATAATAAGGTGCAGCAAAAGGGGAAGAAAAATGGCATACAGGTACTTTAGATGCCTGAGTTCTCCAAGCTCCGGTCCCAAAGTTCCAGAAATATTAGAATTACCCAAATCCCTGAAATTCAAAAAAAAAAAGTTGGAAATAAAACAACATAATCATAAATAGAATTGCAACATATCTAAAAATGTAGAATGAAACAAGCAAGAGAGAGAGAGAGGGCTAAGAAAATACAAGCGAGTAACATGATTGTTGGAATCACAAGTGACATGGAACCAGGTGCAGGGATTGACAAGAGTTGGGTCCCAACTCTGCAACACATTGGTTGGATCAGAAAGCCTACTCCTCAGGGCATGCAAAGCATTTCCTGGAACCCCAATACAAACAAACAAAAGTCACAAAACAACAAAATCAGAATTCAGAAATCAGGAAACCCAAACCCATCCACGTTTTCTTACCAACAAAAGCAGAATCAAATGCTAAAAAATCTACACAAGAAATAATCCAAACCTAAATCCTTAAAACCATCACACTACTCTCTTTTCATGCCAAGATACAAAAAGAAAGGTAATATTATCATCATGTCAGTGCAGTGCTAAAGGTTGAAACTTTGAAACTCAAAGGAGTGAAGTTGATGAGCAGTAGTACCTTCAGAGTTGGTGGAAAGGGAGGGGGAGATAGTGAGAAGAAAGGAGAGAAAGAGAGCTAGAGGGTAAAGGCGAGCCATTTTTTCAGATGGAAGCTAGACAGCGAAGGAAGGAGCATAAAGAAACAAGAAAAACAAAGAGAGTCAAGTCAAATGTTTTTGAGTGGAGTAAGAAATTAGTTCTTAAAAGTGGGTTTCGCTTTCACACGCTATTTGTTTCGAAGAAAGACCACAGATGTTTCTGTACCACACCACGCAACACAACAAGTAGAGAAGATAATAGTGCGAGTTGAAGGGAGGAGGAAGGAGAAGACAGAGACAGCCAATGGCAGTGAAGTGTTGGGCTTTTGACTCACACTCACGATTTAGGTGTGCTGTGAGTCTTTTACGCGTTCATTTTCGGGTGTGTACTGTTAAGGATCTGTTTGGAAGGACAGTGGAAACTGTTTTTAAATATTATTTTTTAATTTATTTTTTATAACAAAACATTAAAATAATTTAAATATATATGTAAAAAGATAGATTAAAAATTAAAAAATATATATTTAAACTGAATCAGCACCTAACAATTAATGACTTTCAAGTTTGAAGCTTAGCAGTTGAGGTTAATTAATCAATGGGAAGAGGAGCAGTTAAAAGGGCATTTTGGGAGGAGAGAATAAGTTGCTCTGCTGGGGCCCGCTAACATGATATGCCACGTCATCCAGACCCAATAATTTTGAAATAATTACTTCCTGTATTTGAAATAATTTTTAGAATATAAATCTGATTTTTAAATAGAATTTAATTTATAAAAATATATAAAATCAAATTATTTTTATTCTTTGAACTTGGATACAAGATTTTCCTTTTTTATGGTAAAAATGTTTAGGACTGTTTCTTGTACAAGATAATTTAGCTCTAAAAGCTTAAATATACTAAATACTGTTTAAATTAATTAAAAACCATCCTAAGCTTTCATGTGCACCAATTTTATAAATAAAATAGCACTAAAAAATATGGTTGAAATTGTATTCTTTAAAAAATAAATTTTTTTATCTAAAATATTTTTTTTTTATTTTTAAATTATCTTAGTGTATTAATATAAAGATTATTTTTTAAATAAAAAAATTTAAATCACAATCACAGCCTCCCCCGATCTCAAAATCTCTATCCTGGGGAGAGTCCTTGATTAATCACCTGGAATCCAGTCAAAGTCAAGCAAAACAGATGGCTCACAAAATGTACAGCCATTTGTGCAAAAACTTCAGGATTGACAGGGAATGGGCCATCAGGACAAGAAAGGCTTACAGGTGAGGTGATCATCCTTGCATCTGCCTTCAGGGAAGCAATTTTTTAAATCCTTACTACCATAGTTTTCAAACCAAAGTTCAATAAAGAAAAACCCTTAGCTAATGCAGTTTAACTTTGTCTCAAAATAACCAAACAGTAAAAAAAATAAAAAAATAATAAATTTTAAAAAAAAATAATTTAATGCAAAATAATGAAATTAAAAAAAAACAAAAATCAAGAGAAAAAAATCAAATCAATCCGAGTTAACTCAATTGACCCACAACTCACGACATGAGATCGAGATGAAAAAATAGACTTTCAAAAGAAAAACCTAAAAAGAATCAAAGTTAAATAAAAAAACATTAAATAAGAAAATATTAGCTAACTTAAGTTAATTTAATTAATCCACACTCAAATAACCAAACAAAAAAAGTAAATTAACCTTCACCGCAATCCAAAGACCTTCTTCATGAGCATGTGTCATTTTACTGTTATAAAAAAGTAAAATAACCTTGTTTTTTTCTAATTGCAAGTTTAATTCCACTGTTTTATTACTGTATAAAAAAGAAAAAAAATAGAGAAACCTCTATATGCATGTATATATATTTTTTTATCTTCCAAGGGTATGATCATAACTCTTCTCTTCATTTTTTCTTTTTTAAAGCCCATCACCCAAAGATTATTATTTTTATATTGAGGGCAAAATAGTTATTATAAGATCATTTTGTCCCTAATTAATTTTACAATAATAAATATATCCCATAAAAAAAAATTATCCCAAATTACAGGCTTAATCAAATTTTTTTGGCAAGAACAAAATTATATTTACATTCTTTCAATCTATAATTTTCTTATATCTAGAACCACCATGAAAAACTGACCTTATTTTATATATATATATATATAAAGAGATGGAGATGGTAAGTATAGGAGTGTCGTTGACATTTTTCCATCGTTTGCTGACAGTTTTACCATGCAATGTTATATGAAAATTTATATGGCTCGTAAGCAACTTGCCGTTTGCCCTTTCATGACAAAAGAAGAAGAAGAAGAAGAAGCAGAAATTCATTCCCGCCCCTGAAAGAATGCTATAATATGTCACCCCCATTGAAACAATCTCTACTCCCCCACAAAGAAATGAAGAATATAATTCAAAAGGTCGAAAGAATGCAAGTTACTGTTTTACCCTTCCAGCGTCATTTAAGATGCGGGAAGCAGCCATACACATCGGACTTGGTGTGCTTTGCTTCAGCGTGTTCCCGGCACTTCACCTCTGTTGTGGTGCATCTGAATGTCTGCATGCACATCATTATTTGGAAGGAACCGGCGACGGTGTCAAGAGAGACAGTAACAACAAGAGATGGCTAAATGCTAAAAACAAAATGGTCAAGAAACATGGGAAAACTCCAAGCATAAATCAGAAACAAGAACTTAAAGAACTCGGTACTGTGAAACCTTAAATGCAGAATGGTCTAATGTTCACGAACTATGAAATAAAGTTCTCATAGTTCATATTGCTGTTTGTATTCCACGGAGGGTCACAGATCTCTATAATAAATCAGTTCAACTCTAACTTCTGCGCAGAAATAAAAATAAATAAATTCCTGGCCCAAACTTGACGAAAGTTCCAAGACATATTTGCAAAAATGCATTCACGGATGATCCTCAGGATCATGTAACTGGCATTATCTGCTTAAAATCAAATCCTGAAAACGTGACCTAATCCCCCCCCCCCTTTTTATTGTTCTATGCATATTGTTCTATGTATATCAATCCATACTAATTTATGCAAGACACGATCAGACGAGTTTATCGGAACTGAACTAAAAACCAAGAGTGTATCGGATCGACTTGTACCAATTGGAAGGAAAAGTCTGATCAAGAAACGCATCTATTTTGAAAAGCAAATCTACAACCAGAAGTACAACTGGAGAAGCTTTGAGTAAGCTTAAAACAAAGGTAGAAGCTTAAAAAAGAAAATTCCAGCTAATGCCAAATTTCAGGCCGAAGCATGGAAGAAACAAATTCCTAATTCTCACAAAGACGATCCAATTACTTATTGCAAACCTCACGAACTGCTATTACTAACAGAACAATCATTAACCAAACAAATTAAAATCGAAGAAAAAAATGATGCTGATTTGCTGTCAGATGGCTATAAGATCATATAATTCAGAAAAAATATACTAACAAGAAATGCTACCATAAAAGAAGGAAAAATAAAAACAGACAAGAAATGATATAGCACATATGTGACAAACAAAATTTAAAAGCAAAAGCCTGCAGAGAGACTACCTGGATAGTCATAGCTTTTTTGTTAGACTCGAGTTGGCTTCCTATACACACAAAAATCAAATTATAATCACTGAAGAAGCAAACTTCGGGGAGATTATATAAGGTAAAAAGAAATATGAAGAATACCCTTCGCAGCTTTTTGCTTCTCTATGTTCCTCTCACGAGCCATCTTTGATTTCTGACCGTTGCCTCCTCCCATGGTGATTTGGTTTAATATTTTTTTGGGTTTCTGATTGTGTGTTAGGAATTACAAGGTAGAGGGAGGGGAGCAGGAGGTGTCTTGAAAGAAGAAGAAGAAGAAGAATAGCCAGCAAAGAAAGGCAAAGAAAAGTTAGTAATGAAGTACCCCAACCAGAAGTTATTTGTTGATGCGAATATAATTAATATTGTGGGGTTTAGGAGAAACGGAACAGTTAGGACAAGGATTTTGTTTGCCATTGCCTTTACTTTACTTTCCGTTTTGTTTTTGTTTTTTGGTTCCGATGTTTGTAACTGGAGTAGTTTATAGTTATTTTCCTAGTACCAAAATTAACTATAAACTTACTTTTAATAGCCATCCCCTCAAAATTTTAATCTGTATGGTTTTGTAGTACCCATGTGTTTTTGTCATATTGAATAAAGATTCAGAAATCTTTCATTGAGTGGCTTTTTACAAGTTACTTATGTTTCTTTTTCAACTCTGAAATTAACTATAAACCTTTTGCGTTGTTAATTATTTCATTGAGTGGCATTCTTGCTTAACTGAATCAGAAAAACCAACCCAGATAGGTTCATGTCTAACAGTCCTAACTTAAGTGGTCTGCAGTTTTTTCGTTAGTTACGTGCCTGTATCTCAAACTTTTGCTGGTTGAAATGAAATGGAGGGCAGCCGATTCAAAGGGTTTTCTAAACCCAAGATGGAAAATCAGTTTATGTTATATAATGAAGATATACAGAACAATGGGGTAATAAAATAGGATTCAAGAGAGAATCTTCCTCCTAGCATTGGCGATATGGCTGAAAGAGTTTACACCTCCTCCATGGCTCGCCTTCTTGCCTCTTCTTCAGCTTTAATCCAAGCCGCCTGAATTAAGGAAGAACCAACATGAAAAATTACAACAAGACTGAGAAAAGCAAATCCCCAAAAATGGTAAAAGCTAAAAAAAATTGTGACAACTTGCCTTGTCCCTTTCAAGTCTGGAGAGATGTGGGCGGATGGAGTTTCCTAAACTCAACCCTCCCCATGCTTCTTGCAACTCTCTCTCCCTTGCTTCTCTACGAGATACGGAGAGCCTAGCTGGCACTTCTTCTCCAGATTGCTGAGCAGAAGCCATCTTCTCTCTCTCGAGCTTTGATTCATGTTTAACCAAAATTTGGTCCAGACCACCTTCATTCGTCTGCGTATGAGCTTTTCTGCCACTTCTTTCCACATGCATCTCTTCTTGGTTTAGACTCGATGCCATTTTCTCTTTCTCTAGTCTAGACATATGCTTGACCAGAACTCTGTCCAAGCCCTCACAATCTGCAGTAGCATTTCCTCCGAATTTGTTTTGGTGCCTGTGATTTCCACAGCTGCTTCCCAATGACAATGCTTGCGTTTTCTCCGTTTCCTGTCCATTCTCTTCTTTATTCAAGTTCACATTTTCTTTCTCTAATCTTCTTTCTTCAACTGCTTCATTTTTCTTTCTGTTTTTTGCTTCTTGAACCTCCTTTTCTAGTCTTGACACATGTTTAACCAGAATTTTATCCAGGCTTGGTACTTCTGGAACATATTTTCTTGGAGAGTTTGGTGCTCGTCCAGGTTCCTTGCCATCGATGTCTAACGTTTTTCCTGAGTTTTTTCTCTTCTCCTGAACTTCCTTTTCAAGCTTCGATGGATACTTAATCAACATACTTCCCAGGTCAGAAATGCCCTCAGATATGGTTAAGTCACTTGCCAGTTTCTTTGAAATAATTTTGAAACTTTTCCTCGTATTTTTCTTTGCCTCTTCAATCTCTTTCTCTAACTTTGAGGAATGCTTCACAAGAATAGTTCCCAGATCAGAAATACTCTCGGATGAAGTCTTTTTACCATCTAAATTGACCTTTCCATCACCAGTTGTATCTGTATTCCCTTGATTCCCTTCCTTGAGTTCGCTCTTCCTCCTATCCTTAGCTTCTTGCACTTCTCTTTCAAGTTTTGACACGTGCTTGACCAAGAACTTGTCTAGACTTGGGAGTTCCAACTGAACCTCGTTCCTTCTTATTGTTCCTGAACCAACGGAAGACATTCTTCGGTGACGGTTAACAACTTGACTCGAGGTATAATCATCAGCAGAGCCTGGATCATGCACCTTGCTGTTTTCCACTTCTGCTAAGGCAGCATTTAAACCACATGTAGCAACAATTGTTGCCAGAGAAGAAAGCTCATCTTCATTCAAGCATCCAAGCCTCTCAAACATCATATCCACAATCTTGGTCATATTCAACGTATCCAAAGACTGTCTCCTCTTATATTTCTTGAGTCTTGTCCCAGGAATCGGCAACGTAAAATCCATGTCTTGAGATATTGGTTCAAATTCTGACCCAGACTCTAATTCATATTCTGAAAATTCAGAATTACTATCAAGCAGATCTTTAAATTCTTCATTGTCAAAAGTAGGACTGTTTGCAAGCCTGGTAAATGCAGTTTTGACTGCTGCAGCTACTTGTTTATCTACCTCAAATACACTTGCAAAAGATGTTGTGGCCGTATAAGGAGTAGATCCCCCTCCACTAACAGTAGATGTTTGAACTTGACAGGACACTTGAGGGCTATTTGGTATATCGAACATGATTACTTCCATAGCTTTTGCAACTTCGAAAGCTTCGGCTGCAGTTTTCTCTGCCTTAAGCAGCAGCTCTTCTGCTTCCTTGCTTTGGATCCTACAAATTCAATACGAATAAACTAAGCGAAAGAATGGAGAATGTTAAGATATTTCATATCCTCCATACATCAAGAAAGTTTACCTGGCTGCTTTTAGTATCCGACACCAAGATGCTTCCACCAGTGCAGCTTTTCGAGCCTCCACCGCTTTGTTTGCAGCCTCTCTTGCTGCAATTTTCTCTCTCAGTACTCTTGAATAATGTGGATTTGAATCACCAAGCGCCTCATCAAGAGTCATACTCATTCCATCTAATTCCTGATCCAAATATAAAAATCAGATAAAAATGATGCGTGTTTTAACTTCTTTTACATAGTAGAATATAATACATAACCAACCTGCAGCATTTTGATTTTCCTCTGCAAGTAGGAGTCCCCCTTTTTGCGTGGGAACCAGTTGATGGGAGAATTCTTACGGTGAGAAGGCTTCTTAATTTGGGATGTAAATTTGTTTAGAGCATTCAATGCTGACTGGCCAGTCCCTTTTGGTGATTTATTCTGCAATATTCATGAGCAGGAAATGAAAACATCACAATTAACCTCCACAAATTTCAAGTATCAAAATCATATATACCTACCAAAAATGCTAACGGCCTAAATGACAACAAATGTATTGATGAAAAGGTGAACCATTAGAACTTAAGACTTAATCACCAAGTACTTAATATTAGGATTTCTAGAATTCTAATGAATTTCAACAATAATATTTGTTTCAAACATCAAGAAAAGTAAATCGAAACGACAACAAAAGAAACCAAATTCTTTTGTTAGGAGATTTTAAGGTTTTGATTCCAGTCAAATCAAAACGAAACCTTAAAGTAAACACTCGTAAGAAAAAACCTTAATAGTAACTCTGAAGTTCAATAAAATGAGGCAAAATTTAATGATACAAATTAACAAGAAACCAAAGAATCCTAATCGTTGAAAAATCAACAAAACGGAAAAGGATTTACCTTTCCGGGCTTAGAACCCGAAGAAACCTTCTCACTCGAATCACATTCTTTGTCAACAGAATCAAGAACAGTGTGGCTTCTGTTCTTTTCTAACACAGATATGCATCCCAAGTCTAAGCACCCACCATCCATTGATTGCCAAATCATACAATTAAATCTCTTGAAAATTGCAAACTCGATGGTATTAAAAAGAATTCAGTGGATTCAGTAAGGAGATATTTGGCGACTTGGAGGGAGAGAGAAGAGAACGAAGAAAATTTTATTTGTTTTAGGGGATCTGATTTTATGAAGAGAAAATTACGACGATGTAACGGTTTGTTTGTTTTTTTTAAAAAAAATGAAAGCCGTTGCGGCTAGAGGGTTGTTGGTCTCTAACGGCTAGTTTTTGCTAAATCCGGTATTGAGTTGTTATCCGGTGTATTTGGAGTATGGTAGCGCTAGTAGTGGACTACTGCTAGCAAAACACGTGGATCATAGCCTAGTATTATCTCGCGTACTTATCCTTGCTCAGAGATTTTCACAATTAATGCCAGTTTTGCTGATTTTTTTTCCAGTGTTACTTTTTGAAACATCATAATTATTGGATATGTGAAGCCCACATCATAATAATTTTCCAGAAAGTTAATTTGTAGAAAAACCTTTGAATAAAGATAGCATCGTTCTATATTTTAGGCTAAAGTGGTTTTTGAAAAAAAAAAATATTAAATTTTTTTGTATTTATTTGTTATTAGAAAAATTAATTAACGAAAAATACTTTTCAGTCAAAGAAAATTTTGATTTAGTTTCTATAAAATTGTTTTCTTGAAAAATTTGGATGGAAAACACTTTCCGAAAGTTGTTAAAAATTTAGAAATATCATATTATCAAATTTGGTCCTCAAACTTTTAATTGCAATATATATTTGATTTTGAATATTTATTTTTTAATTTCATCTCTTAAAATTTAATTTTTATATTAACTTTGGTCCTTATTTTTATAATAGTTATTTTCTTTTTTCTTATCATTTTTTTATTGAAATATTTTTATCTATCAAATTTGATACTTATTCTTTTGATTGTTATTTATTTTATTTGAAATAATTTATGAAATATTAATTATTATTATTTTAATTTCTTCATTTTTTTTTAGATTTGTTCTCTATTATTTTAATTATTATTTATTTTATTTAAAATAATTTATGAAATTATATTTGTTTTCAATTTTATTTACACTCAACTTATTAATTTATAAAATTTATTCCTTATTATTTTAATAAAGTTGAAAAAAATAAAATATTAATAAGTTATTTTCCAGCTTTTTTTCCATGACATAACCAAACACTGAAAAATATTTTCCAACTTATTTTCTATTACACTATCAAATATCAAAAAATAATTCACTTCTTCGTAATTTACTTTTCAAAAAAAAACTCCTTTTCGGGTTTTAGTGCTAAGGAATTAGATTCGGGCTCTATCAATTACAGCATGGAAAATACGAAAATATGCCTCTTCTGCTTGTAGCATTTTTTTCTTTTTCTTTTTTTTGACATGATAAGCAGAGAGAGATATAGAAGTATTCCAAAAGTAGTAGAAGAATGCACCGATCAAATTCTCTGCACGTTTCACTTGTAAACTATACATCAGCGAGCCTGAGTTAAAATGCTTTTACATGAAAAAGTTCGCATTGAGTGATGAAATTTATTGTGAGTTCCGACAAAGATGATGAGCGAATCACAGAATATTATCTACTTATGCCTAGTCCAGTTCCATTTGATCTCGAATCCACTTCGTTGCCACCCATTTCTCCCCTTTGATAACTGGACAGCTTCCATGGAGAGATGTCTGCAAAAGTTTGTGACGAATAAGGGTCAGAAAACACATGCATAAACTAGAGTAACGACAGCTAAAACAGTCATTATACATGAAGAATAGAAATGTCAAAAACCGATGGCTAACAATACGGCCTCCATCCGTTCCCTCCCCCGACATACTAACAACTCCGTCGCAGTCAAATGAAGTAAAGAGGAGAAAAACACGAGGTGCAAATTATCCAGCGAAGGCGGCAAAGAAAGTATGTTGGCTTTACACTGGACACCCAATCCAGACACCTTACTGCAAGCTATGAAAACTTTCAATGAACTGTACGATGAAAAGCAGTTCAACTGAGGAGGTCTTCTGCTATATGCTCTATCCTAAGGAAAAGGACGGCTTGAAAATTGGTTTGGGTTTTGATGCTAAGCTCATTAATCCATTTAATTAACTGTCACAGGATCAATTTAATGGAAAGCTCTTAACTTGCGTATTAAAACAAGAAAATACATGTACAGTTATATAAACATGATCATGGGATGATTATGATCTGGAAAAAAGGGACCAATTACCCGATCAATGGTTCCATTTGGAAACAACGAGTAAAATAGAAGTCCATCACCTTGCCGAGGCTTCACTTTCAAACCAACACATTGCTTGTACTCAAAGCCAGAACTTACTACAGAGCCATTCTATAGATCAAACCAATAGGATTATTATCAGTTCGCAAAATGATTCAAATCATAAAGCAACAAAAAGATACAGAATTTGGGTAAATACCTCAAAGGGGAACATGGTTTCTCCACCTTCTTCCACACTAGACAGATACAACAAGAAAGAAGCAACCTGCACGATGGTGAATCGATCACAAAATTATAATTTTGGAAAATAATACAACTTTCATAAGGTACAGAAAGATCTTGTGATTTTTTAATGAAAAAAAAAAAAAGAACAGTCTTTGAGAATCCCGCAGCTACTTCAATTGATTCATGGATTTTCATTGGGAGCATGTAAAGCAATGCTATAAAAGGTCAAAGAAGTAACATGCTGCAATAAAATCCTTGTAAATAATCGACAACAAGAAAAAGAGCTTTAAATATGATTTTTGGGTATGAGACCATGACAGAACAAAAGGCAAGGAAAAAAACAATGGCATGCAAGGGAGCAATCTAATTTACTGAACTCCTGATTTGGCACAGCATTCTACATTTAGTAAGTAGCAGGAAGTGGTGAAACTAAGCATTCAAGATGTGATAAAGGTGTTTGTTATGTACCCTTTGGCTTGGCTGTGGACCATATTCATCTGGGTTAAATGCATCATAATGTGAATCATACTTCTGCCCGATTTCATAACGCAAGATATTGAATGCCTGCAACACGGTGATATCCACTCAGACTAACATAGAAATGAACCTGTAAAGAAAGGTTAATTATTTTTAAATTTTAAATGCAAGGGGACAGAATATCAAATATTTGATTATCTAAGAATCATTAACTGCAAAGGTCAAATCATGCTTGTAAGAAAATGTGTGATATTTTCTACCATCATACATCCCAAAGATCAGAGATGCCAGACAGCACTCCGAGTAGCTCATATAGGATGGAAAAAAGTGACAGTAGCAGTATCAGATTTCACATGCATTTGGTAGCATTACAAAAGCATGGGACTTCCTTTTAGACCATGATGTTATTAAAAGCATGTCTTTTCAGTCAGTTTTTCAGTTTTTACAGGTATTTTTAAATTTTAGCATTCTGAGTAGATAAGTGACCAGAAAAAAAGTCTCTCGGAGGTAAGTTGTGATATCATTACAGGGTTCTTCTTGTAGATCTTTCAGCTTTTCTCATAAGTATCCTTAACTTTGTTGCCAATTATTTTAACAATTAGCTGCTAGTGATGACCATCTAAATTGCAGCAGTTCCTTTTCTTTCTTGAACATTTACCAACATTCTCGATTTATTAGTCATTAGAACCTCACAAGCATGATTCCAAAAACTTGCAAGTGTAGCCCATAAACCACTATAATTTACATAAAGGCCAGAGATCCATGAAAAAAACAAATATTTAGAAACTCTCTGGACAGAGGTGCTTCACTTAGTTTAACAAAAAAAATACTCTAAGAGTAAAAAAGCAAGTCAGAGATCCATCAGTTGTTACAGTCTGGAACCTTAGGATATATAATGTTATAAAGCATTTGCAACTGTTAATTGAGTCACATTTGAATGTAAGTTATTAGCTTTAGATTTACTGAAAGAAAGAGAAAGAAGTAAACACCCAGATACAAAAGTAGCATTACTACCTGTCACAACAGTTATTATCGCAAACCTCTGAATTCCAGTCCCGGATACAAGCCATACAAAAACAAAGGACATTTTAACAGCAAGAAAATACCTCTCCATGTGATTGTGGGATCATTGTAGCCCTTGCAATTTTCCGCTCAATGAAGTCCAAGGTTCCAGTTTGATCTTCTGAACCACCAATAAATGTGCCTGAACTGTTGCCGTGAGTTTTAAAGTCAAACAGATGAGGAAAGCCCATTGATCTAAAGCGTTGTGAGAAAAAATAAATATTGCACAGAAAAAAGTAATGAAAGTGAAATGGCTTGCCTTGTTCTAGTTCCTTTAGTACTCTCAGTAGTTTCTCCCTTTCGCAAAGCTAAAGTAGATGGTTTCAACTTAGATTTTGCCATTTTAATGATGCTTTCACATTGTTCAGGAGTCGCAAAGTTCGGGAAATAAAGTGCTCTTGGTTTCCAACTTAAAACCTGAAACCATACAGCATAACATGATCCACGAACCAACTCAGAATCACATAATTCAAAACCTTCCTATAATAGCACAAAACAATTGCAACCGATTAATTCCATCTGCCACAAAAAAAAAAAATTCGGTCTATTACAAGATCGAGGCAGCAAAAAACATCGGCTTATTACAAAATTGAAACTCCGCTTCGCCTTTTGATGCATCGACTTTTGTTCTATTGCCTGCTCTCAACAACATCCACAAGGGATCAGATATCTTTCCACGTTTCAAACTTCCCATTTTCACTTCTGTTTGCCATCATTTCACTTTATAATAATAAATTAAATTCCTTTTAAGTTTCTCAAGCAAACAATTTCGAAATAGAATAAAAAAACCATGATCCAATCAATACTACAGCAAATCTTTCTAGCATCAAATTATATTAACCTAGCTTAACTTTAAAGCAGCTCCCCAGTAAATCTCCAATCTATCACTAACCCAGAACATTTTTTCTATAACCTCAAATTATCAGACCTTGATTACCTGAAAAGGGATGGATTCAATAAAAGCTTCGCCAGTATCCCCATGAGGCATCGCGTCATGATCCACTTCCGCTACTTCAAGCATTCTTAACCTTGGTTTAATGACCGGGACATCCTGCAAAACCATAATTAAACACGTAATCACCCTCTAATCAGAGTAATTGATTAAAACACACGACCAATGCATGCATAGAGGGAGAGATACAAACATGGGAGATAAAAGTGGAGCTGTATAGACCCCCAAGAAAGAACAAAGAGCAAAGAAGTATTGCAGCTGGTAACCCTAGCTTTCTTTTTGATCTTTTCGTTTTGATTTTCATTTATGATTCTTTTTTTATTTTTGGGTGTGGATCGTGGATCTTGAAAAGCAGAACTGAGAGTTTCGGGTTGACTGTGTGTGTGTTTTTTCTTCCGTTGATCTGAAGACCAAAGCGCGTTAATGGCGGGAGAGGAGAGGAGGGTTTTTTATTCTTCGCTGTGACATCACGGGGGCAGCCATAAGTGCGGTTACTGGAGGACATAAAAAAATTAATTAACACAGTGGGGCAAGTCTAACGTTTTCTTGGGGGGGAAAAGTACAGATAAAGTTCCATGAATTTGATTTGCCGATTAATAATCCACCTTGTGGAGTTATGGCCCCCGACCACGTTACCATAGTGGTCATGAAAGTAACTTCTTGTCTTTGAGTGTGTGTGTTCTTTTTACTTTATTTGTTTTTTATAGTTTTGTTGTTCTTATTATGTTAAAAAAATTTTAAAAAAAGAATTATTGATATATTTTCAATTCAAAAATATTTTTTTTAAAAGCACTCATACTTTATTTAAAAAAAAGTGATTTTTTCTCTTCTTTTCTTTTCTTCATAATTTTAATGTCATGTTATAAAGTTATTCTCTCCTATCACTTTTTTCTTTTGTCAATGAATCTATAACCTATAGTTTGCGCGGTCACGTGTTAGCTACTTATTGTCCTCGTTCATTTTGATTTTTGTTTTCTACATAATGATTTGAAGGTTTTTATATCTAAATAAAAAAGAAATGTTAATGGAAAACTCTTGATCATCAATTGATATAACTAATTATTTCACCAATGTCAAATATTTTTTTATAAAAAAAAACATATAATGTTTTTTAGAAGATTTTTGTAGTTAAGAAAATTTAAAGTGAAAATAAAAAAATTATACATATATATAATCATATAAATCAAGAACTATGTGTTAATAAATAAATAAAAATCATAAACAATAACGAAAAATAAAACTAGAAAAATCAAGAGGTAAACATAGAATAAGATATTTTATCTTGCAGGAGAAAATATTTATTCGGTTGTGTTTGCTAGATTTATTTATTTAAATAATTTTTTATTTAATTAAATGATAATAAAAAATAAAATATATTAAATTGATTGAATAAAATAAAAGAGAAAGAATATATTATACAAGTTTGCACAAATTAGAAATATTATATGAAAATAAATATTTTTTATTTTAAAAACTAAATTCATTTATATAAAAGATAAAAAAAAATTATAAATGAATGGGAAAAATCTCTTCAAATATTAAATATATACAAAATAACTAAAAAATAATTGTTATTTAAAAGAAAATATATAAATAAAATACAAGAGAGAAATGGTATTGATTTAAATATAAATAAAAATTTTTTTTGAAAAAAACATATGAAAAAAGAATTAAATTAAAAAAAATAGAAGGAAAAAAAGAGAGAAAATCTCTTCTTCTTCTTTTTATTGAATTAGGTAAATAATATTTTTGGGAATCTCAAACACACCCTACATTAATAGAAAATTTTTAATTTTCTATATTCATCTTTGTAAGGTGGATTTTTGTTGAAGAGCCGCATGGTTTTTTTCATGATCAATTTTTATTTAATAAATTATAATGGTAATAGAAAAACAAATATTTTACACTTATAAAACAAAGTTCATCAGAGAAATCCTAGAAAAAAAACCAAATAAATCATTATATATTTTACATTTATACAATACTCTTTGCTCTGGATTTTAATATAATAAAACCATTCATCTTTAGAAATAATAAAATTTATTATGGAGGTAGGCATGCGCAATTTAGGATGGACACGTGCTATCATAATTATGTAGTTTTTGGTTGATATTTTAAAATAAAATTTACAAAGACAATTGAAATAAAAAATTATTTAGCTGTAGAAACAAGGACAAAACGTCTTCGTTTATAAGATGTCTTAGAAAATGAGATGCGACATGGCCCTAAGACATTAATACAATTTATATATATATATATATATATATATATATATATATCAAAATTATCATTCTATCATTAACAGAAAAAAATTCTAAAACATTTACTTTCTTGCATTAAATTTTAATTTTTTTAGAAATACAAAGGAAAAATTCATAAAAGTAAGAAAAAAATATTAATAAAACAAGGAAATAAAATAGAGAGATAAAATTTTACTCAAAAGGAATTCCGTCACAAATCAGCTCAAAACTATGATCAAATAGAAACTCTCTTGGTAAAGGACTCATAAATTCACCATTGGTTTTAAGAGATATAAAGATTTGAAGGTTTAGATCTAAAACCTTAATTTTGAATTTGAATTGACTTGTTGGTTAAAATATTTTTTATAGATTATATTTGTGTTTGGAAGGTTTAGGGTGTTAAAAAAAATAGAATTATTTTATTTTATTTATTAAGGATAAAATAATATTTTTATTTTCTTTTCAATTTAACCTATATATAATCGTTGTGTATTGAGGTTAAAGTTATTCCTTTATATTATTATAATTACATTATACAGCATCAATAAAACTCTAACTTTTTCCTCTCTTATTTTTGTATTTTACTTTGTTTTTTTAAATTGTTTAACATGGTATCAAAACCAAATTTCATGAAACAATGCTTAATCTCAAACATAATTTTCGCGAATTCAATTTCAAGAAAATATTTGTTCAATTTATGCAATCTGATATTTTGTTTTTCTTTCTTTTGTGTTTTGGTTTTCTCTGTTTATTGATTATGGTTACTGAAAGAAATGATCTGCTTCAGTCTGTGAATGTGAGATTGGATGGAAATAATTATTCATATTAGAGTTATGTGATGAAGAATTTTCTTAAGAGTTGAAAGATGTTGAGATATGTTAGTAGAACTCTTGTGAAACTTAGGAATACTAATGAGAGTTATGCTGCTTTGATAGATGCCTGAGAAGCAATAATGTAAAGATTATTACTTGGATTAACAATTTTGTTGAGACAACAAATGAGGTTTATCATCTACAAAAGGGTGTTCACACAATTAAATTTTACAAAGTAGTATCAATTAGAGAATGACATATGAGCTACTCACCAGAAAAATATGAGTATTCAGTAATTGTATTCTGCTATGATAAATTTTTAGGGTCAATTGACTCTTACAAAATCAGTAGAATTCAAGGCATGTGGTGCCTAATTTGCTCTTAAAGAGCAACAATGATTGATATAGTTTTTAATGACACTTCGTAGTGATTTTGAAGGATTTAAAGATTTAATTTTTCATCATTCTCCACTACTTTATGTTGACTTAATTGTCAGTGAGTTATTGGTTGAATAAATACATCTTCAATCTTATTATGAAATGAGAGTTCTTTATACTTCTAATTATCATGTGCTAACAATACCTTCTAAGCCATTCTTTAATAACCAAAATAAGCTTTACATAAAGGTTGCCTTCTGTTGTAACCCATTTTGGGTCATCACCTAAAAAAATACAAAAAAAATTCAAAAAAATATATTATCAAAAAATATAACAGTGAAAAAATGCCAGAGCGCCTTAAAAATGTTTAAAAATTGATTGAGGATGTTCAAAAAAATTAAAATTAAAATTTGACAGTATATCATTGACTGATGCGAGCCCCAATGATAAAGAAAATTCAACTTGAGGAAGAAAAATGCAAAATTAGAAGTTTATGGACTCAATTAAATTTTATTGAAGGTTTAATTGAATTTATAAAGGTTTTAATTGCAAAAACAATTGATTTTGGAGTTATTTTGGGCTTTAATTGGAAGAAATTAATTTTCTGGGGTCAAATTATAATTTTTGGAAGTTAATTTGGTCAAATCAGGGGCTTAATTGCATAAAGAATGAAGTTTAATGGCCAATTAAGGACTTAATTGCAGAAATCCGAGACCAAGGACGAAATCGTAAAAATTAATATAGTGGAGGGGCGGCCAACAGTGGCCGCCCCACCACAATTTGTCCCCCCTGTTTTTGCCTATAAAAATAAGGGAGGACCGAAAAAAAAAGAAAGAAAGAGAGGAGAGGGAGAAGGAGAAGGATTGCACGATAGAAAGAGGGTAGAGAGAGGAGAGAAACAAAAAGAAAAAAGAAAAAAAAAAAAAAGAAGAAAGAGAATCGGCAGAGAAGAGAACAAAAACAGAGGAGAGAGAGAGAAGGAAAACCGCCGGCCACCGTGCCTCCGCCGCCAGCAGCACCGCCTCGACGCCACCGCAGGTACGCCATCCCGTTGCCCCGCCTCTGCCTCCCTTTGTTTATGATTGTTGTGCCTTCATGCAGAACGTGAATTAATTCACGTTCTGCAAATAACGAAGGGCTGGTTACTGTGTTGATGCACAGTAACCACCCCGTTTGGGCCTGGGCTGGGCCGTCGGCCCAGCCCATGTAAATGGGCCTGTCCGGCCCATAAAATTTATTTTTTTATTTTTTTAGATTTTTTATTTTTTGTTTTTGTTTTTTTTAGCACATTTTGTTCTATCAATGTTTGCTTAATATCGTCTGTATTTTACATAGTAAAAATATAAATCCGGTATTAAAATACCTCGTTTTCGTCCCGTGGTACTGTTCACCCGACCCATTCAAAAAAAAAATCAATCAAAAAATATTTGTTTCATTTATAATTTTTCCGCGTAGTTTTTATGTCATTTTGATTAATATCGGGCAGTATTTTACATCACAAAATACAAATTCGGTGTTGAAATACCCGGTTTTCGACTTTCAAGAATACAAAAACAAATAAAAAAAAATGTTTTTTTTTGTGCATACGGCCAAGTGTCTCAAAAATCTAAAAAAATCATATCGTATTTTTCATATGTAAAAAAAAAAAAACAATATTTTAGCATGCATTTTGGCTTTAATAACCAGTTTATTAAAGTCAAGAGAATATTAGCCAAAATTTCAAAAAAACAACAAAAATTTTATTTTTTTGTCTCTTAGTATCTGGGGTATGACATTACACGTAATGCATATTCTGGATATTTAATTCTTTTCGGACAATAGAACTTGGGATATGACATTACATGTAATGCGTATTCCGAACAATAATATTAAAAACCACAAACACGACCTTAGATGTTATCAGACATTAAAACAATGCAGCCTACCTTAGGTAGGGCGTAGTTGGGGTGCTAATACCTTCCCTTTACGCAACCAGTCTCCGTACCCGATCTCTAAAGACCAGTTAAGGTTCCTAGTAACCAGAATACTAGGTGGCGACTCCCAGTCCATATTTTCACTTATAGAGACAAGAATTCCTTCTCTCTCCCTTTTTTGCCGGGAATAAATATTCCGATTTTTTCTTGAGGGTGGACGATCGTCGCGCCGCCGCACACGTGCGACACCTTCGACGAGTGCAGTTTCTATAAGCAGAAAGGTCATTTGAAGGCTTGATGTCTGATGTTGAGACAATAGAATCAAGCTTAAAAGCTTGATAATCAATGGCAATCTAATACTCATAGACCACCTCAGGGCTACAAACCACCACACCACAATATTGTAACAATAGTTTCATCAAGTCCTTTCACCGATCCTAGTACTCTGGCTGAGTAATTTCAGAAGTTTCTCTCTTTATAGCCACAAGCTATGTCCGCTTATTCTTCCTTAGGTTAGTTGTCTCATAATAAATGGGTCTTAAATTCTGGTACTTCATATCATATGTTTATAGATTCTTTATATTTTGTTTCTATGTCCCCTTCGCCTTTTACTCCTATCATGACTAGTAATGACACTCTTATGACCTTAACAAGTATTGGTTTTATTGTCACACCTCATTTGTCTCCCTCTAATTTTTGTTTTATTCTGAAACTCATATTGAATATTGTTTATGTTGGTCAGTTATGTGATTATGGTGATTATTTAATCATTTTTTCATCTTCTTTTTGTTGTGTACAAGATCTGTAATCTTAAAAGCTAATTAGGATGGGCCGTAAAAAGAAGGGACTATATATTTTGGATGAGTTAAAAGTGTTTTTACTGCTGTTGTTGTTGCTATTAGTGTTGATTTGTCTTTTTTTAATTGCCTTCTTCTAGATTTTATTTATGACATTCTCGTCTAGGTCATGTTTCTTCTTCTCAATTGAGATTTTTATCATCCACAACAGCTTTAGAAAATTTAAAAACTTGTGATATTTCTAATTATAATGGATGTAAACTGGTAAGATTTTTTTACTTTACCTTTAAATCAAAGTATTTTTGTTTATTCTTCTCCATTTAATGTGATTCATTTTAATGTTGGGTTTATTTAATGAAACATCATTCTGAATCCTTTAAGATATATACAGCCTTTTGAATTCTTATCAAAACTCAACATTATATCGTTATCAAATGCTTTAGGTGTGATTTGGATAGGGGATACACCTCTAATAAATTTTATCTTTATATGTTGATGACATGATTATTACTAGTAATAACATTGATGATATTTTAGTTTTGAAAACAGAGTTAGCTAGATAGTTTGAAATGAAGGATTTGAGTTCTCTATAATATTTCTTGGGTATTGAGGTAGCCTACACACCTAGTGGTTATCTTATTTATCAATTGAAAGATGTTGTAGATATTCTTAAACGGGCTAAACTTACTTATAATAAGATTGTAAATAGTCTCGTTGAGGTTAACGCAAAGTATTCTTCTTCTGATGGTTTACCTTTGTCAGGTCTTTTTTTATAACTATTGTTGGTAGCTTGGTATATCTCACTATTACTCGTCCAGATATTGCATATATTGTTCATGTTATTAATAAGTTTGTGTTTGTGGATGTTTTTGATATATTAGTATTAAAAATAAATTTTAAAAAATATTTTAATATATTAAAAAAATATTTTAAAATTCAACCATCATCACAAAAATAAACACTACCTTACGATCATTTCCTGATTTATTCGACAGCCATTTGATATTGCATTCTATTTCTGGCCCAAGACTATATGCCACTTACACTTAAAATTATAAAACCCTGAAGAAACCACAACTCACTAATTACCACTCTTCACAAAAATCCATATATTCCAAGTTGCTAAAATAAGATTTTGAAATCATCACAAAAATCCATATATTCCAAGTTGCTAAAATAAGATTTTGAAACTATCAATTATATCACAATCCCACCCACCCATTCGATACCCATTTCTTTAAGCAACTCATTAACGACGGTGATTTTAGGACAACAGATTTGTATCATGCACCCATATCGTTTTTCTCAAATGGAAAAAACGTTTCAGGTTCCCGTGCACTTCTGCTTTCTGAATGTGTACTTCTATCTTCAACTCTTCACTACCAGAAGTACAAAAGAACTTATTCCTTCATGGATATTGACAGGACACCACTAAGATTACAGGTACTTGTGTTTCCATGCCTGGACTCCGTCGTTTTCGATTATTCATAACATTACTATTATATAAAGGACCTTAGACCTCCAGAGCTTTAATTTGCCCTAGCAGCTCTACGTGCATTAAGCTCTTGTACTTGTGTCATCAGTCATATGGCTAGAGCTGTGATTTCAAATGCAAAGATGCTAGTGCTTAGGTGATGCTTTATTGACTTCTTATTAATTACTTTTTGACAGATTGGAGACCTGGAGCTATCTAGAGTTTCGTTGAATGCATGCATGATCGTTTGCTAACGAGCATTGACTCTCTTGCACCTCAAGTGATTTGCATTTAATTTCATTTGTTTCGGCATCTACTTATGTTCGTGGGTGCACTTGTTTTGTGTTTCCTTCTTCTTCCCTGATATTGACTTTGAGGTATGATCACAGCTCGTGCAGGGAAACGACGTCGAGGCCACTCCAGCGCCATTTTAGCAGTCCTCCAGCAGTACAGCAGCCAGAAAAGTCAGGGAACTCAGTCGAATGTAGCAAGATGGGGGACTGGGTACCTCATCCTCGCACGGGAATTTATTTTCCAAAAGGCCAAGAGTGGGTGATGGATGATGTACCAGAGAATGCAGCTTCATTCAGTCAGACTTATTGGCTGAGGAATGTTGACGGTGTTGAGAAACCAGGCCCCGATACACCCCATGACCATTACTTGGCCACCAATCTGTATCCAGTTTAGTCAAGAAGATGTAACGAGCGCCGCTGTGGCCCTGAAAGTTATACACTAAGATATATATATCCTCCTAGTGTTGAACGCTATAAATAAACGGAATAACACAGATCCAAGAAATTACGCAGCCCTTTTCTTTTTTCGAATGGCTTCTTTGCTGTTACAGCAGCTCTGCAATATTCATATTAATTAACAGATATATACATGCAGCTTACTTTATGATTACTCCCAAGGCTATATAACTGATCACAAGAAAAAGAAATCCTTGATTAATAACATCGATCATGCTAAATGAAGTAGAATTAGTTGTGTTTAATTGAAGGAAGTAAATCCTGCTGCTCTCAAACGAGGTAACCTACCAGCAAAAACTTATTGGTTGGTGTGCGAATACGAATTAATTTAGTGGGTATCAGCTGCGTATGAAAGTGAAGGAGGATAGTTATTGTCTCAAATTCCTCGTTTCCGAACCCCATACCGTACGTGTCTCAAATCGAAATCCTTCAAAATTTTATTCGTTTCTCTCAATCTTTTTCTTGGTTTAACCCTCTGGTGAATAATCGTTGGGAGATTGGCAGGTTCACATGCATTGTAAGATCTTGCAAATCTATTGGAAAACTCATCAATTATGGAAGTATGTTCTCAAAAAGTTCATAAGTGAGCTAAAATTTGAAGGGAAAAAAATGATTCTTTTAATGAAAAATGCAATTTTTGAAAAAATTAAAATTTTATATATATATATTGAATTTAAAGAGTTAAAAATGAGTCAGACAATAGTAATAAAAAACAATTACATCCCAATGAAGTTAAAAGTTAGAGGTTAAGTCTTAAGAGGGTAAGATAATAGTTGATAGGTTAATCTTCAGATTTTCTTAGCTTGCAAAAATATCTTATTTTGTAGCGTTGTTTTTCAAAATATATTATTATATTTAAAAAATATATTAAAATATTTTTTATTTTTTAAAATTTATTTTTAATATTAATATATCAAAACATTAAAAAAAAATTATTTTTAAAACACATAAATAAAGCATAGTAGCCTTACTGTATCTCATAACTTTGCCTAGTTTACCAATCACCCCCTCTATGTTTCCACTTTACACCAATCGTCGTCAAAACGGTCTTCACACGTCTTCGCAAGGACTGTCGGTTAAAATCCAAGGCCTTCGGTTTGGGATTTCAAATTAGAGCTGAAACATAAGAGGGTGGTTGGTGAAAAAAAATAGTTTGAGGGGTTAAAAGATAAACCTGGTACAATCATGGGGGGTGGGGGAAAATTAAGGTTTGCCAGTATTCCACGAAGAAACCACAATAGTCAGAGAGTCAAAAGTTTGACCCACCGTTCATCACGGGGAAATTTCTTGACGGACATTTTCCTTTCCATCTTTATCACTGCATTTTCTTTTCATTTTCCGTTTTTGTGCTGTCATAAATCAAGCACTAACTACGAATCTGACCCTAGATTATGATGCGTACTTTTAGCCAGTCCTTAAACTTTGTAATATTTTGATTTTATCACCCAACAACACTATATCAATCATTCTAATCCTTGGAGAAGCAAGAAAAAGTTTTTTTTATTGCTATTTTGTAAATATAATGCTGTTGTTTTTTTAAAAAATAATTTTTATTTGCTTTAAATTATTTTTTATGTGTTTTTAAATTGTTTTGATGTGTTGATTATAAAAAATAAATTTTAAAAAATATTATTTTGATAAATTTTTAAATATAAAACACTTTAAAAAACAATCATCACCAAATAAATAAATCATATGTGCTAGTGGTATCCTATGTGCTTGGATTATTATTACTTTAACAATCTGTTTGGTTTTGTGTTTTCAAATTATTTTAAATAAAAATTGATTTTTTTTTCAAACTAATTTTTTCATTATTTTAATGTGTTAATATCAAAAATAAATTAAAAAAAAAACATTATTCTAATACATTAAAAAAAAAACTTTAAAAAACAACAAATAACACACTTCAAACTTTTTTTTTCTTCAAATTATTATAATGTATTGATAGAAAAAATAAAATTTTAAAAAATAAAAAAATATTATTCTAGCACATTTAAAAAAACATCAAATAACACACTTTACAAACGGCCTCTGAAAATTAGAATTGTATAAAACCAATCGCTAGGACAGGTTGGCATTTGTGAAGCCTACGTGGCTCGATGCTAAATTGCAAAACAATTACAGTTTGGGACCTGATTTGAGATTTATACCATTTTCTAGGGATTGTTTCTAACCCAGTCCCAAAGTTCTATTACCAAAACCATTTCTTAAATATTTTGTGATAAAACTCCATCGTCGTTTTATCTCCTGCTCAGCACCAAGCAACGGTCCCTTCTTCCATCCCTCTCACTCACTACCAAATATTAATCCTGCATTTCTACGAACCCTTCCCATCTCTTCATAATCCCTCTCCTATTTTGAACTCCGGTTTCTTCTTGGAAACCTCACTGACACTTCACCTTAATTTTTATCTCCGATTTTTCTTTTTCTTTTTTATGCTGCCGTTTTAGTGGCAAAAATAAATAAAGAAACCGGATCGTGAGCTTCGTGGTGCATGACGAGCGCATCGGAGTTAATTTATCAAAGAAGGTCCCGTGTGAGCCGAGCCAATACCGATCTAGGGCTCGAGCCTTCTCTCTCTGACCGTAGCTCTTACCAAAATTACAATCGCCGCCATCACCATAATCATAATCATAATCATAACCATCGTCATGATTTGGACGGCTGTGATCCTCTCCGCAGACCCCCCCACGTGCGGACCCCCTGCCACCGGCTGTCATCCCCACCTGTAAGCAACTGAATATTTTTTGGAGTTTTAGAGTTCAAGAAACGGGAGCTTAAATTATTTGATTACTTGACTGGTAGCTTATAATTCTAATATTTCTCTAGCACTGGTAAATACACCAACATAAAAAGCTGCAAAGTTTGTTAAATTTGGAATGTGATTTAAGTGGGTATTTAAGCTGATGTTTCTTTTATTTGTATTTTCTAAAGTCTAAGCTCTGTAAATCACTGTAACTTTAAGTGCATGGTCTGGTGGTTAAGTAGTTATGTTCGTAGGACATTTTCATTGCTGCAATCAGTGTGGCAATGCCAGGATACATTCTCTTTAGCTTATTGTTGTATTGTGTCTGGCTTGCATAGGAACGTGCCTCAGCTCGACTGGATCAAGGTACCGACCAGTTTGTACCAAGCAACAATCTCACCGCTGAAACTTTAAGCCGGCCAAGAGCGACTGGAAATGGGAGGCTTCCTGGAGCTGTGCTACTAGCAAGGGCAAGGCTTCTTGAAAGGTTAAGAGGAGTTTCCCTTTCTGCAAACAGGTGATCCAAGTTACCTGTTGCATTCACATTCACTGTATAATGCACAGAGCATTGCATACACAGTGGTATTTGAACCCACCACAAATTAGCAGCCATGGATGCCAATGATGGTAACCTCTGGCATTTGTTACATGTTGATGCCATCCCATCATGTATGTGCTGTTGCCAACACGATTATTGTGGCTGCTGCTTTTGGTCCCATTTCTTTTGCCACCCACTACTACCACTACTTGATGTCTTGCTGTAACTCGGAGACATCTGTCTAATTATGTCACACGACACATACAAGAGTTAGAATTTTTCCACTTCCATTCTATTCGATAAAAATCAAGTATAAAATAATACGGGCAAGTGCTAGTTATCTTGGGCCTTATCTAACCATTTAAATTTTTAGGTTGGGATTGTTAATGATTTTCTTTGCTAATGCAAGCGTGTTAGATCATGGATTTAACTCTAGGAACTGACCTGTTTATTTTGGTTTCTGACCTGTTTATTTTGGTTTCATCCAGGCGAAGTGGCCCAGCTTTCTTTGGCATCTATAACAGGGAGTATACGCTTGGTGATGAATTGAGGGTTGTTGATGCAGGAGCCTGGGGAACTGACATTTCTACAGGGTTGTTTGCTGGAGTTTCTCCTTTCAATGACTCAACCTTTCAAACCGAAAGACCTCACACCGTGCAGGAATCATGCAAGAAGAAACCGCCTGGTCTAACTCAAGATGCCCTTCAGTGTTTGCAATCAGAGGTATTTAGCTGTTTAGGGAAGGGTATTGAAGGGGGTTCATCTCAGGTGTCGCTGGATTGTAGTATATGTCTCGAGAGTTTCAGTGAAGGAGACGAGCTTATTCGTTTGCCCTGTGACCATAGATTCCACTCTGCTTGCCTGGATCCTTGGGTCCGAACTTGTGGGGACTGCCCATATTGTAGAAGAGATATAGTTGTAAGTAATGATTGACAATAAAAAGAACATGAAGTCATTTGGAAGCAGTCTATTTCATTGTCATGAATTCGAATTCAACTGCATTAATTTTGTTAAGTGATCTGAATAATTCCTGGTTAATAGAATGCATCGGAGCTGAATGGAAAAGAATTAAACATAATTGATGTTTTGGCATAACGTATTATAGTCTGAACGATAAAGATGTTCGCTTCTTCCAACTTTCTAGCATCCTTCCATGGAAGCTTATAATGCCGATGAATGAATTTAATTGGCCAAGATTTTACTAGCAACCCCTGCATTTTTTATTCTGCAGTTGCAATTTCTCGCAAGTGATAGCTCCGCATGTGTTTTATTGTTTTTTACGTTATTTCTAAAAAGATAATTACCTAGTTATGGAGAGCTTATGAAGGTTCATTTTTTATACGAAGAGCTAAACTCTTTTTTTCTTTCTTTCTTTCAATTGAGCCCTTTTTTTATTTTCCATGTCCATCTATTTTTTTCCTTTTATTTTTTTTTTCTTCTCATTTTCATTCTTATATTGTTTTAACAATAGTTCAAATTGTTTTTGGACTTAAAAACCACTAGTAGTTTTGTAGCAGGTGAACTCCAAGCAAATGATTTGATTAAAAGAAATTCTTCCAATCCAAAAATAAACATAGTAGACATGAACATAGAGCGAGAGTTCGTGCATTGTCTCATGCTTGGTCCTGCCATGGTCCGAAGCATGTTTAAGAGTGATGGACCCAGCAGAGTGAACTCTTAAGAAAACAAGAAACGGAAAAGAACGTAGAAATCTGAATGCTTCAACATTTTTCCAAGCAAGCTAGTTTTTGTCTCGTATAGTTTTGGATTTTAGTGACAAGATTGAATCATTTGATGTTTCATGGTCATGGATTCAACTGCAGAATCTGGAATTCGATTTGATTTTTTGGAAGAAGAAAATGCAGCGGGGTTCACTGAACGGAGTTCTTTAATTTTCGTGATGGAACGGAGGGGCAGGGAGAACTTGATTCTGAAATAACTAGTCAGAGATTATGGAATGCAAAAGGAAGTTCTTGTGTATCGACCCGTGCAGTGCAGTAGCTATTCCATTATTCATTTATCTCCTAGCATAGTCAATGGTTTCCCTTTTCTTTTAGCAATACTGAAAGTTAGGCATGCTCTGTTATTCTTTTATCTGTTACGCATCATCTCTGATCATACACTTTGTTTTCAAGGAATATCGAGGATGAAAACTATGTGAAAAATGAGGATAAAAACCATGTGCAGGGAAACCGTGAGCAGGAAAGTGGTGTACATTGTCCAAGCTCAAAATCCACTGGCTACCTGCCAAATGATTCATATTCAACATTTAACCGGTTCAGCCGGTGAAAAGTTTGATTAATATTGATATTACTCCTTCTGGTTATTAATTTTAGGATTTATAAAAATTAATTAAAATAAACTCAAGCTGGTTCAGATATTTTATTTAAATAAAAAAAAATAAAAAATAAATGACAAGTCTACTATAAGGTTTTTGTCTATGTTATATAGTCTTTTATTTAATTTAATTTAATCACTGAAAAAAGAAGAGACCATTACTAGACGCTTGCATTTGCAGCACTAATCACGTGGTCACTAGCAACCTGGATGTATATAAAAGATATAATTGACCGATTGTAAACAAGAATGTCCTGCGTGTAATTAAAGTCAGACAACACGTTAATTGGTGTTTTACACTAGCTAACACGTGTTTTCTATCTGGACGAGATATTTTTTATTTATAAAAAAAACTATATATACTGATTTTTTTCATTGTATTTTATAATTTTAAAAACCTTATGTGAATTGAAAAGCTTATATATGTTCATAAACAGAAAAAAAAATTATTAATAATTACCAAAAATAAAATTAAAAAAATCAAGAGATATGGATATATAAAGATATTTAACCTCACAAGACAAGATATTTATCTGGTTGTGCTTACTAAATCTATTTATTAAAATTAATTTTTTATTCAATCAAACGATAATATAAATAGATATACACATTAAATTGATTGAATAAAATAAAAATATTATGCAAGGCTGCACATATTAAAAATATTATCTGAAAATAAATATTTTTATTTTAAAAAATAAAATTCATCTATATAAAAGATTAAAAATAACTATAGATGAATAAAAATAATCTTTCCAAAAAATAATTACACACCACCATTAAAAAAATCTCTATAAAAAAGGTTAAATAAAAAAATTCACAAAGAATAGATATTAATTGAATCATAAATTTAAAAATTATTTAAAAAAAAAAGAAATTCAAAGAAGATATCAATTAAAAAAAAGCAAAATTAGAAAAAATAATAATCTAAATGTTGTGGCTTAACTCGTCAAGTACATACTTCGAGTCATAAACTCCACTAGGTTTAACAATATTTTTTCTCTTAAATTTCTATTTAACACCTGAAAAAAAGAGCAAAAAAACAGTTCAAGCTCTTAGATCATTGCAAGAAAAAGCCGAGGTATGTGGTGGGCCTTTAAGCCCAAGCCCACACGTCCGAGCTTGGTTATATTTTTTTATTTTTTAAAGGGAAATGCGGGTCGTCATCCCTTATGTTTTTGAGGGAAAAAATACTAGCTTGTCAAGGCAGATGACATATCATCTACGAGCTCATATTTTGGCCACCATTATAGTGGCTGAAAAATTGGGACAACACCTTTTTTGGTAAAAGAAAAAAAAACAAAACAAAACTCAATTTTTAAGTCATTTCAACCCCTAAAATACCTCACCATCACCCTTATAACACTCAAAACCATTATGTCAACTCCAAATACCTAAAAAAATTGCTCAAGAACCCAAAATCAAACCGGGTAAGTTTTGGTTTTCTCGATTTAAATCTAGTTTTTTTTATGCAATATTAAGGCTCCAAATAACCATCATAAAACTTCTCTCATCTCTAAGAACCCATTTTGATGGCTGGAAATAGAGTGAACAATAACTTTCTCTCTTATCACCGAAATCCAGCAATACATCTCTTTGATCTGGGATTGAAAAATAACGCAAATAAACTTGTATATCGAGAGTGATTTTTTAAAATTTCAAGAGACATAAAATGTATGAATCATGTTATTTTAAAAGATCGAGGACCTACGTGTATTTTGCATGAAGTCTCTGGCCACCATCCATGTTGGGCGCCTTTTTCATTTCAGTTTCTATTCTTTTAATTTCATAATTAACTAAAATACTAGAAATAATTAGTTTTCAATAAGAATCAAATCTCATAAGATAAACTTTGAGTATCAAAATAAATTAGTAGAAAATGAATAACAAATCCATAATATTTTATGAGTGTATAAATAATGCCCACCTATGGTTAGTGGTAGATCTGGACTTTATTATATGTGATTAATCACATCTATCCACAATGACATTGGAATACTTTTTTTTTTTTTTTACATGTTGCTCAAGCATCAAGTTATAGTAGAGATAGAATCCATATCTAGCTTGTGTGGTGGGAGGAAAAAAAAAACAATTTCAAGAATATATACAAGTTAGTAAATTAATAGTTATAGAATATCATGACACGATGGCTCATATCATGAATATATACTATGTATCCCACGTATTATGATAAGCTCACAATTTTTTTAAAAAGTTTTTTTATATTTTTTCTTACCAGGAAAATATATATAAGAAAAAACTAATTTAGCCATAACTCCTTGTGCTCACAAGTTATGTTTAACTAGAAAACGGATAAAAGGAAGGATCGTTCCAAGAAATTTGAAGCTAACCCTAGTTTCCAAAATTTCTTTGTCATGTATTAACCTAAATACACACCGGTCCAAAATCTAGGGTGTTTTTTATAATAATATCTTGGTCCTAGTCAAAAATTTCATGTCAAAAGTCAATGAAACGACCCTCTCTAATTTCCTATCGCAATTAAACAATAAATTAAACAAGCACGACTTGTAGACTCCAAAACAAAGATCGAAGTTCAGCAGAAAATGTGAATAATTTTTTTAAAAAATAAATAAAAAAAATGTAAAGCAACAAGAAAGTAAAAAACAAAAAGGAAAGGAACCCGAAGTTGCTTATGGAGAGAGAGAGAGAGAGTTAACGCGGAGTGTACACCGAAAGCAAAAACCCAAAAAGCTTTCCCCCAGTCGCTCTTCTCCTCCTCTTCCTTCACGCGGTATCTCTCATTGTCATTTCTCTCCTCAAAGAAAAAAGAAACCCTACCTCCCAATATTTATTTACATTGGAACAAGAAGCCCAATAAACGAAAAGCAAAAGAGACATCGATTCAAAGTTCTGGAACCAAAGAAACCAAGAACATTCAAAGTTGCTAAAGCAGATGATGTTGAGATCGTGTTACAGGCCGTTGGAGAGGTGTTTTGGTCGGGTAGCAGGTGGTGGTGGTGATGGATTGATGTGGCATGCGGATTTGAAACAACATGCTTCTGGTGATTATTCAATAGCGGTTGTCCAAGCCAATTCTAATTTAGAAGATCAAAGTCAGGTTTTTACGTCTCCGTCCGCTACTTATGTTGGTGTTTATGATGGTCATGGTGGTCCTGAAGCTTCCCGGTTTGTTAATAAACATCTGTTTCCTTTCATGCATAGTGAGAATTCTCTCCCTCTCTCCGTCTTCCTGTTTAATTTTCTTTCTTAATTTTTTTTATTAGGATGGTCTGCTATGTTGTTTTCTTTTAGTTAGGTGTTTTTTATTGGAGCTTCCTTATTCTCATATTTCCCCAATTGAAATAGAAACTAGAGAATATGTGATAAAAATAACAATTTGACAGCCGATGGTGTGGACTGAAACGACCTGTAGGCAACAGACTTCTGTCTCTGTATCATTTTCTGTCTAAGATGTTATCTTTGATTGCAGAATTTGCTAAAGAGCATGGGGGGTTATCAGCTGATGTCATAAAGAAGGCTTTTAATGCAACTGAAGAGGAATTTTGCCATTTAGTGAAGCGATCATTACCTTTGAAGCCGCAGATTGCTTCAGTTGGATCATGTTGTTTGGTTGGTGCAATTTCAAATGATGTGTTATATGTTGCAAATCTCGGGGATTCTAGGGCAGTTCTTGGTCGAAGAGTTGACGAGGATAAGAAAAAAACAGTAGTGGCAGAAAGGTTATCGACTGATCACAACGTTGCTGTTGAAGAGGTGAGAAAGGAGGTTGAGGCACTTCATCCTGATGATTCACATATTGTAGTCTACACTCGTGGAGTTTGGAGAATTAAGGGCATAATCCAGGTACAGTGGGTTCTTGCTGCTAGGCTTGTTTTCTTCTTCCTGTTTTTGCTTGTTAGTTATGAGAATTCAGCTTATTGAGCATTGTTTGTGCTGGGGAATAATACATTCATTGATTTAGGGGCGAATATGTTTCTTCCTCTCCATTTGCAGTGTTTTTTTGACATAAAGTAATTGATCTGAGGATGGATCAATTCTAAAGGCATCCAATTTTATGTTTGGTTATCTTATGTTTATCTTTTGCTTTTGCTTTATGATAGGCATCTGTCTATGGTGGAAACACTGTAGTTAAAGTTGGTCAGAGGGTTAGGTTCATGCCCTTCCAGGAATCTTATTCTCTGTCTCCTGGTCTACCATTTCATGCAATCAAGTGAAACAGTATAGTCTTCCATGCATGAGATGTACATGAAAACCCCCGAGGCCTAACAAGAATGCTTATGTAATTACAGGGAGTCTTGATCCTCTCTCTGTTTTTTTTTTTTTCCTTTTCCTTTTTGTTTTTTTCATTTAACTTTTCTAGACACTAGGAACATCATACTGTGATCTTCTGATTAATGAACTGAAACATTGTCTTCTGTTGTCACTTGACTCCCTGAAGTTTTGGAGCTGATCACTAACTTAACGCATGTGGTAGATGAGGGTGGAATAAACCTTTCCTGTGTCTTTTTTTCCTTTTCAGGTATCCAGATCCATTGGTGATGTGTATCTGAAGAAACCAGAGTTTAACAGGGACCCAATTTATCAGCAGTTTGGTAACCCTATTCCTTTGAAACGGCCAGTAATGACAGCAGAACCTTCCATTGTTTTTAGAAAGTTGAGGTCAGAAGACTTGTTCCTGATATTTGCTTCAGATGGTCTCTGGGAACAATTGACCGACGAAGCAGCTGTAGAGATTGTTTTTAAGAACCCTAGAGCTGTGAGTGCTGTCTTTGACTTGCATGTTTTGCTTACTTTTTGTTGCAACTCTCATCGATAGCTTTGATCTCAGTCCTAATTTATACCTTGAGAGGCAAGTTTTAGCTACAATGGGATCACTGGGAATGAAATAATTGAATTCCTTTTTCACACCACAAGCCTGGTTGAGCCCATGATCATTGCAGTTAAATCTACCCCTAGCTTCCAGACGTACCATATTTTTGCTGAACATGGACGTACTTTTGGAAATAGGTTATTCCAGACTTCTGAAATTTTAAGCAAATGCATTGACAAACAAACTAGATCTCATCTATGTTCAATTGTATGGAGTTATTTATGCCAGTCCAGATTTTTCTGTTTGCTTGACGATCCTTGGGCTGTTTCATACCTGCAGGGGATTGCTAAGAGATTGGTTAGAGCTGCTATTCAGGAAGCTGCAAAGAAAAGAGAGATGAGATATAATGACATTAAGAAAATTGAAAAAGGAATACGAAGGCATTTTCATGATGACATCACTGTGATTGTAATTTACCTTGATCACCAAAGAGGTTCTTCCAATGGTAGATTAAAGAACAATGCCATTGGCTGCACCAGCGCTCCAGTCGACATTTTCTCCCGTGATGCAGATCAAGCAGAGGTGGACATGCTTCAAGCAATTTCTTGAACAAAGAAAAAGAAAAAAGCCCTCTGAAGGGTCAACACTGACGTCTTGATTTCTTCAAGGTATATATTGAGATGGGTATAGTATGCATTTGGATGATGCACATAAGGAATTCAAAGTAGAAAATACATTTATGTGGATAAGGTTATCAATGGACACCGGGTTCTTGCAAGTGAAGATCTAACTATACTTTCTTTCGTTCTATTACGGATTGGATAACTTCTCAGAGATTGTAGCACCGATTTTGTGCCTTTTTGTGTTCCAAATTTTAGAAATTACAAGTCTTGATTGATTGATCATTGTCCCATTACGAGGTTTGTTCAAGGGATTTGAACAGTTTTATGTGGTAACTTGCACTACTTGACAGGGTACAAAAGCAATGGAATGCGTGATTAGTCGATTCTTGTTTCCCAGGATCCCTGCACTAATTAACATATATTATAACTTTTAAATAAATTGTATCGGTGCTAAAAACACAAGTGAATAGAAGTAGATGAGGACCATATCAGAAAATGCCATGAATTTAAATAAATTATGTTAGATTCTCAAATTGAAGATTTTAAAATTGTAAATTGATTGGTAAAAAATGAAAAGGGTAAATCATCATGTCATCCTGTATGATTTTCATAAAAACAGTGCAATAATCATAAAGTAGCTTTTAATCGTTTCCTTCAGCATTTAATATACTTGGAAGCTAGCAAGGGGCAAGTATAACATAAAAATCTCTTCTTTTTAGTAAGCATACCTTTAGCAGGGGCCGATGGATCGACGAGCATAATTAAATAAATAAAATTATTCAAATACAAAGAAAAAAAGAAATATATGTAGAAGAACAGATCTCATCACCAGAGGACGACTCTATTTTAGGAGTTCAAAAACACCTCAACAGACTCCACTTCTGTAGGAGTATAGTTTGACAAGTTTTAATCTTAAATTCATATGATTTATAGGCAACTAAGCAAAGTAACAGTCAAAGTTAATGCTCTCTTTAATGTTCCTTGTATATGCCGTTGAGTTGGATTCTTTGGGCAAGAGCTTCTTGTTGAGGGGGCGTGTGTGCTGTTGGGAAGCATTTGGCAACTCATATTTCTTTCTCCTCCCTCTTTTCTTTCTGCTACTCTGCTATTAATAGAAAGTGTTTTGCCATTTTGATTTTGTTTTAAATTTTATCATCATTCGTTCTATCTTTATCCTTTTGCTTTTAAATCATTTCTTGAATTGATTTTAAGCAAAGTAACAAGTTGTTTGAAGTGGAAATGGATCCTACAAGATCTTGCTCCTCGTAATTCAGAAACATGAATGCCAACAGTGTCACTTCTCATTGATAAGACACGTCACATAATTTCCAAGATGGTCACAGTTTAACGAGTTCCACTGGGAGTAAACGGGTGATGACAGGCACTTGCAAGTTTTTCGTCGTTAACAAGGTTTCCATGATCATTCTTGAGGATAGAACAGTTCAAACTACAGAGGACCACTGAAACACACTGTTGGCATTCATGTTTCTGAATTAGGTTATAACTGTGCTTCACAAAACCAACAAATGGAATTTAAACGCCACATCATCGTTACCTGTAGGCATAGCTTTTCATCAATTCAGCATTTATATATAGTTAATACTTTTTGTTACACCTGCTATATACACACTGCACGCACATCTAGCAACTTTCAGTATATATCCCAGAAGCCAGGACTTTCCGAAATCACGCATCATCAGCTAATAAATGGCCACTTAGCAGCTCTCCTGGCCAAACCGTTCTCTTCTTTCTTTACCACATAGTTCGATGCTCAAGAACCTAACAACATTACATGAAAAATCACATCTTATCAAAGAAAATTAAAGGCCATCTTTCATATGACAGTAAAATTTTGTCAATGTAAATAACACCAACTCAGGGAAAGGGTAAGACAGGTTTAGGCTGAAAAATGCTTTGACAAGGAGATTCAGAACTAAGTTCAACTAACAAACGAATACATATAATTTATGTGGCCCATAGGAACAAAACAACGGCAGATATTCCAATTCCATATTTTCAGAGGGACTATTTTCTTCTTGAGTAAATTTAATAAAAAAATGCCATCTTCTTGTATATTAAGAGCATTAAATTATTAATCACAATGATGAGAAGTTGCGGAGAAAATTTTCGTTTTCATAACCACCAAATGTTAAATGACACAAAATGGTTCATATTTGATAGAGGTATACATACCTTGAAGTCAGTAACTCCGCGTTCCCCTTCTTTTCATGTCTTGTCCGGATCCATGCTCAGCCCTCCAAATGGATGTGTTCATGAGTACTTGCATATTTTCAACCTCCAAGAGACATTGGGAAGCTCTTACAAGATCATCCATATCAACCATATCTCCATGCCTAATCAAAACATGAGACAGATAAGAAGAGGATTGCCTATGACCACTTGGTTAAACGTTCTGATAACCTGCACTTTTCCTCCCTAGAAATATGTGGATCAAGCTCATGAAGACTACTTATGAACATGATTGCATCATCCCGATGGTTATGTTTACAGTATCCATCGACAACTGAGTTATATGTATTTTGGTTCGGTTTACAGCCATGCTTGATCATGTATCGCACAACATCAATTGCGTCCTCAAACATTGAATCAGCTGCATAACTTGCAACAAAAGTATTATAAGTGATTACATCTGGAACAAGCCCAGATTCCCTCATTTCTGAGAATATCCGTGAAGCCTCTTTCATCCTCCCGTTTCGACAATATGCAAAAATTACGGTGTTGTAAGAAATTATATCTGGTTTTATTCCCTTTGCTAGGATTTCTTTCAACACTTCTTCTGATCTCTCAAAATTCTCCGATCGGCTGTGCATATACATCAAACTATTGTAAGTTGCCAAGCTGGGAGTGAATCCACTCTCATTCATGAAGTTCAAGATCTCATTTGTTTTGGTAAACATCTGCCTCCTGCCATATATAGAAAGCATGGCATTCAGAGTACTCAAGTCAGGTGAAAAACCTTTTCTCTTCAACTCCAGGAATGCAACCTCAGCTTCTACCAGTAGGTCACATTTACTATTAACTAAAACAAGGGTCTTCAAGAGTACGGCGTGGGGTTCAATTACACCAGAGCATATCTCCTCAGCAAGAGCAAGCATCCGCCCAATCTCCTTGCCATTGGCATAAGCATGAAGCAAAGAACAGTATGTCAGCTCATTGGGCTTGCACCGACCATCTTTCATTTCAGCGAGTATTTTCTCAGACTGTTCCCAGAGCCCTCCTCGAGCTAATGCTGCCAAAACAGCATTATAGGTGGAAAGATCAGGTGTAATCCCAGCTTCCAGCATTCTCTTGTATATATCCATGGCTTGGTCAAATGATCCACACCGGCTGTACGCACTGATTAGGGTGTTGTAAGTGTCCCTCTCAGGTACAAAGCCAGCCCTCTTCATCTCTTTGAAAACTCCAGACACTTCTGAGTCCATCCCATTTTGCCCAAACACTGCTAAAAGGGTATTCCAAGTAACAATATCCGGTACGCAACAGGAATTTTTGATCTCCTCAAAAATCTTCATCATTTCTGCAAACTTTCCCCTGTTACCATGCATCTTAATCAAGGCATTGAAAGTACAAATATTAGGTTTGCAACCTGCTGCTCTCATTTCAGCAAAAACCCTCATTGCAGACTCGTCCTTACCAGCCCTCACAAATCCTGACAAAAGCGTAGTGTAAGTAAAAACATCCAGGTTAATCCCACCTTCAACCATCTGGTTTTTAAGCTCCATTGCTTCTTTCAAGAGACCATCTCTTGCATAGGCAGATATCAAAGAATTATAAGTCACAATGCTTGGTGAACATCCATTAACCTCCATTTCTCTTAATACCTCCATGGCCTCCTTAGTCCGCCTTGATTTCCCATAAACATCCAATAACGCATTATAAGTGACCTTGTCAGGCACAAAACCCATCGATTTCATATCCTTGAAAACCGCAACAGCTTCTTCATGCAAAGATCCTCGTCTACAACAAGTTATAAGCGTATTATATGTATACTCATCTGGCAAAACTCCAGCATTCTTCATTCCCTCAAACAGGCCTTTAATCTTATTCCAAGGCATGCCCATTTTCCCATACACATTCAAAATCACATTATAAGTAATCAAAGTTGGTTTGCACCCTTCTTCCTCCATTTTCTTAAACACCATCACAGCTTCCCTATACCTTCCATTACTAACACAAGCAGTGATTAAAGATGTATAAGCATAAACATCAAGTCCAAACCCATCTTTATGCAAATCATTCAACAAAGACGCTGCCACTGAAACTTTTCCTTCTTTACCAAGCATACTAATAATCACAGCCACAGCTGAATTACTCAAAACAGATCCACAATCATTCCTATTCTTAAACCACTCAAACACACTCAAAGCCAGGTCACGTTTTTTATAAAACCCTAAACCCTTAATAACACCCAAAACATCATTACTTAACCCCTCCTTGCCACCGCTACTTAAACTCAACTCTTCTTTATGGTAATCAAGTAAAAGACTCAAGATCTTATCTAATTCACTGCTTTCAAAAGATGGGTCATTTAAGGAATCAAGAACTCGCTGACCTTGAAGGGAGAGGCGATGGTGGGTCCAGGGTTTGCCACGGTTGCTGTCACGGGCCTTGCCAATTCGGGTTCGGGCTCTTGGGATGGGAAATGGGTCAGGTTGGGTTTGTGAGGTGATGGGTTTGGAAAAATCAGAGCTTTGCTTAAAAAGGAAGTCCTGCATAAGCGGTGTGCCATGCTGCGGTGGTGGTGAAGTGGGCGTTGTTGGTTTTAGCTGTTGATGGTGGAGGTGAGTTTGGATAGGGAGTGAGGGTTTTGTTGGAGGTGGGTTCGAGAGGAGAAGAGGCAGAGATAGTTTCTCTGTCATTTTTAGAGTGAGAGGGGGTTGGGTGAGTGTCAAGGATTATAAGTTGGTTTTTTTCGTTGAGTTTGTGTGGTGTTTCGACTTGATATCAAGATTTTTTTGTGCGGTCTTTTGACTGGAGCATGTTGAAACAAACACTCTCTCAATGTAGTGGAGGTTTGCAAGGTAGCAGATAAGAATATCTCCCAAAAAGCTAGCTTGCCATGTCAGCAAGAGTTGACTATCTGATTTGGAAGAGAGAAAAAATTGGCGAAGAGCAGAATCACTTTAAGAACACTTATCCTAATCTTAAATTTGAACAAAGAAATTCTCAATTCATATCTCAACACGGGCACTTATGTTCGAGAATTTCAGAAATTTCGAAGAGTCTAAACCTAAACATCACGATGGGAATTTTTCTAAGCTGTTGGGACTCGAGATTCAGAGGAAAGCATTTCACGCATGGACTACCAAACAGAAGTTTCGAGTTCAAGTCTCTCTCCAAAATATAGACTCATTGTATTGTGAATAACACTATATCTATAGACTGTTTATATTGTGGATGATGATATAGCTTTTATGAGGGGTGTTGTCTTTGTTATGTTTAGTAAAAAATCACTGCCACTTATTATACCGTGTACAACATTATAGTAGTAGACTGTTTGTATTGGGAACGACACTATAGCACTTGTAAGGGGTGTTGTTTTTGTTGTGATTAGTCAAAGATTGTTGTTGGGGATATTATCTTTTCTGTTTTGTGCCAAAAATTGTTGGGGCAAGACTCAACACTATTGGGTCTGGCTTGGAAATCATACTCAAATCACTTCTAAAAGGCTTTAATAACATTGGGTCTTGTTGTCCAACATGATCCAATAGCGTTTGGTTTAGATATTTGCAATTTTATTTGTTTTTCTCTTTAGATTTTTTTTTCCTTTCTTCCTATCGAAAGCAAACATGGAGTAGCAAGAAAGAGTGTCTGTTATGACTATGGCTGGAAATCAAACTCTTCCCTTTCAATTCAGGCCAGTCCATTCATTAGAAAAACCGATTATTGACCTATTATGGCTTCATTCATGTCAACTGAATCAAATAAGCTTTTTGAGAAGGGGCAAGGCTAATCTTCCCTTTTTGTTAGGTGGAAAGAAAAAGACAAATGAAGGAGAAACGACTTAGCTAACGAGGGGAGGGAGCTTTCTAAGCAATTCAGCCACGATGAGTCAAGTACCAAACCTTTTCTTACCATTCACTTAAAAAACTTATCTAAGCACTTGTCCAAGGAGAGTTGGGGAAAAAAAGGCATTGGATTGTGTTTTACGATAAAAAGAAAATTTGAGTCTACAACCCAAAATAGCTTTGGATTCAAATGCACAACAAGACCCCATAGCTTTGGGTTTGGCCTCAGCAGGACCCAAAATAACTTTAAATTTAGCTGCACAACAGAACCCAATAGCTTTGAGTCTGACCTTAGCTGGACCCATTAGCATCAAATCCTACCCCCAGCAAGACCTATTAGGGTCGGGTCTTACCATAGCATTACCAATCAGCATTGAGTCTTGCCTCTAGTAGGACTCAAAAATAGCTCTGGATTCGACTGCACAACAAGACCCATTAGTTTTGGGTTTGGTCTCAGCAAAACCCATCAATGTTGGGTCCTGCCCCCAGTAAGACTCTATAGCTTTGGGTTCGGACCTATTAGAGTAGGGTTCTGTCCTTTCAAGACCTAAAATAATTTTGGGTCCAGCTGCCTAGCAGAATCCAATAGTGTTAGGTCTGGCCTCCTACCATGACCTAATAGTGTTAGATTCGGCCTCAGCTGGCCCCAATTGAGTGCTACCAACAGGACTGACATTTTCAATTTTTTTTCTTTTCTATCATGTTTTTTTTTTCATACGGTAAAGAGAAAATAAATTGACGGGATTTTTTTTATATTGTATAAAAGTTGGGTGATGATAATTTTTTTTTTCATTTGAGGTTGGGTTGAATTTTCTTATTAAAACATGTTTTTTTTTTCTTTCAAAAATGCTTTAAAAAAATTAAGAATTTTTTATTTTTTTTCTTTAATTCAAATTAATATTTTTGATGTTTTTGTATTATTTTATTGTGATGATATAAAAAATAAATTTTAATTTATTTTCTCTTATTGAATTTTTTTTTTCAATACAGTAAAGTGAATAAATTGATGAGATTTTCTACATATTCTACAAAAATTAGATGATGATAAATTTTTTTCATTTATTAAATTGAATTTCCTTATTAAAAGATGTTTTTTTTTATGATTCAAAAATACTTTTTAAAACTTTAAATTTTTTTATTTTTCTCTTTAGTTCAAATTATTATTTTTTTCTCATAAATTTTTTTCTTCTCTCTTATGTAATTCTTTTTCATATGATAAATGAGAAAATAAATTGATAAAACTTATTTTTTATTGTGCAAAAATTAGATGACAATAATTTTTTTTCTTTTGAGGTTATATTGAAATTTTTTTATTAATGCATGTTTATCTTTACATTTTAAAAATACTAGCACATTAACCATGGTGACAAATGTAGTATATGCATAATTTATTTCAATAAAAAATAAAGAACTCTAAGGAGGAAATCCCGAGTCCAGAGGACTTGAAAGAGACGCTTGATAATTTGAGGTAAGTTCTTCAGCTTGTAGATAAGAACTACCTAAATGAATAACAGGAGCCAGTTTTACGCATGCAAAGAAAATATATAGCCAGAACCACAGCTGCTGCATCCATGATTCAACCTAAATTAAGATTCATCAACAGAAGCATAAACTGCAGACAGCAATATCATCTTGAAAATCCTACTATTTAGGGGATCCATAAGCAAAATCCTTAACAAGGCTAGTTCTGTAAGCAAGTACTGAATTGAACTAAAAACAGAAATTGCCGACAGCAGCAGGCATAATTTTGGCTATTATCATCAACAAAAAAGATAGCCCTGCCACAGGAAGGAAAGATGATCCACGAAGACTGGAGTTCATCCCCTTGAACTTCATTTGAGGAAGTGAGGACTAATCAACCCAGCAATCTCAAGAAATCCGACCTGGTCTCTACCAGGAAATATCTTCTTCAACTTCTCGTCACAAATTATGTTCTTCTTGTTACTAGGGTCCTAAAAACGTTGCAGCAAGTCCAGTCAGCTCCAAATTTATGATATAGTCATATATGCATGCATTATAGATGTTCTATGCAATGGCTCAGAAGCCGCTAGAAGAAGAGACACCAAGTCATGTTTTTCTTTCAACCAAATTATTCATCCGGAAGTTAACCATTATAGTGAAGGGCAATAGCTGCTTGGAAATAACATGCCAACAACCATTCCCCACGTTGGCATCATAATTTTATCACCACTGCCTGGCATTTTCACATTAGTAAAATCTAGTGACTTCTAATTCAGCCACATACATAACATGCTGCGTGTGGCTGAATCAACAAAGTACTACATCCCACATTCATGTACTATAGACTTGAAATTATTCGGAGTCATTTCTCAAACTTGACGCTATCTACAAAATCATGTCTCAACCCAAATTTATGTGATAAAATCCATCCCTAACATGAGAGATGCCCTGTCCATACATCATTGTATTCAACAATAATCATCAGGCCATGTGACTAACTCAACTCAACATGAGATAAAACCTCAATAAGATAATACTCAACTCGAGATATAACAGCAGATAAGCCTAGTCAGCATAGAAAGAGATTTCAACAACAAGTAGATCCAAAAACACATGACATGTAAGAGCAACAAAAACACTCAAGCAATCACGCTATGTCCCCGTCTTTTTTCAAACCAAGACACCCTATAAAAAATATAAGGCCAATCTAAACATTCAATGTATCCGAGTCTACTCGGATATAGCACATTCAGCAAAACATCATGGATCCTGAAAATCATATGAGGCATAAAAGATAGCAAACAAACATTACCCAAAGGCCCACAATAATTCAGCAGCCAAACAGGTCAATAGCATCATCCAAAACCACAAAAGAAACAAAACACAAAACATTTTAGAACTGAAATACGGTAATCGCATAACCCACGCTTCGTTCATAGCAACCCATCTCAATAACGCACACTCATAAAAAGTTTAACAGAACTGGAACATTTCCCTGACACCGCCACAACCTTATCCACAAACATGACACATCTCCTGCTTATTAATTAAATAATCAACAATATAAAAACCCATGAACAAACACAACCCACATTTTACCGTGTCAACACAACCTTATCCAAACATTTAATTAAAAATTAAGCACGAAAAATAATACGAACCCAAAATTTTAAATAAAAATGCCGAATTTTAATCAAAATATACCTGAAGATTGTGCTCCTTTATATGGGCCCAGATAAGCTTGAGAACCTGGGTGCGAGAGACCTCAGGAGCACCAACAAAGTCTGCCATTTCAGGTGAGACTCGCCTCGGCTTCATTATGCCGCTGGGAGCGCGGTTTCCAGTCGACGCCGTAGCGCAGGTAACAACAGTACGCCCCATGCGCAGGTTAACAGGACGCGCAGCCAGAGTCCTGAGAGAAGGAGAGGATGTATGAAATGGAGGCTTGAGAAGCGGCACCGTTTCGGTGGATAGGAAAGGAAAGCAAGTCCTTGAAGAAATTTCCATTTGACAAATTTTTTTTGGAGATGCTTAGGTTTCTGAGAGAGGAGAGGGCTTTGAGTTATCTTGATTTTTTTTTCTTGTTCTTTTTCAGCTTCTAATTTTGGTGTTTTGCAAGAGAGATAAGGGTTTGTGTGTGTGAGTGAGTGAGTGAGTGAGAGAGAGGCAGAATTTGGCTGATCCCGCCTTATTCATGACGTAGACAGTGTTTATTTTTTACGTCGAAAAAATTTAAATTGTTTTTTAAATTAATTGTTTTTTTTGTCTTTAAATTATTTTAAAATAATACTGTTAAAAAAAAATTAAAATTTATTTTTTAAAAAACCATTATTATAATTTCAAATATTCATCCCTCTATTTTTTTAACTTTTTCAGTGTTGTTAAAATGACTTACATACCCTCTATTAGGCAGGTACTGTAGGAAGGATCATGTGATTTTTGTTGGGTTAAGAGTGTCCAAGTGTGATGACATGACAGACATCCTCAAGAATTCTGGGCAGCAGGAGGATGGAGTTGGGCTGGGCATATAAATCCAGTTCGGCTCCTACATGAAGAATTTGAAATAGAAGTAAGCCCATAAATGCTTAGAAACAAGTGGTTATGGGCTTCCAAATTGGGTTTTAACTTTCATTTCATTCCAGACTTGGGCTTACGTGACAGGCAAGTTGACAAGAAGCTGAGGACTTTTTCTATTTTCTCTGGGGTTTTTCTTTCAGGAAAGATAGCGTTTTTTTATTAAAATAATATTTTTCTTGGTGGCCCAACATCCCCAGGACATGCGCTGTTGATTCAGGCTTAGGGCCCCATAACCTGGTAGCATAAGCCCATGAGGTGGCCTTGGGGTTCTCCGATGGTCTATTATGTTCTCTGACCGGTGAAAGCCAACCGGGATCATGTATCGAGACACGTTTTAGGCGAATTGATCATAATTAAAACACACAATACAAATTAAGTTGCTGTTGACACATATTATTATAAAGCTAGCCCTCGATTAATTAAGAGGTAGGAAGGAGGTCAATTTAAACACGAGGAAAGGAAACAAATGGGCCAACAAGAGGAGGATAGCACGTTACCATCATTCATCTAGCAGGAAATTCTCGTTAAAGTAAACACGGCCCCTCCACACACTCCCTTCTACTCTACTCAGGGCTACATGGACGTCGGAGCTACCATTTGTGCGAGCATGAACCGTGCCTGGCATGGCAATGTTTCAATCCAGACCAAGACGTTCAAGATATGATATTCTCGCCGTGTAAAATGCGAGGAGAATTTTATGTTTTTACTCAACCGAAGCGTACTCGTAAAAAAACTTGGAGTTTGCCGTCAATGGAGTTATCGAGGAGGTTGAGAGGGCAAATCCTCGACAGGCTTTGTAATGGCATTTCGATGCATGCGGACAAGGTTTCGACGAGGGGTTGAAGAAGAAGCCATTACTTCTGGAGGAGCTAGCTAGCTAGGTGCTAGCAGTATCAACTTCATGAGTTTTCATGGAATGCCCTGTCAGTCGCTGCTTTTTTTTGTGTTGAAAATAATTAACCACCTAGATTACTGCTCTCGCTAGTCGCTACATGGAGAATTTTTAATCTTCACTTTTGCGTAGGACTTCTTTTCTTCTTTACGTGTGAACTAGTCGTATCTAAATTTAAAGATTCATTAAAACTCAACGTACCCCTCGCAGTCACTTAATTTTGAATTTATATATATCACCAAGAAAACAATGCAAACCCTAACTATTACACCAATTCCTTAATTTATATTAGATACAGTAATTACGATTTCTATAATTATATCTTGTCCTTTTAATTATATCTTTCAATCATTCTCACCCAATACATATATCAATAAAATTTCATCTCAATTTACCTGTACTTTTAAAAAAATAGAGGCCTGAAATATGTTGGAATACATATAATTAATAGGGATGGTATTCTACCATTTTACTACAATCAATAAGGAAAAAGAGAGAGAGAGATAATAAGATTGTAGCATGTTTTTATTAAAAAAAAATTGATTTTTTTTTAATAATTTTTTTGTTTATAGATTGTTTTGATGTGTTGATGTCAAAAATAAATTTTAAAAAATAAAAAATATATTATTTTGATGTATTTTCAAGTGAAAAACACTTTGAAAAGCAACAGCCACTACAATGTCAAACACTACATTGATTTCAATCCTATCCTACCTAGTTTAATATTGCAGCTCAACCGTGCTTTTAAAATTTCTTGAATTTTTTGAGTTTTAAAATAATTTTTTATATATTTTTGAATTGTTTCGACATGTTAATATTAAAAATAAAATTTAAAATATAAAAAATATTATTTTAATATATTTTAAAACTTTACTTTAAAAACTAATTATTATTACAATAACAATCATTTGTTGAAGAAAATTACAGATCATTGCTCCACCAAACCTTCATGTGCAGGCAAGAGTGTTTTTTTTTTTTTCTTATCTCCAGGTAAAAAACAATGCATGCCCACGCACTACCGTGGCTACGGAATGCCACTGCTCTCATACCATCAATCTCCAGAAAGAATAGGGAATGGATTATTATAATTAAACGTTTGTTATGAAGAAAAAACCTACAAAGCTGCAAGGACTTCTGCGATGGTGATAGGTCAATGAAAATAGGGCCCATAATTAAGTCATTAGTAATCATAATGTAGGCGAGTTCTGTGGGATCATGTGAACATCTTCCTTGATCATGTTACAGAAAAAAGATAATCAAACAAAAGGATTGGGATACGAGCAAAGAACATATTCCAATTTTATTTTTTATATGTAAATTGGTAGCACACAAGATTAAAAATAATTGACAAATTGAAATAGAAGCAAAAAAATTTCAGTGAAATAGCATAATTTAACTAAATTGTGATTTAAAATTATAACATTTAGTAAATACTACGCTTATAAAGCGCAACATGGTGAAATTGTGCTATTTATAGCTTAATCGGCCGACTAATTCTAAAAATAATAAGAAAAATTTTAAAACTATAAAAATTAAGGGGCTTTATTGAGATTTTTGATATCTAAATATATGAATGTTTGTATAGCGACACAATGGCTAATGTAAAGGAAACAAACTTTATAAATTCTCGTATAAATTTGAATGTGATCCAACGACCGAATCAAAATTTATGGTTTTTTTAAGTTGTTATTCTAATATAACGCGATCAAACCTCCTCTTATACCTAGATCTTTCTTAATAGTCTATAAATATATTTGTTATATCATCCACGTGATCTATTTGAAGCAAATCTTTATTGTCCACACCATGTTATAGTAGACTCACACCTGATTGCTAAAAATCACTCGTTATTATGTGAAGAATAACTTTTGAGATTTTAATTACCATTTATTTTTTAATTTACAAGTTGAAATAAAATAATTTTGACTAATAAAACATATTTAAAAAAAAAACTTATGAATCAATATTTTTTGTGTAAAATTATCGATAGAAATGTTAAGACTGGAAATTAGAGTTTGACATGTTATTTCATTAAATTTTTTTAAACTAATATTATTCTCTGAAATTTTTATGAAGTTGAAATAAAATAATTTTGACTAATAAAACATATTTAAAAAAAAACTTATGAATCAATATTTTTTGTGTAAAATTATCGACAGAAATGTTAAGACTGGAAATTAGAGTTTGACATGTTATTTCATTAAATTTTTTTAAACTAATATTATTCTCTGAAATTTTTATGTTTATTATGCTAACCTTTTTTTAAAAAATCATTTTTTTTCTTCGAAACTCTCACCCAATTTGGGCGACACCCGTCAACCAAGTTTAATGATCCATCTCACTCAACAGGCTTTTAGGACATACCCAAAAAACGGGCGTTGTTCTGCGAGGCCTGGTTACAGCGACGTTGCTGGAAATCATTACAAATTCAGCTCTCGTTACCATCAGTTTATCTGTCTGATTTGCATCTCTAAGCGCACGATTGGCTCTGCGGCTGCAGCCGTGTTTTATTGAAAACAGAATTAACGATTGTTTGGTAACAAAAAAAACTTGATTTATTGTGTATGGGGGCCATGTAAATTTTGCGTGAAAAGCAAAAAAATCATGCTTTTCCTGTACTGTGCAGCTAATTGCATTGTTCATTGAACAGTGCAATTAGTGTGAACTGTGTACATGGTACACTGTGCAAGTGAATTGCACTGTTCGTCTATTTTTTTTTTTTGTAGTGTGTTAATTTTATTAAATTTTTTTTTTAAAAAACTAGTTTAGAGTGAATTAAATTTATTCTCACTGTGATGTGAACAATATTTTTTTTCTAAAAAAAATAGTATAGAGTGAATTAAATTCTCTCGCACTATAATATTAATTTTATATCTGATAATATTTTATCTAATTTTATTACACACTCAAAAAATTATGAAAACTGTAGTTCTTATCGGATGAATTTTGTACATAATGAAATTATATATAGTTTAATGGAATAATAAAAAATATTTTATATAAAGTATTATTTATTCCATGATGTAATAAGAGTAATTAAATTTACAATATTTAAATTTAAAACCATCAATATTAATATGTATTTCTTAAAAGTATTTTATAACTTCAATTTTAAAAACATTCTTAACCAAACACATTAAACTACTTTTTATTCAACCTCAATTTTAACCACAATTTTAACAAAACACCTATTTTTTCAAACCAATCTCAATTAAAAGTACTTTTTATAAAATAACTTTTTTCAAACCACAACAACAACATATACCGCAATACCAAACATACTCTAAGTCCACTAATAAGTGTTTATTGTTCAAATTCTTCGACAAGGTGGAAGAATTCTTTTTTTATTCTTTTCATTAAAGAGTATTATCACGTAAGTTTATAAATCGATCAAAATTGATTTTTTTTTAATAACTTTGACAGCACATCTTTTATACTGACCGGATGAATTCAGAAAAAAAAATTTATCTTTTTTAAAAATACCATCCATGAGATTTGAATCAAGAAATCAAATAAAGAAAACGTGCCTCTTTAAGAACCACACCAAACTCTTAACATTACAGATTGTCGAAGATCATTTTGCATTCAAGTTGATTCGAGGGCAGCTATCACGGCGGGACAGCACAGCATGGGCCACCACAAAACAGGCGGTAGCATCTACCTTCGGTGGACTACAGACAAAACTTCAGCGTAAAATATACAACTGCCAGTGCCAATCCAGTGGCGACGCTATGATTAAGGACCAGCACATATGGAGGAAGGCAGGGTCCGCAAATCATAATCCTCCCCGGTTGCTTCTTTAGTAAGAAGGACTGTCATTATGCTGTGCATTATTCTTGCCTGGACAAGTTAAGTGTTAGCTAGCTTGGCTCAATGGGGTAAGAAATTGAGAAGAAGAGACAAGAAAAAATAAGATGGAGGTTTTGTTATGTCCGAACTCGAGGTCCTTCCTCCATTTTTTAAAATTTTATTTAAATAAAATAAAATAATTTATTTTTTTTAAAAATCATATCATTTATTTTAAACACCCGAAACTTTGATATTAATCCTATCATTCTCACATTCGAAATGACAGAGATTAATTAATCAGTGAGAATCTAAAATAAAAGGATATTATCATGTCACATTCGAGTCATCCCAGCCCTCTCCCCTTCTAAAACCAGTGATTGACAAATACATCACCGTTTTAAGGAGAAAAGAAAATCATTCCAACAAACCAACTTATTGATGATCAAGATTTTTTTAATCATATATTAAAGGCCCACTCTACCATCCTGTCTTTCACCCTTCCCACTACAAGCTAATAAAAGCCCCCAAAATCATCATTAACACTAACACAAAACCAAGGCGGCACTAAACAACAACCCAAAAAAAAAGCACCGAGCTGGCCATCAACGTGTCATCTTGATCTCATATCCAAATCACATGCATGTTGGTCCCACACATCAAACTCCGTAATCAGACGCCTCAGATCTGTTTGGTACCCAATAGGGCCCACTGATCCCTCTCAAAATTCCGAACCTTCCTAGCACTCTCTATTTATCATCGTCCCTTCCATTCTCAACTTCCTCACTGGTCAGTACTCCAAGCCTCTACACACAAAAGCCCGGGGAGAGAGAGACTCGGAACTAGACAAAAATGGTGCGTAGAAACGCTGTGATCTTTCTTTCTTTGACCTGCATTGTTATTGCTGGTGTTAGTGGTCAAGCACCAGCAACATCACCAACAGCAACACCAGCACCACCCACGGCAACAACACCAACTACTTCTCCTCCACCAGCAACCTCCACTCCTCCACCAGTCTCAGCCCCACCTCCAGCTACACCTCCTCCGGTCTCAGCCCCACCACCAGCCTCCCCTCCTCCCGCAACCCCACCCCCAGCAACACCTCCTCCCGCCACACCACCACCAGCAACACCTCCTCCGGCCACACCACCACCTGCTTCTCCTCCACCAGCTACTCCACCACCAGCAACCCCTCCTCCAGCTGTTCCTCCACCAGCTCCCTTGGCTGCTCCGCCAGCTCTTGTTCCAGCTCCAGCTCCCAGCAAGTCTAAGCTGAAGGCTCCAGCTCCATCTCCCTTGGCATCGAGTCCTCCAGCTCCACCAACCGGTGCTCCTTCTCCAAGTTTGGGTGCTTCTTCTCCTGGACCCGTAGGAACCGATTCGGTAAGTCCTTCGATCCCCTTTTATGTTCTCATTTTTGTTTTTGAAATACTCATCTGTAAATTTGTCTTACCGTTTGGATTTAACAAATATGAATACTCGTTTATTAAAAAGAAAAAAAAAAGAAGAAAACAGACCAGTCATATTAATTTATCTATGATTTTAACATCAGATCTACCTCGCTCATCTCTTGCATCTAAATTAATATAGCGTTGTTAATTTTTTCAAAACCTGGTTGGTGTCCTTGTAGTACGGAGTAGTTAATTTAGTTAGGAACCGGCGTAATGTAGAGAAAATATAGTATTGTTTGCTGTTGTAAGCTGGAGTACCGTTTGTACGTTTGTGTTTTGTGGTGTCCCAAAGCGGCCTCAACGGTCTCTGGCTTTGGTTATATGCGTCTGTTTGCTAGGGCTGTTGTCCGGTGTGGATATTAAGAGTGTGTTTGGTAGCAGTTTTTTTTTAAATAGCTTTTCGTTTCGAAATACATGTTAATGATGTTTTTTTATTTTTTAAAAATTATTTTTAACATCAGCATATCAAAACGATCTAAAAAGTACAAACCGAACTCAATTTTAACAAAAAAAAAAAAAAAAAATTGAATTTTGTCAAAACACCGTTTTGACCGGAATGCCAAACGTGTCTAAGAGTTGTGAACCAATCAGCAGTTTACAGGCCTGATTTAAAAGTCAGTGTTTGACCTGATTTGATCGGCCTTGCTGTAACAACGTGGAGGAATCAACGCTATTTAATCAAAGGTAAATCTTCTCCCTTTTTAGGGAAAACTTAAAAGAGCAAGTGTCGTTGCAATAACTCAGTCGGGTGGTTTCACGTGATGGCTGACAAAATGCAATAAAACCCATAATTTAAGCCAAGGAAACGAGGAGTTTTTTTAAGGGTCAATGAAGTCTCTGTGTGGACGAGGAGCACGAGACACGGAATCCCAAGGACTTCCTGCACTGTCCTTGGAGGGAGGACCACCCCTCCTCTGCTCTAGTGCAGGGTCATACGTCCGAAAACATAAATTAAATTGATCTTATTGCCTTATTTAAGGGGGTTAGAAATTCGAGTCTCGTAAAATCTCTGGGCTCAAGATAACTGCCCCTAGGCCTGATCTGGGTCACATTTAATGGGCTTCAAATTATTTATATCTGGGCCTTAAAGTTAAGTGGGTCCAAGTTAACTGCTGAATTAGGTTTGAATACGCGGCTGTTGGTTCCCACGCTTTCTTCATTGCATTGCAAGAGGTGCCTTTCAAGCCTGTATATATAAATGTTGCGTTTTGATGTTTTAATTTGATTTGTTGCAAAATTGTGGCGTGGCAGAGTGGAGCGGAGAAGATGTGGTCATTGCAGAAGATGGTCGTGAGCGTGGCCCTTGGATCAGCTTTCTGGTTGCTGCTCTAGACATGTCATCTCTTTGTCTCAGTTCTTCGTCTTCCTCCTATTATTATTATTATTTCCAGCGGTCGTCTACGTATATTATTTTGTTCCATTTTAGCCCCTGCACGGTGATGAGGCGTTTAATCGCCTGTGCTGAGCTACATGTTATACATTCGGTTGGATTCTTTGGGTAGATTTTTTGAGGGAAGCTTTTGCATCGGAGGGGAGTTATTTTGTATCTGGGATCGTTGGTAGTCACCTCCTTCACTCATTTAAATTTCCCTGATTAGTATTCGCCTATTCATTTATTTTTCATTTCTTTCTTCTTTACGTGTGCCTTTCCGATCAAGCAACAGCTTACGGCTTCTAAAACGGGTCCTTCCAATGCCCGTCTAATTACCAATACCAAGCTCTCAAACGAACGCATTTTATAAATGTATTTTAAAAAATAAAAAATATATTATTTTAATTAAGATTAATGGCCCTTTCTCAGCTTAATGGGTTCTTCTCCGGCAACGACCTCAGGTTTTGAAATAAAATAAAATAAAGGTTGTTTTCTGGACGAGGTGAAAATCTCGGAAGAGAGATACCAGGAGGGTGAGAGTTAAGGGTGTAGATGATGTAAAAGGAGTTTTAACTTTTAAGAATGTTGTGTAGAAATCGAAGATTTATGATTGGTTTAAAATAATTATAAATAATAAATAATTGTGCTTCACAATAAGAAACAAAAGTACAAAAAAAATAAAAAAGTAAATTAGGATTAAGTTAAAAAATTCGAGAGAAAATCACAGAGACCGCTTTTTCTTCTTCCTTTTCCTTTAACAATCCTTTAATAAAAATAAATTAGGATTAAAAATAAAAATAAAAATAAAAAGGATATAACTCCTGAATGGTTTTTTTAAAAAACGTTTCGAGCAGGGCTGTCAACTGCCGGCCTCTGTTAAGGTTGTGGAATCATTGCGTTTGCTTCGACTCTGAAAGATCCTACCCTATCCTGCCATCAATCACTAGCACCCATTAAACGACAAGGTAATAGGCTAGCTATATTATTACGTTGTTATAAATATAAAAATGCAGATTTAAACCGATTTAAGACACCGTTTGGTATTGCCTTCCAAATGGTATTTCATCAAATTTCAAAAAAAAAAATTTTTTTGCTAAAATTAAGTGCGGTTTGTACTTTTTAGATCGTTTTGATGTGCTGATGTCAAAAATAATTTTAAAAAAATAAAAAAACATCATTGACATGTATTTCGGCACAAAAAGCTATTTGAAAAGCAACCACTACCAAACACACTTAACTGTCTTGTCAATTTGGTGAACATGTTGTGTGTTGTCAATTCACTTCTACAGTTCTACATGGTTTGGAAGCAAGGTTGTTAAAATCGCGATTTTAGAACGAAACGGAAAGCCCTTCACAAAATCGGATCGTAAAATCGTAAGGAATTTTGAAATACATTAAAAAAATTCATGTTTCAAATAAAAATTCATACATAGTTCAAGCACATTAAAAAACATGTTTCAAATAAAACTTCATACATATTTCAAGCCTTCAAATAAAAAATCATATATAGTTCAAGCATCTTAAAATACAGCATTCAAATAAAAATCATATATAATATAAAATAACTTTTCATTAACTAATAATCAACAAACTTAAAACAAACAATCTGCTGGTGTGTCATGTAAACTAAAATCAGCTTTATTCCCTTCATTTTCCTCATCATTCCTGAAGCATTCATCACAATAAAAAAATATATATTGATATAAAAAATAAAAAAATATAAATTCAGCATTATTATAGTATATATTTTTAAATAAATATTAATTTTTAAAAGCAACATACACCACAATAATATATATACAGTACATGTTACTTCATTTATAAGTCCGCAAAACAGTTAGTTACATGTTAGAAAAAGTAATTTGATATTATTATATGAAAATAAAAAAAACATTAAAAAATAATTTAAAACAAAAATAATATTTTTTTATAAAAACATTTTCTAACCAAGAAAAAAAGCCTCTTAAAAAAAATACTTTACTTGTACAAAATGTTTACCATAATTTTAGTGAGATCCACGAAAATGAATCCCACCTACTGAAAACCTAAAAAGAGAAACCAATCACAAAAATCAAGGCTAATTTAGGGGGGGAGCAATTATATTGGGGGGAGCAAATGAGCAATTATAATATTGGGAGGGGGGCAATTATATTGGGGAGAGGGCCGGAGCAATTATATTGGGGGCCTTTAGAAATTATATTGAGATTAATTTTTTGTTTTGAAATAATTTTGAATTTTAGATGATTTTTTTAAAATCATGTATAGACCTATCATGACTATTAATGTGTTTTATAGATTGAAAAAAAAATAAAAAAAATAAACTTCAATTTATATTTTTAATTTATATAGAAAATTATCTGCTCATATCAGACTACGAGTCACATAATTAGTTTAAATCTATAAGATATAGTTGCTTAGAGGTTTCAATTATCAACTCCCCCGTACTACAAGTTATGTAGTTTGTTGGATAACATGATGCATTGTCGACTGGAGTATAATAGCGTAAATCATTTCATGATCAACTTTTATATTATTCTTGAAATACATGTAATTTTATGATGTTTAAAAAGTAACAAGTAATATTTTAATAGTTATTTTTCAAGTACACTTTTTTTAAAAAATAGATACAAATAAGCAAGATAAATCCCACATGTAAATATTCATTTTTTTTTTTTAAAAGTAACTAATTTCATTCTTTTTTTTTTTTGTATTTATCTTCTTCTTTTTTCAAGCTAATCTCAGAAAATTACTAATAAAACATAACCGGTTACTCCCAATCACCGTAAGATTTTCCTTGAGTTTTCAGATTTGCCATTCTTTTGTTCTTCTTTTTCGAAAAAAAAAAAAAAAAATTTCCGAGTTGGATTTAACACTTCAGTCTTCGAACTTGAATGAAGGAAACCGGGCTTCTGAACCTCAAATTAAAGGGGGAAAGAAGTAAAGCTTCGGCCTTTCGGAGATAGTACCGCTGGCCCGTTAAACACGATTAATCCTTCAGTGGGCGTTTCCATCCTTCATGGTCCGTGGAACCCTTCTTGATTTCATAATATGGGCCTAGCAGTGCCATGTCGCCTGTGTACCCTCTAAAAGTTGATATTACTCCTCCGGGCATCAGCAGTTGTCATCAACTTTAAACGTTGATATTTTAGTGTATTCAACGGTCATAAGAAATGATTTGAATAGAGTTTTTTCACTGATATATCACACATGCAATTGATTTGTCTCAGCTCTTTACAATATCGAGAAGGAAAAGATGGAGTTGAATATCTATGAAAACATATTTTTTGATGAGAATAGAAACTTGACTTGATTAAAGGAAGGACACACACACCAAGATGAGGTAAATCGTGAGAATTTCACCTTGCATGGTCTGGTTTGATATTTAAACTCTGGTGGTCAAAAAGAGGAGCATACCTCTACAGAATTTCTCCATATTTTACTGCAGAATTCTAAGCTGGTAGACAATGTTCTTCGTTGCATGAAGATTTAAACAGTTGAAGAGGGACCTAATCGCATCACAAACCCGCCTGTGACTCGCAGATGATATCTATATCGCGGACTTGAAACAGGACTGTGAGGAATAAATATCATTGCGACAAGCAACGTTTTTCATGAGTTATTTGTAACAAGACCAGACAAGAAAGATGGAGTTGATCTATTCTTACAAAAGTGTGGACATAAAACCAGAACAAACAAGAACTCGAGCCCAGCATCAGGGTTTTATTGCTCTCTGTTTCGATTATCGGACTGTTAAAACTAACCCCAACACTCTTTATTGATGTGCAGACAAATGTGTGGAAGCACATGTACATTCTCTTTCAAGTGTTTCCCTTCTCTCACTGACATTCGCCTATGCAATGCAACCACGTACGTCCACATACAAAGAGAAACAGATGCAACTACGAGCTTTTGGACCTCTCTCTATTTTCTTAACAGCAATATCACTTGAAGAATGGGTACAGAGTCAGAGGCTCAATAAATGTTCATCTATTTTTGGGGACAGCTACTCTATCATTAATATTGAACAATCTATTCCTTGTACTGCTCATGATCTGGTGCAAGGTTTCCTTTGCCGACACTGCCTTGGTAGTATTCTTTTTTTCCCCTCAGCAAATACAAGTTTCCAGCTCTTGACATTACTATCTATGCATTTTTATCTTGATGTGCTCAAGATGTAAAGAAATCTAAGAACGTCTCCTAAAATCCTGTTGCGTATGTGGGATTTCCGCTATTAAACTAAACATACTGTGGGATTCTCAAAGTCAAATCAATTTTATTCAAGAATATTGAAGGTCATTTCCCATATGCTATGGCATAAAAAAATTTAAAAAATACACTCTAGATTCCGCTCCTGTATATTTTAGAAAACAACCTAGCCCTGTACCTCATTAAAGATTTCATCCTTGTAGTATAATCGTTTCATGAAAATGTACACTGTCATCTTTGACTTCTAATTGAAAGATTCACGGCCTCCATGCACATGCCAGCTAATTAAGCTTAACCTGTAGTTGATCTGAGTTATGCACTTGATCCTCACCCTTCCTTGCACATAAAATCGGGGGGTTTCTTTTCTTTTATTTTCCTTCAGGACTGGTTTTCTTGCAATCAAATTGCATGAAAATGTTAGCTAGGAAGCACAGGGTGTTAAGATTTTTGAATTCGTAGTTCAAGTCAACTTCAGAATCAACAGAGCCATCTAGGAAAGCGCTAGGAAGATGAGGTAGCTGAATGATACCTGGAATAATTAGATACCATCTCCCCCATAAACAAACACGGAGGTGTCTGCTCAAATTATGTGTATGACTAGTCTCTTAGACTTCAACAATCTCAATAGATCCCTACTTCCTAGACAATTAATTAAGACCAGCCTTCAACTCGTACCATCTTGACTCATTGGTAGCAGATCTCCCATTCCCAAATTGAATAAGCTCATTTACCCAAATGCACACGTGTGCGTTTGTGTGTGAACTTAGACACAAGGATAACTTAAACCACGCAAATTTCTAGCTACCCGCCATGATTTCCTTTTGTCAGGCAAGAAGGGAGGTTGAAGTTACAGGCCAGCAGCTTCTATGCCAACAAACTCGTTTAAGTTTCTAAATCGTTGTGTTAACCAATTAAACAGTAAGCACGCATCAAAATTATGACATGCATAAGAGGTAGATTAACGGGTTGATATGGATTGACAGTGGCTATGAAAGGAGACAGCTAGGAAAATGTCTGTGTTAGGTAAAACTACTTACATGGGAGAGTTACCAGGGATGACGACGGGCACATTGAACCCACAAATGCTTGTATTTTTGAGTTACACCGAGATCGCTGCCGTTCGTGGTGGTTCTTAGCCTGGAATTTTCGTTTTTCACTGCTCTTTTTACTTTCGCTCAAGATATAAGTAGAAAAAGAACTTACTCGCGGCTCAAATCTTGATATTCATACCGTATTTAAAAACAAGTCCAATAAGAACAACGGTGAAGAAAATCTAATGGGATTTAAAAACACGAGGTTTTAAAACTAGTAGTCAAGTGCCACAGATTGCTTCCCCAAGCTTTCTGGTTAGCTTTTTTCTTTTCCTGGAGAGGGAGATGCCAGATTTAATTACTAAATAAAACAAAAGGAGGTCGCAGCAAACATACGTGGTTGTTGGATCAATAGCTAATTTGTCATTCCACCCGTAAATACTGAAAAAAAGGAATATATACCAAATAAGAAAAAAGAAAAAGAAAGAAAATGTGAGGACGTTGTGGAAGCTAAGATATCATTCTCGTTTGACAGTCGCTGGTGCCCAGCACAGCCTCTCTGCATTATCTATCCACTGCGCAGAACCAAATTGCATAATGGCCGAATCAAGAATAAATTTGTGAATTTTTTGTTCCAAAATCTCACCTTCTTTCCTAATCAAACTTTCCCACGTTATTTATTAAACATTCTTTCTTTCATATTTAAGAAACAATAATAAATTGAGAAATAGAGTGGAACTTACGGAGAACTAAATTGTAAAAAAACTTAAACATTTCAATTAAACATACAGGGTTTCGAGGGCTGATTACTAATTTTATTAAACTTTAGGGGCCAAGTTAAATCAACTCAAAACTAGTCCAAGGCAAAGCCATTGACCACCCAAGGGGAAGTGGGAGTGTTTGTTTTTACCATTCAACCTGTTTTATAATTTTTAAGATATTTTATAATTTTAATGTTCCAATATTAAAAATAAAAAAATATTGAAAATAAAAAATATTCTTATAAAAACACAACCAAATTAACAGACACACATTGAGGAAGCTTCGCACTGTCTAGACCACGGAGTAAACGTAACAAGTGGATTAAAAAACCAGTGGGGTAAAGAAGTGAAGAGACAGTGCCTGCAAAAGGCAGGATGATAAAACAAAGCACAGCTAAGGACGAGAAAGCAAAAGAAGGGGTTGAAATCACATGGGGTTTGGAGACCTTTTACCCCGTGCCTTGCTGTAATGATGCTCCGTGCACAGGTTTTGCCTCAAACGATGCAAACCCATATTCAACCTCTCTCCATGTTCGTTCCATGGCGATGCGTTTGGGTCAATGGGTTCTCTAATTTAATACACAGAGACTTTAATGAAAAAGTTCAAGACCCCACCGAGAAGGGGGCAGTGTACAGAAAGGTGCCAGCGTCGCTGTGCACCTGAGTTGTCCAGCACCGCCACTAGATGATGTCAATCACTGCGAAAAGATACATGGAGATGGTGGGAACTAGAACAACATCCTAAACCACAGAGCATTCAGAAACGAACCAGGCGTGACGATTAAGAATAAAAATCCAATGGTTGCAGGATCAGTAACGATAAAAAGGCTCTAAAGACTGGGGGGGTGATTTAACATGTTGAATTTCACGCAGATCCAAAAGAGGGAGATGAAGGAAAACGTGCTGATCTCAACAATAATAAGCATTAATCATTCAATATTTGATCAACAAATATCATGGTTTACATCCCTTTCAACAGCAATGGAAAAGCACTGCAAAAAACAGATGCAGAACGGTGAAGAAACTAACTGGTCTCGTTTACCTGCCTGCATTCATCAGATACCAGAAACTTCCATTCTCCCTTCAAAACCGAGAAGACCCTTCAATAAAAACTGAGCATCCACACGAGTAACAAGCCAACAAACAGAAGTGAACAAACTAGACATTCGAGTTAAAACTCATGTTAGCCAGAAGCAGTTTTCCTTTCTACTGCCACCGCTGTATGCATTCAAGATAGAATTAGTAAAATGTATAGAAGGTTAACAGTTCTGCTATTTTAAAGCTTCACCACCTTCCTCCGGACATGGAAGGTAAACTAAAACTAAACCTCCATTTGCTCTATCCCTAATTGGAAAACCGAGCTCCAACACCTTAGCTGGATCCTGCATTGAGAGTATAAAGATTCGTCCAGGCCCTTGTTTGAGCCGGTGAATGATCATGCTCTATTTACAGATTAACAGAGGCAGATCCCGAAGTCCAAAAAATGACTTGAACTCCCTACTTTGTAACTTCTAATCCGTTAGTCAATTAAAGCTAGCTACCAGTATAAACATTTGTAGTAATGCAATCCTACCCCTCAATCAGAAACCTCCATCTTCCATATCATGTTATCTGCACAGCTATCATCTGAGTTGTCTAGGGCTGCAACTTTCGCCCGATATGCTGCTAATGCCATTGCACTCTTTCCCCTTTCATCCTGAGTTAGCTCACAAGCTTCACTAAAAGACCCTGATTTTAAATCTGCTGGAGGGATAAAACAGTCTACTGAAAGGCCGGGCACATTGAATGCAACCTCTTCAATAGTCCAAGCTTCCTCCATCTTTGTCTTGGTATGGCTCATTGCTACCTCGCCAAACCTGTAAAGAGTCACCACAGTGCGACCCGAGTGGGCAATCATGATCCCTTCAACTGGCCTGTAATCATCAAGGAACGAATTGATTGTTGTTTCCCAGTAAACTGCATCTCCACCATTGGATTGGATACGGGTCAGATGTGAGTCCTCCATGTGAACAAGAAGTCCAGTCTTTTGACTGAAGTAGCCAAATAAGACATGCCTTATGATCTCTGCAGGGCCTTCACTCCGGGCCTTCAGAGTCTGTGGATCAGCAAAAAGCTTTAGTATAAAGCAATCCTCACCATTTATGTTTTTCTCTCCTATGCACTTTGCATCAGCAAACATACTGGCTGTGGTTCTTGGATCAAGACCCTGAAATAGGATAAAAAAGCACACGGATGAGCAAATTAGTAACACAAAGGTAAATGTCCCAGCACAGTTTGGAGGAGGAATTAGCATACAGAACGTCACCTGAAGTGCTCGACGCAAGGGTCTAACAGGGCCTTTAGCAGTATGTGCACCAAGCCACGGTGTGTGCCTCCAAACAAGTTTGCCATTGCAGCCAGCATGAACCTTACTACCCCCAACCGCTAGCTCAACATACCACATATCAGGATTCATCTGCCAAAGCACAAACCCACCCGATTCCACACCTCTAGCACCATTCCGGTTCTTCACCACCCTCGTGGGTGTTTCAAACTCCGATGCTATCATCTTAAGCTTTCCCATAGCATACGCATTTCGAATAGAGTTCTGCACCTGGTGCCCACCAGACGCTGCCATGTACTGCTGCAATATGTACTGGGCAGAGGAAGTTTCCTGCAGTAATGCAATGCCATGAAAGACAAAATATTAGCAACAACTCTTTTTTGTTTTTCAAAGAAATTAAAACAATTCACACCAAGTAACAGTGCAGAGAAATGAAGTCAAGCGTCCACAGTTAGCAACAACCCATTACACACTATGGTGCAAATATCAGTTTCAACTTTCATGACAAAAAAATAAAAACAAACAAGTCCTTACAGTATCATATTTTTTTTCCAATAATTTCAGCAGAAGAACAACAAATTGTACTATTATGAGCACCTTTGGATATTCAACCAGAAATTTTGTAGAGCAACATCAAATATAAACATCATGAACTTTTATTTCTTTGCCTTTTCCTCTGTTTCTCACCACCCAAAGAAAATTTTGGCGCCCCCAAAAAAAATAAAAAATAAAAAGCAATTTAAAAAAGTTAACCTAGAAAAAAAAATATTCCATGGATCTAGCAATTCACTGATACAATAATTCTCAATTCACTTAAAAAGAATGAAAAGAAAAGGAAACCCACAAAACTACTACTCTCAGTAAGCCAAAGTCCAATCCCAACTCTGCGTAGTGGTTTCCACTTAACCTTCTCCTTAAAACAAACAGTCCTCAAAACTAATTACTTTAAAAAAATGCAGCCTTTGTTTTTTGTTAAACCTTGCGAAAAAAAAAAAAAAAAAACAAACACCGTTTGTGCATTGCTAAAGAAAAAGAGACAGAGAGGGAGTTTACAATGGGGGTGTCTTTAATGCTAAGGTGAGGCAAAGGGTCCAAAGTGCTAACATGCACAGGAGCCAATGGCGCACCCATAACCCCAAGCAACAACCTCAGATCAGACCTCTTGTAAGCCAAACTAGTAACCGATGGAGCCCTCGATAACTGCCCTCTCATCCAATGACCCAAACCCGACCCGGCCCGTTTACGCTCACCTTCCCCTCCATCCGGATCCGGACCCTCCATTAGTGGAGATAACGCTTCGCCAACCATTGGCCTTAAACTCCCTGATCTCCCAATCACCGGTTCTGGTTGCGACGCGAAGAAGGAAGTGTCCTTGTGTTTTTTGCGGCGAAGCAGACCCGACATTGGAGAAGCGGTTCGAGCCGGGCTGTTGGAGCGGGAACGAGAAGGGGAGAGGCCACGGACTACTTCTTCTTTGAGCGCCGAGAAGAAACCTTGTTTTTTTTCCATTTTTTGTAGGGGAAAGAGATGAGATGAGAGTAGCCGCCGGTGGTGAGGAAAAGGAAAGAAAGTGAGATGTTTTTCTTCTTTTTTTTTTTATTGGTGAAGGGGGCTAGGTTGGGGAGTTTGTTGAAATAGACGAGAATTTTTCATGGGAGATGGGAGTGTTTTAGGGTGTGGGAATGGTGGAGAAGTGGGGAGGGAATAGTGGGAAAACAGTTTGGGGAGAGGGAGGGACAGTGAGCGTGTGTGTTGGGGTGTGTTCCGGAGCGAGTGACAAAGCTTGTATATATATATATATATATATATATAGAGAGAGAGAGAGAGAGGGTTGGGGGTGGGTTAGTGGTTACTGGGCAGAGGCCATATTTGGGAGGGGATTGCGTGGTTAGTGGGCTCGATGACTTTTACTGTTTTGGTAAGAGCTCTCTGTGTTGAATAAACCTCCATGAAATTAAGAGGACGTGTGTGTGTGTGTGTGTGTGTGTGAGAGAGAGAGAGAGAGAGAGAGGAGAAATTGATTGGGAGTCGTTTATTTAAAAATAAAAATATGTACATTAATTTTACTAGCTCTTTATTTTTCCATGTCTTCTGGAAATAAATGGTGATAATATGATAGCATTTGCCGAATTTTTTTTTTATCTCAACGATATAGCATGGCCAAGCCAGCAAACTAAAAAAAAACAAAAGCATCAGTAAAAAAAAAATAGTATATAGCATGAATTGTTAGAAAAGAGAAAAGATGAGGATAAAAATAAAATAATTAAACTATTGGGTCAATGTGTCATTACCTAAAGTTTTGACTATAAAAACCCCAAAATTTCTCTCAAATGGCCGGCTACAAAAGAAGGAAAGAGGGGGAAGATTTTCAAGCCTTTTTCGCCAAAAACAAAAGACAAAAAATACAACAAAATTGAAGGGATTTGGATAAGATTTAGCCTAAATAGTGAGAGAATAGTTTCTAGACTAGACAAGGACAGAGGGAGAAAAAATTGAAAGAGATTAGGGAAATTAGGTGGAAAAGGGTCGGCCAAGTGGGATAAAACGCAATTGTCGGAAAACTTCAGGATCGAAACTCATTTTTATCAGGTTTTAAACTCAATTACAAGTATATTTGGTATTTGATAGTTGTTATAATTATGATTTAAAAAAAATATTTTATAAAAGTTATTTTTAGTTGAGGTTAATTTGAAAAAATATATATTTAGTTAAAATTATGGTTGAACAAAAAGTAATTTAATATATTTGGTTACAAGAATACCTTTCAAATTAAAGTTATAAAATAACTATAAAAAATTAAAAAAATTTTAATTTAAATATTATAGATTTAACTACTGTTATTATATTATAAAATAAATAATATTTAATATAAAATATTTTTTATTGATTCATTAAATTATATAGAAATCTGAAAACTTAAAACCATAAATTGTTTGATCTTTTGTTATTTTTTTTAAATCACAATATCTAGTTGTTTTCAATATGATCATTGTTAAGAATACTTATTTTGTTAAGAATACTATTTACTAACTTTGTACCCTTTCATTGGCTCAAACCCTGGCATTGATATTGAAAATATCATCATCCATAGTGGACCCCATATCAGATTAGTTTGAAAAACATAAGAGAGCTCTCATTTTTATTTAACTCCCTGACAAAAACTTCACTAGTTACCACGTGGATGCAGCTCAAGCAACTTTGACCTGCGTTCAACGAAACGCAGGCGCGTTCGTAAATTTTGATATGTCCCATTAACAGTAAACAATGGTTTATCATTTACCAAACAACTAATACCTGTGGTGACAACTAAACGTTAAAGCTACCACATAGCCAAACATTCTCTACAAAAGTTAGATTGATTATTATTATAAATTGATGTGTAAATTGCAAATTTTATATTAGGGTTTATGAGTAAAATTTAGGAAATGAGAAATTGACTTTGTTTAATGTAATTGGCATGGAAATGAATGAAAAAACATCATTAGGTTTAGAAAGGTGTTAGTGCTGGCTATAAAGGGATTAAATTGAAAAAAAAATTAAAAAAAATGCATGAATATTATTTGAATATGTCTACTTTGACATATGTTAAATGTAAAGAATGGATGAAAACGAAAAAGAAATTTTGTGTTTTGAATTTTAATGAAAAGTTGGTTATACTCTATGTTAAGAACATTTCAAAGCTTTTGGGAATTATGGAGATTTTTGTGTTATATTAAATATTTAATAAATAAAGGAATGTAGAGAAAGTAAATGCATTTTAATAAGATAATTTTGATTATTTATAGAAGGAAGTGAGAAAATTAGTTGATTAGTAGGATGATAAGATAAATGGCGTTATAAATCACATAGAACAAAAACAATTGTGTTGAATAATGAGAAAAATGAATGCAAATACTGTGTTATGTCAAAATAAAGAAATTGAAAAACTAGATAACTTCATTATCCAACTTATAGTCAGATTTATAACTCAAAAATGACAAAAAAAGAAAAGGAATAAGTTCTTCAAGAAAGTTGAAGTAAATGATGATATTTTTTTCAATGAAATTGACCTCATTTAAGTTAGAGTTCTAAAATTCCATACACAAATTAAAATCCAAGGGAAAGGAAGGAAACTCAAATTAAAAATTGAGTTCCCTCCCTTTTAGTAAAGCTGCAGCTTGTAATTTAGCTTTCAAAAGAAACAAACTATACATGAAACCAAAATTTTAGTTTGGTTATGTCTCAAGTAAGGATTCACTTGAAGATTGGAAATTGTACCAAGTCATTTTAAATCAAGAATAAAATGATGGTCTATTAAGTTAAAATATGAAGTAGCCAAGGACTTGACTAGTAAATGATATTATTCCTGTTAGTACAAGAGAGGCTGCATAACCCGCCTAACAGTAGAGAATCAGTTCACGCGCCCAAACTTTAGGCAGGTGTTTGGCATCTTAAAACTAGAGCATTATTTAATTATGCATGTAATTCCTTTTTAAATGTATAACAATCTTATTTGATAGACAATAAATTATTGAAGAAACTAATTACCCTGATAAATAAGACCAGTGCCCTGATTAATGGGCGATTGAGAAACTAGTTACCCTAGTTAATGAGACTAGTGCTTGGTAAATAGGCAAATGAAGATATCGATTTCATGGTTAATGGGATTAATGTCTTAGTTAATGTGTATATGAAGATATTAATTTCTTGGTTAATGAGATTAGTGTCTTGGTTAATAGGTAGATGGGGATTTTAGTTCCATGGTAAATAGGATAATTCCTTAATTAATGGGAAATTAGAGAACTAGTCCTTGTGATTATTGAGACTAGTTCTCTGGTTAATGAGTAATTAGAGAGATTCATAATGTAGAAATGAAATAAATGCTAGTTTGACAAGAGAAGATACTACATTCTTAAATCATACGAATTGTATAAATTAAGAATAATTACATATAAAAGTAACAATAGTATTTTTTTTCATGTCTAAACTAATGCTAAGTATTATATAAATTTCAGTTGCTTCACAATGTTGTGACACGTAGTGGATATCGCATTTGTAATTTTATGAAATCAATTCATATTTTGTTATATAATATAATTTTGTAATCAAGTAGTGTATGAATCCAAAATAAGTATGGGTGATGTATCTTAATTAGTTCTTTTGAAACCATATAACTATGATTATATAGATAAAGTTTTAGGTTTGATTAACATTAATATGAATATGTGTTTGTTTTATGTTTAACTAAGTTAATTATACTGTTACTTAAAGTATTTTGGAATAATATCATAATTGATTTGCTTGAGAAAAATGGAAGAAAAAAGAAGTTGTTTTTGAGTTAATGGTAATATCTAAATATGGAAGTCCCGATTATGAGAATATGTTGAAATTGTTTTTACAGGATGTGAAAATTGATTAAGTCGATAACTTAGTATAAAAATATAAAAAAACCTCTGCTGAAATTTTGGTAGAATAAAAAAAAATCATATACTTTAAATGGTAATACTATATGTTTTTGTAAATATGATAAAATAAAATTTAGAGTTATTATAATTGGTAACAAAACCCTAGTTTAAGTTTATGAGTTAGAATGGAACTTTGACAATTGTTGAATTGAATCAGGATGGTTCTTACGAGGAAATATATAATGACAAATTCCCCGCCAGGACAGGGACGGATTCAACATATCGACACTGGAGAGGTAAGGGAAAGATCCCCTAGAGGATATTGTCTCTCATATTTCGCTGATATCTCATCGATCGAGATTGAAGGAGGCATTTAGACTTCATGATAATGTTGTCTCAAGACGGGTGGGACTGTCACAGTCTGAGGGACCAAGTTAGTTGAGATAGAGAACATGCATCCTTATCAACAACAACAACAACATTTATAGGAACACCCGTACTACATATTAACCCCGCATAGATAGATTAAATAATGAGAGTAGTGATTGAGGCGATGCCCGGTACATCAACTACGACTAGGGGTGTTAGAAAAAACTAACCAACCGATTAAACCGAGAAAACTGAGAAACAAATAATTGAAAAAACCGAACCGATAGAAAAACATGAATAAACCAATTAAAAAATAAAAAAATCACCCGGTCCGGTTTGTTTCTCGTATAAAAAAGCTTAAACCGATTGAACCGGACCAAACCAAACTGGTTTAATTGAATCTAAAAGAGAGGTATAAAAAGAAACATTCTAAACCTAAATACCCTAACCCGACCTTTCCAGCCCCTCCTCCCTTTACCCTTTCTCTCTTTCCAACCGCCCCCTTCCCTTACCCCCGCTTCATGTACTCTCACATCTTGCTAATGAGCTCTAGGTTCCTTTCTTGTCTTTAACAGCTCTAGATCCCACTCTTTCACCTCTCCAATTCCTGTACTTTATTCAAATAACTCTTAATTGGCTTTCCCCTTCCCCTTTCCCTTTCCCCTATTTCTAGCCGCCCCACCCTTCCCTCCCTCTCTCCCTCTCCTTTGTGCTCTTCTCTCTCATATATTAACATTAAGTCTTACTTTATTTCATCACTCTGGTTTATTTTATGGTCACTTCTTTTATAATCACTCCTACTCTTTGGTTTATTTCATGGTCACCTTGCAACAATGGTAGCAACAAAAACATTTGGTTTTTTTGAATTTTAATGTTAAAAAACCAATACAAACCGAATAAAACCGATCCAATTTGAACCAGTTCTCAGTTTGATCCGGGTTATATTAACAAGGAATGTTATTTTCCGATTTGGTTGAATTTTTAGGTTAAAACCGAATCGAACCGGACCATGAACACCCCTGGTTACAACAATTCTAGTAGCTCCAGCAAAACGAACAACACTAATAATTATAACCTTTACTGATAATGTAGTTACATTGGTGCAGATTGTGTAGAGTATGAGAGAAATGAGATGTGAACCTTATTTAAAGGAGCCAGATGTTGAGATTGCAAGTAGATGGTTTCGCACAATTAAGAATATTATGGATCAAATATAGGTATCAGAGGATTTATGAGTGAATTGTGTCATGCACTTACTATCGGATAATACATGGTCTTGGTGAGATACAGTACAATCGAGAAGACCTGCAAGAACATAGACTAAATTTAGGATAAAGTTGAAAAGTTAGTTTTACTCATATCATTGTAAAGTGAAAGAGCAAGAGTTCCTGGCTTTGGTACAAGGAGACTTATTGGTGCTTGACTATGAAAGAAGGTTCCATAATCTCTTTATGTTTGCTTCGCATTATGTACCTACTAAGCAACGTAAGATAGAAAGGTTACGAGATGGATTATGATAGGAATTGAGGCAATGGCTAATGGCATTCAAGTTCGACGTAGCTAGAGAACTTTTTGTGGCAGTAGAGGCATGTATAAGATAGGGCCAGTAGGGCAAGTTTAGGTATGAAAAAAGAAAGGATGTGGATTACACTTCGGGTAGACCCCTTATTTCGAAAAAAAACAAGAGACAATTTAGTCAGTTTAGAAAAGAGGGAAGAGCAATGATTGGGTCTACTTAAAGTGTTGATGTGGGGTCAATTGGAGGGAAATTGAACCCAAAGGGTAGATCTATTATAGAATCTTCAAAGCAGAAGACAATTATCTATCCACTGCGTGTTCAGTATGGGCAAAAGCATCTAGTGGACTATTCTACATTCCCAGGATAATGCTATATTTATAAAGGAGAGCATAGATGGCATGGCAACCTATATTTAGGTCACGAGTGCTACTATTGTAGGGGATAGAGACACTTTTGAAGGAATTTTCCTTGGTGGACTTAGTTTATTTCGATTTAGCAACAACAAGTTTAAAGTCGGTAGTAATCAGTCACTATGGACAGACGAGCCAGACAAGCACAATCAAGGGCCAACAATAGTAGGGGTCGACCTTAAGCTTAGACTAACAGGGCCTAGAAAACCAGAACTTAGGGCAAAGTATTCTACATAACATAGAAGAAGACTAGGGTTGTGATATCCCACATCAGAAACATGCGTCCAGAGCCAGGACCTTATAAGTGCATGCTTACCTTGACTAGTAAGACGTGTTTTGAGGTCATGCATGGCTGCCAAGAACAAAACCGTGAGGGGGACTTGGGTGGAAGCCCTGGATTTGGGTGGACTGGGAGGCCTAAAGCGGACAATATCTTGCTAGTGAGGTGGGGTGTTACATTTGGTATCAGAGCCGAGGACGGCTCGTCTTAAGGTAGGGGGATTGTGATATCCTACATTGGAAGCGAGTGTCCAAAGCCAGGGCCTTATAAGTGCATGCTCACCTTGACTAGTAAAACGTGTTTTGGGGTCATGCGTGGCTGCCAAGAACAAAACCGTGAGGGGGACCTGGGTGGAAGCCCTGGATTTGGGTGGATTGGGAGGCCCAAAGCGAACAATATCTTGCTAGTGAGGCGGGGTGCTACAAGGGCTGCCCTCGATGTAGTGGCATGTACATTACAATGAAATTCTCTGTCTGTGTATGTGTTTTTTTTAGGCAACACACATTTTTTATTGCAAATAAGCTTATGGGGAAACTAGGGAAGAATCAATATAGGTTAGAAAAAAGTTTACTGTAAATACTCCTTAAGGAAAAAGTATTAATATTGATCATGCGTTTAATGGAATCAGGGTTGATATAAAGGTGTGTGAGATTAGAGTAGACCTATTACCTTTAGAATTACATGATTTTGATGTCATCCTTTTGGGTACAAATAGGGCTCAAATGGACTGTTTTGCAAAAATAATGACACTCCTAGGATAAGATGATAAGAGAGTAATATTTAGAGGGGAAAGGCAGGTCATACTGAATTGTGTTATATTGGTTATGATTGCTAGGAAAATGATGAAAAAAAGGAGTATCTAGCATATGTGATGGATATGGAGAAAGAAACTATTGATGTAATACCTGGTATGTGATGGATTACCTCTGAAAAGGGAAGTGGGAGTCTCTATTGATGTAGTACTTGATATGTCCCCTATAACCGAGTCTCTATTGGTGGTTAATAAGATTTAGTTAATTTTTTCATTTTGATTTTGAATCTTAGAATTATTATTTAAGAAAAAGCACTTTTTCCAAACACATAGAGCTAATTCAAAAAATACACTAAAATCTTATCATAGAATAAATAAATAAATGTTTTGACCTACCAATCCGTTATTTCAACATAGTAATTTGACATATATCAATGGATGTCTATTTGTGATAATCAAATGATAACCACACGATATTTGCTAGAATCATCAAACCCTTGCCTTGTAAAGAACTAGTAAATACGATAAAAAAAATTCTTTAACTTTTAGCTCAATGAAAAAAAAAAGCAAATTATAATACGATAAGAATCTAGATGCTAATTTAATTATAGTGTTTAGTAATGCTAATTTAATAGCTTAGAAGAAAGACTTATATGCTGGATAATCGGTTAATCTATTTGGTATAGCAGATTGATCCATTCTCCTTAATCAAAGTGACTAATAGCTTGTATTTGGTGTTTGGTGAGCTAAGATGGCTAGTACTTGCTCCTTAATCAAGGTGATTGGTAACTTGTGCCTCGTAGGCTAAGGTGACTGGTAGATTATACCTGGTAGGCTAAGGTGGTTAGCACATATAAAAGGTCTTATTTTGTAGATTTTAAGACTCTCGAATGCTTAATTAAGTATCTTTTTAGAGAGAGAAAGTGCAATGATATTTTTTAGGGATAAACTCTGAAAAAATATATACTGAAAATATTGAAAATGAAGAGATTGTGAACCTTGATATTTGAAGGATTTCTGGGGTATATATAGCTCATGAATCTTGTTTTTTTTTTTTGGAGAAAAAAAACTAAAAAATAATTTTTTTCTGTTAGTATCTATCGAAGATAAATATTTCTTATAAATAATTAATGACGGATAAAAAGTTTTTATATTTAATTGACGAGGGATAAGAAACACCAATGATTTCATTGTTGTCTCTAACCCATCACTAAATATACGATTTCTTTATGATAATAACTGAATCCATTTTTATTTTTTTATAAAAAATCTAAGATTCTTTTCAGCTACACCATTGATTAGTAGTTTTTAGAATAACTTAATCTAAGATTTCTTTATTGATCTATGACGGAATCTAAGATCTGGACTACCGAAAAATCTCCTTATATTTCACGTGGGCTTGCATAATATTGTTTTGACTAATAACAACACAATCATTCTAGACTTATAATTCATTCGAACAACTATTAGATATCTTAATTACTCCATTAGTATAATCTATTCGACCAACTATAATTATATAATATAATATGTATATTATATAATTTACGGTACATTTATTAATTTATTGGTATATTTATTATTTTATGTGCTATTTATAAATTTATAAAGTTAAATTTGATACTATACGACTTTAGAAGGTTTAAGTTCTTAAAGTAAAACAATAAACTCACTTAAATTCTTCATATATTTCTTGTATACACAATAGAAATATATTAGTATTTTATTATTATTTTTAACTAATCATAAAAATCACATTATCAAAAATCATATTATTCAGTAATTATATTTCAATATAACATTTAATAATCCATATATTAAGAGATGTTTATCTGTAAGATATTATTTGTCAATTTTTTTTGTTTATTGTTTGTATTTTTAAATTATTTTAATATGTTGATGTTAAAAATAAATTTTAAAAAATAAAAAATATATTATTTTAATATAATTTAAAATTAATTGTACTTTAAAAAATAATATCAACCATCGGCTTTTGCTATAAATTATAATTTTTATAACTAAAATTTAAAAAAAGAGGTTTCACGGAAATCCAGCAAAAAATATAATATATATTCATTTATTAAATACTTCTAAAGTTATTACAGTAAAACTGATGGGGATAAAAAAAACAAATGTCACCGTAAAAAAACAAATTCGAGCCTAAACGGCCCTCGGTTACCACCATTGGGGGATGAAAAGCTGGTGCCGCAGCTGTATGGCACGCGTACATGAGAAGCGTGAGCGAGAGTTGGATAAAAAAGACGTGAATTATATATTCAAGTGGATTGCGGATACGGGATAGTGAAAGGTCTGACGCGAATAGAATGCTGTTCATCCATGCGATTCGAACGTACATATCACGACCTAATGTACCGCGTGGAAGTTATTCTCTTCGCAGGGATCGAATCATTTTTGGCTGCATATATTCTAAATTAACAACCACGTACTCGCTTAGGTTGGGTGCGTTTGTTTTATATCTGTTTTTGTTTGTGTTTTTATAGTGAAAAAAATATAGTAAGATAAAAATTATGTTTTATACTATAAAACTCGGTGATACTTATTAAAAAATTAAATTTAAAATATAGTTTTTATGAAGCAGTTTTTATATATTTTTTTAATTATATTTTGTAAAATACTGTTTATTTTTATGTTTTAAAAGCGTTTTTGAAAGAAATTAATAATTTTTTGTTTTTTTTACTTCAAATTAATATTTTTTTGGTGTTTTAGATTATTTTGATATGCTGATATCAAAAATAATTTTTTTAAAATTAAAATATATTATTTTAATGCATTTTCAAATAAAAAACACTTTGAAAAATAATCACAACAACACAACTATCAAATATTTTATACATATTTTTTATTACACATAAATCTCAATCACAATTTTTACGTATCTAAATTCAACTAACTATACCTAACCATATTATTTTTAATTTATTTTTTTAAAAAACAACAATAATAAAAACTATCTAAAAAAACAAACTCACTTTTACTGTTCAACAATTCACGTGACACCGTCATTCAGAGTCTACAACAGGATCTGTGAATTGTAACCAACACGAAGGAATGCATGGTGACACGTGGATGAAAGCAAGAGATAGTAGAGATATTTACACCCGAGACGGCATTTTATATTTTGTTCCGTTATGGCAAGCGGTTGGATACTTGGATGTTGAGATTTTCAGAAGGGAGCAAATCACCGTTAGTTTTAGCGGCGAGTAACTGAACATTAAGGTAGTTTTTCTTAAGAAAATTATATTTTTTTAATACTTTTAAATTATTTTAATACAATAATATAAAAAAGATTATTTTTAATTTATTTTAATCTTTATCTTAATCTCAAGCAGTGGTCAATTTTTGTCATTCCACCATAATTTTTATTTTATTTGCAGGGTAAATTATCATCGCCCACGATAAAAGGTCTGTTCTTCTATTCTTCTGCGTGCAATCAAAGGTCCACTTGTTTTTACACGACGACCTGTTCTTTTTCAAGAAATGACAAATCTAAGTTTGGTTTGGACAAATTATTATCTAAACACTAAAAATAAATTGGAGTTTTCTTATGATATTTTACCTGCAACATTTTAATATATGCTTTTAATCATTTTATAATAAATTCTTATCATGACTCGGTCGGTTAGCACCTGTGACATAAATCACGAGTTCTTAAGAGTTGGAGCGCTTTTCTTAAAAAATAAGACTGTCTGCCCTCTTAATTAAAAAATAAAAAAGCAAAGCCAGCGTGGAGGCTTGTCCCGCTGCTAAATTCACCGATTCACTTATTATTTGATTTTTATATCATTCTTAAATATTATTATAACTTTTTTTTTTTGCATTTTAATGATTTTTTTAATTATCATATCTTTGATTTAAAAATAATAAAAACAAAAATAAATTGTTCTTAAAAAATGAATTGAAATCGGGTTTTTATTACTAAAATATTTAAATAGATTTTAAACATGATTTTATAATGTTTATTTTTTATATTTTTGTTAACTTGTTTTAACATCATAAAATATATATTTTAAATAAAAATAATAATTTTAATTTAAAATATTGTGTAATTTAAGACAAATAAAAAATATGTTACATGAAAATTTATCTTTATAAAAACAATAATTCAAAACCACTATATATTAGGGTCTAATGATAATAACAAAGAATTTTATGAGACATTTTCTTTTGTTTTAAAAAAACCGGGTCTCCCCGCAATAGGCGAGTTTGTTAATGCATTTGCACTTCATTTGAAATTGACCGTCAAAAAAGCATCAAATTAACAATTTTCAAGTGATTTTAGATAAGTGATATATTAATTTTGAAATTGAAAAAAAGAGCACCTCAAAAAAGTTGTAAGAAAATAGTTTTATTTTTTCTAATATATTGGTTGCTTTAGCTTGAAATCTCATTGGAGAGTAATGTAGTGTCTTCCATAAAAAATATCTCATATAATAACTATATATTTGATATTGTGATAATTTTTATGGTTATGATTTGAAAAAAATTATTTTATAAAAAGTATTTTTTTTTATTCTTTTATTGAAGTTGATTTGATATTTATATATGTTTGGTTAAAACTGTGGTTGAAATTGAGGTTGAATAAAAAGTAGTTTAATGTGTTTGGTTAAACATGTTTTTCAAAGTAAGGTTATGAAATGATTAAAAAAGATACTTATTAATATTGATGGTTTTTAATTTAAATATTGTATATTTAACTACCATTATTACATCATTAAATAAATAATACTTTATATCAAATATTTTTTATTATTCTATTAACTTATCTACAATTTCATCATGTATGAAATTCATCTGATAAAAACTATAATTTCCATGGTTTTTTGAGCGTGTAACAAAATCAGGTAAAATATCATTATAAACAAAATTTGAATTGCGATCAAATTTCAGAAATGCTACCTCATAATGTGATGTTCTTCTAATTTATATAATGTTATTAAATAATAGTTTTTTAATAAAATATAATTTTTAAAAAATATATATTTTTAATATAAACAGTTATAATCATGCACTGTTCATATTAACAATATCAATATGAATTACTTAGGTTGGCAAGCATGAGAAGCAACTCTCAACTATTTGGAGAACCAGTGTTTCAACTAAAAAATACATGGATACCACACAAACAATCAATTACATTTTAATATTATTAAATATAATGTTTACAAGATGATACAAAAGCTATGGTATAAACAAACACCAATAGTCAAGTTCAGTACAATCAAAACTAGTTGATGTGAATCGGATTGATATTCAAACCTCATTTGTTAATTTTTTTGTGTTTCTTTTTGTACGTTTTAACAACTTTCGATATTGAATTTGATTCCTTGATATCTAATGAACACAGAGCGCCTGCAAGGAAGGAAATCATGAAGACACGAAACATGCCAGGGGGAGGCCGCTATACACGTGGAAGGCCATGGAGGGGGGACGAGGGGCGCCATTTGCCAAAGCAATCCGTAAACATAATTCGAGACGTCGAGCGTTTTTGACGTAATGATTATTTTTTAAATAATATTTTGTATTAAAATATATGTTAATAATATTTTTTTTATTTTTTAAAAATTATTTTTAACATATCAGCATATATTCAAAAAGTACAAAATATATTAATTTTTTTAAAAAAAAAAAACTTTTGAATTTCATCATCAATTTGATGCTCATTGACAGTTCATTAAGACAGGCTTCGCGTGTGATTATCTGCACGTGTGGCGACATGATATATAATTCGAGACTTCCTTTTTGCCTCTTAAATACCTTCACTCCAGAATACAAAGGAGCCGAATAAATACAGCATCACAGCATTCAAGCTGCCGTGTTTTGGTTAAATAAATCACAGACTCAGTAGATTTTGCTACGTTCTTTTAGTTTTTTTCCAATTCATATGATATTTCTCGAATCAATTATCACACACCACCACTAAATTTATTTATTTTTTTAATTGTAAGCAAATTTGTTCTACACATTATCGTAAATACTTATTTTTTTTTTTTAAAAGTGTAAGATAAATAATTTCTTCAGATCATTAGTGTTCTGGGGGGAAACGTCAAGCACTGCCTCTTTTTCCGTTTGGTTACTCATTTTTTGGTACGGGGCTCATATGGCTCCACACTCAAAATAATAACGAGAGATGACTGGTCGTCCATTTTATATTATTATTATTATTATTATTGTAAAATATACTAAAACGGATTAGTGTTTTACTGTGGACTGCACAGTGCAGTCCACAGTAAAACACTGATCCTTATGCTTTTTTTTAATATTTTTAAGTTGTGTTATTTTTTTAATTGTTTTTTATGAATTTCAGGATTATTTTTTTTGCTTTTTTTTTAATCTTTTAACAAAACAAATTTTGTTTAATTTACTTTATTAATGTTTAATTTACTTTATTAATGTTTAATTTTTTTTATTTAGTTATTAAACTTTCATAAAACGTTTTTTAAGTTTAACGGGTTAACCTGGTTTGCCAAGTTAACTCATAATTTATTTTTTGCTTTTTTTTATCGTTTTAATTACTTTTTTTTTGTTTTGTTTAGTTTGTTAATATTAAATTTCTTTCTATTTAGTTATCTGACTTTCATGACACATATCCTGAGTTTCACGGGTGAACCCAGTTAATTCTAGGTTGACCCGTCAATTTTTTTTGGTTAATTTAGTTTGTTAATGTTAATTTTTTTTATTTAGTTATCAGATTTTCATGACACAGATCCTGAGTTTAACAGGTTAACATGATTTAATAAGTTAACCCCAATTTTTTCTATTTACTTTTTTTTTTTCATTTAGTTCAGTTTGTTAACGTTCACTTTTTTTATTTAGTTATCAGACATTCATGACAAGGATCCCGAGTTTAATGGGTTAGCCTGGTTTGACGAGTTAACCTGAATTTTTTTTTTTGCTATTTTTTTCATTTAGTTTAGTTTGTTAATGTTAAATTTCTTTCTATTTTTTTTTTTTACTTCATAGAGGTTTTTTTTTATTTTTAATTAATTTTATTTAATTAATACTAAAATTTTTTCTATGTAGTTCTTAGCTGATGCCTTTAGTTTTTTTTTTTTTATGCCTTTGACTATGGACTGCACAGTGCAGTCCACAATAAAAAGACTGATGCCTTTTGTTTTTTTTTAATTAATTTTTTTTTGTTTAATTTAAATTGTTAATGTTAAATTTTTTTTTATTTAGTTATCAAACTTTCATGACACGGGTTCCGGGTTTGACGGGTTAACCTAGTTTAACGAGTTAGCCGGTTAATTCCGGGTTAACCCCTTAATTTTTTTTTTCCTGTTTAGTTATCAAACTTTTCCGACGCGAATCTAAGGTTTGACGGGTTAACCTGGTTTGAAGAATTAACCCAGTTAATTCATATTTTTTTTATTTTTCTTTATTAGTTTTTTTTTCCTATTGGTTTTTTTTCTTTGTTTTTTTGTTTTTAATTAATCTATTTAATTATCACACTTTTATCGTACGACCTTACAACTAGACCCACGTCCACTGCTATTGGGTCTGGTATTGCAGCCAAACCCACTTAAATTTGAGTCATGCAAGTTTAATGTTATTATTAATATTATAGATGTTACTATTGGGTTAGATGTTGCAACCAAACCTAAAACTCTTAGGTATAACTTTGTAGAAAGACTTAACACTTTTAGACCTTAGTTTTTTTTTAAATATAAAAAATAATTGACCCGCGGCATCGCGCGGGTCATTTAACTAGTATATAGCTAAAAGAGCTCAGATTTTTACTGTGGACTACACTGTGCAGTTCACAATAAAAGCTGAGCTGTCATGTTTTTCTCCGTTTTTTTTTTAATGGATTTTGCTGTCAATTTTTTTCCATTTGTTTTTTTTTTTTGCTTTTTAGGTTTTTTTTTCTTTGTTTTTTTTAATGGATTTTTTTAAAAATATTTTTTGTTAATGTTAAATTTTTTTCTATCTCAAACTTTTATAACACACATTTCGGGTTTAACGGGTTAACCCAGATTTTTTTTTTTCTGATTTTTCTTTTTAATTAATTTTTTCATTTAATTTATTTTGTTAAATTAATTATGGGTTAACCTGATTTCATGGGTTAACCAAATTAACAGTAAAAATTGAGTTGTCATTTTTTTCCATTTTTTTTTCTTCATTTTTTTTTGTTTTGTTTAATGGATTTTGCTGTCATTTTTTTTTGTTTTTTTTTCCTGTTTTAATTTGTTTTTTTAATGGATTTTTTTTTAAAATTTGTTAATGTTAAATTTTTTTCTATCTCAAACTTTTATAACACACATTCCGGGTTTAACGGGTTAACCCAGATTTTTTTTTTCTGGTTTTTCTTTTTAATTAATTTTTTCGTTTAATTTATTTTGTTAAATTAATTATGGGTTAACCTGGTTTCATGGGTTAACCAAATTAATTATGGGTTAAGCCGTCAATTTTTTTTCTACGCAGTTATCAAACTTTCATGACGCGAATTCCAGGTTTGACGGGTTAACCCAGTTAATTCAGATTGTTTTTTTCATTCGTTTTTTTTCTTCATGTTGGTTTTTTTTCTTTTTAGTTAATCTATTTAATTATCACACTTTTATGACACAATCTTGCAGCCAAACCCACATCCAAGGCTATTGGTCTAATGTTGCAGTCAGACTCATTTAAACTTGAGTCATGTAAGTTTAATATTATTATTAATATTATAAATATTACTTTTGGATCAAGCGTTGTAGCTAAACCCAAGGCTTTTGGGTATATCTTTGCAGAAAAACCTAACACTCTTAGATCTTAACATTTTTTTATATTTTTTATGCAAGAAAAAAAAATTTACCCGTGGCATGTGCCTTTGTTTTTCTTTTCCTTTTTAAGCCCTTTACCGTGGACCGCACAGTGCAATCTACAGTGAAAAAGATGATGCCTTTAGTTTTTTTCTTTTTTCTTTGTTTTTTATTTTTTAATTTCTTTTTTTAATATTAATTTCTTTTTTCTATTTAATTATCAGACTTTTATGACACGGATCCCAAATTTGATGGGTTAACCCAGTTGATTCATAGTTAATTAAGAATTTTTTTTCTCTTTCTTCATTAACTTTTTTCCTCTTATATGTTTTTTTTTCTTTATTTTTTCTTTTTAATTAATATTTTTTTTATTTAATTTAGTTCATTAATATTAATTTTTTTTCTATTTAGTTATCATTTGATGCCTTTAGTTTTTTTTTTTCGTTTTTATACCTTTGACTGTGGACTGCACAATGCAGTCCATAATGAAAAGGTTGATGCCTTTTATTTTTTATTTTTATTTTTTTTAGTTAATTTTTTTCGTTTAATTTAGTTTGTTATTGTTAAATATTTTTATATTTAGTTATTAAACTTTTATGATACGGATCCCGAGTTTGATGGATTAACGTGGTTTCACAAATTAGCCCAATTAATTCTAGGTAACCCATCAATTTTTTTTCCTATTTAGTTATCAAACTTTCACGCCACGAATCCAAGGTTTGACGGGTTAATCTGGTTTGAAGGGTTAACCTAGTTAATTCAAAAAAAATTTATTTTTCTTCGTTAGTTTTTTTCTTCCTGTTGTTTTTTTTTTAATTAATCTATTTGATTATCATACTTTTATGACATGACCTTGCAGCTAGACCAACATCCAAGGCTATTGAATCCGGTATTGCAATTAGACCCACTTAAACTTGAGTCATGCAAGTTTAATATTATTATTAATATTATAAATATTACTCTTGGGTCAGTTGTTGCAGCCAAATCCAAGACTTTTGGGTATAACTTTACAGAAAGATGTAACACTTTTAGCCCTTAGTTTTTTTTTATTTTTATTTTTTAAGCAAAAATAAATTAACCCGCGGCATCGCGCGGGTAATGTAACTAGTATATATATAAAACTGCTCCTAGAACGGGCCTGAGATTTTGTTTTTTTCCTTTTAATTCTATTATTTAATGTTAATTTTTTATTAAATTTTATTATTAAGTTCATTATCAATTAATTTTTATATTTATTATCATATAATAAAATCTTCAAAAATAATTCAACCTAATAGATTACAAGATTCACAAATTAACTAAGATGAACTTGACATGTTTTTTTTTTTTTTTTTTATATAGTTTTTTTAGGTATATCTAGTCGATAAGGTTACATCAATATAATTTTTAAATAATTTAATTTTAAATCTAAGCCAAGAAGTAAATTGAGATTTTTTAAATAAATTTTTACATTTAAAGTATTTTTGTTACCAGTTACAGTAATAGTGCGAGCAATAACCTGGAAATATTTGTATCCAATACATGAAGGTATTTACTGCAAATAAAAAAAAACTTAGAATTAGAAAAAAGTATATAGTATATGACTGCCGGTACATAAAATCAGTATAGATTATCCATCCAGGCTTGAATATGTTTAACCTTATTCTTATACACACACGCGCGCGCATTGGGATCAAGAAGGTTGGATTGTTACAGTGGTGCTGTGCTCAATTAGAAAATTCAACACTTAATTCACAGGATGAGACAATTAGCCATGTGAAAATGCTAAAGGTTGCCGCTTTGGAGGGCCCAAAGAGACGCGTTTATCACCTTTATTTCTTTCTTTGAGGTTGCTTACAGTTCAGAAAATCCTCCACTAGCAGGAGTCCAGTAGCTCATCCACAAGGATCAAAAAGAAAAGAAAAGAATGGAAAAGACTGGAGGGCTTGCCTCATCATGTTTTTTTTTTTTTTTAATTATGGATATCCGAAACTGTATACCTTAACTAATCTTTCAAGAATCTTTCAAGACTCTAAAATTAATGAATAGAGAAGCTTTTATGCATTAATCTTATGTAATGAACAGTTTTTACGCTCGTGCAAGAATGGCTGTACATTAATCCTAATCTTACGTAAGAGGAAGATGTAGAATCTAATTTGCCAAGACAGAAAAAGCTTATCATGATGTGGGAATTCCTACATGACTTGTCTGCCTACGAGGGTGGAGATCGTGGTACCATGCTCATAGTTTCCTTAGGCCATACTTGGAACATTGGCCATTGTTATAGATGACTGTTCCGCCTTATTTCTATTATCAGTCTACTCTTGTCTGTTCTTTTGTGGTCTTGATGTGAATAGAAAAACAAAAAAGTAGGTTAAGAACCAAAGTAGTTTTAAAGAAAAAACGGCTAAATTATTGTTCATGGGGATCGAGGAGAGGCCACCATCTACATTTGTCAATGGACTTAGGGCAATGTTTTTCAAAATTCAAACCCACTTTTGCAGTAGGATGGGATCCTAAACGTCAAACCTAGATGTTAATCTTTTCATATAAAAATCCCACTACGCCCTCTTTTTTCTCTCCAGCCCCACCTCTCTTTGGCTTGAAACCATTTGACTCAATATTTGCGACTCAAAAAGGTGCTTTCCACTTCCAGTTGTTCATGGTGATCATAGGGTGAAAGTAGCTAGTCTCTAGTGCCCACCAAAACATCTGTGGAGGTGGGAATATATAAATTTAACCACAGAAAAGTAGTACAGCATTTAGTATCATTTTCTAATTAATTAATTAATATAATGCAATGTAATTCATCGTTGAATTAGCTTTTGTTTTGCGGGGCTCGATTTTTGACTAGCTTCCGGATCGGGAGATGCCCAACTTATTAGGTTTTGATTGACTATACATTACTACTATGCATGTACGTAGCTTTGAATTCATTACTACTGTACATCCCCAAATCATTCATGTATACTCGTCCAATTAAGGTCTATATATATGGAATTCTCCGGTAACAATGAAGACGGAAGGATGCATGCTGAGTCCATGGTGACAACAGAATAGCTGAAAACTCATGCTTTATTTTTCACAGGATATTAGGCAACAACCCTCGCGTTGCTTCGAATTATTTAATTTTTCTGTCAATTAGAAACTCACAGAAAAGTAATTTTAGAAGCACGATGTTGTATGTAGGGAAAGCCAAAGGCGTGAATCATGTAAACAAAACAAAATTGAAAATCTGTTCGTATGTTTAATTGGAGGAGGAAACATCTACCTTATAGTTATGCTATTATATTCTAAGTAGTATAAGAGTAAAAGGAAACTAAAAGTGATTTAGGAAAATTACATTAAATAAAATATATTTCTTAACACTCCCTTTTAAGTTCTTTTAAGTTGGAGAATGGATGTCAAGATTGCCCAACTTGCATATCGATTGAGAATGCTTCCTTTCCCAATTGCTTTGTAAAAATATATGCGTGTTGACTTGCTAAAGAAACATAATATATTTCAACTGAGCTATCTTGTATCTTGTTATAAATAAAATGACAATCTATTTCTATGTATCTAGTTCTTTCATGAAGAACAGGATTGATGACAACTATATGTAAAGCTGTTGTGTTATCACAATACAACAATGTTTGCTTCGAATGCAATATTCGCAAGTCTAATAGCAATGAGCGTAACCAAGATAATTCATAGCATGTACCTGTCATAGCTCTGTATTCTGCTTCTGCTAAAGAGAGACAATTTTGTACCTCTTTGTATACTAAGAAATAAGGGTATAACCCAAGAAGATACAATAGTCTGTAGTGGATCTTCATGATGTTGGACATCCATCCCAATCTGAGTCAGAAAAGGCTCTTAAAGATAAATTATTCTGAGTTGGAAAAAAATAAACCTTGTCCTAGTCTGCTTTTAAGTAATGCAAAACAACTTTCATGTGTGGTTTGCGTGGTGCATGCATGAATTTGCTTAATACATTAACCGAATATGTAATGTTTGGATGTGTAATAGTTAAGTAAATTAGACGACCAAACAATCATCTATATCGGGAAGGATTTTTAAGCAGATCACCTGATTCTGAGAGCTTCAAGCTCTACTTCATTGGAAATTTACCAGATTGACACCTAGAAAAACGTAGTCCTTAAAAATTTCTAAAGTATACTTTTGTTGTGAAATGACTATACTTGTTTTGGATCAAGAAACTTTGATGCCTAGAAAGTACTTCAGATTGCCCAAGTTTTTGATCCGAAAATGAGTATTCAAAAATTGATTGAGAGTTAGTTGACAGTGCTATCATTCCCGATAATAGGGATATCATCAACATATATCAATTATATTATAAAAGTTTTGGCCTTGCGACATGTGAAAAATGAGTAGTTTTCCTTGGCTTGAACAAAACCAATTGCTTGAATAGCTGTAGAGAATTTGAAAAACCATTATCGTGAGGCTTGCTTCAAACCATATAATGATTTGTGAAGATGACAAACTAAGTTCTCCCCCTATTGTCAAAAACCAAGAGGTGGAGACATATAAATTTCCTCATGGAGATCACCATGAAAAAAAGCGTTGTGAACACCAAGCTAATGAAGGGATCGATCTTGGGTAGCTGCTAAAGCTAATGAACAACAAAGAATAGTCATTTTAGTAGCGGGAGAAAAAAATGTCATGATAATCAATACCTTCAAATTGAGTGTAGCTTTTTGCTACCAAACAAACTTTATAACACTCAATGGTTCCATCAAAGTGTTGTTTTAGCTTGTAGACCCAATGAAAACTAATTGGTTGCTTACCATGTGGAAGAGAGGTGAGGGACCAAGTGTTGCTGGCCTCCAAAGAATCCAATTAAGATTGCATTGCCTCTTGCCAATAGGAATAACGAACTGTTTCGGCATAAGATGTTGGCTCAACATCTTGATGGATGATAACGGTGAAGGAATAATATGCGGTGAGTAACAATGATAAGAAACAAAATTTCCAAGGGGAAAATGTGTACCTTTGTAAGAACTGGATGATGAAGATGAAAAAATTAAACTTGGATGTTCAGAATATTGGTATAGAGGTTGTGTGTTTTGGTCAAGGGAGTAGTGCCAACATAGGGTGGTACATAATTATTGTTTATGGAGGCAAAGTGGTTGGACTCATAAGGAAAATTGTTTTCTTGGAAAACAACATACGACTAATGAATATTTTATGAGCATGAAGGTGATCAAGCTTGTAAGCTTTCTTACTAGCAGGATAACTAAGAAAAATATAACATTTAGCACGAGGAACAAATATATGAGTAACATGCACATCGGTAGCATATTCAAGACACTTAAAAACTAAAAGATGATGGTATGAGGGTGGCATGAGTAAATGATTAATTAAGTGAACAAAGAGTGGGATGAGCAAATGATTAATTAAGTGAACAACTATAGAAACACAATATATCCAGAAATGTAAAAGAAGATGGGGTTAAAAATGAAGGGCTTATGCAAACTCAAGAATATGATGATGTTTGTGCTCTGCAATCTCATTTTATTAGGGGAGTATAAACACAAGAATATTGATAAATTGTCCCTTTGTTTGTTTTAAAAATTATATATAAATGAGAATTCTCCTCCATTATCGACCCTAATATTGGCTATAGAAACATGGAATTGTGTTTGGATAAATGAAAAAACAGAATTCATGATTGAGTTTTGTGTTTCACTTTTATGATTCATAAAGAATATCCATGTAAACCGAGAGTAATCATTCACTATAGTCAAAACATATTTTGAACCAGAAAAGAATGCAACTTTATAAAGGACTCAAATATCACATTGAATTAATTCAAAAGGTCTAATAGATAAATTCAAACTAAGAGGAAATGATAGTCGATATTGCTTTGCAAATGCAATAACACCACAAGTATTATTAGATTGAAAAGAAATATGAAATATATGTTTTGCCATAAATCTTAATCTAGAGAGGGACAAATGCCCTAGATGGAAATGCCACAAAGCTGTAGAATAAAAGACCTAAGGGCTGGATGAACATGAAGATGTGGCTGCAGCTATTGATGGATGTCATTGTTGGTTTGATGTTAAAGCAACCAAGTAATAAAGGCCATCTCCTTGTTTACCCAAACCAATCATCATTTCATCACCAAGTCTTGTAAAAAACACCAATAAGAGAAAAAAGTTACTAAGCAATTCAGATCTTTGGAAAGTCTACTGATAGATATTAAGTCCATCTTAAAAGATGGTACTCCAAGCATATTGGTAAAAACAATAGTAGAAATTAGAGGTAAAGAGCCAATGGAAGCCTATTCTCCACTTGGTATAATGATTGATGAAAAAGAACCACTGTTGCTACCGTTAACAAGTAAATTTAGGGAGGAAATACTACGATGTATTGCACCACTATTAATAATCATCTGACGTAGCATAAATGTTATTGGTTGCAAACCTGTAGCGGTTTTGGCAATGTTAGCTTTTGGATTGACCTTAGTATTTTATGGTTGTACTGTGCTCTTCCCCTGTATCTGAATTTGTATGTATGAAAGTCTAGTCATAACTAGAGATACCTTATGTATTAGCTGACCCTTCTTAACGTTGTTGGTAGAAAAATGAGGGCCATTATTGTGTTTGGATTGTGCATTGTCCAAGAAAGATTAAGAATGATGCCTGTTGTTGGATAGATGTTTAAGATATTCTGGTGGATAAACATTTAGTTTCCAACAAGTTTCTCGCACATGATGATCACGATCATAATAAGAACAATGTAAGGGTTTACTGTTAACAAAGATGAAACGAGAAGGAGCATCTTATCCACGTCTAGCAACCAGGGCCACTGATTCTGTCTAATGCACAACCATGGCAAAATTATCTTCTATTTCATGAATGCTGCCTAGGCTACGTTGCTTTTGTTCTTGTACAAAGGCATAGGCTTTAACAATGTCAAATAATGGGTTCATCATTAAAATCTGACCTTGAATGGCATTGTATAAGTCCTTAAATCCCAGTAGGAACTACATCAGCCAATGTCTATTGTGATCTTCTCCACAAGAATAGATGGTAATATTATAGGTTCCCAATTCATCTCATAATTTTTTTAGTTTTAAGTAGTAAGCCGCAACAATCATCTGATCTTGAGTAAAGCAAGCAATATCTCGTTCAATTTGAAAAATACAAGGAACATTTTCGTGTGAAAAACGATCCCTAATGTCTTCCCATACTTTTTATGACGTGGCTAAAAAAATGACACATTTATAATGTCTTGTGTGAGTGAATTAAGGATCCAAAAAAGAATCATATCATTGTATTTTTTCCACGAAGCATATTCATCTGGCTTGTTTGTTTTAGATGGCATGGAAATGGTTCCATATATGAAACCTAGCTTGGATTTGACATTTAAAGAAATCATCATGGCCCTACACCATGTTGAGTAATTATTATCGTTGAGAGAATTTGAGATGAGCACCATACCTGGATGATCTGAATGGTGTAGGAAATATGGATTGTTATTTAAGGGCTATTGTTCCTCTATGATGATCGACAATAACAGTAAAAAAAAGAAATGAATAGAAAGAGTATTGAACCTAGCTCTGATACTATATAAAGAAAACAAAATTAATATCTACTCATATGTTTAATTGTAGTAGGAAACATCTACTTTATACAAGGGAGTTTCTATGAGCTTCCCTTATCCTTCTAACTCCCTAGATCTCTTTTTTCTCCATTCAATACCAAATTAAGTTTAACTACGATTTACCAAATTATACCTTGTTAATCATCCATTGAAGCATTGTTTTTATGCGTGTAAATTGTTTTTCGTTTCAATAGCAACAACTTTCATAGTGAAAAAGAAAGAGAGAGATAATATGAGTAATTGAATGACAACAACACAAATTACATCTCACGTTATATCTCATAACCATGAACCAAGGTTATCAAAAATATTTTCTTAACACGATATAAAAATTACAATATAAACTGGGATTGTACGAATAAATTAAAAAATCATAATTAATTTTATTTTTATACATGGTTAATACAAACAATAAGAAATTACATCAATAAAGATGTGGTGTACTTGTTCTTTCATGATAAAATCCTACCATAGAAGATCCAAAGAAAAAAGCTGAAAGTGGAAGTGGTTGGTAAGACTTTGCGTCCAAGAAAAAACATTAAAAACAACTATGTCTTCACAACTATGCTCTTTTGCTGGCTAACACTAGTTCCAATGCTCCTTTCAAATGCATAACTATTTATAGTGTTTTAGCTTATTTGATGTTTTTTACCTTGATGAATAATGCATCACTTTTAGATATTGTTATGCTTTTTTATAGATATTGTTATACTTTTATAAGTTTCAAATATTGTTTGTTACACATTATGCATCTCAACAAATGGATCAATAAGGAATTGTAGGCTTTGTACAAATCAAAATGAATGAATCAAACAATTCAAAGTAAGACCTTGATTTTTTTTTTATCATCTTTTTTTCTTAGATCTATATATCTAAGACAAATTATGAAATTTTCTATAGAGAAATCATAATGTTATAAACTTATGGTATATAGGCATAAACACATGGTGGGTTAGATTTTAGAGTATGGTTTATTACTATTGTCTATAAAAACATCCTTATTGAATAAGTTTTTTCAAAGTTCTGCCCCATAATAAATACTCTTTTATTTGTTATAACGGGTTAAGCAAAACTATGTTTCTTTCATCTTTGCACTATTGACTGAAGAAAGAATCTATTGATATAAATGCTTATGGGGGCTCATGTGTTAATGAGTAAATACAATATATGTAATGAAACATATAAAAATTAAAAATATGGAATTATTTGTAAAATCATAAATTAGTAGTAAAATCATGGTTTTACCCGACTTTGCATGGTTTTACACAATTTTAGTTTGATTTTTACACTATTTTGCATGATAAATACATGTTAACTCGTAAAATCATATAATTTTACAAGTTAACTTGTTATTTTAACAACCTTGCCCCGAACCTCTTGTCGTAGATAAACTCATCTCACAAGCTTTTAATTTAGAATGCCACCATATATGTCACATTCAATCTCCTTGAATATTGAAAGATTGTTGTGTCATTTGTCTACCTTCATTTCAAACTCAACCATCATCAAAGTATGGTATAGAAGATTTCCCGCAAGTTGGGATCTAGTTTTATGACCAGTGCAGTCCAAGAATAGCTCGGAGGTTTAAATTAGCAAGCGAAGTGGGAGGAGATTGGGCCATGTCTTTGTACTCGGTTTAGTGAGGCTGTTAAGGGAAAAAGAAAGAGTAAAATCTTTTGTTTTTCAACGAGGGGCAAATGAGCTAAAGGTTATCAGCAAACCTGTCCTCTCCAAATCTTCAAATTCCCATCCCACTCTATTTGAGTATTCGAGATCCCAACTCTTAACGGCGTAGTCGTAAATTGAGGACAGACAATTTAATAATAGCTACCAGGACTCTTCTGATTAGGAATGTCCATTTGAGCATCTTGTATATACGGCGAGGAAATATAGATCGCAAGATTTAAGTTTGAGAATGGGGGAGGCCTTAATTGGTGATGGTCCCACGCATATGCAAGTCTGGTGTTGTTACATTAAAAAACAGTTCTTAGTCAACAGTTTTGAGATAGCTTCTATATACTGTCGTTACAATATTGTTTTGTCGAGTAATAAATAAATATATGCAAGGTTTAATATGTGATCATCACTCACTTTTCCTCGCTAGAGCTAAAAACACCATGCAATGACATGTGCTCTTGGCTTGTTTTTATATGATATTGTTTCAAAACCCACATTGATACATCTTACATCACAAAATCTCTATGATAGGATTGTGTTTTGTAAGTGTGTTGGCATCTCATGTGGCTGATTCCTCAGATATATTGTTGGATTCTAAATGCTCTCAAGTATTTATGTTCTTGATCATCTTGGAATTCTTGTCCCTACGAGTCCCATCATTCATGCAAGAATATCTTAAACCAGATCGTTAAAATTCACCCAAGCATAGTCCCCGCTTTTCAATTCTACCACCGTTTTTTCTTTGTTTGATCAATCTATTTCAAGTGGGGTATTGCATTTACTTACTGAACTGCAATGGTCCAGTGGGCCATTTCCAACTTATAAAAAAGGGCAGTGAGCAGTAGCCAGAACTGTTGTTGCTCATAGACAAAGCATCCCTTGAGCTTTAGGGTTTTTTTTTTTTTTTCATCTTTTCAGTGCATAATATAAGTAGTTAATCTTTATTCGAGGACTTTGGTTTATGTTGAAAAAAGATCGGCCAACATTTTAGAGTTCAGTATGGATACTTTATCAGAGGCATGGTCTTGCACAGACCACCCACTCTCCCCAGCTTGCAAAGTATAACGTGAACATCCAGAAATATAGTTAATTTATATATGTCTGTGCCTTTTTAGCTGCAGGTAATTAGGGAACTATTTCCATGTATGGGTCAATCTGAAAACGACCTAATTGATACACCGACGTTTTTTTATTAAATGTGCCGCTGGAGTGGTTATTTGAAAAGTAAAAATAGCTACAGTATCTGCATTGATTCAATCTTATTTTCGTAAAAAATAAAAAAATCAGAAATAACTTTGTGTATACGCAGACACACACGTACTAGCACATCTGCCTATCAGCTGGTGTGTATATATCCATGCACACAAAATAAACACTCAATTTCCATCTATTAATATCGGATTTTCATCTGTTACAATGTCCTTCAACTATACAAAAGATGAAAAGGAAAATTAATCCCATTTATTGCTACAGTACATGTATCTTTTTTGGGCCCGGTCGAGAAAGAGAGATCAAGGTTTGACTGTCTCGCTGTAATGTGTTTCTTATTATTCTAGCATAATAATGTAGAGATCAAAGGGTATAAAGCATGGTCTTGTATGGGTCCCAGACCCATGATACTCTTCTTGACATATCGACAACAGCCTTCCTCTTTACGCTCCGAAGCACGTGCACCACTGATGAAGTTAAATTCCAAATGTGAGAAGAGATGTGGGCATGCACCTTCATGGATAGAAAGGAGGTCAAAATCTCTGATACAACGAGCCTCACACCTTACACCTTTTCTCTTGAAGAAGACTGCCTGTAAAAAGGAGGAAGGTGTCCATCTTTATCCAGTCATGGCGCTGTCCAAGTATAATCATATCCTGTGATGTTTTGAAACGAATGTACGTGTATATGGACAGGCATCCCGATCTAAACTAGTTGATCAGCCTATAGGGATACAATTAGTTCATGTATATTCTTGTTTTTAGCTTGTTAATAATAATATCATGTGATCAGACAGTAACAGAGAGTTAGATTGTTCATGCAGTTGTTATACTGAAGTATTTTTTGTTGAAGTTAATTGATGTTTTTTTTTCCCGGGTATATTTCTTTAATCCTTCTGATACGATAAAAAACTATTTAGAAACATTGTCAAAGTATTGTTGAAAGCTTTATAAAAAAAAAAACTAGTTCAAACACATTAACTCCTAACTCGAAGTGTATCTTTATGAAAATATCGGAACCCGATTAGACGTTGCTCGGACCAGACTGAACCTGGTCCATTCCACAGGGTGTGAACTTAGAGTGACCTCGGAAGATTCTATTTATGGTGGTTGGGTTGAGTAGGTGAACATGAAAAATTGAAAAGGGATAGTTCGATGAAAGTGAGGACCATGCAATTAAGTTCTCTTTTTTAAAAACGAGCTAGCAATTGTCACTGGAGGATTCGATCACACTCCTTTTAAGGGTGGTCCTTAAGTTTGAGGTCCGCCCCGCAACCCCCCCCCCCCCAAATAATAATGGAGGACTGAAATTGATACAATATTGGTAAAGGCACCTATTTAAAAAGAAAAAAAGAGGGGGGGGGGGGGGGGGGGGGGACGATTGCATCTATAGCATGGGAAAAAAAGGCAAGATTTTTCTGGAAACCTGAATTGAAGTTTCGGGGAATTTCCTCTACCTAAAATATATCATCTTATCTTAGAAATGCTCTTTTTCCTTCCTGATATATATATATATATATATATATATATGGACGACCTCGCCTCAGAACGTGATCCTCTTGTGGGTATCCCTTGAGAATTGGTGGAGATAGTTCGAGTTGTCCTAGAGATCCCTTTGTTCCGATTGGCACCTAGCCGAGTTAGAAATATTGTCAAAAGGGGAGGGACAGTCGCAGACCAGAAACTAAACGGGCTATCCAGGCCAAACCCTTCAAAGTGTTGAGCTATGCGGGTGCTTGTGTGGTAACGGGTGGAACCTATTTTTTAGTTTTCTGAAATACATCCGTGCAATAAAAAACAGTAAATTTTAATATTTTTTTTAAAATCTCACGATGATGTTAAACAATTTAGTGTTGTTTAGAGTTTATATAAAAAAATACCTCAAGATTAGATGTTATTTTAATTTTAAAGAATTGTTTCAAGGTTGGGTTACCACAAACTACAAGTTATACAAGAGTTCGATTTCTAATGGTAATCCACACGAACTGTTAATAAAAAATCTTATAAATCTTTTTAGGAGAGAGAGATTGATATGCTTTTGAGTGTTAGTTTTTTTGTTTCATATTTTTTAGATGTTCTGTATTGTTATACAATATAAAAAATAAAAAGTATAACATTCTATTTATTGGAAAACCTGAAAACCCTATAAATAGTAAAATATTAATTTACCCTTTGAATAATATCACATATATTATTTCTGAATAATATAAAATATATTATTTCAGAATAATTTTATAAATTTATTTAATCAAGTATCTACTTGATTTTTTGTTTTATATTTTTCAAGTGTTCTGTACTGTTATAAAATATAAAAAATAAGAGGTATAACATTCTATTTATAGGGAAACTTGAAAACTCTATAAATAATAAAATATCAATTTGCCCCCTGAATAATATCACATATATTATTTCAAGACAATTTTATAAATTTATTTAATCAAGTATCTACTTGATTTTTTTAGGTTTAGAATTGTAATTCCCTATGTAAATTACATCATGGTTCTCAATTTTTAAAACTTATTTACAATCAAGTGTGTGACCCATTAGGTTCTTTAATAGTTGGTCCAAATATAAATCACAATTCTAAATAAAATATAATTAAATAAATGAAACAAATTAATTTATTATCAATTATGTCACGGGTGCAACATCAGGGCGCTGGTGAGCTATCGATGTCTCTTGAGGAGGTAATGTGTTGTTGGGAAGGAAAAAAGTTTTGGGTTTAATCATAAAATTATGATTAAGGTTTAGGAGTCGCCATCGAGTATTATGATTACTAGGAACTTATGGTCCGCGAGAGTCTAGGTAAGGGATTGGTTGTGCAAGCGTATCATCCCTAGTGCAACCTACCTAAGATAAACTGCATTATTGCTTGATTGTTTTTCTAGGTCGAATTTGTATTCGTTGGTCTTTTGTAAAATTTAAAGCAAATCTCTCTTCGTTAGAGAGTCTCTATCTCATCGAGTTTAATCCTAACCATTTAAAATTCCAAATTTTAACATCTTGTTTATTTTACACCTTGTATTTTTAATACCTAAGAGTGTACTAGATTGTGTAGTTTTACATCACACATATATTAAAGTCTACATCTAAACCCTAATATGAAATAAAAAAAAATAATTGGTAAATTGTTTTTGACATTTTGGTCAAATTCCAATGGATAATCATAAATTGATTATGATATCTATTTTTTGCTTTTTTAAAACATAAGAAAGACATGTGAGAAAATTGGTAGAAAAACATGTGAGAAAATCACAACTTTTTTTAAAGGATTTTTGATATGTTTTTGTTTTTTAATATAATATTATAATATATGTTATTTTATTATTATAATTAAATATTATTAAATATATGGGCTACGCTAGCCTATCCTGGTTGGGCCGAGATCGGCCCAACGAATCTTCTTCTTCTCTTTTTTTAGGGGTGGACTGGATCATCTAGGATGGGCCAAATAAGGTCGAGTCCACCTTTAAGAGTTAATTAATTTGCCATTGCATTCAGAGTATCTTCTACGTACAATGGCCATGAGAATAAAGGGAAGGAAGGGGAGGAAGAAGGAAAGGGAGGCCACCTAACACAAGGGGGAAGAATTGCTGGTTTGGGTGGTTGACGAGAGGTTGGTGGCAACATTGGTGGAGAGTTTGGCTCTGGAGTTGCTGTTGTGCTGGAAAAAGGAGTTTGCAGTGAAATAGAGAGAAGTTCACAGTGGCGTTGTTGTTCACCACTGTGGGATGGGTTGGAGGAGAAGGTTGGGTAGCTTTTGTTCACGTCGTTGTTGAGGTGGTGTGATTAAGATCACGGTGAAGAGAGAGACAACAAAAAAAAGGAAAAAATTAGGGAGGAAAGCTGGCTTTTTGCCACCTTTGAACCTGATTTTCTTCATGCCCAGACCATGGAATCCACCCCTATCTATAGAGGGTGGAAGAGGGCAATCTTTTCTTCATTGAGAAAAAAGTTCAATCCTTGATTCAGCTAGAAATGATCCCAACCGTTGGTTCAAAGTTGGCACATGAACTGTCAAATTTGTCTGTTAAAAACTGTCTGAGTTAGCCTCTTTAGGCCGACACCGTGGCTGCTGTGTTGTCAATCAGCCTGGACAAACCATTCTGGGTTGTAGAGAAATATCAGGTGATCATTTTGGTTCAAGAGTTGCAAAATTTTGTGAAGGTTAAAGGCATTAAATGCATATGCAAAATAGCCTTTCTGAGCTGTCATTTTAGAGAAAATTAAAGATGAACAATAATCAAAACGGTGTTGTTTTGGTAAAGTTCACTTTCGTCCTTCAATTTCTTATTTATCTCATCTACACCTTTTATTGGCTTTCAAATTTAAATTTTATGCAATTTGGTCCCCGCTCAATTTAGCCCCAGATGTTGGTGCCCCTTTCATTTTGGTCATTGATCTCGGATTTTTTTAATTTAATCCGTAATTGATAATTAAACTTTTAATTTCTTCAATTTCACCCCCGATTTCAATCAATTAAGCCCTTATAGTTCAGTGCCTTTTGCAGATTGGTCAATGATTGTGAATGTTTTCAATTTAACCTTTAATTGACCCTGATTTCAATCAATTAATTGATAAAAATTAAATTTGATCTCTTAAAATTTTAATATTTTGAATTAAGCTCAAATTGGGCCTCCAAACTTATTTTTTTCACCAATTAAGCCTCTAATAAAATTAATTTAGCCTATTTAAAGTTTAATTAAGTCCTTACACCTAATTAAATCCTTCAATTGGACCCATGATTAAATCAAATTGGCCAATTAAAAATTTAATTATGTCCTTGAACTTAGTTTTTATGCAAATTCGTCCAATAATAATTTAATTTGACATTGAATTTGCATTATTTCTTCGGTCTTGGGTATAGTGGGGTACACTTAGGTCTCGAATTTCCTCTAAAATTACAATTTGATTTTTATGTATATTTTGGAATCCTTCTCCACTTGCTTTCTCTATATCGCCAACTTTTATTTTATTTTTATTTTTATTTTGAAAAAAAAGTGAATTTGGGGAATATTCTAGAAATTAATTATGACAAATTCAATAATTGATTGATTTGTATTTGAAGATTAACTATAATTTCTAGCAAATTGTCATGATTCTCTAAATATTATAAAAGTCATAAGTGATTTGACTTAACTTTATAGTGACTAGTTTCTTAATGTAATTGTTATCTCTTCATAAACAATGTTCTGATTTAGATATTATAATATGAAATATATCTATTTTGTTTAATCATGTTTGTTTTCAATGCCATAATCATTGATTTTTTAAATAAGATTTGAAACTTCTTTCAAATCTCATTCCACCTTACTCGATGATTTATAATAAAAATTATTTAAGAACAAAAAGAACATTTTATCTAATTGACATAAGGTGGTGAATCTTCTCTTAATTACTCAAGTACCTTCATATATTTCATGTTATACTCAATATGTTCACGTGTATTACCTTTGATTAAGAAAACATGTACCAGGATCAAAGCATAACATTTTCTATATAAGATTACTTAGTTATCTCAAGTTTAAAATCCAATTACACAACCATCACATAAGCCTTTTCATAGACACATGTGATCTCTCCATATGAAATTCTGATGTGGGTTAGTTTGATATACATGTTATCTAACAAACACTTACATGTTAGTTCTAGGTGTCATAACCCAATTTTTGGTTATTCCCTAAAATTCACTTTTTTTAAAATAAAAATCAAAAAATAGAATAAAGGCTGGCACTGTGGAGAAAGCCGATAAAAAAAAACTGCAAAAATAGGCAAAAATCGAAGGTCAAATTAAATGCATATTCGAAGGTCAAATTAAATGATTATTGGATGAATTTGCATAAATATTAAGTCCAATGACATAATTAAATTTTTAATGGGCCAATTTGATTTAATCATGGGCCAAATTAAATTTTAATTATGTTTAAGAATTAATTTAGGTCCAATTGAAGGATTTAATTAAGTGCAAGGACTTAATTATACTTTAAATGGGTCAAATTAATTTGGGGGCTTAATTGGTGAAAAATTAAGTTTGGGAGCTTAATTTGGACTGAATTGAAAAGATTGAAATTTTAAGACCAAATTTAATTTTTACCAAGTGAATTGAACACAAAAATTGAAGGACCAATTTGGAAGCCCGAAAAAATATTTTGCCTATAAATAGCAGCTTTTAACTCAAAGTGAAGGGGGGGTCATTTTGACACTTTCAAAAGAAAAAATACAGAAAACCTAACCCTAAAAAAACTCTTTCCTTCACACCAGCCGCCCCCCCCTCTGGTTTTCATTTTTTTCTCCCGGAGCTGCTCCTCGGTTTGATTTTTCTGACCCAAAAACCGGCCACCCAAACCACCCCCCCTGTTTTCATCTTCTTCTCCGCCTTTCCCTTTCTCTCTGCCACAAACAAAGCCAAAACGCCACATCCCTCAGCCTTTTCTCCAGCCCGAATTGCCGCTTCCCCCTTGCCCAACAACCACTTTTCTTCTCCCAGCTGCTAGCCAAGACAGACCCATTCCCTTCATCATCTCCTTCGGTCGCCAACAGACCGACTCCCCTACACACCGGCCTAAACTCCAAGCCATAACTCCTTCGGTCGCCGCTCCTCTCATCTCATACCGAACACGGCGCAACCCCCGTTGTTTCCTTCCCAGTCTTGCATCAGCCCCACCATGCCAACAGCGCCACAGCAACACGTCAGCGGCCACAGACCAGCGGCACTTCTTTAGCCAGTAGCTGCACAGACGCGACAGGAACCCGTTCGCCAGCAGTCCGTTGGTCATGCCACCGACTACCGGAGAAGAAGGAAGAACAACAGATGGTAAACAAAACAAAAAGGGAGAGAAAACAGAAGTGAGCACATCCTAAACGGTGAAGAAAGAAAGAACAAAAACAGATCCCCAAACAGAGAAGAAAAAAACAGATCCGTGACTGAGAACAAAACTAAAACCAACTGGATTGCGTTTTTTTTTTCCTTCTTTGTAGGTGATGTTACTCCCCACCGCCGACGAGGAAAAGAAGAGGAAACAGAGACGAGCCGGATCCACCGGTTGCCGGTTTCTCAGCGGTGGCGCGTGTATCCACGCACCGGCACTGTTCATGCAGCCCCTAGAAGTCCTTCCCTGCAATTTATGGAGTTTTTAGGGACCATTTTGTAAATTTTAAAGTTTTAATGTAATTTTTGTTTATTTATTTTAAATTTGTAGTATGTGAATGTAAAAGAAAAAAGAAGAAAAGAAAAGAAAATAATAATAAAAAAGAGTGTGTGTGTTGGTGTTCTTTTTTTATTTTATGTTATTGAATTATAAAAAATAAAAAAGGACAAAAAGAAAAATGTTTTTAATATTTTAATATACAAATCATGTTGTATTTTCCATGAAAATGTAAGAACATGTTTCTACATATATTCTGGGAATTAATAACTGATGTATTGAAGCCTTAGAAGTGGGCTAAAATTTTATTTTAAAAATTACATCAAGCTCATGAAGCTTGAATGTGGTGTGTGTATTTTGTTTGTGAATTTTTATGATAAAATTGCAGGAATAAAGAAGGATTTAATATTTTGATTGGATCACGGTGTAGAAGTACAAACTTGTACGGAAGTTGTATTTCTAAAATCCAATGAAAAGATAAAATTTTTAAAACTTCTTTAACACATCAAGTCCATGGAGCAGCTTACCTCAGGTAGGGTGCGTTAGGGGTGCTAATACCTTCCATAACCACAATCAGTCACTTACCCGCGAATCTCTGACTATGACCAGTCCATCAGGGTTTCCTAGTAACCTCAATTAAATACTAGGTGGCGACTCCTAACGAACCAATTCAAGCAATACAACAACGAGACATAAATCGCCAGCCGATGCCGCGCGCGAGATGTTTTAACGTGCGACACTAGGTATCCCCTATACCACAACTTATAAGAACAATTATTTTTTTTAGTAAATAAAATAACATAATATGTATCAGTCTTAACGACTCTAATTAATATATAATTTTAATAGAACATTGAATAGAAATATTTAGGAACAATGATTTGATACAATAAGAATCTTATAATTATAACAACTTTATAATTTTCTTGCAAAATATTTTTTGTCTCAAGGACTTTATCTTTATTCTAGATTCATTAGTTAAATATTTGATGAAGATTAAAGATTAATAAAGCGTTTATTACAAAAAAGTGTTTACATTAACAAAATTAATGCCATGTGTAACCAATTAATTAACTGCATATGTGTATACTAATAATATCTCACTTGCATTAAAACCAATCATTTATGTATCAAATATCATATCACTTGACAATAATGCTTTTACCGGGACAATAACTTTGTAAGAGGATCTATAAGGTTTTGTTCAATAGGTACCCATTTTATCTTTACATCTTTTATTTCTATGATTCTCTAAGAAAATGAAATTGTCTAAGTGTATTTTTGGATAATTGATGAGAGCTTGTTTTATTTGCTTGTGCAATAGCTCTATTGTTATCACAATATAGGGTTGCTAGATTAATAATGTTGTTGTGTGTGTGCGACATGAAGATTGTCTTTTCAGATCAAGTTTTGAGGGATGGAGAGAACAAAGGATTCCTATCCTTTTATAGTTTAAAATTTTAGAGTCGTCACATCATGTTTTGGTCACTAAAAATCTTAACTAGTAAACAGAGTCTAGATAATAAAACCGACTGTGTATGAGGAAGACAAAATCACCCTTAATACACTATACCTAAGATAAGTTGCATTATTCATTTGTTCGATTATTATTAAGGTTTTGTTGTGTTATTCTAACAATTGGTCTGTCTATTAGTTAAAATTGATCAACTCTAATAATGTGAACCATGACTTTATGGATCAAACTTAGCCATTTTAACTTCAAATAAAATTTTATATATTTTATATTTATTTCCTGTAATATTAGGAATATGTTTAAAGTGAACAAAAGAAGACAAAGAGAGGGGGGGTTATCATTTATTATGTGCTATATTTGTCTTTTTTACTATTGAAGATACATTTTATGTATAACTTCGTAATTCCTAAAATATTAAAAGTAAACATACTTGTTTTTAGTATTTTTTAAATTTAGACCAAATTCCCTATAAGTTTAATAAACTTATTATTAAATCCATGATGCATGTAAAAAAAAACTAATTTTTTTATTTTTGGTATTTTAAAAAAATGTTAAATCATGCAATATATTTTTTCTTTTTCATGTTATTTTGTATTTGTTTTGAAAATGGAGATTGGAACATTTTCATTTCCTTTTTCCAATTGACTACCATTGCAGTAGTCAATTGGCAGTTGATTAAATGCCATACCATTTGATAGTTTTTTTTTTTTTTAAAAAATTAGCTACATTTTGATAATGTGAAAGGAAATGGAAATTTGCCCATCATTCCCCTAGTCTATTGAAAACTGCCATTTGGCAGTTGAGAAATATAACTGCATCTATTCCTCGTCACACTCCATGTTTCTCCCTACGAAACCTCTAGCTTTGCCCACATTTAACAAAAATTCAGTCCATCGAATTTCGTTAACCTGTTTTAAAGTCTGCTAGTCCATCGGCAGCAGCAATGCTTCAACAAATCAGTTCCATCGATTTGTCAAAAGAAGTATCAGCATTCTCGTCGCTGATCATTGCGTTGAAATCTGCCTATCTATGGACACGGTTGCTTTCTTGAAGACAGAGCGTAGTGAGTAAAATTGTTTTGGACAGTTTTCCATGTAGAATCGAAAAGGAAAACTTACTTGTGAGAATTCGCTTTCTTATTCCTAGATCAATTACTTCAGTGCCACTTCAATTACTAGAACCAAAGTGATATTCCACAGTACGAACATCTTTGTAAATCTTGTCAAGTTAATACAGAGAGTAAATATGGGAGAAGAGAAAGAGAGAACTATGTTCTTTCAATAATGAATAGTTGTTATTTCATATGGGTTATGTCCCTTTATATTTAATTAGAGAAGGTGGTTGCTTCCTTTAGTAACTTCTCTAATAACTTAGACCAGGCTCATCTATCATGGGCGGACCAGGCCTAACCCAATAACCAACATCTCCCACTCTCCCATGAAGGACTGAATCTCTCTAATACATTATACTTCAAACTTGCACAGGAATTTCATACTTGATGAACGGACCGTGCGACCTGAAGCACACAGTGAAAGGAGCTCCAATATATAAACCTAATACAGGCCATATAGGAGACATCAACCTCATAATTAATTATTCCTTAAAGTGTACTAATATACCGCAAGCATTTTTAGTTACACATGACTGAATATAATTCAATCACTCAAGAATTTCATATTCAATCCATCCTTACAATTACATGTATTCTAAATCATATCAAATCTTATTCAAATGATATGATCTCGGCCGGTGAATACAAGTAACATGTGTAAGACTAAAATTACTTTTTCTTTCGCTCTCATATCAATCAAATCTGAATTAACTCGTTTTCCAAAGAATATTCCTTTAGGTCGAATCATTCCATGACCATAGGATATACTCCTAAAGTAGCGATCATTAATACATCACCTCATGATATAGTCAAAAGTCACAAAGGGTAAGATTTTGAGATCTTAGATATGATATTCAAGACTCACATAATAAAGAAGCAGGGATCCATTCTTTATTCCTGTAATGGTCGTTAGCACATGTAGTATGAAATACATATTATAGTGGAGCTTACTCTTATCTTTTCTTAAGACAAAGAGTGTATGTCGTTGCTCTCCCTTGTTAAGGGAAATACACTATACGAGTCTTAGTCTTGTTGCTAAAAACATAGACTTCAAATCATAAATTCTCATTTGCTCATTTTTCATTAATGACAGATGAATAATTTCATACTCGGCTTCAATCATAATAGACACATGAATGGCGGGAATTCATTCATGCCGATTCTTTTATTTAAGAACCTCATCTTGGTCCCAGCCAAGGGGACTTTTTAATAATCACTTTGAGTTAAAATTGATCCCACTGCACCCAAGTCACTTATTGAGCATTAATACTCAAATAGTCTCATCTCTACTCACCTTACAAGTGCTAGAGGTGATTGCTTATGTGTGTGAGCCAATCAAAGTCTATCGACATACTTTAATAAATTGTACTATACGATACTCAATATAATCCATGAAACAAATAATGAATAAAATGATATTCTAATGACATTCATTCATTACTTAATCACTGTAAGCTTTTGTATGATCCTTAAAACTAATTACATTCTACATAAGCCAAGGGATCTCACATGTCTAACAAATGCATCCCTTGCTATTGGTTTTGTGAGTGGATCTGCAACCATAGAATTTGTAGAAATGTGTTTTAGGATCACATCTTGTTCAGTAATTGCTTCTCTAATATAGTGATATCTCATCTTGATGTGTTTGGTCTTTCCATAGTATTTTGGATCTTTGGCCACAGCTATTGCAGCAGTGTTATCACAGTAAATTGTCATTGGATCTGATGCTGATTTGACAATTTTCAAATGATACAGGAAATTTTTTAACCAAATAGCATCTTGTGTTGCTGCGGAACAAGCTACATACTCAGCCTCCATGGTAGATAAGGCTATGCAGGATTGTTTCTTGCTCCTCCATAGTATTGCACTATCATTAAGCAAGAAAGCACATCTTGAAGTTGATTTGGATTGGTCGACATCTCCTCCCCAATCAGCATTAGAGAAACCAATCAATCGTAAATCTTTCTTTCCTTGGTAACATAGCATGTAATTTGAAGTTCCTTTCAGATATCGTAGAATCTTTTTGACTGCCATCCAATGTTTCTGACCAGGGTTTGATTGATATCGGCTAACCAATCCAACGGCATAACATATATTGGGACGTGTGCACATCATTGCATACATCAAACTACCGACATCACTGGCATAAGGTACTCTGGACATTTTCTCCTTTTCTTTTAGAGTCTTGGGGACACATATCACAACTTAGGCTCAAACTTTTATCAACAGGGGTGTCTATTGGTTTGCTATCTTGCATTTGATATCGCTCTAACATTTTTTTGATGTAAGTATCTTGAGTTAAACCCAAAAGCCTTTTAGCGCGATCTCTTATGATTTTCACACCAAGAACATAGCTGGCCTCACCTATGTCTTTCATTTCAAAGTTTGATGATAACCACTTTTTAGTAGTATCAATCATCTCTTTGGTATTTCCAGCTATTAAAATGTCGTCAACATATAAGGATAGTATTATAAAACTATTGTTAGAACGTTTTAAATACACACAATGATATTCTTCCATCATTGTAAAACCATCCTTAAGGATAGCTTGATGAAACTTGACGTTCCATTGTCTAGAGGCTTCCTTAAGACCATATATAGATCTTTTAAGCTTGCAAACTTTGTGCTCTTGTCCTTTAGTCTCGAATCCTAAAGGCTGATCCATATAGAACTCCTCATTTAGTTCTCCATTGAGAAACACAGTTCTAACATCCATTTGGTATAACTCTAAATCCATATGTGCAACTATAGCTAAAATAAGGCGAACTGAAGTAATCCTCACAACCGGTGAGAATGTATCTTCATAATCAATTCCCTCTTCTTGAGTGTAGCCTTACGCTATTAGCCGAGCCTTATAACGTTCTATTGACCCATCCGCCTTACGTTTAATTTTAAGAACCCATTTATTTTCAATGGATCTTCGTTCTGACGGTAAATCAATCAAGTCCTAGACTTGATTAAGTTTCATTGACTCCATTTCTTCTTCCATAGCTTTAATCCATTCACTTGCTTTAGGACCAGATAGAGCATAACTGAATGTTTTAGGTTCTTCATCATCTTGTGGAGCAATCATGAACGCTTCCCCCTCAATCTCAAATCGACGACGAGGAATTGGTTCACAAATGCTTCTTCGAGGTTGAGATTGCTCATGATCTTCCTCCATGAGAGTAGGAATAGATAAAATATCACTCCCACTGTTTCTAGGAGGATTAAAAGTTTCATCTAAGTCCTCTACTGAATGGCTTGTTTCACCATAATCTAGATTTTCCATTTCATATAATTGAAAATCTTTTTCAACCCCACCTGTCTTTGGAAAAACCTTTTCTAAGAATACAACATCACGCGATTCAATTTCTGTCACTCTTCCGCTAGCTTTTTCACCAATAAATAAAAATCCTTTGGAATGTTCAGAATATCATATAAAGATACACTTCTTCCCCCTAGGACCAAGTTTCCCATATTCATGAGAAGTATTGTGAATATAAGCTGCACACCCCCATGGATGGAAATAACCTAGATTAGGTTTGATGCCATTCCATAGTTCATATGTGGTGAATGAGACAGATTTGGAGGGCACATGATTAAGTATGTAAGCAGCAGTTAACAATGCATCTCCTCAAAAGGAAATTGGCAAGTTAGCTTGCGCCATCATCGACCTAACCATGTCAAATAGGGTTCTATTCCTCCTTTCTGCTACACCATTTTGTTGTGGAGTATAAGGAATAGTTAGCTGTCTAGCTATACCCTTTTCATCATAAATTTTTTTAAATTGATCAGATAGATATTCACGTCCTCGATCAGATCTTAAAGCTTTGATCTTGATACTTAGTTTATTCTCCACCAAATTGGTGTATTGAATGAAGCAATCCAATGCTTCAGACTTATGTGAGATCAAATAAACATGACCAAACCGTGTAAAATCATCTATAAATGTGATGAAATAATTTCCTCCATGTCTTGCTCTCACATTCATTGGGCCACAAATGTCTGAATGAATAAGCTGTAATGGACTACTAGCTCTTTTAGCCTTGTCAAATGGTAATCTAGTTGCTTTTCCAGCAAGGCAATGCTCACAAACGGGCAATTCCTTTTTGGTAAGTGATCCTAAAAGACTAGCTCTTGCTAATCTATGTAATCGATCTTGCCCAATGTGTCCTAATCTAGCATGCCAAGTTATGATATTACTATCATTAATAGTGCTGGAATTTTGAATAACATAAATTGAAGTATCATAATTAACAGATACATTAACGGTGTCTAACACCATAAAACCATTTAATACAAAACCAGAACCATAAAAAATATTATCCAGATGTATTTTTACACAACAACCAACAAACGCAAGATTAAAGCCCAATTGGAGTAAAGCAAGAACATACACAAGATTTCGTCAAACTTCTAGAGCGTAGAGTTCATCATGAAGATAAAGTGTGCGACCGCTTCGCAAATCTAGTTTGCAGGTACCGATCCCAATCACAGCAGCGAAAGCATTATTCCCCACGTATATGTATCTACTTCCCTTTGGAATTCGACGAAATTCCACAAAGGCAGTTCGATCCCTTGCTATGTGGTCGGTTGCTCCTGAGTCTACAGTCCAAAACGAAACTGATTCAGCAAGCATTAAACAACTGCTAACATATAAGTTAGATGGATGATTGTGGTTAAACATTACCTTTGGCTCAGTGCAATCACGAGCAAAGTAACCAGGTTTACCACAATTGAAACAATTCATATTCTTTCTTTTCTTACCGCCGCGTTTCCCACGCTTGCGTTCATGTCCACTGGTACTTGCTTCTATTCCTCTCTTGCTATATTTGGGACCTTTAACCTTACCCCTTTTATATTTAGAGCCATATACTCCACACATCTTTGTTTCAGATATAAAAGCCTCATTAATAGGCTTTTCAGCGTGGAGTCGATCTTCTTCAAGCTCAACATGACGAGCAACATCGTCAAATGTCTTAATGTTGTCGTTGTGGGTAAGGTTAACACGCATGTGTTCCCAATTACTTGGCAAAGAATGGATAACTTCCTGGACTTATTGTTCATCAGTCATCTCATGCCCAACACCCCTTAATTCACTGATCATGTTAGACATGATTGTAAGATGCTGCCTCATCGTTTCATTTTGGCGCTTCTTATAGCCATCGAATTTAAGGGTTAACCAGCGAAGTCTAGTAGTGGAGGTTCCTCCATACTGAATCTTTACTGCGTCCCACCTTTCAAAACGCAACATAATATCATTTCTCATGCTGCTCAACATCAAAATGCGAGCTACACAATCTTTGCGTTTATAAGTTTGATATGCGTCCATATCAAGCTTATGATGAGCAGTGTTTCCTTGCTCAGGTTCAGCCATTGGTTGTGTGATTGTTTCCATCATTTCTTGCTCTTCTAGGAGATACTCAATCTTACGATGCCAAACATCGTAATTCTTTTCACTTAGTTTGTCTCCATGGTTCAAATCAGCAATAATACTCTTAGATGCAGCCATATTAAACGCTATTGACAGCAATTACAAATATTAGTATCTAGTACAATTTAATTGATATATTTTGCCACTCCATTCTAAATTAAACAAATAATAATCTAACACATACAATAGAAACAAAAAGAATGTTAAACACTTAATCAATTTCTATTTGTATGGTCTAATTATTGTTGGAAATTTAAAAGAGTGCAAAATTATAGTTATTAGTTTCAACTAACAACTCCCACTAATCAGGTTGCAAATATTATCATATAAATGCATATAATGTAATTAAACTTAAATTACATAAAATATTCAATTCACAATTAAACAACCAATCATCTTAAAAAAAATACAATATTAAAAATAATACATTTCATAATTATTTTATATTTTAGGCACATAAGTAGGGTCTCCAATTACATCATCCACTTCATCAAAGTCATCTCCTCCAAGTTCATTATGCTCAAACCATGGCATGAATTTAGCAGCAGCATCCAAACGACCTGCGCTTCTTCCAGTGCGTCGTATACCCTTTTCGGCATACTGACGTTCCCTCTCAAGCAGCATTTCATCTGCGAGATTGTTGAAATTCAAGGATTCCAGCCTATATTCCAACGATAGTCGCACCGGCATTCATTCCTCAAGTAGAGAATTGAGAACGATTAACATTTGATGTTCCATGTAGAATTCATAAACACCACTCATAACCAGACTACTCATCCAATGATACATATAATCAGTGTGCTCTTGAATTTTATGAGTAGGATTAAAGGTATAATCCAACAAATGATACCAATATTGATCGATTTGTAGTTGCCTATCCACTACAACAAAATATTTCAAAAGCACATAAATATTATACTTAATATTTAATTAAGGCATGTATCATCATAAATGAAAATAAGAAATACTGAAATTAAGCAATTTATTTTAACAATAAATAAATTACTCCACAGTTTGACAATTTATATTAACAAAAAATATTAATTGTCTTAATATTATTCTTGATATTAATATATTAATAATTATTAATATATATTAACTGCCACATATTTTTAAAAGATGTGTATATATATTAACATTTAATATATATTAACTGCCGAATGACAGTTAATATATGTACACATCTTTTAAAATTAAGATGTGCACATTCGGTTTTTTTTTATTATTATTTAATAACTGCCAAATGGCAGTTATATTTCTCAACTGCCTAATGGCAGTTTTCAATAGACTATGGAAATGATGGGCAAATTCCCATTTCCTTTCACGGTATCAAAATGGGCAAATTCTCATTTCCTTTCACGTTATCAAAATGTTGCCAATTTTTTTTTTAAAAAAACTATCAAATGGCATGGCATTTAATCAACTGCCAATTGACTACTGCAATTGTAGTCAATTGGAAAAAGGAAATGAAAACGTTCCAATCTCCATTTTCGACATCAATTTACACATGAATTGATAATAAAATTATACAATTACCATGCAAAAAATCTTTTCTAATTAATCATAGAAAAGACAAACTCATAACTAAATTACTCCATAAAATTTTATAAATTCAAAATTCTCAATGAAAGCAATCTCTTAACACAAAATTTACATCTATCATTCATCTAATAATTGATATACTACATAAAAGCAATATTAAAAAACATGGTTCTAATACCAATATAGAATCAGAAAGGAAAACTTACTTGTGAGAATTCGCTTTCTTATTCCTGGATCAATTATTTCAGTGTCACTTCAATTACTAGAACCAAAGTGATATTTCATAGTACGAATATCTTTGTAAATCTTGTCAAGTTAATACAGAGAGTAAATATGGGAGAAGAGAAAAAGAAAACTATGTTTTTTTCAATAATAAATAGTTGTTATTCCATATGGATTATGTCCCTTTATATATAATTAGAGAAGGCTGTTACTTCCTTTAGTAACTTCTCTAATAACTTGGACCAGACTCATCCATCATGGGCGGACTAGGCCTAACCCAATAACCAACAATTTTAAATATGAACATGATTTTTTTTTTTAGAGAAACTTAGCCTTGTTTGCTAAACATGTCATCAGTCAAGAAAACAATAGCTTAAAAATGGCTATAATAACATGTTTTCTAAATGTGCCTTGAAAACTAAGGCTCTATTTAGAAATATGGTTTCAACCGAGTTCCCTTAAATTTTAATTGTTTTTTTGCTAAAAGATTTATTTTTTTGTGTTTTCAGATTGTTTTGATGTGTTAATTTTAAAAATAATTTTTAAAAAATAAAAAAATATTATTTTAATGTATTTCTAAATAAAAAATACTTTAAATCACAACTAATATTATAATCCTACACAACCCTAAAAAAAACTCTTTTTTTTTTTTTTTATGTTTTTGATGGATCATAGCTTTGCAAAAAATGGTCTTAAGCTTTGAAAGCCCGTGGATTGAGATTCTCATGCTGGCCCAAAACCCAAGCTCTTATAAGGCATTTAGAGCCCAGAAATATCTTTCAAACCCAAACCAAATTAAAGACCGGAAACTTTAATACGAGTCAGATTTCCATTTTAAAACGAAATAGGCCCTTTGTTTTTGGAAGATCAAAATGACAGAATTAAAGAACTTGCCCAACGTTCTTCACTACAAAACCCAGAATCCACTTTTTTCCAAGACACCGGACACCCTCCGTGCCAAATTAGGATTATATTCTAATAACATATGAAATCGAAACCTAAATCATACAAGCACTCGTCATGGAAGAAGGTTCATCGTGCATCAAATTAAAAAACGTCTATGGCAGGTCTGAAACATTGGTCTTGCTGGGAATCTCGATGAAATGAAAGAGCATGCATTATTTCAAACGTGTCTTTCTCCAAGTAAACCAGGCAATCAATATAAACATTCCTCGTGGGAATAATTTCATCACCTCCCACGGATTTGTAAGTTTATTCCCTAAATAAAAATTGAAAACTGAAATCTAACACTCTGAGGATTAAACCAAATATTGTTGAACTTTCCATAACAAAGAACAAGAGAGGCTGTCATGTTTAATACATAGAAAACAATGAGACCTTGAAGCTTGATTTATAACAAATCCATAAAAGAAAGCTTGAACCCATCTTGAATTAAGTATGGCATGTTTCAAATCATATTCAAATGAAAACAAGGAAATCAAAACAAATCGCTGCAAGTATTCTGAGAAGATTATAACATCCTGATTGATAAATCTGGAAAATGAAATTTTTTTCTAATAATACAGAACTAGTATAAACGTCACTAGAGAACCTAAAAACTAAGAATCAGGTCAGATAATGATGATAATGAATGTAAATTCATGGCCCAAACACCATAAATTTGAAATGGTTATCAAAAATCATAAACAAAGACTCGTTTGGTCATATAAACTAAAATATGATTTTCAATAGGGGTGATCATTTTCGGTTCGGTTCGGTTTTTATACAAAAAAATAACAAAAAATAAATAAATTTTAGATTGAAAAATTCAAACCGGAACCGGTTCAAACCAACCGGTTTCGGTTTGGTTTGGTTCGGTTAATTTGACATAAAAACTGGAAAACCTGAATTTTTTATTTGGGTTATTTTGAGCTTGTTTTGGGCTTTCTAATATAGGCTTTCTAATAGTCTTATAATTGATATAAATATATCTTATTTTGTTAAGAGATTCTATAATATATTAAATATTCATTTATATTAAATTTTATTTATATCAAATTATTAGTGCTATGTTAAAAATTAATTAATTTTTTTTTTCTAATATTTGTGTTTTGGATCCTCCTGCATCAAAATTTAAATAACAAACACACCAAATTAAAATCTAAATTACAACATTTTTAATTTTTATGATGAACTCCCGATAAAACTTCCATCTCCGCGTTGAATTCCAGCCCACCTTGGCACCTTGTGGACATCGTTTGATGGCAATCAGTTGTCCAGTAGGAAGCATCCTTCTATAAACCTGTACACAAAAATGTTGAAAGATTCAAGTATTGTGTGCTGAAAAAACAAATGAACATTCTCGATTTAGTTAGCACATTCTACAAGTTAAAATAGTCATAACAGCTTTAAATTCAACAAATAACATTGCATCCAGCCCAGATAACTACAATTTGATAGTTTACTTTCAAATGCTCATTCTCAAGGCTTGGTATTCCATTTCAGCTCAGAAGTTAGATAGTTTGAAGGCAAATCGCAACCAGCAACACCCACAATCATTGTTTATGCAAATGAAACCACCATTGCAGGATAGGAAAAGAGGGAGAGACTTATCATTCTGTAACCCCCTGATCCAATATGATTGGCTTCCGAGAAATTATTGGTGCTCTTTGTAATCTCATCGAAAGAGAAGCGTCTAGCTCCCCTCAACTGAGGAGCCCTGCCACACAATTGCAACAAGTTTTCCATGACAATCTTACAAGTTTGTATGCATGTAAAAATGGTATGAAAAGTTGAAAATAGTTCACTAATTATCCCTGTTAACTTCAGCAGATCATGTCCAGAAAAAAAAAGCAGAGTTTAAATCAAGTTCTACAAGATATAATAGCATAACAATACTAATTATTCAAGTTCTACAAGCATAACAATATATTAACCTCTAATTGCACTCAATTCTGAGAAATTTGCTAAAACATAATGCTATTGCTAGATAATTTCTACAAGCAAACGTGTGAAACACAATTCAAGAAATTAATTGGTGAACTGTTTTCAACTTTTCATACTATTAAACTGTGGCTCTTGGGTTAAGGAATCACAACGAATATAAACCATGTTTTTTTATTGTATGTACATGCTTTCTTAGAATATATTCATGAAAATTAATTGTAAGTCTTTGCATAAATGTGGCAGAACAGGATAAATGTAGGAGAGAGTGAATAATTTTGGCAACTGCATCAAAAAATCATGTTTTTTAATCGTAATCATAGCTTCATCATGAGTAATAAATATACCAGTTCTTTCATCAATGGCAACTGCATCAAAAAATCATCCCTACACTAAATTTGAGCATATTTCTAGAATCCCAAATCAACCAAAATACCACTCTAAGCGCAAACTTCGATTTTTTGGAAGAATATAGACAATATACCACTTTAACAAATACACATCACAGAGCATATGTTTTTTTTTTTTTAAAAAAAGACAGATTTACAGAACAAAAAATCATACCTAGTGTGACAAGATTCAAGGTCGGGTAAGGTGTGAGAGAGGGAGGTGACTGGTTTACTAGATCTGGAGGTTAGGTGTGGTGTGTGGTGTGTGTCATGCCTGTGTGGGAGACTAGAAGAGGGATATGGCTGGTTTGTACAGATTTGTAGAGCCAGGGACTCAAGAGAATGGAGATGAAGATTGATTATTTTTTATCTGGTTTGTGAGGGTTGAGAGGAGGCGGCTGGACGACTGGGAGTGTGAGAGATTATGAGATTGAGAGTTTGAGACTTGCGAAAGATATGTGAATTTTGAGATCTGTGAATTTAATCAATGAATGAGTGAATTGTGAATTTGTGAGGGTTGAGAGGGGGCGGCTGGACGCGGAGTATGGGCGTGTGCTTGCTAGGGTTAATAATTTTTGTATTTATAGTACCCCTAACTGAACCGGTTCGGTTCGGTTGGGGTTTGGTCGGTTTCAGGTTTTCTAAACCGAAACCGAACCGAACCGAACTTTTTTTAAAAAAAAATAATCGGTTTGTTTTTTCGGTTCTTTTTTTTTGTTATTTTTTTTTCGGTTTTCTCGGTTTTTTTACTCACCCCTAATTTTCAACACAAACTCTAGATCTTATTTTCTATCAAAACATGAATACACCAAACTAGATTTAGGTTTCAAATCATTACTGAAGACAAAGATCTTCTTAGACATTTACATTTTAAAAAAGCAAATTATTCATGCATCGAATCAACAAATCAATGATTAATATAAATTACAATACCTTTTACATCTAGAACTTTTAAAACACCACAAATTCTCACTAACTTTTATAATACGATTCAGTCTTGTGATACGAACCAAACAAGGTCAGATTTGGATTTTGACATAAAAATTTCTACCGTCTAATTTTATGTTATTGAGCATAACTTCAAATCCAACCATTGAATCGAGCTGAAACTCTAAGAGAAGATTCCAGAGGTGTTTTTTTTATGTTGGGGTACATTTTCAGGAGAATCCACATTCGAAAAGGACTTCCAATATAGGTCCAAACAGACTATATTTACTTCCTTTTGACTTGTGGACTTTCTATTTGGCAATGATTCTTTTCCTACAAGGATGTGGGAGATTGTTTTGGAAATTTTCTAGTTCCACAATGATCTTTAATGAGCTGCAATATAATCTTCAAGTATGGCAATGTTTCATCAATGTTTCAGAATCCTTTTCTTATAAGGATTCCTTATTCATCTTAGCTATATAAGGAAAAAAAAGTTGGTGGTATTTAATGACAAGTTAGTTATTTTTAATATTTTCTTTTATGTTTGGGCTTAATTAATACTTTGTTTTCAGTTAGATCCAAGGCTTGTTTGGATTAACTTATGGGCTTTTCAGTTTAGGGTTTTGCATCGGTTTTGAGTGGATCTCATATAAGTCTATATAAGGGGTCTATTAGGGTTAATTTTTCAAGAACTATTTAAACTCATGTAAGCCAAAATTTCGGCAGCTTTGATGATTATTACTTCTGGATTTTTCAATTTTAACGTGTGAGAGTGATTCTTGCATTCTTTAGTTCTTGAACAAACTAAATCTGACTCATCCAAGATTAGTTGGCTTCATGACGTCATTTTACTCATTCTAATAGTGTTTGTGCCTTAGGGCAGGTTTCCATTGTGTCACACTCCTATCAGACCTATTTCAGCTTTTCGGGATCATATCTCAATCTTGATTGTGGGTTGCGTGACTATGTGATCACGAGGTTCACATCAATTTACTTGTAAGTAATTTTAAGGCATGTTTAAGAGTATGGTTGAATGTTGCTTTTTAATTATATTTTTTTTTGCTTAAAAATATATTAAAATAATTGTTTTTTTAAAAAAATTATTATTAGCACTAGTATATTAAAATAACATAGAAATATAAAAAAATTAATTTTTAAAAAAATCAAAATTTGTTGAACTCCAGTACAATTACAACTCCAAACGAATACTAAAGCATAAAGATGGTTTTATAGTCTCAAAGTCTAATCAACATCCCATTTACACCTTTTGCTTTCACATCTAGAAATTTTAAAGCACAAAAAATTCTCACTAATATTTGTCAATCAACCAATAAATTCTTGTAATTTAAAGCATAAAGAGGATTTCATAGTCTCAAAGTCAAATCAATATCCCATTTTTATTTGGGCGAAAGCTTACAGGAAAGGCAAACCACCATGTGCTATAACAATGAGGTTTTCAAAGGATCATACCTTTAAAATGATGGAAGAAACTACTTTGATGCAACAATTACTTGAATCTTGACTATTTTAAACGTGAGGATATTAAAGAAAAATAAAGGTGTTTATGCTTGATAGATGTTTGTCTTAGAAAATATATCTCCCCCACTCTTTCTCATTTTCTCCCCTGTTTTGATGACCTTTAAAAGATTATTTATAGATGAAGAATATGGTTCTAGAGAGTGTGAGCTGGGGGAATTTCTTCTCTTGATCTTTAAGAATTATCTTCAACCCTTTGATTTTGGTGAGGAATGCATCTGGATGTTTTGATAGCTGGAAAAGTTCTGATCATGATGGTTTTCGATGGTAGTTTTTAAAACCAGTTTGGTTTGGTTGTTTCAATAGTTTTCAAAATGACTTGGGGACAACAAAAATCAAGTTGAGTTGTTGGATCATGGAAGAGGTAATATAAACCATCAATCTAGGTAGCTTTGGTTTAGGTTGATAAGGTGTTGAGGGCGTGGGAGAGCATGGAAGGTGGTTTATTCAAATGGTTTCAAAGAAACATGAATGAGATAATGTTTTTGTGGATTTTTAACAATGTAAAAAAGGTAAACCATTTACTACCGTATGATCTTATATAGGCTAATCAAAATTAAGGGTTTGGGTTATTTTTGGTTTGATTTATGTGACATAGAGAACATGGAAAGTTCTGGAAGTCATCCAGTGAACTAGACCTTTTGGGTTTTTTTTTAAGAGGATAATTTACAATGCTTGAAAGATAAATTGTTCATCTTTTTTAGACTCTATTCAAAATGACACCATTTGAGTAATCCCTAATAATCATGGTTTTAATGTTTTTCAATTCAATTCCAGTCCTTGTTATTATCAAATCTTTCATCAAAACCCTTTAATTGCTTTTTAAATTCTAAGATCCTTTTAACTACATCTCCAATACTTCAATTAGAGTCCTTGGATTTAAGCACAATAATAGGTCTCAAAATCCTTTAAATGGGTCATTTATTGACATTGAAACTTTTAATTTCTTTCAATTAAGTTCCTAGTCAAATTAACTTCACTCCTTAAGGTTCAATGTCTTTTCCACTTTGATCCTTGGTTTTGAATTTTTTTAATTAAACCCCTAATTGACTTTAAAACTTTTTTTTTGGCAATTAAGCCCTCAAATTAGCCAATTAACTTATTAAAATTCAAAGTTGATCCCTAGAACTTTTAATTCTTGCAATTTGACATGAATTAGGCTTCAAAACTTATTTACCCTTCAATTAAGTCCTTAATTAGGTCAATTAAACCTATTAAAAGTCAAATTAAGTCTTTTGGCTTAATTAATTCTTTTAATTTTGACTAAATTAACTTTAAAACATAATTGTTTTCGATTAATTCCTCAATTATCAATGAGGCCCATCAAAAGTTCAATTAAATCCTTAAACATAATTATTTTGCAAGGATTTTATGGTCTTCAATATCTTTCTTCAATTTGGTCCTAAATTCTTGTTTTTTTTCTTCAATTAGGCCCTCAATTGCTATAATTGAGTTCTTAACCGTTTTTATTTGGTCTTCTTTGGTTCTTCGACTTCTAATTTATGCGCTTAAGTACCTCTTTAGCCTATTTTTGCTACCTTCAATTTTCTTGTCTATTTGTGGCCCTATATATATATTAGATTTTAAAAAGGAAAATATGTTTTACATAAAAAAAAAATATAAAATCCAAAATTGGGTTATGACAAATGCTAGGAACTAGACCTAATTCAATGATGAACTTCTTATTTTAAACAATCTTTTTTGTCCTCTCAAACAAAAAGATGTACTCAGCTTTAGTTGTAGAATCTATTTTGGTCTTTTATTTGAAACTCTTCCAGGTTATAGCACAATTATTAAGAATAAATTATAACTAGACTAGATTTTCTATTTTCAATGAATGATTGAAAACTAGTATCAAAATAACCATGCACTATTGGTTTATACTACTAGTTTATCTCCTCTATAAACTAGGAAAACATCATTAGTTCTTCATTTAGAAGTTCTTGGACAACCAAGTCTCTACTAATTGGAGTAGATACGATGTTTTCTATTAATAATATGTTGTCTGCATATAATATTAGAAAAACAACTTTACTCCTAATTTTTTTCATAAACACAAGGCGTATTCATATTTTTAATAAAATCAAACTATTTGATTATCTCATCAAAATGGATATTATAAATTATTAAAGCTTGTTTACTTCCATAAATGAATTTTTATTTCATACATACTTTATTGGTAAATTTCTTAGATTTAAAACTTTTAGGTTGTGTCACATACACATCTTCTTAAAGATTCTCATTTACGAATATAATCTTGACATCTATCTGTCAAATTTCATATACCTAACAATTCATTAGATCTTTTACTTTTTTAGTAAATGGTGTTTCGATTATTATATCTAATAAACAAGCTTTACAAGTTTCATAATCAAGATGATCAAATATCCTTCCTTATGAAACTTAATGATTCTTATTTTTATTGTTATGACCTAGTCTACAATGTCATAAATAATATGGATATTGATTATTAAATCCGTTTTCCTTGTTATTTATATTGAACTTAGGCATTTAAAGATTATATATATACAAACCATGTGTATAAGTACCAAATCCATAATAAACCTAATTATTATAGAATGAACAACATTTTCCTTTAATAATAAATTTAAATCCATTCATAAGTGGATACAATATTTCTAAAAAGTGTTAGAATAAAATAACAATTATCAAGTTCTAATAACAACCAATTTAGTAAAGTTAATGTAGCAATCCTTACTCTATTTCTTATATATTGGTCTAATTTACTTTTATTCAATAAATAAACATACCTAAAGTGGAAGCTTCAATAAGCTTCTTAGCTTTAACAATTGCAAGATTATATTTGTAGTTCCTCATATAATAGCTTTCCTTTCTATAATGATGACAAGTACCCTAGTCATTCTTGACACCCAGGTAGGCTTCTATGTTTGGATTGCAAGACTAAGTTAATACTTAACTCATGGTTAATGATAAAGCTTAATTAATGTAATTTCTTAAAGTACTCTTAAACATGCCCAACACATAGATGTTCACTGAGGAACCCTCTATCATCTTGCAGTTGAACATCTCATATCTCTTAGTTCTTCTAACTACATTAAACAACTCTTTGGGATGTATAATTATTATATGGACATCCATATTCTCATGTTATGTTTGATGTTCAAGTGACATGTTGGCCTGCTCATTATCATCAATATGACGTTGATATCCATTCATAACTTTATTATCATCGTCCTTATCAAGAACATGAGGAATCAGATTTTCAAAAGCATATAACTTTCTTTCTTATTTGATAATAATTCTCATATTTCGATAACAATCCAAGAAGTTTGGTTCAATCAATTTATTAGTATCAAATATGTTATGTAGGGATATATTTATTTTTATTCATGGTATATCAATCTATATATATATATAAAGATAATAAGTATTCATAAATATTTACAACCAACTTTAGCTAAGGTCTTTAATTATAATTTGGTCTCCCATTATTTTTCTAAAAATTAATAGTCGTCACTATTGATTTAAAAAATCTCACTTAGATCTTTTAGTGGGTTAGGATCCTATTTGATTTACATAACCTTAAGTAACTCAAAAAATTAAAATAAATTAAATTAGGTAGATAACATAACTTATCAATCACATCTTTATGCGACTCTTAGATTAGTTAAGTATCAGATTTTTATCTAAATATATCATATATGTTTCACCTAACTATTGCCTCTAATATTATATGATTATAAGTAACTTATTTAAATCATATAATTAGTTAAGTAGAACCTAATTTTATAGCATTAAATATATTTGATTAATGATAACCTTGAGTAACTCAACAAGTTATCCATAAAAAAAATCTGATTTTATGCATATAAAATTAGAAAGCAACAAATCATGTTTTTAACATGTTCTTAATATATTAATGACTAATTTACTATTTTAATTAAGTTCCATTTCATGGCATTAATGATATACTATACATAACAATTATATATTGTAACAGTCTCAATTTCTAGACAACACACAACAGTTAACTATAAATTTAGATTTTTTTTTAAAAAAAAATTATTAAAATTTTGGTGGAATCTCCCTTATACCGGGAGGTCTCAAGTTATCGACAATACCAAATTTACACTTTCTATGTCATTTCGCAACTCGATTCAATCATCATAGATCTTAACCAAACTCATTATCATCATCACAACACATCTTATTCAATAATATTATAAAATTCAAGTTCATAAAAAATAGAAAACAATGCATAATTCAATTGCTACATATTATCACTACATTAACTATATCATGCATAATAATATCATATAATGAAATTCAAGTGAAGGATCAAATTTCAACTATAAACATGCATGGTTAAAATAGGTATTTAGAATTATATCATTATATTAAAGTTATACATCCAAATTTACGGGTCAATTCTACATTTTAAGTTTAGAAGATAAGTGTATTGAATTATAACATAATTATATAGCAAAAGATAGCTAAACTAAGATCACTCCTAACATGACTCCAATGGACCTGAAAATAATAAATAACATTTACATATAAATATAAAAAGATAATAACAATAATAATAACAACAATAGGTAATAATTTTCATGACATTTCTTTTCACACATAAAATTTAGACATAGACTTCTTTACAATATGCATTTTCCATCTAATATCCTAATCAATTATCGAGAATAATTTCATCTTGAAAATCACATCACAACAAAAATGATTTTGAATGTCATTTCCTTATGGATCAATCCTCATTTGATACCAATATATTCTTCTCTTGAAATCATTAACTTATCCCATTCTTTCGGAATAACTAATTAACACTTCTCCTCCCATTCTCCAAAAGTTAATTGCCAATACTAATAAATCTTATTAGTATCATTAGTCTTCCATTATCGGGTTAGAATAATCAATTCCATTCAAGTGCCGATAACAATACAATTGATTGATGTCAATAATCAATTCTTATCCACATCTAGTTTACCATATAAGTTATCAATGTCAAGAACCCTTAACATCATTAGCCTCTTTACCCAAAATAACTAATCACACCATAAATGGTTACCGATACCAATACGACCCATTGATATCATTAATTATTTCTGACTTGAAATAGTTAATCAATTTATCTTTCTCCTTTAACCGAGAGTAACCATGCCAATGTTAGTAATCTTTATTAACATCATTAGTTATTCAATTACCTGATATCAACCAATCAATTTAAGGAATGTCAGTACTAATGAAAACATATTGATACCATTAGTTACCCTAATTTTCGAGATAGCTAATTAATGTCATCACAACATTTTATTCATACCGGTCATATAGACATAGACTATCAAATTTAAATCATATATATAGATCACCAAGTTCAAATCACTTATCTACCTAGCAAATTTAAAATGGCAGGAAATAAAAATCCTTAGGTGTTGGGCACCTACCTGCAGTAAAAGCTTAACTGGTAGTCCTCAACAGCTGTTTGGGTCTTGTGGCTCCCCCTGCATTAACAGGCATACCATGTCATTACTCACGAACATTTATTTCCTCTAAATCAATAATCTATACAATTCTTTTTTAATCATCTTATTCTTTTTTATCCTTATTTTTTTTTAAATTTACGTCTTATGTTCCCATTAAATCTTTTTCTTTAAGTTCTTTAACAAAAATACAAATCAACATTACAATCGGTGTATTTCCTTATTTGAATATTGTTTTGTGTTTCATCCATAACTAACATTATATAGTTCAGTTTAAGACCTGATTTAATCCCTTGAAATACAAAGACACAAGGCTATAACTCTACTAAAAGGAAAAGAACCCAGTTCTACACCTAAAACCCTCAAAACTACCTGTTATCGAGAAGATAACCAACTGTCCAATAGGGTCTGTCTTGACCCTCTCTAGGTTATTAGCCCATAAATAGGGTTCTAAAACTTCAAATTAAGCAAGTTAAACTCCTTTGGATAGTTAACATCCAATGCTATAATTTCTATGAAGAGACTTAGTCCAAATTCCCTCATTTTTAGACTCGAGTTCCCTCTGGAAGACCAAGAGATGAAACTGTTTAGTTTCATCGACAATTCCATAAACATTCACATATCATCAAATTTAACTTACCTTATTCAAACCAATTCCTTTCTATGTTATATACACTATAATGATGCTAAAAACACCTTTCTAATAATTAGTTTGTCCAATTTTATTAACTAATCAATCAACACTCTTCTCAACCTTCTTTAACACCTTCATTGTTATTTTTTCATGCATTTCTCATCATTTTAATTCATATAAATGCACATCATCAATTTAAATATTCAAATAAAACACCCTTCTTCTTCCTACATCAATGGTTGGCCACATATTTAGTAAGGAGCTATAAATTTTCTTCCAAAATTATTTGTTATTTCAACTCATTTAAACCTTATTCTATGTCATAAACATCAATTCAATTCAATTTGTCATTTCCCTCAAAATTCATCATGAACCCTAATCTCAATTTGATGAAAAATTTAATGGAAACTTAGCAATTCAATTCAATTTCTCATATTTTGAATGTTTTTATTTTTGGTCATTTTTCGTACTTCTATTTTAAAAATTTATTTGTTAACCTTTTTTCTGAATTTCAAAGGCCCGTATTCCTTCCCTTACTGCAAGTATTAAATCCCTAGTTTTTATAATTTATTTGCTTAATTTCCTTATACACTTCCTTTAGAATTTTTATGGAACTCCTGAGTTGTACCAAGTTTACACTTCTTAACCAAAATTACAAGCGATGATTTCAGATCAATTTTCGTATCCTTACTATATATATATATATATTCGTGTCCTATATATCAAAATTCATACATCATTCATTTTATTTTCTTTATTCAATTTAAAACATTTCTTCAATTTTACACTTAATTTACACTCGGGGTTTACATATTTAAACATACATGTCTAGCATGCCATTCTAATTAGATGATTATAAACATATCTAAACCAATTCATTCAAGCCATCAAAGGAAACTAGGTAGTTAAAACCTATATAGATAATGCAAATCTTTATACGTCTTTTACGAGCATCATAGTCGTAGCCTTTTTCATTGTTGTTTCTTTATCTTGGATTAAAAAATATATTTTACTATCTGAATTCTTACATTTTTAAATTACATAATATTTACATAATTGTATAAGAAATATCAAGTTACATTCAAGGATAAATGAGAAATATTTTTTTACAACAAAAAAGAAAAATAAAGAAAATATAAGACACACAAACCCTATTTAATATTACAACCATTCAATCATAAAAGCGTAATCACATTGGTGTTTAAATGTCTATAATCATCCACCATGCATAATAACACATGAAGATGCATGAATTAATACATTACATGCTTGAATTCTAATTATTGAATGTATATACAATTTTAAAATAATATTTCTAACACTTAGAAATATTAAATCAAATCCAATTTGATAATTTCCTAAACTCTATAAATTTTATTTAATACAATTTTGTTGAAAAGCTATTTTTCAAAATTTAATAAGAAAATTAATCATATTAAAATTCTTATTTACACCCTAAAATATTTTGGGATCAATTAAATAAAACTTTCCAACTTAAAAAATCTCTTTATTTAGGAAATTTTTTTTTTTAAATTTTTAATTAAATCCTAATCCAAATAGGATTACATAAAAATTAGAATCATGAATTAAATACTTTAATTCAATCTCAATCCAATTAGGAAAATTATTTTTATAATTAATTTAATTTGAGTTTCAATTTTAAAATATAAAAATAATACTTTATATGTACATGGATAAAATTATAATTTTTACCAAAAAACAATAGCCTATTATAATAGTTTATTTAGCCACAATGGGCAGAATCATAATTAATTCTACCTTAAAAAAACCGTATTGTAATATAAATTGTAATTCTACCCCTCATATTCTTCTTTATCATCAGTTGCAGCCAATGGTGGGCTTATTGCCCATTGCCGGCTGCTGGCCTAATAGCAGCAGCAGCAGCAGCTTACCTTGACAGAAGCAGTAATGTTGCCACCTCCTACATCGCCCACCATGCGGGAGACATTAGCCTTGTGCATGGCTGCACAATAGTGTTTGGCTTTGCAAAGCAGCAGTCTGTTGCCTTGTTGTCAGCACCATGTTGGTGCTGTTGGTGGTGGCTTGCTCTGCGCCAAACGCTCATTTTTTATTTTAATTTATGAGGATTTTAGCTAAATTTGACCAAAATAGTAACCACGACCTTTTAAAAAAAAACAAATCACCAGAGAGAAATTATTTTAAAAACAAATATTTTTGCACATACCAATATTATTAAAACATGAAATCAATGACTTTAATTATCTAATGATGACTTTGTTATCACTGTTTAGTTTCCCAAAATATATATACGTAATCAAAAATATAAATTTTAAATTTTTTTTTAAGAGTACAAAGCTTTCATTAAACAATTTAAGGTTGTTTAGAGTTTATATGAAAATTATATTTGACTTTGAATAATTACTTCAAGATTATGTTTTTCACAAACCATAAACTGTTTAAATTTCTGACCTCTAACAATAGTCTACACAAATTGTTAGTGAGAAATCTCCTATGTCCTTTTAGAAGAGAAAGATTGATATACCTTTGAGTACTAATTTTTTTATTTTGTATTTTTCAGGTGTCCTGTGTTGTTGTACTGTATAAAAAATAAAATGAATAATATTCTATTTACAAGAAAACCTGAAAACACTATAAATAACAAAATATTAACTTGACTCCTCAATTATATCACATATATTATTTCCAAATAATTTTATAAATTTATTTAATCAAGTCTCTACTTGATTTTTTAGGTCTAGAATTATAATTTCTTGTATAAATTATATTATAGTTCTCAATTTATAAAATTTATTTACAATCAAGTCATACTTGATAATTATTTTATTTTAATTTCTAACTAATGGTTCTTATATGAGTAATTCATTAGGTTCTTTAATATGTTGACTCAAATATAAGTCATAATTCTAAATAAAATAAGATTAAATTAATTAATTTATTATTAATTCAATAATTAATTGATTTATATTTATATTTAAAATATAATATATAATAACTTGTCATTAAATATTAGAAAAATTAAATGTGGTTTGATTTCGTTTTTGTTAACGCAATTGAAACCGTGTTTCCTTAAATTTCAATTATTTTTTTATTAAAAAATATATTTTTTTTATATTTTCAGATTATTTTTGATATATTAATTTTAAAAATAATTTTAAAAATATAAAAATTATTATTTTAATATAATTTTAAACAAAAAAATATTTTAAATCACAATTATTACCACAGTCCAATAAGCTAATCCATGTCCTTGCAGTTCTATTGCCGTTTCGTGGGAAGCTGCTGAATGCATTTCAATTCTACCTTTTGACAATTGTATTGCTTCAGATTGAACCCCGAAAATTAAAGATGAGGTCTTATAATTCTCTCTTGTTGTAGAGTGAACACTGCTCGGCCGGACGAACTGAGCCCTGCATCGGAGTCATTCTTGGGCTGGAGATTACGGTGATTATATTTCAATAAACTTCGGCATCGAGGTTCCAACAAAAGGATAGATTGACTAGAGTGTCGAGAAGAGAGCATTATTTGGTTTTGGTCAGCCCTTTATGATACGTCTTAAGCATTGTTTATTGCTCGATAACCACCACCAAGTTTCCTCTCCCTGAGACTTTGATAAACCCACCAACCCCCTCCTAGACTTTGATTTATTCAACACATGTTTCACCTAATTAACAACCATCTCTAAATCAATTCAAAATAACTATAAAAACCCAATCCAACCCGACCTGTTACCATCATATCACACACCGCACAGATGCTTCCATGCATCAGTCTCAACTTCCCTGAAAACACCAAAATAAATATTCATTCCAACCTCTCCTTTCCCCGCTTCTCTTGGCTTGCGAATAAGCAGCCTGCAGCCGGGCAAAGTAAAATCAGAAGCTGGGTTGTATGTGTTTGTCCGAAAAATACCGACTTCTCCTTTACAGTTTCTGGTCGAACATAACACAACTCATCTCTTCAACCTCCACACACGTATATGTCTTCGTGCTTGTGCATAATTGCATAACTGTTGTAAAGCTATAAAGAAACATTGCCCCCTCTGCTGTCATAGAGTTACTTCTTATTTTTCGCTGATAGTCGGAGACTCCAAATCTAAATTATGGCCATTGATATCCCATCCTTTAATATCTCAACCCTGGAACAAATGTAAGTTGCTCGCTTTGCTTTTCAATTTGATCACTTTTTACTTTTTAGATTTTGGATTCTATGATAACTCAAAAATTCCTTGAACCCCATTTGGTTATATAAAGGAGTTTTACTTGTAAAAATGAACTGAGGGAGATTATAAACGAGGACCCTGTTTTTAGCTGAAATGGAGAAATTGATTTTAACCCATTAAACGTTCTTATGCCCTTTTGTTTCTTCTTTGAATTCTGTGAATTTTAGAGCGAGAGTTGAGAATTGGTGATCAAAGAACCTTGGTAACATTTTCATGTGGTGTTATTTCGAAATTTGGAGAAAGGTTGCATTGAAAGAGGAAAAGGACGCGGAGAGAGCACAGTCATTGATATCACCTTATGGCTTGTTGAAGTAGTTGTTATTTTCCTGTCTATAGCTAATGAAAACACTTGATTTACTTTGAGAGAGAGCACAGTCATTGATATCACCTTATGGCTTGTTGAAGTAGTTGTTATTTTCCTGTCTATAGCTAATGAAAACACTTGATTTACTTTGATTTTTTATTTTTTTCACTTTGATTCTGGTTGTAGGTACATTGATTCTTGCAAGAGGCATGGTGTCCTACCTAATACAGAAATTTTATCTGGTTTCCTTAAGGTCAGTGTAGGTTGGAGTTATAATTTACCTGTGCGTTCAACAAAACCTGATTAAAATAACAGTAACTTGTATGTGTTTAAATTAGTAATGTTTGATTTAGGCTAGGGTTTAAATTAGTTATTGATGGAAACAAGAAGTTGAACCTGTCTGATCACTGCTTTGCTGTTCAGGCTGAGGTTAAAAAGTCCTGCAATGAGATATGTAGCTTGGAGATCATCTTGGACCATCTTGAAGATATTGATGTTCCTCCGCTTCTTGATGTGTGTGCAAACATTGAAACTTCTGAGATTGAAGTGGTTGACATACGTAATGGACCAAATTGTGCTTTGCATGGAGAATATGCTTTATCTTTGATGCGTGCTTTCAGTCAAAAGCTTCAAGTAGTTGATCTTCAGGATTTTCCATTTGGAAAGGACTTCTTGCGGTATATAGTTGTTCTTATTGTTATTACTTGTATAATGCTTTTGATGAATAAAAGCAGTTCTATGATAAGGCACCAAAGGGACACCATCTGTTTGCAGTGATCAGAAAAGCCACTCCAGAAATAATGAATAAAAAATTCTAAATTGCCCTCATTTACCCAAAAAAATATCCCTGCATACCAGAAATGCAAAGTCGGTAGCCACTGAAGGTTCTTCCACTTCCAAAGCAGCCAGAAATTGTGAGGAAGGCCTAGACAAGAAGAGACTTCCTTAAACCTTAACATCATTTCAGAATCTGACTATGCATTCTTTTGTTAGAATTGTCTAGAATCCCGAATTCTTTCTCTTAAACGAGCATGGAATACGTTGTAGTTTTCTGGAATATGATAAATTTTTTTATTACTAACTTCAGTTTCATACTCAGGGAGCTTTCTCAGAAAGGTTTAGCTTGCCAAATTTTGAATTTGAGATCTTCTCATTTCCAGAATCTGAACATGGCAGGGAAATTCATGCAAATACATACCCTCAACCTTGATTTTAGTACTTCACTGACAAGCTTCCAGGCGGATTGTTTTACTTGCATGCCCATTCTAACTTGCCTCTCAATGTGCGAGACAAGAGTTGCAAATCTCTGGACAACTATCGCAGCACTTTCTAAACTCTCTTCTTTGGTAGAACTTCGGTTTCAGAAGTGGATATGCTGCAATGATTCCGCCTCTCCTTCAGCATCTTCAGGTGGAAATTTGGAGGATCAACCTGATGTTAGAGAACTTTTGACTGATATTGATGAAGAATCATATCTTGACCAAGGCACAGATGAGGCAACCGGGAATGTGTTTTCATTCAATAATATAGCTACAGGTCAGCAAGTTCAAAGTATGATGGAGGATTCATCAGATGACAATGAAGTTGATTTTTCAAGTTATTGGCAAGAATTTGATTATATGGATCTGTTGGCCAATTTTTCTTCTGGCTGGAACAGGCAGGTCAATCTGCAAAGTGAGGTAATGCACAGGTGCTCTTTCCTTATGTCCTGGTCGCGAGTGATCTCAGACTAAGGAAGTGGGTGCATCTTATCACTGAAGAAAGTGGCATCATTTTGTTTGTTTTCAATTGGTAGCATTCAGAACGAATCTTTTTAATTCATGTGAAGAAGTCTAGCAAAGCATGATTATTGTAAGTCTAGCAAAGTATGATTATTGTATCTTTTCACCTGCCATTATTTTGAATTTTTGTATATCTCCTGGTCACATTAGACTTGAAAGGATTGGTGGATTGTGGATCTTGTTTTTCTTGTCCTTTTCATTTTAAAGTGGTAAGTGTCTGGTCAGTTGTGGTTATAAATGTAGACTTCCTATAGCGCACGGTCCCAGCTTCCTTTATAATGCTGGATTGCTAAATATGTAATATAGATTGAATTTATGGTATTTTCTTGTGTCCATCCAACCCCCTTTCTTTCTAAATACTCAATAATCAAATTTGTTATTTGCTTGGCAGCTTTCTTCTGGTACATCGTGGAATAAAAAAGAAGAGTCCCTGCATGGTTACTTTGGGAGACATATTGCAGATGTTCCTTCGAAGTATATCTCTCATCACGCTTCACCAATATGCTTTGAGAAACATTATAGAGAGTACATGATAGCTTCATTACCCAATTTGAAAGTTTTGGATAACTTACCTGTCAGAAAGATTGACAGCGAAAGGGCTGCTGTTACGTTTTCACAATACTTCGAGTACTTACCATACAATCGGAAGCATAAAGAGAGTGTTGTCAGCATCTTGCACAAGCGTGAAATAAAAGATACCCGTTCTCATTTGCTGTCAAAAAATCAAAAGCCTTCTTATTCTCATGGAAACTCCCAATACTCTTATACCCGGTCTCTTTGTGCTGCAAAGTTGGGATCTTCTGCTTGGCCGTTGTTGCATTCACTTTCTGTATCAGGCTGTGATTTAGGCGATGGAAGTAGGAGTTTCCGGCCCAGACAGTTTGAGTACCATCCATCTCTTTCTAGCATAATGGTGTTTGGAACCTTGGATGGTGAAGTTGTTGTGGTCAACCATGAGAATGAGAAAGTAGTTAGGTATGTTTCATCACTTGGTGCCATGAATAGTGTGTTGGGACTCTGCTGGCTCAAGAAATATCCATCTAAGGTAAGTTATTCTGCATTAAGTGCGGTGGATATGTGTCTTTGCATGATGTTCACCTTTTGTGATTACTTTTGTTTTTCTCACTAGTGTACAAGAAATTATGCTTTGTATGTAAGTTAGGTAATTCTATACGACTAACTGATTTTAGAAATGGTCAATAGCTAATTTAAAGTGTTATCCACTTAAAAACAGAGTTAGTTTGATCTGTACTTCTACAGGATTTACTTGAATTTGGTGAGGTGATTAATACAACATGATGCTCATGTGCCTCAAGTTAGGAACAGCATATTCTAAAACAGTGTGCATGTTGCTCTGGCCTCCACAAGACCGAACAACTTCTGAGATGCAATAAGATCATTAGACATTTTCTGTCAAGCTTTTGTTAGAGCATTTGATTATGTGCATATCAAGTCCCTGATCACATGGCTACTTCTGATTTTGATTTGCTTTCAGTTCATAGCAGGTTCAGATAGTGGTTTGCTAAAATTGTATGACATAGAGCACATGCCCCCAACAGTTACGGGCATGTATTCAGCTGCCAGTTCAATCACCTTTGATGACTTTGACCAATTGACATCTGTTCATGTTAACTCCACCGACGAACTATTTCTGGCAAGTGGATACTCAAAAAATGTTGCTTTGTATGACATCAACAGTGGAAGGCGCATACAGGTGTTCACTGATGTGCACAGAGAGCACATCAATGTTGTCAAGTTCTCAAACCATTCCCCATCAGTTTTTGCAACTTCTTCATTTGATCAGGATGTCAAACTATGGGACTTGAGACAGAAACCAATACAGCCTTGCTATACTACTACTTCAGTCTCTAGAGGAAATGTGATGGTGTGCTTTTCTCCAGATGATCACTATCTTCTTGCATCTGCTGTTGATAATGAGGTATTCTTTGAATTAATTTACTGCATTTTTAGGGGCATGCAGTTCCATCAATTTGAATGTTAAATTAGGGCCCCATCAATTGTTTTCCCTCATACAGAATCCACCCTTAATGAAACTGAGTCATGATGTGCATACAGATAAGAATTTTTCCCCACGATGCAATGTTCTAAACCCTTTCTTGTTTCTAATGTCACCCCTTACTTTTTTAGTACTTCATCCTAGCGATCTTCATCTGGATTGAGCCCTAATTACCTGGCCATCTAAGCTGTGTTTACTGTCTATGATGACTTATAATAACACATACTATGTTCAAGATAGGAGGAGTAGAATTGTTTATTTGTTAGGGTGCAAGATGTGATTCATCAGGGTTTGAAACTCATGGACGTATTTCCTTTATTTCAAGCAACCCTAGCAGTTAGCTTCTTAGTCCTTAATTTATGCTCCTTTTGCAATTTGGCCTTGACAACTTGCTGAATGTTCATTTCCTCTCCTTCAATTATACCTTGTGCACTGATTTTTTTTTTTTCTGATATTTATTACAATTACTTCACTCGTTTTAAGGAAATTAGTGGAGTCTTGAGATTAAAATGTAGATATGTATCAGGTTCGACAACTTTTGGCTGTTGATGGGAGGCTTCACTTGAGTTTTGACATAGCACCTACGGGAAGTTCACAGAATTACACCCGTTCCTACTACATGAATGGAAGGGATTATATTATAAGTGGGAGTTGTGATGAACATGTGGTCCGTGTTTGCTGTGCTCAAACTGGAAGGCGTCTCAGAGACATATCCTTGGAGGTACCTTCATCTTTTAATGGAAGCATGGATTTTAATTAATGATATAAAAGTTATAGAGATATTGATATTGGAACCATATTTGCCCAGGGAGGGTTCTAGGATTGCATTTTCTTGGAACCTGTAAACTGAGCATATGCTGTTCTTTTGCAGGGGAAAGGCTTAGGGAATTCAATGTATGTGCAATCTTTGAGGGGAGATCCTTTTAGGGTGAGTTTACACTTGCTATTGATTCTTAACCTTCTTTTATCAATTCGAGAGTAGATTTGAGAAACTTTATAATTCTTTCAGCGTTTGGATTTTGAGCAAAATATTGTCATTTGTTAATTTACCTCGTGAAATCTCTCTTCTCTTCCATATTAGTATTATGTAACTTGTTGGTGAAAGCTACTTTGTTTTTTAGTCTGCCATTTTCTCTCTCTCCACTTGCCCTCCAGCCACCTTTGTCAACTTCCCATGGGTTTTGGAAATAGTCATTTAGCTCTTTCATTTAATCCCATTTAAGTAGCTTCTGTTTGGTATATTGTTAAACTACCAAGCTGAGGTTTTGTGCATTATTGAATTATTAAATGAATCACACTTGTGTTTTTATGTCCCTGTACAAAGGATTTCAACATGAGTATATTGGCAGCCTATATGCGTCCCAACTCGAGGTATGAAATTGTGAAGGTATAAATTCTTGCCCTGCTTTTCTGACTTTGTATTTTGAAGCTTGTTGCTCGGTTCCATTTTCCTTTCAAGATTCTAAGATTTTAAGGTACAATTTGCAGGTCAATTTGCTAGCTTCCTGCGGGGATGCCAAGGGATACTCTAAAACCCGGGATTCCTGCCCATCCACTAGCATGGGAGGTTGAGGTTTATTTTCTTTTCATGATAAGAGTAGGATTTGAGCTTGAAATCTCACCCACTTCTGGGCTAAACACCTAATGGTAAAAAAAAGTATATTAATCATGGCTTCTAAGATCTTTATCTTTGTATATGTAATGAACATGCATTTCGCAGTGCAAACAATTCTAGCATAAGCAATCAACGTCATGGTGATTGGTTGAAGAACCAATGGCGTTAAAGCGTTTGTAATTTGATCTGAGCTTCTGGGATCAGCAACTTAATTTTTTCTAACAAAACTATACAAGGTGGAGGAGGGTATTTGATGATAGAAAACATGCATGCGGTTTCTAACAAGTCATGACAGAAGAGGCGAAAAACAAGCAATCAGAGTTGAAAAGTTTCCAAAAGTGGCACAAAATCATTCATTTTATTGGAAGGAATCCTCAAGAACAAACAACTTGGCATTTAATATTGACATTTAGATGAAAGCATGACATCGTTGATCATAGAGTAATGCTACTCATCATTCCCAGTTATTTTTACGAACAATATCATCCAGGGATGGATGTAAATCGTGAAACGAGAGGAACAAAAACAGGCGTTGGACTTTTCATTTCTGTACTGGAGGGTCATAAAACGCGGGAGTAAAGGCTCAACCACCCAGGAGTACTCATCTTAATTGCATCTGTCCTCATTGCATACGTTGTATCATTGACTTGGATAAAACTCCTAGTTATTATGCCACCGAGAACGCACCTGTTGGCGCCAGCAGCGTGTGTCTGTGTGTGTGTATATATATATGAGCGGAGTGGGGTACCTTTTAATTATAGTTTTTTTAATTAAAATTTTTAAAAAAGATTTATATAAAATCATGTTAATTAATTAAAACACTTTAAATTATATTTTATATATATACTAAAAGAAAATAGATTTTTATAGTAGAAATGGAACAATTAATTTTTTTTTCAATTTTTTACTGTAGTGGATACTGTGTAGTTATGGTAAATATGTAATTTTTGTTTTTTAAATAAGTTTTTCTTATATTTTTTTTATTTATATTTGTTATTTTTATTATTTTATACTCCATCTATTTATCATTATTTTTCTATTTTTTTATTGTATATGTTTTTGAAAAAACATTATTTTTTATTCTTCACACTTGCAGTATCGATCTATCATTTTATATATTTCACATATTTATATTCATTTTTTGTTTCTATCATCATTTTTTTTGTAATTTATTTTTTAAAAAAAGTTATTATATGAAAACTAAAAAAATGATGTTTTAATATATCAATTATAAAATTGTTTTATTTTTTTATTATATTAAAAATGAGCTTGGAATCTTTTATGTTTTTATTATAACACATGATTTTTACTGGTATATAATGAAAATAATTCACAGAACGCAACAGGAAAACAAACAAATCCACAGTATCTCTTGTTCGCAAGCTGAAACCGCGTCTGTATATGGCTGAATCCACCGCGCATTCGTAAACTGCCACGCGAAGCTCCAGCTGTTCAATTTATTGCCCACACCCGTACCACTTTACACTTTATTAATGGCTTTGGTGTTATATATTCCCATGCACGCTCCCACTCCTCTCTTCACTCCACTCCTCTCTTAGGCTAGCTAGCTCTGGTTATATCTCTGCTGCTGCGTGCTTTGGATTGAGGCAAAACAAGAGATGAAGCTCTTCTTTGCTGCTCTGTTGCTGCTGTGCTCCCTCCTCTGCAGCTCATCTTTCTTGGAACCTGTCATGGCCAACTCATGTAACTAATTTAAAAGCTGAGATATATATATAACTACTTTCTTTGTTAGGCCTCTAAAATTAGCAGATGCAGGCTCCATCCCTGTTTGTGTTTACTTAGTTAGTTCTCGAAAAACTCATCATGTTGGTGATTTCTTGTGGTGTAGCTTTCTGTACCAAGAAGTGCAATACGAGGTGCGCAAACGCTGGCATACAAGACAGGTGCTTGAAGTACTGTGGAATATGCTGTGAACAGTGCAAGTGTGTGCCTTCTGGAACTTATGGGAACAAGCACGAGTGCCCTTGTTACAGGGACAAAAGGAACTCCAAGGGCAAGCCCAAGTGTCCTTAAATGACAATCTCTTACACAGTCAGGATGTGCCTGTGCTGAGAAATTCAGATCTCATATATATATATATGAGCTAGCTGTGTATAATTAGTTCTTGGGAGTACTGTTCTTGTGTGATTAGCTAGCGTGCGTGGGGGTGGCTGCTAGATATAATAAGAGCATGTCAATCCTGTTTCCCTTTTTATTTCTCTTCGTGTTTGTTTTTTTTCTTCTGGCATTAGTTGCGGGCTTTGATTAGCTTGGTCGTTCATGATCGTGTAATGAAGACCAGTTTTAATGCTGCTGTTCGTGTCGTACGTCATTTTATGCTAAAGAGTGTTATTTTCTTTGTTCAACTTGCGATTGATATTTGATTAATTTCAAATGGTTATGATTAGATAAATTAATTAAACTGTCTCTCCTTTCTGATCTTCAGCAGTTTGAGTACTTAACTCTAATCTGTATATTTCTTTTTTAGCTAGAAGTCACCACCACCTCAGAGATGTGTTTGCAAAAAATAATAATGTATTTTAGTATAAAAAATAATTTAAAAAATAATTGTGATTATATTCTAAACAGACAAACGTTAGTGGATGGTGGCTACGTGGCAGATTAGTAGGTTGATTTGTTGATTGCCAATTGGCTAAAATACTGGACCCGACAGATCGGTAGTGATGACCAATGAGAGAAAAGAGTAACTTTCAGCCCATGCCCAATATCCTAAAGCTGCGCTATTTTATTTTTATGGGCTCTCGACTTCTTAAATGGGCTTCACCTACAAGGATTCGACCCAAGCCTCACAAAATCAAAACGGCATCGCTTGCACGCATTTAGCCTTTCTCCATCACCTTGGGGTTAAAAATCTCCTCTCTCTGCTTTTCAATTTCAAGTTTTCCATTTTTTAAATTTGTCCAAGCGCGAGAGAGAGCTTCCGATATCCAACAATGGCAAACCCTAACCTCCAAGATATTATAGAGAAGCAAGTGCTTACTGTAGCCAAGGCAGTGGAAGACAAGATCGATGAAGAGATCTCAGCCTTAGACCGTCTCGATCTCGACGATATAGAAGCATTGAGAGAGAGACGGTTACAACAGATGAAGAAAATGGCGGAGAAGCGTAGTCGTTGGATCTCTTTAGGTCATGGTGAGTACACGGAGATTCCATCAGAGAAGGATTTCTTCTCTGTTGTTAAAGCTAGTGATCGTGTCGTTTGCCATTTCTATCGCGATAATTGGCCTTGCAAGGTAGTATTAGAAATCACCATCACTTTTTTTCTACAATTTGATTTATTTGATTGAAGAAAGTTCTGTTTTTATTGATGTTTCAGTGTTTTAAGGAATTTGGAGTTTTGTAGGTTCTATTTCTCAAATTTTGCTCTTTTTTTTTATGGGGTGGATTTTTAGGGTTTTTCTATATTGAATTTGTAGTCTTTGTGTCTTGACATGGGCTGTGATTTGCCCTTCGTGTCAATTGAAGGGAAATTTTGGAAACAAGATTGTCCTCAATTGAAGTTAGAGGTTGCTAGATGCCTAAACTATTATCTACTGTGCTTAGCTCAAATGCTTATGCAGCTTCTTCTCGTTTAAATTTTCTTTAATTTCTGAGGGTTATAAGGCACCTGGAAGCTTTAATAGCAATACAAAGGCATTGCTTAGTTGCTTGATGTTGCCAACACTGGAAAGAATATTAAGCAAAAGAACTACTACGTTTGAGCTATTCAAAATGTGATGAAATATGTTGTGTGTGAGAAAGTTATATTAATATTGCCTTTACGTTAACTAGGAAAGTGGATGGTTTAGGAAAACATTTCATGCTTACTGCTCATTTTCATGCTTACTGCTTGTTGTGCGGAATCCGGCGACCGGTGATGAACTGATAATTGCTTGTCGGAGGGAAAGCACACAGACACAATATTTTACGTGGTTTGGCAAAACCGCCTACATCCACGGGAGAGGTCCATTGTATTTAGAGGGAGGATCACATCCACTCAACTCCTAGCTCACACACCCTGCTGCATGTGGCAGCAGCTTCTCTTTATCTTTTCACTCTCTCTCACGTTATCTCTTCTCTCACCTAGCTCTCTTTGTATGATGCTTATTTATAGGCAAATGGTGGCTTTTCTTCTTCTTTCCAGCAGCTGCACATGGGAGTCAATGGTGGCTGCCATCTTCTTCAACAAAGGCTGCTGCCACTTGCTTAGTGGTGATGGTCACTTGCTTGGTGGTGGGGTATTGTCAATAAATGGCAATACCTAACAATCACCCATTTGCCTATCCGGGCAATTGTCCTCTTGATTCTTTAGCACCAGCTTGACTACCCCACCACCAAGCAAGTGGCAGCAGCCTTTGTTGAAGAAGATGGCAGCCACCATTGACTCCCATGTGCAGCTGCTGGAAAGAAGAAGAGAAGCCATCATTTGCCTATAAATAGGCACTACGAAAGAGAGCAAAAGGAGTGAGAGTGAGCATGTGAAGGGATTAGAGAAAACGAGAGAGAGTTGCAATGGGAGTTGAGTGATGAGATCCTTCTCCATGTATTTATTGTAATCCTTTCTCTATCTCAAATAATATTGTCTCTCCCGTGGATGTAGGCGGTTTTGCCGAACCACGTTAAATATTGTGTCTCAGTATGCTTTCCCTCCGACAAGCAATTATCAGTTCATCACCGGTTGCCGGAATTTCCCAACATGTTGTGTGTGAGAAAGTTATATTAATATTGCCTTTACGTTAACTGGGAAAGTGGATGGTTTAGGAAAACATTTCATGCTTACTGCTCATTTGCAGGTGATGGACAAGCATATGAGCATACTGGCGAAGCAACATATAGAGACACGTTTTGTGAAGATCCATGCTGAGAAAAGTCCATTTTTGGCTGAAAAACTCAAGATTGTTGTTCTTCCAACTCTTGCACTTATAAAGAATACCAGAGTGGATGATTATGTGGTGTGTTTTGTATATTTATGGCTACATGTTGTTTACTGAATTCACTCTTTTTTTCCACTGTTCTGAAAATTAGACTGCCATTTTTTTATTGTTTTCAGGTGGGATTTGATGAGCTGGGAGGGACAGATGAGTTTAACACACAGGATTTGGAGGAGAGATTGGCTAAAGCTCAAGTGATATTTTTTGAGGGCGAATCGTCTCTAAATTCATCGAAATCCAGTGCACAAACCAGGAGTGTGCGACAAAGTGAGAGCCATGACTCTTCAGATTCAGATTAAATCATAGTAATCTCCTTTCGGGTTACAAGGTGACTCCAATCCTTGTCTAGTAGAGTATGCCTGTCACAATCTGCCAATTTAGCTACATCTCATTGGCTAGAATCGCTGTATTGTCTGGTTTTGTAGAAAGCAGATGGGGGCTTTATGTCGTACAAGTCCCTGAGTTTTAGCTCATCCTATTCTCGAGTTTGATATAAACCTTATATCGATTATTCCATATTTTGATATCCATGTCATTGACATCATCCGGTGGATGGAATTATGGTGCTGTTACTGTCTTGTCGACTTATTTTTTTGAAACAGCTTCCATTTTTCAATTGGAAATGAAATTCCCCAAAGCATGAATACTATGTTTCCACGGATTATGATATGTTGAACTGGTGCTCTATTTTGCAAGCTGCAATATTAACAATTAATTATTATTAACAAAAATTAAATGATGAGGTGTTTTCACCAGTCTTACAATCGACCTGAGAGTTGAGCTAAGCTGAAAACTTGTGGCCTGAGCCGGGTTGGAAAGTAACCCGGATAAAACTTGGATTCAATCAAACTGAACTTTTTTATTGAATAATTTTAGAAAAGAGAAGACTTTTTCAGAATTTCTTATCCTCAACTTTCTTAACTACCAAACATGCAGTCATTGTTGTAAAAAAACAAATATTAAAATGCTTAAAAAAAAATTCAAAACAAATAGAAAGAAACCCTAATGTCAAAACTTCGTAAACGACAAAGCATCCTATTATTATGTAAGAAGGTTGAGAATTGGTGGAAGGAAAGTGAGAATAATAGTGTCCCTGACGACTAAAAGGATTTTGAAACTCAAGGAAAAGAATAGCTGTGGCAAAAATAAATCCTTAACGTGGGCTGTAGTTTTTCTTTTAATTTATTAGGCCTATAAATTATGAAATGTAGGATGTAAAAAAAAAATAGATTTATACTTGGGCTTGGAGTTTGTCATGAATTTAGTAGGTCTATAAAAATAAAAATATTTATTTATTTTTGATCGATCTAGCCTAGAATTCAAGACTTAGTTTCGATTAGATTTTAAAAATATAGTTTTTACTGTATCATTTCTCACAAAAAAATTATTCACTAAATAGTGGCTTATTTTTGTTTTAATTTTTTTTTCCCCAACACAGATCTATCAGGTATTGAGATTCATAATTTATTTTGACTATACCCTTCTTCACAAATCACTATTCATTAGAATAATGATTTATTTTTTGTCTTTTTAATTTCATCTTTCAACATTGAATTTACTAGGTATTAGACTTTATAATTTATTTTGATTTGTTTTCTATAAAGTTATTTTAATTTCATGTTTAAGTTATAGATTTAATAAGTTAACTCGAGATTTTTTTGTTATTTTTTTAATGGATTTTTTTCAATACTCCTCAAAAACCACTGTTCATAGGAACAATGATTTTATATATATATCCTTCAACATTGAATTTATTTAGAGATAGCAATGAGCGCCCATGGATCAAGTTCTTATACACTATCCATACCCGAACCCAAATCTAAAATTAATATCCAAACCCAACTCAAATCTAATTGTATATTGATTTTGAATATCCAAACTTAACCCAATCAGGTTTCGGGTATCCATAACCTGAATTCAATTTTTCCTTGGATATCCATTTGTTTATACATGCAAAAACCATCCAAATCCAAACAATAAAGGAGAAGAGAACTCATTTTTTTAAACTATAGTGGTGGAAAGTCTACCTTTAAAGTTATAATAATCCATTTTCAGTTGTATCTTTATATGATTTCCAGTAATTAAGGGAAATCCATCCATATAGACAATTAGGATGAAAATTAACAGTACTTAAACAATTGCAAAACTTAAAATAAGATAAATGTAATGAATATAATGCACATTCTTCATTTGTATCCTTGGCGAATTTCTTTTCCATTGGATATCCCATTCTTTAGTATCTATAAGTTGACAAATCAAAAGCATAACGAGAGGAAGACGGGATATTGACGTTGTCATTGCTGCTACTATTGTAATATGTTGAAAATATTGGATTGAAAAAGATATTTACACCCTTTGATGAGTAGTTAAGGGTATAAATAATTTAGGGACATTTTGGTCTCTTAATATATTTTCTTAAATATAAATATGACGTAAAAAAAAAAGATTGTTTTTCTTGAGAGAGAGAACCATAAGAAAAGAAGAGGGGAAGAAGAAAAAGAATGAGAGATGAGGGATAAGAAGTGAAAGTTAGAGATAATAATTTCTAATGTAAGATCTTGATGTTTTTACGTTTTAGTCTATTAGTTGAGTTTAAGTTTAGAATTTGGATTATTAAAGATATTTAATTGATGTTTCAGGGTGCTAGTCTGGCTTAAAATGTTTGATATAAAGACTAAAGTTATGAGTTTTTGAGGAACATGTTGAATTGTTTTAAGGATTTACAGTTTTTAAAGACTAGCAAATCGAGATTATGAAATCTCAATCAAATGGTCGTCTAGTTTTTCTAAACCGATTGACCGGTTGGACTGATTGTTTTGGTCGACTACTTGGTCAATTTTGATCGACTTGTTGACCAAGTAGTGGAGGTTGATCAATTCTTTTAGGTTTAGTCCATTTGGATAATGTTCAGGATTGATCGGGAGAATCTATTTTGGTTTTATAATTATGATTTGGTCTTTAGTCTTAGAGTTATGATCTTTTATATTATATGCTTCAGGGTTTTTTTTTAGTATTTTTTGAATTCGATAGAGGTTTTGCTGCTGTTTCTCTTAGCGATCCTTAGTAGTCTTCGTTTTATGTTTTATGTTTGTATGTCTTTTACTTTTATTTTCTAGATGAGTAAAATAATCTTTAATATAAATGTAATATAAATGTATTTATTATATGATGAGTACAATTGGTTATTTCTTGAATATTTATACATGTTGCTTTATTTTCCGAGTACTTATCTATTATTGAATTTACACTTTTATTCTTTTGAATTAAATTCTATTGAATATGACATTCATTATCTTGCAAAACTATATGAATATCTGTTATATCTTGATATCAGGATACTTGTCATAAACTCCATACTAATAGAGAGTAGTTAGTTTATATATACATAGTAGCATGTATACCTAGTTAGTAGGAGAGACGCTAGCCTATAACAACTAATCTTTCCATAGTTATTGTGACCACAAACCTCATTTGTTATTAGAACTCTATGGTTTCAGATGTTATCTGTTATCTTACATGTATCTTACTACCAAATACTAATCTGCTTAATGTGTTTTTATGTGTGTGGATTACAATTTATAATATATACGATGTGTATTAAATATTAATCTCTCATCGAGTTGGTTGAAGTCATCTCTCAGTTTTAATATTATTTTCAGGTTCTTAACTTCTGTTAACAAGTTGACCTTGTTCAAAATTTTTGCTTCTTTATTTTTGGTTGGAACGCTTTACTTATTTCCGCGAGGCTTTTTTTTAGTCTTGATTTAATGTCTTAGAGTGATCCACTATTACACTGTTTTATTTAAAGTTTGGATTCTTATATTGTAATAAGTATTATGAATTATTATTTGATTTTAAAAAATATTTATGGAAAGTTTATGAAATGATGTGAAATCTTATATAATTGTTTTATAAAAAGTATGTTTTAGGCTTAGCATAGATATGGTGTTTTTATAGCACCGCTCTTGCATTACCAGACACGAACCTGGAATTCAGGTTGTGACAAAGTTGGGATCAGAAAATGGTTTGTTAGAAACCCATTCTATTTAATAGTTTGAAGAAAATATTTGTGACAATGTTTCTGTGACAAGTTTTTACAATGTTTTCTAGAAATCTCATTCATATAAATATTACTCTCTTAACAGAGGAAGTTTCTATAGACTTTGATGTGGACTTGCAATACTTCAAACATATATTTATATTACTCTAGGATAATTCAAGAGATTTGAAATATAAATGCATATTTAATAGTTACATACATATACCTAGGAGACATCTAGGAGAATAAAAAAACACTTTGAATATAGACTTTAAAATTAATTCCAACACTCTCAATAAGAGAATTGAACCATCACGCTTTCAAAATTAAAAGAGAGTGTTTGAATGTAGACTTTGAATGTAGACCCTTACATCAAGATGGTGGTGCGGTTAAGATTGATTCAAAGTATTTCAAGAGCCTTGTTGGATCCTTAATCCACCTCATAAATTCAAGACCTGATATTGTCTTTTCTATTAGTATTATCTCTATATTTATGGAGATTTCTAGCAAATTTCATTTTGCAGTAGCAAAAAAAATCTTGTGATATCTTCAAGGAACTAATAATCATGGAATCATGTATAAAGAATAAAATGAAAACAGATTGATTGGCTATCCTAACAATGATTGGGCAGGAAGCTATTAGGTATGTGTTCTGTCTTGAAAAAAATATAATATATTGATGTTCAAAGAAATAAAATTCTATAGCTTTATCTTCTGCAGAGGCAGAATATATTAATATAAATGAGCTGTTTATTAGTCAGTATGGTTAAGGAGAGTTCTTATTGATTTGCAGCAAAATGTTTTTTATGCTACCACTATTTTATGTGATAATATGTTTGCAATTGCAATGATCAAGAATCTAGTTTTTCATGTAAGATAAAAACATATAAAATTGAGGTATCATTTCATTAGAGACATGGTAAGCAAGAAGGATATTCAGCTGGAGTTTATCAACACAAAAGATTAAACTATAGACGTCCTCACTAAAGTTGTACCAATTGAGAAGTTTCAGCACTTCAAGGGGTTTATGTAAGCAAGAAAGCATAACAAAAATATAATAAAAAACATCTCTGGTATTTAGCTAAAGCTCTGCCAATTATCACTTCCAATTTTTTTTCTTTCTCTGTTTCCGCAATTTATTTCCAACAAAAAGAAACTGTTCAGATGATTTACAATTTGGGCAACACTATGAGATAGATGGCAAGCGTTTTCCATGCTGAACACTAGCATTTGTTCTGTGCTCCTACATAAATCATTGTTTGCCTTACGCTCAAGAACTATGTCAAATTTCAAATATCAAAATATATTCAACTAATGAAAAGAAGGTGTTTCTAAGAACTCGGTCAAGAAATAAATACTAAAACTAAGAAATTGAATCTAATATATAATAATCAACAACAGCATCTCTGTTGATGAAGCATATTAATTACATCAACATAGCATCCAAATGGTTTGTTTAATGTACCAACAGCTTCAAATTACAAACTCATCATTATTTCTTCTGCAGTTGAAACGCTACTACTAAATACTAATAGCTATCTATAGAAAAAAGCAATATTACAGTCCTCTTCTCAAGTCTAACATCGACAACAAATTAACTAACATTTCAGGGATATGCAACACGGAACTTTCGACAGCTGAAAGCACAACTAGCTCGGAACTTGGTGTCATGGCCTAGCGATTATATCCGGTACCTCATGATATCTCGAGCTTTCTTGACCACCCTTTTTGCATTAATATCACCGTACAGATCTGGATAGAAATCATTTATGCGACTGACAAGAGCATTGCGAATGCCTCCCTGCGTTGGCAGAAAAGGGGAAAGGTAGTTTATTATTGCATCAAAAGAATGTGGCAAGCAAAATTTACGCTCGTTGAAGCAGGAAAAACATGAGAGTATGTAATGATATCTAATGACTCGAGTTTTTTCGTAAACATATTGTGCAAAGATGGATTAACATTGATTGATGGTTAGCAAGTGTAGTGCCACACACAAAGGAGCCAATAAATTAGAAGGCATAGCCTGAATGTTCTAACCTTTGATACTTCCAGTGCCTTTTGAACAACATAGTTCCCGAAGTTATTACGGCAGACGTTCACAAAGTAAGGGCTGTGCAGAAACTCCTCGATAATCATTGAAGCATTCTCCTCCCCGCTCCATATCAAGCATTTCTCCACGACATTACTTCCAAACTTGTTCATGGAGAGAGACACGAAACATCCTTTTAGGTGCTCTAGTATCCCGATTGTTGCATTCTGTATGCGTTCGTCGAGTACATGTTGCACGACATAGTTCCTAACATGCAAAGGGAAATAAGAAAGTTGAAGGCATCTGTAAGGAAATGTATAGATGAAACAAACTCCTCTTTGTGTCTATAAACCTTTTGCTTCCAGTACAAAGGTTATATTCAAAATGCCAAAGGAGGAATCTTATCTTCATTGGTTTTAATTCAAAAGTTTTTGCATATAGATTTATTGTTGAAAATCATAGAATAATTCTTGAAACATCTAACATTGGAAGCCATTATACCTTATTTTTATGATAAAGTATTTATGAAAAGTAAATTTTAAATTATGATTCAAAATAAAAATCACTTTTCATAAATCATGTCAAGGGAACTAATTAGCAAACATAATAGAGGAGATAAAGGACACACCCAAAAGGACTTTCCGATAGCAACATTGCATTAGCTATTGTTTCAAGCAAAAGACGCTGCTTAAGCTCCCCTTGTGCATAATCCAAAGCTCGGTTCAATACACAACATCCGCTTTTATCCATTGCAATGTCAAGAAAACTTTCTGCTATTTCTTTGATGAGGGGCTGCAAATATATAAAAAGCTTTTATAATGATTATGAAAAGAAAATCAACTGCAAACATGACTCGTAGATTGACTAATCATTCACCTTCACTATATGAGAGTGTGCATTTACAGTAATTAAAATATAACTTTATCCATTGGTGTGTTCTTGCCGTATCTCATTATTAAAACGCTAAAGATTAATATATGCTTCAAACTATGGAATCTTGCATAACTTCAAGTTCAAATAAATTCAATATTATGTAGAAATATACTTAATTTGCAATCAGTTCTGTGTAGCAAGGACAAAGCATATATATATATATATATATATGTAATATATGTGTGTGTGTGTTACCTTTATATCATCAAATGGGAAATGTTCCAAGCATTTTTGAATTACATGATAACCATTTTGGTTCCTGGATAAGATGAGTGTCCTCCGAATCAAAACTGGTGTAAGCAACAATCTTTGCTCAGGCGTTTTGATGTGCTCTATCATCTTTTGCATCGCGCGGGTTCTATGAAAAGAATAATTAAATGAAATTAGTCAAAATCATTGATTTGGAGTTTGAATTAAAACGAAAACACCATGTACATACCCCACTGGATGAAAGCATAACCCAAGCAGCCTCCTTTGGTTATGGATCAAAGAGAGAATAAGTTGAGTCATTTGGGCTTCACTGCATACTTCAAAAAGCTTCTGAATAACATGATTACCAAACTGATCCTCCATCAAGTCATGTACATAATCTTTCACTTCCAAGAAAACCATCTCAATTAGATCTGGCTTCCTCTCATCAAGGACGCCCTGCAAGACCCGATACAGACTTTGACTTCTTGCTGCCACAGCCACTCTGCCTTTCAGTTTATATAGTGATGGGTGATCTAACTGAAAAACTGGGGAATTAGGCAAAGAAGAAACCCTCAGAGTATCTGCCATTGCAGATTCTAACGATCTTACCCTTCCAAATTGAGAGCCAGTATCAAGCATTGTGCTATCAGCATCAAGTATTCTACCAGGACATAATCCATATTGATCAAGCGCATCATAAGACTGACTACGTATACGTGCGCGCGAAGTGCTCCCATGCTTATTTCCGAAGTTGGAAAAAGAATGCAGTGCAAACCTATCTCGGCAGTCTTGGTCTTGGATATTTTGATTATAGCCGAGGCCGCCATTATTGTTTCCGATGTTGGAAAAAGAAGGACGCACCGTATATCCGGTCCCATTTTGGGAGGTGCTGGGGAAAGAATGCAGCGCAAACCTATCATGGTAGTACTCTTGCTCTCGGACATTCTGAACATAGCCGCAGCCTGCATTATTGTTTCCGATGTTGGAAAAATAAGGATATTGCTCCATATATGTGGTCCCATTTTGGGAGCTATTCTGGTATGATGGGTGACCAGCAGCAAGTGAGTACTGATCATCACTCCTCATCGTGTTCAAATATCGTTGTTGTTCATTGGAAGAATGAGAAAATCTACCAGTTGTAGAAAGATTCATTCTAGCAAAGTACCTTTCTAGAATTGAATCTTCAAAACTTCCTAGAGTTGAATCTTCAAACGGATAAGAATAATCAAGTTTCATATTGTAAAAGCGAGGAGATTCAAACACGAATCCAGGGGGAGAAATTTCTAGGTTTTGGTGCTGTGAGTGTGAACCAGCGCTTTCAGAGATGGGGTTTTTGCTTGATGAATCAAAAAGGGAAGTGAATTCTTTTTTCCTTTGACATCTCCTTTCCATGCTCACAAAATCATTGTTGGAGAAAGGAAAAGAAAGGAGCGGGTGCTTGTTTATTTCCCAGCGAATCTAAAGTCAGTTTAGGGTTTGATGGTTTTGAAAACCACCTAATATTTATAAGCAGATATTATTTGGAGGTAGTACTGTAATCAAATAAAAATACGTACGTCATATGGAAACGTTTGTTTCTCCATCTAGAGTACTGCAATTCGTATTCTATTGAAAAGGAAAAACTAAATTCTTCAAAAGTAAGATAAATAAATAAAAGAATAAAGAAAAACTACAATAAACTCTTTAAAAATTAAGAAAAAATAAACTAGTTATACTTTTTTTCCTTACAATAATAATATTCAATACTACAAGGTACCCTATGAAACATGTTATCGATCGGACGAGTTTGTGGGTTTGAATTTACACTAAGAATGCTAATTAATTATTAAGGTAGTAATTTAAAAACAAAATGCAATTATAGACACCAAGCCGGCATAAGGTGAATCCATATTTGAGTAAAATAAAATATTTAAGAAATATTTTTTTTTAATTTTTATATATGTTTGATAAATAGGATATTAAATAATTTTATCTTATACTTGTAGTTTTTTATTAAATAAGAATAATTTTTATTTCATAAAGCATAATTAACTCTTTTTTTCTAAACCAAAGCGGAAAGGAAAAGGTTTATATATATTAGAATCCAAAACAAAAACTATTTGTGTGGAGTAGTAGAAACAAATACACGTACTGATAAAGCGAAAGATAAATAAAGACGTAAGATGTGGAATCTTTATGCTTATCTAATTGTATTACATCAAGGTTACCATAGACTTTCGCAGCAATCTTTAAGGTCGATTACTAAGATAAACACGACAGCGATAACTTCATGATAGCTTTGAACTAGCTATGATTAATTATAACGTGATGATCAAACGCTAAAACAAGAGAAATCTCAATTACGGAGAATAACAAGCAGAAGATTTTGTAGCTCGCTTAAATTAAGATAAGTACAATTACTGAAAATTACTAGGGAAAAAAAAGAAGAAAAAACACTTCATTCTTTGTCTTGCCAGGACCTTGAGCTATCTTTGAAGATGGTGGATAAGTAGCCTTAGTTTTTCGTAGGAATATTCATCTTCAAGCTTTTGCATGGAGGCTTTCGCCGTCAAAGCGACACCAAGATCGATGGAGTCAGCTAAAGTTACATGGCTGAAGACTCTGTCTGGCTTAAACCAGCTGTCTGGCTTAAACATTGAAGCCTAGCCGAGAAGTTCAAAGGAAGCTCATGTTCAACTAGCTAGAGAAGCACATGCAGTGCAACACATTTACAACGTCTTATTGCCCATCAGAAGACGTGAAAAGACTCTGAAATACCAGTCGGCGTTGTTGGGATGCTACGTACCCTCGCCATCTTCTAAGTCTACACAATTGAAGTCCTTCTGCTTCCTGCAAGCCCTCACATTGGCTACCTTCATATGGACTGCAGATTCCATGATCCACTTCAATCTAACTCTTAAATATCTCGAGCAGAGCAGGCAACCCTAAGCAATGCCCTCATTAAGTTGTTGTGTTGCAAGGCATGGAGACAGCTAAATTGATAGCTGCTTCTACGTGGCCTTCTGAGATCCATGTAGAAAACGTATCTTGTGCTTCCGAATCCGGTTTAACTTTATAGTGAAATGGATCATAAACATATATATGAGGCTTCGCGTATTTAAGACTGAAAGGAACTGCTCTTCTTTGAACGTTGCTGTTTCCCCATTTTAGTAAGATTTCGATTCTATATATCCGCAATGCTCGTACACCAAAGCTTTTAAAATTGGATAGATAAGCAAGACCAAGACAGTTTTTGTCTATTCCAGTTAATGATTAAAGGCTTTAGGTCTCTCAATCCAGTCCAGCACAAGGCGCCACAGTAATTCTCTGACTGTGGTGCAAATGGACCCAAAGTTTCTGACAGAAATCATCTGGTTGAAGCGGAGGAAGAACTACTATATATCTAAAGTAGCTCCAATGTAATGCTTAAGCAACCCCGGCCTCCAACTGATACACGACTTCCATATTTGCAAAGAAGTTGCTAGCTAGCTTCATTTCCTTCATCGATCCAAGTAATGTTTAATATATCCTCTCAATTTGAGTATGAGAGCCCACATGAAATTGATGTACAATATATCCCATCGATGCTGATCCAACTGCAATATCTGGGCTGATTCTTGACTCCATTCTACCTCATAAGTCATAAACCTAAGTGCTATGACGTTGTCCCATCGATGATCAACTGCGAAGACAGTAGCTAGCATTACATGTCTGCAGAATTACCTGGGTCCACGTCAACAAGACTCTTATAAATATATATAAAATACAAATAAATCAACTAACCTTCTAAAAAATTAAACACTTCCAATATAATTAAAAATAATAATTTCTATTTAAAAAAGGGTTAAAAATCCAAAAAAATCACAAAAAAGAGGTAGTAACTAAAACATAAATTAAAAAATATTAAAAAAATATAAAAAATATAACAATTAAAAAAATCAAAATTTTTTTAAAAAAAATCATCAGACACTAATAAACCTAGTAAGTATGTTGTCCACCCCAAATGTAAAAACACAATAGACAACACCTCGTCTGGAGCTCCTAAAATATGGCCACTGATGTAGCTGAAAAGGTAAGATTCATGATTTTTTAACCCAAAACTCCATTTTGAACTAATGTTTAACTCAAAACACTTAAGAGACATTTCAGGAGCCTTTTTAAATCAATTGATGTCCTTCAAAAACACAAAAAAAAACAGCCTAAAATCCAAAATCAAATTGAAAGAAAAAATCTTCTCAAATTTAAATTTGTTTTTTAATTGTTTTCAAGGTAGAAAAAACACTTAATCTTAATATCAGTCACTTGTTATATGACCCAATCATATATTATTACAATCATCAAAGAATTGTGAGAAGATGATTACAGTATTTTCCATAGATGCTTTAGTTTTCGTTTATGTACATGCATGAGTGGCTAAAAATGTGTTGGATTATTCTAGAACACCTTTTCGTCCATTACATTTCATGTATTCATGAACCCACATCTCAAGCTCAAGATCACCAATCTGAGCACAAGCTGAAAGCACACTACCCATTGTAACGTGATTTTGGTCTACAATTGTAAGTATCCTCCACCATCAAGCGCGAAAAAGGCAAGGTTAAGGGAGATTATTTTTTATTCCGCTCAGTTTTTATGAAAAAAAAAATAAATTAAAAAGTTTTTTTTTTAATTAAAACCGGTTTAAATTAATTGGTTTCAATTCGGTTTAGTTTTTTAAAATAAAAACTGGTTTAAACTGGTTTGGCATAGTTTTTTTGGTTTTGCTCGGTTTTTTTTCCGGTTTGACTTAGTTTTTTTCTGATTTTTTTTTGTTTGAGTTCGGTTTGATTTTTTTTATTTTAGGCTTATAAAACCGAATCAGTTAATTTTTTTAAAATTTATTTTTTTGTAATATTTTTTTCCAAAATTATCTTCATTGATTTTTTTGTTAATATTAAGTTGGTTAGAATTTAACTTTGTAATAAAGCTTAATCATATGGGGAAAGTACTGTAACTTTCATCACAAAACATTGTAGATTGCTACAGTATTTCTCTGCATAGTTTTTTTGTTATAATTTTTTTCCAAATTATCTTTGTCAATTTTATTTTTTTCATATTGAGTTATTTGAGAATTACAATTACAAGTCATTACAAATAAAGCTAAATCATGTGAGGAAGCACTGTAGCTTTCATCACAGAATACTGTGAATTGCTACAGTGTTTCCAACATGATTTTTTTTCTTTTTTTGGTGTTTGTTTTGTTTTTTTTTTCTAAAATTATCTTTGTCGATTTTTTTTTTAATATTGAGCTGATTTAAAATTTAACTTTGTAATTGTTTTTCTTTAAAACACTTTGAATTGTTGCAATGTTTTCCCATATGATTTTTTTATGATTTTTTTCAAATATATCTTTGTCGATTTTTTTAATATTAAGTTGATTAAGAATTATAATTACAATAAAACCAAATTATATCAGAAAAGCGTTTTAGTTTTTCTCACAAAACACTGTGGATTGCTACAATATTTTTCTAAATGGTTTTTTATTTTATTTTATTTGGGAAAACATTATAGTTTTCCTCACAAAACATTGTCAATTGCTACAATATTTTTTCTCATGGGTTTTTTTCCTTGAAAAATTATCTTTGTTGGTTTTTTTTTTAATATTAAGTTGGTAGAGAATTTAGCTTTGTAATTTTTTTTGCTTTTTATTAACTGAAAAACTAAATCATGTGGCGAAAGCATTGTGTCTTTCCTCACAAAACACTGTAAATTGCTACAAATTATTTTGTTTAGTCTCTAAGTTTTTTATCATCAACACAACTTTTTTTTTCATTATTAAATATTTACTCCATTATACTTTTAGTTTCTATTACTTATCTAGCGTTGGTTCACAATTATAAAACTATCAAGTACATTTGTTTTATAAACCCGCAGCAATGTGCGGGCAAGTCATCTCGTTTACACTAGATTAGAAGCTTTCTATTCATATATAAGGTTTTATAATGGATATATATATATATATATATATATATATATATATAATCAATATCAATTTAAATTGATATCGATCACTTAGATTTTTTTAAACCATGTTTATCAACTTATGTAAATATTATCTATTTATCAGTGTAGAGTTCTTATTTTATGGGACGCAATAGCTATCCGTTAGCTGATAATAGCTATATTGATAATAGCTGATATACATATCAATCTAACAGTTAGTGTGTAAATCTAATGACTGAAATACATTATTAGACTCTTTGATATACCACTTGTAGATTTCTTTGAGAACGTCACTTGTCAAGCAATGGATATTCCACAAGTTGAAACATGATTTAACTTATAGCCCAATTAAGAACTTGTTAGGCTACATGATAGTGTCCATGTTTCTTGTGGTTTTATTTTGCAAATTGTTTGATTAATTAACAAATACTTGTTATTGTTTATGGGTCCCATGATCTGCTGTGTTTGAAACGCAAGGAAAAAAAAAGCACCTAAGAGCTGCTTTTTGGGTGGCCAAATACTGAACCGTGCCCTATTATTCACTGAACATTTTTTTTAAAAAAAAAAACAAGTGTAGTTAATTGATTTTACTTGTACTATTTACGTGAATAATAATTTTTTTTTGTTTTTTTTTAAAAAATTAATTTAAAGTGAATTAAATTTACTCATCCCGTAATCTTAATTTTATTCCTAATAATATTTTACCTAATTTTATAGTTCTTGTCCTATGAATTTTATACGTAATGGAATTGTAGATAGTTTTTTGTTAAAGTAATTTTTTTTATATAAAGTATTATTTATTTTATAATGTGATACCAATAGTTAAATCCACAATATTTAAATTAAAAATAGTCAATATTAATATATATTTTTTAAAATTATTTTATAACTTTAATTTTAAAAACATTCTTAACCAAACACGTTAAACTACTTTTTCTTCAACTTTAATTTCAACCACAGTTTTAACTAAACACCTATTTTTTCAAACCAATCTCAACTTAAAATACTTTTTACAAAACAAATTTTTTCAAATCACAACCATAACAGCTACCACAATACCAAACACACTCTAAAAATACAGGCCAATTGTGTTTTTAAAAGATTCAAAAAAAAATTTAATACATTAATTTTTAAAAAATAAAAAAATATCATTTTAATACATTATAACAACCAAAACTAGCTCTTAGATATACCATTGATGTCATCCAATGAAAATATTTAAAAAAAAAAACTTATTTGTCCAGACAACATGTTAATAAATAAATAAATAAATAACCCATTCCGTGATCTACTTCTGATCTAACTTTTGGTCACACAACTTGCGATAACAAGTGAGAGAGGTTTTGATTTCTCCCCTTCACATTTCCTGGTAAATGATCTACTTATGCTCATTCCACGGATAAATATTCAAGTGATTACACCTGCTACAAACATTTGGAACAAAAAAAAAAAAAAAAAAGCCTTGCTAGAAACGTAAGAGAAAGTAAGAACGCAGAAGTTTCTACTTTGTACATGTGCGTGTGTGTGTGGTGATAATCTAACGATCAAAGAAAGAGAAGATAATTTACTTGTGAAAAATAAGAAGGAATTCTATTACACGAAGGAAACTATCTTATCCGCAAGAGCTCAATTGGCCTCTGCTTATCTCTCACTTCCAGCCTCTTCATCTTGAAAAACAAACTTTGAATATTTACAATCCGAAGCATCTGAAAGAAACGCCTTCAAGCAACTTGCCTGTCTTCACAGGAATCATTTTCTTCATGGCTTGTCAAGGATAGAAGTTCCATCAGCTCCATTCGGTACTCAAGGCCTCGCAGGTAGTGCCCCAAAAGCATGCACCTTGAAGAAAAAAAAAAAAAAAAAAACAGATGTAATAGTATTAAAATCTGTTGCCAGAGGGAAGAACATCGTGAGAAAAGAGTTAATGAAAAGGCCTAACCAGAAAAGTAGTCGTGCCAGATAGTCCCTTGACAATGAAATGAGGGGCTGGAAATGAAGCGAAGTGTTCTCAACAAGTTCAGCACAATCAACTCCAATATTTAGCGATCCAGGTGATGTGTTCTCTGATTGTGGAGGAGTCTTAGAATGCATCTTAGGAGAAAGGGTTGCAAGGAGACCGTGGACTACAGAATGGATCGTTTCTTTTAATTCAGGGAATGTTGGTTCGGATAACTCAGCAACCTGTTCATGTCACAACCATATATATTACCAGCATATCTAAAATAAACCAACCTGTTCATTGCTTGAGGTTTTGTTGTGCATAGAAATAAAGAACTTGGCCACATGCAAGTAGGAATAGGATATACAAATTAGTGACAGAACACCTTGCCTCCAGGCTTTATGCAAGAACAAAAATAAATCATAGTACTATTGGGGTTCTAGCGGATTCATAATTAAACACTTAAAAAACATTAATACTTGTGTAGGAACATGTAGCTACATTTAAGATTGCACTAAGCAGGGCCAACAGTTAAGCCAAAAGCCATCACTGCTATCAACATAATTAGAAAAGGAGATCATATAAACATTGAAATTATTGGAAGGAACTCAGGATCAGATGGATATTCATGACTTTAGAATTTACAGGCAACTCCGCGTGTATTGAGAAAACACAGTTGGCATGCCTTACCAAATGCTGGGAAAAAGAAAAGGAAAATAAAAAAATCATTGCACATCAAAAGCTCTGGAAACAGCATCCAATTAAGAAATTAAAACTGAATACTTGAAAAAAAAAATAGCTTTTCACTCAGTACTACTGCAAAAGAAATCGAGAAAAAAAATGACTTTGAATGTTAAAACTTCAAAGTATTGGAATTGCAATAAAAGAATCCTTTCTTAGCTTATTCTGATGAAGAAACAGGAACATCAAGAATTTTGCAGATCAGAAAGTATTATTATCACACAAAATCACCACTCTCATGTGTTGAGCCAATAACAAGCTTTTGCAAACATAATAAACAAAAGCAAGATCATACTAGTACTACACTACTACAGGCATTACACCCTGTAATCAACCAGTTTGATATGAAGCATGCAACAACCACATCTGATAGTGGCATATCATATTATGCAAAGCATTCAGCGGTTTGAAAACATCAGGCAAATTTCAAAAGAAGAGATTCTGTAGGAAAATGAGCTTGGGAATAATAATCACCTTCTCTGGTTGTAGTGACCTTAAGTAGTCCAGTAAATCATTCTTTTCTTCGCCGACAAATTGTTGCATTTGAAGAGCAGCACTTTTCATCCTAACTTCATGTAGTTCCTTTAACAGAAATAAAAGGAAAATAAAAGACATGTAGGAACACATCCTGAACAAAATAAATGTGTCTGTTGACACCATACGAATTGAGCAGCAAAGGGACATTTTTTTTTTTTTTTTTTGGTTCTACAGCCAGGTGATATCCTTACACACCAGTATTCCTATGAAAACCCCCTCTTTATTCCAAACGGTTGCATTCTTTGTGATGCCTTTATAGGACATCCAAGTAATCATATTCTTCTACCAAGCTACCACAGCTCCATTTTGTAGGATATTTTTATCATTAATTATCATCCCAAAAGATAAAAGAAAATAAACTCTTGACTTGTCTGTGTTCCAAGGGAGTTTCTAAATTGCCATTGCATACCTTTTTCACAGAAGATAAATGAGATTGTAAATGAAGAATATATTGCTGAGCTTCAAGGGATATTTCACCAAGGCCTTGGATATTGATGTCATCAGATAGGTCTTCTGCAATTTTTTCAAATTCAGTATCTTTTCCAAGACTTTGATTTGTTTCTTCACTCTCTAGCACTAACCCTTGAAGATTGTTTTTTGAATTTCCCTGCACTTGCTTTTCAGAATCTTCTTCGTGTATATCAAGGTTTCTTTCAAGGCAAAGCCTATACTCAGCATTTCGTAGTGTATACCTGCAATTCAAGGAGAAATATAATTCATGGATATCTAATAATAATAATAATAATAATAATAACAACCAAAAGGCAGCTGATCAAAATGTCATGTGATGCATCAAGTGTTCAAAAACTACTACAATCCATGCAAGAATCGACCACAAAAAAAAAAAATTTAATAATTTCCTTTGTCTTTTGACCATCAGATATTTAAATGGGCCTAGACAGATCACATCATGTTCCATATAAGCTAGATGACAAAAGCAATGAATTGTTGTACCCTGTCATCATTGAAGAGACCAGTAACTTTGAGAGGGATTCCCACCAAGCCTCAATAAAAACTTGAAATCGGTCTGATGGAAGTAAGCCCAACATGCCCGAGATGGTCCTCTTCATAGCATCCAAAGTAGCAGGTGGAACATCTTTTTGGATAAGGCTCACGTCTAATGGCTCTATCTCTTGTATCAATTCTGAAAGAAGTGATTTCTGAAAGAACATACGCTCTCAATCATTACGAATATCATATGAATTCTTCAAGAAAAAGATAGAAATTAATCAAAGACCAACTGCAAATAATCTTGAATACAACATGCCAATTGGTTTTCCTGCCTGCTGGTTATCGTCTAGCTACAAAACTAGCATGACTTACTAGTAAAACGAAAACAAAATCACAAACCAAATAACTTAAAGAACCATTTTACATTGCAAAATGAGACGCAAGGAGTTTATCATTGAAAATCCACGATGTACAATCTCATTCTACAAAAACAGTTTCCATCTAATGAATTATCTATAGTGGTTCTTATGTGCTCTCCCTTCCCTGTAAAAACAGTAAATATTACAAAATTCAGTTCACTTCAAATTACACATTTTGCCAAAATTCGATACCTAACATACTATCTAAATTCAAGCATACGCCAAATTTACCTCCCGAATCATACCATGATCCTTTCGTTTCATAATTTCATTCATCATCAACAAAGCCAGTGGTATCAAATTCAGTAGAGTCTTGAACCTATTTTTCTCTGATCACCAGCAATTCAACTAATTCAAAAGGCTCAGGTAAGCCTAAACTCCAAAAATCCCATCAACAATCATAAAGTCCGTAAAATTCTAATTCCATAAATTTTACACCCAATAAGATAAAACAAAATCCAATCCAAACCAATTCAGCTCAGTTAAGAGTGGGGAGAAAAACAGAAGACTGAGGATTAGAGATGTGAACTAACCTTATCGGTAGAACGTGGCTCTCGATTAAAACCGAATCCGTCGAAGGAAGAATCTGAATTCGACGAAGCAAGAATTAGGGTTTTGATTTGTCTAGAATTTGCGGTGATAGTGGCGCGAAGAGGATAAGAAAATGGGAATGATAGAGAAAGAGACGGCGGCGTTTGAAGGCGACAGTGATTAGAGGAGAGGAGCAGAGGGAGAGGACGAGAAGATGAGGAGAGAAAGGTTGCCATTAAAAACGCAACCTTTTTAGATTTCTGTGTCTTCTTTCTTCTTTTCTCTCCTCTCTCTCTAAGCTGTGAAAATCTGGAGCCACGAGATAATCTGACGAAAATTATTAGAGATAGATAATGGTTGGTGACGTTACACGTCAGCAAATTCGTCAGAAAGGTCAACTCGTAAATCCAATCAGGACTGTTCTTGTTTTTTTGCTTTATTCACAGCGATAATCACTCAATCTTTTTATTTTTTATTTTATAAAACTCTCTCCACTCAAAGTCGATACTATCGAAGTGATTGATACTTAGAGTCGATCCGCAGATTAATTATTGGCAATTAAAAGTATTCTGGTGTTCTTGTTTTTTTGCTTTATTCACAACGATAATCACTCAATCTTTTTATTTTTTATTATATAAAACTCTCTCCACTCAAAGTCGATACTATCGAAGTGATTGATACTTAGAGTCGATCCGCAGATTAATTATTGGCAATTAAAAGTATTCTGGAATTTATCTATACAAATAAATGGATTGATACTATCGCTTTACATAATGCCTTCTTGGCTCTCTGTAGCTGTGTTTTACATGTAATAGGGATATTTTTAAAAATATTTTTTATTTTAAAAAATTAATTTTCATATTAAAATATCAAAAAATTAATTTAAAGTAAGACAAAAATTAAAAAAAAATCAATTATTTTTTAAACTCAAAAACAACCATACTCTTACTGATAAAAAAGAATATAATTCAATTCAGAAACAGAATCATTTTCCAAGTAAGAGAATTGAAATTGTTGTACATGGGAGTCTATTAGAAATTGTTTTTTTAAAATATTTTTTATTTAAAAATATATTAAAAAAAAATTTAAAATAATTATTTTTAACATCAACATATCAAAATGATTCTAAATACATAAAAAAATAATTTAAAACTAAAAATATTCAAAAAAAATTAAAATTATAGTTAAATCATAATATCAAATATCACTAAAACCTTATTGAAATCTTATTTAAGATTTGAAAATAAATAATCATTCTTGGAAAGTTTGAATCAAGTGATTCATATTTATTTAACATTTAAACCATGTTTATTTTTATATTTACAACTTTATTTTGAATATATTTAATTTTTTTTAATGGTTGTGATATAATGATATTAAAAAATATCATTTTAATATATTTTTTAATAATAAATATTTTTAAGAAATACCTTGCATCTAATGTTAAACACCCACTTAATTGAAAAACAATTTAGGTATGGCATACCAAACCAAACTAAAGTGAGGATGCTATGATTATGGAAATAACCATGAAATATGAAAAGGAAAAGGAACAAAATAGTCATGCCATTCCTTTTTGGGTTAAAAAAAATACCGATCTTATTTCCAAGTTCTAACCAGTTGCAGACGTTAATCTGCTGGTAATTTTACCATGATCTTAGCCTCAAAGAGGTTCGATCACTTTATTACCTTGCTAATTAATACATCTCCACATTTAATTCAAACATTTCCTCTGTGGGGGCAACAAAAAAAAAACGATTGAAAAGATGCAAGCATGCAACATGGTTTCATCAAATTGTGGCCTTAATCTTACTTTTTCTTGACTGTTATTTTAAAAGAGTGTTTAAAAATATTTTCTCGATTGTATTTATATTTTTAAAAAATTTAAAATTTTATTTTTAAATCGTTTTAATGAACTGATTTTAAAAATAATTTTTTAAAAAAATAAAAAAATATTATTTTGATGCATTTCAATATAAAAAACACTTTAAAAAACAACCACAATCACCTTCAAACAAGTCCTATAAAAAATCTTATTAACGTACAGAATTTTTTTTTGGTTATCGAATTCCATTTCTAAATGATTTAATACATCTTTGTTGTAGGGAAAGTTTCTATCGTTTCACTGTTAACAGACAAATTCGATGAATTATGTTTACACGTAAACTGTGGTTGCGCTACAAGTTACACAATATTTTGAGTAATAACGAATTTGCAATCCTAGGAAAAATTGTTTTCATTGTTTATGATTCTTTTGTAAGGACATTTACTTGAAAAATATTTTACTATGTTTTCTAAATAATTATTTGAAAAATAAGATTATAGTAGAATAATGATGATATGTTGTGAATTATAATGATGAAGTGATAATTGTGAGGTGGGGCGGGGGATAGTGATGAGGATGGCGGAGTAGCAGTGAATATGAAAAGTGACGGTGGAGTGGGAAGTGATTGTGATAACAATGAAAACAATATATATTTATTTTAAGATTAATATAAATGTTCGAACTAGTTTGTGTATATCTCGATTAGTTTTATGGATCCTAAAATCAACGATCATGTAAGCTTTTAATGACCTTAATGTTAATGGAACTCAAACTAATAACTTTTAAAAAATAAATTTAGGACCCGACCAGTTAAATTACGTCTCTTATAATTAATGAAAACAACATTAATGAAGGCGAGAGTTGAGTGAGAAGGTAATGGTGGTACTAGCAAAAACAATATAAATGGAGACATGGTAAAAATAAGATTATTTAATGATATTACAAATGAATTGTTTTTAGTAAAATATTTTATAAAAACCAAATCTAAAAAGAAATCAAAAGAATTTTCTTATAAAATATTCTACACAACAAAGTTTTCCAGAGATCATTTAATGGTATTCAAACAACCAAACATTGCTTTATCTGACTGTTGATTTAAATTCTTATCAAAATGAAACTAGTTTTAATGTTAGATTTTAAAATGAGATAAAAAAAGACATAAAAATTGGTCGTAATAAATTAGTAATCATACGATGTAGGGCTAAGCCAATTTAGGATGTTCTGTAAAACCCATGATCTAGATCATGTGATCGAAATAACCCTATAAAAAATAAAAAGCACTATAAAACTCTTTTATTAAAAAAAATATATGTTAACTTTTCAAACTCATAACCTAAGTCATTAGACTCGAAGCATCTAATCTGAAAAAATCATGAAATTCAATTTTTATTCAATAATAGATTGAATGATAAAACTGAAAAATAATTTCAATTACACAAAAAGGTTTTAAAAAATTGCAATTAAAAGAATGAATATCAAAATTAAAATAAAAAATAAAATTTATATTTAATTTAATGGTGAAATTGAAAAGAAAAATCAATTTAGTAAAAGGACTAAAAAATGAAAAATAATGAGAATGGAAATTGATATAAATTTTTTTTAAAAAAATGTAATTGAATGATGAAATTAAAAAGAATAATAATTTTTAAAAGAAGATTAGGAAAAAAATAGAAATCAAAACAACGAGGATCAAATTAGAAAACATAATATAATTAATTTAAATTAAATGATAAAATTGAAAATCAATAATTGTTTTACAAAAAAGACAAGGTAAAAAATTAGAAATCGAAAGAATAAAAATTTAAGGTGAAATTAAAAATAAATAAAGCTTTTACAAAAGGACCAAGATAAAAATAAAAAATTAAAAGAATAAGGATTGAATTTGAAATACCAATAACTAAGAAGGCCATGATATAACTCTCAGAGGAGAAGAGAGAGAGAGAGAGAAAAAAAAACCATCAGCGACAAGTGTTGCAACAACAAGTAAAAGACTTGGCGATGCTTCAAACGACGCAATAAAAAAACATTTTTGGATGCCAGAAGACTCCGCATATGTCACCCTCACATGCCATCGAGTATGTCATACACATACGTTTTTTTTTGTTTTTTAGCTAAATATCAAAGTACCTCTACTTTAACTTTCTAATTACAAAAAAAGAAAAATTGTTGCGAGAAAAAAAAATATTTATTAATATCATGCTTATTTTTTAAAAAAAAAATGTGTATTCATTGTTTTATTAAGCATTTTAATTGTTTAATATTTTTTTAATTTTACCAAATACCAAATTGTCTCACCTTAAATTGTAATAATAAAAAAAATATTTGTGAAAATACCTCTTGATGGTAGGTTTAATTTTTTTTTTTTTTTTTGCCTCTAAAGATGTTTTGGTCGCTTTACCAAGATGAAAAAAATAATTATTTATCATGATTAATTCGAAAATAACAAATATATCATGTAAAAAGATTTTAATATCCTTAAAAATCAGTGTAAATTTTTCTCGGTGAAGAGGCAAAAACATTATTATAATGTTCTAGTGAATAGTATCATGGGCATGGGGTCTTAGGTTCTTTTAATTAGGGATCAAGGAAGTTTTATTAAATGGACCACCTACCATTATTTGGAATGTGGCATGCCCTGTAATCTAAAGGGATATGATTGCTCTGTTTTTGCATATGTTTCATCAATTTCACACTAACAGAAAACATTAAAAAAAAAAAAAAAAAAACATTGAGTGAATCCTTGTCCCCTTTGCAAGAAGCCGATTGATGTAGTTCATCCTTGCATCTTTTTTAAACATTCGATGCCCACACAACAGGGGATCTACTCTGTACCTACCTTGTCTTTGAAAAAGACAAGGGAGGGTGAGGCCAGTCATCAACACATTGGATTTTCGAAGGGTTCCTGCTCAGGGAAGTGCCCATAGAATAAACGGGGCGTGGATATAGTAAGAGTTATGACAATTGACAAGAACAAATACACAATCCAATTTCAGCCTGCCTCAAAAACAAAGCAAGTTAAAATAGATTTTGAACTCGGCCTTTAAATATGCTTTTGTTTATTGAGTTTTCAAACAAGTTTAATTTTTAATCACGACCTTTTTATTTTTATTATTCTGACAAATCGAGTAAATTCTTCCAAAATGTAAGGATGTGACCTCAATTGCGAGAGTGATGTTTTACATTTTCATCTAAATTGAATTTAATTGTCAAATTAATTTATGTGTTTGGAATTCTTTTAAGGATATTAATTTAAAATTCAAGTTATGAAAAATTAAAAGAAGAAGAAGAAGAAGAAAACCAGGGATTTGCTATAGTAATTACAAATCAAAATTATTATTCAACAAATACCATTTTTTTAATCTTAAAGACTCTTTCTATGGACTGTTTCTCATTAGCTTTTCTTAGATATCTGGTGAAAGAGCGCGATCATCTACCATGTAAATGAAGAATCGCCAACCAGTTTCATATTTTTCAGGGGACAATAATAGATTATCTATGATGGGACCAAGTGGAATAGGTCGCCATGGCCAACGCAACATCCTAAAAGTAATAAACTTTGCAATGGTAATGGACATTTGAAGTTCTTTGTTGGGTATGGTAGTACTGCTTGTCCTCAGGATCAACCAGAGCAAGCTCCTTCCATGGAGTGTGATGGGGGTAGGGAAGTGCCGGTGATACCTGATCCCGCCGCCTATAGAGGAGGCATACGGGACTGGATCCATTCTCAACCTCGAAGAAGAAGGAGTACTGCTAAGGTAGGGAATCAATCAAGCACGAGATCAGTAGCAGAAAAATATGGCCAGAACTTCGGGATCGAGATTTGATATCTTGGCAAATTCTGATTTGGAGAGATTGGTTGGGAAGACGGATTTGCGCGGGAGAATAATGTCGAGATTTTAATCCGATGCTTCTGTTTTTATTTAAAGCGAGCCACTCCGAAATCTAAGAGTGGAGGCCCAAGCCCATATCTTTCAAATGGGCTAAGGCCTACCCCTACAGCAATTCAAAATAAGGCCTTTTCAGGTAAGGCTTCGTCCTCGGTCCCATCTACTGGGATGGAGAAACAAGCAATTCAGCCCTAGCAGGGAAAAAGCAAGGCGGCTTCCCATAACTCTTATCTAATGGGCAAGATAGTTTTGGTTTAATAGATTTATTAATTAGATTTTATTTATTGAGTTTAATTTAATTATTATTAGATATTTTATTTAATAGGTTATAAATTCAATTATTTGTTCTAGTTAGAGTTTTAATATTTATATTCTATTTTTCTAAATGTTAGATAATTATTGTTGAATTGAATAACAATTGCAAATTTTTCCAACCCCATTCTTTCTTTTCTTCAACCTTTTTCTTTGGCCTTTTTTTTTTAGCTTATTACTTCATCTTCAAATTTTTGTTGTCTCGCATTAACTTTGGTATTAGAGCATGGGATTTTAATTATTCTTATAGTTAATTGATCTCTTAGGGCTTATAAAAATCATCAAAATTCAACAAAATTCATAAACCCTAGAAATTGTGTAGAATCATCATCAACAGTTGAAAAAAATCAATAATAAATTTTTTTTTTCATCTTCAACACATACCTTCAGTAGCCACACCAAGTTTTCATCTACAGTAGCAACAAAAAAACCACTATCTTAGTCTCTCAAGACATGTTTCCAGTTCAACACCACGTCACCACACACCGATATGCCATTAACACATGTTGCCACATCAACGAAATATCAGTATAAAATGCAACGCCATCACCACATCAGTTAGTAGTGACATGTCAACCATCAGTAACATGTCAGTGGTCTTAGCCATATCAGCAATAGTAATTTGTGCCTAAAAAAAACTCTTCTTGCATTACGCCTTTATATCTTTGCTCACTTTATATATTATCATTCGAATTTTTCCATTAGTTTTTTTTTTATTAATTGTGGAGCTTATCAAAACTAGTGAAAAGTTGTGACTTTTATTTGATTAATTATTTACATTTAAGTGTTTAATAGTGCATGCTTAAAATTTTTCTAATGTTTTATGTTCTTAATTAATCTTCACTTTAAGAAGAACAAAAAAAGGAAATTAGTTTTATTTTTGTATTGTGATTTCACTAGTAAGAATCGTAAGTGGTCTTAATTCTAATTTAAAGATAGTGTTACATTTATTTGTGTCATGATCATCTAGTATTCAAGCTTAAGTTTACATTTATCATGAACTTCACCTTTAGTTATACTCTTAGGGCCATTTGAAGAGAGCTGCAAAACCAGATGACCAGCATGTTTAAAAGAGTTCAACTCCAAGAGAGTTCTCGAATAAGGCACCTAAAAACTAATAAATATCAAAGGTATAATAATTGTAGACAAGTTCACCCTGTGCGCCACCAATATGACTATTATTTAGGTTACTTTAAATGCAATAACTTTGATGAGCGAGTTATAAGCCCTAACAAAATAAAAGCCCCTACTTTTGATAGTCATCATGACCCTTGAATATTTGATATGTGGATTCATGATGTGGATTATTTTTTTTAGTGGCACAATTTGTTTGATAATATAAGAGTTAGATTCGCGAAAATGATACTCAATGGTGAAGCTCAACTTTATTAGGGAAATGTTAAGGATTGCTTAAAGAAAAGAGGTAAACCTCTCATAATTGATTGGACCAAAATGAAACAAAAAATAAAAAATAAGTAGCTACCCTGGTCTTATAGGAATAAACTATTTGACCAATGAAACAATCTAAGACAAGGGAACAAGTCTGTTAATGAGTATATAACATAATTCAATGATTACATGATGAGATGTGCCATAAGAGAGAATAAAGCCAAGACTTTGCGTAGGTTTTGTAAATGTCTGAATGATGATTTTATAAAAGAAGTCATGCTTATAGTTGCTTTCACTCTTGACCAAGACTGTAATACAGTATGAGTTGTTTATATAGAGTCAATGGACAAAACATCAAAACCCTTTTAGGACCCTGTTTAGGTCTCGATTTAGAAATAATAAATTTTTATTAGGTGTTGCACCCCGTAGATATAATCCTAGTAGTACCCAAATTTATAAAGAAGATAAGGCCAAACAAGTCATCAATGAAATGTTTAAGATGAGTTGAAAGGTTCAGTGTGCTAAATATTAATGTTTTGATTATATCTTCTTTAAATGTATCTCTAAACTCTTAGTTATCCAAGAAGATAAAGATATAGGTCATAGGGAAGACTATTGTATTCAAGTGTATAAACCCAATCCTTGGGATTTTAGTGATATAAATGAAGAAGATGTGTAAGAGAGAGACATAACACTATAAGTCCAAATAAGTCTGAAAATAAGGTTAATAAAGAATATTTTTAGTGATATAAATGAAGAAGATGAGCAAGAAGAGAGACATAACACTATAAGTCCAAATAAGTCTGAAAATAAGGTTAATAAAAAATATAATAATTCTGTTTTAGTGGTAGAGAAAGAAGTTTAGAAAACTCTTTAGTGGAATTGCTTGAAAAGGTAAATATGATTTTAGAAGAGTCTCATGGTATTAATTATATTAAACTACCTAATTCTCCATTCACTATGCTTGACACCCAGCACATCAAAGGTTTAGAGCAACATGCTCCTCACCTCTTCATGTTCGACGTCCAGCACGTCATAGGTTTAGAGCAACGTGTTGAGTTCCTTGATCCCTTGCCCCTAACACATGATTAGGAAAATAAAGATAACCTCAATTTAGTAGGTTATGTTCAAACTATTTCTATTAAGATTTCAAATAGTGTTTGTTCCACTCTATACCTTTATTCATATAGTGTTCATAGTTATGAACCTAGAAAACCTATAAATCTTTTTTCTTTGTCTCCTCATTCTAAAATTTCTAATTCAACTGTCTTTTGTAAGTAGAGTTCTTAATTTGCATGTCAAGATCATAAAATATTTTCAAGAAAGAAATAAAAATTTTGAGAAGATTTATATAAATATCATGATGCACTTAATGTTGAAAATAATTTCATAATACAGATTAAACCTGAATGTCATTCTTTAAAAGATTACAAATGAGTAGTGTTAGACCATTGGAAGTGTTGGAAATGATTGAATAAAAAAATTACGTCATTAAACTGCCATTAAACTTTGATATTAGGACCTCATTATATATAAAACATAGCATTCTACCCCTGACGATCCTTTTGAAACCTCTACCCTATTATCCTTATATTTCACACGAAAGGAACATATTATTATTACTTTGGATGCACAAGTTATTTTTACTAGGGATGAAGAACCTTAGAAAATCCTAGTATATGAGATAGATGACTAGATTCAGACTATACTTGAATTATTGGAGAAACATCATAACAACTTGATCATAATTTTTGGGATCTTTATTAGATTTTTCTTGAACTACACTTAATGGAGTTGAGTTTCTCCAACCCTAGGAGAGTTGGTAGGGACACCGGACCTAAGACATTGTTTACACACTCATATGATCATAGACAATGCAAGGTAGTCCAAACTATTAAGAGATTGAGCTTTAGTTTATATTTTGGTTTAACTTATTTAAACTTTTAGTTGAGGTTTATTAATTAGATTTTATTTGTTGGACTTGATTTAATTATTGTTGGGTATTTTATTTAGTAGGCTTTGTTTGTTTTAGTTAGAATTTTAGTATTTATATCCGTTTTTTTTTTTCTAAATGTTAGACAACTGTTGATGAATTGAATAAAAATTATAAATTTACAGACTTTTGCAACCCTTATTCTTTCTCTTCTTCAGCTTTCTTCTTCTTTCTTTGGCTTCCTACTATTAGCCTATTACTTAATCTTTAAATCTCTTATGTCCTACATCAAAAGGCGATTAGCTTGGATTATATCTCATGATGAGGTGAAGATGGTGTTGAACATCATATTTAAAAGTGACACCAATACTATAGCGAAGTATAGTTTTTCTTAGTATGGTATGCTTTTCTACTATTAGCCTCAATTTTCATATCAATTTTAGTATGGAATTGCCAAGGTGTTGAAACTCAAGAATATTGATTTTCTCTTAATGAATTATGTATATGTATAAGCCTTTCATGGTTATTTTATTGGAAATTAAAATTAGTGCAAGAATATTGATTTTAGTATGGAATTGCCAAGGTGTTGAAATTCAAGAATATTGATTTTCTCTGAATGAATTATGTAGATGTATAAGCCTTTCATTGTTATTTTGTTGGAAATTAAAATTAGTGGAAGAATGGGTGATGGTGTAGTTAAGAACCTAGGTTTTCCATGTTCATACCGTGTAAAAACGACTAGAATTTTTGGTTGGATATAGGGTGTTTTGGAATGATTTTGTAGACGTGATAATTTTGGTGGATCATAAACAACTTTTACACTTTGGAGTTTTCTAGAATGACATCTCTTTTGTTGTAACAACAATTGCTGGAAATGTTTTTATTAAAAAACGATTAATTTGTACATTTGATGTCAAATTAAAAATAGAATCTATTTACTTTTTGGATTAAAACTTTGTTGGAATTTAACCTTTAACACAATCGTTTTAACAAAAGATATTAATATGATTTAACCAGTTATGGCCTAGCCTAAAAAAAAAAATATGTTGGGCTGAGATCGGCCTAACCATTTTCTGGGTTTGTTCCTGGCCCAGTTATTTGGGCTAGCCTAGCCCACATGTTTTAATAATATTTAATTAATAGATAATATTATATTATATATATTTAAAAAAGAAATGAAAATTTCCAAAAAAAAAAAGAAATTCAAAATTCCTTTGAAAAAAATTGTGATTTTCTCAAATATTTTTATCTACCAATTTTGTATAATATCGGGTTGTGTATTTATACTGTAAAATACAAATCTGGTATTAAAATACCCAGTTTTCACCAAAATATTTCAAAAAAAAATTCAAAACATTTTTAAAAAAATCCCAAAACTTTTAAATTAATTTTCCCTTGCAAAAAAAAAAATATTTTCATGCATATGGTCAAATCCTAAAAATTTTTGAAGCATGTTTTCTTAAAAAAAATGGATATCATAACCAATTTATGATCATCCATTAGGATTTGGCTAACATATCAAAAATCTTTTTCCAAGCTTTTTTAGGATCCAGATGTAGACTTCAATATTTGTAGGGTGTAAAATTACACGATAAAGTACACACTTAGGTATTAGAAATACAAGGTGCAAAAATGTGATGCTAAATTTCAGACTTTAGAACGGTTAGGATTTAACTCGATAAGGTAGAGACTCTCTCATGAAGAGAGATCTGTCTTGAACCTTAGAAAAGACCAACGAATAGAAACCCTGCTTAGAAAAAAACAAACAATCAAACAACAATGCAGCTTATCTTAGGTAAGGTGCACTGGGCGATGCGTCTTCCCCTTACATAACCAGTCCCTTACTTAGACTCTTATAGACCATAAGTTCCTAGTGACCATAATACTAGGTGGTGACTCCTAAACATTAATCATAATTTTATGATTAAATCCAAAAAATTTTCCCAAGACACAACACCTCACACAAGAGGCACGACAAGAACCTCCGTCGTCGCTAGATGATGTTGCGGCGCTCATGCCCCCGCGACACCGTATATGAAAGATATAAATTTTCTAATTGTTTATAAAGTGTTTAGTTGAAAAGTTGAAATTAAGCTCAAAGAGTATTCAAGCTTTTAGAGGGAAGAAATCCTAAACAAAATGATTTTTGGGCTTAAACTTGAGACGACAACACAAGTTGGGTCTAAGCCTTGATTTGAGTTTATTGTGCAATGTTATTTTGGGCCATAAAAATTATTTTTTTACCGACTAAAATTTGGACTTGGGCCTATTCCATCTTTAAGCCCATTCATTTGTCCAATCTAGCCCATAAATATTAACAATCTCTTCCAAAAGCTTTTTATACAAATCTAAATAGTTTTTCCAACTCAAAACTTTATATTTAATTCTTGATTTATAGTGGTTAATAATGATGAGAATTAATTTTAATTATTATCATAATTAATTTTTAATCTTTTAGCTTTTAAAATTCACTATAAATATAAAAAAGAACAAAAAAAAGAGTTTGACACAATGTTTTTAGTAAATTTTTTTATATATACTTTGATTTTCCTCTCAGATTTAGAGTTTGACACAATATTAAGAGATATGTAAGTTAATCTTCACTTCAAATCCCCTTATTTAGGGTTCGTGGGACCTAAATTTACTTGGCGTCGTGGAGGTGTGTGCATGGGAGGCTAGACAGAGTCTTGAGTAATGTTGCTTGGAATAATTCTTTTCCTTTCACCGAAGTTTTTCACCTTCCTTATCTGAATTCTTATCACCGTCCTCTTTTGTTCTGTTCTAGGGTTCTTTATTCCAGAATAGAATCCAAAAACTTTTTCGACTTCAAAGGTTTTGCAGAAAAGGTTATAGAATGGAATAGACATGTTTTTGGGAATAACTTTGGGCCTAAAAGAAGATTGATCGTTGACATTGCGGGTATTCACAAGTATCTAAATTGTTCTAAAGAAGGTTGCAACCCGACATATTTTTAGAATTGTCGAAGAGAATGAATATATTTAATCTGTGCATATTTATAATATTAAAAATAATAATTAAATTTGATATATTCAACCTGTCCGGATTAAAAAAAAATAAATTAATCATATTTATATTTTGTAAATTATTAAAAGCATAGTCGAATATAATTATGAATTGATTAATTGATACTATATATATCCATAAACACTCCGAATTCTCTAAGGGTTCAGGTTCTATGGACAAAATATAAAGTAGGGAATGTAATGGGTTCCACCAACTATATGTACAAGTAATAATGCTGGTTGAGTTGTTTGGAGAGGTATTTGTGCTCATTGGAAGCATGTTATGCGGGGAGCTCCGAACATGATTGCAGAAGGAGAATTTATCCGTTTTAGTAGATTTGTTATTTTTATATATTTTTAAATTATTTTAATGTGTTAATATGAAATATAATTTTTAAAAAATAAAATAAATATTATTTTCATGTATTTTTAAGTAATATAATTTATATATATTATTTTAAATTAATATTTTTAATGTTTTTTGAATTGTTTTGATATACTTATATATATATATATATATATATATAAAGAATTTTATGAATTTTTAACTAACAACTCAAGTTGAATTTTTAACCAACAACTAATTTATATTTTTTTATGAATTTTTTATTTAGATCAAAAGTTATTTTTAATCAAATATATTTATTACTTTTATTTAAGTTAATAATTAAAAAATAACTTAGACCAAGTCTTAAAATTTCACCAAATATAATCGAATTCAAACTTCGAAAGGTTTAGGAAGATCATCTATCACTCCATGTTTTGAATGAGTTATAAAAAGAAGTTATTTTTAACATTATTGCAATCGATTCAAAGCTGACTAAAGCAAAGCGATCAGAAGCCAACAAATCCAATTCGAGTTTGATCTGACCAAGACTTTGGATCGTTAATTAAATTACCAATTTAACCGTGAGGCAAGACATTAAATCAGCATGGTATAAAAATAATAATTAATATATTATAAATAAATTGTATGTGGGTTTCAATCACAAGTGCAACAAGGGTTTGGTAGCAGAAAAACTTGACCTAGATGATAATGTTTGAATCTAGCAGGGTACAGATTTTTCCTCTCCCTCCTCCCTAATCCTGCTGATTCACCGAGCTTGACTGGTTCCGAACCAGGAAAATTAAGCTATTAAATATCCAATAATTTATCAAAAAAGACTAATAATGAACTGCTGTAGTTAGTGAGAATTTATGATATTTTTTGTTAGAAAATAATATAAATTATTTTTTTAGACCTCATCTAATAGCTTAAGTTATTAAGTTGAGATGATTGTTTTACATGGTATTAGAGTCTTGATGACCAAGCGGTCACGAGTTTGAATCTCACCATTTTTATTTGTTTGACATGAAATAATATGGAACTATACAAGTTTCAGGCTAAAAAAACTTTCACTTAAGAAGATATGTTAAAAAATAATATAAATCATTTTTTAAATTTCATTTAACAAATTAAACTATTAAATTAAAATGATTTTTTTACATTCTTTCCAAAAGCCAAGGAAGATGAAAGATAGCGGAGATCATACAAGTTCTTATAACCATATCTGAAAGCAGTCAAAGGAAAACGAGGGAAAGGTTCAATGCATCAACAAAAGCAGACATTGCCAAAGTGCTGCGCTGAAGTCGCCCCAGCAAGCTTGTTTCTGCTTTAGGAGAATTTGCCGCCGAAGTTAAGGTCCGACGCGCTACCATTTGCCACTATCACACGTTGCTCTTCTTGTTCTTTCCTCTCTCCCTCCTCCAAGCTAATTAAAACCCAGTTTCTTTTCTTAAAATTCTCTTACACTATATCATATAATTAAAAAAATCTAATAATGCTTGTTTAAACTTAGTTTTAAGCTAAGGTATACTGAAAGGCAAATAAATTATCTTAAATATACTTGACTCGACCTTTCTCCAGAAGTTTCAGTTCAGCACCGATATTTTTCAATAAAAAAAGTATACCGAAAAGATGAAAGGAAAAACGCGTGTAGAAAATGGCGACAAACAAAAGTGAAAAAGGTCCTATCTTTTTGTAAAGGTTATTGGGCTGTAAATGGTGAGTTACCATCAGCCACCCACCCACCCTTGTGTCTACCCAAACTTGACTCTGCTTCAGTGGAGCATGCTCTTTATTGTATTATATCTCTTGAGCCAATTGACCATATAGTGAAACTAATATTTTAGTTGAAAAAAAAAAATTATTATCACAGCAAATTCACATGCTCGATTACCATATTCTACGGTAAACTTATTCCAGAAAACCTTAAAGTAACACCACCTTCTTAGCAGCATACCATTTAGCTTTTACCAGCTTGTAACTCCCGTTATCTATTCTTGTGCTGTCTTACGTCCTCTGTTAACAAAGTTTAGAGTTGCAAATAAACTTAATTATCATTCATCTCCCTTTCTTAACGTTTTGTTTCTGTTCTATTATAGAAGATAATGAAGAATGAAATGTATTTTGTTGAATAAACACACATATAAAAAATATATTTGTATTATAAATTATTTTGGAGTGAGTTTTTATATTTTCAAAACAAGTGGTATAGGACATATCTCTATATATAATATTTTTATCATAGTTTTAAAATCCAATTTGAGGATCGATCTGAGGCAAGACCCGAGTCACTGGTTGAGAGGGTCAACCCGGGATGACCCGGGTCTATATAAAAATAAAAATTGTTATTATCACAATTTTAAAACTCGGCTCATGCCACGGTTCAGGAGGGTCAACACGGGTTGACGCGAGTCAACACATAAATAAAAATAATAATTATTATAATTTCAAATCTAACTCAAGAGTCAACCCGAGATAAGGTTTAAATCCCGGGTTAGGAGAGTTTGATAACAATATATATTAAGGGTAAAATAGATATTTTCATATTTTGTTTTGTTTTGTTTACCATAATCAAACAAGATACATAGACAATCACTTTATCTTATATATCACTACCAAACACAATTATATATTTGTCTTCTTTTCTATCTTGTCTTTTCTATCTCTATTGTCTTCGTCTTTTCTATTTCAGGATAGTAGCCAAATGCTATATTTTTGCTAGAAATATCTCAAGTTCAAAGATTATAATTACTCTATAAAAAGTAATAAGTATAATGTCTCTATAATTTTAAATTCCAATACCAAATGTTGATTACTTTGTAACAAAAGAAAAGAAAAGAAAAATAATGATAGTAATGATATCCAAACGACAACTTCTTTGTTATCCAATATTTAACTAGAGTGAAGGAGGGAAACTTCAGAGCAAAAAGCCAAAAACTAAAATCTCACTTTTCCATTGTCACACACTAAAAGACTTTGTCAAAAATATATTTCGCAATAACTACTAAAAGGTTAATGCTTAGTTGACTGAAAAAATAGGTGAGTAATCAAAATGCTAAATGATATAAAATTATTGTATCATCATGATTTATTTTTACTTGTGTCCTTATTTAAAAGAACTAGAGGTAAGGTAATAACCCAACATCCTTGGCCTTAGCCAAACATTGATTCCAAGCATACATAGGTATCTGGCAAACAACTAGACCTAGAATCATTAGGTTGAGCTAAGCGTTGAGTCCAAGCATATATGTGTCTAGTGAACTGTCAAACCCAATATTCTTGGTCTCAGGTAAATGTTTAGCCCAAGTATAAATGGATCTGATGACTTACTAGACTCAATATCCTTGGAGTCAGCTAAACGCTTAGCCCAAGTATATATGACCTCAACGACCTGCCAGACCCAACATCCTTCGAATCAACCAAGCACTAAGCCCACATATAAATAAGTTTGACAAACTACCAAAACCAATAACTTTGGGCTTAATCACGCGCCGAGACCCTATAAAAATAGGTATGGTGAGCCACTAAATGGATTACCCTCGAGTTTAGCTAAGCGTTGAACCCAAGTACATATGGCTTTAGCAATCTTGTCAAGTTCCATTATAAACCACAAGATATTTTCCATCTGATGAGTCATTTTTCTTTTTTACACCTGAGGAGTTTTAAAGCTATAGAAGAAGATGATGTTTTAGTTCTCTCCTCTATCAAAAGGTAAGAATGGTGGGCTATAAAGACCCACAAGAAAAAAAAAAGAAAAAAAAAGAGGGGGGGCTTTGAGTCTCTTTTCTTAATTACATATTTATTTTTAGAACTCTCTCTAAAATTTTATTTTTTTTTCTAAAAAAGATGCTTAATTAAGCATTAGAGAGTGCCTAAATTCACCAAAAAAGACCATTTGTAGGTATTAGGTACTAACCACCAACCACCTTGGCTAGGAAGAATAGACCAAATTCCTAGAATTAATAGATTAACCTATAATCCAAGATATAAACCTTGCCCCCAAGCTACTTAGAATTTTTTAGGGCCTCATCATTTACGTCATCTGTAGGAACTTAATGAAAAAGTCATCAATTATTCTTTCAAAACTGGTTTATTGACATTCCTAATCACTATCAAATGTAGATAATCAAACACTCATGTAATAGGACGTGTAATGACCTTTTTATAATTGCTGAAACATCCATTCCATCAAAGCTCCAACAAATCTTTAATAAGAAGTAAGAAAGGCTATGCAACAATTGGATTGCTCTAAGTTAGAGTATGATTTCTTCTACTTGATATGCTTAATGAGATGAGCAAATTTTAGGCTAGGTGTTTGCCAACTTAATGAATGAAGTTAGAGCCTTGAGATTTTTTAAAGCTTTTAACAAGTACAAGTGGAATGTTGGTTCAAATTGTAAAATATATAAAGTTTATTTGTCAATCATCTAGAAGACATCTACTAAAGAAACTCTATTCTCTTCTCTTTTAGAACCGAGACTATGATCTCAACAGAAATGTCATCAAGTTGATTATACCTCAAAGGCCAATAAAAATATAAAAATGTTAATGACTAAGAATGTAAGTTTCTTATATATGAATTAAATTACTCAAAGTAATGATGCTTTTCTTTTCTTCAAATGATATATAGGGAAACAACCCCACAACCTTCTAAGAATGGGATGAACTAAGTCTCCTTAGTACGATTGCATAATTTACCTTGAAATGGATAAATTTGATCTCCCTAGTACGATTGCATAAATTATCTTGAAAAGGATTGTGATTGTCTTCGTAGTGCGATTGCTCATTTCTTCAAGGATGGGAATGACATGACATCTCTTTAGGGAAACAATCCCATAAGCTTTCCTAAGAATGAGATTACACAATTTACAATGGAAGGGATCAACTTAGTCTTTTTAGTGCAATCATACAATTTACTTTAAAAAAGATTGGCATGGTCTCCCTAGTGTGATTGTGTATTTCTTCATGGATGGGATTGACACAACATCTCTCTAGAGCATCAACCTCACAACCTTTCAAATATAGGATGAACTTAGTCTCTCTAATGTGGTTGCATAATTTACCTTGGAAGGCATTGATATGGTCTCCCTAGTACGATTACACATTTCTTTACGGATGAGGTTAATATGACATCTCTCCATGATAACAACCTTGTAACCTTCTAAGGATGGGATGAACTCAGTCTCTCTGGTGTGATTTCATAATTTACCTTGGCATGATTTAATATGGTTTTCATGTGTAATCACATATTTCTCCAGTGATGGGATAGACTACCTCAACAATGATGTTTTGCTTTAAAACAACAACATCAATCTTCACCTCCTACTTAAAGGCTTTTTAACAATCCACTATAGATTCATCCTAATTGACAGGAATATACCTGAAACCAAGATTTCTTTTTAGCTCCTTATAGAGGGTAGATACTTTTTAAATCTTGATTAAGGTTCAATTCAAAGTTCAAAATTAAAAAAAAAAATCTAAGTATAGTCGTTGAACCCATACATAAATTATAATTTTCTAAAGGTTTTTGGATCCTGCATGGAATTTTTAATATGGGTGTCACACCTATACTGATTGTTTAGGAAATTTACCAAATGTTTTTCCAAGTATGGGTCTTAGACCCATATAAAACTTAAATTTTTTTTTTCTTAAGGTCTTGAACCCTGCATGAAACATGTACTACAAGCGCCAGATCCATATACACGAGTAAAAAAAATATTTTTTTTAACATAAAAGGTATATGTTACACGAATAGACCCCACATAATATAGGTTGTGTACATAAGTAAAGGGATAAAAGGAAAAAAAGGCTTAGATATATAGCCCAGACTCTTCAGCTAGATATTCATCATGTTGGGCAGTAGCAACCACAAAAATAGGCATTAAGATTGGATGGAAGGCAGCACTGAAGTGTACCTACATTCTCTCTTTATTGATTGAAGAAATACAGGTTGAACATGACAATAAATACAAGTTAGACATATGTAAAATCAGACAACAAGACTAAATGGAAGGCAACACTAAAGTCTATTTGCATTCCCTTTGACTAATTGAAGAAATACAAGTTGTACATGGGAAAAAGATCTTGTCCTTAACTGTCTCAATCAAAGCTGCGGACCCCCTTAAAAAAAATTCCTAGAACTCTTCAAAAGAGTTCATTAAAGCCTCCAACTAAGCCTAAGAACTTTGAGCTTCATCTATGATAACGGGAAGCTTAGCCCTTAAACCATCTTACATGGTCTTTATCAAAAAGATCTCTCACTTCAGGGTATCCATTTGGTTATAGGTTACATGAAGTAGTTTGTCATTGAATCCCAATTGAAGAACAACACCTTGTATTTATTCCTTTAGTGACGAGTAAGACACTTTAAGGCTCTTCAATTTAGCATTCAGAACAACTTTTTCCTTCTTTAGCTACTCAAAGTCAGCTTTGTTTGTTGTATTTTTAGCAATGGCCTCCCTTACATGGTTTCTCTTTGTCATCTTTTTCATCTTAGAATGGGCACACATCATGAAAATCTAAGAAGAATAAGTGTTAGAAATAACAATCATAAAACTACATAAAAAGGTGAAATGAGAAAGTTCCTTACATTAAATGTCATAAAACCAAGAGTTAGGTTAGTAAAAGCATCCTCAAACTTAGCCTTCTCAGGAATAGCCTAAGTAGAGGGCCCAATTATTGCAACTACTACTAGCAAAATTAAAAGTTAAAGTAAAGGAAATGCCACCAAAGAAGCATCTATAGTTGAGACTGGAATACTAAACTCCATAGAGGTAAAGACCCTCCTTTTTTTAAAGCGAGTAACAATATCTACAATCAATTTAGGGGGAGTCAAATATGTTTGACCCCTGACTGGAAGAGTACGACCACCCCTAACTTTTTTTCTACAGGAGTTCTAACTCCCATTATTGTTTTCTCAGGAACAAAGCCTCCAAGAATAACGAGTTCATCAATAATGATAGGGTAGCCTTTCATCACTTCTTCAACCTTGCCTCCACTCATGATAATAGAAAAGGACTTTATTTGTGAACTCTCTTCTATAGACCTTGCTGAAGTTTCTTATTCTCCTTCAGTTGTTAGTGCTGAAAAAAAGAAGAAGAAGTAAGCAATACACTTAGCTAAAAAGAAAACAAAGAATAACAAAGCAACATAATTTGTAATACAACTTGATAATATCTTTTGGCAATCCTATTGACTTCATACTCAATAAAAGTCGAGGTTAGGGCAGCATATGTTTTCTTCTCATCCGAGCTCAAACGAGGCTTGCTATTTACATCAAGGGAAGGAATCCTCCAGTAATGCAAACAATCCTAAATTTGTTTGTATTCCACCTCTGGGATTGACTGGCTTGTTATACCTTATTATCAACCATCTCTTTTTTATATTTTTTTACACACCCAGGCTTCCTACACAAAGTTCCCTTTATGGCTTATGTGGACCTGTTGGCGCAGGTGAAAACCAAAGTATGTCATTGCCTTCATTAGTACCAACAATTATATGGTAACAATTTCTAAAAACATTATATGTAGGCTTAATTTTGATGAGCCTACAAAACTTATCAAAGGTGGACAAAGGGATCCACCCATTAGGATATAATTGGCCTGGATTTATGTGGTAGTATCTAAACACTTCCCTTACGAATTATTAAAAAAGGAAGGAATACCACATCATATACATGCATAAAGGGGTTGTAATCTCAAAATGACCCTAGACAAACCCCAAGGTCTCTCAGATGATACACTGAGCCTCATTAGGCATCTAAGCTGTGTACGTTTCTGGTTGAAGGTGAAAAACAAACTCTATGTCCTCTGCACCTAAATTGTTAAAAATGTCATCTTGAAGGGTCTGAGGTAGCCTTCCTCTTTTTTAGGATTCCTTAGTAATGGCAAGAGAAGGACTCATATGAGAAGAATTACTTTCCCCCTATTAGAAGTGGACATCAAGATGTCACCCTCTCTAGTTCTACAGCACAGTCTAATGGAATCCTGCCCCTTGATACTTATTCCAGTATCATGTTAGAATTTGAACTCTTTTTTAGAGGCAGTGACATCCCTTTTTTTTAGAGATAAATCTGATTCTTTTTACATCTATATTTCTGTTTAAAGTAGAAAAGGAAAAAAAAAGTTTAAGGTGAAAAGAACCTAGAAAGAGTTTTTCTCCTTGGATTAGAACAAAAATAGTTTAGGGTTTTCAATAGAGTAGTTTTTTAGAAATTATAGAAAGTAAAAGAAAAGGTAAAAATAAGAACAACTAGGGTTATAAAAGAAACTTTTTTCCACCCTCACTATTGGGTGAATGACTTTTCATGTCATCTTAGATCTCTAAAGATCTACTCAATTATTGCATTAAATGTAAGTCGTTGTTTTGTTTCATAAGAGACATCCACAAGGCCATGAAAATCCTAACAGTTCTATGTGGGACAACCAAGTCTTATAGGAAAGGTAAAAAGGCTCTCATTTACTATTAGTAACCTTTCAAAATCTTTGTGTAATAAATACACAAAGACTTGGGGCTACTGATGAATTAACATGTTTTATTTTTACCCGTGTCATCATTTAAAGGAACCAGAGGCATAGTAATAACTCAACATTCTTGAGCTCAGCCAAGTAGTGAGCCCAAACATATACGAGTTTGATGACTTGCTAGATCTAACATCTTTAGACTCAACTAAACATTTAGTCCAAATATATATAGTTCTAGCGAACTGTTAGACCTAATATATTTGGGCTCAACCAAGTATTGAGTCCACATGTAAATGGATTTGGAGAGCTATGAGACCCAGCATTCTTGGGATCAATCAAGTGCCAAGCCCATGCACAAATGAGTTTAGCGAACTATCAGACCCATTACCCCTAGGCTCAACTAAAAGCCAGGCCCAGATACATGAGGCTCTGCAATCTTGTTAGGCTCCATTTTAAACTACGAGATATTTTCCTCTTAATGAGTCAGAAATATTTTATCTTTTACACATAAGTGGTTTTAAAGATATGAGAAGAAGATGAATTTTTACATCAAAGGGTAAGAATGGTGGGCTATAAGAACTAATTGGATCCCTAAAAAAAAGGGGATTCTCAATTTTCATTCTCAACTATATATTTATTTTTAGAAATTTTTTTTCTAAAATATCATTATTTTTTCTTTGAAAAAGACACTTAAACATTTAAGAGTCCAAATTCATAAAAAAAGACTTTTTGTAAGTATCATGTATCATTCACCAACTATCTTAGTTAAGAAAAATGAATTAAATTATTAAAATTAAAAAATTAACTGATTTAAAATATAAACTTTGCCTCGAACTACTTGAAATTTTTAGTAACTCGTAAGCTATACAAGACACCATGTGTGCACGTAACAGGTCTTGCCAGTTTTATATCACGTGAATTAGCAAACCGGGAGCCAGGAACCATCCTTGAATCTTGATTCCCATGGGGTGCAAGTTGTCCCCTCTGATCCACCTTCACGTGCAAACTCTTTGGAGCTTGCTTTAACTAACACACATGTTAGCCGAGGCCGCAGCACCTTGTATCTATCATGTATTAGCAAGGCATGGATTTTTGACTTAAAAAACATGAGGTAAATTGAAGGTCGGTGTTCACTTTCCACCACCCTTCCGAATTAGCTCCACGTTTTAGTGAGTTTATTGAAAGAGAGAATAAAATAGCTCGAATTTTATATGTCGAGGAGAAAGAGAAAGGCAAGGACATGGTTCGACCGAACTTATCTTCTTGTTTATCCATCGTTATGTTTTCCTCGATCATCTTTATCTTTTCCTTTTTAAGGTCTTGTCTTAAAAGTCACGTATCTATCTTTTGCTGTCTAGTGTTTCCAAAGGCATCTTGGGATGATTTCGCTACATAATTTCCCCAACTTATATTTCTTTTCATGATTTCCTGTCTGTATATACGTACAGAGAGAGATTAAATAACTCAATTTATTTTTATATAATTTGATCGAATCCTTAATATTCTTTTTATACTTTTAATTGTGTCTATTATGTTCTTGTACATTATTAGATTCTTTAATATATCCCTCTTTTAAATTCTTCCATTCAAATTGATATAGTTAAGTTTTTTTATATATAAAAAAAATCCTTGCCTATACAATAATATAATTTTATTTTTTAAAAAATCAAAACTTATTTGTTTTTAAATTTTAATGGTTGAGTAGTTCTTAAACTTTTTTATTTCTTAAAAAAAACTCAGTAATTTTATAGAATCTTTTTAATTTATCATGTTCTTATATTAACTCAAGAATATTTTTAAAAGAAAAAATAGTTATAACAATTTTGATAAAAAAACAAAATGGCAAAAATATATATTAAAAAATCAGAACTTTATAAAGGTGTAGTAGATATAATTAAAAATGTAGAAATATATTAAAAGAGTACTTGTCCAAATATATAAGTATCATATTGAATCTTGGAGGCATTTATTATTTGTTTTACACAAAAAATGTTTATTTTATTACAGACGAAACCAGGTAATGATTAATTTCCATTTATTTATGTTGATGAAGATGATCGTACGCTAATTAAAATTTGTTATTTATAATAGTATTATGTACGTAATTATACAAGTCATTAAATTAATGTAAATTCAATTAAGCTCCTCATCAGCAGACATATAGATTGTGCTTTTGTGTGGTGTTTTTTAAATAGTCATTTTTTAGATGAGGTTTCAAGATATAATTTATACTATTTTTTAATATATATCCTCAAATTAAAGTTTTTTTAACTTGAAACTTGTACAAGTCCAAAGTCTTTTGGCTTAAAACTTGTACAAATTCATATTATATTTTACTTAATTTTTATCAAATAAATGAAGATTGTGAGATTCAAACTCGTGATCACCTGGTCATCAAGTCTTTGATACCATTTTAAAGAACTATCTTAATTCAATAGCTTAAGCTTTTAGATAAGGTTCCAAAATATAATTTATATTATTCTTTAACAATGTTACTCTTTAAAAGTCTTGATATTTTTATATAAAAATAAAACTATAATTTTTTGAAAAAAAAAACATCACATGTTTCACAAATTTGACTCTAAAAATAGGTTGAGTTTTTTTTTTTTGGTGCGCTTTTGTATTTAGACTCTAAAAACAATCTACATGTAGCATTTCATGTTTCGAAGTTCTTTGCTAATCAAAGTTGTCAATACCGTACTGAAGCCATTTCGGAATTTTCTACTGCTACCAAAAATTCGTTGCAGTATTACTTCGGTGTTTCATTTCTATAATATACAATGTATTTTTATATATTTAAATATATTGTGTTTTATAAATTCATTACCTGAAGTTGTATGTGGCACACTTAATTACTTAACCAAATAAATATTTATTACATGCATGTAATGTTTTTAAAATACTATATATTTTAGAATACACATATTCAAGATTACGTAAAGAGGAAAAAATTATTATTGTTGTTAATTTTTCATAAATATCAAGTAACAAGATTTTATAAAAATCATATAAGTAAGTTGGATCAAATGTAATCAACACTATGGTAAAGAAATGAAATATTTTAATAAAAAAATGTATTTAGTTAGATCAAATATATTATAATTATTATTATTTGAGGTGTAATCATTAGTGTTTATTTTATAGATTTACTTTGAATAAATATATAAATATAAAGATGACTAAAGCATTATGTTTGACCACATTTAAAATGAATGGAATGTTTTCACTTTAACTTTTTTTTTTTTTAATCCACTCTCTGCTTGCATCCGTCTCTCTAATCAAATAATTATAAGTATTTTATTTTACAGTGATATAAAATTTACATGTTGACAACAGTACTAATCAATAGTTTAGGAAAATGACGCGAGCTTTACGCAATGCAAGCCCCTATAAATTTATCAGTAGACCGTTGTAATGTTGAAGACGGAGGGAAGGGAGGCAAAATATAATAATAATAATAAATAAATAAATAACATTTACATACCATACCACTCATTGCTTTGGATTATTGTTAGAAGTCGAGGTCTCTAAAGCGAAATTTTCCACAAAAACCTAAGCAAATTAAGAACAAGGAGCGATACATACTATGCTCCCCTTTCCTATCCACTCTCTTCGGTCTCCATTTGACTATTGACAATGAACTCTTCAAAACCATCAAGAAATCGGGTCGTAGTCAGACAAAGAAAAAACAATAATAACAATAGAAATTATGTCGTCGCAGTCGGCACACGTTACCATGAATTTCACAAACAATTAATTACAGATAAATACGTGGGTTGATGTATGGTGTGGGAAAAATCGTTTTGGAGATGACTTGACAAGGAACTAACTCTACTATTTTTAGATAATCGATTGCATACGCATGATATATAACAAGTTTATTAATTTGCACCAATATTTGATGTTGACATAAGAAATTAAAAATAAAAAAATCAGGACACATGGAATTAATCAAAGTATATTCAAGTTGGATAAAATACCAATGTTAATAAAAAAAATAAAAATAAAATGGAATTCCCTCTTTTTTTAATTAATTTCATGTTTAAATTGTTGTTTCGACTATTCTCATGGAACAACTTAATTATTCGTCCAATCCTAATCTTTCTAGTCCAATCTCATCCAGTTGCATCTCATGAAAATCGAACACCCCTTTTCTTCTTACATTTGAATATTTTAACATTGTATAGCTCTTGTGGAGCATTATTCCATAATTTCGTGTCGTGTTACACCAAGTGGAAGATTTAAGTAAGATTATCTAAGAAGAGGAGAGTTTGTTACGCGCAATACAAGTCATTCCAGCATAAGCATATTATAAAGAATTAACTGGCATACGGTAACCTCGCCAAAGAGGAATCATTATATATATATATATATATATATATAGGAAATTAACTATCGGTATGATGCAGCTTTGGCTGTGTTATGATATATTTCTTAATATTTTACATCATGGGATGGTTGTCAGACGCTACAGTCGTACGTAGCAGTTGTCCTTGTAAATTGATACAGCTCTTTTTAATTATATATATTAAATGACAATTATGCAAGCTGTGTTCTTGCCTGTCCAGTTCGAGCTGGGTGGGAAGCTGAGTTTTTCAAATACCCACTTCAAAATCATAAGAACTGTGAAAGGGTTTGTTCTATCAGGTGGAATGGATGAGAGACAGGATGAATATTTTTAAACTAATGGATAAATGTGTGTTTGTGTTTAGAGAGAGAGAGAGAGAGAGAGAGAAGAATCATTAAATATTATCTCTTTCACATTTATAAGTTATTTAGCTAACCGAAGGGATCGAATATAAGTTAAATCTATCCATATAAAATTCCAATCCTTCATGTGGTTCTAATCTTTCTTGCTAAATTGAGAAAAACACTCTATCCTCATCCTTTGCTAAATGATACACGGCAATATTTACACCTACCAATTTTAATTTAGGCGACTGGTCACCATATGTAGATGGATAGGCCATATGCAATGCAAGTTTTGCTTGGTGAGCTAGGAATATTAGCTATAGTGATTGGTATCATTATAATTGTTATTTTTTAAAGTATTTTTTTTAATTATATTAAGTTAAAATATATATTTTTATTTTTAAAAATTTAATTTTGATACTAGCATATAAAAAAATTTAAAAAACACCAAAACAATAAAATTAAAATAACAAATTGAGCACAAAAACAAAAGTGCATGTGATGACCAACTGATGTATATATATATATATGTTTTTTTTTTTAATATGGATGTTTGGAATAACTTATACATATTTCAACTAATCACACGAGCCTTGAAGTTAATGATCATGTAAATTTTCAGTGACCATTATATTAATAACTACATAACTTGAATATAAACTTACAGGAAAAGCAAACTTTTTGATTCCAAACTCTCATCATTGATAACCAATTAATATTTAGACTTTAATGTTTATATCCAAGTTATGATTAAATTCTCCACATTTTGGAAAAATAAAATCGTCTTAATATTATCCCAGTGCTACAATGCTCTTCAACTTCAACCTATATGTAAGATTTATCAATTATAATTGCATAATAATTTAAAATTTATCAAATTAAACAACATGTGTGTAGCTTTTTTTTCTTTTTTTTTCCCCTCGTAACCGTGTTAGAAACAAAAAAATTCAAACAAGAAGCCAAGGAAGTTAAGGGGAAATAAGACACACGTGACTGCCCTTGTTGTAGTACAATATGGGAATCTTGGGAGTCTCGTAGAGTTGGTGTTATATTTTTTTCTAGTATCTGTTGGTTTTTTTAAAAATTAATTTTATTTTAAAATATATTAAAACAATATTTTTTTATGTTTTAAAAATTATTTCTAAAATCCGTATATCAAAATAATTTAAAAATATAAAAAAATTAATTTTTATAAAATAAATAAAATATTTTAAAAACACGGGATCATCCATGTTTTCAAATACTCTGTTAGATGCTTGCTATGTCTCACGGAACTCTTTGTCTGCCGTACTTGGATTAATAAATATGCTTCAATCACTAAGAACTTATGTATTGCTCAACATGTACCGTAATTGAGGATTTTTTTTTTTTGTTACTCTTCCGTTCAAGCTGGAGTAATAAAAAGAGCATGTTGTTAGTCACACAAAATTAAAAATAGGATGTCTTGTCTACCAAATAAGCAGCAGATCCACAGGTATCTGCCGCTTACTTTTTTTAATTGAACAACTAATGTGACAATTATTTTTTTAATTAATTTTCCTTTTAAATTTAAAACTTAAACTCATTTTGTTAAAAAATATTTGAGTTATATAATATTTAATTTAAAAAATATTATTTACAAGTATATCTAAATCAATATGATGTTGTTGAAATCTTAAAAGGCACATTACAAACATTTTAATTATACAAGTAAGGAATAAAAAATTCATTCTTACGAACAATAAAAGTCTTGTTATTTAAAGTGTTTCAATAAATTAAATACTTTTTTTATTTTAATTTAAGAATTTTTTTTTTATTATTATTAGTATGTATGTCAGGACTTTATATTAATATTAATTATAAGTTTGAATATATATCTCATATGTATGCTAATATTATATTTATATTGAAAACATGTTTGTTATCATGAGTTATTTTTTTGCATGTTTATAAATTTTAAATTGTATAAGTTCTAACTTTCTTATATTGTTAATTTTATTATAAAAAAACTAAATATTATTATATATATATATAGTTTATTTACAAATTTTTCAACCTCAAAGACAATACGTGCACACAAATATCTCTAGTAATTTTATTGTTATGACTTCTAGAAATTGGAGTTTGCAATTAACGTTGATCGTTTCAATTTCAATATTAAAATGTTTTGACATGTGTAAAAAACAATTCTGACATGAAATGTTTAAATTTGAAGGTCAATGAATTACCTGCCCAGCTAAAATCTAAATCTATATATATATTAACATGAAAGTCTTGTGAATAGATTAACAACTCGGAATTTAATAATAAATAATAAATAATTAGAGAATAACCTTAAACAAAACTTAAAGTAACATGTACGGTACGTGGTTAGAAGACCGCGGACTGAAGAAAATTAAAAGCATGTCTCATGTGGCAAGGCAAATATAACAGTGAAAACGGTCTCACACGCCGGCAATGAGTCACCATCAATGACCCACATCTATGCCCCCAAAGCAGCCGCGTGGTGGCTGACGCGTATACCATTTTGCCCCACAACTCTTCGCTGACATGGCGGTCACCTAACCCCACATGCCTGCCTTATTTCTAGCCATGTCTACGAGTTGTAGGACCCGCTTTGTCTCCTATTACCCCTACATTTGTCAAGGCACAAGTGTTTGTTTGTGTCCAAATTTCCCGTCCCACGCAGACCCGTCAGCTTCCTTCCAAGCTCTCTTTTGCACCTTTAGGTCGCACTCTTACATGGCTCATGACGTGGCATACCATTTTCCTTCACGTAATGCCAGTGCTGACTGACTTGCTTCCCATACATAAAGCCCAACAATCCCTCCCTCCCTCCTCACTACTCAACTCTCAATTTCTTAAATCTTCTGCAGCACACCCCATCCCTCTCTTCAAAGACAAATCTTTTTTCTTCTTCAAAAATCTGTCCTTTTTTCTATATGGCTGTTGATGATGCTCTTTCATCACCTTTGGGTCCTCCAGCGTGTGAGAAAGATGCTAAAGCTCTTCAATTCATTGAGGAAATAACTAGAAATACTGACTCAGTTCAAGAGGATGTCTTGGCTAAAATCCTGACCCAAAACGCTGAGGTCGAGTACTTAAAACGGTTCAACCTTGATGGTGCAACCGACCGTGAGACTTTTAAGTCTGAAATACCCATGATCAGATACGAGGATCTTCAGCCTGAAATCCAACGAATTGCTAATGGTGATCGCTCTTCCATCTTATCAACTCACCCCATCTCAGAATTCCTTACTAGGTGAGTTTTATACAAGCATAATACCATAAAGTTTCCTTGATTTGGCCTGTTTGGGTTCTTAAAAAGTCTACTGTGATTATTGGCCTAATTAAGTTTTTGTCTTCTTGAAATTTTATAGTTCTGGGACATCTGCTGGCGAAAGAAAGCTCATGCCAACAATTAAACAAGAGCTGGATCGTCGCCAATTACTGTATAGTTTACTCATGCCAGTAATGAACCTGTAAGTTCCAAAAAAAGAAATCCCAATAAACGCGTTCAAGTTAATTATGCGGGCTTCATCTAATTCCAGCTCATATGCATGTGTGAGTCTTACTTATAAAATTGCACTTTTTATGCAACAGGTACGTGCCTGGATTAGACAAAGGCAAAGGCTTATACTTCTTGTTCGTGAAATCTGAAACAAGAACCCCAGGGGGTCTCTTGGCTCGTCCGGTGCTCACGAGCTATTACAAGAGTGACCACTTCAAAACACGTCCATATGATCCTTACAATGTGTACACCAGCCCAAATGAGGCCATTCTTTGTGCAGATTCATTCCAGAGCATGTACACTCAGATGCTCTGTGGCCTTCTAGAGCGTGAACAAGTGCTTAGGGTCGGTGCAGTCTTTGCTTCCGGCCTTCTCCGTGCCATAAGGTTTCTCCAACTTCATTGGCGGGAACTTGCTGGTGATATCGAGTCAGGAATGCTAAACAAGGAAATAACTGACCCTTCCGTCAAAGATTGTATGGTGAAGATTCTGAAGCCAAACCCAAAGCTTGCAGAGTTTGTCAGAATGGAGTGTGGTAAGGAAAACTGGGAAGGGATCATTACAAGAATTTGGCCAAACACCAAATATCTTGATGTGATTGTCACTGGAGCCATGGCCCAATACATCCCTACCCTCGACTACTATAGTGGTGGTTTACCTTTGGCGTGCACTATGTATGCCTCATCGGAATGTTACTTTGGGTTAAACCTGAATCCAATGTGCAAGCCATCGGAAGTTTGTTACACAATCATGCCAAATATGGCTTACTTCGAGTTTTTACCCCACGATCCTGCTGGGTTCACTCATGATTCAACTCCAAAACTCGTTGACCTTGCTGATGTTGAGTTGGGTAAGGAATACGAGCTTGTCATCACAACCTATGCCGGTTTATACAGGTACCAAGTTGGTGACATCCTTCGAGTTACCGGGTTCCACAACTCAGCCCCTCAATTTCATTTCGTAAGGAGGAAGAATGTATTGCTTAGTATTGACTCGGACAAAACAGATGAAGCTGAGTTACAAAAGGCAGTTGAGAACGCATCACAACTTCTACGTGAATTCAACACAAGTGTTGTTGAATACACTAGCTATGCTGATACAAAGACAATTCCTGGACACTATGTGATTTACTGGGAATTATTGGTCAAAGACCCAGCCAACTCTCCTAGTGACGAAGTACTAAACCAATGTTGCCTTGCTATGGAAGAATGTTTGAACTCAGTGTATCGACAAGGCCGAGTTGCAGATTACTCAATTGGACCACTCGAGATACGTGTGGTGAAAAATGGTACATTCGAGGAGCTGATGGATTATGCAATTTCAAGAGGGGCATCCATCAATCAGTACAAGGTTCCAAGATGCGTCAATTTTACTCCAATCATGGAGTTGCTTGATTCAAGGGTGGTATCCAAGCATTTCAGCCCAGCTTTGCCATACTGGACACCGGAAAGGAGAAGGTGATTTCTTTGGGCACCGACCAAAATTAAGTCTCCATTGGTGCGTAGAATAACAATATTAGAGTACTTATTAATGTTAGATTAATTCTTAATGTGTGTGTGTTTTTTCTGTTTTTTTTTTTTCATTTGAGTGAGGAGTAGCTTTTGTGACAAAAGGTTAAAGGGTATTTTGACGAGGATGTTTCAGGGTCAGGTTTTGTGTTTCGGTTCAGCTAACCTGTGGAAATGATCTGACCTTGACTGAGTGTTTGTCTAGTGCATGAAATGTTTCTTTCAGATGCGATGGACCATGTAGTTTTTTTTTTATTATTATTATTTTTGTCGTTTTTGACATGTTTATATCATTTTCTTGCGGGCGAAAACATGCCGATGATCGATTCAGCAAATGCTGACAGGAACGGGTTGCATAGAAGACTATTAGAGCAAAAGAGCAAGACCATAATATATATGGTCCTCTTCTGGATAATTTGTTCAGTGTTCTGTGGGTCTACCAGGAAAGTGAAGTGAAAGGATAAAAAGGAAAAGTCTGAAATGTTACAGCAAGAAGTTACAGTATCACCATTTCATCCGTAGAGATTCGGGCGTTGGACGAGTATCATTAATTAATCATAATAATAGAACAATACTATTTATTTAACCCGCGCTTCTTCCGTGGGTTGTAATTTAAAAAAAATAATAACTAGAATGCAGGCTGCTTAGATTTATTTTGTTACATGAAAATTTCAAAGTGTAGATTAAAAAGACTATGCAAGCATTTAATTAAATAAAATAATAATTATTTATATAAATTAATGAAAAAAATAGTTAACAATAATAAAAAAAGAATTGAGAAAGATAAGAAATTAATGTATAGTTGATTGTTTTTACTTAACTTATTTATTTAAATCAATAAAAGATAACTCTACATATTAAAAAACTCATGACCTGGTAAAAAATAATCACAAATAAGACTAATTGAATAAACTCATGCCCTTAAAAAATACAATGCAAGGCCCAACACATCAATAATATTATTTAAAAATGAATATTTTTTATTGCTAAAAATAATATCTTGAAAAATCAAACACAAACACAAACAAAATAATTATCAAAAAACTTATATTAAAAAATGACATGTAAAACTCGTGACCTAAGTAATGACAATGTGATAAACCTATTGAAAAAAAAAATTAAAGATAATCACGAAACCAATATTTAAAAAACAAAACTAATGTAGAACAATAATATTGCACGAAGTCGAATCCCCGATAAAAAAATATAGAAAGATGAAACCAGAAAAAAAAATTACACAAAAGAATCTAAAAAAATTAAGGTTTAAAAAAAAACATTAATTAGACGTCAAATAAAACTTTTTAGATGGAGAGTTGAATTGAATTGAAAAATAGCTTTAACAAAAGAAAGAAAATCAAAAGAATAAGGGTTAAATTGAAAAAAAAATTGATTGAAGGATGAAATTGAAGGAAAAAAAATACTTCAAAAGGGCAAATGAGAAAAAAGATTACAAATAAAAAAATAAGAACCGAAATGAAAAGCAAAACATTTGAGAAATTATAATTGAAGGACTAACTTGAAAAAAAAAACTTCTATAAAAATAATAAGAACAAAACAAAAAATTAAAAGAAGGACTGAAATTTAAAAAAAATGATAAATTGTAATTGAATGACTAAATAGATAAAAAAAAACTCTTTAAAAGGAATAATAATGAAATAAGAAATTAAAAGAATGAGAACTGAAACTATAAATGAAAAAAGAATGAAATAAAAAATTAAAAGAATGAGGACTAAAATTGAAAAACAAAAAACAAAGAGGATAAATGTGTACTTTATCTATCAGGAGAAAGAAAAGAAGGGGGGAAACAAACAATCACTTGTGAAAATTTGACCACCATAAGCCAACACATGTCATCCCGTGTGGAAGAAGACCTAATTACACATCAAATAAGACGATGGAAGGCCAAGTTTCACCACTAGGTGGTGTCATATGTGTCATCTAAATGGCACAGACGCCACCCCCTCGCTGACGCATTATTAATACTCGCCAGTAACTTTTTGATTTAAATAATCAAAAGTAAACATAAAAAATATCAAAACACCCTTTCATGACCCTGTTAATTATACAAAATACTCGTGAAAAATTACAAAAATAGTCTCAAATGCAAAGCTACTTTTTTTTTTGTCTAATCTAAGGTTAAAGTCGTACTTGTACTATACATGGATAATGAGAAAACAATAAAAAAAAACCCTTGTCCAGTTGCCCAACAATTTTTTGATCTTAGGGGCAAATAAATATTTTAACTGTTAAAAACTTGTGAAAAATCAAGAAAGCCCTTGGTCAATAATTTTAAATTTTGTTGACTTTAGAGGTAAATTAATATTTTTATTATTTAAAAAAAATAAAAGACATATACACTCCCAATCTTTCAATGACCAATGCCCCTGTAAAAAAGACCAACAAAACCCCGGCCTCAAGGCCTAATGTTTTCTCGTTTAAGGGTAAATAAGTAATTTTATTATAGCAATCCACAATAAATAGTGTATATCGCTACAATGAAACACATTTTAAATAGATAAGAGATATTAACTATTCAAGTTATAACACCGACTGAGATTAATAAGTTGGTTTTATTTTAACTAGATGATAAAAGAAAAGACAATGATATTAATTGGACAATTTTTTTTTTTTAAACAATTCATGATACCTTGGAAAAAAAACAATGGGAGCACGAAATTGGATTAAAAAAATTGACAGGTCAACAAACTCTAAAGAACATAACGCGGAAAAAAGAATTAACTACTAAAAAGAATTTAATATAAAAAATGCTAATTGAAATAATGGGGACGAAAATCAAAATAAAAGGTAAATTTGAGGACAACTAATTGTTTTTATTGTAGGGTTAAATTGAAAAGAAAAATAACTAAAATAATAATAATTAGAATAATAATGAAAAAATAACTCACCATAAACTTGGATTAAATGGTAAGATTAAAAATCAATAAAACTTTTATAAAAGCGATAAGGAAAAAAAAAGAAATTCGAAGGTTAACGACGAAAAAAAAAGAGTATATGAAAAATTGAAATTGAAGGATTAAATTTAAAAGAAATAACACTTATACAAAAAGAAAAAGGACTAAAAAAAATTACAAGAAAAAAGGACATAAGTTGTTGTTTGCAGTGTTAAATTGAAGAAAAAAATAATAAAAATGGAGGACCAAACTGAAAACAATAACACTAAATAAACTTGGATTGAAGGGTGACATTAAGGGAAAAAAAACTTTTATAAAAGGGCAGATTAAAGAAATTAGAAATTAAGAGAATAAGGTCCAAATTGAAATATATAATATATTACAAATCAGAATTAAAAGGACTAAATTAAAAGGAAATAAAATATTTATTAAAGAGTCAATGAAAAAATAAAAAATAAAAAAAAGAATTACTGAATCAAAAGTACAAAGAAGTAGAAGAAGAAGACTAATTTGTGATTTTTAGGAGTGGAGAAAGAAAAAAAAAAAAAGGAGAAAGAAGAATTTGAAAAAGAGATTCACTGGTGACAAACCACCCAACCATTGATGACACGTATTGTATCAGTTGAAAGAGAACACGACAATGCATCTAACTAAACGGTGGATAGATAGTTATAAGCAGTGGAAGGTGTCACACATGTCACCCAAAGTATGTAGGTGCCAACATGTGCAACACACACAACAATAACTTTTAAAATTTTAATATTATGATAAAATACAATAATGTCCTTGATAAAAAATAAATAAATAACTTGAAAAAATATAAATATCTCTCTACCAAAAGCTTTGATTTTATTGATTTAAAAGACATTTTAGTAATTTAACCGTAATAGAAAATATAAAAACCTTTAATACCCATGAACTAAAGGCATATAAGTATTTTTCTTCAAGGAAATTTTAGTATTTTAACTATTCATATAAAACAAAAAAACCTTAATACCCTCCTAAACAAGGACACTAGTTATTTGAATAAAGGGTAAAATAATAATTTTGCTATTATAACTCACATGTATCTAGTGCTATAGTAAAATCATTGTTACAGTCGTCCTACTGTTTTAGTATATTTGTTATATTCTATACTAGCATATACTAGCATAATTACTGACACAATGTCGCAATTAGCTTTAGAAAACCCGTTTTAATATTTTAATTAATTTAGAAAATCAAAATGAATTAATACACATTTTGTAATATTTAATATCATGCGTGTTCGTGTTTTTCTTTATGGGTTTAAATTGAAACCAAGAGGTGTTCAAGCAATTTACACTGGAAGGGTATTTAATTTTGAGTAATGAGTTCATAATACTGATTACAATGACGTAATTTTGAACTCTAATTTTCGTTATTCGAAATCAAACTATAAATTTGAAAAGGAAAATAATAATATCAAGCAAATTATTTGATTTGTCTATGTTACCTGAAAAAATAATCAATAAAAAATAAATATAAATTAAAAGATGATAAATTAATAATCAATAAATTACATTTTTTTCTATTAAATGTTAATCTATCATAGTTTTGATTTTTTAAAAAAAAGAAAAGAAAAGCAGTTAGTGTTATTTCACTCAATTTCAATATCATTGCTATAAATTTTTTGAAAACTATATATGTTAGATTGATTAATTTTCAATCATCAAAACCTCTATTATGGTAAAATTTCTTGATAAATGATCATTACTTTTTGTAAACTAGTTATATGGAGAATCACAATTTTTGAATAATAAAAAAAATTGTGAAAAATAATCATTAATTGTTTTTATAAGATTGTATGAAAAAATAAAAATAACCACTAATTATTGAGAGAATTTGGTTTTGAGGAAGTAACGAAAAAAAGAAAAATAAAAGTATGTTTAATTATTTTTATTATAATATTTATTTAATTGTCAATATATTTTTAGGATTTCGTTAGCTTTATTCAATACGACAGCTGATTTTTAGGAAATTAGGAATTATATATAATTTTGTGTTGATTTATGTTTTGTATTATTAAGAGTTTCTTAATTTTCTATTTATGCTACTATATTAAACTTTTAGAAGAGGATATTTACTTTACTTTTAATGAAAACCCTGCTTCACGACAGCAGCTGCACATTGTAGCCTGGTCAAGATACAAGGTTTATGATGTCCACTTCATATGTTTTTTTTCCCCCCTGCTTTAGGATAATTGGATAGATGTTCAACGGCACTAAAGGCAGCTCTTGAAATTCACGAGGCAGACTTTAACCTGGACACCTGTTCTGTCTATCATTACTAAAAAATTAATAAATAAAAATATCAAAATCAATATAATTTTTCATTGCAAAAGTAGGAAGAAAGAGTAGTGAGAAGGCAGAAGAGAAAATCTCTTCTTCGGAATAAGCGAATATGCTTGCCTCTACACGGAAAGCACGGAAAGAGGTGGGCCTAAATGGCTGGTGCATTGTAATTAGCAAGCATAGTAGTCAATTCATCAAACGATAAAGATGAATAATTTTTCTTTTCGTTTTTCAAAATCATATTCGTGATAGATTGAAAAGTTCGACTACAAAAGTTCTTGACCTAGAAGTGGGGGGTTACTCCTCGCATTTCCTTTTTGGCATAAAGTTTTTGAGATCAATCACGGATTATGAGTTAGCATAATTAGTATGATTATTATATTATTTTCCTAGCCATATTATTTTTAAAAATAAATCAAAATCATGAACTCAAAATATAACACATATTGAATAAAATCTTTTTAAAAAATATCAAGACAATAATATATTGGATTGACTCGAGTTAAAAATAAATTAAAATCATGAACTCAAAATATAATACATATTGAATAATTTTTTTTAAAATATCAATACAGTGATATATTAAATGATATTTAAAAAAAATATTGAGACGATAATATATTGGATCAACTCGAGTTAACCTGTTAAATCTATACCTGGACAATGAGACTGCGATAATCTTTTAGAAAGAAAATCATAATAAATTATAAAAGTTAATTTCTAATTATCTCAATGTTGAAGGATAAAATTAAAAATGATAAAAACAACTACCCAAGTTAACTCAGGTGTTAGCCAAACCCACAACTCGGGTCATGAGATCTAGACAACCCTATAGAAAGTAAATCCAAAAACATTATGAAGTATGATTTCCAACAAAGGTTGGAATCAAAAGAAAGATCAATTAAAAAGTAAAAAAAAAAACAACAACAACTCAAGTTAACTTGACTAACTAGTTAAACTCTTGATTTGGGTCTTGGGTCCGGGATAACGTTTTTTTAAAAAAATTATGAAACTTTATTTCTAACAGATCTAATCTTAATGGTTGAGATTGAGGGGAAAAAAAAAACAAAATCCATTAGACATGGATTATGTAAACCCCTGAAATAAAGTAATAAAATTAAGAAGGGAAACAATAAGTCAAATGATAGAAATAAATTTATAAGATCTTGTGGGAATAATTATTCATGTGAGAAATTAAACAAAATTATGGTGAAAGGGTTTTAAGAAAATGAATTTGGTGTAAACAGATGTTTTGAACAAATAAATATTTACCTAGAAAAATAAAAGGTTGAAAAGTGGGACACAAAGAGAATTAATCAAATTGTGATGTGTGTGTGTCTATATATATATATAGGAGCCTTGGGAGGCCAACATAGAATGAGGGAAAAAGAGAGAACTCTATATAGAATTATAAAGAAACTTAGGAAAAAGAACCTAGAAGAAAGTGGAAATTAGAGAGAAAATCTTGAAGATTAGTAGAAATCAAGTACAAAGTGGTAAAAAAAAGAAAAGGAGAGGGGGTGAAGAGGGCCAAACAAGGAAAATCTAGGAAGTCATTTGGAGCACATTTAAGGCTTGTACAAGTACTTGGTAAGATATTCTCCTTTGATTTTAACAAGTTTACATGAAAAGTAGATAAATTGAGTTAAAATTCTCAAGTTCTCTTTAGGATTTTTTTATGAATGAATTGAGTTTTTTTTTTTAAATGAGTTTGAATTGGGATTATTGGTTTGTATATAGTTTTGATACCAATGATATTATAACAAAATTTGACAAAACTCGTGGTTGTGTCTTATGATGTACAACAAATCATGAAAGAAAAAATTTAAGAGTGAATTAAATTAGTATGTCTTGAATGTGTACATGTAAATCTAAAAACATTAAAGAAGAAATTATGGTTATTGGAAGGGGAGGAGCTGGTCATGGTAGGTGAAAATAGGAAATATTTGATATAAACTTGTAAATGAGGAAATTATGAGTGAATTGTAGTAAGAGATGAAATTGTATTAGAGGAAGAAATAGCTTACATAATGTGATGATTCGAGTGTATTTGGTATTGAGTTTCAGAAGCGTTTTTGAAAAAAATTAAATTTTATTTATTTATTTCTTTGCTTCAAATTAATATTTTGATGTGCTGATATTAAAAATAATTTTCTAAAAATAAAATAAAAAACATTATTTTGATGTGTTTTGAAATGAAAAGCACTCTGAAAAGCAACCGCTACCGCACTCTCAAATACACTAGAAGAGAAGTTGCTACTAAAAAATGAGGGTTACTCAAAGGAAAAAAAAAAGAAAAAGAAATGAGAACTTAAATAGGTAAGTGAATTGTTGTATGATGAATGATGAACTAACTAGGGAAAAGTTAAAGGAATATGGTGAAATCATGTTTATTTTGTTAGTGTAAACATCATGATGATGTTTTAAAATTTACTAGAATTGAAAACAAATTAGTATATGTTGATTGATAACGAAATGGACTGTTTTTCAAGTAACTGGACTATTTGATGTAATGGTTTTATTAAATAATTTATTGTGTCTTGACATTAAGCACATTGAGTTTATGAAGAAGTTTATAATGAGTTGGAATTCTCTTGTTATATTAGAAGTTGCTAGGATAGGAGCTTGGGTAGAAGGAGTTGGACTGTTGCGAGCATGAGATATGTGTTTTTCACCTCATTTAAATTTTGAAATTTATGTTTATAATTGCATTTTCAAATTTTACTGTTATTAGATGTGTTTGTACACACATACACACATAAGTAACCAAGAGAATAAAAATAACAATCGATTTATAAATAACCGTGAGGGGTTAACAAATTATTTATAGTCAGAGGAATTGTTGGATTTATGAGCAACCGCAAGGAGTTACTAGAATAATGGAACATAGGAGTTGCCAGATTTATGGGTAATTGTGAGGAGTTATCGAAGTATTGGCAATAAGATGGATTTCTAGAATTATTAGTAACCATGAGGGTTATTGAATTAATTACTATCAGATTAATTGCTAGAATTATTGTTATAACCCAATTTTGGGTTATTCCTCAAAATTTACTCTTCTTTTTAAAAATAATAATAATAATAATAAAAAGACTGTCAATATGAAGAAAGCATGTTGGGGGATATAATTGTAA